>OX438871.1:10272742-11606174 GCA_949315895.1 Anania crocealis
ATGGAAACACTCTTTGAGGTGAAGTGGAATTCCCCGATTTATTAACATGGAGTAAGTTAAATAGAAGATGTGAAGATCTCGACGAAGAGGAATAGGAAGCTGGTTAAGCAGTGCGCGTAACTAGGTTATGTGGTTATATTACCAGAGACTAAAGATAATCCTCAGTACGGAGTGTACATTAATCGAATCGAGTCCATTCAGAGAAGATTCTTAAGGTACTTACAGTTCAAATCAGGGAAGCGCGATGTCGACTACTATGCGCGTTGCAGGAGGCATCATTTTCTTCCTCTTGAACTGCGCAGGGACGTTGCTGACATCACTTATTTGATGAACATTGCCAACGGTCGTATTGACAGTCCTCAACTTTTAGAAAATGTTTCCTTACGAATCCCTAACAAGCCGTCCCGACATCGCCCATACCCATATTTACACCTGTCGCGTTCGCGCTCCAACTATCGTCGGAACGCTTTCTTCTATAGAGTTAGCAAAAGGTTCAACGAGGCAATGAACGCCTACCCACATTTAGATTTATTTTGCACCAACCCCACCGTGGCTAGACGCCAGCTCACTAATAATTTTATGCATCCACCTCACTAACTGTCACTTATAATTGTGATAATATTATTATATATATATTTTTTATTCTTCCGTTTACTTGATTATGTAACTTTTATGTACCATAATTATGCTTTTTATTACTTATCGGTGAAAACTTTAGGCTTACTGTGTTTATTTATGTCCTTGCGACCTGTGTTTATTGTTATATAAAAGCTGTTTGTTTTCCTTGAAAATAAAAATAAAAAATAAAATAAAAAATAAAAATAATAAATAATACAGATACAAAAATTTTGTAGGCGCTCAAGCTTATCTAGTGACGACTCCTAACTAAGATAAGGATAGTAGCAGTCAACATAATCTACTTAGTATAGGCAGTATACCTGAAGTAGAGCCATCTTGCTAAGTAGCGATAAGAACTGGACAGTTTGACTGTAGGACATGCAACTCCTCTGTTTGCTGTCTCGCCAACATTGGCTACACTGCAATCTCCAACAGACCAAGCATGGCGGTTATGTCAAACCCATCAGTCCAGTAGCCTGTGTTCATCATCGAATTGGAGTGGACTGGTATTAATAACAAAATACCACTTTAAAACTTTCGCGTTGCATAAGTTTGCCAGCGGCGTTTCATCAATGTTAGAGGCAAGCTCAGGCAGTCGAAATGATTATTCAAGGAATTTTATTTTCATACATAACACCATTTGCAGGTACAACGAGCAAACCCAAAGGTGTGGTTTGGACGCACAGTATGCTCGCGACGCAAATCGCGGCCCTACACTCCGCCTGGCAGTACTCCAGCGAAGATGTGGTGTTGCACACACTGCCCTTGCACCACATACACGGCCAGCTGAATTCCATGAACGCCTCCTTGGCTGCCGGGGCTAGGTAATTATAATAAATTATACAGGGTCATGGTTTTTTTTTCCGGAAGTTTAACCAGGCAGATAGCGGCGAGAGCTGAGGGCGCTCAGCCTAGGTCCGCCGGGCTAGCATTCTCCTGCCTGTTCGGTACAGCCTGAGACTCGCTCGTGCCGGGGCCCATACTAGTGGATGTCATAATCACCCAATATGAGATAATAGATGGATTAGTAGGAGTGGTCGAAAAGTGTGTCTGAGTTACAATATTTGCACTCGGTCTTCGAACCCCCGTGATTTTGACCAGGTATTTAAACACTATGGGACATTGTTTCTTTAAAGCAATATTTATTTTTATTTTATTTTATTTTAGATTACCAACAGCTATTACATTGACACTTACAAGCTATTCACAATTTAAGTTTTTAACTTAATGAATAGCCAATTATAGGTAAACATCTCATGCAATTTTATGGCAAAACACATCTTAAACTACATACATAAGGCTTATTTAAAATAAAAATTGAAATTATATGAACTAAAGTAAAACCAGGCAATTTAATTATACCAACTAATTAATTTTATCTCTATTCTCCTCAATTTTTTTCAAATAGAGGGTCAGACGGTCCTTATTAATATCAACAAAATCACTAAATCTATTAGAGCTTAGAAATCCTACAAATGGGTGAGTTCACACCGAATTTAGTTTTCCGTAAAGGTATTCCGCATATTATTCTGTTTTAGAATCCGAATGCTGCCCCAGTTCGTATCTCACGCTGTATGGTCCCGCCTCCTCGGCATGGGCGAGAGGGAGGAGTGCAAAGTGACGGTGTTCCACGGCGTTCCGTCGATGTACGCCCGCCTCGCACAGGAACACGAGAAGATGTTCGCGGACGCTCGTACCGCGGACTACGTGCGGAACACGCTCGCTTCGCGCATGAGGCTCATGTGCGCCGGTTCCGCCGCGTTGCCTGACTCGCTGTTCAATAAGTGGGAACAGGTCAGTTGAGGAATAACGTGGATAACATCACATACATTGTTCAGAGGCCTTACTCCGCAACAAAATGTCCGACTATTCGAATCCATCTGTCCCTATCACTCATACCGATGTCTTAAAGTATCTAAAAGAGACAGATATATCCGTAAATACGAGCTTCGTGTTGCAGAGTAAGGCATCTGACCCCAAAAGCAGTCGAGAAAATGAAGAAAAACACCTTTTTTCTATATTTAGAGACCCCCACACTAGCGTCTTTCGAGCGTCGAGGCAGCAACCAATCAGTGTTGACGCAACGCTTGCGCAGCGGCATTTACTTAACGCTGATTGGACAATGCCGCGACGTCGACGCTCGAGAGACGCTAGTGTGGGGAGGCCTTAACCCGTGCGGAAATTGAGCCCGGGACGTTGGAGCAGGCGATACCTTGAAAGCCGGTATGTATGCCACTCTTCTACGGAGGTCGTTAAAGAATGTTACTTTAGATAAAAACAAGCTGTTGCCCGTGACGTCGTGTGTAATTTTGAATTTAAAATTACTATCCCACGCACGGCGGAGTACTTGCGGAACACGCTCGCTTAGCGTATAAGGCTCCGCTACGTTGCCTGACTTGCTGTTCAATAAGTGGGAACACGTCAGTTGAGGATCATACTTTAGGTAAAAATAATCTGTTGCTTGTGAATTGGACACTACCCTACATACGGCGGAGTCTATGCGGAACACGCTTGTGTCACGCAAGCGTTTCATAAAAATAGTCGTCGTCGCCGCCGCCGTTTCGAAGAGCTCAGTTACAACACGTAAGAATTTTGTATATTAGATGTATTAATGGTGCCCTCAATGAAACAGATTTACTAATGACCAAAATTTACGAATTACTGCATGAGCAAAGTAGGAAGATCTTCAATTTTTGATACAAAATGGTGTTGTACTTCAACGTCGTAAATTATTTAAAATTGTTGATATTCCTAAAAAAATACTTACATAAACTACTTATTAGTTAGTTTTGGCAAGTTATACATTTTGAATCAAATTTCAACATCAGTAACATTTCTAATTGCTTAAAATATAACTTAAATTAAGTGTTAGTGCCTGTTTGCGTTGTTGTACAAAAAAAATATTATCAACAATAGACTAATATCCAAATCACAACACCATGATCGACCCACGACTCTGAGATCTTGGCAAGTTATAGGTAGCTACCCCTATCCAAAATCACATGGGGAGCCGATTCCGCCTGTTCAAGGGAACCTTCACATAGCCGGCTGTCTGTGGCATTAATATTGAAGAGATTTTTATTTAAAAAATGTGGACAACATCACATACATTGTTCTGACCCCAATTTGAATAACTATTTAAAGCATTCGTATTTTGGAAACCAGAGACAACGAAGGTACCACAAACACCCAGACCCGAGAAAATGTAGAAAAACACTTTTTTTTTTACATTGACCCGTCCGGGAATCGAACCCGGGACCTCGGAGCAGGCGACACCTTGAAAACCGGTGCGTACGCCATTCCACCACGGAGGTCGTCAAATTAAAAAAAAATTAGGGGAATGTGTTCAGTCAATGATCCCACTACTCTTAGAAGGCTACTAGTAAATGTCAAGTTATATTTTCTAGATATCCGGCATCCGTCTACTAGAACGCTACGGAATGACAGAAGGAGGCATGGCTCTAAGTAATCCGTACCGGCCCATAAAAGCGAGGACGGTGGGGTCCGTTGGCATCCCACTGCCGGGTATATCGGCGAGGCTGGCTTCGAAACCAGAGGGAAGCGAAGCGTTAGAACCATTAGTTACTGTGGAGTCCCCTGTGCCAGATACACAGGTAAGACCATTATTTAAATTCGGATTTTTGACATAGTGTAGGTTGTTTTGCTTCTCGTGCTATCTTCTTTTTCTTTTGGTATGATTACCCCACAAAAGTAATCTGTAAGGCTAAGATGCGACCCACGACATAATATTATTGCGGCCTTTTATCGTATTTTGACAGCGTTATATCGTTTTTCTACCGCTGCTAACATGGCAGGCCATTTATGTCATCTCTAACTGTCGAAATACGAAATACGATAAAATTGTGTACAAACTCTAAAATGGGTGTCAACGTAGTTTACGTCTTAGGCAAGAAGTGTTTTAGCCAAATCGGACGTAAAATTGAACGAATGATTATAATATTAACCAATGTTTCCACACAAAAAACTATATAATTATGTAATATGGCTACATCCGTTTGTCATGTAGATAAACGTTTGTCTAGCGAAGAATTTTTATCGTGAATGTTTGCCATGTTAAAAAAAAATTATAAAATAAGATATGTAGACAAATTTTTGTAGGTATTTAAACCGCTATTGACTAGCCCAACGGGGCGCTAAAGGCTTACTAAACGTTATAGATTTCCCTGGAACTACTCGGGCTGGCTGCAAGGGAGTCGGATCAGGAATGGAAGCAACCAAAAGTAACAATACACAAGCAGAACGACAGCACCGCGTTCCAAGGGGAACTGCTACTGAAAGGACCTGGAATATTTACAAGGTGAGATTTTTCGACTACGACTTATATTTTACTATGACAGAAAACGGGACTAACGACTTACCCTCTTATTCATAATAATGCAAACAGTCTAATAGACCTATTTTAGCTATTACACTGTTTTGTCCCGTTCCTATTTAGCGCTGTCTTCATTTGAAAGAGAGTGACAAAACAGTGTAATAGCTAAAATAGGTTTATTAGACTCTTTGCGTTATTTTGAATAAGGGGGTTAATGTATCTTCTGGATCTGGAAAGAGTACGATTATGATGGTACTTCCATCATAACCAGCTCTTTCCAGATCTAAGCAAAATTAGATCCGATTATGAATCGAATCCGGAACCCATTCGTGTGCGGATCCAACCAACTGAATCCTTAGTTAGTTCTTACACTTTATTTGATATTTTAGCAACTTAATTGCACTTATAATATCAGTATATAAACTTGAAAAATTTTTTGTCTCAGGCGGGACTCGAACCCGCATCTCCTCGCATGCGAGGAGATGCGGGTTCGAGTCCCGCCTGAGACAAAATTTTTCAAGTTTATATACTGATAGTTCTTACACGTTTAAAGTGTAAACAATCTGCCTTTCCAATGTTTTATACCATAGATAAAAAAAAAAGTAGACACACAGTCCTACCGGACATTTCAAAATGTCCGCGATATGATCAATGCCTACGCTAACAATTTTTTTTAAACATCACTTACATTGTACTGATTCCAAAGTTAGTATTATTTTATTGTGCCATAAAAACCTAGATTACAGCAGTATACTTTTTCCCAGTCCGGTAATCGAACCCGAACTCTCGGAACTGGCGACACCTTGAACACCCGTGTGGTCCTCGAAGATATTCAACCTTACGTACATGACCTTTAAAAACCAGTTAAAATCAGTTTTATTTCTGCAAATGGGCCCCATGAGGCGCTTTTACACGTCCCAATATTTAAACCTATCACTGCTTCGGGACAAGTCTGGGCTAGTGCCGAGAAGAAGCAACGCAAGAAACTCGGTCACTATTATCAGCCTCTTTTTAAATATATTTTTACAAAAGTTTTAAGCAAGTACGAACTGAGACAATTTAATGCCATACATACATTTCTATAATTTAAATCATCATTAACAGTGTAATAGCCCTTTTTCATTAAAATTACTTTAACATACGATTTAAGTTTATTTACAGGGAGTTCAGCAATACCCTGTGGTAATTTGTTGAAAATACGAATACAATTTCCTATAAACGATTTTCCTACTTTTCGCAGTCTGAAGCCTGGAACGGCAAGTTTTATCTTTAGGTGTGGTATTGACAATAATTTAACCCTTTCGACCCCATGCTTTTTTGTCTAATATATCAGTTCTTGGCGTGGTAAGCACGGAAATGGTTTGTCTAATATATCAGTCCTTGGCGTGGAAAGGGTTAATATTTACTTTGGAATCGAACCAATGTATCTGTTGTCTATTCTTTTTAATTTGTTACAAATACAGATCCGGTTTTCTAAATATTAAAATCATTTTTTCTATCTATAACTAAATACAAACTCCCGTTTTCTAGATATTACAATCGCGCGCCGAAACTGGACGATTCAGACTTCACGGCGGATGGCTGGTTCCGGACAGGCGATACGGCGATGTACTCGGACGGTCGGTTCAAGATCCTCGGCCGGACCTCCATTGACATCATCAAGAGTGGCGGGTACAAGGTACTTACGATATTATTTAACCAAAGTTTCCCCATCACTCCCTCCCCCCTTGTCACGCATTTTTACGAAAATTCTCAGACTATTTTGCTCGATGTCACCAAGTAAGACAACCCCCCCCCCCCCCCCGTTAATGTGTGACGTTATTTGTGGACGGCCCCAAAGAGATGACTCTAAATGTGTGTCCATAAAATATAGCTTGATTAGAATGACACCTGTCAAACTGAGGTGACTAGTGACTCGACTGATCAAACAAAAAAAACAGTTAAGGCATATAAAATAAAATAAAATGAAAATCAGATATATTAAGATCGTATGAGAACAGTTGTAACAATCATAAAAATCAATTAATTAATTTTTATTGCATAAAGAATCTAATAAATTTGATTTTTTTTGTCAACTATTAATCATTGCAATTGGTGATCTTAGCATCAACCAATGCTCATTAAATCATTTGTAACATTTATGTTACATTACTTCGATTTTGAAATAATGTTAGTCTGTCGATTTCGATTTGTCGATTTTACCTTATCACTAGCGATTATGAAAAATGACGTAACCTTGTAAAGACGTTTTTTCAAGTTAGGTGTAGTTTTTGTGACTGGATTATTTTAATGATTTTCACTTTAAATATCTATTTTATATAAT
Organism: Anania crocealis; assembly: GCA_949315895.1. Lineage (NCBI taxonomy): Eukaryota > Metazoa > Arthropoda > Insecta > Lepidoptera > Crambidae > Anania > Anania crocealis. The sequence continues at coordinate 10,280,017 of OX438871.1, forward strand.
TAAATTGATGAATTGTCGATTTTACCTTATCACTAGCGATTATGAAAAATGACGTAACCTTGTAAAGACGTATTTTCAAGTTAGGTGTAATTTTTGTGACTGGAATATTATAATGATTTTATCTATTTTATATACATAAATTGATGAATATGTACAGTAATGTATAAAAAAAATTCTTAACATGTCAGTTATCAATATTTTTTTGTGTGCAAATGTGTTTCACTTGTGTGACGCTGGTACAAAGTTACGTCGTCTCTTTCAGTGAGAACTGTCATTCTAATAAAGCTATATTTTAAGGACTATAACAAAAAAATCCGGTGTGTTCCTCTACACAAGTCTTCAATGGTTGAATGTGACAAAATATTCTATCGATATACTTGAATGTGACGAAAACACCCTTTTCGACGGTTTAATGTGATGAAAAAAGACTTTTTCGACCATTCAATGTACTGAATATTCTCTTTGCCAATTGTTGAACGTGTTAAAAATAACACCCTTTTCCAAAGTTCGATGTAATGAAAATACTCTTTTGTTGAAAGTGACTAATGTCAATTGTTGAATGTGACATAAATACTCTTGGTCGATTGTTAAATGTGCCAAAGATGACAAAGTTTTTTTATTAGTTCCGTCTGATAGACTCTTTTTTTCTCTAAATTGTTAAGTTTTTTTTTTGTTTTAAATGTCGCACCGCCTACAAAACATTTCTGTTTGACCCAAAGGTTTGACTGGTAGAGAATGCCATCTGGCGTTAAGACTACCTTTTGTACATTTTTACTCATTGTGCAATAAAGTTTAAATAAATAAATAAATAATGTTTGGTTAGTTTATTAATTTCCATGTCTAACTTTGATGCCAATATTACATGTATGTCTTTCAGATAAGCGCTTTACAAGTGGAATCCGCTATTCTCGAGCACCCGAGCGTAGCCGAAGCGGCCGTGATCGGCGTCGAGGATGAAGGGTACGGCGAGATAGTCGCTTCTGTAGTTGTTCTGAAGGACAAAGCGAAGCTGACCCTCAAGGTAGGTTAATAATAGGCTAACAACATTAATGTCATATAAAAATCTACGTCAAAACAGTGTACCAACTAAAAGTGCACCCATTTGACATAATGGGGGCTATCGCTAGTGAATTTGCCACTAGAGGCGCTAGTGTAGCGCGAGGTCCAATATCATTCACTTTGTACTGGTTTTTGCGGAATTTGTCGCGTAAATTATAATTTCTTTAATTTACCTGCTGGAAAGTGATCTTTTCGTAAAATTATCCCAAATATGGATTATTTGGCGATTAATGTGAACCCTTTGAAAGCGGAATTAAGAAAAAGCGCAAAAATAGGAGGCCTCAAAGAGCAATTATTTTAGAAGTTAGTTTGTTGATATCAAGACGCTATTTATAAATAATAAACTTTAATAAGATTCAAGATTTACACTTTGTTTCGGCGCCGATCGCCTTTTACAGCTTTAACTCCGGACCTCAGTCTACAGTGGCGCCAACTGGTGAGCAAAGAAACGATAGTAATAATAATAATAATAATAATAAATGCTTTATTTATCTCAACACGTATACATAGTTTATATAGTTTATAGGTACGTACATCATTATATGTATAAATATTGTTAACATGAAGAGACAAATCGGTCTATGACTCAGAGTTTGCAGGAAACCCACAAACCCTGTTATTCTGCCATAGCCTTATTGTAATTTATATGATTCAAAGCACATTGCGCCAAAGTACAGAGTACATGAGACATATATTCTAGTTAAAGTTAATAATATCCTTGAGGTATAACTATTTGCAAATGTAAATGTAATTGGTTCGAGCCAGGGACTGCTCAAGCAGCAGCCAGTTACGGCATCTGTTGCGGAACGTCTGTAGTGAGAGATCGAGGGCTGAGCGAACCGGTGGTGGAAGATTATTCCATATCTTCGCGGCTGCATATTTGAAGCCGCCCCTGGAACCAACCAATCTCACTCTTGGAACCAATAGTTGATATCCTCTGTCTCTCAATGATTTACATTTAATAACTTTCGGGGTAATCTTAAGAAACAAATAATTTGGAGATTTTAACTTTTGCAGAGAGTGCAAAATGCATGCATATTTCAATTTGGCTTGATTAGCCATAGAAAGAATGTTTTTATTTATTAGAACCGGTGTAATATGATGTCTTTTAGGGATGTTATAACAGAACCGCATGCATGCATTTTGCACCCTCTGGACGATCTTGGATGTTTTTTTAAATAAACAAGGAGTATAAACAATGTCACAGTATGCAAGGTGTGATAAAACTAAACTATTACACAATGTTATTCGTATTTCATTTTTTAAGTACGCTCTAAATTGATACAATTTTTTCAGCGCCCCAAAACATTTGCCCATTTTATTACGAACGTGGTGTTCAAACCGTAAGTTTTCATCCAACAGCAACCCGAGATTGCGCACACAGCCCTCGCCTGGGACCGTAGTATCACAAACCCTAATAATTGGCTTAGCATTTTTTATTTTTTGTACCTGGCTTTTCGTACCAAGCGTTATCGTTACACTTTTTTTAGGATTAAGGATAAGACTGTGCCTCAACGACCATTCAGTGATGGCATCTAGGTCCTCATTTAACTTGCCAGCAGCAGCATTAACTTCGTCATCAGACGGCAAGGTATGAACGTACAACTGGCTATCATCCGCATACAAATGCAGTTGCGAATGCTTCACCACGTCAATTATACTCGCTGTGTAAATTGAAAACAGTGTTGGGCCCAGTATTGACCCCTGAATTACGCCCCTATCCAAGGGCAGCTGCGCTGACATAGTCACCTTGCCATCAATAGCTGGGCACTGCACTCTCTGACATCGGCCCTGAAAATATGACCGAAACCAGGCACACGCCGCTGCACCGATGCCGCATGACGACAACCTAGTAAGCAGTGTTGGAATATCTACACAGTCGAATGCTCGGCTGAAATCAAGAAGCACCAAAATTGTACCTTTGCCCTGACTTGACGCCGTTAAAATGTCATCAGTGATATTTAGAAGAGCAGACGTAGTACTGTGTTTTTTTCTGAATCCAGATTGTATAGTAGGCAAAATATTATTGGTCTCTAGAAATGATGCAAGTTGATCTTTGACGCATTTTTCTACAACTTTTGATAATGCTGGGAGAATATTTATGGGTCTTAAATCAGAGTAGTTTTCAGGGTTGGAATTTTTAGGTATTGGAGTTACAACAGCACATTTCCAGGCATCTGGGAATTTTCCTTCGCTCAGGGATCCATTAACTATAGCAAGTATCGCATCCATAGAATAAGGTAGGGTGAGATACAGCATACGCATCGAGATTCCGTCACTGCCCCTGGAGCCAGATGAAGCCCCTGAAGATATTATTTTATGGACGGTCAACCCATTGACCTTTTCAAATCTTAATTCAGAGTCACCACGCCAATGTGATAGATCCTCCTGGGGCTTGCACGTGTTCTGGCTTTTAGGTAGACTACCAATGAAATATGCATTTAGTGCATCCGGGTCTGTAAAGTGACTAGACATCAAGGTATTATCCCCATCCGTCGGAGTCATAAGTGAGTTTATATGTCGCCACATAATTTTTGGTTTAGCTTTATTGTTATTAACAAACTTAGCAAAATAAGCTTTCTTTTCAGTGGCCAGTGCACGGTTATATAAGTTACGCAAATCGCGATAGTATTGTCGGCTCCCATCAGTTCTAATAGTTTTCCATCGGCGACACGCTTTGTCTCTCAGTGATCTCATATGTTTTAAAGTGTCTGTCATCCATGGCGTAGGGGGCCGCTTAAATGTACGAGTCTGTATAGGAGCAAACGTATCTATCAGGTCTAATACGAGGGAATTAAATAAGTCAACCATGTCATTAACATCACTGAGAGCCAAAACAAGTCCCCAAGGTGTAAATTTTGCGGCATTGTTGATGGCCTCGGCATTTTCTTCCAACGGTCTAAAGGTGACTAGGCGTGGTTTTGGTCTATTACACCTAATAGGAAATTTGGTTGATACAAGGCCGTGGTCACTGAGGTCATCGTTGTGGTGTACTTCGATCATCGACGGGCTTTGATTGGCCCTAGTAAAAATAACATCCAAGAGAGTACGAGAAGTTCGTGTAATACGTGTAGCCCTATCGACAATTTGATGTAAATTATAGCCCTCAATCAGCGCCCCGAAACAGTGCGGGGTCACAATGCTCCCATCTCCCGATAAGCAATTCACATTAAGGTCACCCAGAAGAAACAAGAGGTCATACTCAATCGAGTATTGTGCAAGCGAGTTGTGGAGACAATCAATGGCGACACCTATAGCAACCGAATCCGGTCTGTACACTATTCCAAGGGCGGCGGTTTGACAACCAAGCCTGATAGAAAACCACATCTGTTCGAGTTCCCCGGTTGGGTGATCCAGACGCTTAGCACGCAAGCCAGTTCTCAAGTAAGCCCCAACACCGCCACCACGGCCCCGACGAGGACTGTGCATCAGTTTATAGCCAGGTATAGTGTAAAAACTAATATTAGAGTCTGTTTTAAGCCATGTTTCAGTTAAGCACAAAATATCAAAATCAGCTGATAGTAAACTTTGAACTAATTCATCCCAACCCGTATTTAAAGACTGCACATTTAAAAGTCCTAACGATAAACATTTTTTTTTTGACTTACCCATTTTATAATTATTTGTTATGTCTTAGTATGATAACGTAAAGCTTATATTTATATTCTTATCTACTCACACCCAATCACTGCAACTTACGCAGACACTCATCACTTTTAATAGGTATAGGTGGCATGCCCTCGTCCTTCCGGACATACACCAAGCCCCTACGCACCCATACATATCTAAAACCCTTAGTTTTCCCCACTTGTCTGGCATCTCTAAAGAGTTTTTTGCATTCGGGTGATAAATGTTCAGATATATAGACGTTTTCGGTTCCGCCTTCGATGCCCAGATGACCAGAGTTAAGCCTATCCTTTGAAGTCTTATTAAATTTAGAAACAGCCTTTAGTAGATCCTCGCGGAGCCTCGGCGAAGAAAGTGTTATCAGTACACTTCGCGGCCTATTAGAAGATTGATCCATCTTTGCGATGCGGCGGCAGTTCTTAATATCTGAGTCAGCAAGTGGTATTTGGACTGTTTTACAGATTTTTTTAAATAAAAGAAGCAAGTTTTCATTTTTAGACTCCTTGATCCCTTGTATTTCCAGATTGTTGTCGCGGGAGATTTTTTCGATGGTAGATATTCGGTTATTCAGACTCTGTATCTCTTTCTGTAGTTCGATCGATTTGTTTTGGAGCTCATTAACTTCCTTCTCTTTCATCCCTAGCCGCATCTTCAGATCTGTTTGTTCTTCGGATAAGAAATCAGTTGTAGTAGTAAAGTCCGCTTTTAACTGGTCTATAATAGCACTTAATTTGCTCGTAATTATCGCCAAAAGGTCGTCCCTGAGAGCCGACCGCAAACCACAGACAATTGAGGACGAAGAGGACAGTTTTCTATCCAGCAGCTCACTAATATCGTCAATAGTGGCTGGTAGCGGGCCGTCCAAAACGCCGTCAAGATCGCTTACATTTTGTTTTTGAAGCAGAGAGGGTTTTGTCCGTACGGTTACGTTTTGCTGGTCCGAGCAGCTCGGTTCGCTGCTTCGTACTTCCAAATGTGGCGGCTTAATTGGTGTATTTTGATTGTTACCTTTAGGCCGCCGATTTTTGCATGCCTGGCATGCCCATCCTGATCTACGATCTTTATCCATAAGGTTAAACAACTTTTCGCTTATGTTAGCACATTCTAAATCGTATTTACATTGGCATAACGAGCAGCTCAACAATAGCCTGTTAGTTATTTTGTTGTTACAGCCGGCGCAAATCCTCTTAGGCGAAGACATTTTAAAGCGGGAATCAATTGTAGGCCTAAATTTGCCGTCGGAAGTTACGGCGACTCGAAGGCGGGGCTGCGTGTGCGCAGGTATACTAAACACGTACGTAACAAATTCACCAGCTATGCTCAGTGAGAGGGCGACTCGGTTCGCGAGAAGATAGTCGTAACCGCCGTGCAATACGCGTCGCTTACGCGTGGCCGTTCAGGAACTATTGCTCGTTATTTCGCACCGCCAATGTCGGTATTTACAAATTAATTCCAATCACTTCATTAAGTATTTTGCTTTATAAATTAATATCAGGAATCACTGTATTTGAGATATGCACTATTCTAACTGTCTACGTTCTTTAACTTTATATTTAGATAAGAAACAGTTCCTAATTTCACTTTTTGAGCACAATATGAATTAAAATCCACGGAGTTAACAAACACTGCTACGCTCTGTACTCTGTCACTGTTCCTATTGTCCCCATTAAGGGCATCTGGGCACTCTTCCCGAGCGTCTGGAACAGGAGCGCCTCACCACTGCAAATCTATTCTTCCTTGAAATTAGATTTGCAGATCTGCATGATGCTGAGCTCGTCCATTGTGTCAATGGCATGCTGTATTAACGCCAACAATTCATTAGCAATGAGTTGTTGCGAACCTATTGTTTACTGACGGACAAATCCTCTTCCGATCGCGCATAACGACGACGGGTATTGCAAAACTGATGATGACACATAGCCATGGTAAGCCGCCAAAGCAGTTTGCTGAGAAGCACGCACTCTTAGGCGCGCGACGTAAAGAAAATTCAAAAGAAAATAAAAAATACAAATATTTGAATGTAAAAATCTACCAATATTAAGACAGTTCTAAATACTCGTACTTTCAAAATTGATTGATGATTTTGTTCATTTCGGTCGTATATTTTTTAGGGTTCCGTACCCAAAGGGTAAATACGGAACCCTATTACTAAGTCTGTCCGTATTTCCGTCCAGGTTGTATCTCAAGAGCCGCGATAGCTAGAGAGTTTAAATTTTCACAAATGATGTATTTTTGCTGCCGCAATAGCAACAAATACTATAAACAAAATAAAATAAATATTTAAGGGACGTGGACTCAGTCAGTGGACGTGGTCAGTTGAGAGTGGACGTGGTACTCGGTTGGTTGGTGCATAATAAATAAATATATTTACATTGTGTCATTAAAAGTGTTAGAGTTGATTTCCAACTGTTTGTATTCATGCAAAAATTAACTAGGAAGTAATAATAGTGAAGAATAATGGAACGCACTCCACCGAAGTTTGCATCTAATCCCGATTTGTCTGCTCCTGCGGAGGTAGATGATTTATTTATCAACAAACGTAAGCGCAAGCAACCCGACGATGATTATGAATTGAGAATGAATACTTTGGAGCGGAAAATAGACGAAAAGCTATCAAAATTTAACACCGAATTAGATAAAAACTTGACCGAGTTGATTAATACATCCATAAAATCTACACTCGCAACAGAATTCTCGAAAATTACGGCTTCTTTGGATGCTTTAAATAATACAGTTTTGGGTCTGCGCTCCGATAGTGATAGTTTCAAAGCGTCGCTCGTGAATATTAACACCCGCCTGGATGAGATGGAGAAATCGCTAAATTACTCAGATTCTCGGCAGGATGACCTTGATAAACAACTTAAAACACTACAGAAACAGGCACGTCAAAATAGTACTGAGAACATTCAAAAACTTGAGATTAAGTTAGCAGCTATGGAGCAGCAAGCAAGAGATTGCAACATCGAAATTGTAAACATCCCTGAAAGACGTAGCGAAAATTTACTTAACATCGTGACCGGCCTCGGAACAATAGCAAAACAGCAAGTACTGCCGTCGGACATTGTAGCTGTACACCGAGTGCCACACGCTGATCAAAAGGATCCTCGACCCAAAAATATTGTTGTTAAATTCAGCACTAGAATACTGCGTGATAATATTATAGCTTCATGCCGCTCGAAGAAGAATCTGAATACCGAACAGCTGGGTATTTCCGGATCACCGCAAAAAGTATACGTCAACGAGTATCTTACGATACAAAATAAACTATTATTTCGAGAGTGCCGAAACAGGGCGAAATCACAAGAATACAAATACGTTTGGGTCAAGCATGGCGTTATTCTCGTCCGAAAATCTGATACATCACCAGTGCAAGCTATTAGATCTGAGCAGGACCTCGGTAAAATTAAATAATCATGTAGAAACTAAAAACTGTATGACAATGCATGATTGCTACAGTTCCCTTCAATGTATAATAAAATATATAAATTGGATGTTGGTATATTTAGAATTAGTTATGTGGCACGATCTATGTATAATAATTTTATTAACTCTAGTAAGTAAGCTGTACAACTTATTTATAAATATTATATCGAAAAAACAACCTATATATAAAATTACAAAACTTTTGTTTGCTTACCAAAAAAAATACTTTTCTATCAGGCACAAATGTGTAGCGGTTTATTTACCTTATTATTTACTAAATGAAATTAATGGCATGTTCCCTATTTTATGGCGTTCTAACCATTTCCAATTCCTAACATGTTATTCTATTATGTTAACTAAATACATTACTGGCACTGATATCACTTTAATGCATGATATTATTCATATGAGAATAAATTTACTTCTACCTCACTCAATACGTGTTATGGATGACTCCGCCTATATTTACTTAAATACTTCTCATAAAATTATTAGCACAATTCGACAAACAAAATAACTCACTATCAGTCTATTATCAGAATTGCCGTGGATTGAGAACTAAACTCAACACTATTTATATGAACATCCTGGCAAATACTTACGATATAATCATACTGACTGAGACTTGGTTACATTCCGACATAAATAATAACGAGTTCATAGATCCCCGCTATACTGTGTATCGTTGTGATCGAAACCGGATAACAACCGGCCGCCTAGATGGCGGCGGGGTACTGGTGGCCGTACTGCGCTCGCACAATGCGACGCTCAGCCTGCCCGCGCCCCCCTCCGCTCCTCTCACTATCCCACCTTTAATTGATCACGTTCTTCTGGAATTAAACTTCGGAAGTTTATTTTATACTTTTAGTGCAGTATATATTCCGCCTAAAACTGATTGCGATTCATACCTTAGCTTTTTTGATTCTATTCGGGATTATATACAAGTCTTGAATATTAAAAACTTTTGTATGATAGGCGATTTCAATATGCCTGGTCTTCAGTGGGTGGTTCTTCAGTACGATAAAATTCACCAAGTAAAACCACTAAATGCGAATAACTTAATACCACCACACACGTACTTAATAAACTTTATGAATACATTAAACTGCATACAAATCAATAAATTTAAAAATAGTAAAGGTCGACTTTTAGATTTATGTATAACCAACTCACCTAGTGTAAATATTTTTTCAACAACAGATACCTTGGTACCAATAGATAATTATCATCCTCCTTTTTATATAATTATAACACTTGACCAAACACTAAAATCCTTGCCACTTAAGCAGCAGACTAAGTATTGTTACAATAACGTCAAATATGAAATAATAAATAACAGTATTTTAGATATAAACTGGAATGAATTATTTGAAAAAAAGGGTTCTGAAGAATGTGTTGATATTTTCTATGAACACATTTATAAAATAATTCGAAAACATATCCCTTCGAAGATTGTCTCAAAATCTCATTTTCCTGTATGGTTTAGCCCATCTTTAAAACACATATTTAAAGATAAGAACAAGGCATGGGTCAAGTGGAAAAAGTACAGAAATCAATCGGATTACCAGATATATTCTTTGTTCAGGGAAAGGTTTAAAAAAGAGGCTAAAATATGCTATAACAAATATATTGATAGAGTTGAAAATAGCATTCATGATAGTTCAAAATATTTCTGGACCTATATAAATCAGCGTAAAAACCAATCCAATATCCCCAGTAATGTTCAATACTTGGACTTTAATGCGGATAATCCCAACGACATTTGCAGTCTATTTTCAAAATTTTTCCAATCTGTTTTTCAGCCTAGTGATTTATCTGACTCATATAATACGGACAAAATTCATAATTTAGACAAAAATACGCACACTGAAACCATAATCAATGATATTGTTTTGAAGGAGGATGATGTTGTTGGAGAATTGAGGGCTCTAGATGCTACAAAAGGCATGGGAACTGATAATGTACCACCTATTTTCCTCAAGAAGACTGCCTCAAGTATTTACAAGCCTTTATATCTTCTATACAACAAGTGCCTGAGAGAGGGTGTTTGTCCAAGGGTATGGAAGTCAGCTAGAATTACGCCAGTGCATAAGGGGGGACTCAAAAATAAAGTAACCAATTATCGGCCAATATCAATACTGTCCACTGTGTCGAAGCTTTTCGAAAGATTAGTGCACAATTATCTTTATCCACTTATTCACAATGTCATAGTGCCAGAGCAGCATGGATTCGTCCGTAAACGATCTACCGTTACAAACCTTGTAGCTTACACAACTGAATTGTTTGAAAATATTGATAACAATAAACAAACAGATAGTATATATACTGATTTCAAAAAGGCCTTCGATACGGTGGATCACAAAATTTTATTGGAGAAGATTGCATTTAACGGCATCAGAGGTAATCTGTGGAGGTGGTTCAAATCGTACATAACAAATCGGACACAAAAAATAGTCATAAATGGGTATGAGTCTGACACTGTCTGCGTGACCTCTGGCGTACCACAGGGCTCAATTCTTGGCCCCTTACTCTTTGTCCTGTTCATTAACGACATCAATGGCTGCTTCAAGCATTGCAAATTTTTATTATATGCAGACGACCTCAAGATATACCATATCATTGATGGCGTTTCTGATCATGATGACTTTCTTGAGGACCTTGATCGGTTCACACTATATTGCGACACTAACAAGCTAAACCTTAACCTCGATAAATGTAAAAGTATAACTTTCTCTCGAAAAAATCATAACTTTAAATTCTCTTATTCCTTATGCGGCGCTAAACTTGACAGTGTACAAGTCATCAGGGATCTTGGAGTCATCTTAGACACGAAATTAATACTTGACCGTCATGTAGAACATATTTGTAGCAAAGCGTATAAAATGTATGGATTTGTTTTCCGTGCCAGTAATGGTTTCAAAAGATCCGCTACATATATTCATCTCTATAAAACCTTAATTCGCTCACAGCTCGAATACGCCACCCCTATTTGGGACCCATTGTATGCCAAATATGTTGATAGCCTCGAAAGGGTTCAAAAGAAATTTATACGCTGTTTGCAATACAAATGCCATCTTAGAAAATTATCTTACCAACAGTTCCTAGATAAATACAATATGCTCCCACTTAAAGCTAGAAGGTTACAATTACAAGCTAAATTTCTGTATGATCTTTGTCACAATAATTATGATTGTCCTGATATAATAAACAAAATAAGTTATATAGTACCAGTGAGACCACGCGTGCGAGCTTGTCGTACCGCAAAATTATTTGTTGCTAAAAAATGCCGCACTAACTCCGGTAAACGCTCGCCGCTGTACCGCCTCGCTGACACTTATAATAATTTTTTCACGAGTGTAGACATATTTAATCTTAATGTTAAGCCATATATTGAACGTGTATTTAATCTACTAAAATGAAATCAACACTACCTTTACCACTTGCACATACACAATAATAATATTATTATAATGTAATGTATACCGATGAATCGAGCTCATAAACTCTCAACTTTATTAAAATATTCATCTTACTATCTGTGGTCATTGGTGCTGGTTTCACAATCATTATATTATGTATCTAATATTAATTTTAAGAACCTTATTGTGAAACTGTTTTTTGATCCAAATAAAGGAAAAAAAAAAAAAAAAAGTGATTATGTGAGCCCCATACAAAAAACGCCATTTTTGTCTGATATCAATAAATGGTAACAGGTAGCTAGTTAATGGTACGGAACCCTTCGTGCGCGAGGCCCACTCGCACTTGGCTGGTTTTTTGTTGACATGGTTTTTAATTACATAATCAAAGCTTTTATTTATCAAGGATCTCAAAGACGAAGCCGGTAAGAAACTCGCCCCGTACCAACTGCCGAAGACGCTGCTTATAGTGGAACAGCTGCCGAGGAACATCATGGGGAAGCTGGATAAGAAAGAGATTAAGAATAAGTACGGAAAAGATCTTATACTAAAGAAAAAGTAAAAGGTAAGAGAGAATCAATTACAGAGAAAAGAAATAACACCTCTTAAGTGTCATATGTGAATGTTACAAAGTACAAACGCTTAAAAATAATTTTATTCCCTCGGACTTTGTCATATTAGGCTAATGAGTAATGACGCACACCAATAGCAAAACAATGATAATTTAAAAAAAGACGTATACTTTGTCTATACAATAATGATACAATGCTTGATATAATTACTTAACACCTTATGTTTAGGTTGTATAAACAATAAAGTCAATTATTTCCTAACCTCAAACAGCCCTCTCCAAAAAGAGTATTTTGTCATGATGGCCACGCTTGGCAGGCGGGTGGGCGACCGCAGTTTGGCTAATGGTAGACAAGACGCTGCGGCTTCTCTTACTTACGAGCCACATAGGCAAACATATTGGGTATTTACAGGAAAGGATATTAAAAACAGCTGCCAATGCTGCCCTGATAGGGAAGAAGGCGGCTATACGACATTTCAACTTACTGCATGTAGCCGCCTTTTGCCATATCAGGGCAGAATGGGAAACTTCGGCCAATCGAAGATTTTATTCGAATCACTGACAGTTTATTTCTCAGATCATAATATAAAGAAATAGATATGAAATGGGGGCGTGGCGCGTGCGAATCTGATATGAGCAAACAGAACTATTGCCCTCCGCTGCGAAATATTTAATGAATACATCCATGTAACGATAATTGTATCTGCACAATATACATTGAAGGCTTGATACTAACTAGCTGTGTTGTGAATACTATGCGACTGCGCAATGTATCGAGGTTTAATCGAAGCGTTCGCTGCCCGACGAGTGCGTCGCGACCACACTTTGTAGCGACACACTAATTTGCACACACCAAATGACGCATTGTGTAAGCGAGTAAGTGGTAGCCGCTGTGATTGGGTCCATGTTTGTGTGCGCACCAATGAGGGTTCCTTATGCTTACAACAGTGTTATTGTAGTTGCGTTGCACACATAAATAATTCGGAGACACGGGTTGGCTAAGGATTTACGAGTAATTTCATATCTCCTTCTTTATATGATCTGAGGTTTATTTATTTGTTAAAGATATTATTGTGTAATAAGTATGTTCAGAATAACTAAAACGCCTTCTGTGTTAAATATAACTTAGAATTGAGTTTGAACTTCGAACTAGAGCTATTATTACAAGTAGTAGGGAAACAAAATAAGTTATACACTGACTGTTATTGTTAAAACTGAAGAGATGTTAACTTTTTATAGGATAATATGCTTAGCAACGGAACTGATTCTGCTGTACATTTTGTTCTTTGGAACTAAAGTCTAGTTAACAAAAAAAAAACACACACACACACTGTCTAGTCTATTGTGTAACGTGGGCTACTAATATAGCGGTCGTAGTTTCGGATACCGCATAGGGAAAATGTTTTATGACGAGCATTAGTCTTTATACTGATGACAGCGCATCAGGCTAAAAAATGGCATCTTGTATAGTTGAAATAAATGCTATTTTGTAACAGAACAAAATAGTCTGATGAGCAAGCCGCTTTACTGAAGCCGTAAATATTTATGGATATATTTTAGTACTATCGTCGCCATCTATCATCTGTGTCACGTGACTTCACAAAATACAACTGTTATTCCGTTTTCTTGCGGGAACTACGCGGAATTTCGGAATAAATTAAGCCTATGTGCTCGTTTGATGTTTCACTCTATGTTTCTGCAAAGTTGCAACCAAATCCAGTTCGTAGATTCTACGTGAAACAGTAACAAACATTCATCCATCCATACATCATCACAAACATACGCATTTATTACATGCATTTAGGTTTCAGCATCAGAATCAGCTTCATTTTAATCGAAGAGACTCTTATTACAGCCTGTAAAATACAGAAATAATAAAGCATGATGTCATTTCTAAGAACAAATTGTTACATAATAATTTTTGTTTGTAAATAAGTACAATTTTATATAAAAAGACAAGTTAATTATAATTATGGAATATGCATTTATTTCGTTTTGTTTTAGTAAAGACTTTTTTCTTTTAACAAGGGCAATTTTTTGTTTGTGTTAATATTTAATGAATGCAATGCCTTATTAATGAACAATATAAAGACTGCTTCTATTTGTAAATATTAAATGTAGATTATATCATGTAGTGTTAGATTCTGTACAAAGTACATGACTATAATAAATAGTACTTACATCACATATAATAATGTAATTTAAATATTGTTATTTTACTGTTACGATTCGATTTTATTCAAAAATTGGTTAACTTAAAATTTGAATAATTATTTGAGATATTAAACACTGAGTTTTAATTGTTGTATGTTTTATAATTTATATTGAAGCAATTGTTGTAAGGGCTAGTTCCTAATATACTTGATTAAGTTTCGATGTTGTATTGTATGTTGTTATTAATTAATTGCAATAAAAAAGTTAACTAAGAACGTTTTTATTTCAAACTTACAAGTATGTATTTACTAGTTACTAAGCTTAAATAGGTTTATATACTGTTTTAAACTTTCATGGTCACTATCGTAAGAGTTAGTTATTTCGAGATTTCTACATACATAGTGAGTTTGAAAACAATAGTACCAGTGTCGAGTGCAATAAAAGACTACGACGGAGGGTAGATCGATATATCTACTCGTAACAACCACCCACCCGCAGTGACATCAGTTCTTCCGCGATCATGGCGCTTGCAACAGTGCCGAAATATCGGAAACTCATAAAAAACAAGGCACATGGTAGAAATCTCGAAATAACTAACTCTTAAATAGGTTTATAAAAAAATTTAGGGTTCTGCCTAATATAATATAGTGGTAGGAATATGGACCCCAAAGTGCGGGCTCAGGCTGACTGAGCTACTAACTTACATTACCAAAAATTTGTAAAATGCGCTTCTTTGCTACTTTTTAAAGTACCTAAGCTGTTGACGATACAACAAGTACCTAAGCTGTTGACGGCAAACAGCCGGGTATGTGCCGGTTTACTGTGTACCCAAATTATAAAACTAAAACAATATTGGTTTTGACATTATTTAGTATGATAGTGTAAAATTTTATCATCATGATTTTAGTACAAGTAACTAACTATAATATCAGTATATAAACTTGAAAAAAAATTTTTTTTTGTCTCAGGCGGGACTCGAACCAGCATCTCCTCGCAGTTCGCGGGTTCGAGTCCCGCCTGAGACAAAATTTTTCAAGTTTATATACTGATATTATAAGTGCAATTAAGTTGCTAAAATATCAAATAAAGTAACTAACTATAGTTTCGTTGAATGCTCCTATTTTTGTCATAAGGCACAGCACGTATTGTTGAACTCTCTCGACTTTACAGGGCGCACACATAACCTAATTAATCTAATTACCCTAATATCACGTCGGTTGAGTTACAGTCAAGAAACTCCGCGCAGCTATTGTGGCGTTTATCAAACATGGCGGTGAGAATGTCGCATAGGTTATGGTGTCTGACCAACTTGAGTAAGTCGCCACTATGGTCGCTGCCATCCCCATCAGCATCACAATTACGGCCAACAACACATCATACCACTTTATATTATACTCATCGACCTCTTTGTTACCAATTTCGTTGTAACTGAATGTTTTGTACTTCGTTTCTATTGCATTTGTAAAAAGTAGCGGGAAACTTGATCCGCCATTTTGGGTGACGCCATTTTGGAAATTGTTTTGCGTATTTACTGAATTATTGTTTGAATTTAGCTCCTTAATGTGTGATTTCATGTAGCAAAGTTTAAGGAAAAACAAAGGTGGGAATATGAACATTAAAGGGCCGGTTAAAGTTGATCCCACTAGGCCCATAACCAAATCGAAGCGTGGTACTGATTCTCCGAGGAACACGGCTAATGCTATGATGCCAGAGCGTATCAGGCAGCGTTGGACGCAGAATTCTGTAAAAAAATAAATGGATTTTTGAAACATTACTGGCCCTCAAATAAGTTGCCACTTACGTTAAGATATAACTAATTAGCACAGTAAGCATTTAACACATTAATTTTGATGACCCTTTTACAATGAAGATTTGGCGGTGAAGCCAGACTCGATTATTTTATACAATTATTACGTAAAACAGAAAATTAAAAAAATATCGATAGTCGCAGCAAAGCGAGAACCAAGTGTAAAATGTTTCTAACTCAACAATACCTTTAGGTATCTTAAGGAGGTCTTCTATATGCTGGAAAAGTGCGGAGTTCCCGACAGCACTCGACAGACAAAGTTGAAGGGTAACTAATAGGGCCACAACGTAGAGAGCTACCGATGGCGGCATTCCTGAAAACACAACATGACATTGACCAAAACACTGTACTTTATAAAGAAATATTTAAATAATACCATTAGCGCTAGAACCCAAAGCTTTGTAACGACTTTGAAAAAAAAACATAAGAATAATTCTCTAATTATCATTAACTTGCCCTGATCCCGGTCGTCTGGGGTCGGCGCAGATGTATGTTTCCTCCTCCAAACAATCCTTTTTTTACTTTTTATATTTATTTATTTTTACAAGTTAAGACCCAATAGAATAGACAAGCAAAAAGAAAGTAAAAGGAAAACAGTCAGCCTTTCAGTCATCATCGAGTCGTCTACCCCCTTCCCAATCATATCTTTTCTGACACAATCCAACCATTACCATTTAGATCGTCCTTTACCTGAACATCCGTCAACAGTCATATTCATCACTCTTCTTGTTACGTGCCCTTCGTCTTTTCTCATCACATGTCCATCCGTACCCTTACAACAAAAAAAGATTATCTGCACCCAACCTAACTTTACAGTACAGCAATTTAAAAGTTTGACGCTTAAAAGAAGCCTCATAATGTTGGTATTGCTATGATTGTAGATTAAATTACGAAGGGCGGATTAATAGTTTTTGTATTAAAACATGAAAAATGTTAGAAAACCTATCGACGATAGAGGACTTCCTTTCAACTCTTCTACTATCTGGCTACTTTCAATAGTATTATTCCTCTCTCATCAGCCAAACGACGCCTACAGCTGGACATAGGCCTCCCCTAAGGATCACCACAATGCTCTCAGTACCTTGTAATATATTGTTGTCTACCCTTGCCCCATATCTGTTGGCGGCTAGCACCGTAGTGACGGCGAACATGAGGGCAGTTATAGCGAAACCACTGATGACTGCCACGTTGATGCGTCGGCTGTCCTTCATGTCCACTTGGATGGTCAGCAGTAACGGGTGGATGTCGAACTGAAAATGGGTATTTGACATTTCTAAATAATTCGAAAACACTATTGCTTTTTAAATAATTACTCCTCATCTAAGACCTGAGGATTGATTTCAACCTTTTTTTTAGTTCGATTTTTAATTGGTTTTGATAATGCTTATGTATAATTTATTATTATATGAGTATGGTGACTCACATGATGGTACCCCATTATAAACAGTTGGTACCAATATGTTGTTTATTTTTTTATTTTTTATACCTCAATGAAGACATTTGTTTAAAAGTATCTGGCTTAGTAACGTCCTATTGGTCTAGTGGTTTAAGTTTAAGTACCGAGCCAAGATCTCGGGGTCCCGGGTTCGATCCCCAGTGGCCTTATTCAGCTATTTCAATCGCAGTTCAATCGTGATTGAATTGGACGATTTTGACATTTAGCCCATACTAGAACTGTCAAAAACCTGCAATGCAATTACGATTGTGATACGATTTGGTTACGCGAATTAGGGGACTGGTCGACCAAAAAAATTTTTCGAATTTTCGAACATTGTTTGGATTGATCACCTACCCGCATTTCGCATGCATGGTGATTATGCCTGTACCCATCATTGCTGCGGTAACTTAAAATCAATGATGGATGCCTTTGCCCTGCATTGGGATGATTATAAGCTATTGTTAGGTTATTTTTGAACATATTGTATTTGTAGATTTAAAATATACTTGTTGACTTAAGTTTTAAATAAAAAAAAATTGAATTTACTTTTTATCAGTTATGTACCTGAAAGGAAATGATGCCATACGCGATAAGAAAGTCCTGCGCTGACGGCATGTACTCCAACAAGCCCCCAGCGCTGGGCGGGGACTCGTGGTCCAACAATATACATGTCCACGTCGACACGGCTACGGTCGTCACAATCACCACTGATGCCAAGGCTAAGGGTCTGGAATCAATACGCTGAGGTAACAACTCAAAACTGAATCCTTTGAAAGGACTAATACCAAGTTTGTGCTAAGGTTTCCTGCTTTTTATTTTGGCTTTCTCAAGGTCTAATTTATCTTTGTACCATATGAAAATTCGTTTAGTATTTTAGGCTTGAAAGCTGACAGACAGACAGAGTTACTTTCGCATATACTAGTAAAGGTTATAGGCAATAAATATCGATAATTTTTATTCAACTGGGATCTACTTATTTTATTAGTCAGCAGAATTTACTCTTAATTAGTATTAATTTTTTTGTTGTTTTTAACTGTTCCTCAAATAATAATTTTAGTTTAGATCTTAGATTAAAACAAATCTTAGGTTTAGTACTTAGATACTATTAAACGGAAACCAAACAAAGAAGGTTTAATTCTGTTTAACTACCATTTTAGATAAGTATAAAATAAATAAATCGTGTAACGTCGCGTCAATCGCTTGTAGTGAGCGGCTTGGAAAGCTCAAATACCTACCAGATTATTCTTCAACAGAATAATCATACGACATGAAAATCAAGTAGTCTTTAATTAATAGGACTAGAGAGTATTGAGCAAATTTTTATTTGCGTACTTTTCTTTAGGTCAAGGTTTCTGTACTAACTTCATATCCTTGGGCGATCCGAGCCACATTACAGGGAGTAGCAATAGGGCAATAAGCACCATCCACACGCAGTATGTGATCCCCACTTCACCGCCTGTGATTTTCCACCAGAACAATTGGAGGCTTTGGGATGCTAAAAAAGGAAACAAATTAAAATTATAACTTAAAAAATCATCGTCATCGCCTCGGCAAATGACGTCCACTGCGGAACATAGGTCTTCTCCAAGGTTCTCGACGATTGGTCTCTCTCGCGCTGACTGCGACTAGAGACTTCCCACGACTTTGACCTGATCGACTAACTGGCCCGCCCACAGATCATCGTCTAGTGCGCGGTTGCCATTGCAGAATCCTTCCATCCAACGATCATTGGTTCTTTTTTACTTAGATATGTTCCACCCAGACCCACTGCTAATTCAGCACAGCAATTCTTTAAACGATGTTGGTTATCTTTGATGTCCCACGCATTTCCTCATTTGTGATTCTATCGTGTAGGGAATTACCAAGAATCGCTGTCTCGATTGCCCACCTGAGCCTTCTAGACATCGTTTCAATACATAAGTCATCACTGGCAAGCTGGCAACACGCACGGCGACCGACTTTCGTCTTGAGACACTGAGGTATTTTGGATGCAAAGATTTTTCGCAATCTACCCATCTGAGTTGAATTCGAAGAAAGATTTATCTGTTTCTCAAAATTTGAACTTATAAAATGTTATAGTTGTGCCGGGGTCTGTGATATAAAATTGAGGCATTGTTTTGAGCGACATGACCACAAAAAATTGACATGATCAGGAATGAAAATATAGAATGAAATGAAATCATTCTAGGTAAGTACTGACGTAAAATCACCATTTCATTATTTTGTAGTGTGGTATTTTATCATGGTGTGAGGTTGGAAATAAGATAACGTACTACTTGCCCCACAATCAGGTACATTTACGGGAAACAGAGGAGTATTAAGCGTGAACTATAACAAGGTAAAATCATTATTATAATTGACATAAGTGCATTGCGTCTCATTGGAGGGGCAAAATGGAGAATTTTGCAATGACCGCCAAGCTTGGCCGGCCGGTGGTAGGTATTATTCTGATTATGTGCTGGCACCACACGACGAGTTTAATTGTAGGGTATTAGTTAAATCGTACTATGAAAGGTATGTAGATAATATTGTTTTTTACCTAGTATAAAGTTCGGTATCCCAGCTCCGAAGACAGTAGCGTCGATGAGCAATGTAACCAGTCTTCGAGCTTGTTTTCCGAATGCTAATTCAGCTACCGCTGCGTAGGGAAACCTGCCCAGTATAGAGATTTTGATTTTACTTGTGTACTGTATTACTTCTACTAACATTCATACTTCATTGAATTTTAAAAATGTGTAAATACATAATTACATATACATAATGCTTAAAACCTTAAACCATATAAATTTTGGATGTAGTGGTTAGCTAGAGAATATTGAACTAACCGACTCTTCTCCCGGATACATGGTGTGATCTCTTGGGCCAGTAACCAGCTGCGGCCCAGGAGCACCGCCGTGTAGAGCTGCAACCCGAACACAGACAGCACCAAAGGTAGTCCGTAAATGCCTGAAAATGAGATTGATACTCGTAAATAACAATCAAGTACAGTGACGCCCCGTTGGTCTAGTGGTTTAAATACCGGGCCAAGATCTCGGGGTCCCAGGTTCGAATCCCGGGTCGGGCAAACAAAAAAGTTTCGAATTTTCGAACGTTCCTCGGGTTTGTGATCACCAACCCGCATTTGGCACACCCATCATTGCTGAGGTAACTTGAATTCAATGATGGAGGCCTTTTCCCTGCAGTGGGATGATTATAGGCTGTTACTATCAATAGGTATAAGAACTAGACAGACACAAGTCCGACAACTATTAGGTGCCTACACCGTCCGATACAAAAATTACACCTAAATCTCTCCTTGATTGAATGATTGACGTTGGTTTTATGTCAGAGTCAACCTTATAACCCGGCCAAATAAAGACAACATTCAATAGTATGGATATTTAGGTATGTCATGTTGTATCTTTTCGATTGGTAAGGTTGCACTAAATGCGCACTTATGTTAAATGGGTGCACATTCAGTTGGGATAGTTTTTTGACGCTGACTGTGTATCTAATTTTTTGTATTACATACATCAATGAGCGTGAGATAAAAAAGGTGGTGTGAGTCTGAAATATTATTATAGGCTTGTTAAAAGTTTGAACGTACCTACATTACGCATTTTTGACACATTTATTATGGTAGCTGTCAAAATATACGATTGAAATCCAATTACGATTCAATTGAGCTGAGCCATTATAAATTAGCGAAATTGGGGGGCTGGACACTTGTTTTTTTAGTCTTGAAATTTCAGATTATTCCAGCCACGATTAAGGCGGCCAGAGTTTGTGGGACCCAGAAAAGTGCAGGTTATCACTTATAAAAACCTTCCGCTAACCGGACGATTGAGATACCTACCGACCATGTTTGCGTCAAGACATAATATAACCGAAGGAAAATATTTGTAAAAATATTTCTCTCGGATAGTATACACAAACAATCTTGTAGCTCGATTGGATAGAGCAGTCGTACGGTTAGCAAGTTCAATAATGATAGTAAGTTCAAGTCCCACTTAAGGCAGCTTTTATTCAAGGTATTGTATTTTCAAGATAGTTACTATGTATATTATTTAAAACTTGTCTTACCACAAGAAATGATACTCTTAGGCAGTGTCACAACAGGGAAAACTCCAAACAGGTCGACTATACACAGGACTGTGAACAGCACGCTGAGTCCACCCGTGGTCTGGCCCACTGAGTACGCGTCGTGACGGCTCACCACGGTCGGCTTCGTGGAACTGCCAGCCTCGTCGATGTGCGGGAGACGGGGAAGCTTCATGGCGGGAACTTACTAGAATGAGTAGGTACTAAGGTTAAGAAAATTCTGATAATATTATTGACATATGAAAGTCCCTTTAAGACTTTGAGATTTTTAGCCATTTGGATTTAGCTGCATTCTTGAATTTATAGCTGGATATTCGAAGTCTCTATACCTAAGCCGAATTTATAGCAGGCGACTTTGTTAACGCGGAAAAACTATCCCCTGAAACTTTTTTCCGGGGTAGGTATAAAGTAACTTATTAATATGCTAGTCTAGTCTATTTAAAACTATTTACGTGACAAATTCCATCCCTTCGCTTTCGCCGTTCTGGGGCTTTATTCAGCTATTTCAATCGCAGTTCGATTGTGATTAATTTGGACGATTTTGACATTTAGCCCATACTAGAAAGAACTGTCAAAAACCTGCTATTCAATTACGATTGTGATACGATTTGGTTACGCGAATTAGAGACGCGTAATTGAGTAATTAGTATTAAAATGCTATGTGATGCCTGCCTAAAACGGGAACGCACCACTACCTTCTTGCCCTATGGGTGTTTAATGGGTTATAGTAAGGATCGACCGAACGAATACTGCCAGAAGATGACGCAGCCAGCGTGTGCTCTCCACCATTGGCCAAACTGTGATTGCCAACCCGCGAGTCTCTCGAACTTATATTCTTCAAATCCAAATCAGTTATATCTGCAAATAGGCTTCTGGAGGCGCTTTTACATCTCTCGATTCCTGGTTTGGTCAATGTAGAGAACGATATTATTGTAGATCTAAATTTTTTTGGGTGTGAGGAGTGAGTTGGCAGGTTTACAGTCGTGCTTCGGAAGGCATTAAATGCTATATTAGTGACGGATTCTGTCACAAGTGGCCTAATAAAGATGACTAAAACGTAGTGATTAGGTACTTGTTCAGCGCAGGTGACTTTTTCATCACCGTCAATACTTTTTATAGGCGTTAGTTAAGTAGGCATCGTATTTAGAGCCCATTGAAAAAGTAAAAAATGTAGCTCAAGTTTTCACCAGAGTTTTCAAAAACATTTTTCGCAACAAAGTTTTTTACGGTCCTACCTACCTACTCCTAAGCCTGTGAAAGTGGTATGAAGAGAAAATCAATTACTTTTGAATAGTATCGTAATGAATGAATGAGATGGTATGGTAAAGGCAGTTCAAAAAAAATTCGAGTTTTGGCTGACATTTTCTAGGTGCTTTATCTTGACATTTTGTAGGTACTGGGCTATACCAAACGAACAAATATGCCATTTGTTTTATGTCTCGTAGATTGTTGTATTAAAATTTCACCTGTAGCGGCTTGGAAAACTCTGAGATAGTCTGGTGTCTTTGTCTTTCAAGGATATTCATACGATAAAAAGAAGATTTAAATCAATTGCCCCTTGCGGTATACGAACCCGCGCGACCGCGGCTGCTAGCTTTGTAGTCCATCAGAGCGCGAAACACTAGAGCCAGGCGTTATGCAAGTCTAACAGTTACCTAGCTACTTTGTAAATAAGTTGTATTTCTACTTTATACCACCTCCCTCGAGAGACTTTGTTCTGCCAAAAATTTACGGCAGTTCAATTGAAAAATAATATAGATAAACAATCCCTTAAGGGGACTTCTAGAGCTAATTGCGGTCCCTAATTGATTAAATTTTATTAGGACTGTAAAATTCACTGAACAAGTGTAACATTTAACGGTTAGTTTCGGATTGTTATACCATTTACCTATCATTCTGTAATGTACAATAAAGTCTAAATAACTAAATATATAAATTACCTGAGCAAACAAAAGATTTGGTGTTTATAATTCCAAATTAAAGCTTAATTAGTAATTTAGTAACTATTATCGTTGTCACATTAGAATGCACTTTACGAGAATTCTAATTTTCATAAGATGTCATCACATTTCACTATTGATTATCCAATATGGAAATGGGTCACGATATATCCAGTTTTGTGACTAGACCTGACTGTTCGGTCACCGGGCAAAGACTGTCTGTCCGTAGTTCGGATTAAAACCTAATAGGGTACCCTAATGAATCCAATCTACTGTGCAACGGTACAATCACGCTCATAATGACTGTGGAAGTCATTGACTCTTGTGTGAGTAAAACAACTTACTAACGTTTCTGACAACAATATTTCATAAAATATTGACAGCTAAAGTTCAAGCGGTCCCTGTGATGCGACATTTCCATGCCATGTCCCCGATGCTGGGGCTGCCACAACTGAGTAAAAAATAAGGTTAACTGAACTTAATTGCAAATGACTATATTAGAAACCATTTTCTATCTATACAGTTATTGTTATGTAGCAAAATGCACCGAAAATAAATAAGGGCCAAAGAGGTGCATGAAACTATTATAGCTACTGATGAATCATCTTGAGTGTGAAAAAAGCATAATTTGCTTATTTAATAAGATTTTGCTATAACGATTGCGACTGCAGCTAGTTTTATTTTGGATAGAAGACGCTGCTGTCTGTCTTCCTTTGGTAGTCACGTTAGTCATTCCAATAGAACGAGAAATGGTGTTATTTTGTGTTATTTAAGTAACTCAGTCAAGTGTTAGGTAGTTTTAAAATAAAACTGTGTAATAGTATGTTATATGTACCACTATTATAGCGGTTGCCTGGACGCCTGTGACACCTGTAATAGGTACGCGTGTAAGTTGAAACTATACCACAGGCACCGTTAAAATTTTTAAAGCATGAGTGAATAGGCTGCTTCTGCTGGGTAAGTTTGCTCCATCTTAGGCTTCTTCTTAACCGTAGAGTTAAGTATGTAGGCAAGAGCAAGCACATTGTAATAAAAAAATCTTTTTTTTTTTCAAAATAACAAGTAAGTAGCCTACGTGCTATTTCAGCCTGTAAACTATCTTCTCGGCAAATTTCTTCAGCGGTTTTAGCGTCATTGAGTAACCATCATCCATTTATACTTTCGCATGTATAATATTAAAGAGAAATAAGAAAGTTAAATACAACTTAGGTACATATTAAAAGTAAATAAACATTCGAACGAATCAACAAATTCTCCCTGAAAGGTGAAAGTATTTTTATTTTATTGACTGTTTTGTCGAATTTAAAAAATACAAGTGTAATGACACAGTGTAAACAGCACTTTAGTTGTTCTATTCTATCTGTAGAAATTTAAAAAATATTCCTAGCTAAGCAACTAAAGTAAAATTTTCAAAAACACTTTAGTTCATAACTGTACCGTACGTTCGGTTGCTGCCGTAACCCAATACGCGCGCTCGACCGCCGCTAAGTATTGCGAACGTTGACATGTCTCGCGTCACGCTCACGATACACAATCGCTTTCCACTATGGCAACGATATTTGTTGATTTCCTACAACTTATTTACGTACAACTTATTAAAAAATCCGACGAAAAGTATGAAATGCTTAGCCAATTTTGAATTATAGAATACAAAGGCGAACGCTTTTTTAAAAGGTGGATTATTGAATGACAACGTAGGTAGGTATACAACTTATTAAAAATTTGAGGAAAATTATAAATGCGTGCTTAACCAATTTTGATTACCTAATTCGTGCAGCGACGCACGCTTCTTCAAAAGCTTGATTTTACCATAATTGCCATGTTTGCAAGCGGGTTGGCAATCTCAGTCAGCTTCGAGAGAAGACGGTGCTGCCATTATCACCAGAATCTAAGATTGAAGAATAAGTTGTCAGTTTAGACACACCCATACGAAGTCCCTACACTTTGTATCCAGATATATCTATGGGAGTGCCTAAAGGATAGAAAAATTGTGTACCTACATTTTTGAATTTAATCCCTCAATCCCCAGGAGGCACGCGCGTGCCGCGATAACAATTGATTTCATTTGTGTCTGGAATAACTCACGATCGAGGGATTAAATACCGGGCCAAGCTCTCAAGTTCGATCCCGGGTCGGGCAATAAGAATTTCGACTTTCCGAACATCGCAAGGGTTTGTGATCGCCAACCCGCATTTGGCAAGCGTGGTGATTATGCCAGTACCCATCATTGTTATGGTAACTTGAATTTAATGATGGAGGCACATGCACTGCAGCGAGATGATTATAGTCCCGTTACTTTACTGGCTTAGGTTGACCTCTCAGAATACAGATTCCAAGGTAGAACTCTACCCTGCCCTGTGAAACGCGGAACTTTCGGCTACCGGGTTTCATTTTTCAGAATAATTCAGTGCCATCATTCTAATCTGTGCAAGTGCAACACCGACAGCTGGCTGAAAATGGTATTAAGTATTTAGATAACTACACACTCACACACATTATTGCCGTTAGATGGCACTTGGTACTTAGTTACTTTTTTTTGACACCGCTTCATTATACGCGTTTAGATTTTGTTCTATCATTGAATTATTGTTTACCCAATTTCAAATACTCTAGTTGTTAATAATATGAATAAAAAGGATTCGGCTCGTCAAATTACTTTTAGTTTGTGTGTAAACAAACAATTAATTATTAGTTCCTATTGCGCATGTTCCGTTTCATCGATTGAAAATTTAGTTTGCGAGACGATTTGACAGGGCGTAGATGGCGTAGCGTGCGCATGTCTTGCGTTTCCTTCCGCTCTCGGTCCTTTTTGTGACATTTTGCGAAACGTCCATCGTGTTTCCTTGTGAAAATTATTCACAAAAATCACATTAGGGCATGGTCGGTAAAGTTTTTCACACGAAAAACCGTGAAACAAAATCCGTAATCGTGGTTAAGTTTTTACGTGCCAAGTGCAACTAAACAATCAAGATTCCGCCGATAATTCAAAGCCTACCCAGAGGGTGGCTTATCTTGGTAAGTCCTTGCAATTATTCATTACTGATGCTTGCACTATACTAACCTTATTAACTTTACTATACTATATTACAATTGCTCGATTTAAGTTTAGTCTTTTTTGTACTGAATGAAATTTGAACTCTTTGCCCTTGCAATTCCGAGAGAAATCTAGATCAAATTTCATGGCCTAAAAATTGTATAGACGTTAGTACGTATGTAGGTACCACCTGTTAGTACACATCATTTGTTCAAATAAATTGTCGGATCCACGGTACCACAAACATACAGAAGAAATTGACGTCATTGCGATAATAATGCTAGTACCAGACAGACAGGTTGTGAAATTGCCTGAAACATCTAGGAAATTACACATTTTAGCGTATCATTTGTGACTTGACGAATATGTTTTGATTTGGTGTACTTGTGTCTATAAAAAATGTAATCTATAAAAAATAACCAAAACTGATCTCAGTGTAGCTTTTTAAATATCATTGATTTACATTACTAGAATATTCTTTAAAACTAAACCACCATAATTGTCTAAATTTTAGTAGTATGCTTATGTACTATTTTTTGTATTAGGTAAAATGCGAGCCTTTTTTACTTTGGCAAAATTATGCAATTTTTTAAACTACCCATTTATATTGATCTAGTAGTCTGTAGGCAAACCCCATCACAGTTAATACAGTAATTGATAAGATCCAATAAGGGCACCTGTTGACTGGAAAGACTATTAATGCTTTGAACCCCACGAGGCACCCGGGTGCCACGATAACAAGTGATTTCAATTGTGTCTGGAATAACTCACAATCGAGGGATTAATATTACTGGACAAAAGTTAATTACTATTACCTACCTATAAACAAAATGATTACAAATAATTTACATAGAACACAATTTTAATTTTTAATCAACAAAATTTTTGAATATCAGGTATTTTTTCTGATATAAAATTGTACATATTTATAAGGTGAAATTAACACTCATTGTAATAATTAATCCCTCGATCGTGAGTTATTCCAGACACAATTGAAATCAATTGTTATTGTGGCACCCGAGTGCCTCCTGATTATTATTAGAAGCCAAACATTAATAATTGTCATACTTAGACAACATAAATAATAGTTCTCTTCAACCAAGAAATAGAAATGTAATAGCGTGTTTTATAAATAATACATTTCAATTCTATTTTTTTGTTCGAAAAGTTAAAAAGATAAAAGCTTTATACTTATTTTATTGCATGGTTATAATTTTTTTAGTATTGTTATCAAACACGCTTTTTCATTTTATTATAGGTCTGAAACGTAACATTAGCAATGGATAAGAAAAGAGATTCATTCTTCTTGAATAAGAATAAGGGGAACAAAAATGGCTTCGAAAAAAAGAATGAAATAAAAGGTATTAATAAATTTAATAAAAAAGAGATTAATAACAAATGCCAAGAGCGGTTTGATGAAAACCGTGGCATAGAGAAGAAAACAAAGCTAGAAGAAAAAAAGCCATTTGATAAAAAGGCTTACCGTCTAAAAAAGTATAGTAAGAAGTACAAACTCGAGCAATGGGAGGAACAGCGGAAGAAGAAAATGCTACGTGAATACCAAAAAGATTTAAAAAATGATGCAATGGCTGGTTCATACAAGCCAAAAGTGTTTGATGAAGACACCACTGATTCAAATGAAGTTGGAAGATTTGTAAGACATCCTGATCTTATAGATGAAGAAAAATCTAAGGAAAAACCTCCTAAGTTCACCAAGAAGGATCCATTTCTTAAAGCAAAAGAGCATTTCAACAAAGTGAAAGAAGAGAAGGTACAGAAGCAGCAACTGATAGAAAAAGCTAAGGAGGAAAAGAGACTAAAATTGCAAGAATATCAGAAGAAGAAACAAGAAAGATTCAAAAAGTTGAGTAGGAAAACTAAGAAAGGTCAACCAGTGATGACAGGAAGATTGGAATTGCTTTTAGAGAAAATACAAAAAGGATAAATTAAATACATCCAAATTTAACTAACTATTGTATCTCATCTTATGTGCATGAACTTAGGCATTTAATCAAGCACTTAATATAAAATACATAATTATTTAAACATGTTATCCATTATGATCAAATACACTGTGCCACAAACTGGGGTCAGAATAGGCAATAAAGGTACAATCGCATTTAATATAATTAAATGCAAAGGTCGAAGTAGCAAAATTTCGAGTAGGTAGGTCAATATCACGACATTTTTAGATAATCTGCATGCTTAGAAACCATGTACTTACTGCCATGAATAATTTTGTTTCTTTAGTCTTTAGCATGGTAATCTACACAGTTAATGTCACAGAACTAAAAACCTATTGTATTATGTACTTCTTTATTATCTATTGACAGTTTTTCAAACAAACTAGCAACATTAGCATGTTGCTAGTCTTTTTGTAAGGAGTATTTATTGTCTTTTCTTGTTTGCTCAAGTATTTTAGTATTGTTATGATTATTTTTGTCTTATATTATGAAGTGCCTTGTCTACAAGGGTTCGATTTTTAATCAGTGATTAAATTGTGAGTAAATTTTTTTGTATTTTTTTTAAGTAAAGAAATTAAGCAGATTTAAGTAACATTACTTGGAAAGAACTAACATTTATTTATTTATCTTTCGTATTTTAATAGAAAACTAATACATTTAGCCTTAGATTAAAACAAAAAGAGGAAGATATGGTACCCGCGTTCCCGGCGAGGTCATACACAGATAAGCTGAACTGTCACACTATGCTTCAGTCTCGAAAAGGTCGGCGACGGGTCTGTAGCTCCCTTAATGTGATTGTTTCAATGCGATAAATCGTTAAAAATACCTTTCTGTGCATTTATTCCGTGCACTAACCACTCAAGTCACTGTAACAAGACATATGGAATAACTTTTCACGCGTAAGTAGGTACACCAAACAAATCATTTTCAATATTTTCTATTTTGAGTTTGGCCATTTTTGAGTGAGCGAGACAAAAACATAGAATGAACGCAAGGTCATGTCTATTGGTTGGGCTAGCGCAGCGTCACGTTGATTGGTTGGCACGCAATAATTATAAACCACCAAACAACGCTGCAGACGCCGCCGCAACACTGTGTGCGTAAATGGTCCAGAAATCGAATTTTTCCAGAAAATTTTGTTTAATCTAAGCATTTAGCAAACGTTAGACTTTTGGAAAAAATGGTTTTAGAAACCTCCATGTCATTTTGAAAGACCTATCCATAGATACCCTATACGCGTAGGTTAGAGTAAAAAATTTTTTTTTTGTTTTAGTTCTATGTATGGGAAGCCCCCCTTAAATATCATATTTTTTATTTTTTTGTATGAGAATCGTAAAGCGGTCAACAGGAATATAGGATACACCTACCTACTAAGTTTCAACTGTGTAATACTTTCAGAATAAAGTGGCTGTGACATACGGACGGACAGACAGACAGACTTGACGAATCTATAAGGGTTCCGTTCTTTGCCATTCGGCTACGGAACCCTAATTATGTCCACTTTCAGTGCAAATTAAAATAATGTAATATTTTTGATATTTAAGACATGCCTCACTGGGCCACACAGGGCCATCTAGTCCCAAAATGAGGTACTTTTAAGTACCGTGTCGTATGGGGTACTAGACAACCGATAAACTTACTTACATTTTTTTTTTTTTTTTTTGTAAATTTGTACTTATATTATAATACATAGAAAACACCCAGAACAGTACAAACAGACATGTTCATGCACACAAATATTTGTACTGTGCGGGGATCGAACCCGCGACCCATGGCTCAGAAGCAGCGTTTACTACCGTTGATCCAAATAGTCGTCTAAATGTATCTCCTTAGTATATATAAGTAGTTAATAGTTCAGGATCCTTAGGCGTCGTCAGGAGCCTGTAATAATCTGCTTGGAAAACTATAACACTATTCCATATATTTAGAAACTTTCAACCGCTTTCAGAGATCTATTCGGGACAATAAAAGCGGAAACAGCATTCAGCTGCCACATACATACAGGGTGAAATTTTAACCACTTTCCTAAATTTTTATAGGCATTCGGTTTCGTATAAGGCGATTTCTTTGTATATTGAAAGCTCTGTTCTCAAAGTGATTACCACATACATATTTTAATGCATGCAGTTTTTCTGTAGGAACATTGTTCAATCTTCTTTGCCCACAACCTTAAAGAGCCCATTTATGAAGTAAAAAATGTATAAGTAAATCAAGCTTTTACCCGAAAATATTTTTTGCAATATAGTTTTCAATTTTTACGGTCCTAGGCCTGATAAGGTATAAAGGGAAAATCAAAAACGTATGAATAGTATCGTCATGAATAAATGAGATCTCATTTATCTATGCGAATCGCGTAAAAAATGTTATGCTAGGCGGCCGTATCAAAAATTTTAGATTTTTTGCGGACATTTTCTAAGTCACCTTGACTTTTTTGTACTGGGCTATACCAAAAGAAAAAATACGTCAATTGTTTTTTTGTCTCGTAGATTGATATATTAAAATTTGGAAGGTGGTTAAAATTTCATCCTGTATTTTTGCATTTATGATATTGGTATGGATGGATAGCTACAGATAGATAGATAGAGTTCGTACAAGACTGACATGACTGGCGCCACAAATATGAACCTTCAACTTACGATAAAATTAAAATGCTATATTGACCCGGAACGGGTGATGGTCACGTTTCAATTTCTGATTGGGGCCGTTGGTATCGCACCGGTCACTATTGGCGCATGTGATACTTGACGTAAATCCAAGTTATCGTACATACTTATCGTTGTTTATTTACTTTTTAATAATGAAGTTTAACTTTTAACCGATTAAATGTTTGATAAGTGAATTTTGTCTTATACAAACTTCACTATCAAATATTTAATCGGCCAAAATATGTCTTTGTATAGTGTACCCTAATACAAATGTAATAAAAACTATGTAGGGGACCCAATAAAAGATATTACAATACAACTTGAGTTAGACAATCGCGTACGCGAAACACGCGGGATGGACCTGCGTGATTTTACGATGCGTTTATTATGCAGAACGCTGGATGAAAAATATATATTAATCGCGCTTATGAGCTCTTCTAAAAAATTCATTATTACACGCTCGCTTTCTACGCTATTATTTTCTAAAAGTTCATGTTGTAATTTTTGTTCTAAATACTCAATCACCTATAATAACAAAAAAAACAAAATATTTTTAAGGAGTTATTTTTAAGTGTAACACAGGAGTTTTAATTTGCTGTAAAACAATTCACGCATGCGGGCAATATACAGATTTGAGTGCTCTAAATCTGTAAAAATGTCCTAATGTATTAACATCTATTCTTGAGTTGCGTGGCAACAGACAATAAATTGTTAATTGATCCGGACCGAACGGGATTGCGTTCAAGGTAAAACACCGCGCTACAAAGCCAAACTGAGTCTCATATAGGTATTGGTCTGGAATGAATAAACTTACGTATTGACCGGACAAGCTGGCAGAACTTACGAATAATACTTCGTATTTAAAACGGGTACATTACATATAAATACGGAAAACTTAATTCCGATATTGCCAATCACGAATTTCAAAATATAAATTTTTATAATTCCGAATAATACAAATTTCCGAATATCGCAAATCCAATATATAAGTAATAATAAGTCCTAATATCATTAATGGCCTGCGCAGACGAGGGATTTTAGTCCGCGGACTTTTTTATCCGCTAAAATAGATCGCTTATAACTGTATCGAGTAACGCAAACGAGGGATTAAAAGTACCGCGTACAAAAAGTCCCCCGAATTACGGAGGACTAGCAGAGAGCGGACCGGACAAAAGTACGTGGGATTCCCCGAAAAAAAAATAGAACTCGTATGACTAGGCGAAGCAACGCACATGGCGGACTTTAGTCCGCGTTGTGCGCTCGAGAGTGACGTACGTATGCACGACAATAAACAATGACGCCGGAAATCGATTGTAAAATTTTAATAAAAGAAGTAGAAAATAGAACTTCTATAAATGATACGTCAAAAAAGAGTATCACAACCGAAATTCAAAGAAAAGGTCGTGGAAATTGCAATTATAATATCAGTATTTAAACTTGTAAAATTATGTCTCAGGCGGGACTCGAACCCGCATCTTCTCG
Organism: Anania crocealis; assembly: GCA_949315895.1. Taxonomy (NCBI): domain Eukaryota; kingdom Metazoa; phylum Arthropoda; class Insecta; order Lepidoptera; family Crambidae; genus Anania; species Anania crocealis. The sequence continues at coordinate 10,312,657 of OX438871.1, forward strand.
CATGCCGGTCGCGGCACTATACCATTAAGCCACCGAGACACTGCGTCAATTTTTCAAGTTTAAATACTGAATCCTAATTGAAGCATGTTGATCACAAAAATAGAAAGAAGGTTTACCACGCATGGACGCGCCTTGTAATGTCATGAAAAAAATTTTGATCATCTACCATCTTCTCTTCTCTTTATAAGTACTACTGTCAGAATGTAGAATTTCATGATACCGAATTATATTAACTCCGAATCTATTAATAATCAGAAATATCATAAATACGAATTCCGAATATTTAAAATCCGAAAACACATGAAAATAAAAACTAAACGCTTGATTGTTTTATATTGATAGAAATTCAATTTTAAAACTTTAATATTTTCGAGGACTTCAGTTCACACTTATAATAGTGAATTCTCGTAAATTTAAAATTCGTTTTATACAGTTTTTCCGACAAATAACGCAAAGGATTTTTAATCCTTCTTTAAATAAGATTCTGAAAACAACAATTCGTACAAAATGTTAATGCATGATTTCGAATAGAATTTTAATTCTTCGTAACTATTACATTCGGAGGTTTGAAAATCGTAACATTAAATTTTGGAATTAAATATTTCGGAATCTCTGTGTGTTCCTAATTAAAACAGGAACTCGATCTATATTTCTTGCATTCCATGCTGATAGCTTAACCCCAAGGCTATCAAAAATTTATACACAGAGAGAGCTTTTAGCAGCGATAGATAAGTTTGTGTTCCTACCAATGCGGAGAGGAGAAAAGAGAATAAATTTAGTCTTTGCATACAAATTACATCTCGAGCGTGGTCAGGAGTAAACTCCGGTTTGGTTGTAATTTTGGCTACACTGCGAGCATCTTTTTTCTTTTCCGTTTTTGTAATTAAAGACAATCTCTACATCGACTGTTAATACTTTAGTGTGCAAATTGTCCCTCAATTTTCAAAATTACAAATCTAAGTCACTGCTTGTTACAAATCTAAGTCACTGCTTGTTTTATGGAGTAAACACGTGTCTCGCTATCTCGGCAATAGTCGCGGTAAATGGTATTTGCACAGTAATTATTACATCTCATTAAGATAATCTTAACATCACGCATGCTCGTGCGTGCTTAAACTTTTTCAGGGGTGGTACAAAATAATATTGTTTATTTTTTCAAATGACTCTTTTTTATTATTTAATCTTTATTGCACAATTTAAAAAAAAAAGTACAAATGATGAACTATTGAATTGGAATTTATGGTTTAATCTCACTTTTGGACCAACAGGATCTGTAAGTACAGATCCACGCTTTCTTTTATAGAGTTTTCACCCATCATACTACAGACAAGATAGGGTAAAAGGGTGCGTATTGGGGCAGGCCTATCTCCAGCTGTGGACTGCTGTGGCTGTAGTACCTACTCTGATGATAAATTATTTATGATTTATACATGCTCATCTTTTTAAGACAGCTAAAAAACCTTATTCCTTGACTCCACTGTATTCATCTGGTATGATCCAAAAAGGAAGCACAACATAATATCGTCTCTGTCAAACCAAAACCTGCTATGTGAAGAAGTCCACATAGCAAATTTTGTTTTGACAATGACCGTTATCATTTTCAATAACTTAATTTTCGAAACTCACTGCTAACAACGGATATTATTGTCTTTTATTTAAAATTGTGCAACGAAGACGTTTAGTCATGAATCACGGTTTTACGTGGTTTTCTTTCTCTCTGTTTTTTGCTGCGTACCTTTGAAGAAAGAAAAATCTTTAAGACTCCGGAATTCCGGATCTAAAGACTACACATCGTAAATCAAAAGTTGTTACCTACCTACTTTAGTTTTTCTTCACCTTAGACAAACAAAATCACTGATAAAATAATGTATGATAATATTCAAAGAGAAAGACGTTTGTCTTCAAGTTAAGGAAAATATACAATTTGAAACACATAGATATTGGTGACGTATCAAGTCTGTCTATAGAATTTCCTTGTGTCATTTAGTCGCATGCCATCTTGTTTGTACAGAGCATGTTTTCTTTTGCGATCACTTTATAATATTATCTCGAATCTTATTTAAATAGTTCACTTTTTATCAGCAACTTAATAATGTGGTAATAAATGCTTTTATTTACTGTAACAGCATTGCTGTTGTAAACTTGAGGCATTCTTCAAAATTATTAGTCCTCGGCTGGATCTCATAAAACGTTACCTTTGAAAGCGTATTAAATTTATAAGCCGAATAAACACAAGACCATGGTTTTTATTGTTCTTTTAATTATTTTGACATTCGTGTCATATTAAAATTAACAATAATATTATGTCTTCAACTATTACACCAGTAAGACTAAAACCAGACCAGAATTTCAATACAATTACAATTTTGTTAAGCGGCACTGTTCAAATGTTTATTCTATACTTTCATTTTGAAACTGAAACTATCCCGTGGGAACTGCACATTGTAACATACAATATGCGCTATCCAGCCTGTCCAATGGGGACTACCGTTTCTTTGCTCACCAGTTGGCGCCACTGTAGACTGAGGTCCGGTGGTATAGCTGTCAAAGGCGATTGGCGCCGAAACAAAGTGTTATATCTTGAATCTAATTAAGGTTATATTGTTTATAAATAACTATCTTGATATCAACAAACTAACTTCTGAAATAGTTGCTCTTGAGCCCGCCTATTTTTGAGCTTTTTCTTAATTCCGCTTTTAAAGCGTTCACATTAATCGCCAAATAATCCATATTTGCGATATTTTACGAAGGAGATCACTTTCCAGCAGGTAAATTAAAGAAATTATAATTTATGCAACAAATTCCGCTAAAACCAGTACAAAGTGAATGATATTGGACCTCACGCGACACTAGCGCCTCTAGTGGCAAATTCACTAGCGATAGCCCCCATTCTATCCGTTCTGTCATGCTGGCTTGATTGAGTAACAAACATCTATCAGATTTATAATATTAGTAAGGTAAGGTAATGTAAACTCCGTACTATTAAATAGCTTTGAGTTACCGAAAACCCTATTTATCTGCGGAATTGAGTAGTCTTTAAAGCTGATACTATGACCCGACATAAAAAACATTTAGGCGCGTGGCATCAATAATGGCCAAGTTACGATTACGAAATATATTTCTTTGTTTGAACAGCAGCAGGCTGATAAAATATGTGCCACATATGTAAAGGAATAAAGTAGTTGGCGTTCTTATGTAATCAACTAAAAATGTATACCAGTATTTGGTAAAACAAATAATGTACGTGTGCAAAAAAATTGTCTCTAATTGCATTTAAAGTAATCCGTTGATAAAAAAAAAGACGTGTGGCACTCGGAGACTGCCGCGGTAAAGCTATTGCATAGCATTTTTTATCAACTTATGCAATTATAAAGCTAAAAAGTATCACCGCTGTGCCGGTCGGAGTGGGGGGTGTTAGGTTATTTTCGTTACGGAGTTTCTGGATTCGGTCTCCACGCTCAAGGCCCGCGATAGAAGCTATGCAATAGCTTAAAAATCACAGGGGCTTTTCACGTATCTCTGGTTTCTGTGAGGATCGGCCCGTTAGTGGCACAATCTATTGTTTAAAACTGTTATTACTTTTAGTGATTTGTTACGATAGGTACTATCTTATTACCTTAGGCCACAAAGTATTAAGGCGACTTTCAAACTTTACCCCCATCAAGTTGGAGTTGTATTTAGTCTACCATATCTATCACTGACCTGTCTCGCTCCGTTCGCGATAATAAACTAGATAACGTGGGTCAAAGGTTTGTTAGCACAGGTATACATAACCATAAAGGTTAATTAATTTCGAATAGCCGATTGATTGTCCGTGTCAAAATAAATAAGCTTTCGGTTCACTTAACACTTGCACATCACGCGACCTACCTATTTATTTTTTATTTTTTAAGAAATTAAACAGCTTTATTCATTGATATTTTAAAGTAAAGATATTTATTTATTTATTTATTTACTCTTTAATGCACATACAAACTGTACAAATGGCGGACTTAATGCTAAAAGCATTCTCTACCAGTCAACCATAAGGCCAAGCGGAGAGGTTACAGGTGCGAAGTACAAAGTAAAAATAACAAATATAAAGTAAGATATTAATTAATTATTATAAAAGTGCTTACAACTAAGCACTGGCATACATACAGATTTTATATTTGAGGTAATATACATACGAACTAGTTACATACATAAAATAACAATAAATACATACAATAACATATACAAAATACATACACATAATATGAGTATATACAGAAATTATGTCAGCGAGATTCGAGAGAGGAAAGAAAGAAAGATATGTTACCTTCAAAGTAATTCGCGAATTAAATCTGTTCCGAGCAATCCAAAATTGCATACATTGACAAGTTTCAAGGCTATAATTTTTAATGATTACCGCTCGTGACTGCACTCGACGTGGACGTTGTAACAGCGTGCAGCGGCGTATTTAGGGCATATTTGAGTCTTCACAACGCGCGCGCTCATAATAACATACCTAATATCTGCTTCGTTTTAATATAATATCATTGACTTTATTACAATTTAGATTGTAATTATAATGTTTAATATCTTCTGCACGTATAACTAAAATGAAATGAAAGAATGGCTTCACCGATGAAGTCTTTAGGTTGAGAAATTTGGAGTATTTAATGCAAAGAAAATAGTATAAACTGCAATTTTAGTCAAACAGCAATTTTAGTTATGACCAAACTATGACAGCTCTGATTGAAAAAGTAAACTTATAATGACGCTTTAACGGCCGGTTCCAATAACCTATCTAAGTATCTTCAGTTTTGGCATATCGGAGATAGGAAACAGTTTCTATCTCTGTTTTTGCCGTCCAGAGAAACAAAGAGAGAAGTTGTTTTCTCTCTCCGATATGCCAAAACTGAAGATAGATAGGTTATTGGAAATGGCCGTTAGTGCGTAGTACCTATAAAGTAGGATGGATAAATAAAAACGTAAATAATCAGCAGAGGTCACCGGGTGACAGTCTGTCCTTGTTCCCGCTTACGCAACAAAAGCGTTTCTGAGCAATGGTAGGTATTTCAAATATTCCGTTTTGCCAATCATAGAAAGAATAAGCTGCTGACCGCCTTCTCCACGCAGTATTCGTTTAGTTGCCTCTTACGACAACTATAAGAATAAAACTACACGTCTCGAAGTCTCAGGATCGGCACATAGCAGTCTCGAGTTGTTGCGTGCTTAGCAGAGAGCTAATATATGCATTGAAGCTAAATAAAATCTCAAAAATATCATCTAAAATGGTAGGTAACCATAACATAACATGTGACAGTCACTATTAGGAAGCCCTATCGCCTTCAAGGACGCATCCGATATGTTATTTGACGTTGTTACTTGTAACTAATCCTGAACTAACTTTGTATCTGTTTACCCCCAAGTGGTAAATACATAGTGGTGGATACAAAGGACGAGGGTCATCGATGCAGGAAATTTGCGTTATTCTAGTGCATTATGCGAATGAAAATAGGCTAAGAATTGTATTTTCTGACGGCAAAGATAAAGGAGGTATTTTAACGTATAAAAGTTTAAAGGAACCAATCATAACTTCGAGGGTTGACCGATTCCGTTAGCTTCTTTAAAAAAAAGTTGTAAAAATTTTAATAAAAATGTTTAGGTACTTATTTTTCGCAGGTATTTTACCTGAACTTGTATTAGGTATTTTTTTATTACTCTTCCTAAGTCAAATACGAGGGCGGGTCAATAAGTCCGTGACTTTTTAAATTTCTGACCTCTTTACCGAAAAAGCAACACTACTCCTGGCAACAGGTATCTGTCAGTTGACTCCTACCAAAATTTGAACTTGCTGCGTCAGTTAGTTTGTGTCTGACAGCTATCTTTATCAGACTACCCAGTAATATGAGGAATAAATGGAAAAAAGTGAATTTCGTGTGCTTATTAAGCATTATTTTTTGCGAAAAAAAACCATCACCGAGACCAAGGCTAAGCTTGATAAATACTATGGGGACTCTGCACCATCGATTTCAATGGTAAAAAAGTGGTTTACTGAATTTCATTGTGGCCGTACAAGCACTGAAGATGCCGAACGTCCTGGACGCCCAGTTGAGGTCGCTACACCCGAAACAATCGAAAAAATTCACGATATGGTGTTGGCCGACCGAAGATTGAAAGTGCAAGAGATTGTGGAAGCCGTAGGGATCTCGCATGGCTCAGTGGTTTCAATTTTGAAAGATCACTTGGGTATGAGAAAGCTTTCCGCAAGATGGGTGCCGCGTTTGCTCACAGTCGACCACAAACGCAATCGTGTAACAACTTCACAGGAAAGTTTGGCGTTGTTTAGTCGCAATATGGAGGAGTTTTTGCGCCGTTTTGTAACCGTGGACGAAACATGGATCCATCACAACACACCAGAGACCAAACAACAGTCAAAACAGTGGGTTTCTAAGGGTGAATCAGCGCCAAAGAAGGCCAAGGTGGGTTTGTCAGCCAATAAAGTTATGGACACTGTTTTTTGGGATGCACGTGGGATAATCTACATTGACTACCTTCAAAAGGGACGAACAATCAATGGGGAATATTATGCCAACTTATTGGACCGCTTCAAGGACGATTTGAAAAAAAAACCGGCTTAATTTGGCCAAGAAAAAAGTTCTTTTCCACCAAGACAATGCAAGGGTGCACACATGTGCAGTTGCCATGGCAAAAATCCATGAATTGTGCTATGAATTGCTCCCTCATCCGCCCTATTCTCCAGATCTGGCTCCGAGTGACTATTTCTTGTTCCCAAACCTGAAGAAATGGCTTGGTGGAAAAAGATTTGACTCCAATGATAAAGTCATCTCGCAAACAAAGGTCTATTTTGAGGACCTCGACAAATCATATTTTTTGGAAGGGATAAAAAAATTGGAAAAGCGTTGGACAAAGTGTATAGAGCTCAAGGGAGACTACGTTGAAAAATAAAATGATTTATTTATCAAAAAATCTGTGTTTTATTCCAAAAGTCACGGACTTATTGACCCGCCCTCGTAAGTCGCTACACATCACATCTTTCACAGAACGTGAAATTGGCAATTTAAAAAGAAAGAACGGATTCAAGATTCGAATACTGGTGTAACCACCACAAGGAATGTGTGAATTGAATGTTTTTTTTTTATCAAAAGGTAAGTAGTTAAGTACGCTCATAATAAATAGTTACCGATTTTAGTAGGTAGTACTTTTGTTATCGTAAAAACGTAATATTCGAACGTAACATTTCAGACCGAAAGATGAATTAAATTAGTCTGATAAAATAAACGGGCTAAACTAATTAAATATTTGTTTTCCTCTATTGGCAAATAATATAACTCATTGCTACAGAACTATTTATCTGATTTACCTACTTGCGCTCGCTTCTTGGAAATCTTAAACAAACATTTTGCACGAGTCTAAAACTTCTACAATAGATATGGAAATAATTTATTGTTCGACTTAAGTACCTACAGTATGAATTTTGAATGAATCAACCATTTAGTTTTAATGTTGCCTATTTAAATAGGCACCATAACCTTATTAACACATATTATAATCGCGATAGTTTGTTACTCTTTCACACAAAAAATACTGAACGAAGTTTGATGAAACTATCCAGTAATTTCTTAAAATTTTGTGTAATAAATAACTATTATGCCGTATTTTGTGTGTAATCCTAATCACGTAACGTATTTTTTCTTAGCTAACATTTGTTTATCTCTGATCCCAATACCAAAGTCCATGCGGACAACGTCGCAGATAAAAGCTAGTTGATCATAAATGGGTAACTGGTAAAGGTGGTAAAAAGGTCGCTTCGTCAGCCAGCTTTTTACACTAACACCGCTAAACTAATTGAATATTTTTTTTGAGATCCTGGCAAACACTTAAGATTCCATTTATCCCGAAATTGTGTTTCAAAGTATTTATGGGGAATCAATAATTAATTTCTTAGTTAGGTGCTGGAGTAGCTATGTGACACCGAAAATGCTATGTAACCGATTCGCAAGTGGGGAAGTCGCTGTTCTCTAATAAAATATTGTTCGCGACGGGCATCGTGTCTTCGTAGCCGAGGCCTAATTTGACACACGCATTATATTGACAGTATATCTGACACCACACTGAAGCGGTTCTCGGCGGTGTCATCTCCCCATCTCACAACGCTCGCAACGCGTGATGATAACTCATCCCGCGTCTTGCTGATAACACTACACATATATACGTGGACGCGCCTCCATCTTTATCAGTTTGCCACCAAACGGCTGACAAGTGACAGTTGCTCTAGAGTTTTTTCTTCTTTTTTAATTTTCAATTCTAACCAGATCAGCGCGCCTGATCGGTTTTCGCGTTGCCGTTAGCAAGAAGGTCGAATTTTAGCAACAACCGCTTGGTTGTTGCTTAGAAGTTTATAAAAGCTTTGAGAATTACGCACTTCAGGGTAAGTTTTCTGCGATGTTAATATTGGTGTTTGTGATGTTAAGTTATATTGTGCTGTGTAAGGATTTCGATCGAAAATTCTGTGTTAAAAATGTGTTTCAGTTTATCTTTACTGTTCTGCCAAAAACCGTTTTTTAGCTTACGATACTCATAAATCATACTATATATGTTCTACGTTTAGTTCTAAGTGTAGTTAAGAACATCTAGGTACTTACTCATTCCAAAGTGCAATTGAACACACAAATCATGATAGTTAATGTTGAATAAATAACGCACACTGTCAATTTAGTTTATTGGTTTATTGTGGGGCCATCTTTATACTATTTATGTACCTACATTGGTTTATTTATTGTAAAACCTATAACTTACATTCAGAAGTTCCATTTACCTCCCTTAATCAATACTGAATGATTTGATTACCTTCTATTTATATATTTTTTTAAGATATAATATATGTTTGGAAATCCAAAAGGGGGATCTATTTCCTTCTACTTGAACATAAATGTTTCTTTTCTCTTACCTTATTGTGTCAAACGCAACTGGCCACAACCGCAATGTCATTTGGTAACTCTAGGTTGGCTAAACCTGATACCGAAATCTAGTTACGTAATTTTTCACGTTATTATTACGAGTATTACGAAGTGATATGACCTTAGCTAGGTATTCCAACTGTTGCTAAATGCTAACCCTTATTCTGCTTTTTTCTTTGTAACATATAAGTCTTCAAAACTACTTAAAGTGATTTTTGTGTTTATCACTTTAAGTATTGATTGAATATAAGAAGCTTCGAATTTTAGGAAATTTAGGAATTATTTATTTCCTATTCACCACTTCGAGGTAATACTTGAAAACCTGACCACTTCGAATGATTGTCTAAATCACAACATGATAATTAAACGTTAAATAGTAGGCACGCAGCTGTTTTTTTATTAGTACCTGACTAAGGGGCTCCATGAAGGCACGCGGGAAACGTTCCTGTTCTGGGTAAACTTGTCCCATTAAAGTATCACCGCATCTTTACTGATGAATGATAATGATAATTAACAGGCTTAGTTTATCACAATACACCTTATCAGGAAGTTCATGGTAACAGTAAATTATTCATATCAGTAAAACGATCGTTATCATTATGTAATGGAATATAAGCGAAAATATTCCAAACAACGATGGTGATCGCTAGTAGCGTAACATTGACCTTGATTCGGTTTCGCGTGTGCTGCGCCTGACTCACATGGCGCTTATGTGACGCGATCGGGATACGCGGTAATAAGACGTCCACTTTGGTTAAACGCTGCTTCTGATAATAAAGCCATGGGTCGCGGACGTGTCCTGTTTTACAACTTCCATCTTGCATTCTTCCTTTCAAGTGAAAAGCTATTTTGTAAAATATCGTTTTCTATATAAACCCATTAGGCATCATGACAATACATAATGACATTACCCATAGCAATCGCCCGTTAGGCGTGACTGAGTACTTAACTAACATCCATCCAAACATTCGCATTTATACGAGGGCGGGTCAATAAGTCCGTGACTTTTGGAATAAAACACAGATTTTTTGATAAACAAATCATTTTATTTTTCAACGTAGTCTCCCTTGAGCTCTATACACTTTGTCCAACGCTTCTCCAATTTTTTTATCCCTTTCAAAAAATATGATTTGTCGAGGTCCTCAAAATAGACCTTTGTTTGCGAGATGACTTCATCATTGGAGTCAAATCTTTTTCCACCAAGCCATTTCTTCAGGTTTGGGAACAAAAAGTAGTCACTCGGAGCCAAATCTGTAGAATAGAGTGGATGAGGGAGGAATTCATAGCCCAATTCATGGATTTTTGCCATGGCAACTGCAATGTGTGCACCCTTGCATTGTCTTGGTGGAAAAGAACTTTTTTCTTGGCCAAATGAGGTCGGTTTTTTTTCAAATCGTCATTGAAGCGGTCCAATAAGTTGGCATAATATTCCCCATTGATTGTTCTTCCCTTTTGAAGGTAGTCAATGTGGATTATCTCACGTGCATCCCAAAAAACAGTCGCCATAACTTTATTGGCTGACAAACCCACCTTGGCCTTCTTTGGCGCCGATTCATCCTTAGAAACCCACTGTTTTGACTGTTGTTTGGTCTCTGGTGTGTTGTGATGGATCCATGTTTCGTCCACGGTTACAAAACGGCGCAAAAACTCCTCCATATTGCGATTAAACAACGCCAAACCTTCCTGTGAAGTTGTTACACGATTGCGTTTGTGGTCGACTGTGAGCAAACGCGGCACCCATCTTGCGGAAAGCTTTCTCATGCCCAATTGATCTTTTAAAATTGAAACCACTGAGCCATGCGAGATCCCTACGGCTTCCACAATCTCTTGCACTTTCAATCTTCGGTCAGCCAACACCATATCGTGAATTTTTTCGATTGTTTCGGGTGTAGAGACCTCAACTGGGCGTCCAGGACGTTCGGCATCTTCAGTGCTTTTACGGCCACAACGAAATTCAGTAAACCACTTTTTTACCATTGAAATCGGTGGTGCAGAGTCCCCATAGTATTTATCAAGCTTAGCCTTGGTCTCGGTAATGGTTTTTTTTCGCAAAAAATAATGCTTAGTAAGCACACGAAATTCACCTTTTTCCATTTTTTCCTCAAATTACTGGGTAGTCTGATAAAAATAGCTGTCAAACACAAACTAACTGACGCAGCAAGTTCAAATTTTGATAGGAATCAACTGACAGATACCTGTTGACAGGAGTAGTGTTGCTTTTTCAGTAAAGAGGTCAGAAATTCAAAAAGTCACGGACTTATTGACCCGCCCTCGTAATTAGGATGATGACTGCCGCTTCCCTCATTTAGATCTGACAAAGCCAACATGCTTAGAGCACTGACCTAATTGAAGACATTAATCATTTACCAAATTGGACACTACGTTAATAGTCCGCTCAAAGAATAATCCAAAAGTAGGTGTAGAGTGCGTGAGTCGGCACCTAAGCAATTTCTACAGAAATTGGTTCAGGATGCTTAGAGAGTAAACATACTAAAAATCCCCGCCTCTAGGAAGGGCGCCGGAGTGGGGGGAGGGGGTTAAAGTTCCCTCTTTCGAGTTTTTTGCTAATACTTTTAAAATGGTGCGTCGTAGAGAAAAAGTGTCTTCTACGTAATGAAAGCTAATAAAATTGTCTGCAACTTTTGTTCTACACAATTTTTCGGATCCCTAACTGTTTTGTAACTAAAAGTGCTGGTAGAGTGAAATTTTTGAAAAAAAATAACGACTTATCAAACACTTCCTCTTGTCTGCTACTTCAGTCGTGTTATTTCGAGATGAAAAATAGCCTGCATGTTAATCCAGGTCCTAATACATCTACATACCAAATTTCATACAAATCTATTCAGCCATAGAGCTCTCGAAACATTTTTCCTTTTTTTAACTGTTTTATTATAGATGTATTATTTTATAATATTCATTTTATTTTATATTTTTATTTTATTTATTTTACTTTCCGTTTAGGCTGTGAAGGTCCTGGGCAAGGGTTCTTCTTCCAAAGTACCCTAATCTTCAGTGGATGGTTCTTGCTCTACGTCATCTTTAACCTCCTCTTCGTCAAGAGACACGCCGTTGAGACATTTCCCTTGGCGGTGGAGGCATGCCGCAGAACATTTGATTTGAATCTGTTTACCCCTAGGGTGATCAATACATTTTCTTTCTAACTCAGCCTTGATGGTTCGCCACTGAGGTTTATCCCCTGTTACGACGCCCATGCAGTATCTCGTCTTGAGAGAACTGACAATCGATGCTACTTTCCATGTAGTAAAAATCTTTTGCATAGCCTCTGAGACATGGCTGTCTCTGGGGATCTCAGCTTTCAAACTAGGGCAACTAATGGGCCTAACAAAAGTGTAGTAGCAGTCTTTGCGGTATACTACTCCCTCAGCTACAAGATCGTTAATCGAGGACAAGCGACCAAAACAACATCACCCCAGGAATCCTTCCTCATAGAACACACCTCCCTGATACGATATTGAAGAGTAAGAGTTTCAACTTTATGTACTATTCTCCTTTTGCTATAAGGCGTTTTGGTTTTTTCTTGTAAATAATGTGCACATAAAAGACAGTTACTCTTAAAATCGAATTGGGGAGCTGAAGACCTGAGTTAAGACGGCCCTGCTTCTTCCTGAGTTGTGGATGCATCCCTTACATCTTTATTAATTGTTTTAGCCCGGGTGTAATTTTTACGACAATTCGTGTGAATTAAAAGGGATGTTAAGCCACGGATGATTTGGTGCTTGTCATCTATTCGGTCTTGACTAGCTTTGATGAGGCCTAGTATTCCCTTTTCTTTCATCTCAGTGACGTCCTTACTATTTCACGACGTCCTCGTTACACACAGGATACTTATTAATACTCATTGCGGATAATCCGATTCGTTACTGATAACTTTTATAGATCACAGAATCTTAAGAATGGCCTTGTGGCTGCTCCCCTGCGTTACCGGGTAGGCTACTTCCAAACAAGTCAAAATAAGATCAGAGACGATGATAACATAAGCCCGAAGGCATGGATGATAAAGGTAATGGGAGTTTTAGCCAGCAAGATCGCGTTTTCTGAGATTGTGCATTGGAGATAAAAAGTGGTGACCGCTTTCGCTCCATTACCCGCTTTTGCCGAAAACGCGATTTCAAATTGTTACCGCCTTCACCGCTTGGAGGTACTCCCAGCTTATGTTATCAACAAAATACTTAATTTATAGTTTTCAACATCAGGTAATGCCCGTCGCGCTGAAAAAGATTCATTTTCACTATTTCGGAGCGTGATGCTCGAAAACTGATGAGGGTTTCGAAAAAGTGTATAGGACAAAAGTTGTAGGAAATTTTATTAGCTTTCATTTCGTAGAAGACACTTTTTCTCTACGACGCACCATTTTAAAGGTATTAGCGTATAACTCAAAAGTGGGAACTTTAACCCCCTCCCCCTCCTCCGGCGCCCCTCCTAGAGGCGGGGATTTTTAGTATGTTTACTCTCTAAGCATCCTGAACAAATTTATAAAGAAATTACTTAGGTTCCAGCTCACGCACTCTACACCTACTTTGTTGGGTGGACTATAAGGGTAAAGTCCACAACGCGTATTCCGTCAACAATTTCTGATACATCTGCCAATTAACAAGTTGCGACAGGCAAAGAAGACGTAGTCAGGCTCAAATTTGTGTTGTCGATCATTCATAAATATTGGTTCTTAATATTTCGTAGAGAATAACTAACAGCGATAATTGCAAATATTTAGAGTAATATCTAAGAACGCGCCAAGACAGATTTTCCACCCCACATTGAGTCGCGGGCGGAACACAGTTTGTATATTTAGGACATTTTCATTTGATTAATAATTTGTTTGTCACGAAATATCTATGTGATAATTCCTTAAGGATTCTGACACAAACCGATCGATGTGTTTGGTTGCTAATAGCAATTACCATCAATTTATTTTATCAAACAGTGAGACGCTTATAACACGCTTAGCTTGTTTGACTGATTTACATTATCACAAAAATACGATTTGACGAAATGAGACCTAACTAAGCATGTATCAAAACAGATTCTGATTAAATCAGAATCCACACCAGAATAAATTCTGCAAAAAGTCACATTATTATAATGTTGCCAGCTGATAACCTTTTATCTCTAGCGCCGTGTAAGGTTTTTAGTCGTGATATGTGTTGCCAACAGGCGGCTAGCCGCAAAAATTACTGTTATCTCGACCAATCAGTTCAAGGACTGTTACGAAACTGTTGGCCACTGCGGAAAACGCAAGTTCGTCGCCATAAAAAAGAAGAACTGCTGGCAGTTTACATTTTATATTTAATACTATCCAAAAACCCTATATTACCTATTATCTGGTGGGAATAAACTAAATATCAAGTAAACATACTTTTACAATAAATGTTTATACCCGTCTCGTATCGTAAGTATAGGTACTCGTCACTCAAACAATTGCGTTTTGCGTAATTTATCTGAGATATTCGGTTTGTCAAATTAATAATATAGTAATTAGTAATGTCAAATGGATAATTGGTGTTTTGATAGCAAATGACTACCCACTACAAATGAAATCAGTAGTCAGTACTATCCTATTCTTTGATTAAAACAAAAAGAGGTGTTATTTTTGTTTTAATTTAATAACCTATTTCATTATTTTCCTCATACATACAAAAGAAAAGTTATGAACGTGGAATTATAATGGGAAATATCACGTGCATGTTTAAATTATTATCTATTACCTATTAAGCAAACAGATTATTATCAGAATGGTACAAGTTCGATGTGTGCTCTTTGTTTCATCTCACAGATAAGGATAAAATCTAGCAGTAGGTTGATTTTATTATGCGCCGTTTCCTTATTTTCTGCTACATTTGACAGACACGATCGATTTATCTAAATGGTTTTTATCTTGAAGTAACTTACTCAATATTATTATGGAAAATGATATTTGATGTTATTAGCAGGTATAGTCAGCCACAAAATTAAGTATACACTTTTGATTAATGCTGACTCTTAATACAACGACTTTAGGTTGGTAAAACGAAAAAGTGTTAACATAAGTACTTTTGCAGCTGACGATACTGATGTTGATCGAAAGACTGAAAATTTCACGACTGGGAGTATTTAAGCATGATGTATACCAGGAGATGGAAGATTGTCACCACCATATGCCCAGCCCACACGATTTGTACGTTATTCCCAAGAGTAACAAACCTCATCAGAAATTGTTTTTAGTCTTCCCGGGAGTGGGATATAGGATATTTGTGCCGTATAGAAAAGTCGGCCTGCTTTAGGTACAGGGTTTAAAAAGTGGCGTTGGTGAAATTTCTACTATGAATATCATAAAAAGTTATTAGTGAATCTTGATATCAATGACGTTAGTGATTTACCTCTCAGTCGTACCTACATTATAGTTTTAGATAGAAACGAAACTAGCATAATATTCATTAAACTAAAATAATTCATTAAGTACCTATTCTTAAAAAGAATATCGCGAAACGAATCAGAATAAATCATCCAATAGATGAAGCACATTTCACAGCGCTGTAAGCAATACGCGCTCAATTTTCTTTCAATTTCGATGGTTAAAGCCATCCAACCAGGTAAATATTTTTTTCCGGGATTAATTCCCACAATACTACGGGTATAACGGGTATCATACTTATATTATATGTATATTTCTTTTATATCCTTGCCACAAGTGTAGGTGTCGGATTTCTTTGATACACTCCTTGCTTGTTAAACACGTTGCCTGCCACGTGAATTACAAACAATAGGTAGGGACAATGAATTGATAACACCACAAATCAATATGAAGTGTTAAGTCAAAACATATTTCCATAGAGTGTGTAGGAGAAAAAGAAAAAAAAAATGAAATTTGGTTTTTTAGGCCATTAAATTACAGCTGCTTATTGATAACTAAGTCAAGAATTAAAAATAAGAGCAAGAACAATACCTCTTGCTCTAATTTTGCTGTACATCTTTCAGTTAACAGTTGCTCTAAGAGTATCCATTCATGGAATGAGAATCAGCGCCGTGATAAGCTTCTAGCGGTCACGAATAATACGGAACCTTTAAAACCTTTTTGGCACTTAATTCTGATGAATCTTCCTTCCTTTCTAATCGAAGTGTATGTTTGTCTGCAGGGAGCACCGGGTGAGTCCGGCGCGTGTGCGAGTGCCGGGCGAGGAGGACCACCGCGGTCGCGCTGCTGGCGCCGCGCGCTCAACGTCGACCCGCCCTGGCTGCGGCACGCGCCCGCCCGCTGACACACCACGCCCGCCATGTGAGTACATCGCGTACGTAGGTACACGTAGTAGTGTATACCGGATCCATTGATATAAAGGATGTTAGGTAAATGGTATATCAAGCAGAAACTGGCCTGTGTTCACATATAATGCATATAAGTAGGATAGTAAAGTAAGAAATTTGATATCACCATTTTTTTTATATAGGTTTTTAAACTTTCTTGTTGCATTGTTACACATAAAACTTAACACTAAACCGGGATTTCTTTAAATTTTCATATTTAAAATGAATATATAAATTCAGATTTGTATCAAAAATGATGATTTCAAATTTCTGACTTCATCATAGTATTTATATTATTCATAGTACACTAACGGGTCGTTATCGTGTTTAATATTATGAAGGTATAAATACCTATTTGTTTAATATTATGAAGGTATAAATACCTATTTATTTACCCGACGTTTCGACTGGATTGCACCAAGCCGTGGTCACGGGCCGACTGATGACAGCTCAACTACGTCTTCGCGAAGAGCGGGGTTCAACACCTACCCCCAATTGATCTTGATTATTTTTATTTTTCGCTATGAAATCGGTATGACACTCAACACTGACATTATCTTCATGACGGCGAAATGACAGGTTTTTTGGCCTTGTATAAATAAATAATATGTTTTCAAATCGCGAAAGTTTAAAATCATATTATTTATATGGTTATGTTAACATAGGCTGGCTTCGGTTTGTCAGACCATTTACCTAACATCAATGATATTTAAAAAGTATAGATACTCGTAGGTTATGCCCTAACAAAACTATCGAAATATCTGTGCCGCTTGCGAACAACTGCACACATGCGTAATTCTTATTTTCACACATGCGTAATTCTTATTTTGTCCTTGTCATACTCGTGAAAAGAACAATTACTTTCTCTTTCGCCTTGGCATCCATATGTATGATGGATTTACAAAGACATCACAATTGTGACGTTTTTAGGGACGCATATTGAGAGCGCATGTAACATATCTATTACTTTTTAAATATCATTGCCTAACATCGTGTATAATAAGAACTGCAAAAATGAAACCTTAAACGGCAGTTGTTTATCCGGCATATCACGTACTTAGGTTCTTTAAGCAGGAATAGACTTGCAGAATTTTTGACACGCGTATTTTTAGAGGCTTGGAAAATGCATCTGCGAATTTTTAAGTGTTGTTGACCATTGAGCTCAACCAGCCCAACAGTTGCTAAGTTCAAAGTCTCGTAAAGTGATTTCCTCCAAGGATCTACAATATAACACAATTGTTCAGAATAGATTTGGAATTTATATTATAAACGGAACCTTAAAGTACTCGTAATTGTTCACTCTCGATTCAGACCTATACAATAGCCAATTGACAACCAATAAATCACATATTACTTATTTCATATCATTTGATGAATGTTTCATCAAATGATTCAGAATCGGGATCTAAGACTTCAATTAAATGTGGACAATATCACATACATATATTGTTCTGTTCAGAAATTGAGTAACTATTTAAAGCACTCGTAATGTGGATAACAGTAACAACGAAGGTACTACAAACAATGTCATACGTCATCATGTCTTAGCCGTGACCACTTCGTCTACCGTTCTACACTTGCAAACGGTACTTAAAAATGACAAACAAATTGATTGTTGCAGCTGACACTTGTGGACTAGCGCTAGTGGACCCCCACCACCGGGCCCCGAGAACACTTGACACCGCCCCATTCTCCGAACTGCTGACCACCTGCGTTTACGCAGCATAGCCGACAGCCGCGGCTCCGGCTAGGCCGGGGCTGACCCGTCGGGAATCAAAGGGGCATTGCTACTAACCCATCTAGTGATACAGTCCAAAATGATCGTTGAAGAGGAACGCATTAGGGTGCTGGAGGGTGACTGGTGCCCTCTCAGCGTGGCGAGGGAGATTGTCGAGGAGGGCGTGCAGGAGGACCCCTTCTACGTGATGGACGTGGGCGAAGTGGTCGCCCGCTACCATCAATGGAAGGAGCTGATGCCGCGCGTCGAGCCGTTCTATGGTGAGTCACGACCTGATCACTTTTTAAACTTTCCTAGCTACGCAATCCTTGTCTTTTCTAAAGAAAATGGTAATGGTCGCCTGTATACTGCTCTATCTATCTCCCTCATATACCAATATCCTAGTATGATAGTAAGGGAGTGAGAATAAATTTAATTTACGGGCATCGTGCTGTTTCTTTAGGTACTCTGACAGTAATACGGTTTAATCCGGCACTTATTTCTTCAAGGTTGACTGTTTTTGTTCAATAATGCAAAAGCAGTCAGCTAGTTGATTATGATTGCTAAAAATATTTCTGGAAGTAAAAATAATTTAATTTCTGGGTCTCCCGATTTAAAAACAAGAATGCTCTGACTTACGACGAATTTATAGTCGTTAGTAAATCAGCCGTAAATAGTCCTGCAAAGCCGTCGCCTACATGGGGATTGTCATTTTCATAATTATTAAATCTTTTATTGAGTGCTAACATCGGTAAGAGCTTTAGTTTAGGCTCTAACTACACAATTAAGGATATATTTAATTCTTTTTTACTTATAGTAGTTTTGTTTCGCAGCTGTAAAATGCAACGACGACAAGCTGCTGCTGAGCACCCTGGCGGCGCTCGGCGCCGGCTTCGACTGCGCGTCCAAGGCCGAGATAGAGTTGGTCACTTCCATCGGCGTGCGACCGGAGTGAGTTCCTGCCTCATATAGTCGTTATAATAAAGCTTGTTTAGAATGACACCTGTCAAAAAGAGAAAGCCAGTTGCTGGGACTGACTGTTTAGGCTATATAAATTATTAGAATCACTGGAGCAATCATGAAGATCAATTGTAAATTCTTCTTCGCATATGGAATAGAATAAATATAAATTTTTAAAAAGACTTTTCTTTGTGGACCTGGACCCGAGACCATAAATAAAAGTGTTTTCCAGGGATCCTTTTTACTGATCCCGGGCCTTGGGACCTTGGAAACTAGTCACGTCACTCGAAAACGGAGCTTTTCACGAATTAACAATGCTTTGTTTGTCGAGATTGATCCTAGGAACCAGGACGTTAGAAGCCAGCCATGACACTCGAATACGAAGCTTATCACTAATTAATTATGTTTTGCTTGTCGCAGTCGGATTATATTCGCGAATCCAGCCAAGATGGCGTCGCACATCAAGCACGCGTCGCGCGTGGGCGTGGACACCATGACCTTCGACTCGGAGACCGAGCTCATGAAGATCAAGCAGCTCATGCCGCATGCGCAGTGAGTATACTAGAATGAGACCTCTGTTTATTAAAACTCTTAAAGATGTCGCTAGTAGTGAGTAAGGCTTATACGATAACGCACCATTGGTTTAATAACCAAGGGGGTAACTCTTGTTCGATCCCCGGGTCGAGCAACGAGAGTTTTGAACTTTCGAATATTGCTTGGGATTGTGATCATCAACCCACATTTGGCAAGCGTGGTGATTATGCCTGTACCTATCATTGCTTTGGTTACTTGGATTCAATCATGGAGGCCTTTGTTCCTGCAAGCTGCAGTGGGATGATTATAGGCCATTACTTGCTTACTTATACCGATCTACTTGAAACTACTCTATGATAGTGGCTGTACCTACACCTATTATCCGTTCGGCTACCGAAGTCGCGGAATCGAGCCATATGACAATTGATTCTATTGTGTCTGGAATTACCGGCATACAAGGGGTTATGATAATAAAGCCATCTGCCTTAATATCTCGGTAATATAATACATATTACTATCGCTCAAGACTAAGTACTTAACACCTGATTTTAAAAATAAGCACAGTACGTGTCATCATAATCAAATAGATAAGAATATGATCGACATACAAATATTAATACTTCCTTACATGACCCTAAACTTGATGCTTAGAAACACGATATACGTATCAGTCTGACATCTTAATACGAGTACAAACCACTTCAGATTAAACAGTGGATCAGTTGGTCATGCTCAATTTAAGTGTGAGTTGTTGCTATACGAATCCTGCAAGTACGTCAAGATTAAGACATCGAAAAATTTAGAATTTTAACCAAACTACTTAAATCTAAAAAAATATTTTATGTAAATCATACAATCAATAGAAAACAGTTAGTAAAAGTAGAATTTTACTTAATAACATTAAGTAAGAGAATATATAAACCTTTTTCAGTATCCAAAACAGTGATTGATGACCTCGCCCGCTATGGTTTTTATTTAAATTTGTTAATTAAGAATTTATTTATTTATTTCATGTTACTCTTAAAACTTTATTACGCTTCTAGGGACTTTTTATTCGTAGTTATAATAATCAGGGCAATATTTTAACAAAGTGGGGCTTTGGGTATCGTGCAATAAAAAGACGGTTGATTCTTAACTTTCATCAAACTGCCCATGAAATGTAATAAAAATTATCACCTTGTACCTTTATATAATCGAAATCGGGCCTTGGAAAAACGTATGACAGTTTTGTGTCCATTATCCGTATCACCCCTGTCGTAAGAGCATTATTTAGCTTGGTGATATCGGGGAAAGAAACGCACCGAAACCACATTCTTGTCATACGCCTAATTGTTTTGACTATATCTGTTAATTTCGACGAAACGTGCGAACACTGTCCTGGAGTTTTTGTTGCTACTGTTGTTGTTGCGCTGCTAGATTGTACCTGTGATTATGACCGATCACGAAGCACGTTTGCGCTGCATTTCATGTAACTTCGTAATGGTATGGATATTGTGAACGCGTTATAAATTTGTTTGTTTTTTGAGGATTCAAGGAGGAGGAGTTTTGTTTATAATATATTTAGCATAGCCTTAGATCAGATTTCATTGTGTTTGGCGTTCTCTTTGCGTGACTGCTCTTAGGTAATTGCATTTCTTATTGGTCTATACACGTTATTTAAAGATAATCTTCCATGTTATGAATCTCTGTTATTGGCTTAATCGCTAGCGTTAAGCTTCACGTTGAGTATGATTGTTACAATAAAGCTTTTCAGTTTCAAAAATATACCGTGCTTTTTGAACCACCTGGAAAAAGAAGCCCATGTTTTTGGACCATTATCCATTTATTTTTGCATCAAAATATTTTTGTCAAATACATATTTAATTTTGATTCTGACTTTAAATTTTGTAACACGCTGTGTCGTGCACAAACGTATTATTTTGCTGCGGCGGGGTCTCGGTTGAATGGACCTTACACAGCTATATCTGTTCGCGTCACAGCGTGTTTCAAAATAAATAGCTTAACCAATATTTAATATTTTTTATAAAAATATTTTTTGGTAAAAAATTCAAATATTACTGCCAAGATGTCATATATAATGGTCACATAACGTGGGCTTCGTTTTACAGGTTGTTGAAATGCACCGTGTGGAAACATAAAATGAAAATATGTTCGTTTGTTCCGCAGACTGGTGATCCGCATCCGCTGCGACGCGGAGTCTGCGCAGTGCCCGCTGGGCATCAAGTTCGGCTGCGACCCCGTCACCGAGGCGCCTCGCTTGCTCAAGCTGGCCGCCGTGCTGGGGCTAGACGTACGTATATTATATAACTAGACATTTTAGGCATATTGAACATAATGTCCAGGCGTTGTAACCTACTTATAGATCTTTACAAAGATCCAGCGATTACCACAGATCATAGTCCGATGCGCGTTCGCCATCTAAGAACCTATTCAAAGGCAAATTCTAGGCATCTAGTTTCAAATATTCGAACAGTGTTCGGTTTTTTTTTATTTTTTTTAATTTTATTTATTTGGAATAACAAACAGTTATACATTAAGTAGTAGTACATTATTATGTATATGTGTAGTTTGAATAAATGCATGACCAACCACGTTATTCACAGAGTAACAAATAAACAAATTATTAGGTATAATATATTCACTAGGGTGGCTAGGTTCGAGTTTTACGAACAGGATAATCTATAGCGGCAATAAAGTTTTTGATCATTAATCCGCATTTGTGAATGTCTGAACCCATCATTGCTGTAGTAACCTGAAATCATTAATGGAGGCCTTTGCCCTGTAGTGGAATGATTATTTGTAGGCTGGTACTTAAGTAATTTGTAGGCTTGTACCGACTTGATTACCATTTATCTAACATCCTGTATATCGACGGGGGCGTGCACAGCAATCCTGGGTAGGGTATGCAGTAGAGCTCGTCTAAGATGAAATGACGCGCCCCGCTACTTAATTAGTTGATTTCGATGTGTGGGTGCAAATATTAATAATGACACTTCATCTGTGTGGGAGCGTCGACTGCTCCACGAACTACGATCTGTATGCCTACGTCACGGTCGACTAGTCGCGTGATAAATCTGACAACGCTCTTCTTAGGGAGCAGCGCTGGCGTATTGTATGAAACAAGACGTCCGCTCTCTCGCGCGTTAAGGCAAATTATGACAAGTTGGACAACAAATCCAAGAAAAGCTTTGAATCTCACCGGCAACTGAATGACCAATTACAACGGCATTTGTATATGTATTGCGTCCATATTTTTAATTTGCTTGTGTGCGTTAATGCGATAGTGGGGCGCGTCATTTCAGCTTAGACGATCTCTACCAAGGTTTGAAAAAACTTAACAGTAGTGCAGGGATCGGTATTTTATTTGGTTAGGCATTGTAGGCAGGGTATGCAGTGCCTATTGGAATATATGGTGTTCACGCCACTGTATATCGATGCGTGTCATGTTATTAAGTGTACTGTAGTGTCTATACTATGTATGTAGTAAATAATTTGTGCACTATATCGCAGGTGATCGGCGTATCCTTCCACGTGGGCTCGGGCGCGTCGGAGACGGGCGTGTACGTGCGCGCCATCCAGTACTCGCGGGCCCTGTTCACGCTGGCCGCCAGCCTGGGCCACCGCGTGCAGCTGCTAGACCTGGGCGGCGGCTTCCCCGGAGGCCTCGACACCTCTATACGCGAGGTCAGTAAGGCGATGAACATATCACATATAAAATGTGTTCCTTTTGAGATCCCATAACTATAGGTATTGATCAGACCATGGTAAAGAATCAAATTGCATATGAATTATTTTTCTATTGTTAATTTTTATACAAAATAATTCTAAAAAGTCAAGACGACTGTTTGTAACTTATTAAAAATGAATTTTTGAATGAAATCACGATCTCCTGCTACTTTACTACATAGTGTAAGTTTGCCAATGTCTAGCAAAACTAAGGATTCGCCATACTAGTTACATATTTTTTAACTAAAATTTATGTTATCTAATATCACAAGGGGGAAAGAGAGGTTCAGTAGGGTGCATTTTTGGATATCCCATAACTCTTAGGTTATATTCTATAGGTAAAAGTAATATAAAACATTCTAGATCACGCTAACCTTAGAGTTATGGGATACCAAAAAACGCACCCTGTAGAACCCTTCTTCCCCCCTTGTGATATCAGCTGTTTCTTACGGACCCCTCTCCCTTTGGGCTTGCCGTGATTAAAAACATTAGTTTGAATCATAACAAGTCTTTCGTGTCATTTTAGGCAACAGTCATATTAAATATCATAGTAAGATCTTTGTGCCTATAACTACACACTACACTTCTACAATACTCAATACTCTTTGATCCTGTCTCAGCACTTAAGGACATTTAACCATGCTTGGCAGGAAAATTGGCGATCGCAGTACCGCCAATGTTATAGAAAAGACGAAGTTGCTTGTCTTTTTCTAGCAATACGCCTTTAGTCGCCCCTTGCTACTCTTTTTATGTGCACACGACACAACTTCATACCAGACATTGAAATAAACTTGCCGCCCCAGAATAATTATCCAGAATTTAAAAAAGATAAAGACATGACAAAAATTCTCGGTATATACTTTCTGATGCATTATCGTATTCCACGCCATGTCTAAAATGACATAGTGAAGTAACTATAATATCGTGATATGACAGAAACTAATTTAGAAAGTACCTAAGCAGCAATAAATTGACACTGTATTTATTTATTCTAATGTGGATTACTTCGTTCTTCGAGCTAGTTAACAATATTAGTAAGATTTTTACCTTACTACAGCAAAGCCAATAGAAGGGGTAATGAATTTAGCGGCCTATGTATGTAATATGTAATCGATTCCTTATTACAGTCCGGGTAATAGGCTACCTTTTTTTACAAAAAAACGATATGGTAAATGCTATGATAAATATTGGAATATACTTTATTTGATGTTTTAGCAACTTAATTATTAAGTTGCTAAAATATGAAATAAAGTAATGCAATTATTGCAATTATAATATCATCGAGCCCGAGGAGGAGGTGCGGGTTCAAGTCCTGCCTGAGACATAATTTTTCAAGTTATTAATATTGGAAAACTTTGAAAAAAAAATCATTGCTTTCGTAACGAGAGGGCTATCAAATGAAAGAGGACAAAATTCTGAGTATTTTTTTCTTTTTTTTAGTACAATAATGTTTAAACAATACAGCAAATATACAGGGTGACTTTGTAATAATTTCGTTTTCGTAGTCGGGTTACATTTTTTAAACTATTAATACTTGTTAACACATTAAGCGTCATGGGTGTCACCGGTTACCTCCAAACAATACAATTTTGATTGTGTCTAGTACTTCGGCAGTTATAGGCTTAATATAAAACATTGTTTGTCGTCTCAGGTGGCGTCGGTGATCAACTCAGCGCTGGAGACGTACTTCGGCGGCGCGGGCGTGCGCGTCATCGCCGAGCCGGGCCGCTACTTCGCCGCCGCCGCCTACACGCTCGCCGCGCTCGTGCACGCCAAGCGAGAGGTACGACTACTTAATATAGCAAAGTCATTTATACTCATATATCATCATCACCCCAATCCGCTCATAGCGGAAGCCGCCACGTACACCCCCCAGAGGGATGTCGCCTTCCGACGCCGTCGGCCCAGGCACGTGCTGAACGACCCCGACGATCCGATCACCGCGTATGTCACAACAGCCAACACCGCCTTAAGCACTTCGATTACTGCACAACACAGTAGTTCTCCACACCGCACCCGTCGGAGGCGGGTGCGTGGTCCCGCCTTTCATTTCGGCCGACACAATAATGAGCCTGGCCGCTTCTCACCTGCCCCCCCCTCGGACGGCGACCCAAGCCGAGGTCCGAGCCTACAGAGGCGCCCATGAGGTCGCTGTCCGACCCCCCCTCCCAGATCGGGCCCGCCAGAATGGAGCCCGACCGTGATCCGGCATGCCACGGCATCTCCGGTTCCGGCGGCGCCATTTGGTAAGGTGCCTTTAGCACCCCACACTGGCCCGATCACGCCCGCTAGTATGGGCCCCGGTGCGAGCGGCCGCACCGGCCTACCGCTAGCGTGGCGGACCTAGGCTGAGCGCCTTCAGCGCTCGCCACAATCTGCCCGGTTTAACTGATTAAAGCCTTCCATATAAGGTTTCAGTGATAGGTCCGTCAAGAAAATAGAAAAATAAAAATAAAAAACTCATATCAAACTCATTTTAATGGAAAAGGGTTATTATACTATTAATGATTATATAAATAATAGGAACGTGTGGCTTTAAATTGATATAGCTCGCAATGGCATATCTATCTTTTATAATAAAAGAAAGTCGTGTTAGTAACACCACTTACAACTCGAGATAGGCTGAACCGATTTTACTTACTAAAAAGCTGGTATTCCTCAAACAAATTTCCCATCCCGCCATATTTGATGGCAATGACATTCAGTGATGACGTCAAAACCAAATTACATTATTTTGAGGCGAAACGACGTTCGCGGGGTCCGCTAGTATCTTATGTACCTAATCATATTTACTTTAAATGAGGCTGACACTAGTGACCGAGTATCTTGCGCTGCTTCTTCACAGCACTTGTCTTAAAGCAGTAGTACAGTCGAGCCGAATCCTAAAGTTACGTATGACGTTTGTCAATTTGGCATTACTAGTGATGTATCTAAACATACTCTATACTTGTATCGCTGTGACTATTTGATACTAAGTACGTAATTAACAGGTTATTTTATTTTATTTGGCTTCTTTTTATTTTATTTTGTTTTTATTTTATTTTGTTTTTATTTTGAAGACCAACTATTATCTATACTAATATAAAGCTGAAGAGTTTGTTTGTTTGTTTGAACGCGCTAATCTCCGGAAGTACTGGCTCGATTTGAATTTTTTTTTTGTGTTGGATAGTCCATTTATCGAGGAAGGTTTTAGGCTATATAACATCACGCTGCGACCAATAGGAGCGAAGCATCAGTGAAAAATGTTGCTAAGTAATCGCGTTCATAATAACAGAAATTGACGCGGACGAAGTCGCGGGCGACAGTTAGTTTTCAATAAAAAGGCAAATCAAATGTAAAAACAAATTATACTATTATTTTCAATATTGACAGGATTCTATTACTACCATTGTACACACGGCGGCACATCAGACTATACATGTTGACCTTGAGACCGCCTTTATGCCCTACGTAATAAAAGCTGTTATCGCAGTTCAACTGTTTACCTTGATGTGCTGTCGAGTGTACTATACTGTTATTTGAGATGACATCACTAGCAATTAAAAATATATGCGTCCGAACAATATAACCTTGCAGGAGCGTATTACAGTATGAGTAATTAAATGTTTTCTAGCATTTAAAATGATAATAATATTAGGAAACAATTTTTTTAGGTTAGAGTTATCATAATGTATATCTTTTGTTTGTAATTAGTTAGAGAGATATGGTATTTCTGAATTTTGATTTGAAAAGATGACGACGTAACAAAGTTATAGCGTAACCTGTGGTTGAGCTGTCATACGTAACTTTAGGATTTGGCTCGACTGTAGGTTTGTTAGAATTTAATTGACACCGGGCGTTTTGAACCACCTGATAAACGAAGCCCACGTTATGCTTAAATATGAATGATAGAAACGTGTGGCTTTAAATTATCCTAGCTCGCACTGGCATACAGGTGACTTTATCATCACCTTCAATAAAATTTCTAAACTTTAGAGCCCATTTATGCTTATATTTTAGACAAAAATGCAGGTCAAGTGTCCACCCGACAATATCTATCGCATCATTTTTAAATTTTAAATGATTACCGTCCCAAGCTCAGATTATATAAATAAATAGATATGAAATGGGGGCGTGGCGCGTGCGAATCCAATATAGGCAAACAGAACTATTGCACACTGCGGAGAATTATTTAATGAAAACATCCATGTAACGATAATTGTATCGGCACAATATACATTGAAGGCTTAATACTAATAAGCTGTGTTGTGAGTACTGTGCGACTGCGTAATGTATCGAGGTTTAATCAAAGCGTTCACTGCCCGACGTGTGCGTCGCGACCACTTTGTAGCGACAGACTAATTTGCACACACCAAATGACGCACTGTGTAAGCGAGTAAGTGGTAGCCGCTGTGATTGGGTCCATGTTTGTGTGCGCCCCAATGAGCGTTGTAATTGATATAGTGTAATCCTTATGCTTACGACAGTGTTATTGTAATTGCGTTGCACACATAAATAATTCGGAGACACGGGTTCGCTAAGGATTTACAAGTAATTTCATATCTCCTTCTTTATATGATCTGTGGTCCCAAGCATGTAAATATATGAAGGGAATATGAAGTGTTATGCGGTATGAAACATGTATATTGTTTGCGCAGCTGACGGGCGCGGACGAGGCGGAGGCGCACACGATGTACTTCATGAACGACGGCGTGTACGGCTCCTTCAACTGCGTGCTGTACGACCACCAGCAGGTCGCCGCGCAGCCGCTCGAGGTGAGGACGCGCAATCGTATAGAGACAGGGGTCTAATAAGTTGCTAAAAACACTACGCGAGCAATGGGAAGCCCCTAATAATTGTATGTACGTCATGCGATAAACGGTCCCTAAGGGCTTAGACAACACGGTAACGACCTCGCCTCGTTTTACGACACGACGTCGTATCGTGGAATCTCACGATGCACCTCTTGCTATGTTGTAGCGTGTTTGTTCATGAGCCCTAATGTTTGCGTATCGGCTAGGCGACCGCGGCGAAGCCCCAGCCGTGCTCCCTGTGGGGCCCCACGTGCGACGGGCTGGACTGCGTGTTGCCGCGCGCCCTCCTGCCGCCGCTGGAGCCCGGCGCCTGGCTCGTGTTCCGCGACATGGGCGCCTACACGCTGCCCGTCGCCTCGCCCTTCAACGGGTTCCCGCTGCCGCGCGTGCGGGCCGTGTGCGACGCGAGCGTCTGGTGAGTGCACACACACACACACACCGCGACGTGGGCGCCTACACGCTGCCCGTCGCCTCGCCCTTCAACGGGTTCCCGCTGCCGCGCGTGCGGGCCGTGTGCGACGCGAGCGTCTGGTGAGTGCACACACACACACACACACCGCGACGTGGGCGCCTACACGCTGCCCGTCGCCTCGCCCTTCAACGGGTTCCCGCTGCCGCGCGTGCGGGCCGTGTGCGACGCGAGCGTCTGGTGAGTGCACACACACACACACACCGCGACGTGGGCGCCTACACGCTGCCCGTCGCCTCGCCCTTCAACGGGTTCCCGCTGCCGCGCGTGCGGGCCGTGTGCGACGCGAGCGTCTGGTGAGTGCACACACACACACACACACCGCGACGTGGGCGCCTACACGCTGCCCGTCGCCTCGCCCTTCAACGGGTTCCCGCTGCCGCGCGTGCGGGCCGTGTGCGACGCGAGCGTCTGGTGAGTGCACACACACACACACACCGCGACGTGGGCGCCTACACGCTGCCCGTCGCCTCGCCCTTCAACGGGTTCCCGCTATTTATCTCTAAATAAGATTTAAAAAATATTAAGCTGATGATGGCCATGTTATAATAGCTATGTTAATTCCTGTGATTTCAAATAAATCAACCCAAATTTAACTAAGTATCAACACTTGTTTATTCTTTTTAAATCACATGCATAGGTAGATAACTTTCTATTCATGTCACCGTATAATTAGAAAACACTAATTTTATATGTATTCGGCAGGTCTAGCATCAAGAACCTGTGGCCGCTCACCGAGTCCCACTTCATGGTCGGGTCGCGCATGACGGGCCCGCAGCCCCGCGGCCCGCGCGAGAGCGAGATGGAGCGCGCGTGCGAGCGAGAGCGCGAGTGCGAGCCGACGCGCGTGTTCGTCGAGTGCGCGCTCAAGTGACCCGGCCGTGCCGCGTAGGTTCACAAACACTGCGGTTACATTCGTTTCTACTACAAATACGTTTTAGATATAACTTGGCTGGAATTTGGAGACTTATGACTGTGACACGCTGCCGTTGGAGACTTCTCACGCTGCGTTTTTGCTTTTAGATTTAACAACTTAAAAATTCTCTGACGAATAAAAGTTCACAGCGAACGAATTACGTGAAGTTACAAATGTGCAATACCTCAACCTACTTGTAAATGTCAAATATATCTAATCTATAATTAACTCCATAAGGATTAATATTAATTAGAACAATTTGATGTTTAGCAGTATGTCGGGATGTTTCAGAAGTCGCTTCGTTTGCCTTTCTAGGCAATGTGAAAGACAATAAAACTTAATTTGGGACCAAAAGTGGAAAATCGCATTTCCGAAGATGAAAAGACTCCTTTGGTCCACCCAAAGGTTAGGTTTCAGTGGTTAGAAAAGCGAAAAATGTTTAGGAGCTAGCACCAACTTATATCGAAAAAGATGTTTTTTTCCTAAAACAAAGTAATTGCTTCTTCCACTTTTGATCGCAAGCAGAGATAATCTAATTGCAGTGTGTCTTATTAAATAAGTCACGAGTTCTATCCAACGTTGTATAGTCAGTAGGTAATTTAACAGTTAAAAATGGACGTTGCTTTTGTGACAATACAACACTATATAAATAAATTGACCTAAATTTAATTTGACAAGCTTTGGCCCGGCCTACAATATAGTTTGACATCACAAATAAATGTTAAGGTTAGGCAACAATTTTACGGCAGGGTACACCAGTAATAGTGCATAATTCTAAACCTTATATTTTCTTAAAGTATTTTACTAAAAAATATTGTTTTTATACAAATTGTTTTCTTCTCGTTATAATGTTATGCATATCTAAACTCATTGTATTTTTAATAAAGTGTTACATAAATACAATGACGTTGTCTAAGTGTAGTAGGAATTTGAACAAAAACCGCGATGTTTGTTGACGTTTTAAAACATCTCGTGTGACCTCATTTATTAAGATTCTTTTGATTTATATCATGAATGTTTTCACTGTTTGGAAGTCACGCGAGAACTTGTATTTGCAGCTTCTTTGGGCAATCTCAGTGAGACTATTAAAAAAATATAACTCAACAGTCAAATTAAACCTGGATCGATCTGAGATTGTCTTTAGAACCATTCGCTATCCTTTGTGTTCACTCTAATTGCGTTCCTCTTTCAATAATTTTAAAATTAAATTTATATACTTTAATATTTTTTACACGAAATTCCCTAGTTTTATTGTTGTGATGTATCATTTGTCTTTTCAATTTTAAAATCTTGATGTAATCGTTGAACTACGCAATACTAAACTTTTGTATGTGTAGTGTATGTTATTATGGTAGATAATGGGTAGATCAATATTTTTCCATTGCCTTTTGCATTGTTGTGAGATTTTTAATGTAATCTTAGAACTTTGTCTTTGTTGCGTATTAACTTTTTTCTAACATTTACGATATAGCTTTACTGCCTATGGTTGTATTTAAAATGGTTTTTGATTTATATTCTTCATTAATGTATCTCGCACTCATCAAATAGAAGTAGATGCATTACTTTACTACATTCGATGTAACCTTAAAATATGTAATGGGTTTTTTAATATTGCCATTATAATGTTTCTGCATTAGATGGGTTTCGCAAAATGTTTGTAGCAAATCGCTTTTTCGAATATACAATTCTGAATGTACACGGTTTTTTATTTATTAAATTACTTCGAATAATATAACAGCCTAACAGTGGGCACCTTACCTTATGCACACAATCTTTAAGCTGTCAGAGTAACACGCCGTCTACTAGCAGGTACTTAAGGCAGTCGTTCCACCGCCGGCTAGGAAGCGGCTAACTGTCGGCTATTTTTTCGCTACAAGAGCTAAGTACTGCCCCCAATCGATTTAATTTTATTACTTCGAAACAAAATGAGCTCTCAAAAATCTAGAACAGTATCATTTTAGACAATTACCTCTAGTATGTATTTATAGAATCACAGTAAAATGATACTGTTCCAATTTATTTGAGATTTGATTTTGTTTAGAAGTAATAAAATTAAATCAATTGGGGACAGCACATAGCTCTAGTAGTCCCCCTAAACAAATGACATGCATTATAGTCCTTAAAATATAGCATGATAGAATGACACCTGTCAAGCTGAGGTGACTAGTGATGGGACTGACTCGACTGATCAAACGAAAAAAAAACAGTTATGGCGAATAAAATAAAACGAAAATCAGATATATTAAGATTTAACAGTAAGTCAGTATCGTGATCATTATTAGAATGATTGGGACAATCATGAAAATCATTTTTTTTTATCGCATATAGAATCTAATAAATTTGTCATTTTTTCGTATACTATCAATAATTGCAATTTGGTGTTCTTAGCATCAACCAATGCTCATTAAATCATTTGTAACATTTATGTTACATTACTTCGATTTTGAAATATTGTTAGTCTGTCGATTTCGATTTGTCCATTTTACGTCATCACTAGCGATTATGAAAAATGACGTAACCTTGTAAAGACGTCTTTTAAAGTTAGGTGTAATATTTTTGTCTGGATTATTTTAATGTTTTTAACTTTAAATATCTATTTTATATAATTAAATTGATTAATATGTACAGCAATGTATAAAAAAAATATTCTTAACATGCCAGTTACCAATATTTTTTAGTGTGCAAATTTGTTTCACTTGTGTAACGCTGGTACAAAGTTACGTCGTCTCTTTCAGTGAGAACTGTCATTCTAATCAAGCTATATTTTAAGGACTATAATAATAATATAGTTGATCGCCGACTGTCACACTGCCCCCGAGGACTCGCTCCACTAATTCATACAATACACGCATTTTGCGGCTCGATTCTAGTTTCTAGCACTATTCGCTTCTCGCTCATCGAAGGCGGTGGGAAGTGTATCTTTACTGACGGACAACTACCGAGTTTTATCAGCTGCACAGACCAATCCCTATCGCTCGGTAATTTCATCATAAAAGCCTGTAGATTTAATTCGATTCATATGTCGGATAAAACTGTTTCAGTAATCGTCTAATGGTCATGGGTTCGGATCTTACCTATGGTACTTGTAAACTGTACCGTCTAAAAATATTATTTTACTATCAAAAACCTTAACCATAATTGCAATTGAGTGTTGTTCTAAAATTAGCGAAATATTAAATAAAATTTGAAAAAATCCTTTGTTAACGAAGCATTTATTAAACAAAAAATAGCCAAGTTATTCTAATTTGAAAAAAAATTAATATTTATCAACACCAAAGAATCCAGTCTCGTTTGTTTCAAATGAATGTATTAAAAAATGCAAGTACCTAGCTGAAAAACTACAACAATACATTCTTATGACAATTTATTTAGACAGACATTTTGTTAATTTTTTCTACAAATATTAAAAGAAAAAATCAAATAACAGAAGGTTATGAATCAACAATTACCACTCATACTTAATGTAATATTACATCACCTAAATCATAACATTTAGAAATGACGCTTAGCGCCATGAGAAACATACTACAATACATCACACTATCACATAAAAATTTCCTTACAATCTTCAGGGATCATTTTCAGATATATAAAAGAGTTAACAAGTCTTACATTCATCTTATCGTTCATATTTACATAAAATGTAGGCACATACATACATAATGTTAATATTATTAACATAGCAGACACATTTAAATTGAAGTTCGGAGGTTACTTTACACTATTCAGAGAAGATTTATAAAAGTGAAGATTACATTTATTTTACAACAGACATTTTAATCCCTCAACCCCCAGGATGCACTCGGGTGCCACGATAACAATTGATTTCAATTGTGTCTGGAATAACTTACGATCGAGGGATTAAACGAAGTATTTCAATACTAACTTTAGCTTGCGACTAAGGTCAGTGTTACCCTATCAAAATCTCAGAAAATTAGAAAAAGATATGATCAGGTTTAATTACCTTTACACAATTATATGATTACTATTTCACAATTCATAGCAATTACACA
This sequence comes from Anania crocealis, assembly GCA_949315895.1. Taxonomy (NCBI): domain Eukaryota; kingdom Metazoa; phylum Arthropoda; class Insecta; order Lepidoptera; family Crambidae; genus Anania; species Anania crocealis. The sequence continues at coordinate 10,346,029 of OX438871.1, forward strand.
TTTAAGCAGAGAATCTTGATAAACATAAGTTAATTAACAACGTCAAGGGAACAACAGCAGTTCTGTCTTACAGTAAACATCAATTTGATTTGAATATCTTAAAGTCCATACAAACTTCATTTCACCACACACTACACTTAGTGTTGTAAACAACTCGAGTCCTTTGGTCTTAATTTCATAGACTCAGCTTAATTTTACAAGTGTGACTTCTTTGAACTCAGAGTATACAATTAAGTTCTTTTTAGGACGTATTGCAGTGACCAGACCAACAGAAGTGACCAACACATTAAACAGAATGCGAAAAAATTACATCATTGCATGATTTAAAAAGGAAGACTCTTAAACGAAAAAGAAAAAACGATCGCCGCGTATAAACGACGTGCTAAAAGACTCGAGCTTCATGTTGCGATCAGGACTTAAGTCCTATGGCCTTGGAGTCTTGTTGTAACTACTTTCTATGACATTTAAGCAATTATAATATCAGTATTCAAACTTGAAAAATTATTTCTCAGGCAGGACTCGAACCCACATTTCCTTGCATGCCGGGCGCGGTAAATACCATTAAGCCACCGAGACACTGCGTTACAGCGCGAATTTTGCAAGCATATTCTTATCGCTGTATCTTATCGTTGTTGTAACCAGTCGATTCTTACAATTTGTCAGCCGAGCTCAAAATTTAGGACTATAAACTCGAGTTCTTTACAACTACACTTCACTTATACACTTTCACAAAAAGTTCAATTGAGTCCGGTGAAGACCGAGACGTTCCCGTCCAGGGCCCGTACGTCGGATCAGCAGATCTGCACGCTGTGGGCGTTGAGATAGCCCTGCAGGGCCGTACGGTGCGGCTCCTGTAGCTGGCCCACGAGCGGTGGCAGCACGCCGGGCGATGTGCGGGACAAGTTGCCCAGCCTCTCCGCTAGGTAGCGCTTCGGGTCGTCGATGCCTGAGAGAAAATTGCGATTCAGAAATCAGTAGGGCTAAGATGCCAAACCACGATAAAATTGTCGCACTTAATCTTCTGTTATTTTACGTCCGATTAGGCTAAAACACTTCTTGCATAAGACGTAAACTGCGTTGACACATCTTTGGGTGACCATATTAGAGTTTTATCGTATTTAGTATTTTGACAATTAAGAGAGGACATAAATGGCCTGTCATGTTAGCAGCGGTAGACAAACGATATAACGCTGTCAAAATACGATAAAAGGCCGCGATAATTTTATGTCGTGGGTCGCATCTTATCCCTACTGGTAATATGATATAGCGAAAAATATTTATACAATGTGTCCCGGGGATAAGTGACCGCCCGAAATCTTTTGAATATTTGTACAAAATTAAGGATAATTTCTTTTATATTTGGGACTTACCGCCTTTGGTTTTTTTTTAATGATTTTTTAAATTTTTTTAGTAAATACGCGTGACGTGCTGCAGTTTTTTAAGATATTTCCTAAGTTTTTACATCTTTTTTCATTCTTTTTTCTTTATTGACTAGCCGACATCATAGTTTATCAATTAAAATTATCAAACATAACTAAAATGTAATAAAACATTTATTAAAAAAAAAGGAAATTAAAAATTCAAAGAAAATAACGCCTTTTTTTTAGTTTTTTCAAAATAAGTCTAATAAATGCCCCCTTAATATTACTTTTTTTAAATTTAATAATAAACTACATGATATTTCCTACAATAGCTCAGAACAATGTTTGCTGCTATTTCAAACAAATGCAAAAGTACAGTCAGTTGAAATTTGACTCCTACTCGGTAAAAAAAGAGCAAAGTCTTCATAGCTAACTAAACCCGCTGTTGACACTGTCAGGCCTGTTATTTTTTGTTTTGTTACGAAAAAAGGGTCAGATTCAAGAGTTTGCAATTTGGTGCATGTTTGAAATAGCAGCAAACATTGTTCTGAGCTATTGTAGGAAATATCATGTAGTTTATTAATAAATTAAAAAAAAGTGATATTAAGGGGGCATTTATTAGACTTATTTTGAAAAAACTGAAAAAAAGGCGTTATTTTCTTTGAATTTTTATTTTCTTATTTTTTTTAATAAATGTTTTATTACATTTTAGTTATGTTTGATAATTTTAATTGATAAACTATGATGTCGGCTAGTCAATAAAGAAAAAAGAATGAAAAAAGATGTAAAAACTTAGGAAATATCTTAAAAAAACTGCAGCACGTCACACGTATTTACTAAAAAAATTAAAAAAATCATTAAAAAAAAACCAAAGGCGGTAAGTCCCAAATATAAAAGAAATTATCCTTAATTTTGTACAAATATTAAAAAAATTTCGGGCGGTCACTTATCCCCGGGACACATTGTATATTGATTAGGATTTCTGACTTTCGTGTTTTTGGGACAAACGCTTTGTGACAAGCATTTGTTTTACTTTCACGGTCACTATCATAAGTTAGTTGTTTCGTTGTTGCTTACATGACGGTTATTTATGAGATTCAGATATTTCGACACTGTTGCAAGCGCCGCACAGTGGTCTGAAAATTGAGCTCCCCTTTCATAGAAAGTCAATGTGGGATATTCATAAAACCAAAATATGGAACATGTCAGGTATACATTCCTTTAATGCATATTGTAGTATGAATGAGTTTAATTACTCCGCGTCTGAGAAAAAAAATATTTAGTTTTTTTTTTGTATGGGAGAAATTACATAAAGTAAATTTTCTTGCGACTGAATGAAACTGAAGGGCTGGTACTTATACGAGCTATTGCCGCTCTTAAGGCGATTAAGTTGACATACCACTCGTGTACCTTTAGGTGCCGCTTCACACGAAGAAATTTTTTGAAATTTCGAATTTTCGGTTTTGTATATTTTAAGTATGTGACGCATTTAAATTATATTATATAATTTGGAATAATATACTTATAATATGACGCAAATACGCGCCTAATTTTATAATAATTGTTATAATAATTTTAATTACTTTAAACTCAAAAAATAAGTTAACTTTCGAAATATTTTTTTACGAATAATAATTAGGGCACTGAATCTAATATCTGCCTTTATATACATATAACTTTTTACAATAGTAACCTCATTAGCTAAGTCGGTGTTAATGATTTTTATTATACCTAATAATAACAGAGGTTCGCTATCATTATCAAATACGGGAATTACTAATTACTTTACTAATAGTTCAGATTTAACACGTGTTAATTTACTCCGACCATTAATGAGGGTAGTTATATATGAATAGTATGTTTGGCATGAATTTTGTCAGTAACGTTTATCACTTGTGCACGTTAACTTTACTTTTTCTGTTCTTTCCAATTTTCTTTTGCGATATGGAAGGTTTCGGTACCAATCTTGATATTTTCATGTTTGTGGCCAACAACACTTCTTTCTCAGATCCCAATGTGTTGTTTGAAGTGTTTGTGAATAGTGTAGATCTGTCAGAAAATGAAAATAGAGACTTGAAACAATTCTACCTTCTTCATTGAAAAGGAAATGGATCTCATGTAATCGCACGTTACACACTTTCATTAAAAAGAACGAAGCATGGCTCCAAAAAGACATCAAATGGCCTGGATTCATCAAGGAAAGGATGACTTCTATAGTAACAATAGAGCAGTCACCATGTTCCAGTTCCGAATTTCACGTAAATGAAAGTGCATTAACATCTGCACAACCACAGACTTGTAGTGTTGGAACCTCAACATATCTTGGAAACCAAAGGAAGCAGTTCTCGGAGTTAAGCCCGTTACAGAAGAGAAGGAGAGTAGAAGAGCTTTTAAATCATCCATCCAGCAAGGCTTTCCTTGCTTATGCAACTGGCTTAAAGACGCAAAATAAAGATGTAGCAGACATAGTAAAATTGGTCATAGAGAATCCCGAAAAGGCTACGAAGATAAAAGATATGCTGAAAACTCAGAAAACTGTGCCCATATATTCTGCTGATAAAGCTTTAGGTATTTTGACTTCGTTGAAGCTGTCGAAGTGGCAGTACACTACTTTAAGAGCTTGTGCACAACTGTCCTAGAAGCGAAAAAGGACTGTTACCCACCTAAGGATAGCATAGACATTTCCGAAATTTTAAAATATGAGAAAAATGTTAAATATTTTATTCTTATCTTACTTCTTTAAACAGTGACTTTATGGTCGTTGTTTTTTCATTATGAGGTGATTCTACTCATAAAAACAATCCATTAAAAAAGTTGTTTGTTATCATAAGTATTTTGCGGGAAAACAACGACCCCAAAGGCACTCAGTATAACATAACTATATATATTTATGGCCTTATATTACCTGCTAATTTTTTTCAAACGTATTTTAATATAATACCTATAGGCTACCTAATTTGATTGCGTTACATAATTAAAATATTCAATACCGAAAATTCAAAATTTCAAAAAATTCCTACGTGTGAAGCAGCACCTAAAGGTACACGAGTGGTATGTCAACTTAATCGCCTTAAGAGCGGCAATAGCTCGTATAAGTACCAGCCTTTCAGTTTCATTCAGTCGCAAGAAAATGTACTTTATGTAATTTCTCCCATACAAAAAAAAAAGAAATATTTTTTTTCTCAGGCGCGGAGTAACTGAAATCGTTCATACTACAATATGAATTAAAGGAATGTATACCTGACATGTTCCATATTTTGGTTTTATGAATATCCCACATTGACTTTCTATGAAAGGGGAGCTCGATTTTCAGACCACTGTGCGCCGTCCGTGATCAGTTTAAATTCATAGAGTAAAATTATAGTAATAATTTTTTTAATGTCTTTGAAATATGAATTCAATGCATACATTTTATTAAGAGTTACTATTATTATTTAGTTTTTAGTAAATATTGCTGTGGGTTACAAGTGGATGCTTTGTGTTGTTGTTTCTGTGTTGTGTTTATGGAATAGTAAGAACCAGTTTTCTTGTCTGTGAACAAATTCTTTCGGATCCAGGTGAAACCATTTCCAATAACCTAGTTCGCACTATAATAAATATATAAAAGTAATACAAATCTTCTCAATTGTTCATGCTTGTGTGTGTGTCGCTGTGTGGTGTGTGTGGTTTTGGCTGAATCCAATCTAATAACAGTTTTTACAACATATGTTTCTTGTCTTAAGTTTTCAATAATTTATTCATTGTACTGTACAGCAAATTGGAACGTGACTTGTATTGTCTACTAGCAAATGTAGTTTTGACTGACTTTAAATTTTTAATGATACCCTTTCGCCTCTTTTATACAGGTGAACACTACAAGTAAGGTCGATCACTCACTGGCCAGCGGGTCGTTGGAGACGCCCCTAGCGCAGGCGAGCTGCGCGTACTGCGCCTGGTAGCCCGGCGCGTCGTCCACTTCGATGAAGTGGTCGTCGGGGAGCGTGGACTCGTCAGTCGGCAACTCGAACAGGGCGATTAGGGCCTGGAAAAAAAAGAAATAATTAGAAAGGGAGGAAACATAGTTATTTGGCATATACCATGGTACGTACAGTCACACAAAAATGATAACGTACAAATTTAGAGAGAAGGAAAAGAAAACAAGATTATAGTAAATTCAATGATGCCAAAAAAGACTATCGCTAGTCGGTGGTTGATAACATAGATAGCCTCAACTCGAAGTTTCCCAATAGAAAATTACTTTTTATGGCTTAGCTGTCAGTGTGACAAATATTTTGTTTTAGAATTTTTTAGCTTTGCTAATAATTATATACTTGCGATTAGGAGAAACGAACAAAAATATCGGTACAAAAGAATCGATAGCTCGAGGTATCGATGATACTTTTAGCGTATTACACGCACCTGCATGAGCCGCGGCCAGTACTGCGCGAGCGCGCCGCGCGTCACGTGCGTCGAGTCGCACAGCAGCCGCACGCAGCCCACGGCCGCCGCCTTGCGCTCTAGGACACCGCTCACTTTCTGCAGATCCGTCAGGAGAACGCGCTCTACGTACATCGCGAACATGCTGCAACAATAAATAAACAATATTTTAGCACATTCACTAAGTGGTCTATAGTCCTTAAAATATAGCTTGATTAGAAGGACAGTTCTCACTGAAAGAGACGACATTACTTTGTACCAGCGTCACACAAGTGCAACAGAAAAAAAATATTTCTTGTAATTGTTGGATAGGTCACTAGATTTCGATTGTATTTACCTTGGTCTATGATTTTATTCAAATCGAGACTCCTAGCGCAATCTGTAATATTTTGAAAAGAATTCGGGAGGACATTACTCGACTAGCGTTTGGAACTCTAGTATATTACTTTCTCTATGATAAAATGTATCATTGGTCTTTCATCTAGTCTTATTTGCCAGAATCCAGAAACTTTCAGTATACCATAAGTATTACTAGCTACTTACTTGTTCTGCACGGAGTTGATGAGATCTATCAGCTTATCGGCGCCGAAGTGAGCCGCGTAGAAGCCGAGGAAGGCGATCAGACCTCGGACGTACTTCGTCGTCTTGGAGGAGGAAAGCCGCTGGAAAAGCAGCGTCATTATCTGCTTCTCGTACTCTTGCATCACTGATCTGATGAAGAATTAAACTTTCTTCATAAAATTTGTAAGACAGGGGTAATATAAGTCAACAATTTGTAGTCAGCGCTTGACATTTCTCAGTCATGTTTAATATAACATGCTTGGCGCCGACTTCAGATTGGTGATTTAAAAAAAATTTTTTCATTAAAAATTAATCCGATAAGCGTAGTAGCAGAAGGGCTCTCCACCATTGGCCAAACTGAAATCTCCAACTCGCCCGACCCAACATTTTTTTTAAATATAACAAAAAAATATGACTAATTCATAAAAAAAATACAAATGTTTGACTGGCATCTACAGTGTACACCTGTTCATATACAGTTTTAATGGAATATATTATAGTAATAATTGTTGTTACTGTTTTCCTGTTTTTTTTTCTCCTTTTCCTAGACTATTACAAATAATTGATAACCAAAATTAGTAAAGTCGATCTAGCCATTTTCGAAGTTTATCAAAGCTAACGAATTGCAATTTTATTTACTTACAATAGGTGCACTAACAGTTAAGCTTCCTTATTCATAATAGCGCAAACAGTCTAATAAACCCATTTTAGTTATTACACTGGTTTGTCACTTTCTTTCAAATGATGACATCGCTAAGAAAGAACGAGACAAAACAGTGAAATAGCTAAAATAGGTAAATTGAGACTGTTTGCGTAATTATGAATAAGGGGGTAGGTATACCTACATGATCAAGGGTTTACTATTTTATACATCCAGACAGAATAAAACACAATATTAAAGAAGGAATCTAATATTTTTGTAGTTACACAAGATAATAAACGTAATACTCACTCGCCAAACTTATACAGCATCGTTTGAACCAAGTAGAAGCCTTCGTGGTCATTCGTCTTTGAAGCGATCAGCTTCTGGAAGACACCTAGCATGGCGTTCTGAAACGATATTTAAAAACATTACTTTAGATCGCCGCACGAAGATCTGTACAAATAAATTAATATAGATTGTTTGTCTGTAATTTTGAAATTAACAGCTTTTCAATTCATAAAAAGTATGTTTCTCGCACTACAAAATCTACGTATTGAAAAATTGAAAATACTTCTTGTAAGAAGCATTTGCATACAGATATAACACCTTTATTAATCGATGACTTTGAATGTCTTAAATATATTCGTAAACAACGCTATAATGACATATTTTTGTGTGCTTACAAGCAAATCTGAAATTAGATCTAATATAAAGATTTACTAGAATTTGGTAAGATAAACCAGATACTAATCTGGTTTATTTTCTGCTACTATTGTTTAATAAAAAAACAATAGGGAGATGATTCGGGATTTATACCATGTATTTTTTTAATACTAGCTATTGCCCGCGACTTTCTACGCGTCAATTTCGGTTATTATGATCGCGATTATTTTTGCAACATTTTTCATTATTGCTTCGCTCATATTGGTCGCAGCATGACGTTATATAGCCTAAAGCCTTAGTAGTAAACTACTTGCTGAGATTAGCGCAGATTAGCGCGTTCAAACAAACAAACAAACAAACAAACTCTTCAGCTTTATAATATTAGTATAGATGAGTTTCTGGTATTTCAGTGTAACTCAAAGAACTAAAACTCGAAAGGACTCAAAAGACTCAAAGGATTCGGACTCATGTGAGTGAAGAGTCAAGTCTCGAAAAGAAGACTAATTAGACTCGAGTTTATCACAACTGGATCAGCGGTAGTTAACGCTGCTTCTGAGCCATGGGTCGCGGGTTCGATCCCCGCACAGTACAAATATTTGTGTGCATGAACATGTCTGTTTGTACTGGTCTGGGTGTTTTCTATGTATTATAAGTATGTATTTACAAAAAAAAAGTATATAAGTAAGTTTATCGGTTGTCTAGTACCCCATACGACAGGGTACTTAATAGTACCTTAATTTGGGACTAGATGGCTCAGTGTGGCCCAGTGAGGCATGTCTAAAATATTTATTTATTATTAACTCTAAGAGGTAGTTTGCTAAAATCATACTGCTCTAGTGTTTTGATATTTCATTTTGTTAAGAATTACCAAAATGAAATCAATCGGGGGCAGCGCATAGCTCTAGTAGTCCCTTTAAACAGTCGTCCGTCACTCACCAGCCGGCCGGACTGCAGCACGAGCTGCGCGCGCGCCGCGACGAACGCGCACACGAGGCGCACCAGCGGCCGCACGTTGGCCGCGCGCTCCCACAGCGCCGGCGCCACCAGGCACGGCAGCAGCGCGCCGTACGCGTCGCTGTCGCCGCTAGCGTTAGCGCTAGGCCCTCGGAGCTCCAGGAGGAGAGAGAGCATTTGGAACACGTACGGCATGAACTCTGATGGTGAAAAGTATTTGGATTTAGTCCTAATCCAAGACCTAGCGGCCGCACGATGGCAGCGGGCGTTACTAAACACGGCAGTAGGGTGCCGTACGCGTCGCTAACGCCGCCGGCGGACGCGCTGGGGCCGCGGATCTCGAGCAGGAGAGAGAGCATTTGGAACACGTACGTAGGCATGTCGATTTGAAATCGATTATTTAGAGTAATATAATCAATTTTTCAGATCGACTTTGAACCCTACATCGATTCAATGAATCGATTCGTAAACCTCCCGAATCGGTCCATTCAAAGAACTAACGATAATATTCCTCAATTGGCTGCGGTATTTAGTCAATAACGCCGATTGCCAACAAATACTTTTGCATAGTTGGAAAATCTGTTGCGGGAAATATTGCTACTGACGAAAGGAATCGTTTAGATCCTGAGCGATTAGATAAGGTAATTTTTTTAAAGTCACTCCACTTAAAATACTGGGAAATATAATTTCTTGTTAAATTTCTATTTAACTTTAATAAAATTTTATAAACTTACAATTTTATTAATTTATTAACTGACTTACGAGTACTTAGGCGAGACTAGAAATTTAAACTGCAACATGTACCTATTCTTTCGAAGGAATATAAGCGTGATATTATGTTTATTAATTTAATAATACTTCTATCCAATTACTTGTATTTGCAGTAAATGGTCATCAATAATGTCCTGTATCTTTATTAGGCAATTAGTCATATTTAAAATTGGCTCGATTAATCGAAAATCGATCATTTAATGCTCGATTTAAACAAGAATCGATCCTAGTATGTCCGATTTGAATCGAATCGGAGATCGATATTTTTTTTAAATGAATCGTCAGGTCTACCGTACGGCATGAACTCTGATGGTGAAAAGCTCAGATCATATAAAGAAATAGATATGAAATGGGGGCGTGGCGCGTGCGAATCCAATATGGGCAAACAGAACTATTGCACTTTGCGGCGAAATATTTAATGAAAACATCCATGTAACGATAATTGTATCGGCACAATATAGGGTCAATGTAGAAAAAATGAGTTTTTCTACATTTTCTCGAGTCTGGGTGTTTGTGGTACCTTCGTTGTTTCTGGTTTCCAAAATACGAATGCTTTAAATAGTTATTCAAATTGGAATCAGAACAATGTGTGTGATGTTGTCCACATTTATTTATTTATTATTATAATATACATTGAAGGCTTGATACTAACTAGCTGTGTTGTGAGTACTATACGACTGTGCAGTGTATCAAGGTTTAATCGAAGCGTTGACTGCCCGACGTGTGTGTCGCGACAACACTTTGTAGCGACACACTAATTTGCACACACCAAATGACACATTGTGTAAGCGAGTAAGTGGTAGCCGCTGTGATTGGGTCCATGTTTGTGCGCGCACCAATGAACGTTGTAAATTGATATAGTGTGGTCCTCATACCTACAACAGTGTTATTGGAGTTGCGTTGCACACATAAATAATTCGGAGACACGGGTTCGCTAAGGATTTACGAGTAATTTCTTATCTCCTTCTTTATATAATCTGAGATTAAAAGTATTTGGATTTAGTCCTAATCCAAGGCCTAGCGGCCGCATGTTGGCAGCGGGCATTACTAAACACGGCAGTAGGGTGCCGTACGCTTCGCTGACGCCGCTAGCGTTAGCGCTAGGCCCACGGACCTCTAGCAGGAGAGAGAGCATTTGGAACACGTACGGCATGAACTCTGGCGGTGGAGGGTTTAAGGATGAGATACTAGCTGACCCGGCAGACATTGTTTTGTCATATTTATGAGGTGTTGCTGGTAGAAGAGTGATTTCTTTAGTGACGAATTCCTATTCTGTATGAAAATAAATCCGAAAACACAAAAATCATAAAGGAAAAGTATACGCGTCGCTATCGCCGCCAGCGTTAGCACTAGCGTCGCAAAACTCGAGAAGGGAGAGCAATGGGAACATGTACGGCATGAACTCTGCTGGTGGAAAGCATTTGGATTTAATTCTAATCTAAGATCTTACACGCGTACACAATTAGCATCAAAATAGTGTCCCGATTAAATGTGAAATTTTGACATAAGGGTGCACTTTTATCATCCAAATAGATACAACATAACATATACAGGCTGAAATTTTAACCAATTTTTAAATTTTTTTAAGGCGTTCAGTATCGTATTTAGAGCTCATTTATAAAGTAAAAAATGTAAATCAAGTTTTCACCCGAAAATATTTTTCGCAATACAGTTTTAAATTTTAACGGTTCTAGACCTGTTAAGGTATAAAGAGAAAATCAAAAACTTATGAATAGTATCGTAATGAATGAATGAGATGCGCATCGCGTAAAAAAAGTGTTGCTAGGCGGCCGCATCAATTTTTTTTGATTTTTGGCGAAAATTTTCTAAGTGCTTTATCTTGACATTTTCGTTCTAGGCTATACCAAAAGAAAAAATAAATCATTTGTTTTTTGTCACGTAGATTGATATATTAAAATTTGGAAAGTGGTTAAAATTTCATCCTGTATATACATACTATTGCATGTCGACATAATTTGTCCGGGTTATAAAGTTGATACTGACTTATAATCGACGTCAATCAACACATCACCTTCATCATCATTTACATTAGTCTACATCAATCTACTGCCGGTCATAGGTCCCCTAAAAGAAGGATTTTGCTTGTAATGCAAAGGCACAGTTGGCAAGGCATATCCAGAGATAATAGAAATTGAATTGTGTCTGAGGCCTTACTCCGCAACACAATGTCCGTAAATTCGAATCCATCTGTCCCTATCACTCATACCGATGATCATACTTAAATGCTCTGAAAGAGACAGATATATTCGTAAATACGAGCTTCGTGTTGCAGAGTAAGGCATCTGGAATGGATATTGAACATACGCAAAAGAGAAGTTGATGAAGGCGGGTTGGTGATCGCAGTTTACAACAGACGCTGCTGTCCGTTGTCCGTTTTCATCTGGCATATCTATTTTAGTCGACATGACACTTATAGGACAGATGAGAAATAATAGTGCTATTCCATGTATACGGCCCACAGATTACGAAAATGAGGACTTAATCATAAATTGTTGTGGTTGTGATTGTGGTTAATTCGTCATTTTCTGGCTGGAAGAGATCGCTTTAAGTGATAATACCGCCAATAATGTACATCTTTCTGTTTACAGCGTCTGTCACTTGCTCTGTTTGATGTGCAATAAGGAGTATTCATTTAGTCATTCAACCATTCAATCATTCATTAATCGAGTGCACAAACCTTGAACGTCGTTCTGTAGTATCTCCTGGAAGATAGGGAAGAGTGCATCTTCGAACGCCGATATAGCGTTGGGATTCGATTTTGTCACCAATCTGAAAGTAATAGAAGGAGCTTAAACTTTTTGCCCTAGTAGGGTATCATGACAATTATTTTAACCATCGCGTTCCTATACCATGTGTTCTGGCACGCAAGCCAAGTTCACCTTAAACTGATTCCAATTTTTGACATTAAATTTTTATCTATTCAATCTAGCTCAATAGAAAGAGCCTTTCCATATCTGAGGAGATAACAATTGTTGGTTTTATTTCAAAATGCAATTCCTTGAATATATTATAAATAAAATAAATCTAGATAATGACTTGTCTACCATGTATATTTATGGAAAATTAAATCTTTATCGCTAACATTTAAAACTTGGTAATTCAAATTAGTTTTGCTACAATTCTTTTAACAATCAAATAATGGTTTTGTATAGTAAATTTCTAACATCCTAAATTTATTCTTAAGATTAATTCAATAGATAGAAATAATGTATTGCGTTTTATAACGTGACAACACAATTAGATCATTATCGACCCTGATGACACTTACTTGGTCCTTGTTAAAAACGCCATCCATTCCTGTTTCTGTTCCGATTCCCAAGCCGCTCTTGGAAAAGCACAAAACTTCATCGAGCTATGTCTTTTTATTAATTATGCAGTTAAAAGGAAGAAAAGAGATAAGAGTTCTTTTAATTCAATAAAGGGAGAACCCCATTTTTGGGCCCGACGTTACAACAATGGAAATTATGCCAAAAATTTTATTTTACTTGCCTATTTCTCAAAAAAATAGTTTAATTGGCAATAGACAAGTGCAGAAAATGGATAAAATACATATTGTTTTTCTAATACTTAAACAATCTCTGTAAACCGTTATACACACACTTAATTAAAACGTGACTATCTCCGTAAACGCTCTGTCACTTCATAGAGCGGCGCTTTTAACGTTTTAATCGATTTGGAATAAATCGATTCATGGTAATACTTTTTTTACAATTGCATTTTTTAAGGAATAAGTTAAATAGTTAGATTTAAAAGCCTGATATAAATATAAAAAACTTAGAGAACGTAATTAACATTTTTTCCTCGTGCTTTGCAGTTCAATAAGTAATCATTAATTAAAACAATTGAACATTTTGAATAGTTCAATTCCTGATGTAACAGGCTGCACTATTATTATGAATATCAGTTGACAATGACAGTTTATTGTCATTTGTCATTCACTCCAATTTCGTTTCGTACATAGAGTACATTTTAACATGTTTCGTACTTGTGCGCAAGTTCATGTGTTTTGTATTTTTCTCACTGCTTTGCTGAAGTGTTCTGCTTACTACCTTTATCTCCTATAGATAGAAAAGGAACCTAGATCTTATCCAGCTAAAGTACCGAAATGGTATTTTTTTAAAATAAAATAATACATGATATTGACATTACTTGATTTCTAACTTTCCCATTGCAGAAAGTTGTGAAAATAGGGCTTATGAATTTTTTCAATATGCTTTAATTTATGGCTAATTCCCAGCCTTGTAACGTCAGGCCCGAGATAGTATGGAAAACGTGTTTGTCCTTTAACCCTAAGTCGGTTTGATTTGACCAAATATTTATGTTTAGGCTACTTATAATATATTCCGAGGAACGCGATTACAGCAAGACAGATGATTGCGAAACTGGCGAATCAGGAATGACGAGTAATAACACTAAAAAATGACTGATTTCTGTACGCCCCTTCCTTCATTAACCGATCACCGCAAATAATCGCCCACGCAGTGGGCGTTTAAATGAGTCGTGAAATGTTTTTAATTTTTTTCAATACATATACACCGCACATTTTGAACCGCCTGAAAAATGATACTCACGTTATGTAACCATTCTATGTAACATCTTGGCAGTATTATTTATTTATAACAATGGAAATAATCTTAAAAAAATACAAAATAATTTAGATTATTCATTTTTAAACCCCTTAACCGGTCCGCGCGCATCACAGCGTGTTTCAGAATAAATAGCTAAATAAATATTTTGTATTTTTCTAAGATTACTTTTATTGATAAAAAATAACACTGCCAAGATGAATTACATAATGTAACCACATTATGGCTTCGTTTGTCAGGAGGTTAAAAAGCTAGTTTTTTGTGCATTCCACAGAAGCTGGTGGAATCCACTTACGTAAGTAAGTAAGCATAAATCAACTAACATTTGCATGCAAGGGGTTTAGTGAACATCGAATACTCACGACACAGCCAGCGACAGGGTCTCGAACAGATAGTGGTTGAAGTGCGGCTTGCTCGGATTCTTCGCGACGACGGATAGCATGTGAGCCAGTTTAGGTAGAGCCTCGCCCAGATAGGGGAGAGCCGCCTCTTGAAGGGACGACAGAGTGCGGAGTATGGCTGTGAATTTATAAAATTGTTTTGACAGGAACTATGAGATTAAAATACATGATAATATGACGCCCTGTTGCTTAAAGACATCCTACTGCAGGGCAAGGCCTCCGTCCCCAGCAATGATCGAAATACGAGTTGATGACGTGATGACAAATCCGATCAAATAGTCGAATATTCGAAACTTTTGTTGCCAGTATCTCTTTGATCTTGGCCCGGTACTTAAACCAATGAGGCGTTTAGAAATATAAATTTACAAAAAAGTTTTAAAAATATTAAGTAAATTAAGAGACAGTAAAGTTTTAGAAATATGATGTTCAACAGAAATAAGCCAGCCAGCAGGTTCTCTACAGCCGCGTACTTACTAGCGGACATTTCCCGAGCGTCATTTATATTCAAAGACATCAGGCGATATCGCAGAACATCACCGATATCTTGTTTCTGTCCACATCAGTTTAATTGAAAGAACGCATTCGAAGTTTGGCAACGTCGCGTGAAGCCGCCGGACGTCTTCCGGGGCACGAGTCGCCGCTACCGCTTGAAGGGCCACCGCCGGGGTCGCCGCCTCCACAACCACGTACTCACTAGCGGACATTTCTAGAGCCACATTTGTATTCAGAGACATCAGGCGACATTGCAGAACAACGCCCTACGTAGCTCGATATCTTGTCGGCGTTCACTTTGGTTTAGTCGATAGAGTGACTTTATTCATTCGAATGGGCGTCAAGATACAAGTTGGTCGAAGTGTGGCAACATCACCGCGCGTAAAGTCACCCGACGTCTTCCGGGACGAGAGCCGCGCGATATTTATCCCCCCATGCGACCGGGGCTTACTACGCAGGCCATGACGTAGGCTCGCCCGTCATGACGTAGGTACTCGTTGTGGCGTGCGGGGTCGCGTCCGTCGCTCAGGGCCCCGCTCTGTAACATAAGCCCAAAAAGGGGGAACATATCTCACTCACCCTTCATGACGTACTCGTTGTGCCTGGCGGGCTCGCCGCCGTCGCCCAGCGCCGCGAACAGCGCCGCCAGCAGCGCGGGCGCGTGCGGCTGCAGCGCGGCGGGGGGCACCATCCCGCCCGCCACCAGCTTCTCCACCGCGCAAGCCGCGTACGTGCACACTACGCCGCTACCGCTCACGTGGGCCACCTGGGATGTTTATTGGAAATTAATAACCCACGACTAGTGTTGCCAGGTCCGAATTGTTTTAAATCGGGGCAAAAAAATAAACCAAATCGGGACTTATGGTTGTAGATCGGGACAATGAAAAAAAAAAAGGTTTTTTAAATTAACTTATATTTATTGCATTTTCAACTAATACTCCTAGTAAATTTGAATTTAATCTTAAACAGGACTGATTTACTGATTGAGTGAAGCACCATCGCAAAGTGGTCGCGTCTCCGAGCCAGAGAACAAAACAAAGCTATACCCTTGCTATACCGCTACTACCGCTAGTGTAGTCATTTCCGCGAGACATAATATGCTTGCTATTTTGAGCATAAAATCAGTTAAATCATTTTCATTTCTGCAAATAGGCCCCTGGAGGCTCTTTTACTCGTCCCAATATTTAAACCTACCATAGTGATGTGATGTGTCATTAAGTTAATATTAATAATTTATTTATTAATTCTTATCAAATTGGTGATTTATCGGGACATTTAGTGTCCCGATCAGGTGCAAATTGGGACGCGTCCCCAGACCCCTAAAAATCGGGACATCCCGCGCAAATCGGGACACCTAGCAACACTACCCACGACGGAAAACGAACCCATTACAGAAAGTAAGTAACGGTCTATAATTAACCCAGTGCAGGGAAAAGGCCTCCATCATTGATAAAATTAATAGATTCAGGCGTTACTTTGCGGAAATCCATAAATAAATATGGATTTTGAAAATTATTTTGCTAATGATTTCCGCTTGTTAACGACTCGCTACTACAGTCACGACTGAAGTCACACACATCTCCTGAGGATGCTACGTGAAGTGGCGAAACGCGTCGAAGTTCTTCTTATATCGGTGTTGGGTAATTGCATTGACTGTACTGCATGCATGGGCGTTTTTCCTGCGTGAAATAGTGCTTGCTCAATCAGTGTTAAGGTACCTAAGCCGGTGTTACCAAGCGTAAATCATCAGCAAATTAATTTTCAAAATCCATACTCCATCATTGAATTAAAGTTACAGTGATGTACAAAACGGTAATTTCATACTTTAACCCCTAATATGTTGGCATGCTATTTATTTTTAATAATTTTGAATGCTATTCAAAGACAAATAAACGCTTTTTTTTCTTTTTTACACACACAAAGAGGAAAGTGTTAGATATGATTGTACCACTCACAATAAGAGGCAAAGAGTTGACCAGCAACTCTTTGGGCAGCAGCGATCGGAACGTCATCAGGAATTTGAGAGCATCTGCCTTCAGTACGGGTAGCTCGTTTACTGAAACAAACAAATTGATTTATTAAATAACATAACCGAACTAATATTATAATTTGTGTCATATTTACGGAGTCATACCTATAGTGGTTAAGCTTTCGAACATCACTATTCTTCCAAATGAGTAACCAAGCTAATATTTGCGATATATTTATTAATTACTAGCTGTACCCCGCGACTTCATCCGCGTTAATTTCTGTTATTATGAACGCGATTATTTTTGCAACATTTTTCACTGATGCTTCGCTCCTATCGGTCGCAACGTGATGTTATATAGCCTTAAGCCTTCCTCGATAAATAAACTATCCAAAACAAAAATACTTTTTCAAATCGAACCAGCACTTCCGGAGATTAGCGCGTTCAAACAAACAAACAAACAAACACTTCAGCTTTATAATATTAGTATAGATAGTCTCCTATAACACCAACAAAACAAACAACTTAAAAAATACAATTCCAATAACTAGGAATACGTAAAGGCGAAAATGACTACTATACAATATAGATATAACTTTAATATCCATCACTGTTGCAAGCACCATAATCACAGAAGAGCTGAACTGTCCCCTAATTCGCGTAACCAAATCGTATCACAATCGTAATTGAATAGCAGGTTTTTTACAGTTCTAGTATGGGCTAAATGTTAGAGACCAGATAAGTCTATACATCCTTCTAACATTATATTGCAAAAAATGACCCGCCCAAAAATGCACCCCTTTTTAACATAAGCGAGTAATTTTATTACAACATAATATATCAATCGAATAGTGACAATATGACACAAGTATCCATTCTATCATAATTTGGCCGAGTTATAAAGTTAATACTGACATAAACTTAATGTCGGCCATTTAATCGGTGACCGTTTTAGGTGTCAATGTGTATCGTGTATTTCTTTTAATGTACATCAATGATCTTTGCCTTTAAAACACATTGTGCAACTCACGGCGTGTGCGGCAAGAGGGCGCATGATGTCTTCGACACTAATCTATACGCCGTTTCCTTTGTGACGTTGCATATTATGTACATATCTTACCTTAAGTTCCATTCAGATCTGGCAGTATAAACTTTCAGGAGGCAACTTCTCTGGACAACAGTTTATACACCTTTGCATTTAACCTTTCACATGTGTTTAAAACGGATCCTAAAGCCGCATTCTTACTAGGGGACTTTTGTTCGGTGCAATGCAAACAAACACCTTTTCGGCTCACGTGCCGGTAATTAGGTCGCACACCGCGGCGGTCATTGCATTGAACCTAACAAACTTTAGTGCATATACAGACGTCCGATCGGGTGGATGCGCTCATTATCATTAACTTACATCGTAACATTCTAGTATAACGCCTTAACAATAAGTGTCTTTGCAGAACTTTAAATATAACTCTTTTCTTAAACATAAACTAACTCTTTCATTATCAACAAACAAAAACCACCGTAGTTCAGGCCACAACATATAGTCCTTCGAGCTACACCTCGCGCGCGTGTGAAACTGTGAAGTGATACGTAGTTTGAGGTGAAGTAACAGCAAACAGTGGTGAACTGTGAGCTTGGATGCGGTGGACAATCAACAACAACAGTGTTCAGTGAACATCAAAGAGGTGGCAGTCATAGGATTGCAACTTCTACATCAACAGTAGCTCGGCCTGGCAACCAATACCAGGCAGCTACGTCAACAGCAGCGGTAAAGGAGAACTTAGGAGGTAACCCTTCAAACAGCAGCGGTGCAGCTTGGAGAACAGTTATCATCAAATATCAAGTAAGATAGTATATTCTACACTTACCTTAAACTAAAACAGCAACATGGAAGACTATCAATCTATAATCGAAACGCAAAGCGAGCTTATGACAGCAATGGATAAGCTCCTGACGAATTTCAAGAAGGATTCGTCAGATCGTAAAACTCCTTCTAACATCAACAGACGATTAGAGACTTTAGAGAAGTATTATTTGGAATTCCAAGATAATCATGTTAAATTGCAGAGGTTGTAGACAAGCAATCATTTGCGTACTTTAATGAAGACTACTATCAGCAGACGATACAATTTTATAGCGACACGCGTAATTATTTAGAGCAATATTTAAAGTCAATTGAAACGGCACAGACGGAGCAAGGGAGAATAAGTAAAAATCTGGGTACAACACAACATGATCAACCGGGACCAAGCATGGATTTAGACACTAAATTAGAACTTGAAGCAAACAAACCGGCTGAAAAATATCAAGGAATTAACAAATCGAGAACCTATCAAAAACAAGAAACAGAAGAGAAGACTACTTTGTCGAATGATAAATTAAGAAAACAAGATATAAACTTTATGGCTTTTAAAAGAACGTTAGGAAATACTAACACACACAATAACAGAGAAGTGGGAGTGGGAAGATGCCTTAAGATCTTTACAGAATCGCTGGGCAGCAGTGGACGCATTACACTGGGATATCATATCAGAAGGCGCAGGAAACAGCAAATATGAAGCTACATTTGATTTTTATGAGAGCGAATTTATCAACATGAAGAAAACTATCAACACAAAAATGTTTTCCGCGATACACCGAGAAAAATCAACTCCAAAACTAGACATCCCAACTTTTTATGGGAACTATAACCAATGGGTATCGTTCAAGGACTTGTACCAAGAAACAATACACAACAATCCAACACTTTCAAACAGTCAGAAGATGCAGTTTTTAAAGAGCAAAGTAAGAGGAGACGCCGAACGCTTAATACAACACCTTCAAATAAGCTCTCAAAATTACCTAGTATGTTGGGAAATTTTACAAAACAGATTTAACAACAAAAAGCTTATTTTTACCTCACATATGAATACCCTTTTAGGGCTACCCAATATGCAACAACAATCAATAGGTCACATAAAACGCCTGCACGATGTAACACTCGAAACCCTTAACGCAATTAAAAACCTACAGATCGACGTGTCAACATGGGATCCCATCCTAATTCACCTTTTATCTCAGAAATTGGATTCTGAAACACATTCTGACTACATTCAATATCTAAAAAACCCCAGAGAACTTCCAAACCTACAAGATTTCCTTAACTTTTTGGAAGGGAAATTTACAGCTTTAGAAGCGTCACGTCGTAAACAAGACAACAGTCACGTGAAGACTGGTTTCATTAACAAAGGGCAGACTTCAAATAAAACCTATTTCCAACAAAGAAACAATCATACGTCTAACACTCAGTCACTTTTGCCTTATTCTAATCAAGCGAAAAACAACACTAATGAACCGAGAAACACAAAACCGTTTATAAAATCATTCTTTGCATCATCTAACATCAAGTGCCCCTTGTGTAATCAAGATCATGCAATCTATTATTGTAATAAGTTTTTGGAGATGGGCCCTGAGAGAAAACTTAAAACTGTGAATAACCTAAAGTTTTGCGTAAACTGTTTATTTAATCATCATGGTAAGGCATGTTTTTCCGCTAGAACGTGTCGCCGGTGCTCGGAATTGCATAGCACATTATTGCATGACGCATGTGCTCAGGTCAAGCCATCTCGAATTGCAACATCAAGTTCATCGACATCGAACAAACAGTATGAAAACGTGACAAATAACACTCACGTTACGCAAAACAATTATTCGGAAATTTTATTAGCCACAGCTGTAATTAAGGTCAAATCAGCCGATGGTACTTTTATCAACATGCGAGTATTGATAGATCAAGGCTCGCAAATATCACTAATAACAGAGAATGCAGCTCAACAACTTCGTCTCCCGCGAAACAGATGTAAAGGAACGATCTTTGGAGTCGGAGAAAAAGAAAACCCGTGTAAAGGAATGCTTAACATTGAATGTATTTCATTTCATAAAAACTTTACATTTTCATCAGACGTTTTAATCATGAATAACTTAACCAAAAGCTTACCGAATAAAACATTTAACAAACCAACCTGGGATTTCATAACAAACATAAACCTGGCTGACCCAGAGTTTTATCAGAGCCGCCCGGTAGATATATTATTTGGAGCAGATATTTACGCCAACATAATAATGAAAGGAATAATAAAAGGTGAGAACTCTACGCAACCCATAGCTCAACAAACACAGCTAGGATGGCTGTTATGTGGGAATGCAGCTAATAACTCCTACCAATGCAACGTAATTATTAACAATTTGGAAGACATTGAAAGATTTTGGAATATTGAAGATATACACGAACAGTCTAACCTATCAATGGAAGATCAAAAATGCATTCAATTTTACACAGACACTACAGTTAGAAAAGAAGATGGCCGCTACGAAGTAAAAATACCATTTAAACAAGATTTAGAGGATAAACTGGGGTCATCGAAACAAATAGCGATAGCTCAATTTCGTAATTTAGAGAGGAAATTTGAACGACAACAACGCCTTGCACATGTTTATAGAGCCTTTATGGCCGAGTACGAACAATTAGGCCATATGAAACTTGACACCTGTAACAACACTAATCTGGAATGCCTTTTACCCCATCATGGAGTTCAACGCGAAGAATCTACAACCACTAAGTGCCGAGTGGTATTCAACGCGTCTGCTAAAACATCAACTGGCTACAGCCTCAATGATCTAATGTGTACAGGCCCTAACCTTCATCAAGACTTACAAACATTAATTTTAAAATGGCGACAGTATCAATATGGGTTTACCGCGGACATAGAAAAAATGTACCGGCAAATACTAGTGAATGAACAAGATCAAAACCTGCAAAAAATTATATGGCGTGAATCATGTAATCAACAGCTTAAAACTTATAAATTAACAACAGTCACCTATGGCACAAAGGCTGCCCCTTTTTTGGCCATGATGACTTTAAAAAGGTTAGCAGACGATGAACGCGAAAATTTTCCGGAAGCAAGTAAAGTACTTGAGTCAGCATTTTACATGGATGATTTGGTTCATGGAACATACTCGAAAACAGACGGTCAGAAGCTAATTGCTGAATTAAATACACTATTGAGGTCAGGAGGGATGAATCTCCGAAAATGGACTTCGAATCACAAAGAATTGCTCGGTGAAGACGAAAAGATGGAAAGTAACACTGAAAACAATGTTTTTAATTTCAAATCAGAAGGCACAACAAAAACATTAGGATTGTCATGGAATCCGACGAAAGACACATTTTCATTTCAATGCGAGATAACTTCGCCTAATAAGCTAACAAAACGCACCTTATTGTCTGAAATATCAAAACTATTTGACCCCCTTGGTTGGTTAACACCAATTTCAACAAAACTTAAAATACTTTTTCAAAAGCTATGGAATTTACAACTACGATGGGATGATTTGGTACCTGATAACATTTTAAAGGAATGGTCAAACATTGAAAAAGATTTAACTCTTATTAGTGCTATGGAAATACCAAGGTGGATCCTAAGTAATGCAGGTGACGTCATCATACTTCATGGCTTCTGTGACGCCTCGGAAGAGGCATATGCCTGCGTTGTGTATGCTCAGATGCAAAACAACCCTAAAAGCGTAATAGTTGCCGCAAAAAGCAAACTAGTACCTCATAAAAAGGCGCTAACATTACCAAGAATAGAATTGAGTGGGGCATTATTATTAACAAAACTTATGAGCAAAATCAAAGAAGCGTTTCATCAACATCCGTTTATCATTTATGGCTGGACCGATTCAATGGCAGTATTGGGTTGGATACAAGGTGAACCTAACAGATGGAAGCCGTTTGTAGCGAACAGAGTCGAAAAAATCGTCGAAATAATGCCAGCCTCTTGTTGGCGCTACGTTAAATCGAAAGAAAACCCAGCAGACGCCGCAAGCAGAGGCATGTATGTGCCGGAACTAAAGGAGCATAACCTTTGGTGGCAAGGGCCGTCGTGGCTTTCCACCGAGAACATTAATAACAAAGAACAACAAACATTTAAAACAGATTTGGAATTGAGATCTAAATTCTGTAAACAGACGAACATAGTACAAAAGGGTGGTAATGACGACATTATTACTGACCTACTTAATAAACATAGCTCTATAACAAAAATCATTCGCATTATCGCATGGATACTACGAGCATTGAACCCGCAGCGTAAGCATCTGCCAAGCTATATCACGTTGCATGAATTGAATACTACAAAATTAACAATTACGAAACGAGTGCAAGAAATCGAATTTGGAACAGAAATACATTCTTTACGTAAACACGGAAAAATTAACTCAAATAGCAAATTAGTAAATTTAAATCCAATCATTACACAAGATAACTTACTACGAGTCGGTGGAAGATTATCTCAATCGAACTTACCTTTTAACATGAAGCACCCAAAAATAATACCACAGAACAGCCCTCTGGCAACATTGTTGATCAACGAAGCTCATCATTCAACTTTCCATGGAGGTCCACGGCTAACATTAGCGCGACTAAGACAGGAGTACTGGATCACCGGTGGAATGAAAACTGTAAAAAAGGAACTGCGTAATTGCGTAGTGTGTAGAAAAAAGGAGACAAAGAAACAATATCAACTTATGGGCGACCTTCCAGAAGCACGAGTTAACCCGGCACCGCCTTTCTACCACACTGGTGTCGATTACACAGGTTTTATGGACGTCAAATTAAACAAAGGTCGTGGAGTCAAGACAACAAAAGGTTACGTGGCAGTATTCATCTGCATGGTAACCAAAGCTGTGCACCTGGAAATCGTGTCCGATCTTACCAGCTCCGCTTTCTTAGCAGCATTGCGGAGGATGGCTGCCAGACGTGGAACACCTGCTCATTTGTATAGTGATAATGGCACGAATTTCCAGGGAGCCAACAAAATTCTACAAGATGAATATCAACAGCTGCAACATGTAATCAGTGAAGGTTTTATCAAAGAAGTGACCGAGATGAAAATTGAGTGGCACTTCAACGTGCCATCCTGGCCTAGCGCAGGCGGCCTGTGGGAGAGAGCCGTAAGAAGTCTGAAGCAGCATTTGAAGAGAGTCGTCGGCGAGCAAAAACTCACCTTCGAGGAGTATTCAACAATACTAGCACAGTTAGAAGCATGCTTAAACTCGAGACCTCTTTGTGCTCTCACTGAGGATACAGAGGATCTTGATTTTTTGACACCAGCACACTTCTTAACAGGGCGAGCCGATATAACAGTTATCGAAACAGCAGAGGACGCTAGGACCAGATGGCACCTAACAAACAAAATATTCCAGGAGATATGGAAAAGGTGGAAGTGTGAATATCTCATTCAATTAACAGCACGTAGGAAGTGGATGCACCCACAACAAAACATTAAAGTAGGAGACATTGTAGTTATCCATGAAAAGAACATCGCAGCAGGAAAATGGGTAATGGGGAGAGTTATCGAGACTCACCCAGGAACAGACGCGTGTGCGTGTAGTGACGTTAAAAACAAAAACTGGAGTTATCAAAAGGCCCGTAATAAAACTCTCAGTTTTACCTATAAGAAACAAAAATGAAACAGAAACAGACGAGAAAACTTACGAAACAAACTCTAAAGCACAAAGTATGAAGAAAACAACAAGTAAATCAACAACACTATCAACAATTGCTGTGACTATATTATATTTCCTAACATTATTCACAATGACCTTCGGAGCTAACACTATCACGGAGCTGAATAATAAACAAACATTATTTTTTGACCCAATAGCCAGAATGCAACTATGTCCCTACAACAAATGGACCCTAGTAGTCTATTATGACATGTCACCGTACTGGGAAGGACATGAAGCACTCGAAAAGTTATTTAATTATCTCGATACAACCTGCAAAAAACTTGACGCTAACCATCAGTGTAACATGATCATGTCACAAATAAAACATCGGCACACTGACCTACAATACTACGATCAGCTGTTGCTAAATCAGCAGTTTGGCGGGCACTCCAGACAGCGTCGGGGCCTTATCGACGGTGTGGGATACCTAGCGAACTCGCTCTTCGGCGTATTAGATCAGCGTTTCGCAGAACAATACGCAAAAGATATCGCAGATTTTAAACAAAATCAGGCACATATAAATAAGTTGTGGAGGAATCAGACGTCAGTTGTGGAGTCAGAATATAATATGCTCAAAAGAACAGAAGAAACTATGTCTAAACACCACAAAATTATTAACAAATCGATTCTTGCGGTAGAAAAGGAGATAAACAAATTAGCAACCAATGAAGATTTCACTATGTCAGCGATATCGACTTTAAGCCTCTTACAAACCCTGAGTGACATACAATCAACTTTACTTGACACCATCACAGATATATTTCAAGGACACTTCAACTTGCACCTACTAACGCCAGAACAATTACAAACAGAATTAAGTACGATCTCGGGATTGTTGTCCAATGATGTTACACTTCCCATTACAAACATTCGAACTGGGATTAGTAACATATACAAGTTATTGAAAGTTCGAGCACGAATGAGTACAGATTATTTTATTTTCGAAATCCAGCTTCCATTAATTACCAGAGATAGTTATGACGTATACAATGTCATTCCACTACCTCAGAAGGTGGGAAATAAATTGATTAACCTACTACCTATTTCTAATATTATAGCTATCAACTTACACAAAGACTCGTACATACCATTATCTCAAGAGAATTTTCAAGATTGTTTGCAGAAAGACGAATCAACTGTGATTTGCAATTTACAAACCCCTATTTACAAGATGGTAAATGAAAAAGATTTATGTGTGAAGAACGAAGAAAAAATTAATCAATGCCAGACGAGCATCGCCGCGAATCAAAACAAGTGGTACAGTCTATCCAACGTAAACACATACTTATACACATGTTGTGCCCAGTGTCATGTTCGAGTAATATGCGGGGATCTTGTTACCGCACATCAGCTGACGAGCTCGAGTTTGATAAATATAGATAACAATTGCATAATTAAAACCGACAATTTTACCGTGTTCGCTCATAGAAACCAAAAAAGTACGCAAAAGGTCAAAGATGATCTGTATATAAACTGTATCGCTCCTATTAATCACGTTATAAACATAAGCTTAGAACATTACATACTCGAGGAAGACAACCTTTCGAATCAATCATCGCTATCAAGAGACATTGAAAACAAAATAAAGGAGTTGAAGGAAGCAGATTTATCAGACGGTATAGGTACTGTATCTTACGATGATGTGCACCACTACACATTGATTTATTTCATACTGGGAGCTATAACAGTATTTGGAATAATCTTCGTCTGTCGGCGAGTGCGATTGCGCAGCAATGCGCCTGCGTCAGCATCGCCCGCGGTTGGGGAAGCGCCAGCGCCATTGGAGCTGGCAGCAGGGCCTGAGGCGCCCACCCCCGTCTCAAGGTCCATCAGCATGTGTCATCTTAGTGATTTACAGGAGTGTAATAGTGCGCGTGTGCGAAAGTTTAATAGCAAAAGTGTGTTAAAAGTGCCGGCTCCCAAAAAGTTGCAATTTAGTGAAGAGTGAACAAATGAATCTCGTTAAGTGAAACAAAAAATAGTGCGTCCTTAACATAGATCACCTAACTTTAGTATATTATCATCAAACATTAATTGTTTTAACACTCTCATTAATCTTAAGTTCAATATTGTTTATCACTTTGTCGCATCTACTAACCAACATCTCTTTATTGTATCATATTTTTCTTCTCCCTCGGGAATATGTTCGGTGCAATGCAACCAAACACCTTTTCGGCTCACGTGCCGGTAATTAGGTCGCACACCGCGGCGGTCATTGCATTGAACCTAACAAACTTTAGTGCATATACAGACGTCCGATCGGGTGGATGCGCTCATTATCATTAACTTACATCGTAACATTCTAGTATAACGCCTTAACAATAAGTGTCTTTGCAGAACTTTAAATATAACTCTTTTCTTAAACATAAACTAACTCTTTCATTATCAACAAACAAAAACCACCGTAGTTCAGGCCACAACATGTCGATCGACATTTGAATTCAGAGACATCGCGGAACATCGCCCTACGTCGCTCGGTATCTTGTCGCCGTCCACGTCAGTTTATTCGATAGAATGGCTTTACTCATTCGAATGGGCGACAAGATACAAGTTGCGCGACGTGGACGTACATGTCGGACGAAGTTTGGCAACGTCGCGAGCGGCTTTAACGTAAATATACGAGGGCCTAAAACACATTTTACGACTCACCGTTAGGCTTCTGCAGCTCGGGCAGAGCGTGGGCGGCCGCGAACTGGGCCAGGTCCACCAGCGGGGAGGCGCGCGTGACGCCGGCCGCCTGCGTGCCGCCGCGCGACGCTAGCGACGTCACCAGGTACATCGCCGTGTCCTTGCCCCGCCACGCAGTCGGCCCGATCTCGTCGTATTTAGACAGCATCAGCTGCGAATACGATTACATTGTTACTATTGCCCTTAAAATAAAGCTTGATCAGAATGACAGTACGCACTGAAAGGGACGACATAACTTTATACCGACACTTTGTGAACACGAAAAAATATTGGTATCTGATATGATAAAAAAAATTTTTTTTATATGTTCAGGATTGTTTCAGAGATCACGATACTGACTTTCTGTCAAATTTTAATACCTCATTTTAGTTTTATTTTATTCGCCAAAACTGTTTTTTCTTTCGCTTATCAGTCGAGTCAGTCCCAACACTAATCGCCTCAGTATGACAGGGGTCATTCTAATCTATACTAATATTATAAAGCTGAAGAGTTTGTTTGTTTGTTTGGTTGTATGAACACGCTAATCTCAGGAAGTACTGGTTCGATTTGAAAAATTATTTTTGTGTTAGATAGTCCATTTATCGAGGAAGGCTTTAGGCTTTATATCACATCACGCTGCGACCAATAGGAGCGAAGCATCAGTGAAAAATGTTGAAAAATAATCGCAATCATAATAACAGAAATTAAAGCGGACGAAGTCGCGGGTAACAGCTAGTCAAGCTACATTTTAAGGAGTATACTAGTGGGGCAGTGAAAAGCCTCACTCTGCAACCGAAGCCCGTAAAT
Organism: Anania crocealis; assembly: GCA_949315895.1. Taxonomy (NCBI): domain Eukaryota; kingdom Metazoa; phylum Arthropoda; class Insecta; order Lepidoptera; family Crambidae; genus Anania; species Anania crocealis. The sequence continues at coordinate 10,373,889 of OX438871.1, forward strand.
ACGGATCCATCTGTCTCTGTGTCATACTTTTTGACATTGGTATGAGTAAAATAGACAGTTGGAGTCGAATACATATAATTAGAAAAGCACTATAATCAGTCTCGCGAAACTCAGTTTCAAAAAAAGGTAGTATGAAACGCATGGAAACTTTAATGGCGGCAGAACCCGGAAAAGTAGGGAAGTCAGTGCATATTCAAATGGTTGCTACAACATCTCTTACTCTCTTGTTTTAGCCGTATATTACGTCGCAGCGGCCATCTTTACAATCCGTCAATGTCTGATGTCAGTCAGTCAGTGTCAATTTAATTCGCGGTTTGTTGTGCAGTTTTATCTGTTTTAAAATAATAAATATTAATCAGTTTATTAGTAATTTGCGTAGTTTTCTTCTGTAAACCTGTGCAGTGATTTTAATGTTTGTTAAAGATGCCCATTGTAACGTGCGAGATATGTGGACTGAGAACAAGTCGGGTAGTAGACAAAAAACGAAAATTTATGGCTTAATTTCCACTAGATGAAGATTGGTAAGTACATTTTACGAATTTATCTATACTCCTAACTCCACACAAAATTAAAATAAAAAAACTTTAAAAACATGTTAATCAAATCGGAAAGCTCAATTCACCGATACTGAAAAGTTTTATTTCTGCTTCTATTAGAAACAACAAACGAAAACCGCAAGGTAAACGTTGGACCAAATTGAATAAAAGCATTGCCATTGCTACTCGTACCTATAAAAAGTCTCCAAAAGCATACAGGTATCTTAAGCAGTTATTGCCAATGCGCAGTGTTAGAACATTACAGACAATTTTGCAAAATATCCAAATGGATTCAGGAGTATATCCAGTGATTTCTTATTTAAAAAAAGAAGGCGAAAAAATATCTGAAAACAATAAGATATGTGTTGTTATGTTCGACGAAATAGCTTTGAAGAAAAGATTAATCTACAATGTTACTTCTAAGTTGAGGGTTATGTGGATTTTGGAAAGGAAGAAGTCAGAACTAGGGAAGTGACAGATCATGCGCTAGTTTTTATGCTGCAAGGTATACACAAAAAATTTAAACAGCCTATTGCGCACTACTTTGTCAAGGGCACAATTTCAATACAAAAATTAGCCATTATCATAAAAAATTTTATCAAAATTGTAAGAGATGCTGGATATACCATAGTAGCGACGGTATGCGATCAGGATCCAACGAATGTTGGAGCTTTAAACTTGTTAAAGCGCTTTTGAGATAACCCTGAAGATTCCAATTATTTTATGGTAAATAATGAAAAAGTTTTTATTATATTCGATATGTCACATCTTTTCAAATCCATCAGGAATAATTTCCTCAACGGTGGTACACTGGTTATGGGAAATAAAAAGGCAAAATGTTCTCATTTAATTCAATTGGAAGAAAAAAACAGAAACACGCTTCATTTCACAAAGATCACAAAATTACACGTTGAACCAAAATTTCGTGCCAGAATGAAGGTTAAATTAGCTGCCCAAATACTGAGCAACACAGTTGTCGCAGTTCTAAAATTACTTTCTATCAGTTCTAAAATTTCTTTATAGATATCCAGCAGCCGAGAAATGCTACAAACTGCAGAAATAATTGAAGACTAGATCGCCTTTTTGACTGTACAAATGGGCCATCATCTCGGCATGATATAAAAAAAAAATTAGGGAAAATGTGCGCAAAAACAGCTTTCACCATAGACTTTGGGTCGAGTATAAAGAAAAACTGAGAAGCCTTCATTTTTTTTAATCTGACAGTCATTTAAGATTAAAAGACGTGAGATGTGTCAATGGATATAAAATATCACAACTATAACCTCCCTTCAAAGTATTTGGAGGTATGTAGAGAGCAAAAATTTTAAATATTTTAATCTGAGACAACTCAATCAGGATTCCCTGGAAAATTTGTTCGGAATTATCAGGCAACACAGCCCAAAGAATAGAAACCCGACCTGTCACCATTTCCAATCAGCTTTAAAGTCGTCAGTTCTAACTCGCTTGAGTGTACCCCGAAGCAGAGGAACAAACTGTGAAAGCGATGATAGTAAAATATTGTTCGATTTTCACGACATATTTTTTGAGAAAAAAAAATGAGGAAAAGAAATCTAGGAGCGAAAATCTGCTACTTCCAGATACCCATGGAAATTAACCTTTGGTCCTAAATGAAAATTTGTCAACCTCAAATGAAAATTTTCCAGTGTTGCATTTAGAAGATATAGATTTTTAGAAGATTACTATGATGAGACAGAATCTGACAAGCAATTGGAAGAATGGGGGCTATCGCTTGTGAATTTGCCACTAGAGGCGCTAGTGTTGCGTGAGGTCCAAAATCATTCACTTTGTACTGGTTTTAGCGGAATTTGTTGCATAAATTATAATTTCTTTAATTTACCTGCTGGAAAGTGATCTCCTTTGTGAAATATTGCAAATATGGATTATTTGGCGATTAATGTGAACGATTTAAAAGCGGAATTTAGAATTAAGAAAAATCGCAAAAATAGGCGCGGAATTTAGAATTAAGAAAAATCGCAAAAATAGGCGGCCTCAAGAGCAACTATTTCAGAAGTTAGTTTGTTGATATCAAGATAGTTATTTATAAACAATATAACCTTAATTAGATTCAAGATATAACACTTTGTTTCGGCGCCAATCGCCTTTGATAGCTATACTTCCGGACCTCAGTCTACAGTGGCGCCAACTGGTGAGCAAAGAAACGGTAGTCCCCATTGTATAAAATGTTTGACAAGCAGCCAACTATATATGTAAAAGAAATACCTAGACGTATCTAGGATTCTTTCATATTTGATTATAGCGCGCTTTTCAAATGTCATAAATGTACCCATTGTTGTAGTTGGTCCAATAGATGGCGCCATCCGCCGAAGATGAGTAAAACAGTATTATTGTTTTTACTCTATGTGTCTGACATTTGAGTGATTGAAATATCAGAAAAATAATTTAATTTGTTTAATACACGGACCTAAAAAAAATACGGACGTAACATCACACTAAAAAAATGTGAAGCATGCAAGCTACTACAATTTCGTTTGTTGTACATGATCTACACTCACACAAATACACTAGGTCCGACAACCCGCTGCCATTTCGTCCCTTGTGACAGCGCCAGTAACACGTACTAGTGCGTACGTTGCATCTACGATTTATTTTTCAAAAATGCCGTTTTGTGTGGTGAAATCGTGTAAAAACTACATGAGTAAACGTAAAAAATTACATGAAACACCTATCGTACGTAAATTATTACGATTCGTAATATTTTTCTTCATTTATGTTTTAAAATTTTCACCAGAATTCTAGACGTAAAATGAAACAGCGTTGTCACTTTATTTACGAATTATGTTAGGTAGGTCAACATAGGTCAACCGTTTAAATATCTGATAAAAATATATGTATATTACATATTATTAAGTTAACTGGGGCCGATTGGTTCCACCTCGCGATTGAAACAGTAGGGTAATTGATGATTTATATGGCAACCCTTAAATCACGCACACAGCATAAACGGGCGGCCATTATCATGCTTCACTCATGATTAGACGAAGTTACGTCAGTATTTTTTTTACGTCCGTGGTTTAATAGAAAAAGATCGACAAATTAACTTTAAATGTCGTTTCTTAGTTTTACAGGTAATGTTTATAACTTTACGATAGTATAATAAGTGTTTATGTTCCTAAATGTGAAAGCTAAAATAAAATATTTGTTTTACAGAGCAACGCATTGTTTAATTTGTCATTACAAATTGAAAAGATAACAAAATAGACATATTATCTTATAAAACGACATTTCTAGTAAAGAAAAATGGAAAAGTTGCGATTCACTTTTGCAGTGTTAGCAACCTCTGATGGAAAAACTAATGTGATTTGCATAACCTCAATCGAGACACCCAATGGACAGGTATTTGATATTCCTGACGATTTGAAACCAGCAAGCAAACACACCGCTATAACCAGTACGGATGTCTTTACCAAAATTAAGAATTCTTTAAAAAAAAGACATCAAACACGAAAACTATGGATTCCCATAACCCAAGATTTAAGAAAAATTTACTTAGATGAAGGTGAGAATTTGCAATTTGGTGACCAATATCTAGATGAAATTACACATGAAACTAAGCTCTCTGGTAGTAGTAGTAGTAGTAAAAGCACTGAAAATAAAAATCTAGGAAAAATAGCAGAAAGATTTTTACTCGAAAAGTTTTCAGGAAAAACATCAAATGTTGACCAATGGATCAGTGATTTTGAGAATGAATGTACACGTTTCGAGATATTACAGGAGGCTGAAAAAATTGAGACTTTAAAGTATTTACTCGAAAAACAGTGTCTAGATTGGTACACTAGTATGACAATCAAATGTACAGTGAACGCAGGATGGGAAACATGGAAATCAAATCTTTGTGAAACATACGGAAACAAAGGTTGGTCACAAGTTAAATATGCATTTACATATAAATTTCAGGGAGGTTCATTACGGGAATATGCCACAAAAAAGGAAAGATTGTTACTAGAGATAAATAAAAATATCGACACACAAACATTGATTCATCTTATTGTTATGAGTCTACCAGATTATATAATGTACAAAATAGATAAAGAATCAATAACATCAACTGCAAAACTTTTCAATGAAATTGGTTAACATGAACAAACAGTGAATAAAAATAATTATAGTAAATTCAAGAGAAATGCATTTGATAATAAAGTAAAAGTTGAAAAGATTAAACCTTGCAAAATTTGTGAAACACTAAATAAAGGTAGACGATTTCACCCTGAAGAAAAATGCTGGTTTAAACGAACTAATGACTATGAGAATAAGAGAAACTATAATAAAAATGTAAACAATACTGTATTAGATGTTGAATTAAGTGATAATGAGTCAAAAAACGAATAATTACAACATTAATTAAAGTAAAAATAACATTAGAAGGAAAATAAGACATATTTGGTATATATGATACCGGCTCTTATGTCTCCTTGATAAATTCTAAATTATTAAGACTAAAGGAGGAAGGACGAAATAGAAACAAAAATAGTTACAATTAATGGTGTAAAAAAGACAAATGGTTTAGCAACAATAAAAATTAAGGTCTTTAATATAGAAAAAAAATGGATGTTTATAATAATATTGTAGATGGAAAAGACTTCAAATACGATTTTCTGATTGGACTTGATACTATAAAAGAGTTTAATTTAATCCAGAATGAAAATTTGGAAATTAGACAAAAATCTGAACAAAACTTCACAAATGAAGAACTAAACTTTAATGACAATCCTGAAATTGAACATAAAAAAACTCAAAATTTATAAATTTTAATGAGCATATAAAGGAAGAAGAATTTATAATGGATCTGAGTCATTTAAATAGTCAACAAAAAATTGAAATAAATAAACTTATTGAAAACTATAATACAGTTTTGCTAAAGATAAATATGATATTGGGACAGTAAAGGATTTTGAAGCACGTATTGATCTACTTGTGGAAAAATACTACAGTAAAACACCTTACAGATGTTCAACAGAGGATAGGTTAGAGATAGAAGAACAAGTAAGAAGATTACTTGAAAGGAATCTAATAGAAGAATCATACAGCCCATTTGCAGCACCAGTAACCCTAGCTTTCAAAAAAGAAGACAATAGAAAAACAAGATTATGTATTGATTTTAGAGATTTGAATAAAATCGTGGTTCCTCAGGCTCAATCATTTCCTTTGATTGAGGATTTAGTAACAAAAACCAGAAACTGTGCGTTCTGGTCTATTCCTCTGCGAATTGAAGACAGAAAGAAAACTGCTTTTGTTACCCAGGAAGGCCACTACCAGTGGACATGTTTGCCGTTCGGTTTGAAGACTTCCCCAGCCATATTCCAAAGAATATTGAGCAACATACTGAGAAAATACAAGTTGACAGAATTTGCTGTAAATTTCATTGACGATATTTTAATATTTTCAAAATCCTATACCGAGCATATAAATCACTTATAACAGCTTTTAGATGCTATAGAAAAAGAAGGTTTCTGACTTAAGTTCACAAAATGTCGATTTGCAACGAATTCAGTTAAATACCTCGGACATATAATAGAAGATAATACGGTAAAACCAGTGAGAGACAATTTAATTTCAATAAGGGATTTTCCAATACCAAAAAAAACAGAAAAATATTCGACAACTACTAGGAAAAATCAATTTCTATCGCGAGTACATACCTAATAGTTCAATAATTTTAGAACCATTACATAATTTACTAAGAAAGCACCAAAAATTCATATGGTCAACAGACTGTCAAGAAGCTTTTGAGAAGATTAAACAACTACTGTGTTCACAACCAATCTTAGAAATTTTTGACCAAGACTTGCCAATAAACATATATACCGATGCATCATTAGAAGGTATTGGAGCAGTGTTAAAGCAAACTCAACCAGACGGAAAAGAAAAACCTGTAGCATATTTTTCAAAAAAATTAAATGAAGTACAAAAGAGGAAAAAGGCTATATATTTAGAATGTTTAGCTATTAAAGAAGCCATAAAATACTGGCAATACTGGCTAATAGGCAAACCTTTCACGGTATATTCCGACCATAAACCATTGGAAAATTTAAATATTAAATCTAGACCGGACGAAGAGTTAGGAGATTTATCCTATTATCTATCACAATATGACTTTAAAATAAAATATGCACCAGGAAAGAATAATTTGGAAGCTGATTGTTTGAGCTGAAACCCAGTATTAGAAGCTAATAAAAATGTACATGAACAATTGAAAATAATAAACTTAATAACATTAAATGACATATTAAGATCAAGAGAAAAATGAGAATATTCAAAAATATAAGAACAAGTTAATAAATAAACACAATATATATTATAAGAAAATAAGAAAGCAAGAAAAAATACTACTATCAAAGGAACTCAGTTTAAATTTTATGAAACTTATACATAACAATATGTGCCATATAAACATAAAACAAATGCAAAAGAAGATAGGAAAACATTATACAGCAAAGAATATGACTAAGAATATCATCAATTTATGCAAACAGTGTGAAATATGTATCAAAAAAAAAAGTCAAGAGGACAGGCCAAATATGGTTTAATGTCATTCTTAGGCCCCGCAACAAAACCATTTGAAATTGTCTCAATAGACACAATTGGTGGATTTGGTGGCTCTCGGTCAACAAAAAGATATTTGCATTTATTGGTCGACCATTTCACTCGATATGCTTTTATAGTTACCTCAAAGACACAAATTGCAAAGGACTTTATGAAACTTATAAATATTGTACCAAATTGTAATGAAATTGGCATGGTTCTTGCCGATCAATATCTTGGAATTAACTCTAAAGAATTTAAAACTTTTCTAAATGAAAAATCAATTACACTAATTTTCACTGTAGTAAACTCGCCCTTTTCTAATGGACTTAACGAAAGACTAACCAAACACTTGTCAATAAAATAAGGTGCAAAATTAAAGGAAATCAAAATACGAAAACATGGACAACCATTGCTCATAATTGTGTAGATAAATACACAGAACACTCAATAACAGGCTTTGCACCCAGTTACCTATTAGATGGTACTGATGTTTTATTCATACCAAATGAACTTAAACTAGAAAAAGAGGCAGGTGACTGGCGTAGAGACAGAAAAATTGCATTAGAAAGAACAATTAAATCACATGAATATAATAAAAAGTTAATTGATAAAAATAGAACAGTTCATAATTTTAAAACAGGTGATATGGTTTATGTTGAAAATGGTCACAAACTAAACAGAGTCCATTTAAAATCGAAGAAAAGCTATCGCAATCAATTTACAAGATAAATACAGGATATAGAAAAATGGAGTCCAATTTATTCCATATTTCAAAACTTATTCCTGCCTCCATACCAGAAGAAGATGAAGATTAGGAAAGAAAATAATAATTTGGAGTAAGTGAAAATCTCCGGTGAAGATTATCTAACCCTAGGGGGGCAGATGTAAAAGAAATACCTAGACGTATCTGGGATTCTTTCATATTTGATTATAGCGCGTTTTTCAAATGTCATAAATGTACCCATTGTTGTAGTTGGTCCAATAGATGGCGCCATCCGCCGAAGATGAGTAAAACAGTATTATTGTTTTTACTCTATGTGTCTGACATTTGAGTGATTGAAATATCAGAAAAATAATTTAATTTGTTTAATAGAAAAAGATCGACAAATTAACTTTAAATGTCGTTTCTTTGTTTTACAGGTAATGTTTATAACTTTACGATAGTATAATAAGTGTTTATGTTCCTAAATGTGAAAGCTAAAATAAAGTCTTTGTTTTACAGAGCAACGCATTGTTTAATTTGTCATTACAAATTGAAAAGATAACAAAATAGACATATTATCTTATATATATGTCAGTGGTTATTTAGCTAAAGTTATTTTGAAAGAGCAAAAGTGTCAACAGTGCTGTCAAACATTAAAAGTTTCCAATCCTGAACAAAATTCAATATATAATTACATAGCCTTACGAGAATGGTGGAGCGATAAATCTTCCCTCACATACCCGACACTTCAGCTTTGTAAAACAGTGGATTTAGCTACAGGTATTTGAGTGCGAAGTACGACCACAATTGTTTCGCCAAAATATTAGTGACTATTGTGTTACAATAATGATGACTTTCTGTGAAATGTCATGGATGTGTTAAGACCACAGAAGTATGATGTCCGAGATCTTGTTGCGTCCCCTAAGTCATTTGTTATTAAGAAACGATTGCCGCAATATAAATCGTTCTTTTGCGATAACCGAGGAAACTTCTGCGGATTTATCGAAGAAAGCACAACAACATGCTGTTGCGAAATAAATAACGTCGTCAGTAGAACAAGTAAGTGTTTTTATACAAATATATTTATTTATTTTGTTACGAGCTAGAAGTATGGGTTTGGATTAAATATACTATACAACTTTTAATTTACATTGGGGAAACTGTTCTCTCTCCGGGTCCTTTCTCGAGCTATATTCTTTCGCCTGATTATCTTTCCTCCGATTTATTTTTATGCAACATGCAATTCATGTGCGTGCTTTCAATTTGCTTTTTATTTTAAATTAATGTTTTTGATAATTATGTACCTAAGACATATCCTTGCTATTTTAACGGGTCTAAACACGATATCTTTTGTGTAGGCAGATTAACGCTTATCTACTATATCCAAAACTAAAATATTAGTGAATAAGACATAACCAATTCCACAACTAGTGGTTTAAATACCGGGTCAAGATCTCGGGGTCCCAGGTTCGATCCCCGGTTCGGGCAACAAAGAGTTTCGAATTTTCGAACGTTGCTCGGGTTTGTGATCACCAACCCGCATTCGGCAAGCGTGGTGACTATGCCAGTTCCCATCATTGCAGTGGTAACTTGAATTCAATGATGGAGGCCTTTTCCCTGCAGTGGGACGATTATAGGCTGTTATTTTACTTTTACTTTTATTCCACATGTTGCAGAACCTCCAGAATCAACACACCCGGAGACCAGATCCTTAAGCGGCGGCGCTTTCTTCGATAAACATTTTATACAGTTCTTAAAAATGCTTGTCAGATTCTGTCTCATCATAGTCGTCTATATATCCTAAATGCAAAACTAGCAAATTTTCATTTGAGGTTGAGAAATTATCATTTGGAACCAAGGTTCATTTCCATGGGTATCTGGAAGTAGCAGATTTTTGCTACAAGATTTCTTTTTCTTGGTGTTTTTGTTTTCTCAAATATGTCTTTATATTATAATAAATTATATAATAAGTTAATTTATTGTAATTAAAAATTATAATAAAAAATAATTTTAAATTTGATTTTTTATTTCACAAAATGAAAAGTATTAACTAATAGTATTGATCCCATTTTATCGATAACACTACCGATCCCTATTTTTTTGGTTCATGTTGGCGACATTGGTTTTTTGAAGTTTTAGTTGTTTCGTTAAGTTGGCACTGAGCCAATCCATGTGTTTCATAGATTGGTATTGTTTTTTTTTCTACTATGAGAGTCCCGTCTTTTATACGTAGTGATTACTTGCTCAGTGCTATAATAGGACGTACAAAATACGAATTTGGGAACCCTTTTGCAAAATGAAAACTTTAGTCTATGCCCGGCTTGCAGAAATTTATAAAGAACCTTAAAATTAATAGACTCAGGCGTTACTTTGCGAAAATCCATAACTAATTATGGATTTAGAAAAATATTTTGCTAATGATTTCCGCTTGTTAATATACCGGCCTAGATACCTTCACCACACCACCCGCACTAACACTGATTTGAGGAAGCACCTGCACCACACTAACACTGATTGCGCTCCGACGACTAAGCTCCGACGACGGCTTAGTCGTCGGAGCGCAGCGAAGGCGACAACATCTTCTGAGGATGCCACGTGAAGTGGCGAAACGCGTCGAGGTTTTTATTATATTGGTGTTGGGTACTAATAATTGCATTAACTGTACTGCATGCATTTTTGAGGGAGGGCGGGCGGTTTTCCTGCATGAAATAGTGCTTGCTCAATCAGTGTTAGTGTGGTGCAGGTGCTTCCTCAAATCAGTGTTAGTGCGGGTGGTGTGGTGAAGGTATCTAGGCCGGTATATTAACAAGCGGAAATCATTAGCAAAATAATTTTCTAAATCCATAATTATAAAGAACCTTGTCGACTGGCTACGGGATGTTGAATAATAACAATCAGTAGTATTTACTAAGTATATTTATTTTGTTGATGGCCAACTGTTTTCACATTGTGAGTACTTAATCTTAATAGATATACTACTATTAACTAGACAATCCACGTAGCTAAAGATATTATATTTTAACCAATTATTATTATTAGTACTAGAGATATGACTCTCAACATAATTAATTCAGGGTGTGTGTAATGGTTCGGGATTGAAATCAGTGCTATCCGTTCTGCATAATCTAAATAGCTCAGATATAAAGACTCGACTTTACAATATATTAACATTAAAATAGAACTATGGTTTCAAGTAGCTGCCCTCACAGGAAAAGAAAGAAGATGGTACCTTTAGACGTTAAATACTCATCCGGATCGGTCTGTGCCTCACTTCAGAACATCCCTTGGAATCCCTGGTTAGGCCCTGAGCGTTCTGGTGGCTACTAAGCTCCCGGATGGAAGTCCATGTCAGTTCCCAAGAACAACCCAACGTTGAAAACCCAAAACTATATCGACTTCACAAGTCGTTCCATACAAATACTATGTTCATCATCAGGAACAGAACCTCAAGTTAAATGTTGATAAGGAATAACAATCTAATCCAGATAGAATTAGATGAATATGAAAGAATGCAAATTAAAGTATAAAAATATAGAATTTATAAACCCATGTTTACTGAAGAATATTAGATTCAGAAAACATATCCCTCGTCCACCAACTATAATTTATTTATTACCTCTCATGTTGTTTTGCTACAAGACTTTTAAATATAAGATGTATTTGATGCCCTTGACATCTTTGGATTGTTATTAACAACCACTATAAAAATATATCCGCCATTTGGGTCGGCGATCCCAGGTCAAGTGTCCCAAAGAAAACCTTATCCTTCCTGTTATGACGTTCCGTTACGCGTTTCGATTCACTAAAGTAATCGATCATACAAATGACACTTAAATGGAAGGAATCTTAATAAATTAAGAAATAGCCCTTATTTCCTTTATTAGAAACGAACCAGAAAGAAAATTATTATATTAAATAGATATTCCAAACTTGAAATTGGGAAAAAAGGAACAATATGACCTAAATAACAATACGGCGCCGTAGCGACGAATCCAAGAACCATCAATAGATGTCGCTAGGCGTTCGAAAAACCCAATCAATTACAATGTTATTAAAGCTGCAAAAAAAAATAGCTTGCGAAGAATTTGCGTCCTTACACAATGCAATTTTCATTTACAAATTTCCTACTTTAAGCAATCTAAAGCCTGTAATTGCAGGTATATCCTGTCTAGCATTGATATTTATCTTAAATTTCCTTAGTAAACAGTTACTGATTTTAAATTTTACAAGAACACATTACATACCTGAACATACTGCCCGAATAGATTCATCATCTTGTCCTCGTACGTCTGGGCTAATGTCCGTACGAGATCGCAGGCCGCCCGACGTCTTGTGTCCACGTCGGAGCCTTCGATATCTCTCCGTACGTACTCCTCTGGGTTGTCTTCGAACAACTCCATATCGGATTCTGGATGAATGGTAATAGAAAATTGAAAATGTAACATAATCATGATATCGTTGTTACTCTTATTTAATTGTTGTTGAAATTTTAAAAATTTAAAATAAAATAATTGAGAGCTTGGGGCCTACACCTACCTCAACTTTTGGTTAATTGTATGAATGTTATTTATAAACTCTGACTTTTTTCTTAGTTATTATTATTATTTACAGGGATTGAACTAAATTTTAACTCATTCGCTAATCATGTTGCTTTGATTCGCTCAATGGCAAATTCCATGTCCATAACCTAACTGACACTTCGGAACGTTTTTGACACTTTTTTTCAAGTTTTAAATAAAAATGTTCTGTGTGTCGCAATTGTGACAAAGAATTTTTTTTTTATCTTTCTTATTCAACTCTCCCTGGCTCAAAAAACGTATACAGAGTTAAATTTTAATCACCTTTCAAATTTTAATACAACAATAACGAGACAAAAACGAATGATTTGTTACAGCCCAGTGCAAAAATGTCAAGATAAAGCACTTGGAAAGTGTCCGCCAAAAATCTAAAATATTGGATACGGCTAAATCCTAGCAATATCTTTTTTTACGCGATGTGCATCTCATTTATTTATTACGATACTATTTATAAGTTTTTGATTTTCCCTTCATACCTTAACAGGCTTAGGACCGTAAAAACTAAAAGTTATGTTGAGAAAAAAATTTTCGGGTCAAAACTTGACCTACATTTGTTGGCTCTAAATACGATACTGAACGCCTATAAAAAAAAATTAACTCATATATTTATTACCTCTGAACTCCATGTTTGGTATGACGACCTTTTCGCAGATGCTGCTCAGTGTTGCAGGGTCTTCGAACAAACTCTTGTAATTGTTCTTTTCGGCAATTTTAGCAAGGAACGTCAACGCGTTGGACACCAGCTGAAAACAATACGGATAATAATCTTATTTATACAGGACGAAATTTTAACCACCTTCCAAATTTTAATATAGCAATCTACGAGACAATACAAAAATGTCAAAATAAAGCACTCCGCCTAAAAAATAAAATTTTTAATACGGCCTCCTGGCAACACTTTTTTTACGCGATGTGCATCTCATTCATTCATTACGATACTATTCATAAGTTTTTGATTTTTCCTTCATAGCATACCTTAACAGGCTTAGGACAGTAAAAATGGAAAACTATGTTGCGAAAAATATTTTCGGGTGAAAACTTGACTTACATTTTTTACTTCATAAATAGGCTCTACATACGATACTGAACGCCTATAAATTTTTTGAAGATGATGAAAAATTCATCCTTTATAATAAATGCGAATGTTCGGTTGAATGTTTGTTTCTCAATCACGCCTGAACGACTGAACGGATCTACATTAAATATGGCACAGAGATATTACTATGGGCAGGAATAGCACACATGCTACTTTTTATCCCGGAAAAAGAATTGTTCCCGTGGAATAGTTTCTCCATAAAATCACGGGCAACAGCTGGCGTTAATAAATTAGTACACAAGTACTGTCTTGGTAGCTCAATTTTAAAGAGCAAAGGCATCAAAGTTTTTTGCATGATAAACATGATAACTGAGGGACTAGATACCTTATATACCTACAAATTTGTACGGAACTTTCGGTTGGCGAGTCTCTCGCACTCGCACTTGTCCAATTTTAATTTAAGCAATAGCGTTTTCAATTAACTCAAGCAATTTAATAGCTTAAAATAAGTTTTGAAAAAAAAAAGTTTTCAGAGCTTTACCCTTGTGCCTGTAGTATAAGACGGTGTTACTTGCCCATAGTTCTAGGTCAAAAAAAATTATGAAGTATAACAATAGTATAGTATAGACAACGGCAGGTCAACCTACCCAAAAAGTTAAAGGTCATTGAATTGATTTTCAACTTTAAGCCCAACAAGTGGAGATCAATATTAATTGAGAAAATTTGACGTTTTGTGGTTTTGTGTGCTATTTTGGTCATATGATAAATCCGAAAATACATTTCGACCGATATCGATGAAATTTAGTACGAATATACATGAGAAAGAACAAAGGATAGTTTGAATTATTACATTTGAAAAATTTTACAGGTATCAGCCAGCGCGATAAGTTCGGTGGACAAATGGCCCCTAGTGGGTACGCTTAATATTTCCTACTGCCTTTATAGTTTAATAGTACAGAACACATACCGCATCGTACTTCGGGTGCGGCGTGGTAGCGAGCAGTACCGTCCACACCGCCGTCACGAAGCCGGGCGCGTGAGGCGCGAACTCCTCTTCATACTTAAGCGCGTAGAGGGCCGCGCACTCGCACACCTCCGTGCGGAGTTGTTCCAGAACGCCCGGCTTCTCGTCGTCATCCTGAATAATATAAATAAATGTGGACAACATCACATATGAAGTAAGAAACTATTTAAAGTACTTACAACACTATGGGTATCAGAAACTACAAAGGTACCACAAACACCCAGACCCGAGAAAATGTAGGAAAATATATTTTTGTACATTAAACCCGTCTTGGAATCAAACTCGGGATCTCAGAGCAGGCAACACCTTGAAAACTAGTGTATATTTCTTGATTTAATTATATCGTCATCGAAATTACGCGTTTAAATGCATAAATTAAAACAAACATGGGACTAATTTAATGTTGTATTTTAGATAATTTAAACCTCCTCTTTTTTTAAAGTCATATCGTACAAGGCAACTAAAGGATACTGCCAGAAGAAGTCAAACAGTGTTCAAAACTTCGAGATAAATCAAATCAAGTTGAATCCGTAAATAAATTATCCGTTTTATTTATTTTCATGTTGACCTGTGATATGAACGAAAGTATGTTTGTTGCTTTCAAATAGTTATTATCTTACAAACATTAAAGTTAATATTATTTTAATTTAACAGGAAAACAATTTTATTAGAAGAGACTCGGCTTGTGTTGATATGGAAATGAAATCCCACCCAGTGCTGGTTTTTAGTCACTTCCACTTCTACTGGAGTTAGGTGATATGACTAAACGGTATTAAAACTTTGTTGCCTTATTCCAAATTCACCCTGTATAGTTTCTCGATGATTCTTCAATACTTACATCAGTCTCCAAACACGGAACTTTAACTTGCAACAGATTGAGCAAGTTGGGCATCCAAATAGGCATGTTGTCTTCGAAAAACTCTGGCAGATCTTGATAGTTCAGCGAGTAGAACACTTTGCAGATGAGTACAAGGGAACCATATATGACTTTAAGCGCTTGTGGATTGTCCGCATGTTTCGTTGTAAGATCGATGGTGGCCTAAAAAAAGAATATATTTTTTAATCACAGAGCAGAAGTCTTAGTTCGCGACGTGACGCCCGTATATACGGATCTATTTGTATCTTTCTGATTTATTTTATTTTATTAAGAGGACAACAAACAGTTGCATAGTAGAGAGATGCTGGATGTAGAGAGATGCTGGTTTGAGTCCCGCCTGAGACATAATTTTTCAAGTTTAAATACTAATATTATAGTTGCTAAAATATCAAATAAAGTATTCGGTTCGATTGTTTCGCAAGCTTATGTCTTATTCATACATTTGTATCAGTCGTCGAGCGCTATATTGATAAGCAAATGATTAATTTATGTTTAAAGACGCTGGTCTATCTTTGGTCGGCCCTTTAAAGATTGAAATTTATTGGTTAAATTAGACATTTATGTGTAGATTGTCGTACTTACCACAAACAAATCGGTGAGCGGTTTTGCGAAATTCTCCAAGACATGTTTTATCTCTTCCCAGAGCTTTTGCGACTTAAACTCGTATCGATATCTCTTGAATAGGGAATGTGCAGTCCGTAAGATGCCATTTATAACATGGAAATCGCCTATAAAAAATTTAGAATTTAGTTTTAGGAACATAAAATTACTAAATTCTCTCTAGAACATAGAATAGGAAATAAATATTACTTTATCACTATGTAATGAATGTTTAATATTTCTACAGCAAATTTATGTTTTTTTATTTAATTTTTTTTAATAAAAAAAAGTTGAAACTTTTTTTAAAATACTTTTAAAAATTTTGAATCTAAAAAAGGCAGCTGCGTATGACAAAATTTTGATCTTTCTAATAATTTTATGTACAGTAGTAATTAATCACATAGTTCTTTTCGCTTTGAACCCATCGAATTGCTTTCACAGCATTAACCAAAGCGATTGACGTGCAAACTATACGTTAAATACTTCGTGAACGCAGCATTTTGTATTTGAGTGAACCAATCTATTGTCTGTCACGCGATATCGCGTGATGGGGCCCGTAACGATTCGCTTTGGCCGATCACGCGAAACCGCGTGACTCTTCGTTTATTATGGCCTGTAGGAGCAGCCATTTTGTTTTTGCCAGTTAGCTCGGCTAGTTCACTCAGCGTCGACGTTTGAATAAGATTGTTTTCAGGTTTTTTTTTTGGGTGTGTACAAATTGTGTTTACAATATAGTTTACGTTAATTATTTCTGTTTTTTATAATGAGTGATCAAACATCTTCAAAAAGATTTAGCACGATGCCCAATCGCATGGATAAACGACAAAAAATGGAGGAAATCAAAGACCTATTGGACTTAGACGAAGACATTAGTGATGAAGATGAAATTGACTACAATGTCAGTGATGACAGTGAAAGCAGTTCGGAATCAGAAGATGATGAAATTCCGCAACTGAAGGAAGAACTTTCGAGTGAAGTAAGTGACCAAGAGATTTCCGATCCCTTGGGTCATCAATCAGTTTCTTGGTCTCCTTCACCCCCGGCTGACCAACCATCGCGAACAGCATCTACGGCGCGATGGAGTACTACAGACGGTAGTTCGATGCGAAAATTTTCTTTTACTGGTACAAACGGGTTGCTGATAACACCGCCCAATAATCCTAGAGGATTTATTGATTTATTTCTTAGGGACGATTATCTACAAAAAATAGTCGAATGCTCTAATAAATACGCCGAAACCTTGAAAGGTTCTAGTCAAAAACCCAAGTCTCGCATTTCTAATTGGAAACCGTTAACCATTGAAGAATTGAAAACTTTTATTGGCTTACTGTACCACACAGGTACGGCAAGAATAAATCGATTGGGTGATTATTGGAAAATTCATCGATTATACAAATCTGTTTTCGCTCAGTATATGTCAAGAAATAGATTTCAACTTATTTTAAGATGCCTGCATTTTGTTGAGCAAGAAAACGATGTAGACCTCATGAGTAAATGCACGTCGATCATAGCAAATTTCAATAATTCGATGGAATCGATTTATTACCCTAATAAAAATTTGTCGATAGCCGAATCTATGAGTATTTGGCGTGATAGACTTATTTTTCGCCAGCACATAAAGAGACACAAATATGATATCAAACTTTACATACTTGCGGAACCAAATGGTACCATTTTAAAAGTCCATGTTTCTGCTAGTACATTGGATAAGACTGAAGTCAAAGAGCTTACAGAAAAAATTGTTGAAAAATTATTGGATGGCAAATTGAACACCGGCCATGCAGTCTATATGGATAATTTTTATAATAGCTATGGTCTGGCTGTCAATCTATTAGAAAAAAAAACTTATTGCACTGGCATACTACACAAAAAACGCAAAGATTATCCACCTGACGTAATTTCTAAAATACTAAAAAGAGGCGAAAATATATCTTGCTATCGTAATGGTGTCCATATAGGGAAATGGAAGGGCAAACGGGATATAAATTATATATCAACTGAATTTCCAAGTGAAATGCAAGAAGTGACAAATAAGCGCGGTACCGTTACCTTGAAGCCGGTAGCTCTTGTTAATCATAAAGAAAATAAGACAGGGGTTAATCTTCAAGACCAAATGCTGAGATACTATCCATGTGAAAGAAAGTCACTTAGGTGGTATATGAAAATTTTTGTTCATACCCTGATGATGAGTTTGACAAATGCTTGGGTGTTATATAATAAATATTCAAACAAAATGAGCATGTCCCTGTATGATTTTAGAGAAAAAGTGCTCGAATCGTTTCTGCCTGAAGGAATTGAACCACAGAACACAATGCAGGGGTGCGGAAATGATCCGAATCAACAACATAGGCTGAGTAAAATTGAAAAAGTCACATCTAGATCACTTGGCACTGGCAGAATTGTAAACGCAACATCAAGAAAAGATTGCAGAAATTGCTACAAAAACAAAAATCGAATGAATACTACAATGGAATGTAGGAATTGTCCTGGTTGTCCCCCCCTATGCTTCAATTGCTTTTTTGAATTGCATAATTGTACTGCCAAGTAAATAAAATCATATTATACATTTCTATGTTTTTTAATTCTTGAAAACGAAACCAAAATTATTATCGACCTACTAGCTTTTGCCCGCAACTTCATACGCGTGGAATTTTTAATTTAAAATATGTATTCAAATTGTCCCACAGGACCCGCACCATTTCCCGGGATAAAAAGTAGCCTATATGTTATTCCAGCCAACACACTAACACCATGCCAAATTTTATTCATATCCGTTGAGTCGTTTGAGCGTGATGAGTAACAAACATCCAGACATCCAGACCATATACATCTATAACGTGTTCCTTTTGATATCCCATAACTCTAGCTAGAGTATTAAACATACCATGCATGGTAAAGAATCAAATTGCATATGAATTATTTTTTAGTTATTAATTTTTTCATACAATATAATTGTAAAAAGTCACGACTGTTTATTTAAAACACCCTTACCTTACCTTGTTATGAATGAACTTTTAAATTAAAACGATTTACTCGTACCTACTTATTAATGAAACAACTTAACGTAACTTGTAAAAAATATTGACGTGTGTGGGACACGTCAATGTTTTTTACAAGTTACGCTCTCCCGCTACTTTACTACTACACTTTAGTGTAAGTTTGCCAACGTCTCGCAAAACTAAGGATTTGCCATTCTGGTTACATTTTTTTTACCGAATTTAACTAAAATTGATGTTATATTCGAAACTATTGATTTTTAAACCACATGTTCTAGCTAGGGCTTTTTATATAATTTTTACCTATAGAACATAACCTTACGAGTTATGGGATATCAAAAGGAACACGTTGTATACTCATAAACATTCACATTTATATTATCTGAAAGAGTTCATTACCAAATTCTTCAGAAAAGGCTCTGACAATATACATAGTACGTTAACTATATTTTATATCGGAAAAAAGTACGATCCCTGCAAGTTTATTTCAGATACCACGCGTCGCGGGCTACAGCTACTAATTACGTAACTGCTAAAATTCGTTCCTATAAATGTTGATTTAGCATGTAAAAGTAGAGTTGCTGTTAATTTGAGAATTTTATGGTTAAATTGTATGTAAAATATACAATACTATTATTTTTATATGACGCCCCCCTGCTAGATGGAGTGACGATCTGCGCAAGGTGGCTATAAGCAACTGGATGCTACAAGCTCAAGATCGAGTAAATTGGCGTGCCTTGGGAGAGGCCTATGTCTAGCAGTGGTCTGACGCAGGCTGACGATAATGATTATTCTTATATCATGTTTTTTTTAATCAGTAAATGTAACTCGTAAATGTCATAAAAACAAATTGCTAAAAATCACAATATAGCGTAGTAAATATTTACGGTATACTTATAAAATAATGAAGCTAAAGACATACCAATAAAAGAGGAAATAAAATAAAAGAAAAAATTATTGGTTTTCTAAAACTTTTCAGTTCGACAATCTACCAAAATTCTTATCATAATGAAGTATAAGTGGTCATATTTTAAAAAAACTCACCCGTAGCAAACTTTTCCACCATTTCCGGAATGAGAGTTGGCCATTTATCTGGGAAGTCACATTTGCCGATTATCGATACTGCATCGGAAAACTGTCGTTGTATCGACTCGGGGGATTTTAGCATGAGTGACACTATTAGTGTCTTGATGGCAGCTCTGTCTGACATGTGGATTCTGTCTACACCATCTTCATCCTAATTAAAGAAGGATTAATTTATTAAAAATAATTTTATTAAAATAATCATAGTCAACATCATAATTATCAGCCCCCATCAATATAAGGGTATAGTCATCGCTACGATTGTCGGGATGGTCGGCCATCACAGTATCATATACCTTCTTCTGATAGCAAGTTGCGTCTTCGCCACCCATAGGAGGATAATGGGTGATAATAATCTATTTTAAGCCGCTATATGGTCATATAGAATTGAAGAGAATGCAAAAATCGGGACTGAACACGATATTCATCGGAAAATTTCGTTGTTGAGTACGAATGTTCCTTTTAAGAACTGTCTGGAGGTCATTAGAAGTAAACATTTAAAAAAGTAAGGTTTATCATATTATTGTTCTCTACAGTATACATTGTATATTTTTCTCATGGAACAGTGTTTAGATGGGTATTAACCATCTATTCAGGCCAACAGTATTATCGGTTGCTTCACAAAGACTTTTACGCGAATGCATTAGACCAAACAGGGATCAGCTCCATGAAATATTAGGCATTCTAACAATATATATTCTTATAAAATTAATATTGTTGTCTGTGTTGTAAGATTAGTTTCAAAGAGGAAAGATTAGTTTTAGTAGAAAAGGTTGGCGCTGCTGGTTGGTGGTGCAAGCTTTTATTTTGAGCAAAGCAGACTAGCATTCTCTTGACTGACCTCCTAAGCTATTGAGGTTTTGTTTATTCACCTACTACTTAATTGTGTTTTATATTAAACTTCCAAATATAAAACCAGCTTGAGAAAAAGTTTACTAGAACAACAATGAATAAAAATGACACGTAGAATTTGAAACCTATCCTCGATTGAAAATAAATATTGCTTATTAACGTGCAGTAATTATAATTATGTAGTATGTTATTTATTTACCATTAAGGAGACATTAAAATAATAAAACCAGTTGCCAAAAATAAAAAATAAACTTTTACTTTATTTATATGGCAACTTTTTTTAGATAACTTATTTAGATCCTATGCTTTGATCAGTCGTACGTACCAACCAATTTTTTTTTTATTATAATAGTTACACATAGTATCTTAGTATGATAAGTCAGTTGAATGTATTGCTTATTTCCATTAACCCCTTGATTGTATGTTATTCTAGACACAATTAAAATCAATTGTAATTGCGACCGGCGGTCTTATGATCCTTGGAGGAAATTTGTAACCTTTAAGTTACTAAATCAATTGCCAAATATAAAAATGTAAGTTAGGTTTTTTGTTATAGAGTTCGGTTTTGTTAAAAATACTATCCAGATTTTTTATAAATCAATTTTCTCCTTAATTATGTTCCATGATGTATTCAGATTTAACAAATCTAAAAATACATACCACCGCCCAATTTCTTTTGATGTAGTTCTTGAATGCAATGGCTGCTGCCACTCTAATTGTCATATCCACACCATCCTTGTCGATCAGATGCAACAACAATATTGCATAGTTCAGGTTGACTTCTACACCTTCCAGAAATTTTTCAGCTAAAAACAACAATGTGCAGTGTTACTGAATTTTGGACAAGATTGTAGCTGTGTTGCCCTTGATAATGCATTTGCATTGTACAAGTGTGCTACCAAATTCTTATTATGATCAAAATTGAAGAAGTTATATATATATTCTTTATTGCGCACAAAAAAAAAACATAAAGGTTGTTACAGAAAAACAGTTTACAAAATAAAAAAAAAACAAACTAGCATAAGATAATGATAAATATACCTACTTAAACTACACTCTAATATACTTCAAATTAAATTATATATACAAAAAAAAAGGATAAACCTACTTATAAAATACATACAACATATACATATACCTACATAAACTTAATACATTGTAATAATTGAGATAAATAGTGCTCTTTTAAACGAATCTTGAACGAAGTTATAGAAGGGCTGCTTTGTATAGCCTTGGGGAGTTTGTTCCATAGTCGCACAGCTTGGGAAGAGAAGGAGTTGAAAAAGAACTTAGTGTTTGCTCTAGGACACTCTAACATCGTAGTGATGCAATCGCGCCTAGAGCGGGGATCAGGAGGTAAAAGTTGGAAGCGGGAGCGAAGGTACTCAGGGGTAGCAGGGTCATACAGGATCTTATACAGAAGATTTAAGTTTTATGTTTCATTGTGTCATACAATGGCGTCATATTTCTTTATTAAACTTTTTTTTTATATAAAGAAGTGTAAATTGGATATACAGTTCTTTGAATAAATACTTTGACTGCCTGAGGTGGTGTTGAGCACAGAACACGGTAAAAAGGTTAGATAGGCTATGTAGGCGAGGCAGGCGCGCCACAGAGGTTAGAAGCAAATGCTCATACTTCTGCCCAAACAAGAATGTTAGTGAGCGCTGTTATTGGTTTTGATTTGATTGGCGTTATTTTAACTCATCTATTTGTGCCAAAGCTTTTATTTATTATGTGCACAAGTAGTAGTGAGACACAAGCAGCGACATTGCTTCTAATACAAATGGCGCAGGACAGCTTTTTTAACCTCTTTCCATGTTGTGTGGTGTTGAGAATGGAATGATTCGTGTTTGAATACATTGAATGAGTCATTCAATTAATACTGTTATAATTTTATTGTTAAATTTCAACATTAGTAGCATAGATTTTACGTTTTATGTTACGTGTTTATCTGTAAGTACTGTCAACCTCATAATTTATTAAGCAATTATTATTTCGAGTCTAGTGATTCATGCCCTTGCAATATTGATATAAATAAAAATGGAAGATACACCACTAGCGTCTTTCCAGGTAGTCTTTGAAAAAAAGCACATATTTTTGTTTCACTATTATTAGTCACATTAGGAATGACAATATCTGCAAATAAGTCCATGTCCCATCATCCAACCTACCACTGCTTTGGGAAAAGTGTGGGCAAGTGCTCAGAAGAAGCAGCGCAACAGTGCGAGCTAGAAAAATGTAAAGCCACACATTCATATCATATGTGACTTAGTCTTACATACATATGTTTGTAATAAAGTGAAGTGAGGAGTTCTAGATGGACAACATTCCTGCAACTACTATGTCCACCCTTTGTATTTATATCAATGACTTGCAAAATTCATAATATAGGTAGTATTATTAAGAATGACAACAGGAAATAGCCACTGCTTACAATGCATTAATTTAAGTATAATTAATACCGTTGCTGGCTTGTGTTATTTTCTTGATAAAATTGTACAGATTACAGCAAGTCAACCTACCACAAAACGTCAAAATTTCTCAATTGATATTAAAATAAATGTGGACAACATCACATACATCGTCCTAATCCCAATTTGAATAACTATTTAAAGCATTCGTATTTTGGAAACCAGAAACAACGAAGGTACCACAAACACCCAGACCCGAGAAAATGTAGAAAAACACATTTTTTCTACATTGACCTGTCCGGGAATCGAACCCAGGACCTCGGAGCAGGCGACACCTTGAAAACCGGTGTGTACGCCACTCCGCCATGGAGGTCGTCTCTATTGATCTCTACTTGTTACACTTAAAGTTAAAAATAAATTGAAAAACAATAACCTTTAACTTTTTAGGAAGGTTGACCTGCCGTTGTCTGTACAGAATTGAACCGAATTCAATTCATTTACATATGTAGGTAATTCAAAGTTTGTAAACACTTATTGACTGTAATACATGTACATAGAATAGAAATAAAAATTTGACTACATAACCTTAAAGTTTAGAATATGGACCACTGAGTTAAGAGGCGGGGGAGGGGGAGGGGGTCGGGGTGGTTAGGACCCCCCAGTGAAATCAGGGGGGCGCGGAAATAAAAAAAAATTTTTTTCAACAAAAGTTTTGAGTTTTGTGTTCAAAAATGTTTTTTTTTTGGGTATTTGAGGCGATCGGCGGCCGCTGCCGCGGCACGTGCGCTATGCTCTCTCGCCTTCACGCCTTTTAAGTGATCACTGTTCTAGCCTAACCTAACCAACACTTTTCCTAACCTACTGAACTTTGCAGGCAAATAAATATCATTACATGTCTTTTTTTTCGATAGTAGTATGAGCACCATAATTAAATCGCGTTTCATTTAATAAACGTAAAAAAAATATGCAAATCTGTTGTCAAAAAGTGAAATGGTCATAGAAAATCGAAATCTTTAAACATTTTTTTCTCAAAAGGCGCAAGTCTCCACAAGTTGAAACATTGCTTAAATTACTACATAAGTAACTACCATTTAGCCACAAAATTGCGGAATCCCAGAACTCCGGTCCATAATCTAAACTTTATCCGTTGTATTTAGATAATCTGCTTTGTGCTTATGTGCTTAAAAGGTAATATTTACAATCAGCCTTTGCAATCTCTTGCAATTATTACCTTTGAGAGGAAATGCCAGGCCCTGCGAAGCCTCAGTACACATAATATAAAATTTTAAAAATTACATGGATGATTGTAACCCTCAACCCCCAGGAGGCACTCGGGTGCCACGATAACTATTGATTTCAATTGTGTCTGGAGTAACTCACGATCGAGGGATTAAAATGACGAAAAGTAGTTTTTTTTTTTTATCTATCACCTATATTATTAAGCGAAATACTAAAAATAATGATATATCATTGCCAAGGTCTTAGTGAGGAATGAAATAGAAAGAATTTTTAAATAAACAATTTGCATCACAGTTTAGGGTTAACACAAAATAGTCAGCACAAGAATGTTTGCTTCAATACCATTATTTACTGTCAATGGCCCAGACCACAACTAGTCTCCAGTTCAGTGACATAGACGAACATAAAATAATAATTAAAAATATATTAACTAATGTATCAATGCGACATTAAACTTTTGTTTCACATATTGTACTATCATAGGCTAACATAAAAATATTCAATAGCAAATTAAATCCAGTATTATTAAAACAATCGATAAAATCTGATTTTCATTGCACATACCGGGTCTCCGAACATTGGGATCTGGGTTTAAAGTTTGCTGCAAATAGTTTGCTAAGGTTGCCAAATTATCATCAGTCACCTCCATTTTTAAATTGAAAAAACAATGCAGAAGCTAATCTGGTTAAAAACACCGGTAACGAATAGAGCACGTTTAATTTTGCAATAAATGCAAATCTCTTTTACAAATCAGACAACAGCTTTAGGCAACAGGCAACGGGCGGTTTTTTGACAATGACATCTGTTTGTTGTTGTTGTTGTTTTCTTCACCCATTCTAGGTAGGCAAAGGGAACTACGCCCATACAGCCAAATCTTCAGTAGAGTTTTTTTTATTGATATGAAATGAAAATTAAATTTAATAAGATGAAATGAGATGAAACCTAACCTAAGTCATTGAAATGTATGGGTGGTTTATACATTTCAATGATTACAGGAGTTTTACGCGAGAACGTGGATCAGAGTCCAATAGGAGCGCTTTTCCTTGTTTCTCACTTTTATTTGATTTATCCTACTCACTGACACATTATTATAACAATGCCACCACTTTATCACAATAAATGCCGCTTAGGATAATTTCACAAAATTACGAAACAAAGTCCATCTTTCTGTTATCGTTTCCCGCGCAAAAACTCTGACATCTGTTTGTTGTTGATGTTGTTGTTTTCTTCACCCATTCTGGGTAGGCAAAGGGAACTATGCCCATACAGCCAAGTCTTCAGTAATTTTTTTTTATTGATATGAAATGAAAATGAAATGAAACCTAACCTAAGTTATTGAAATGTATGGGTGGTTTATAAAATTCTATGATTACAGGAGTTTTACGCGAGAACGTGGATCAAAGTCAAATAGGAGCGCCTTTCCTTGTTTCTCACTTTTATTTGATTTATCCTACTCACTGACACATTATTATAACAATGCCACCACTTTATCACAATAAATGCCGCTTAGGATAATTTCACAAAATTACGAATCAAAGTCCATCTTTCTCTTATCGTTTCCCGCGCAAAAACTCTGACATCTGTTTGTCTGGTCTTTTTTAATTATTTGTTCTTTTTGGAGCCGGCTAAGGTCTAAGACTATGCTGCAATGTCATTAGTAGGAATTTACATTCATAATAGATACATAAAATATCTTAAATAGTTACTTACACATAATAACTCGCCCCGTTGGTCTAATGGTTTAAATACCTGGCCATGATCTCGGGGTCCCAGGTTCGATTCCCGAGTCGGGAAACAAAAAAAAAAGTTTCGAATTTTCGAACTTTGCTCGGGTTTGTGATCACCAACCCGCATTTGGCAAGCGTGGTGATTAAGCCAGTACCCATCATTGCTGTGGTAACTTGAATTCAATGATGGAGGCCTTTTCCCTGCAGTGGGATGATTATAGGCTGTTACTTTACTTATTTTTTTTATATAATAACTTAACCTAACCTTACCCTAAGATGGACTTTGTTTCGTAATTTTGTGAAATTATCGTAAGCGCCATTTATTGCGATAAGATAATATTATTTATTTATTAGCATCGTTATAATTATGTTTAATTTTAATTTTTGGGGTGGTGGGAGCTACCTCCTTTTGGTCCACCCTGGGTAACGGCATTTGGTTTTCAAACCAATGATGACGGCCAACAGATCCCTCTGCGGTGGGGGGCTTCGTGATAGGCCGCCTGGATGCTACCACCCTCCTGCCGGAGTCCAGCGCCAAACAGTTTTTCTGTGTTCCGCTGGTTATAAGCTCTGAGTATTGAAACCTATGGAGATGGCATATATACGAAAAAAACGTGTATACCTAAACTTATCGAGAAACAAAAATGGAGCGTTTCCGTAGTGCTGTCCTATTGCATCGATATATTTGTAGATGAAGTTGTTATTAGATAATATTCGCGGCGATAATTTAAGGGCTTTTTAAATTATAAAATTGTCTAACCTGAGAAATCCTCCTCAACATGGCAGGCATTAAATTTTTTGTACATCGTTTCAAAGTACTACAAGGGATCTAGAGGTCCTAAATATTATTCCGCCCTGCTGCCCGGATTGATTTTAAGTGCCCACTTCAATGCCCTTGTTTGTTTTACGACTTCCGGCCGGCACCGCCGCGCGGCTCGGTTCTCAGAAAATCGTTCATTGTGACTCTAAATGTTCTTGTGAGACTGTTAAGTGCTATTTTTTATGTTAACTAGGAATGTAACTATACAAAGTTAACTTTTGTCTATCAAAACACAGCTCCAGTGTTGGATTACGATGCGATAAATATTACGATAAAGCGTTTCAAAGCCAAGGTTGTATTTAAAAAATCATACTTCTTAAATTAAAGCGATGACTTAAGGTTTTTTTATTTTAAACTAGCTGTTCCCCGCGACTTCTTCCGCGTCAATTTCCGTTATTATGATCGCGATTATTTTTGCAACATTTTTTACTCATGCTTCGCTCCTATTGGTCGCAGCGTGATGTTATATAGCCTAAATTTTTTTAAAATCGGACCAGTACTTCCTGAGATTAGCGCGTTCAAACAAACAAACAAACTCTTCAGCTTTATAATATTAAGTATAGATACGTTTATAAGATAATAAACTATGAGATTATGAATAAAAAGAAACTCGTGTCAATAGAAAAATATTTATTTACAGTACTTTGAATGTGTACCAAAAAAGGGCGCCGCCGGGCGTAATTTCTGTAAAACTTAAAGTGTCTCAGATTCATAAATACCACTTCTACGTTAAATATTTTTACAAAAAAATGAAAAATCTTAGATATAGAACCCACATAAAATAATAAATATGAAAATTTGCGCAACCGTTCCTATTTGTCTAGTAAAATTTTAGATTTTTTTTTATCAGTTATTTTTTTTAAATATATTTCATAAAATATAAATAAAAATCATTTCACATGAACGTAAATTTTATGCCCTTTCTAAAAAGGTAGCATACTTGTGTATTATGTCAAAAAAAAACTGAAAACCATTTCTAAACAAAAAATCCGTGAGCAGATGGTGAGCGTATACAGGCTGGGCCACTTACGAGAGGTCTGTCTGAAAATATAATCCTCGTTTACCTTATGACATTTTACCGATTAAATTTATTATTCCAACTAATTATTAGTTTATTCTTACCTATTTGTAGGGTTAATATACTCTAAAAATATTTCAAATTAAGACATAAAAAAACCATTCGATTTCGAACTGCCAAAATTCTTTAACAAACTTTTCGTCACCGAAAACAGCTAAATGTTGTGTTCTATGGTGAAATCTTTATAAATACATATTATTGTTTATTTGCCTCGTTAAATTAAGAAGATTCCAGCAAAATACACACAGAACAAACTTCCTGCCCCCAAATTGTTCAAGCACTGTTTTTGTGACTCGCCGCGCCTAAAAAACTGTAACTTGTAACTGTTTTTTCTCATTATTTTCTCACTGAGGCTATGGTGTTTTTTCAGTCTTACGGTTGGCAAATTTAACAGAGAATCGAGATAAATGCATAGAAATGTGCCTGAGTGGAAAAGTGATAGATATATTTCGATCGATCCCCCGGGACCCCCTGATGATTACCCATGTCAACCACTACTTGACACGGGCGATCTTGCCATTGTCTCATGTCAAGTACCACTTGACTCGGGGCAGTACGGCGGAAAGGTTTATTTGAATGATATAATAATATAATGTGTGTTTAATATTCATATTTATTTATTTATTTTTAAAACGATACAATTTACAAAACGATAACAAAATTACTATTTAAGTGGGACCCAAGATTGTGTCCCATTAACCAACGTCGTTTAGTTAGTATAGTTCTTGAAGTATGGCACCCAAAATAGAAATTTTAGAATCCTTATTTAGATTAGGTACCTCAAAATTATGAAACTAAAAGGTGATAAAATAAAACAAATGGCTCAATATTGCAAAAACATATTATTTTCAGACAATAATTAGGATTGGCATGATATACTTGTTTTTTATTTTACACTTCATTACAATATAAATCTCCGACTAGATCGGGCTGGTGGCTTAAAATTGAAACATACATAAAGGATAACTATGAAATAGAACATTATTTGTCAGACAATACTAATAGTCTTTAGAAATTAAAGTTTGATTAAATATTTACGTAAAATGTATATTTCAAGAAATATTAGAACTTTGGGTCAGATTTATTTACTTGAAAGTTAATAATTAAAATGTTGGTATGGTACTAGTAATGATACTTTAGAGGAAGTCGGGTGTTCAGTAGAAATAATAACTTCGCTGACTGCATGTGAACGAATGATTTGTTGAAGGAACTTACGCTAAATTTATACAAAGGAATATTTACACAGGAGGAGGAGAAAATCTACATCGTAACCATTCAGAGATTTGCATTGGGCGTCAGTGTTTGGTTTCAGGTGCGCGCGCAATTTCTTTTCATACATTTCAGTACGGCAGGTGTTCTGTGCGCATGCGCGGAGTCGGCGTGGGTCGCTCGTGGGTGCGCGCGGTGGCCGCGCGGTGGAGCACGAGAGTTTCTCTCGGCCGGTATCGGCATTTCGCCTGCGGTGGCGGCGCAGGGCGAGCGCGTCCAGCGCAGTGACGCTCTGAGTGGTCGCGGCGGCCATTACATCAGCGTCGTCGGCGGTTCGTGCTGTGATGCGCGTGCGGCAATGTTCACTATAAAACAGCTCTTTTCAGAGCTACCAATCCAATATGTTTCTATTTGAGATGACGTAAAGTGTGAACTGTGCAAATAGCTACAATATCTACAGCATCATCTCATATGGTCGTGATATTAAGAGTAGGTACGATTAACTCCTACACGATTCTTCAAAATGGAGAGCAAATAAACATAGATTTTGTGTGAGTTTTTAAGTTTTCCATTCCTTTTGTATCCAGCCCCAGTTTTCTTTTCTGTATTTATAGACAACCTAAAACAAAAAAAAAACAGTTTAAGATTATTACAATGCAAATAAAACTTGAAAAAATTGATATGAAAAATGCTTTGAAGTTTTTTGAAATAAATTATAATAAGCAACGTTTGGTATGAACTCTAAGTAAACTTTTAATAGGAAATCCAAAACACAAGGTATTTCTTGTATTGTTTGGAATTTTTGCTAATAAATGGTACATCGTACCGGTGTAATGTGATGTTTCGTCAATTTTCGCTTTTTTTGATGCCACAACCTGCCACACTGCAATTAATCATGTTCCTTGTTGCTTTCTTTTACTTTTTAATAAATTTATTTACATGAAAGTCTCAAATTAAAAGAATTCTAACACAAAACACTGCAAACACAACTTGCGTTGACAGCTGAAGTACCTGTTACAGTGAGAAACTGAAATGGCGAACCGGCCTCAATCATGCATTGCTATGACGTCACGTATTGTTGTCTCTTTTTACATGGCGTATTATAGGTAAGTCAAAACAGGATGGCTATAAGTTTATGAGTACAATGTCGATTTAGATCATATTTGTATAACCGACAGTTCATATAGAACAATATGCCATCTCCATAGGTTTCAGTACTCAGAAGTTATAAGGCACCGGAGGGATACCGCTGGTTTTTTAATGCATAAACGGACCTCATGTCTGTGGAGGTCCGGAGTCCCACATTACCCCGGGGTGTCAGGTATGGCGTAAATACCTTTCAATGAGTTAGGTTAGTTTAAGTTAGTTTAGGTTATGTTATTATGTGTAAGTAAGTATTTATGGTCTAGTGGTTTGAAACGCCCCGTTGGTCTAGTGGTTTGAATACCGGGCCAAGATCTCGGGGTCCCAGGTTCGATCCCCGGGTCGGGCAACGAAAAGTTTCAAATTTTCGAACGTTGCTCGGGTTTGTGATCACCAACTCGCATTTGGCAAGCGTGGCGATTATGCCAATTCCCATCATTGCAGTGGTAACTTGAATTTAATGATGGAGGCCTTTTCCCTGCAGTGGGATGATTATAGGCTGTTACTATGTATTTATTGTAAATGTAGAATTTTTGCTAAAGGCATGGCAGGCAGCATAGTCTCAGACCTCAGCCGGTTCCGAAAAGGACAATATTAAAAAAAAAGAGCTTGCTTTGGAGTTTTTGGTGGGAGTTCGTGGGATACGTTTGGAGTCCGTTTATTTTATAGAATTTTTATTGTTTATAGTGATTTTTGGGTCGTAAAAGTGGTGTTATTTTGCGAAACAAAGTGTCGTGCGAGTGAACATTATACAGTTCGGTGAAATAAGATGGTGTATGGATCGTAACCAAGAAAAGTGGACCGTGAATTTTGCGCGGGAACGCGAACATTTCACCTCTTTCTTGGGGACTTCTCTACATTTCTTCAATCTTTCGACTATCCAAAAACTCCATCGAAGCATTAAAACGTCTAACATCAACGTTTTAATGCAAAAATAAAGACAATATTACTAAAGAATTGGCTGTATGGACAAGTATCCGAGGCCGTAAAACTTATTAAAGAAAAAAAAAACCTTTTGATTGTTGTTTGTCACTAAACAAATAATCACAGTCACTACGTTTTATGAAGCGGGACTCCCAAGACTCCCGACTACAACTTTATTGACAGTTGGAAAAAGGACGAAGATGACTGAAAAGAAAAAAACTACATAAAGTGATGTAGGATAGTGCTTTCGTAAATTTTGACACTACATTGGCCTATTCAATACTAATAATCGATACATTTTAAATTAATACTTTAAAATGAGATAAATTAAAGGAGAATGCATTTGGTATTCATCAGACAGTTTCCGCTTCTAGATGTCGCGCTATACGTACGTGTCGCGCCGCTGCTTCCCCCCTACCCGTTGTTTCACTCAGTCGAGAGTCCTCATTTCATGGTTACAGGATAACGTGGTTTTCCTGCAGCTAAATCGGTGGAAACCTAACAGTGCCAACTAAGCCGGTTTAGTTAAACACTGTAAAGCGGTTCTGTTGTTAGGGAGCAACAGACAGCGCCTTTTTAAGGCACTGAAAGTTTCCTTCCGCCGCCGGTACGCCAGGGGAGTTACTTGGCCCCCCTGGAGGGTCTGCTTGGGAGAGCGAGGCGTTCCTCCTCGCTTTTGAGGCACTAGGAAAACTCCCGCCAGCCACTGCCAGGCTTGTCTCCCCTTCTTCTCCTGCGTTTCCATCCCTGAGGGAGCATATCCCGCGTTCGCCCGGGTCCTCCCGAAGCTCAGTTAGGAGTAGGCGACACACCCTACTTTGTAGTTTACCTACTTAGTAGTACACCGATAGGGCACATTGTATGTGTACACCTCCGAGTTTCTTGCCGGTTCTTCTCGGAAGTTGCGACTTGTGTACCGGTAGTAGAGTCACTTTAACACGGAAACCGTCGTAATGGCGGACCAATCTCTGCTGGGGGAACTTTTTAAGTTCCTTACAGCCAACTACCCGGAGGTAGTCGTCGCTTCGATGACTACCGACGGGATAGTCACCTCGCTCGGAGGAGCCGGAGGAGGCAGCGCCTTCCACGCACCCACCACTCCCTCGCCCCTCCACGCCCTCAACTCCATCCCGCTTGCGCTCGCCGCTCCCGCTGGCACAGCGGACCCCGCTCTCCCCCCCGGAGGATCACCAGCATGCACAGTCATGCCCCTCTCCCGCCCCAGTTACCGAAATGGAGTCGGACACCGCCTCATCTTTTTTCACCGATGCGATGAATTCATCACGGTGAAAAGCGCAAACCGCGCGCGCAAATCTCGCAAACCGCGCGCGCAAATCTCGCAAATCGCAAAAAACCCCGCCCCCGCCGCCCCGGCTAAGGTCGCTAAAAGCATAGAGCGCTCCTTCAGTCCATAAAATTCTTCCACCATAAATGGATAATACAAAAAATCGGATTCAACCGAGGTCGATCACCATAGCAATTTTCAATGCTGATGGCCTGCTAGATCAACGGGATGAGGTATCCCTCTTTCTGACCGAACACCAGGTTGACATCCTTCTGGTTAAGGAGACGTCTCAAACCCTATTATCACAATCCTAACATTACGAATTATCAAATTGTCAGAAACGATAGGTCCACTCGTGGCGGCGGCACGCTTATTTACTACAAGCGTTCACTGCACTGTGCCCCAATCAACCCCCCACCCACGACGGACATAGAAGTCTCCTTATGAAGACTATCTATATATCTATACAGACGGCCACAGGCCCATACCTTTGACGTACCTCTACGTACGTTACGTTGATACGCTTTGGCCTACCTCTCTGGTAGCAAGACCTCAGTCAGGAGCGACTTCGCGGCCCTCTTTGCTATGAACAAAACCGTCTTCATAGGCGGCGACTTTAATAGCAAAAACACCGAGTGGGGATGCCTATGCACGACCACTATTGGCACGCGCTTAAGCATACTCGATAAAACCCTCTCCTTCGACGATGTACCGCCCCTGGAGCCGGGTGGGCTCCCCTTACAACGTTAAACATCGTCCCGATATTCTTGACATGGCTATTCTTAAGAATGTAGTGTAGTAGTATACCTACGGAAGTGTAAATAGGTCATGTCGCAATCGAACACATGCGTCATTAGCTAAGTAGTTATTTGCAAGTAAGCAATATTGGTAGTTTTTAATTATTACTTTATAATGTATGTTTTTGGAGAATAATTCAATAAATGGACTTCAACTAATAATCACGTTTTGATCACCAACACCAGCACCAACCCTCATCATATCACATGGCGACCCTGCCATTGGAACCAAGCATCATCATTAGGAAAACAGAAGATGGATTAATTTTTTGAAGAAAGAAACTCAAGCCACAACTTCAACATCATGGGAAAATCGGCATCTAAAGAACAAGTTGTAATAGCTCAGAACGCTAACGGGGAAGCTTCAGCAACGACAACACAAAAACATAACGAGAAAATCGCCATCATTGAAATCTTGATCGTCGTCATCGTCGTCATAGTGGCGGCAATTTATTATATTATGAAAAAATGCAAGAAACAGTTCGTTCGTACAATTAAACGCGAACTTAACAGGAATAATATTGCCACCATCTCCCGTGCTGATCTCACCACATCTACTGTCTAAGAAGGTTAATCAAGAGGAGTCCAGGGTATAGCCCGGCCCAGGTGTCCAGGGATTTCCCGGCCCATCATCGTACTCAAGCAGCCCAATATCAGTGATGTCAAGCACCAGCAGCGCCAGCGCATCGAGTGCCAGCGAACCAGCCCGTCTTCGTCTTCGTCTCTTCAGCGTGCACCTCGCAAGCCAACTCTTCGGGTATTATGTCAATTTGCGTCGAAAAGTATGTAAAACATTTCTTGTAATTTTAAGTTAAGTTAGATTATGTCAGGTGTAATATTTGAGTTACATGAGTTATATAAGGCATTATTTTATTTAAAAGATTATTTAATTAAATTAGGACCTATTAGAAGACATCAAGAATTAGGAATTAAGAAAGTTAATGAAGCAAAAATTTTGTACTCAAAATTGGAGAGTATTTTGTCTGTGTTGCACACTCAAATTGAATTAGAACAGATAAGTACCAGTGATATTACTTCTGTTCATAAAATAATTAATGAGATACATCAAATCTTTAATAAAATAACTAAGTTATCTATGTCGTCTGAGTCTGAGTCAGAAAATTTTCAGCTAACCAAGATGAGTACTAAAAGCGATTTTGACATAAAAACTGCCATCGCTTTATTACCAGTGATGACAGGTCAAGAAGATGTTACTAATTCACTCATTAACAGCATAGAGTTGTACAGTAAAATGATTTCAGACACATCTCAATCGCTATTAAAAGATTTTGTGCTTAAAACGCGCCTATTTTCAAGTGCGCAGTTACGTTCAAACCCGCATTATAATAAAATTGATGATCTTCTCTCTGATATGCGAAAACATTTGATTCAGAAAAAATCAGAAGTCGCTTTACAGTCTAAATTATATCAATTAAGACAAGGTAGTCGATCTATCGAATCGTTTGGTACTGTTGGTACTGAATTGGAGGAATTGTTTGTTAATTTAACCATCGCTCAGTCAAATGGAGATTCTAAAGCATATGAATATCTTAAGCCGATAAATGAAAGAATTGCATTAAAACGTTTCGCGGACGGTTTATCAGATCGCAGGTTAAGTACAATTATAACAGCAAGAGAATTTGATTCCTTGCCGAAAGCTATTAGAACTGCCATGGACGAGCAGTCCATGTCATCTTCATTCGAAGTTATGAACGTTAGATGCCAAAATATTTTTTATCGTAGCCGCAACTACAAAAACAATACAAACTGTGGTAATAACAGCTACAAAAAATTTAGAGCGTCGGGTAATAAAGATTATAATCGCCGAAATTTACCATCTTATCCCAATAGTTCCCGTGGTCAGTGTAGTTCATTCCGCGGTGGAAACTATAACCGTGGTCGTGGCCGTGGATTTTTTAATTCAAGGTCGCGTAGGCCAGCCGTACCAGTGCGCCACATGATTCAGGATACAGCACCCGTAAATAACGAGTTGCATCCTACTAATAGCAATAATAACAGCCAAAGCGCCAGTAATGACGCATTAAATGATTTTTTTCGTTAATAAAGACGAGTTTATATTAAATTTTAATAACAGTAGCACTGTGTCATTTTGTGTAAATAATGAAATAATTAATCTTTTGGTTGATAGTGGAGCAAGTCTTTGCGTTTTAAAATACGAATGGCTTTGTAAATACTCGCAATTACTGAACCAATTATGCTATGAAAAAATAACTATAAAAGGAGTAAGCGGTAGGTTAGAGTCAGAGGGTTATATTTTTTTAGATTTAAATTATAATGGATTAAGTTTTAGAGAAAAGTTTTATGTTTTTAAAAATATATCATGTTCAGCTAATGGTATTTTAGGTGATAATTTTTTAAAACGATATCAAGCTATAATTAGTTACAAAGATAGTTTATTACATTTAACGAACAATAATGTAGACGTTTCTATTGAAATAAAGTATAATTCTAGATATAGACACTTGATACCGCCCCGATGCGAAGTAATACGGTTTATACCTACGACTTCTACTAGTGATTGTGTAGTTTTATCAAAAGTTTTTTTTTTTTTTTTGTGGACTGAAACCCCATATGGGAGGCTTTAATCAGTTAAACCGGGCAGAGTGTGGCGAGCGCTGAAGGCGCTCAGCCTAGGTCCGCCACGCTCGCACCGGGGCCCATACTAGCGGGCGTGATCGGGCCAGTTTTATCAAAAGAGATACATAATGGAGTTTATGTAGCAGGGTTAATCGCGAAGCCAAATAATGGTCGCATTCCCTTGAGAATATTGAACACTACAAACAATGAAATCGAACACGATTTTCAAAATTTTACTATTTATGACTTAAATTATTTTGAAGTAGGTATGTTGTCTTTCTGGAAAAGAGAATAGTGTTAGTAGAGTTAAAACTTTGTTTGAACTATTAAATTTGTCAAATATCAACCAGGAAGAACGACGTAGTATTGAACATATTTGTGCAAAGTATGCCGATGTTTTTCATCTTCCAGGTGATAAACTATCGACAACCAATATTATGACACACTCAATATCATTAAAGGATAATGTTTCACCTTGCTATACGAAACCATATAGGATACCTCATTCTTTAAAACAAGAAATACAAAAACACATTGATGATATGCTAGCTAATGATATTATTGAAGAAATCTATCAGTAGCAGGCCTGATCAACCTGAGATTGTAGAGATTCTGAAGAAACCTAAAGATGTGATAGAATTAATTTTCACTAGTGAAATAAAAGTTAAAAACTTATTTAGTCTTTACTCTAATATGAAACATTGCGTTTATGTACCCTCGCATTATGCAGTTTACCTAGATACTCGATCGTTATCTACCTACCCCGCAGGAGTTAGCAAGAGATTTAGGCTCATTGTGCGAAAGAGAACATATTAATGAATTATTAATTATTAAAAATAAGGAAAATGCAACAAACATTAAAATACTTGCAAGTTATATAAAAAAGTTGCATCTAGGGGTACCAAAAATTTTAATTACGAGAGACGATATACGAATAAATAGTCGTGAAGATAAGAAAATAATATTAAACGACTTTCATCTTTTACCTACTAGCGGTCATGCAGGGGTTAGCAGAATGTTAAATAATTTGAAACAATACTATTATTGGCCAGGAATGACTAATGATGTCATCGAATACGTTAAAAAATGTAGTCAATGCCAATTTAATAAATTTTCCAATCATAATACTAAGGAACCAATAGTAATTACAAATACTGCAAATTCTGCATTCGAAAGGATAGCTTTAGACATCATGGGTCCATTACCAGTTGATAGGAACAATAATAAATACATTTTAACTTTGCAATGCGATTTATCTAAATTTGTAGAAGCGTATCCTTTACAAAGTAAAGATACTGAATCCGTAGCGCGAGTGTTGGTGTCAAATTTTATTTTAAGATATGGAGTTCCAAAGGAAGTTATTACAGATAGAGGAACTGAGTTTATGTCAAATGTTATATCAGAAGATACTTAGTCAGCCTATTCCTAGTTTTGTCTAATACTCGATCCAAGTACCTACCTATTCCACGTAATTCACCTAGTATTAGTAGTTTCGGGTAGTAATTTGTCAGACTAGACGTCGACTAGTGCTTATCAACGTAGAAACAGGTTTTTTTGGGTAGAAATAAGAAGTGAGCAATATGACAAAATGCAGAAATAAAAATAATAATTTTATCATGTTTTCGAACGTTATTTAAATACAAATTAGACATAAATTGAATTTATTCTACGCAATACTTCAAGCACCTATTCCTCTAGGCTAGGATCTAGTCTTGCACTTATCTATGGAATCTCATTTGATGGTGATAAAATCGAAAATCGTTAAATAGAGAGCAATACTGCATGATAGACTGCGTATGTATGCGAATTAGGGTCGAAAATCGAAGGTCGAGTTTGTATACTTGGGGTCGGTGTTTACTAGGGACGGAAAGTATGAAAGTGATATTGAAAGGAGAGTAAATGCTGGTAACAGAGTGAATGGTGCGCTGCACGCCTTTGTGAATAGCCAGAAGATTTCTATGAAAGCTCGTCTGGCTGTGCATAGAGGGGTGTTGATTCCAACACTCATGTACGGAAGTGAAAGTTGGGTATGGCAGAAAAAGCATGAAAGTAGAATAAATGCAGTAGAAATGAGAGCGCTAAGAAGTATGTTAGGAGTGAAATTGAGTGACAGGATAAGAAATAGTGTGATAAGAGGACGTTGTGGTGTGAAAGAAGATATTGTCACAAGGATTGAGAAAGGGATGCTTAGATGGTTTGGGCATGTAGAGAGGATGAATGAGAGAAGAATGACTAGACAGATCTACAAGACGAGTGTGAAAGGGAACGTTGGAAGAGGAAGGCCTAGACGAACCTATCACGATCAAATCGGGGATGTTCTGAAGAAAGGTCAGGTCAAGAGTACTCTAAACCGACGAGCATGCATGAAAAGATTGATGAATGTGGAAGAAGCGAAAGATGTATGCCAGGATCGTAGTAAGTGGAAGGCCTTGGTCTCTGCCTACCCCGTTGGGAAGGAGGCGTGATAATATGTATGTATGTATGTATAAAAACGCTTACAACGATAGTTTCACACATAATTTCGCTAAACATTGAAGCCACTTGCTTATCTTTGTGTGCGCAAACATTACGTAATTACGTCAGTTGGCACACATACAAGCGTTGATATAATGTTGTAAGTAAAATGACATTTCCCTAAAAAGCGGGGAAATTGTTGCAGGGTTCCAATTTTGTTCCACTGGCCTAAAATG
Organism: Anania crocealis; assembly: GCA_949315895.1. NCBI lineage: Eukaryota > Metazoa > Arthropoda > Insecta > Lepidoptera > Crambidae > Anania > Anania crocealis. The sequence goes on from OX438871.1 coordinate 10,412,661, forward strand.
AGTCGCTTACTTTACGCTGCATTCGATTTCATACAAAAATCATCTTGTGCTACACGGCGACGCAAAATGAGTTTTCTGCGGCTCAGAATATCTTTTGACCAAAAATCACAACTCAAAATACGGTCAAATCAATCAAATGACGGTCGTTTGGCCTCAGCTTTATGCAAATCGTTTTCAAAACGTGTCGTGAAATAAATCGTCAGAAAATAGCATTGTACATTAATTATCAATATTCATTTTAGATAATAAAAAAAATACGATCGACTGATTCAAAATCTAATATATAAAATTCTCGTGTCGCGGTGTTTGATACCAAACTACTCTGAAACGGCTGGACCGGTTTTCATGAAATTTTGTGTGCCTATCGGGTAGGTCTAAGAATCGTTAATGATTTATCTTTTATTCCTGTTTTTTTTTATCCCACGACGATAAAGTGCATGGGGCGTAGCCACGACGGGACTTTTGTAACTTTTAATTTCTTACATAGAAGCAACGTTTTACATAAAACAAATTTTACATAAATCTTGTTATTTGAGTGCTATGTTCTTAAATCTTGCGACATTACGATAAGTTTTTGTGCCAGTTTTATCGGTTCTTGGAGTTTTTGGACACAAATAGAGATCCATCTCTGTCTCTTCGAAGTAGTCGAATAACGATTCCTCTCAAAGTTTTCGTTTTTAGATCCCTAAGGCACAGAAAAGCCCCACAATTTGTGATAATATCCATTCTAATCCATTTTTAAAAATTAATTACACGAGCACGTACCTACATCCATACATACATACCATCATAACTGCACAATCCCGCCAAAAATGATAACATTATAGGTTAATAGGTAGTGTTACTAAGGTTTGGATCAACGAAATATGGAAAAATTTTCGTAAATAAATACGACTAAATAAAATATAAAATTTGGAACTACAATAACAACTAATTAAGAAATTGAAATTCATATTTAGCATAATGTATCAATATGAATAAATCAAGAAATGCGGGCAAGTGCTCAAAAACTCATCGATGTTTCCGTAAGCCATACAACTAACATTCTATTCTATCAACCTTTTAATACCATTCAAGTAAAAAAAAGGTTATTTTTTACACAAAATAGGTTACTTTTTTATACTTCAGGCACAGATAATATAATACTAGTTAGCTTCAGGTAACTTCTGATAAGACCCGACTGGCAACGCTGCTTAAAAGGCCGACTTGAAAATGCATCAATACGCTAGGGCCTACTAGGGTTCTAAGCGTTATTATTCTAAGGGTATAAGTATAAAAATAGAAAATAAGAATATGTGCCACCTAATACTGTAAAATACCTAGTGCGTGGATCTGTTCTAGTAAATACGTTTTATCTCTACTAAGAAAGATGAGGGTGAAAAATTACAAGTAAATATTATTAATTTTGTTAAGGTTTTATCTAGTCTAAATATAATTAAGATGAGAGGATTCGAATGACTTAATGTAATGACAATCGTAGATAAACAAGGCGCAATTTACATTCCAAATTATGATTATAATACTTTATAGTGTGTTGCTTGACATGATTCAACTGATTCGATTTTGATCACTAATTATTCAAACGCAATCATGACATGATCCTTAATTAATGCTGGCAAGCCTTCTGAATGCCATATAAATAATAAGCTTTAGAAAGGAGTTTCTGGCGGGAGTTCATGAGATACATTTGGAGTCCGTTTATTTTATCGATTTTTTATTGTTTATAGTGATTTTTGGGTCGAAAAAGTGGTGTTATTTTGCGAAACAAAGTGTCGTGCTAGTGAACAATATACAGTTCGGTGAAATAAAATGGTGTATGGGTCATAACCAAGAAAAGTGGACCGTGAATTTTGAGCGGGAACGCGAACAGTTCAACTCTTTCTTGGGGACTTCTCTTCATTCCTTCAATCTTTCGACTGTCTCCAAAAACTCCATCGAAGCATTAAAACGTCTAACATCAACGTTTTAATGCAGAAATAAAGACAATATTACTAAAGAATTGGCTGTATAGACAAGTATCCGAGGCCGTTAAACTTATTAAAGGAAAAAAAAAGCTTTAGAAAAAAAAGAAACGTCACATTACGTCGCCGTTCCCACTTCCCATACAATGTTGTTTTTTCTTCCTAGTTTCGCAAGGCTGGTTGTTTGTTTTCATCTTAGGTTCTTACCACAAAATAATGTGATTAAATGTGACTGGCGGGAGTACTTAAAAAGATGGAACGGACGGACACAGTTCCATTGGTTTAGATAATTTAGACAATGACTCCTACCTACCTAGTAGACTAGTTTCGAACCTTGGTTTCGAATGTGGCTTGGTTTCAAAGTGTTTGGATTCTGTGTTTTGCTTTTGAGTTATCAATACAAGGACATTTTTGAATCATCATTGTCATCACTGGCTTCTTTCAGTCTTCTGGTTGTTAGACAGAGGCCTTTCTAAAAGCAGATAATTGAGGGTTTGTCGTTTTTACTTTCACTGCTAGCTTGGTGAAACGGCCACCGCTGAACATAGTGATTACTTTTTCAGTGCTTTCTGCAGAACAACTCAAAGTTATCGCTAGGCTACCGTCTTCTCCTGCTCGTCTTGTTTATTTTGTTCCATGGTGTTGTTTGTTGGAATCAAGCGAAATTATTGTGGGTATGACTTTTTGCAGCACAGTTTTTTATTCATAGAGTAAACCAAATTTTGTCAGCTATAGCTGGGCTAGATGGGGTTATAAAAATAGAGCCACTCCAAGATGTGATTTGTCTTTTCTATTTTTCACATACTGTGCAATTTTAGAAGTGTGATAAATGGCTGATTGTTAGAATAATAATTACTTCCCATGATTGTGGGTTATTTTGTCCAAATTTATGCATTAAAGAATAGAATTTTATTTCTATATCCATGCCTGGTGTGAAAACATTGATGTCAAGATGCATGAAAAATTTTTTATCAATCTATTTGCTTCCCATTAGTGTTGCCAGGTCCGAATTGTTTTAAATTAGGGTAAAAGGTAGAAACAAGCAGGATTTAGGGTTGTAGATCGGGACGATAAAAAAAGGTTTTTTTAATTAACTTATTATTTATTGCGTTTTGCAACTAATGTTCCTAGTAACTTTGAAGTTATTCTTCTATATAAAATTTATCGCTGAATGTGTTGCTAAGCGTGAATCTCGAGAACAGCTGAACCAATTTCACATATTTTTTTTAATATTCCTTAACACTAGAGTACACGCGCCCTTTTTTTTACACCAATACACGCGTGGCCTACTATGGTAGGCCAATTTAAAATCGCTGTCAATCGGTTTTTAGGTAATTTATCAATGAAATTACTATATAAATGATAAAAATGTTTATTGTACTTCTCTTATTAATAAAAGTTTCTTAACATAACTAGTAGGAACATAACATCATAAACAGTTTTAGAAAGTTTAAAAAAAAAACAACAAAAATGGCACTCTGAGATCCATGTCAACAAAAATATATTTCAAATAATATATGACTTGAATTTTAGCCGTCATAGCATTTAAGGCATTGTACTGCCTGGTGATCGGGGCAAATCCATTTATTGCAAGTGTTGCACCATTTTTTTGTCGAACGATTTCAGGCTCTTGGGCAAAGGGCACATCGACCGACCCGTCCTATCTTAGGTGTGATTTCGTGCTGTGTGGCTTCAGCAAATGTACCAATAAGCATCCCTATTCTGAATTTCAGCTGTCTAGGAAGAGTTTCTACGGTTGATCGACGAATCAAAAGGGGTTTTATCAAATGGAAAGACAATTCTTGTAAAAAAGTGCGCCTTACAATTGTTTCAGAGTTGAGATTCATTTGGTTGATTACCAAAGCGTTGAAGCCCCCAATGTTCATAAGATTGTTTGTTTGTTTGTTTGTTTAGTCTGGGCTTTGTCCGCACTTAGCCTCTTTGTTGGGCCATTGTACGTGTTCCCCGCCTTCTACTCCAACCATCCCAGGTGATTCCAGAAAGCTAGAATCTTTCCCGGGTTTCCACTGATTTCTGAAACCGATGTTGATGATTGGAGGAAGGATGCCCGTTCCGCGGCCACACTGTTACACTCAGTGAGTACATGTTGTGGCGTTTCGTCTGCCTCCATGCATCCTCTGCATAGGGGGCTGTTTGTGACACCTAGGGTAAATAGGTGCTTGTTTAGGGGACAGTGACCGGTGAGGGTACCTATTATTTTGGAGAGATGGTCCCTTTTTAGCCTGAGCAGTTTGCGGGCAAGCCGTTTTGAAGCCACCGGAACAGCATTCTTGGTTTGCCTGCAGCCGTCAGTGTTGTTCCATACTGTTGTGTGCGATTGTTCTGTTTTACTACGGAGCCATGTTTTTATTTGAGCCTGGGGTATTGGTAGTAATGGTTCTGGTCCATATACTGTGGCTGATGCTCCCCTTTTGGCTAATTCATCCGCTGCGTCGTTGCCTAGTGAGTTGCTGTGTCCCTTTATCCATTGCAAGGTTACGGTATTTTTATTTGCAATGGATTGAAGTGCGTTGTGACACTCCAGTATAAGGGCAGATGTTATATTGTTGTTTTGTAGGGCTTGTAGTACGGATGCGCTATCAGAGACGATCTTAATGCTAAGATCTTTAATGTCTCTGGCTGCTACCGCCTGTGCCGCTTTAGTTATTCCAACACATTCCGCTTGAAAGATTGTGTTCAGTTTGGATAGGGTAGTTGATATTTTTATGTTTAGGTCATTTGAGAATACACCGGCACCGGTACCACTTTCGGTTTTCGAGCCGTCTGTGTATATCCTTACTTCGTTAATGCCGGAGCAATCTTCATGTTCTGCATGAAGTTGGATATTGTATTCGCGATCGAACACGTGTTGACACCTGGTCTTGTCCGTGGGTGCCTCGAGGAGTGGAATATCCTTGAGGATCCCCTGCAGAACGCTTGAGTGTGTTGGCTCTGTGCCCTGTTTCCATAGTCCATTTAGTCTGAGTCTTAGAGCGGCTGCTCTTGCCTCCTCTTGTATGACCAGATCTAGTGGCCTTAAGTTTAGAATGTGTTCCAGTGCAGCTGATGGGGTAGTTCTCATACACCCTGTAACAGCCAGACTGGCTAGACGTTGTAGGCTTTGGAGTTTCATTTTCACGGTTGACAGTTGTGTGCGCGGCCACCATACAACTGAGCCGTAGGTCATAGAGGGTCTGATGACTGAGGTGTATAGCCATAGCGTGATCTTTGGGTTCAGACCCCATCTTTTACCGATCATTCTCCTGCATTGATTAAAAGCTATACAGGCCCTCTTTGTTTTAGAATCAATGTGACTTGCCCAGTTCAACTTGCTGTCAAGTGTTACACCTAGGTATTTCACTTGATTCGATATAGTGAGTTGGATTTTAAATAGTTTTGGTAGCTGCAGTTTAGGTAACTTCCTTTTGTTTGTGAACAGGATGAGTTCGGTTTTTTTCGGATTTACTGATAGTTGTTGCTCGTCACACCATTTTTCTACAATCTGGAAGGCAGAACGCATTATGCTGCATAGCATGTTCTCAGCGTTGCCACTTATCAGTATTGTGAGGTCGTCTGCATAACCAATAGTAGTGTAGCCTCTGTCGTTTAGCTTTCTTATGAGGCTATCTACCATTATGTTCCATAGAAGCGGGGAGAGCACCCCCCCCTGGGGGCACCCTCGGACTACCGTTGCTCTTGTGGTAGAGTCCAATGCTATCCGAACCGCCCTTTTACTTACGAGCTCCTTGATCCAGCTTCTGGTGACTGGATCAACTTTAAGGTTTTCTAGGGCGTGGTTGATGCTGTTGTGTATGGTTTTGTCAAAAGCTCCTTCTATGTCTATGAAGGCAGCTAGAGTTGAGTTTTTGTTTGTGATAGCCGACTCTATTTTATGCACTACTGTGTGTAGTGCCGACTCTGTTGACCTGCCTTGTCTATATGCGTGTTGTTGGGGGTGTAGTGCTAAGTCTTTTAGCACTCCGTCCCTTAGGTTTCGGTCTACTAGTCTTTCAAGCGTCTTCAGGAGGAAAGATGTTAGACTGATGGGCCTGAAGGATTTCGCGATGGTGTAGTCTTCCTTTCCTGGTTTTGGTAGGAAGATCACCTTTGCCTCCCTCCAAGGTTTGGGTATGTACTTGAAGGCTAAACAGGCCCTGTAGATTGTTTGTAGATGTTTTATTACCAGATTGGGTTGCCATTGCAGTAAAGCCGGAAAGATTCCGTCTAGCCCTGGGGATTTGAAAGGTTCGAAACTCTTCAGGGCCCAGGCTATCTTATCCGCAGTAACTATCTGCTCTGCAGTTTCCCATTCTTGGCCTGTTGGCGTGTCGTAGTGTGGGTCTGACCACTCGGAGTCTGTTGTAATTTGACAGCCTGGGAAGTGTGTTTCTAGTAGGACTGCATTGGTTTGTTCCTCTGTGTTGGTGAACGTGCCGTCCTCTTTTTTGAGAAGGCCCAGGAGCCTGAGGTCATCTTTGGCTAGAACTTTCTTAACTCTCGAGGCTTGATTTGTTGAGTTTATGCTGCTACAAAAATTACGCCACGACTCTGTCCTGCGGAAGCGGACTCGTTTTTTGTAGTATTTTTGTGCTGTTTTATATTCATCCCAGTCCTCTGTAGTCCTGGAGTTTTTTGCTTTGTTAAATAGTGTCCTTAGTCTTTTGCGCAGTCGTTCGAGCTCTGGCCCCCACCAGGAGCTCTTTCCCGGCTTTTTGGGTGTGACAATAGGACAGGTTCGCTCGTAACTGCTTAATAGTGCGTCAGTTAAGAGTTGTATTTTTGTCTCTATGTTGTTTGTGCTCTGTGTTGTGTCTGGCATGTTTGTCTTGTTTAGTGTTTCGGTCAGTATGTTTATGTACCCTACTATATCTGTTTTACGGGGGTTGCGATATGGAGCAGGGTCTGTTAAGTTGAGGTTTATTTGAAAGCAGACACGACTGTGATCCGCAAAGGATGGCTCTTTTGACACGTGCCAACCGTCAATGTACTTTGCTGCCGTGTGTGTTGCTAAAGTTATATCGATTGTCGTTTGATACCTGGAACTCACAAAGGTGGGTTCTGTTCCTTTGTTCATGATGTTCAGGCTTGTTTGGAATAAATATTCAGTTAGTAACTCACCCCTTGTGTTTGTGTCCTTACTTCCCCACAGCGGGTGGTGTGCGTTGGTGTCTGCGGAGATGATTAGGTCCCAGCTGTGCATGTCGCAGTGTTGCACCAGGTCGGACAGTTCCTTTGGGGGGACCTCTCCCTCACTCGGCATGTACACTGAGGCTATCACAAGGGCTGTTTTGTTTTCTGTTGGAATTATCACCGCAGTGAGGTCTCTAGAACAGAATTGGTTTAGCAAAGTTGTTGTTATGTATTTAGGCATGTATATGCAAGTTCGCGGTTTGTCGACATTTGTGCCTACCAGTAACTTACCGCAGATGTTATTCAGACCGCAGATTTTGTTGTTCCTGATCCAGGGTTCCTGAATCAGGGCGACGGTCTTGTTGTTTACCTCCAGTGCCCTTCGCAGGGTGGCTGCCGCGATCTGCTTGTGCTGGAGGTTGGTTTGGATGACGTTGATTGATGTGGGGCTAGGGACTACGCAGGACGTCATCTTCGTCGCTGGTGTCTCCCTCTGCACTCGGCGGTGAGCTTGCCTCCACTTCGCTCGGACCCTTTTGGGGAGCTGAGGTGGACGGCTTTGGAGCTGCCACTTCCGTCGTGTCACTCGCTGGTGCAGGTTTCGTTACGGCCGGTTCCGTCGCCTCTGTGTCAAAGAAACGGATGTACCCGCTCCCCGCCATGTGGGCAACCCGGCGGTTTCTGTCGATTATCGACTGTTTTTGTTCTTCAGGGATTCCAAGAACGAGGTGAACTTCCTTGTCCTTGGAACCTTCCTGAAGCTGTTTGTTGTCCACGGTCATATCAAGACACTGCCACGAGTCCACTCTGTACCAGGGGTTCTGGGCAGCGAGAACTTTTTGTAGCGTGGCAGCCTCGGTGATGGGGGTGTGGAGAAGAAGCCCAGCTTTGAGCCTCTTTCTAAGTTGGGACTGTTTTATGACCGTCAGTGTCGTTCCCGGCACTGGTGAGGTCATCGTTTTGACTGCGTTTGTGAGCCAGTTCTGAGCATGCTCATTCTCGCACCACATCGCGAGAGCCCCCTCCAGTAGGAAGGGGTTCCCCCGAAATGACGGAGCCTGGGCGTTCGGAGACGGTGGAGATAGAATGGCTTGAAGGATGCTGTCATCGACAGCCTCCCTAAGCCGATCCACCTGGGTTTGCGTGAGGTCCTTTGGCGGAACAGTGGTTATCGCTATTTTCAGGTGCGATTGACTCGCATCTGAATAGCTCACCGTCTGCCTCAGTTTGGCATCGGTTTTCGCGCGTTTGGCATCCCCCCTGGGAGACTGGGTCTCGTCCGCTCGAGCACGCTTGGTGAAAGCTCGCCCTTTCGGGCCCTTACCAGTCTCACCAGGCTGCTCCTTTTCAGGGGCAGTGGTAGCCATTGCAGCGTACTCCCGTAAGCGCTTACCTCTCGCGGTACGGCACCGTTTTGGCTTGTTCGGTTTTGTTGGTGGTGACGTTGGTGCCGCCTGTGCCGCTACTCGACTCGGTTGCGAGGAGTTTGGCGGCGCAGGGTCGCGCTGCGTTTCCGCTGCTGCGTTGGCTGTCACGTTTGTAAGGGGTTTCGAAGCATTCCCTCTCGCGCGCCGGTTGTGGTTGCAGCGTTCAGGTTTGCCTTTCGGCCCCTTTGTTTGGTTAGGTTTAGTGGCTCCTTTGCGGGAGCGTTTGTGTGCGACTACTGTCCACTGCGACGGGGCAGCGTTGTCAGCAGTCGCTGCTGGCATTGCCTCTGCGAGGCTTGACAGGTCCAGGGATGAGCCTGAACCTGAGCACACTTTGTCCCCCCCAGAATACGCGGGACAGACCGAGTTGGACTCGGTGAGGGATTCTCCACTGACGGAGCCAGTGGTACCCTCCTGGGGTAGCATTTCTTTAAGTTGTGCTTCCATTTTGGGGGTTGGGGCAATGGGGGACTCACACCATCTGCCCATGGTGGTGTGGTACAGCTTTTTGGGGAGATTTAGGGCCCCAGGGCTATGTTGGCCTTTGTGTGGTTTTGCGCCGCCACGGTTCGGCTATGCGGGGTTGGGCAAGGGATGTGGTTGGATGGGAGGGGGAGGGATTGTTTGTGTGTGTCTTGTGTGTGTGTGTTCCGTGTGGAAAGACTGCGGGCAGACCTTCCGCCCCGAACCACGTGAGTGTGTGTAGTGAGGAAGAGTGATTGTGTGTGTTCCTGGTGTGTATGGGAAAACTGACTACAGATTCAAGTATGCCCGCTTTTCAGACCCTTGGCTCCTTGTGCTCTGCATTCAGGAGTACCCTCACCATTTACCCGGACTTGGGACCGGCACCCTATGGTCTATTACTCCACGAAGTCGAATTACTCCACGAATAAGATTAAAAAATATTGTAACTGGCCAGCGGCGGCTGTTTCTTAAAACACTGTATTGTTTGCACATTTGTCAACTACGTCCACACCACACTTAGTGCGATTATAAAAAGTGTCAATTTCAGGCTTGCGTTCTTCTTTAGTGTCGGGATCGATGGTTGCATCGTAATGCATTGTAGAAAGTAGATTGACCGCTTTGTTTACCTTAGGAACGTAAGAAACAAGAGTTGCATCCTTTTGAAATCCATAAATCGAGCTTTTGGCAGATCTGGTTTTTGAAGCTTTAAATTTTTGAGGAATCTCAGGCCTATTAGCTTTCATTGTACCAACAATCGTTACTTTCTTCTGCAATAAATCTTTAGCCAGAGGCAGGCTCGTGAAATAGTTGTCCATTGTAACATTACAACCAAAATTGTAAAGCGGCTTCAGCACCTTATGGACAATATCGTTTACCTTATTTGATCTTTGAAACGGGCCTTCTGGTTGCGCTCCAACATATATTTCAAAGTTTTGTACATATGGATATTTAGTATCAGCAACCATAAAGATCTTGATACCAAATTTGTCTGTTTATTAGGTATATACACTATGAAGCCGCAACGTCCTTATCAGTGCATTTAGCATCCCTGTCTCTCTGATATTTTTCTTTTATTTTATCAATATAGATATTAGTGCATCTTACCAGGATATCCAAAATATCTTGCGAGAAAAATAGATCAAAACATTTCACGGGATCTTTTGCATTCCGAGCTGCTTCTCCTTTTGGGCCTGGTGGTCTTGTACAAATATTTTGAATGCGAGTTCTTGTAGATGGATATGCTTCTTTTTTCCAAGTAGTACGTTGACAGATTTAAAAACTCCACTTTTGTTTTGGCGTGCTAATTCCGAGAGTGGCGTATCGTCGTCTGAAGTATCGTTTGTGTCGCTTGATTCCTGTCTTTTATCTTCGTGGGTACTCGACTCGCGGACTAAAGCTTGTAAGTCTGGCTCAGGTTCTGTTAAATCTTCATCACTTTCGATAGGTTCGTCGTCATCTACTTCAGTTTCTATTAACCACCTCTCCAATTGCTGTTCGTGTCTCGACGCCATCGTGACAAAAAGATGAATCTAAAAAAGAAACCTCGTAAAAATCTAATGTGTAAACATTTTTTATGACAAAATAAACATACAAACACTTTATTTTATATTAAAATAACATAATAAATATGATAACAACGATCTTATTAATTAAAACAAAACAATAATACGAGTATTTACCTTGTTTTGGTACGCCAATATTCGCGCGGACTACTATAGTAGGCCCGCAGTTTTGGCGGCAAATTGCGGCTATGTGCGCACACGCTGGCGACCCGCGCGTCACTGGCTTGTTGATTAACTTAATGAACGAGGCTTTCCTGGAATCACAGCTCTCTCGCGAACATTGTTAAAAAGTTACAGCGTAAAATGTAACACTGGTCTACCATAGTAGGCCACGCGTGTACTCTAGTGTTAAAGTACAAGGTTAGTTCTAACTCCCATATGAACACAAATTTTTCCAACCCCGCCATATAAAATGCGACGTCCCGCGTAATTCGAGACACCTGGCAACACTACTTCCTATGCTTAGGACCCATCTGGTATAAAAAAGTCAAAATCCTAAAATGTCAACAAGTTAAAAAAAATGTGGGCCGACTCTTATTTTGAATGAGCTCACAATGTATTTGCTTGGTGCGTCTGCTAATGCAGCCGAATGACCACGTCTGCCTCTGCAGAAGGCGCCCTCTGTGGTATTTATTTGTGTAGAGGTGAATCTCATCCACCTCTACAATATCGTTGTCCCCACCTATCATTTGCCGGTCGTGGGCCTCTGTCACCTCGCATACCTCGCGGAGGAAATGGTAGATCTGGATCGCCGTCTTTTGTGACACCACATCATTCGCTGCTTGCGTGGCTTTGTCGCGGCGGAAAAAGTGCAGCACTAATCTCAGAGTATTGAGCACAGACACATTGCTGTGCTCGAAAATAGTGCCCTTTAACTCTGCGGCACTGATTTTTATATTCAGAGTAAAACTAATATTTTTGTGTATTCTGCATTAAGTTGGCTTACTTTTAAGTAGATTTTGCGGTTTTTCGTATGTAGGTTGACCACTGTGAAGAAATTAGCTAAATATAGTAAGATTTTTTTTATTATTTAAAATACAAATCTAATAATACGAGTAAAATGCGTACCTACTAAAACATGAGTATTGCAAAGTATTCTAAACACAAATTATTGTTTGTTGTTGTTCCTTAAAACAAGATTTGCCCTCTCGGTAGCATAAGGGAACTTTGCATATTTTGCAGCCCCAAATTGTTCGCACGGGTTCTTTTTTCGTGCTGCATCGACTGCAACGCCTGGAGGTTCCTCTAACTGGCTGATGATTTGCGACAGCTAGGCGAACAGATCTAGGAACTTCAGGTTTGTGTTTTTTTATGGAAACCAAACTCGGTGAGGCTGGATTGCTTCTAGACCTGTTTTTCATAAGCGTTTTATTTCTTACATAAGCCGGCACCAGCAAATCTCGATACACGCTACGTCTAAAATCTTTTAGACAGAGTTTATCGAGACATGTGTTAGGATCTTCTTGAAGGTCCTTGTACAAAATAAATGCATTGACTACTGAACAGTCTAAGAAATGAAAGAATATGCGGTGCCACCATTTTTTTAGATTTTCTATCAATTGCGTAACTCCCCTTCAGTTGGTCAAACTTATCAACAAAGTTCATATTATCATTGTAATCTTTGATAGCTTCCGGACAGTTAATTTCAACGGCTTCGCCATTTCTTTCGCGTCTGATAATTTTAACGTTAATCTTAGGGTCATGAAAGTTCGTCAACAAATAAACACACCGCTTATCCTTCCTTATTTCATAAACGACACCATTTCATTATTACTAATACGGTAATCAGATTCACCGCGGTGTAGTTTATTGTCAGCTTTAAACTCCGGCAGGTGTTTACGAGAAGCATTGACAGTTCCACAAGCATAAACTTCTTTCTCTCGTAAATCTACTTGTAAAGCATAACTATTGAAATAGTTATCGAAATAAACGCGGTAGTGTTTTCCTTCCAGGCCGTCACAGGACTTCCTTAAAACTTTACCACCTAAATCTGCCTCCACTCTATCTCCAACTTTTCCAGTATACATCTCAAAGTCAAGACAATAGCCAGAGGATGCACACTTAGTCCAAACCTTGTACCCGCGTTTAGTTGGTTTTTTGGGCATGTACTGCTTGAGAGAACTTCGTCCTTTGAATTTTATCATAGACTCATCTAAAGCTATGTTCTTTGTAGGGTAGTAGTTTTTTATGAATCAGTCTCTAATTTTGTCAATAAATGGCCGGATTTTATACAGCTTGTCATAGTTATGATCTGTTCTACTTGGCATCAAGTTGTTGTCATTCAAATGAAGGTTCCCTAGAATCCAAAAAAATCTCGTCAAAGGCATGAACGAAGATATGTATTCGTCTCGTAAGTCGGATGAAGAAGACCAGTAATCTCGGTAACTTGGGCTCTGTTTTATTCCCATGACTAAATTGAGACCAATAAATACTTCCATTTCTTCTTTTGTGACAGGATTATAGGATCCTCCTTTTTGTTGAGCATATAAGTTTGTGTGAAACGTGATAAGTTGAACAAGTTCTTTTGTCCAGAATAATTGAAAAATGTTAAGTGGAGATAGTTCTCTATGAGCAGCCAGAGATAACAAGTCAGTAGGTATGTGATGTGAGGAAGGGTCATAATCGTCAGGAGGTATAATGGAGTACGATTTTTTCCATTTTGGAACTTGTATATCAGCCCGCGTAGTAGATGGTCCTGGTTGTGGAGCAGGTGCCGATATTGAAGGGAACGGCCGAGAAGAAGATAATCTGGCTAGAGGCGTGTCATCTTCTGGTTCAAATTCAGAGTTAGGTTAATTAGTACCTTCGAAGTCTTTACCGAGAAAAATTTCTTGACTCGTCGTACTTGGACCTTCGACGATGAGTTCATCTTCGACATCCGAACCATCACCACCCGCATAACTGTCAGCATCAGAAGATATATCGACATATTCCGATAAAGCATTCTCGATTTCCTGGGTAGATAAACCCGTTCTTTTCATTATCTGCAAAAATAAAACCAATATGAAATAAAACTAAGTTATAGAAAAAATTAGACCTTTACAGTAGGGTGGTTACCGCTGCTAACCACTTTAAATAAGGTGTAATTATCAAAAACCTCTTATGTTTATTTGTGATATTTATACTTATTATAGAAGATTATTCATATTTCAACAATTTGAGCATAAAAATAAATCATTTGTAAATATTAACTTACCAATGAAATAAAACACTTTCAGAACTACGAAATTCAAATTTCACCAGTTTTCGTTTGATAGTTTAGTTCTCCTTTTGGCCGTCAGAGTATAACAATTAGCACTTGTCAAATGTTATATGCTCGTGTCGTTCATATTAATACAAACAGTTACCAATAGATGTCGCTATATCACAAAACATGCGAATAAATAGGTGGTTAATTCTACTGACCACTGTGAAGAAAAGAGGTGACAGTATCACACTGCAACCGGTCTTCTGCAACGCCAATGGAAGGAACCCTAATTTATAATTAGAGTTTCGTTCGTTTGCCGGCTGCAGGTCGGACAGCTGGGAATTCCAGAAGGGATAAGCAACCATCTTCTAGCAGCAGCTATTGCCGCCTCTTAGCTACAAATTGCAGCCGCGTAATTCCATAAATTGAAATAACGTTCCCAAATTAAGGAAAAAGAGGGTCCATTTTAATATAAAAAAAAAAGAAACTACCTAACCAATTAAAACTAACCTACTAAACACAAATAAACTAACCTAATAAACAAAAGAAATAACTAACCTAATAATCGCAAAAAAACTTGCGGGTTTGACGCATACCGTCCCATTCGCATTTCGTCACGAACTCAAAAATGGTCCCATTTGCATTCGGTCCTATTCGCATTTGGTCCCATTCGCATTTGGTCCCATTCGCAAAACGGTCACACTAAGATAAAAGTTTGTTTTTAACATTTTCAACCTACAAGTTGAACTCTTATTTCAAAAATAGGCTTGAAAAAAAAAATATAGCTTTAAATAATTATGTGTATTGTTTCAAAATCAAAATTCTTACAAAATCAACATAGCAATATGTCATGTATTATTTAAAAATCAACATTCATAAATGACAATCAAAAACATCTTGTTCACAATAAAAATGTTGATGATAGCATATTGTATTTTTTTATTATGTTACTTTCTGTTGCGTATATAATTTCCAAACAAACTGTTTTCTATTTGAATATCATCTTGCTTCATATGTCAGTTTGTAATTCCAAATATGTGCTAATAGCAACTATGAATAAAAAAGCGAGAACATTAATAGCTTAAAACTATGTGGCGCGGTGTAATAATATACAAATAATAATAATGTACAAAGATTTTAAAAAACAAACTTCTATCTGAGTGGAACCATTTTGCGAATGATTGCGATTAAGAGTTCCACAGGGACCATGTATCATATTTTTGATAACTACCTCATGCAATTCAGGATCTACTTGTACATTAGGGATTTCTGCTGATATCACTGCATCAACTTCATTTGGCCTTATCTTTTCAACCAACCAAATCAAAATGTGTGCATGTGGCAATCCTCGTTTCTGCCACTCCACAGAATACATCCAGCAGCGTGTCTCACCAAACACATAATGTTTTACGATGAAATCCATTAAAGATTTCAATTTTTGTCCAAAGACTCTTGCTGTTATATCATGACGATCAAAATGGGTGATTGCCCAGGGAATAACTCCTGCTTGATTTCTATCCATTGTGGATTGCATGTAAATGTGATGAACAAATCTGCTGTACCATAATGACGAAAATACGACATGGCATCTTGAGCATATTCATGCATATGTTGAGGGCTTCCGATGTATGTTGCTGGAAGAATAGTCATCCGACCAACATTCTGTGCATTTCCATCAGTATTAATCGCATCTCGAAGGTGAATATACTCTTCAGATCGGAGTTTGGTCTGATTCAACCTGATGAATGTTAATCTCTCCGTTTCAATTTATACTCTTCAAGTAGTTAGATATTGAGGGATCTGGATCTGGATCAGAAGAGATCCAGATCCAGATCCCTCAATATCTAACTTTTAACTATTCATCTATCAGTTTAATTATTTATCTAAAACATAAATTTCATGAGTCTGTCAGAAATCATTATTGAAATCATTCTAGATATAATACATTATTTTATGAGTGTGGTAATATAACTCTTTCGTTTACACTTTAACACGCGTGATCGTTATGGATATGTTAGGTACTCAGATATCAACACATACCAATCTATTTTAAGCTTCTTGATACATTCTTTATAACTTATTATATAGGTATGGTTACGATGTTACTATCGGCTAATCATCACCTTTACTGAGCATGAATAATGCTGCCTTTCTGTCTTATATAGTAAAGCAGAGAGGGAATTAATGTAGGTGTAATGCTCTAATTAAAGATTTTAACAGTGCAGTTGTAGGTAATTAATAAGTAAAATGAAGTATTACTAAATATTTACTTATTAAGTATTACTACACTGATAAAATAGTCAAATAAAGGAATATATTTTTAAAGATTCAATTTGAAAAATAAAAAACTTTAATTAGGTTGGTTATGTACCTAAGTACTCTTTATTTTTTTAGCTATACATTTATTTATTAACAGTCTTACATTTTGTCATAATTTAGTTTTCGGCCATACTATTTTGAATTTTTGTCATCAAGCTTTTTACAGAATTATATACGTCATCAAAATATATATTATCGTTATCTACAACATATTGCATGCATACATCAGCATTGCATTTACAAAATATTGCAGTTTGAATATTTTCAGCATTATATATCTCCAGTCTAACAATTTTTTTTCCGTGTTTAGGCCTCTTTATGTAAGAATAAAGCGTTTCATTATCCTTTTTCTTCTTATGGTTTCCAGCACCCTCCGTAGAATTATCTTGCTGCTGCATGTAGTTGCTTACGCGTTGTGCAAGAACACTTTGATTTCTAGTTTGAATTGGTTGAAAAGGAAAAATATCTTCCGTGTCCTGAAAAGATTATAAATAAAAAAAAACACGTTAATATTGTAAACAAATATATCAAAAGTAAATAAGTGGGTAATAATTTAATAATTTAGTTAGAAACTTTTAATTATTGATTTTGATTTGAAATAATTATGTTTATTTTTTTAATTGCATGTAAATGTATAGTTGACGTGTCTAAGTGTATTGTATTACTAAAAAATGAAATAAATGAATATGAATATGAACTAATAAATAAAAAGGATTTTTAACAAACTACATATGACTAAATAGTACCTATATTAATTTGTAATACGATTTAGTTATGAAAACAATGTAAAGTGAAAAAAATATAAAACTAGATCACAAAAATAAAACAGTAAGTTAACTTACCGACATTGGAGAACTTTATGGTAAGCGTTATGACGAGTGAATGAAATTTCAATTTTTAATGAAGCATTTTTTTCGTTTCCGTATTATATAAACTTTTAAAAAAGTGTTAATAAAGTTCAGAATCGTATTGTTTTTCTAATCTATTTAGTACTAATACAAAAATGTTAAGATGAAATAGGAATCTCGCGACAGGTAGGCGCCTGAGCTGAGCAGCCAGGCGCGCAAAAACCGCGGCCCGCGTCCTCAAGCGGGCCGCGTGCGTTTCCGCGAACATTGATAGATCGTACGATCGAGCGCAAAGTCTAAGCACCCCTGCTATAGAGTTTTACAATTATCTACTTATATGAATAAAAATATTACCAATTATGTTTGTTAATTGAAAATGTACTTATTGCCCCCGAGCTAGGTAAGTGACTTCTCTAATGTAAAAAAACACTAGCTTTGGCTCGCGACTTAGTTCATTATAGGTTTTATAAAATTATTATTCTCTCGTAAATATTTTATTGACGTGACAACGTCTTAAATTAGGTTGCGGCTGGGAGTCACTTATGAAAAAGTGTAACGCTCGGTAACGTTACGATGAGTCACCGAACGAGAGAGAGGCCCGCCGAATGCCTTGCGTCTCTCTCCCACTCAACTATGATCGGTCTGCCGCGCGCGCAGCACTAGAGAATTAGGCGCATTTTAAAATTTGTGCAATTCTTATTTTCATTCAATTCCTTGTTCCTATTGTGCAATTTAATTATATTCATATCAATAAATATTCTACCGAGAAAAAGACGTTGTCACGTAAAATCTTCGCCCGTAAAACCGACTTTACAGGCAACCATTTTTTTTCATAATAAATATATTTCCCACTCTGTATACCTAACTATGTGTATGCTAAATTGACTAATTGACTTGTTAAGGAGTAACTAACAAACAAACAACGTTACTTTCACATTTATAATATGAGTTAGGATTAAAATTCTCACATCTGAACTCACGGTATAAAACTAGTATGTACAGCAGTGTTGGTTGCACAAAAGTTTATTGGTAGTATTATTTTTGTTGGCAAAGCATTTTCCATTTTGGGGCTAGATTGTACTTTGCACTTTTAGCCACGAGACATTTCAAATATGGTCATCAATCACGTGTAATTCGGGATATTTAAGCCACACAAATGAACAGGAGCATCACAGTGCTTTCTGGAAGCAGAACATCAACAAACAGGATCTCCAAGCAGTGCAACAAATCTTCTAAAAAAATGTAAGTTCTTTTCATTTAACATCACTCAAGGTTCACTCATTTCCTCAGTTTATAATATTCATTTTTGTGGTTTTCAATATTCGTGTAGAGTATTCAAGTATTTCATATTCTTTAATTCAGTATTCCTTAACGTAAAAGTCAGTTATGTTCTATTTAGTTTTATAGAATTAAGTATGCAGTTTTTATATTTAGGTAGTATTATTATTTATTATTCAGGATTTCAATATTAACTGACCAATACGAGTATACATAATTGTAAATGTTGAGATATTCTAAGGTTGAGATATAATCATTTGTGCTATTTACTTCTAAGTAATTGATAAAGTAGGTATAGTACTGTTTCGTGCAAACTATTAATGAAACTATTAATTTATTTATTATTTTCAGGTCCCAAGAACGAGCAAACGCTGACCTATTATTCCCGTCCGACGATGAGGCTCCTCGTCCCCGAGTTGAAAAAAAGCAGAGAAGAAAACATTCGTCGGAGGCGAGCACGTCGAGAGCAAGCCCTGCCCGCTCACCAATACCGAAAAAGAAGAAGCCGGTATTCAGGCCTGTCGTCATGAAGAAACCATCTGCGCATGATCTCTTCGGGAGCGACAGCGACGAAGAAGATGTTATTGTACCTGCTAATCCTGGTAAAAAACCAACACCCCTCGTTTCATACTTATCGCGTAGGCTTGCAAACGGGTATTCGCGTCAGGTGTTCGATGATAAACCTGGGACGCATTTTATTGACCTACGAATTTACAAGTGCGATGAAATCGAAAAAGTGCAGCCAATGAACCGTTGGAGACATTCGATTGTTTGCGTTAAAAATCGCACAGACGAAAACACTGACGCATGGCAACATCTTGCCAATTTTCTAATAGCAACACGTAAAGAATACAGAAGCTGTCCTCCCACATTTATGAGTAATTATTATTAAATACGGTATTTAAATACGCTATACTATTATTATATCAGTTTATATTACGTATTGTAACCTAAATTACTATTATTATTATTATTATTAGTGTACTGTTGTTTTATCATGTTTTGTAATCTTATTTACTCAAATCATTGTAAGGATCATCCATTAAATAACGATGTTTGTAAAGTAATATGTACACATAAAATGATTAATTAAATATTATTGATAAATTAATTTTGGTTTGTGTATTTCTTTTACAGTACAACCCACCAACGGGTCAAGATCCGATTATAACAATTTAAAGAAATGTGAATACTGTCAATTTGAAATACCTATCAATGAATACCGATTTCATCTGAGAACTAATTTACATAAATTAAATTGCATACTGAAATCAGAATATGAAAATATAAATATTATTGCTACAGCGTTTAAAAATAGAATTATGTCTTATAGGCTAAATCCATCAGGCGAGTACCTCATGCCAGAGGCCTTCCTAATGGACAGCCAAGACGATATTATAAAAATAATCAGTGATTGTCTCATGAAGCATAAGTGTATTAAACTAAACTTCGAGCTGTTTGCTTATTTTATGAAGTCAACATCAGATGACCGAGAGCTCAAATCATTTATGACAAAATATGAAATAGTCTATCAAAGTACAGACATCAAAGAATTATTTATGAATGCTATTTATACATTTGAAAGAAAAATATCTGAAGTTGAACATTGTGAGTCTGGTTGGTGTTGTGTTTTAATGAGTCATTTAGAGATAAACATTAATAAATATTCTCCATTAAGAGGTGCTTCTTATATTGATTTACCAAGTAAAATAAAAAATAATAAAAGTTGTATAAATATTAAAAACAATGACAACCATTGCTTTTTATGGAGCGTTGTTGCGGGCCTATTTCCTCAGAATAAAAATGTATGCAGAACTAACTCATATCCACATTATAGCACAGTATTAAATATAGACGATATGACGTTTCCACCGACATATAAAGATATTAAATTGTTTGAAAAGATGAATAAGGAAGTGAGTATTAATGTGTATGGATTAGATAATAAAGATAATGTAACTGGTCCTTTATATGCGACTTCATCGAGAAAATTAAATCATATAAATTTGCTGTATATTGAGAAAAATGGTAGAGGTCACTACTGTTTTATAAAAGATTTATTATGTTTGGTCAAACGTCAAATAACTCTTAATAAAGGCAAAATATATTTATGCGAGTTATGTTTACAATTTTTCACAACTGAGATAAAGTATTGTTCACATATGTGCAATGAGATAATAACAGTTCTACCAGAGAAAAACACAACTTTACATTTTAAAAATTTTGAAAGACAACAAAAAATTAATTTTGTTATATACGCTGACTTTGAAAGTCTTCTTTTAAACCATGATGTATATCAAACCGAAAATACGCGAGTTTATAAACTACACAAACCTTCTTGCTTTGGTTATTATATTTGTTGTTCGCATGATTCTAATTTGAATAAGTACGTCTCATATAGAGGCCCAGATTGTGAGAAAATATTTATCGAATATCTTATTAGCGATATAGAAAATATTTATCATGTATTGTCTTTTAAAAAACCTATGACACCTTTGTCATCAAAACAAGAAGAAAACTATAAAAATGCTTCGAAATGTCACATCTGTGGCCATTTCCTCTTTGGCGATAAAGTAAGAGATCACGATCACATTACATCACAGTATAGAGGTGCCGCACATTCCCGTTGTAATCTGATGTACAAAGTATGTCAATTTGTGCCAGTTGTTTTTCATAACTTAGCTGGTTACGATTGTCACCTTTTTATTCAGGAGTTAGCGAAATATGATGGGTGCTTTAAAATTATACCTCAATCAAAAGAAAAATACATATCTGTCACAAAAATTATCCAAACAAAAAATAGTTCATATCCTATACAAATCAAATTTATTGTTTCTTTTCAATTTCTAAGCTCGAATTTGAATGATTTATCTAATAATTTAAATGAAACAGATTTTGTTTCTCTGGCAAAAGAGTTTCACGAAAAAGAACAGATCAAATTATTGTGCCGCAAGGGTATTTACCCATATGATTATATGGATAACTTTTCTAAGTATGAGGATGATGTTCTCCCCTCTAAGGAAACGTTTTACAATAGTATTAAATGTGAACATATAACTGACGAAGAATACGAACATGCAAATAATGTATGGAATAAGTTTAATATGAAATCCTTAGGTGAATACACAGATTTATATTTGAAAACAGACGTCATGTTACTTTGTGATATATTTGAAAATTTTAGAAATACTTGTTTACAGCACTATAAACTTGACCCTGCTTATTATGTAACTGCCCCGAGCTTGAGTTGGGATGCTATGTTACTTTATACAGATGTGCAGCTAGAGCTTATAAATGATTTAGAAATATATGAGATGATAGAAAAAGGAATACGTGGTGGTCTATCCCAATGTTCTCTCCGAAACGCTAAAGCTAATAATAAATATTTACCAAATTTTGATAACTCTGAGCCATCAACTTATTTAATATATCTCGACTGCAATAATCTTTATGGTTATGCAATGACACAAAAAATGCCAATATTAAATTTTCGCTTTTTTACTTCTGAAGAAATTGAAAAATTAGATATAATTAATATATCTGATGATTCACATGTCGGATACATTTTAGAAGTTGATTTAGTCTACCCGGACCATCTACATAATGCGCATCGTGATTTACCCTTTGCAGCAGAAAAGTTTATTCCTCCCGGGGGAAAGGCTCCTAAATTAATTGCTAGCTTGTATGATAAATTCAAATACGTAATTCATTACGTTCATTTAAAGGAATGTGTAAAAAACGGGCTTCTGTTAAATAAAATTCATCGCGTTATAACATTTAAACAAGAAAACTATTTACAGAAATACATAGACCTAAATACTCGTTTACGTCAAGCTTCAACCTCAAATTTTGAAAAAGATTTTTTTAAATTATTAAACAACGCTATTTTCGGGAAAACTATAGAAAATAGACGTAAACAAGTTAATATCAAGTTAGTTATGGGATAAGCTGAACGCATTATTAGGTAATAAGAAACAATCATTAGACAGAGCTATATTAAAAAATATGAAATTTTGCGGTGATAATTCTACCTTATGTAACCAATTTGCCGAGACTTTTGATCGTGAAGTGAAAAATGTCAAACACTCCTGTTGTGATAAGTGGCTTGATAGAAACTCTTATACCAAGACACCCATTTTGTGTATGAGATGGAGAAATGTAACACCCAAGGAAGTATTTAAAGTAATCAACAGCATGTCAACTCAAAAGTCCCCTGGCATTGATTCTATTCGTATGGGAGATGTAAGGTTCTTGTCCGAGTCGATTTCCCCTATAATTGCTCACCTTATAAACTTGTGCGTGAATAAAAGTGAATTTCCATCAAAATTAAAAAAAGCAATCGTTCGGCCGATATATAAAAAGGGTAAAAAGGATGACTGTAGCAACTACAGACCCATTTCAATATTGTCAAGTATAGAAAAAATTATTGAAAAATGCATTATTAACCAGCTAAATTCATATTTATCACTTAATAATCTAATAAATGTCAATCAGTATGGTTTTCAATCTGGCAAGAGCACTACATCTCTTATATCTACGTTCACGAACGAAATTAATGAATCCTTAAATGATAAGAAAATTGTGGTGGCTGTCTTCTTTGATTATAAAAAGGCTTTCGATACCCTGGAGCACGAGACCCTGTTACAAGCCGTGCAGGAGTGCGGGATAGAGCAGCCGCTGGGGCCGTGGTTCCGCTCGTACCTGTCGTCGCGCTCGTTCGTGGTGCGCGTGGGGGGCGCCACCAGCGCGCCGCGCGCCGCTCCCTGCGGCGTGCCCCAGGGCTCGGGGTGCGGCCCGCTCGCCTACCTCATGCACGTCAATAGTCTAACCAACGTGATCCGACACTGCACCCCCTACATGTTCGCTGACGACCTATGCGTGCTCAGAGCCGGCACCGATCTGGCGACCATACTCGAACTCGTGCAACAGGATGTCGATAGCATTGTTAAATGGTCGCATGATAACGGAATTGTTCATTGCACTCAAAAAACTAAAATGCTAATCATTAAATCACCTTATTCTCAAATACCTGTGTTCGATCATCCCATACTTATAGCTCACTCATATGATTGTTTTCACAATAAATTAAATCAAAATTGTAACTGTGTTCCAATCGAAAGAGTTTCCAATGTCAAATATTTAGGATTAATAGTCGATGAAAATTTCTCTTGGTCTGACCATATTGATTTTATATGTAATAAACTTAGGATATTATTGGGTAAATTTTATCATTTAAAGAATAGAGTACCACGTAATATACTAAAAACTTTGTATTTGACCGTTGTAGAATCGGTAGTGTCCTACGCTCTCGACAGCTATGGATTGACATTTAAAACATATTTAAATAAGATAGAAGCTCTTCAAATTGGGTTCCTAAAATTACTTGTTAATGATAAAACGAAATTTAAATGCAAAAATAACTATCACCATTTATTTAAAATCTGTGAAATTTTACCAGCCAGCTTAAAACACAAATACTTACTGTTAACTACAAACCATGAGCGTCGAGAGCGCTTGACACCGCTGCAACACGGTCACCTCACTCGGGCTGCTTCGAGCGGCAGATACGTTGTACCCAGGGTTTACAACTATTACGGAGATCGGACACTGAACAAACGATTACCATATTTGTTCAATGCCCTGCCGCCCGAAATAGCAAAATTAACGAAACAAAAAGATTTCGGTATAAAGCTTAAGAAATACTTTATCAATAAACTTACTTAATATATAAGTCGAGATTTTATATATTGGATGGGTTTGTTGATAAAGTATTTTACGTAAGTTAGTTTATTTAAATAACTTAAATGTTAATTTAATAATATATATAATATTGTCATTTATACGAGATTCGCACTCGCAGACAACCACGAAAGTGGTTTGCGAGGCACAAATTCTAATATAAATTAATGTACCTACTGATAATAAATAAATAAATAATAAATAATAGTAACAAATTGGCGTGATAATCAAAATATAACAAATAAAAAACTTGGTGCAGAGAAATTAATTGCAAAACCTAACTTGAAGAATATTACAGTGTTCTCAGAAAATTTTGCGGCCATACATTTGAGCCCAGAAAAGCTAACTCTTGATCGACCAATCTATATTGGGTTTACAGTTTTGGAATATGCAAAACAACATTTATATCAATTTCATTACGACTTCATTAAAACTAAATATCAGAACAAGGCAAGATTGTGTTACACTGATACAGATAGTCTTTTATACTTCATAAAAACTACAGATTTTTATAATGATATGAGGGAAGAAATACCAAAATTTGATACTAGTAATTTTGAAGTTGATAATTGCTATCAGATGCCTAGAGTTAACGCAAAAATTCCGGGTCTATTCAAAGATGAACTGGGAGGTGAAGTTATCAGTGAATTCACAGGATTGAGGGCGAAGTTATATTGTATTAAAACCATAAAAGGGGAAATAAAAAAGGCTAAAGGCGTGACTAAATCAATAAAGAAGCAACTACATCAGAGTAACTATAAAAAAGCGCTTTTAATTGATAAAAGCTTCAAATGTAAAATGAATGTTATTAAATCAATAAAACATGTACTATACTCTCAAACAATAGATAAGGTAGTAATAAATCGAAATGATGACAAGGTACAAATACTACCCAACCAAATCGAGACCATACCTTGGGGTCATTCTAGCACTATATTTTAAATTAGTTAAATTATAAATATGTAAAACTGTATATAAAAGTTGTTTAGTTTATAAGTACATATTTTATGTTATTTTAGAATAATATTATAATGTACAAGAAAATAAAATACTTGCATTTATATAAAAAACTTTCTATACTTTTTTAATAAACATCTATAAAATATGGTCAGTGTTTTCATTTATAATCACACACCTACCTTATTCAAAATGCAGACAATCGTTGGGCTTTGAAACGACAACACAGAAACGAAAACACAATGAAATTTGCTAAACAACTGCTAGATCTAGAAGTTCACAATATAAAAGTCGACAAAAAGCCTTACAAAATAAAACATAGTATTCTTTTACCTAATACAATCAGGTCTATCATATGTGGTCCTTCAAACTGTGGTAAAACGAATGTAATGTTGAATCTTTTGTTTCATGAAAATGGTCTTAGATTCAAGCATGTATATTTGTACTCGAAGACTGCCTTTCAACCAAAGTATTGTTTTTTGAACGAAGTACTGAATAAAATTCCAGAAACTCAATACTTTATTTTCGATTCTAGTAAAGAAGTGATTCATCCTAATGACGCTTTAAAAAACTCAATCATGATATTTGATGACGTTGCATGTGAAAATCAAGTCAATATACGCAATTACTTCGCCATGGGGAGGCATAGAGAAATAGATTGCTTTTATTTATCACAAACTTATTCAAAAATACCTAAACAACTAGTACGTGATAACGTTAATCTCTTGATAATTTTTAAACAAGATGATATTAATTTAAAACATATATACAATGAACACGTTAATACTGACATGGAGTGGTTAAAATTTAAAAAAATGTGTTCTTCTATATGGCAAGACCATTTTAGTTTTCTAGTTATAAATAAAGATTGTGCTCTTGACAAAGGACGATACAGAAAGGGTTTTGATTCATTCATTTTTTATAGAAATTCAATATATATTAACATTTTACTAGAAAACGGTCATTTATATTTATGTTTCTGTAAATAACACTTGCACTTCGTATTCTCATCTGAGATGGATACTGATATAAAAGAACAGTTGGTTAAGTCAGTACACAATATAAAAAATAAAATAAAAACAATTCGAAATGAAGAAGACGCTTCTAAACTTATGTATCAAAAAGTATTCAAACCGATAACTGATCCTTTGGAAACTCTAATTAAAGTGAATGAAAACGATATTCCTTCTTTAAAAGTAAAGAATTTTGGAAATTTAAATTCTTCTTCTGTAGAGTATGACAGTTTCAGAGAACATATCATGTCTGATTACAATACAGGTTCAGAATATTACAGTGAAGATGACAAAAGTCCAATAAAAAGTAAAAACGACACGTTAATGTCTCTTGATAAGGAAGATGTTATGGATACCTATTTATGATAATATAAATATACCATTTGGAATTCGTACTGAGAACATGAAATTAATGATTGGAAACTCTGAGGTCAAGATTTCTTTATCAAAAAAATGTTCCAACACAGAAAAGGTCTACATTGTTAGCATTGGTAAAAAGCAGTATGAATTAACCCCTGGCTTACAAGAGCTCTTGATTCGGAATAAACCTAATCTAAAATTGGTTGGTGAAGGAGATAAAAATGTTTATAAAGATATACTATGCATCACAAATGCACACAAAAGGGATTTTAATCCTAATGGACAAATAAAAGGTGATAAGGGATTGAAATATCGTCATATTATTAAACCTCTATTTAGTCAAACAAATGAAAAACAACGTTGTTCTGAAATATTGGTAAAACCTAAAATTGGAGGCTATATACCTAAGTACAAAAAATATAAACCAAACACCGATTACGTTTATTGGGATGATCCAAACGAACTAATTGAAAGGTTAAAATTATTGATTGCATCACAAAGCGCTGGTCATACTAATCATGATAATGAAATTATATCAATTGTTGAAGAATTAAAAGAAGCTGGTATTATAAAAGACTAACATTTTAATACATATTTCAGTAACAATATATTCATCAACATGGATGTTCATAAAGATAAATATAACACCCATTTAAAAAATAGTGAAAATAGTGACACTGAATTTACGTCAAGAAATACTAAATGTCAAAATATCCCTAACAAGAATTATCTTGAAATAACGGATAAAATTGTTTCTGAGAAGTTAAGAAATATTGATAAACATATAACAAACTTAAGTGAACGACTTAAAATACTCGAAAAAACAATTATTTTTAATGAAATTGTGGGAAAGTTAAAAAAACATTATGAGCAAACTGGACGTAATAAATGAAATCCATAAAAATGTACGAAAAAATTTTACTCGCAGAAATGTGGTACTAAAGGATATTGATGACCTTTGGCAAGCTGATTTAATAGATATGCAGAAAGTTTCAAAATCAAATTGTGGATATAAATACATATTAGTGATTATAGATTGTTTTTCCAAGTATGCTTGGGCTATTCCACTTAAACAAAAAAATAAAGAACTTGTGTCAAAAGCTTTTAAAACTCTTTTACATAAAGGAAGGGTACCGAAAAATTTACTGACTGATTTAGGAAAAGAATTTTATAATAACATGTTTAAAGAAATTACAAAAACATTTAATATTAATCATTATTCTACATATTCCGCAAAAAAAGCTTCAAAGGTTTATAAGAACGATAAAAAATAAACTTTATAAAGAGTTCCATATTAAAGGTAATTATAAGTGGACTGACGGAACGCTTAAAAATAAAGTATTTGAATATAATCATACTTTTCACAATACCGTAAAACAGACACCAGCATCAATAAATCAAGATAATAAAGAAATTGTTCTACAAAGATATATAAAACAAACTAAATCTAGGAAAATATTGAAGGATGGGAAATTACATGAAGGTGATTATGTGAGAATCAGTAAATATAAAGGGTGTTTTGAAAAAGGTTTTACCCCAATTGGTCTACAGAAATATTTAAGATCATAAAAGTACAAAATACTAACCCTGGTACGTATTTATTAGAAGATGCTAGAAAACGTCCTATATTAGGTGCATTTTACAGTCAAGAACTTCAAAAAACAAAACATCCAGATATTTATCTCGTGGAAAAAATTATAAATAGAAAGGGAAACAAAGTTTATGTAAAATGGTTAGGGCTTTCAAGTACTGAAAACAGTTGGATAGACAAAAATAATGTTCTGTAATTATGCATTTCAATAATTATTCTGTACATAATTTAGTTAACCGGGTACTCCTATATAAAGAAATACATATAAAGATATGTTTAATGTTCTTTTTAATCAGTTATAGTAGATTGTTGAAGCAGTAAACAGTTTTCTTCGAATTTTTAAGTTAATTACATGATATATTTAAGAATGTCAAAGAAACAAAAAAATAATAATTCCCATAAAAACAATCTCACGCCTTCAAAAAAGTATAAGTCTGGAGCAGGCTTTAAGAAAACTTTTAAAAATATTGTTACACACACTAAAAGACATCTCAAGAATCTAAAACCTAAATCTAAGAAGGCAGTAGTGGAGCTAGCAATGGCAGTTGCAAAGGAAATATCTTCAAATCTATCAGTAAAGGTACCGAGAGTTATACCAGTGCCAAAAACTGGAGGATTTCTTCCATTAATACCCATATTTGCGGGATTATCTGCTGCAGGAAGTTTAGCTGGTGGTGTTGCTGGGATCACAAAAACGATTAATGAGTATAAAACCGCTAAAAAGCGATTGGTAGAGTTAGAACGACATAACGAGAAAATGGAATCACTATGTATCGGGAGAGGATTACATCTCAAACCATATAAAGATGGATTAGGAATATACATTACGAAGAAAAAAAACTAGATAATTGGCTACCCAAAAGACCTTTGACAAATATTGACATAATGAGGTACTCGAAAAACATTCCCTTTTTTCGAGGTGTATTTATGAGAGATGAACTACCAAAACAGCCATTAAAAAAAGAATGCGCCATTATTAACTTAGATTCATCTAAAAACTCTGGGACACATTGGGTAGCCTATGGAAAAATAAATGATTATATTGAATACTTTGACAGTTATGGTAATTTAAAACCACCGAAAGAATTCATCAATTATGTGGGGTCAAACATATACTTTAACAATGAAAATCTTCAAAGAAATAATTTATACAACTGTGGGCATTTATGTTTAAAATTTCTTAAATCATTTTGGTTAAGAAAACAAACCCTCTAATACATATTTATAAAGAATATTTTTTCACTTTTAATCATTCTAATCATAGCACTGATAGGAAATATACATATTATATTTTTTTTTTTTTCAAGGATATTTGGACCTAGTTATGCAGAAAGCAGCCAAGTGGCACTTTTGTCGAAAATGAGTTTTTAACACAGCCATGCTAAATTCAACATTGCGCATCTTTTGCAAAGACAGCCGTGTCGATATCTCTTCTTACGGCTGAGATACGAGCCGTCAAAACCAGCCATGCTACTAATATTATTTTGTAAAAAACAGTCATCATGGTGTAAAATGCAGCCAATTTAGGCACAAATTTCCAAACCTATATTGCAGAAGTCAGCCTTCTTATAAGGCTGTTTATTACAAATTTCAAAATGTTAGGAGGTATCGGGATCCAGTTACGTTAAAGACAGCCAGTGTGTGATGGCTGTTTTCTGGAAATTGATTATTTGTTACTAGTACATACGTGGCTTTTTTCAACACCACTCTGGCTGTGTTTATCAAATTAATAAAAATAGAATATACTCAATACAATAGGTACTTACAACTTTTTTGCTATAGAATTACTGATTTTATTGACATTTTCTATTATAACTTTAAAAATTCAGTTTATAAAATCGAATTAATTTAAGTTTTCCTCAACTTTTCGTGGATATGTATAGTTACCCAAGAAGAAAAAAACACCAATGTGAATCGATACTGCATGTTGATTACAAGTCTATTACTTCTACTTCTACTTGTTAACTCACGTTTTAAATGTTTTGATACGCGCAGTTAAATTACTTTTATTGGTTATTACAAAGAAGCGTAGGCAGCGCGGCGTGTTGATATTGTTTCATGAGCACATACTGCAGATTACGCAACTCTTTGACAATCTGTGCGTTATAGTTTCTTCAGAAATTCTTCAACACAGACTTTAGCAGAAACATCCAATATCAGTGATAAATTCCGTATTGAACTATAAAAAAAGCGAAGAAGCGGTGAGGACGTCAGCTTTATAAAAGACACACAATGATCATTTTACCAGGCTAAAAAGCAACATCTCAATAAAATATGGATTTTCCTAAATATTCAAGAGCACGTCGAAAATCTCACGTTTGATATGCAATTAATTACCCTGGATTTAGACAAATTTTAGGACCTTACGATCCTTCGTTGATTTCTTTTCTAAAGAAAACCTGGGGCGAGAATCAGTAAAGAATCGCTCCTAATCTACGCAAGAACGGTTTTGGAGTCACACTAATATACCCTGCGACACAGCCTGCGAGAAGCTTGACAACGGTGCTCACTGCATATCGAGCGGGCTAGTGTTACACCTAGTAAAGCTGCCTGAAGCTCTAATCGTGGGATGCTGACGACTTTGAATGGTTGCCACCCTAGGGCCTAGACTTGCTTGCAACAAGAGAGAAATTACTGCTACCGTTTTCGAAAGAAAATCGCCCATAGGCAGCGCAAGCATACGCTAGTTCACTTGCGTCTGTAAAGATCTGTTGCTTTATAGTTACGAACTAAGCGATTCGTTTATATGCACGAGGTATACTGTATGGTGTAACACATTAATGTCTCGCTACTTACCCATTACTTATGTTCAGAACTTATGTGTCCCCTGAAGTGTCCCCTGAGCTAACTAATCGCCAGGTTTCTTGAAATAATACCTTGCCTTTTATAACGATAGGCTGTAAAAGTCTGTAAAGGTTGTTTGGACTGCCACAACGCAGTAGAATTTCCTTTCTTGTAAGGAGTTCTAAATCCAAATCACAGAAAAAGATAATATCTGTTGGGGCAAGGTCCGGGGTGTACGGTAAATATCGCAGAAGTTACAGTGGCGGCTGAGGCAATGCCTTTAGTTTAGCGACAGTCTTTTGAGCAGTGTGTGGTCAGCGTTCTCTTGAAGCAGCAATGGCCTAGATTGACCAGCCTCTTGTTTAGCAGCTAGTCCTTTCATCAAGTTTTACAGTTACAGACAACAGATATCTGCACTAGTACAATGACACTGGCACTTGTCCACCAAACTCTCCTAAGTGAATTTTCTTATTCTGAGTAAATTTTCGTATGGGAGCAGAAACAGAATTTTGCTGGTTTTACAAGATTCAGCTTTTGCGACAGGATTTACTTTTCATCACAGGTAATGATCTGCTTTTGAATTCTTTCATTACTGTGTTGTTTGAGCAATGTAACGTACCATTCGACAAATATTTTCTAGTTTGATTCACTCAATTCATAATATACCAACGTTTCGAGCTTGTTTAGTCAAGTCAAGTGTTTTAAAACAGTTTTGTCACTCACACCAAAGCCTGCATGTATCTGTAAAGTGGTTTGCGATGGATTTGCTTTCACAAGAGATTTTAATTCTTCATCAACCACCTACGTCTCCGACTATTCACGGGGCTTTGAGTGCCATCCAGAGGGTAGGTCTGAAGATTGAAATTCCGAAACCTTAATCCTTCGAGCTGTTTCTGCAGCACTGGTGCCACGATGAAACTGATACTAGTAAATATAGTATTTCATGTTTTCTATTGTACTATAACTATGAAAAATACCAAAAATAAAAATAATAAACAAAGAAAACAATATTAATTTACTGTTTTTAAAACTCAAATGTAGCAGTTAAA
Source organism: Anania crocealis (assembly GCA_949315895.1). Lineage (NCBI taxonomy): Eukaryota > Metazoa > Arthropoda > Insecta > Lepidoptera > Crambidae > Anania > Anania crocealis. The sequence goes on from OX438871.1 coordinate 10,444,331, forward strand.
TGAATTAATTAATTTTTGATTTGAAATTTTCAACCAATGAGTAGTATATTTCAGATTTAAGTGGCCAGTTCGACAAAATGACAATTTAATAGCTTAAAATAGTAAGGAGGTAAAATTTTTTTTGTTTTTGTATGGTCAAGTTTTTAATGAAGACTTTTCATGCGATTTTTAGGTATTTTTACAAATCACAAAGATTATTTGACATATACTCATACAATAAGAAATAAGAAATGAAATAGTAATACAAAATTTTAATTATTTAATGTAAATTACTGGCTATAATATTTTTTGGCTGTTTTTATATACAATTTTTTTGTCTTGAATTAGTGTAGAACTCAGCCATCGCTATGTGGCTGGTTTATGCTTTTTGATATTTCTTTGAAATTGCCTATTTTGTATAAAACAGCCACGTTCAAAACGCAATTATTTGTATTATTAGAAACGATACAAAGTACTGGATAGGATACAAAAATTCGTAATAATTTTCTCTATAATTCTCAAATATAAAATAAACAAAACATAAAAAAAAAAACTGAAGTGCAACTCTTGAGTACTCTCGACACTAAAATGCTTATATCTCAGTTTGTACTTCTCCTCACATGGCTGCTTTCTGCATAACTAGGTCCAATTTTAAGATATTAAATGATCCTCTTCAATAAAAGTCCGAGTGACAGAAAAAAACTGAATACTTCGCTTCCAATAACGAAGGTGGGAAGACGGTTGAACGTTCGTAAGAATTCTACTAAAAAGATTACTAAAAATAATAAAGAATTTCTTCGTGCTCTTGGATTTAAAACATAAAAATGTTGCGGATCACAGATTTACCACAGCATGATAATTCCATCGAAAGTTATGAAATACATACCTACAATCCGTATAATAATAACTTTAAAGAGAACGATGAAATCAGAATACCAATTCATCAACAAGATGTATATGTGCTACCATCAGCAAGCTCTGTTTACATCGAAGGATATGCAAGTGTGTTTACAAAAGATGCGTCTGGAAAAATTACAAGAAAAGAGGTAGAATTGGTTAACAACCCGTTTTTGTTTTTGTTTCAAGACATAAGATATGAATTAAATGGTGTTGAAATAGACCACATTAAAAACGCAGGAATCACAACTACAATCAAATCTTATATTTCTTTGAATGATGGGGAAAGTAAAGCTAGTGCAATGTGGGGGTGGAATGTAAACGGTAGTAAACAAAAAAGTGGGAATTTTAGTGTCATTATTCCATTAAATAAAATACTTGGCTTTGCAGAAGATTATAATAAAATAATTGTTAATTGTAGACATGAACTTATATTACAAAGAAGCAGATCTATTATGAACTGTCTTACTATGGAAAAAAGTGATTATTTTGAATTGGACATACAAAAAGTACAATGGCGTGTCCCACATGTTCGAGTAAGTGATCGTGATAGATTATTGTTACTTAAATTATTAGAAAAAGATCGACCACTGCAACTAGCGTTTAGAAACTGGGATTTATATGAGTATCCAGTATTACCTAAAACAACAAAACACTCATGGTCTATTAAAACAGCTTCTCAATTAGAGAAACCAAGATTTGTTATACTCGGTTTGCAGACTAATAGAAAGAATAATCCTACTAACAGTTCTTCTGTATTCGATCATTGCAAAGTGACAAACGTTAAATTATTTTTGAATTCTCAGTATTTCCCATATGACTCACTAAATCTGAAATTTGGTGAAGGTAAATACGGTATATTATATGAAATGTATTCATATTTTCGTCAGTCATATTACAACTTTACTGTCGACCCACTGCTTGATCTGTCCACATTCAGAGAAAAAGCTCCGCTGTTTGTTATTGACTGTTCACGACAAAATGATTCACTAAAAACTGGACCAGTTGATGTTCGGTTAGAAATTGAATGTTCAGAAGATATACCAGAAAACACAACAGCCTACTGTTTGATCATAAACGATCGTTTATTTGAGTACAGGCCGTTAAGTAACATTGTGCGAAAATTATCATGAATGTTATCGTCGATGTACAAGGATTTAAAAATGAAGACAATGATTTTATACCTAAAGAAATAGCAGTTCAAACCGCAGGGCGAATCTTTGCACTTTTGATAAAACCCCCATATCCTTTTTATAATTTAACTAAAAAAGAACGTTTACAAGTAACTTGGATTGAAAGAAACAGAGGAATATGTTGGAATGAGGGATATATCCCATATTGTAATTATAAGGTTCTCATTAGAGATTATTTAAAAAACAAATGTATTTTTACTAAAGGTACTGAAAAAGTATTTTGGTTAAAAAATATATTACAAAGTGATAATGTGTATAACTTAGAAGATAATAATTGTCCGAGTTTAACTGTATTATATGAAAATTACACATTATCTCCTGATATTTTTAGATGTATCTACCATAGCAAAGTATGTGCATTAAAAAATGTATTTTGTCTTTATAAGTGGTGTCTAGAAAATAATATTCTTTTTTAAATAAACTTAATGATATTTTATTTGTGTTTCATTTAAAAATATCAACATTAAATGAAATCAATTTAATTTAAAAAAGCAGGCTCACTCATAACCCTAACCCTTAGAAATGATAATCGGTATCCAAAAATGTATTCGAAACCGTTTGATGAAAGGGTAAAAATTGCTAGATTAAAAGTTAAAAACTGAATATGAAAAACTAAAAAAAAAAAAACTGATAGATGAATAGTTAAAAAGTTAGATATTGAGGGCTTTGGATCTGGATCTCTTCTGATCCAGATCCAGATCCCTCAATATCTAACTACTTCTTCAGATCGGAGTTTGGTCTGATTCAACCTGATGAATGTTTATCTCTCCGTTTCAATTTTGACATACATGTCAACAATATATTCGTGATATAATCGCCGACATTTCAATATGTGATTATCTTCGTTGTCCCGAATCATTAGGCGGTATGAATAATAGTTCATTGAACTGACTTTTTTGTTCGTTTCAGAACCTGTAAATAGATGTAAAGATGTAAAGATGAAAAAGAAATTCGAATAATTGCCGGAAAAACCCTAAAAACAGCCCTTTTCTTTTTACCTTACAAACGTTTTCTAACTAAAACGAGCTTTATTGCTATTGTATAAAGTTCATATTGAATTACAAGCAGTCACTGTTGTTTAAACAATGTAGGTATGTTCCTAGCGTCAAAGAGTCAATTTGCACTTTATTACCTCTGTACAAAGTTCAAATTCAATCATATCTATCAAAACAGTGTGCATTGGAGCACAGATAAACAAAAAAGAAAAAGAAAACGAAATCGAATAGTTCGATTTGGTCGGTTTCTTTTTTTTTTTATTATTTATTATAAGAAACATACAGCTCAAATGTTACATTTGAAATAAAGTTATGTTTTTAACATATTAGCTAAAACAGTTTCCAACGATGAATATTACTTAGCAAAAATTTGGTACAAAACTAATCATATGAGAGGTTTTAGAATTAAAACACAACAACTCATGCACAAAAAAAGAAAAATAAAAGACTAAATTTGAAAGAACGAGGAAGATTATCAAGAAAAAAAAATACATCAAGTCACATATCAGTCACTATAGCCATAAAAACATGGTAACAGTTCCACCTAAACGCAATTAACCTTCCCAACAGCTAAAATGTAAGAACACAACTCACAGTTAAATACTCGTATATCAATATGATTATAACATTGATTATGTGTGTTGCAAGCCCGGACTAGAAATCTGTTTTGTGAATATTTAGTTTTACAAAATGGAACGGAAAAAACTGCATTGTAGCGAGCACTCAACCTTGGACAACGAAACGAAACACGACTGAGGAGGAAGGGAGAATCCATGTGGTTGTTCAGAATTTTAAACAAGAACACTTGATCTCTATGTTCGCGACGCAACTGCAAAGACTCAAGCTGTGGTGAATTATCTTTAAATTTGTAACTTAGTCTCTTTAAGAATTTATTTTGAATTCTTTCTATTTGTTCAATGTACGTAGCATAAACAGGGTTCCACACCGTGGAGGCGTATTCTAAGTGGCTTCTGACTAATGAACTATACAACATTAGGTAGGTATTTATATTTTTGAAATCCTTACACTGTCGTAGGACGAAACCCAACATTTTGTAGGCTTTTGCGGTTACCCTATTTATGTGACAGGCAAAATTCAGTCCACCATCAAGGTACACTCCCAGGTCCCTCACCCCAGTCACTCTTTCAATAGGGACATTATTAAATTTATAACTGTAGTGAAAGGGTTGCTTTTTACGCAAAAAAGTTATAGTATGACATTTTTTTACATTTAATTTTAGATTATTAGCTGAACAGTATTTGTAAAACTATCTAGGTCATTTTGAAAGAGCTGACTGTCTTCATCAGATTTAATAATGGCAAATATTTTTGTGTCATCAGCGTATAATAATGCATTAGAATAATTAAAGCAACCTATTACATCATTGATAAAGATATTGAATAGAAGAGGACCAAGATGAGAGCCCTGAGGGACACCTGATGTGATAGGAACAAAACTAGAAGCGTAGCCCTTTACTACTACCGCCTGGGATCTGTTACGCAGATAAGAGTTAAGCCACCTCAAGAGATCACCGTGTATACCGATATTTTCAAGTTTGGTAACCAATAGACTATGTGGAATTTTATCAAATGCTTTTGAAAAGTCGGTATACACAGCGTCAATCTGATAGCCATTTTCCATTGCCTCTAAAGTTATGTCCAAGAACTCACATAGATTAGACTCGGTGGATCGCCCTGAGATGAAGCCATGCTGATTAGACTTTAACAATGGTCTTATTGCGGAAAAAAGTGAATCGTAATCTATTTTTTCAATAGTTTAGGTACCACAGAATATTTAGATATACCACGGTAGTTAGCTATATTATGTTTGTCGCCATTCTTAAAAATTGGGACGATGTTAGATTTTTTCCAAGTTAAAGGCATCGTACCCTGCTTGATAGAATTATTAAAAAGTATTGAAAGAGGGGTTGCCAGGTACTTAGCACATTGTTTTAAAAAGGCTGGATGAATACCATCAGGTCCTGTTCCCTTCTTAACGTCAAGATTTTTAAGATATTTTTCGACGATGTCCCTGTCAATATGAACAGAATTGATTATATATGCGTTAGTTAACCCGTCAAAACTCAAAGTATTACAAGAAGGTGGCTCAAAGACTGATTGAAAAAAATTGCCAAACAGATCAGCTATCATCTGGCCCTTGAATGCATGCGTATCGCCAAAGTACAAATTATCGGGAATACTATTACTATTTCGCTTAGATTTTATAAATGACCAAAAGTATTTTGCATCCACTTGAATATTTTTCTCAGCGTGTGCGATAAATTGATCATAACACAGAGTTTCGTACAGTTTCACATCGCGATGAGCATCAGAAAAATTGTCGTAATAACTCTGTCTCCCATAATTCTTCCATTTTCTATGAAGACTAAGTTTTCTATTAATTAGTTTAATCAAACGTTTATTAAACCATACTGGGTATCTACTATTATTTTTAACAATTCTATGAGGCACAAACTTATTTATCACATCATTTACGATTTCATAAAAATTATTTACCGCAAGTTCAATATTATCTGAGTATAAATCTTTCTCCCAATTAATATTAGACAAATCATGATTAATTTTATTATAATCTGCCTTGTGAAAACAACGTACTCGTACAACGTTTCGCGATATTATTTCATTTGTTTTACTTTAAAATGCATCAGTTTTCAAGTCATTACATCAGTCAAACAAAAACAGCGTTACCAAAAGTGTTTTATATTATTTTTATTTTTTCAAATCCCTATTTTAAATACGGCTTGAAAGATTTGACTCCAAGTCATATCAAATAAAAAAAAAGGTTGAATCAACAACAAACTGTCAATTTCAGTGGGTTTTTTCTTGGATTTTCGGTTACCTCCTACTCTAATGAGCTAATGAGTTTGCTTTTATCAACTGATACACATAACAAATTCGTACCTATATAGTGTTTTGTGCAGTGTTTATTTACCTATGATCGCTAATTATTGCATGGGACAAAATAATCTATAATATAGATATGCCTCCTATTAGACGAAGCAATTTAGGTAGAAGAACCCGAAATGCTACAAACCAAGCTTATTACCGATCTAATCATGCTGCACAAGAACGTAACGGCCGAAATGAATGTGAAAGAATTCGGATATCACAAACGCGTGAAGCGCGAGCGCGACATTCAACTAATAATCCCTCGATCGTGAGTTATTCCAAACACAATTGAAATCAATGGGGACTACCGTTTCTTTGCTTACCAGTTGGCGCCACTGTAGACTGAGGTCCGGAGGTATAGCTGTCAAAGGCGATTGGCGCCGAAACAAAGTGTTATATCTTGAATCTAATTAAGGTTATATTGTTTATAAATAACTATCTTGATATCAACAAACTAACTTCTGAATTAGTTGCTCTTGAGGCCGCCTATTTTTGCGCTTTTCTTAATTCCGCTTTTAAAGCGTTCACATTAATCGCCAAATAATCCATATTTGCGATATTTTACGAAGGAGATCACTTTCTAGCAGGTAAATTAAAGAAATTATAATTTATGCAACAAATTCCGCTAAAACCAGTACAAAGTGAATGATATTGGACCTCACGCGACACTAGCGCCTCTAGTGGCAAATTCACTAGCGATAGCCCCCATTGTTATCGTGGCACCCGAGTGCCTCCTGGGGGTTGAAGGAATAATCGCGCAAGTTTTAATCGAGCTGCTTTCAGGTACGATGTGTCAATTGACTACAGTAACTACCGATGTGTTGTTATTGGTTCGATGAACTCGGTTTGCTCACATTGTAAGGCATTAAAATATAAAAACGAAGCTAATGGATTGTGTTGCGCAAATGGTAAAGTGAAATTGATACCATTGGAACCACCACCAGAGCCATTGTTTTCAGGAATAGGAACAGATTCCATACACTTTTTGACAAATATCCAACAATAAAACGATTGCTTTCAAATGACTTCATTTGGGTGAACAAATGTAGTACGGGAAAATTTTATGCCAACTTTCAAGGTATGTATTATAGCAGTTAATCTTAATTATTTTAGCGAACAATATGTTCTGTCACCTAAGTTAAGATGTGTCACTAATCATAATCATCACTTAGTCATCATATTATTTGGTGATTGAACAAATCTGCTGTACCATAATGACAAACATACGACATGGCATCTTGAGCATATTCATGCATATGTCGAGGGCTTCCGATGTATGTCGTTGGAAGAATAGTCATCCGACCAACATTCTGTGCATTTCCATCAGTATTAATCGCATCTCGAAGGTGAATATACTCTTCAGATCGGAGTTTGGTCTGATTCAACCTGATGAATGTTAATCTCTCCGTTTCAATTTTGACATACATGTCAAAAATATATTTGTGATATAATCGCCGACATTTCAATATGTGATTATCTTCGTTTTCCCGAATCATTAGGCGGTATGAATAATAGTTCATTGAACTGACTTTTTTGTTCGTTTCAGAACCCAACCCTTTAACCCTTTGACGATCGGATATTCCAGACACAATTAAAATCAATTGTTATCGCGGCAACCGGTTGTCGCTTATCCTCTTATTCCAAAACAAGGTTTAAACTTAATACTGAGTTTTATACTAGTTTTAAACCATTGACTAAAATAAACGCTATTACAAAATGAACTTTAACGTTAGTTCGAGGATCGTCTATGGTATTAAAGTTAAACCGCCATGACCCCTAGTTTAACTTCGGTACTAACCTCTAAACGTCAAATTTAATTCAAAAGTTGACATTCGCGTTTGTGTTTTTATTTGTAAAATCGCCAAAAATGGATATTAATTCAATTGATTTAATAGATTTGGACGATTTGGAGGACCTGGGAATGCTGCGGCGTTCTAATAGATACCGTATTCGTTTGAATCCTTTTGATTTAAACGACGAAGTCTTTCGCTACAAATATAGGTTCACTAAAAGGTTTGGGATGAAAATAGTGGACTTATTGCGTGACGATTTAGCCTACGACCCTCGAGGAAATGCTCTCAGTCCTGAGATGCAAGTAGTATGTGCACTACGGAACTGGGCTCGCCATGAAGTAAGTGGTATAACCTTGTAATGCAATGCAAATGATACTATAACTTAGCTTAGACGCTGCAGTAAAAATGTGCTAATGTTGTTTAATTTGCAGATTCAAGACGATACTGGTGACTTACACGGTGTATCTCAGCCAGTTATTAGCAAAACCTGCAAGAATATAGCAGGAATTCTGGCACGTATGTCACCCAGATTTATTAAAAAGCCTGCTACTTTGAATGAGCAAGAAGCAGTAATTACTACCCGTTCGCTTCGAGATGGCCGTCGATGACTGTTACAAAATGACGTCACAGGCATATATAGCGGTACCGTTGGCAAAAAGAAATAATTATATTTTTATTGCAATATCTTTTTATTACATCCATACATTTTAGTTTGATTTGATGGAGATACAAAATAATATGTACCCTGCGTCCTAGACAATATGTGAGTTATGAAAATAAATAAAATGGAGAAATTACAATAGATTATTTATTTATTCCTAATGCACAGTCAACCTTGCAAGAGTCCCTCACTGGTCGACTCAAAGTGTCGGCAATCACGTTGACTTTACCTGGCATGTAGTCAATGTCCAGATCATATGATTGCAGCTTCATAGCCCATCGAGCTAAACGCCCACTTGGCGTCTTGATAGACAAAAGCCATCTTAAAGGCTGATGATCGGTAGAAACACGTACCTTAGCTCCTTCAATATATCCGCGAAACTTATCTAAAGCCCCGACGACGGCTAAGGCTTCACGCTCCGTGGTGTGATAATTTCGCTCCGCAGGAGAAAGCAGCTTACTGGCGTATTCGATCGATCTCTGCTCCATTGGGGTCTCTCCTTGCATCAAGACTGCGCACCAAGTGCGTATGCACTCGCATCAGTGTGCAGAATAAACGGCTTATCGAAGTCAGATTGGCGCAAAACTAGGCTAGAAGAAAGACGAACCTTCAGTTCCTCAAAAGCTTTCTGCTCACTCTCCCTGCACTGCCAACGTCGGTTCTTTTTAGTCAGATCCGACAACGGACGAGCAACATCCGAGAACTGCGGAATAAACTTCCGAAACCATGCACAGGTCTGCAAAAATGTCTTAAGCTCTTTCAAATTCGTCGGAGGCTTCATCATCATCACTGCGTCGACCTTCGAAGGATCCGGCTCGATCCCGCGCGCTGATACAACATGTCCTAGGTAAGTAATCTTTTCTCTGGCAAAAACACATTTATCTCTGTTTGCTTGCAGGTTGAAGAGGCGGAGACGCTCGAAAACCTTTTGCAGGTCCTGCAGGTGCAGCTCAAAGCTGGAGGACAGTACGAGCAGGTCATCTAAAAAAACTAGCACGCAGACGTCTTTGAGCCCAGACCTCATGCGATCCATCAAGCGTTGGAACGTCGCCGGCGCATTTTTCAAACCAAACGGCATTCGGCGAAATTGGAACGTTCCAAAAGGCGTCGTGAACGCGGTTTTGTGTCGATCCTCGGGAGCTACTAATGTCTGCCAACACCCAGCCTTGAGATCGATGGAAGACATTACACAGCCCACCTTAGCACTCTGCAGCAGCTCATCAATTAACGGAAGTGGGTACTTATCTGTACGGGTGACGCTGTTCAACTTCCGGTAGTCCACACAGAAGCGTATCTCCCCATTCTTCTTTGGTATCAGGACCACCGGTGAAGCCCACTCAGATTCAGCATCTTCAATCACTTCCTGTTCCAGCATTTTCTCCAATTCCTTCCTAATAACTTCTTTTTTCACAGGCGTGACACGATATGGCGGACTGGCAATCGGCGCGGCATCCCCAGTATCTATACGATGCACAGCAAACGGCGTTGGTCCCCCTCTTGAAGCAAAAACATCATCAAAATCATTCAGGAGATCTGACAGTTTTTTACGCTCATCCGAACTAAGATGAGATCTTTCGTCCTCGCGAAGACCCATAGACGAGCAAACAAGTGGTTGAGAACGCCTTTTTTCAAAAAGTATCGGTTGCGGTGTACGATCATGCCTAAAAAACCAAGTACCGCGGTCAAAGTTCAATACCATGCCAGCGTCTTCAATAAAATTCATGCCTAACAAACTCTCGGTTGCACCAGGCAACATAATAAAATTAACGGATAGTGTTACCCCTCGCACCACTACGTCATCAGGTGCAGTTTCAACATTTTGTGCACACACACGACCGTCTGCGAATTTAAGTTCAGTAAATACAGTATTAAATATATGACCATGTTTAACTAAATGCGATCTTAAACTAACACTACCAATGCACTGTTTTGCGCCGGTATCGACTAAAATATTGCCCACTTCACCATAGATTTTCACACTAAGCATTGGGCGCATACGAGAATCTACACTGACTGTGTTCGCGGACACAGAGTGAAAAGCACTCGCGGTAGACGGATCGACACTTTTATTTTGCTTGCACGTAGGACAGTTAGACCGGATGTAACCGGGTGCACCACAGCCGAAACACGTTATCGTGGCACTTCGTGCGATACCAGTCCCGGGTGCTTCCTTCTCTTCGGTGCCATTCTTCTTTTTCGTAAGTCGCGGGCAGGCCTCTTTAATGTGGCCATACTGTCTACAATAGTTATAAAGAGGTCGCGGTGGCTTACTCGTCGACGGCTGGGGCCGTGTAATCGTGCTGGAGGCTGTAAACCTAATGTAGCCCACATTAGGTTTAAAATCAGCGGTAACCCGCGGACAAGTCTCCTCCATAATCTCTTCCACGCGACGTGCCTGAATCAACAACTCACCAAAGGTCTGAAATGCCATACGTGGCACCTTCTCTCGTATTTTCTTATGTAGTAGCCCATAGGTCATATCTAACTGAACTGTGTCGCTTAAAGACATAGGCGGCAATTTAGCAAACAAATATCTGATATGACAAACAAACATATCTGTACTCTCATTATACCGCTGCTCTCTCTCAAAGATCTGTCTATAAACTTTATGTGGTGGTAAGCTTGGCCCAAATGTCTGTTGTAACGCCTCTATAGCATCTTGCCAGGTCGGAGTGTAATCTTTTACGCCCTGCCACCACGTGGCGGCAAGCTCTGTCAACAATATAGGCAAACCACGTAACGCCACGCTATCATCAATGTTGAGACATTGTTTGTACGTTTCGACAGCATCGACAAAAGCTTGAACGTTGCTCGACTGTTGACCATCAAAGCGTGCAGTACACTTAGCAAAATTACCGGAGAAAGGAAGCGTACTTACAGGATTGCTGCTACTTAGCCTGTTAATCAGCAGCAATAGTTGTTCTGTACTCATCGTGATAGGTGCATTAGCAGCGGCAGCGTCGACCGCAGCAGGCGCGGCTACTGGCGGCAAGTCCAGTCCAAGCGCAGGTACAACGTCAGCGGCGCGCTGATCAGCATCAGGCGCAGGCGCTGGCGACGGCCTCTCACCGTGAGGCCGGGCGCCGGCATCAGCAGGACTCGCAGCACGCGATCTCGTCAACACCATTTTAACGAATAAAGAGTTCACGCACCAAGTTTAAAGTTTACTATCACGAAACGTGTACTAAGTACAGGACACAATAATACTACACAATGCCCGTGTAAGTATTTTCTACAAAACAGTTCCGAAAGTACGTAGGTAACAGCAAATCGAATTGGAAAAAAGTTCGTTATAAAACAACGCCGTACAGTACTTGAGTAGGTATATACGTATACTAGATATGTGCGCCGATGCCTTTTTGATCGGCGGCGGCGTCTGATGTTAAAACGGTCGGCGGCGGCGGCGTCATCGGCGTAATCGGCGTGGATATTAGATCGAATGAAAATAACATTAGAAATAAAAACTCTCTTTAATCATTTGAATCTTGTAACTTACACAAAATCTTTGACAGAAGTAACAAAATAAAATTTTTGGTAAACTAAATAAGGCAACTTCAGCTACTGTACCATAATTAAATCTACAAATAAACAATATGGCATACTTCTTTGTCATGTTTAAATGTTTAGTAGTAATAATAAAGACTTAATTACTATTTAAGCAAAAATAATATGGCCCAGCTCAGCCGAGAACAATCAATAATTTTTAGAATTAAATATGCTGCAGTCTTTCTAGTCACACAAACAAACGAAATAAAAGAAACATCTGATTAATTTCAATACAATTTTGTGCATAAGTAAAAACTTCATTAAAGTTATTGCTTATGTAAAATATTCTTACAAACATCGTAATTGTCATGTATAAAAATTATCTTATCAACTGATGTCGGATTTAAACGTGATCTTTTCGATGTAATGGTAAGTCCTGCAACTGAAAAGACTCGCTCGCTTGGTGTGCTTGTTGCAGGAATACACATAATTGCTCTTACACAATTGAACAGCCAAGGATAACTTTTTTCCTTTTCACGCCAATAACTAAGTAAGTTACCGTCGGCTACATCTTTAGGATTACATCCTCCAAAGTACTTTCAACATTCAGCTTCAACAGCATCATCATCATTTGTGCTCATATTAGGAGTTGAATTCTTCTTTGATATGGCTAGAAGCAAGTCGGATGTAGAAGATGGCGTTATATCAGAAGAGGTAGACTGAGTTTCTTCGTTTCTCGTGTCTTGATGGAATTGGACATCAGATTGCCGGACGTGTTCCTTAACAAAATCACTTAAAAATGAGACTCTTGTTAGCCCATTTTCTTCAAAATATTTATCAATTGCACACAGTTCTTGAAATCTACAATCAAGTAACGCAGCCACAATCATCAGCTTATTAACAGGAAACCTGTGATCTAATTTATTTAATATGTTAGTCTTCATGCGACTGATTATGACAACTTCGTTGTCATCAATGTGTTTTAGTGCATCTTCTATTTCACAACTGAATACGAGCGCCACATTGATGGTGATAGATTTTGATGCACCCATTATATTAACGGCATCTCGAAATTTCTTCAGAAGTTTAATCAAATCCCCCAGAAGCCTCCATTCAAAGTCTTCAATTTTTAAATCAGGTTGATTCAATTTGACAAGGAGTCGGTGAATTGGATTTCTGTTACATTGATTGTAGATACTTCCCAACATTACGAGGATGCTATGCCAGCAAGTCAGATTTCATCAGTTTCTCCACTGGCAGGAATCAACTCATCGATATCAATAATTTCTCCAGCTTCATCAACATTAACCAATAAGCGTTTCTGTTCTTCATCTGCATCCTTTCTAAGATCTGGAAGTTTAAAACGAAGACTTTTGGCAATCTTCTTGCACTTTGTAACGATATTCTGTATTTCCGGCGTTACTTTAACTCCATCTTGTACTACAAGGTTGTGTAATCCGTGTCCAAGGCGTATGTTTTGTGCTAACACTTGTACGGCTCGTATCGAACTGATCAACTGACAAATGCTGACCTTGAACATGAACGAACGCGCTTATGTTACGGCAAGTGAGAGAGAGACAGAGAGAGCTTTCATTCGGCCGTTAGCTTGTGGTTCGCTCATACTATCTTTGCGCCGACGACGCCGGCATAAAATTCGGCGGCGGCGGCGTGACAAAAATTACCAGCGGCGTACGCCACGCCGTTCGGCGCACATGTCTAACGTATACATAGTCCACTAATAAACGTTATGATAAAATAATTTCCACTAAAACGTTGAGCACAAGATTCAGTTAAACAAAACTAACGTATTTTAAAATTCGAACGATAATGTTCTGTGAAAACCGGGTAGCAACAACTTTAGCGTAGGTAGGTAGGTACACGTATTGTACGCGACGCCCGCACATACAGTTCTAGAAGTTATGCACTTAATACTGTTATAGGTAAGTAAGTAGACGATTAAGCACTCCGCGGCAACGTTCTAGAACATTTATAGAAATAAAAATCACCAACCGAACCGAATAACCGATTATTTCGAAAATGTTCGTTCACTGATTCAGTCCCGCGTTGTGGCGCCAGTTTATAGGGGGCGTACGTTGTTGTGAAATGAAGAGCCGGCTTTTGTTTATCCACAGACTTTACTCAATAAAACTTATTGTTCCAAATTACAATTTTACGTAAACTTATGGTAGGTACTATCGTTAGCTGCGGCGGCGCAGGCTCGTACGCGCACCCCGCTCAACGTCAATCTGTGTACTGGAGGAGGCCGAGGAGGTGGCGGGAGAGGCGTCGTTCGCGACAGGAGCGGCGAGACTCTGGTAGGGCTGGCGTAGGGGTGCGAGGGAGGCGAGGGGGCGACGTAAGGATCGACAGGCGCGCTATACCGTGAAGATATCGAAACAGGTAATGCCTATCCTGGTTCCTGGAGAACAGAAACTAGAGGTTTAGAAAGTTTATGTCACCAAGGAAGTAACCATTATTCGGTTTCAGCAATCCAGAAACGAGAAACCCTTAAGAACTACTTTAACAATGAAGGTGCTGTGCCTTGGCAATCGAGAATGATTTCATGATTACTGCAAGTCTTCTGTAAAACTTCTTGTGTAAAACTTAAAACTAAAAAATAAACTATTGCAAATATCTTACCGTTCTTTTTCTCTTCATAGGTACATTTTTAATAAAACTGTGCATTTCCTGGAACCAATGCAGCTTCGACTTATATTCTTCTTGAGAACCTGCTCCAGACCGGGTTGATTTATAAATTTTTGTGAGTTCTTGAGAATACGTTGCTCTTAAATTTTTAATTTTACTTTTTACCTCTTTGGTAGTCATATTAATACCCATCGTCTTTAATTCGTCACACATTTTTTGTAGCGCTGAATCACGTTTAGACTTGTCTTTATAACTTGGAAGGGTGGCGTTCCACAAATATTCATGGTCACGGTACAGTTGTACGAACTTTAAATTAATCTCCGTACTTAGTTTGGGCATCTTAAAATCTCAAAAATACGTCACGGAGAAAAACAAACAAAATGCGTGGTTACTGCTTACGAGTCAACTTTAAACTAGCTTCGCCGGCCACATGAAGCTAGTACACAAGCCAGGATAGTAAAATCAGTGGTGGGGGGCGCTACTAGCCTAAAAAAATAGAACCCCATCCTATTAAAAACTGTCCTAGCTTATCAACTACCTATACTAGTTTACTAGCTTAGAAATGAAGCTAGTTTTATCTACACGAAGCCAGAAGTACTAGCTTGCTAGCTTACTGACACTAGCTTGCTACTCGTATCCTGGCTTGAAAAACTAGCCCCGTGTAGCCCGGGCATTAAGGTAACACCACAAAAAAGGTTAGCCACTTAACATCGGTTACAAATTATTAAATTGGTTCAGATGTCGAAATACACAAGTGGCCCTTATTTTGTTTTGACTAGTATATTTACCATAGCATCACTATCAAAGTCATTGACCTCTATAACAAAATCATGAGGAGCAATCTCCATGACTTGCAAGTCCTCGGGAGAAGGGGATGGGGGCTTTGTGCCACCTCCTGTCAGGAGCTATTCTTTTCGGTGGAAAGACAAGTTGGCTTTGGCTGCCAACTTCATTCTTTTCCACGCTAATTTTATTTCTGTGTCTGTACGATTTTTGCCGGTAATTTCATTAAATCTGAAAAAAAAGCATCACAATTATTGTAATAAACAGCAAATCAATTCATTGGACAAGAAATAAGTAGATACTTACTTATTTGTTAAATTTTTCCACTCTTTGACTTTTAAATTATTTACATTTGTCTTTGTGGATTTATCTTGCAAGTATTTTGGCTGACTGGGCGGTAAGTGTACGTAATATTTCCTAGAATAACCATGAAAGTATTAATTAAAGTAATGTATCAAAAACAAATCGCTCATTATCATTAAATCTCGTATTTAGGTAAACTAAGTTGGACTAACCTTTTCCTCTGTACTCCAATTTTCACCCCTTTTTTTCTTTGCTAGTTCCATACCTATTTTAGAGCTAGGTACGCCCACACAATCACACCACAAGTTATGTACTGAGTAGCGCGAATTATTATTAAACAAAGCTTCTTTATTATAGGATTTTACTGGAAATGGAAATGCAACTGCGATGACAGAAGTACTCGAATTACGCGCGCCGCTTACTCGTTTCCGTTTCACGTTAGCTACGAGTAGATAGTTGTTAGCTTTCAAAAAACTTGACCATAGAATTAAAATTCAGTTGTTAAAATATAAGATATTGGAATAACTACTATTTTACTTTCTACAGTTATTCCAATATATATAAAATATTGGAATAACTGTAGAAAGTAAAATAGTACGAATTCCATTAAAAAAGTGATTATTAGTAATTGTTTTTTCTTTAAATAAATAACAATCTTGTAAAAAGAAACGGCGCATTGAACGCTGAACGAATGAATGTATGATAAACTAACATTTGCTGCTTATAATCTGTGGATCTGATTTAGACCAGTGACGATCTTCGGTACTAACTAGTCCTTGGTTGGGCTACGATTTGTAATACGATATAATTTTAGTGCCGTAATAAACCTTAATACCGTAATAAGCCAAGTCCTGGTTTAAACCCGTTACTAAAGATGTTTTTGTAATAAGAGGGTTGGGGTTTGAAGCGTTAACTTTAATACCATAGACGATCCTCGAACTAACGTTAAACTTCATTTTGTAATAGCGTTTATTTTAGTCCATGGTTTAAAACTAGTACAAAACTCAGTATTAAGTTTAAACCTTGTTTTGGAATAAGAGGGTGAGAGTTTACGTTTATAATAAAATGAATTTGTTTCACCGTGAGGTGTAAACAAAATTTTTTGATAGTCGAATGTAACTGAAGTTATAATTTCAGGATGTGCAATAGCTTGTATTTTATCCTGTTTCTTTAACGATCTTGCAATATCTTTATTTTTCATTAAACTCATCGGCGTTTTGAGTATCAGGGCAACTTTTAAATGCGGTGCACACATCCCACTGGTATTTTTTAGGGACAAAGAAGCTTATATTTATTTCCTTGTTAACAATGTCTCGATATTGGCGGACTGTAGGTACGTACTGTATCTGAAACATTATTTTCCTCTGCCCATGCCTGATATAATTTAAACATAATTGAGAAATTCAAGTCACTGGGAAAGTAAAGTATATTTGAGTCTTTCCTTATGTAATGCGACTCCACAGGCCTAAAAGATTTTACTTTATTGCAGACACCTTCGATGAAGTTGTGTTTGTCTTAGTTTTATCGTGATGCCTTAAATCTTTTGAACAATTGCCAGTGTTTTTATCGTATTTATCTAAAGCGCAAGGCTGTATACTGTCACCATTGCTCTTTAATATATATGGAGAGTACATTATGCGGAAAACCCTCGAAGACTGGAAGAAAGGATTCGTAGTGGGCGGCAAGCGCATTTCCAACCTCCGTTATGCCGATGATACCGTTCTCATCACCACATCCTTTGAGGACATGAAACACCTTCTGCTTAGACTGGAAATGGAAAGTAACAAACTGGGGCTGGCTGTGAATAAGCAGAAAACCAAGCTTATGGTTGTAGATCGCGCCGCCAAATTAACAGATGCCCATGACTGTATTCGGGGAACTGACAAGGTGGATACATTCATTTATCTGGGATCGCAATTAAGTAGTGACGGCAGTTGTGCTCCAGAGATCAAGCAACGTATCGGTATGGCCAAAGACGCGATGACACGGCTTCAAGTTATCTGGAAAAACCTTAGCGTAGGTTTCCGCACTAAAACACGCTTGGTGAGAGCACTGGTCTTCCCTATTTTTATGTACGGAGTGGAAACGTGGACCATACTAGCCAGAGAAAGACAGAGAATAGACGCATTCGAGATGTGGTGTTGGAAGCGAATGCTAAGGATACCCTGGACAGCCAAACGCACTAATGTGTCTATTCTATCACAATTGAATGTCAAAACACGTCTGTCCTCAATCTGATTAAGTCGCGTACTTTCATACTTTGGCCACATAATGCGAAGAGAAGGCGAGTGCCTTGAAAAGCTGGTCATGGTTGGTGAAGTGAAAGGCAAGAGAGCGCGAGGTCGTTCGCCAACTAGATGGTCTGACCAAGTGAAAGAAGCAACCTCCTCAAGCAAGTTTCATCAGGCGGTGAGAGCAACGATGGACCGAGACCGGTGGAGAAATTTAACAAAAACCGGTGATCGCGATCCTCAGTAATGAGGGATCGATTAGAGAGAGATCTAAAGCGCACATAATAAATTGATTACTAACGCATAACGTGTTTTTAGAAAAAACATCTTACTTTACGTGTTTTTGTAATAAAGTTATTATTTTATGTTTATTAAACTATTTTTTGGCGTGATTACACCCATCCAAAATTACAGCTTCCTACTTGTACAGCTTGTACTTCAAACAGTTTCTAAGCCTCGGACAGACAAACAGTCAGACAAGTCAAGTTGGACTAGGCGTAAGTATATGGGTTCTTTGTAAGGACTACGAAACCCTAAAAATCCTAGAAATATTTCTAGGAAACAATAACATTTTATAAAAAAAATACCGAAGTATATAATAACATCTACGATGACAGCGAAGTAGAAAGAGTCAAATGGCAGATGGTCGTTTATGCATCGGTACTCCAAAAAATAACCTCTATTAGATTTATTATTGTACAAACACTAAAACTAAAAGTACATGTATATTTTTGAAAATTTATTTATTTTAAGGATTGTAACCACTAATTCAAATGACGACTACAATAAAGCCTAGTTTAATCACCGATATCAGACATAAAACCTTAATCAACCTAAAAATTTAAGCGCACCGTCGAAGATCGTATCAACTGACTGACGCCCCGCGCCCCCGCGTCAAAGCAGCCAACGTTATTTGGTCGCTTTAGCTTCGTCCTGTTTGAAAGAACATACGTAGCTGCCTTTTTTTACGTACGAAAATTGAATGGAATAAAGTGATTTAAGCAAAAAAAAAGAAAATCGTGTTATGGGGTCTTATGTAATTAAAACGATAGTGCAAAAAACTAAAAATCAGGACTTTGTAGATGACTTTAGTTACTTTGCACCCGTCGATATTATCTGCCTGTATTTCTTCGCCCTAGTAAGCCGCAATTAAATGAAACATGGTCTTATTTTTGTACTGTGTGAAGGGACCGTCGCTTAAAATATGTAGACGTTTGAAATTGGGCACTAGTGTCTTTATCATCTTGATAATTGGTTTTTGATTCGTCACTGAGTAAAAAGCTATGAACTGCATCTTTCAAATCTTTTTGTACCATCTTCGTTTTATTTATTTTTTCTTTATTTTTCTTCTTTTGTATTCTATTTAAGCGCATTTTGTACTTAGAAAGCTTGTTTTCTACAATCTTCAGTTTAGATTTGACCATGAGATTTTCTAATTAAAGTCGTCGTTTGATTTTGCAGCTACAGCCCAGCCAGATTCAGCCCTAGAGGTAGATCTTGATGACAATGAAGGGGCTGGGCTTGTTGGAGGGGTTTCATCTGTGAATCGTATAGTTTCTCTTTGCATCTTTAGTCTATCTCTACGTAATTTTGCGTCCTTTCTCCATTTGTTTTGTAGTTGTCACTGTTGCCTATCTGGATAAATCATTTACTGTCTTAATTTCTCTTTGCGATTTTTTCCTATGGTAGTACTCTCTGTCTTTCTTTCGCTTTTCTTCTAATGCTACTGGATCTTTCTTCAATTTTTCTCTTGCTCTCCTCACTTCTTTTGTTCGCGTCTTCTTTTCTTCTTTTCATCTTCAGTCAATTTATTTCTAGTTCTAGCCATTGTCTGTGGATAAATAAAAAGAGGGAGCTTAAGCAAGGCAAAAAACATAAACCAAACGATTTATTTTTAAAGTAGAATACGAATTTCTCACGTCTAAGTCAACTACAAGCTGACATGTTTAGTCATTGTCTGGAGATCATTTGACTTCACCCTGAAGATGATTTTTAAATGCGATCAAAACGTATCGGTCATGTAGTTGACTTTATTCGTGTATTGTTACTCTTATTCTGCTTTAATAATAAATAAAGAAACAGCTAACTTGGCACATTCAACCAAAATGCAAAAAAAAAGTTCCCAAAATAATAATATTATTTGTAAAAAAAACCGCCTTGTAAAAAAAATTCAATATTTCTATTATGCAGTTAAATATCTAATTCGCATTAACGATCACATGCAAAACCAGGCTGCACATAACAAAAATAAAATATTTCATCCATTTGGTGGACATTCATCTTTTTGGCACCGAAATGATGTCCAACGAATAGATTTTTCTGAGAAATTATTTCATACCAAGCATTATTTTGAGGTTATGTTGAAATCACAAGTCCTTATAGATTATTAAGGTTTTAAAGAGAAATTATGAATTATTAAGGTGTTACTTACCAAATTACACAAGTAACCGAAAAGATACACTCAACTTTGACACCACCAGTTATTTTTGAACAAGGAGCAATAATTTCGTTCGTGTGCGATCCGCGTCAAAATGGCGCTGTGCGTGATCAGCTGAGTATTGGACGCGTTCGTAAATAACGTTCCGTGTAGGGTTTGAATATCGAAATATCGAATATCGAAAATATCGAAATATCGGGGCTAAATTGATAAATCGAAATATCGATTTTATTTTTGACAATATCGAGATTTTCGATATTGACGGCATTTTGTGCAAAAAAATTCGATACAAATTGTGGAATTTCTCTGCAATTGGCAACACCGGCTCGGCGCGGCGCAGCAAAAATGACCATATATGGTAATAATGCGAATCGTCTTAACTGATTGGCTCCCTAGGCTAGACGCCAGTGCAGGGACGCGATCACGCGATTAAGTTGCTTGTTGCTTCGCCGCTTGCTCGCCAGTTTGCTTCATTTTGTGCTGTTAATTAAAATTTAACTAATCTTCAAGTACACAACATATTTGAGTAGTGAGTATTTCAATGTTATTTGAATTTAATTAATAGGCATGTACCTAACCTACTTAAATATTAAACATTTTAGTGGGTTAAAGGTACAGTTATTCCATATTAAAGTTTATAATTTTTTAAGTTTTTAAGTGTGTTAAATGCATTTTATGGTTGTGTTTGTTATCATGTCTGTGTTCTTTGCCTTGCTGTCTGGTATGGGTGTAATGATAGTGTTGCCCAAAAAAATGCGGAAAACGCCATAAGCTAGTTTTGGCTTCTTTATAATAAGCTTTATTCTATTTCCTATAATTATTAGACCATGCGAATAATAACCAGTGCTTTAACAACACACGCAGTTGTTTTAATTGTGTTTCGAATGCAAACTAAAGAAGAGAAGTATGTCTGAGATATGCCGCGCAGTAATTCCGCGCAAACATTTTTAAGCTTTAACTAACTAATAATTATAGTAGCCCGGCAGACTTGTGTCTAGCCAATTTCTCGTGCGTGTTACTGTCGCTCTATGTTTGGATATACCTACCATGTACCATATCGTATTATTACACTGTAATGGGTAACGTTTTATTAAAAATCAAATTTAAGAAAAAACTAACAGTTTATTAGATATCTCTATTTTGTCTCTCTAAACTTATCGAGACTTCTTTTTGACCTTTTTAATTATTTCACAATATTTAATATAATCTTGATATAATAATTGATTTTATTATCTAATATAGATAACACTACAATATAATTAATAGCGCATGCGTTTAATTATATTCACTTTATGATATGTTGTGAATGTATATATTAATCATTTAGGTTTTTTCTTGTAGGGGAAAATGGAGGAGCCTGTAAAATCTAATTACGCAGATCACAAAAAGCTTTCACAAACTAAAACATCAGTTTGGTATTATTTTTTAAAGTCAACGGATAATCAGACCGCCAAATGTAAAATATGCAACAAAATAATTAAAACCATGGGAAGTACGACTACTGGACTTCACACTCATCTAAAAGCAGCTCACTCAATTGACTTAAAACGTATTGCTGATTCTTTGCCTGAAGCCGCATCAACATCCAGTACTTCGTCGATTTCCACCAGTTCCAGTCCCGCAAATCAATGTTCTTCTAATGCAGGAAAAAAAAGAAAGCTAACAGATTAATTTTCAAGTTCTAACAGCTTAGAGGAAACTCTTTCCCGTCTGACAGCCTTAGATGGACTTCCTTTTCGAGTTTTCGAAAATTCAGAGGACCAAAGACGTATTATGGCTCAGTGTGGATATAAGCTTCCTAAATCATCTAATTCTATAAAAAATATAGTGCACGCACATAGCCAGGCAGTCAAGGAGTCTTTGATCAATAAACTATGCAAGATGAAAACCGAAGGTATTAAATTTTCATTAACATTAGACGAGTGGACAAGTTCCAGCAATAGACGATTTATGAATATAAACATTCATTATAGCCAAAGTCCGTCCCCTGGAACTTTTGTTAATAACTTTGAAAATCTTGGTCTTGTAAGAATAGTGGGTAGCATGCCAGCCGATGTTTGCTTAAAACTAATTAACGAAAGGTTGTCAGACTTTGGCTTAAAACTTAATGATGACGTAGTCTGCTTGACTACTGATGGAGCAAGTGTCATGAATGCTGTAGGGCGTCAAGCATCGCTGTATCATCAAAAATGTCTAGCTCACGGGATTCAATTAGCTGTATTGGATGTCCTGTATAAGAAAAAATATACCCCACCAAAACAATTATTGGACAACGACAGCGACGAAGATTTGGATGAACTGAGAATGAGTGACTCTTTTCAGTTATCTCTAAGAAGTAATAATCAAAATGATGAGTTCATTTTCCAGGATTTGATTACAAAGGTCCGCAATATAGTAAAAATTTTTCGCAAGTCACCGACTAAAAATGATGCTATCCTACAGAAACATGTGCAGGAAGAGATTGGTAAAGAACTAAATTTAATTCTTGACTGCCGAACCCGATGGAGTAGCTTAGCTGACATGTTAAAACGATTTGTGGAATTAAAAAGTCCTATTCGGAAGGCGCTTATTGACTTGAAAACAAACCTGGATGTCACTGAAGAAGAGTTTGAAAGGATGCAAATTGTAAGTAGTTTGTTAGAGGTTCTTAAAGCTACTGTTGAAGAATTATGTAAAAGAAATTGTAATTTAATTATTGCTGATTCCGCTATAAAATTTATGCTGGAGAAAATTGATGCTATGTCAGGGGAGGTAAGCGTAGCATATGATCTTGCTAAGGCTTTGAAACGCCGCATAAATGAACGTCGATTATTAATAGCTGGAACACTGAAATACTTACATAATCCAGATGCATTTTTTCAGTCCTCCGATTATTCCGAGATATTTTCTAAACCTAACCCTGAAGAAATTAGACAACATGTCATGGACTTGTGCTAGCTTGGGGGAACTTCTGATTTGCTTAACAGTTCTCCGCAACACAAGCAAATAACCGATTTAGAAAGCCAGCCCCCGTTTGAGGTTTCGTTAAAAAAACAACTTCAGTTAGCAATAGAAGAAACTATTTGCGTCAAGGGTAACCCAAGTGAGAATAACCCTGATGTTGAAACTATGATAAAAATAGAGATGGCACTTTACGAAAATGGAGGCCTCAAAGGGAAATATCTTCAAAGAGCTTATGATAGGTTGATAACTATTCCACCAACTAGCGTGGAATCGGAGAGAGTTTTCTCTTCTGCAGGTTACTTATGTAATCACCTACGAAGCAGATTGAGTGATGACACAATTAATACACTGTCTTTTTTAAGGTCACACTATTTAAATAAACAAAAATAACTTGCCTTGCCTTTGTTTGACCCAGAAAACTGTATTTCTGTTTTATTAGTCTAATCATTTTTAATAATTGATCTCAATGTTGATGATAGTTGTGTTGATTTATGATTTATTTTTTAATGAATGAAGTAAAAGTTATTTTATTTTTGATTGATAAGTATTTAAAAATGTTTTGTTTTGTTTTGCTGAGAAAGATATGGTTTAAGTTTATTTTTCTTGTTTTAATAATATTGTTGTTGTAAGTCGGAAGCGAAATGAGAAGAGTCATGGTTGTTTAATGATAAAAATATGGTATAAAACAAATATTGTTAGGCCAAATAATTTTAAATAAACAATATTATAAAAAAAAAAATTGTTTTATGGCGTTTATCGAAAATATCGAAAATATCGAAAGTTCGATATTGGCAAATCTTCAATATCGGAAATATCGAAATTGATAAAAGTGCCCGATATTGCGACCCCTAGTTCCGTGCACAAAATTTTATTGTTTTCATAATAATTTATTAAAAAGAATAAAGTTCACCAAATAGATGTAATTTTTAATAACACTATTGCCATATGCAAAAAGTGTCTTGAATTGTACGCATTATTTTTAGTATTGAGTTATTAAAGTAATTACAATGTCTAATTTGGGAAAACATATGCAAAGGTTAATTTTACAAATCAAGTTTCTTTATATGATCGAATTTGCATGAAGAGAGAGAGCGGTAACAGCCCACCGAAGCGGACTTTTCTTTCGAAATTGTTTAATAACAACTTTATTTATATTTTATTTGTAATTACGAATATACATTTCGAACCTGGCGCATTGCGCCCCACTGTTCAAAGAGCTTAAAATCTTACCTCTTCCATGTCGCTCGTGCTGTCCATGTGCTTCCATACTCGAGATTTGCTTATTTGTGAAAAAACACCCACATTTTTTCCCTTTAAAAAGTGAGGTGCTTAAAAACAATAGAGTAAGAAGAGATGAAACTAAGCTATATCTACCACTCAATAGACTAAAAATATGTTCAAATATTGTTTATTCCAACGCAATTAAAATATTCAATAAGCTGCCTCCTACTATTAGAAATATGACATTATGTAAATTTAAATACAATCTGAAGAACTGGTTAATGAATAAATGTTTCTATACTGTTAGTGAATTTTTACAAATGAATATTATTAAAGATGACTTTTAATAATTAATTGACGACGAACGAGAATAATGTAGTGAAATTTCACATTAATAAAATTGAATTAAATTGTAACTAAAATTGGCTAACTATAATTATATTATATTGATTAAAGAATGTGCGTGCCTGTATCCAAAATATATACCTAATAGAGTAATATGAATATTTCTACGCCACTAGTGGCAGAATGTGCTGAACTATGTTTATTTAAGATCCTATATGTACCACTTTCTTAGAAATAAATGATTTGATTTGATTTGAAATAATGAATAATTATCTTTACTATAAAATAATAACATATTCTTTTAATTACATTTTAATTTTTAATTTCATACATAATAGGGGTTAAAGTATGAAATTGCCGATTATTTTCCCACTTTTTATTTTGTTTATAGCTCTTAAGTATAGTCATATTATTGCGTAATTCTTTTTGTATTGTATCAAAAACTAAATAAAGTAACTTTTGACTAAAAAAAAAATGCAATACTAGTGCCTATTACTTCAAAGGAAGTGGTTGAAAAGACCCCTTACAATGTGTCAGCTGACCTTCTTGCTTCAATTAAGTATATTTGTATTATATTCTTTGATTTTCAGAAATTTAAATACTATAATGCGTAGCTTTATAACCATCTAACTTTCACCTTTAATTGCATCGAAAACAGTGCAGGCGTTTTTAAAAAAACAAAAAAAATTTTAAAATGGAAAAATGACTTTTCTCGATTTCGTCCATACAAAACGGCAATTTCATACTTCATCCCCTAATATTAAGAAGAACTAATGAATTATGAGAAGTCATGATTATTACATATTGTTACAGTAGTCATTAAAAACAATCTTTATTCAAAGACAGGTATTTATTGTAAAATCACAATCTAATTACTATGAATATAAAATTTGTAATCAGTTAAATAATTTACGCAAAAAACAATTATACTATGTGAAAATAAGAAGTAAATGTACTGGCTTCTCTAAATATAATTAAGTAAATAATTAAGGAATTAATAAAATATATACTTATTTTTACATTAAGAATTATTTTAAATGTATTTTTTTAGAACTGATGCGGTTCTCCATAGCTAAAGTATTTTTCTCGCAAGGGAAAATAACTTTAGAACCAGAGCCTTCTTAAATATCATTGATTGATTATACTTTTATTGCACAAAATAAAGCTAACATAAATTACAATTTGACAATCTATACAATAAGGCAGTCTTATTACTAAAAGCAATCTCTACCAGACAACCTTTGCGTAGGAATTAGGATTATCTATTTCTGGTTCGTCTTTCCCTTCCCTGCTAACGTCTATAACACACATTGCCGGGAGCGTATTGGGTATTGTATAGAATGCCTAGGCAATGTATCAAATGAAAAATATTTATATGCATGTAATGGAATTATACGTACCTAAATTGTAGTGTTGGTTGTACAAAATAAATAAATATTTCATATTTCATTTCATATTTCATTTCATACATTACCTTGACGTTTTAGGTATTCTATACATTGCCTAGGTATTGTATAGAATACCGTATTATACGGATTGCCGATAACATATACAATACCTGTATCACCTGTATGTAAAGTTATTTGTTGCCTTGAGCCTGCAAAGTGCATAGACTGCACTTCTTCATACATTTTACATCCGTAAATTTTAGAAAAATCTCAGTGAATGACAAATTCATTATCCTGTATGTTCTGTATAGCTTCTTTAATTGCTTGCATTGGTGGTAAATATTATAAAAAATTTACTAGTTCTTCTTGGAACTTAATAATTATAATAAGTGTATTATTTAAAAGTCCCTACCTTTTCTTCTTGGACATTTTTCTTAGTAGTTTTGCGTGTTCCATGGTGTTTCGTACCCATGACTTTTAGTTGTCTATTCAGTCCAAGTAATTTTCTGTGATAGTATATCTTCTGTAAAAGTACAGCAAAAAAAAACTTGCACACACTGTACACTCAGAATACATGCAACTATTTGATTTTATGTCGCATACATACTATTTTAGAAAGCAAATCATTTGGGTCAGTAGATGATATCAAACCAGCTTTTCTTAAGAGTCTGTGCCTTGAAATCTAAGTTAGCTGTTTTATGCAAGCACACGTGTTGCGGTTGGATACATGCGGAAGAACCACAAAATGGACGGCAGCATTTAAAAGGAGCAGAAGATGAAGTTCCACCTTCATTTCGGTATAATTTATACAAATAAGATAAAGTATTTAGCAAAACTCTTTTTTGAGTTTTAATTTTGTTTTGAGTGAAGCATTCTTTTTTCCAGCTGTCATGCGAATGATGGCGTATACCACTTTTTAAACCCAAGCATTTTCAACAAGTTTCTTAAATACCTGCTTTTCAAATAGTTTACTGGTTTTGTAAGTTTCTTCTAAAGTCTCTTCTAAGACACGCGTTTCTAATAATTTCTTTCTTACCTTAAACCACAGATTAATGTACGAATTAGATAAATATTTCAAAAAGTTCATACCATAATTATTATTTAAATTCTTAAAATAGCTCTAGCGCATATTATAGACAATGTTGCCCCAATGGCTTTGTCTAGCAATAAATTATGTCGTAAAGTCAATAATAATACACCGTGAAATTTTAGTGGTTGTTTTCCCGCAGTAAAATGATTCTATCTTAGTAGTACAATAGATTTGTGCAGTTTTTTTTATTCAAATAAAAAAATAGCAGTTTCACGATTGTGATAAACGAAACTCAAAAGCAACCTCGAACCAATGGTACCAGCCGCGCCGCAGCCAGTCACCGGCCGGGGTCATTGCCCCTCGCGCGGTGCAGTTTATGCTATATTACTTAGTGCGTAGAGCTTCTTTTGCTTTGAACATTGATTTCGTGCGGCAAGCAGTACCCAATCACGTCACATTTTGTAAAGATACTATCGTATCTCACGCTTTTGAGTTGATGATTATTTTTTTGATTAATTGAGAACAACGATATCTTTATTTTTAAAAAAATAACTCGCACGATTCGATGGTGCTACTAAAGGTAAATCGTTCTGTTGCGGGAAAACAACCACTAAAATTTCACGGTGTATATTGTAAAGAAATAACTTGGTAAACTACTTCTTCTTTTTTGATTCTTCTGAAATATCAGGAGTTTCTTCTTGAATGAATTTAGGTAGTTATTGGTGTGACTGGAGTCAATAAAAATTTTCTTCTTTTGTTTTGTTTGTGATTTTATTTAATCTGTTAAATTAATAACCCTTTTTTTATATCTTAGTATAGTTTTTTGAAGATTGGCATTATTGACAAGTAGGCATTTATTTTTTTCCGGATTTTTTTAAATTTTCTATCAGTAATTTAGCACGGTATTCACGACGTTTTATATCTACAGGATTTGCTACTTGAGGTTAAATGTCATTTCTTTCATTATTAGCTCGCTTACCCTCTCGTCATTGCTTTCGTTAAGCAACGAGTTTTTTCTTCTTCACTCACTTCTGCTATTTTTCCTTTTTTGCTCTTAGTTCTCTCTTCATTCTTCTTTTTAAATTCTTCCAAAGGCCACAGGCGAAAATATGCCTGAACTTAACCGTCCGTTACACTGTTAGAATATAATTCAATATTTATTATTTGCTTTTTTATTTCTATTGACTTAATATCAGGATATTTTACGATGGGGTATTAAGGTATCATTTAAATAAAAACACAATTGACTCTAAATTGCTAATTGTATTCTTCCGGTACAACACTTGTATATTTTTTCCTACAAAAGATATATTGCGATAATGCAAGTAAGTACACACTACTGTTTATAAGTTCAATGAACAATACAATAGAATAGGGGGTGCCCTTCGGTTCGCCTAAAATTTAAAGTCCTAATTTCATTTGGCCGAACAGTATTGGCCTAAACTTATAACGTATAATTATTGTCTAGTCTAACAGTTGTTTTCGCACTATTATAGTAGTATATCAGTATGTATAATATCGATTGCAATAATATGTATTAGCATAAATTTTTTGGCATAACGCTGAGTATTGAAAGCTCAATGTTTTTTGAAAGCGATAAAGTTAAAGAAACGAATCGCTCACAAACCGACCCCAAGCAGTCTTGTCTGCCCTACCCCTAGAGTGTAATTCAAAAGCGCGTAGGCGCGGAGGGGCGAGGCGGCCCGTGGGCTGAGGAGCAGGTGGCTGTAAGCGAGGCGCCGCGGCTGAGGCTGGCCGGCTGCGCCGAAGCCAAAGCTGCGGTGGTGAGCGTAAGCCATCTGCGACGATTAGCACGCGTGGGACCGCTGGAGCCCCGCAGCGCCGAAGCCGTCACGGAAGTCTGATTGTTTAGACGCATGCAAGATTGCTTGTTTGCATGCATGTTTGCTTGATTGCATGCATGCTTGCATCCTTGCTTGTTTGCATGCATGCATGCTTGCTTGCTTGCATGCATGCTTACTTCTTTGGCTATTTAAAACATAAACTTTTTAACTTTAGGTGTTAGGATATATTCGGCTAAATCTCGCATTTGGGAAATTATAATACGGCGATATACATTAAGGCGTAGTTAAAATAGGCTAAACACGTTTAGGA
Organism: Anania crocealis; assembly: GCA_949315895.1. Classification (NCBI taxonomy): domain Eukaryota; kingdom Metazoa; phylum Arthropoda; class Insecta; order Lepidoptera; family Crambidae; genus Anania; species Anania crocealis. The sequence goes on from OX438871.1 coordinate 10,473,686, forward strand.
AAAGTAAAAATGTGCGAAAAAATTTTAGGCCAATAGTTTGTGTGCCAATGACCATTAGGAGTATAGAAAATTCGGCATTCCGATATATACCCTAGAATAGGCTATTTGACTGGTTTTTGAAATCCATTTTATATTATTAAGTAGAGGTTGAAAAACCCAGTAAAAGTATTTTTTTTAAATTGAAAAACCCAGTAAAAGTATTTTTTTAAAAATTCTGGTACATATTTACTAAAAAAATATCAAATTGAAAAATTTAAATTGAAATAGCGCGCCAAAACGCTATTTTTACATTATGGCGCTGCAGTGGGGTCGGTGATATCACCTGCCTGTGTTGTGATCTGTAGCACATATCATCTACATACATTTGTTGCAAACAAATAACGAAAGTGCGATTGGATCTATATTTTAACAATCACTTATGTAATAAAATAAGTTTCAAATGGTATGCAGTTCCAAAATGTATAAATACTTGTATAAAAACTTCGAAAAACTAGTTGTTGTAAGTGTTCCAAAAAAAAGTCTAAGTGCGCCGAAAGTGGTTGCAACTTTTTCCGGAGATCATAATAGTACAAATATTTTCTTCTTGGAGACCATTTTGATGTTAGTAAACATAATATTTATAAATTTTAATAATCAATTGCTTTAGGGTTGCAAATATTTTGGTATTGGTTTCAGGTTATAATACCTCTAATGTTTTTAACAGAATGCCTTTTGCAACTCTCTTCGAATATATCCGCTGTTTTTTTATAACATTAGCTAAAAATTGTAGCTACAGTTTTATGATTTCAATAAATATTACACATTCAAAGATCCCGACTAACTAGTTTGTTTGTTACTGATTTTAAATAAATGGGCAGGTTACTGCTTTCTACTTTACAAAATCTTTGTCCATGGTAAAAGTAATTGACAGAATTTGTAAAATAAATCATTAAAAATAGCAGCGTTTTACCCCGAAATAAAACGCATATTAAAATACTTACCTCACTGGAAGCTTTATATTGAGATAGCATTTCCGTTTCCCGTCATTTGCCTACCCTTTTTAGTACGTAGTTTCCGGCTAAGTGGCGCCACCTGGCGGTCGTGTGCTTTTGAAGTTTCTTAAAATTTGCGGCACACCATTTTGCTCATTGGCTCAATTGCACCAGGCAGAAATAAAGTGAAAGCTTCCAGTGAGGTAAGTATTTTAATATGCGTTTTATTTCAGGGTAAAACGCTGCTATTAAAACACTGTACCGTAACTGGAAGCTTTATATTGAGATCTGTTTGTTATCGCCTGGTGACGCCACTTAATATTATAACGCCTTAGCGTAACGCCAATGTGACAGATTTAAAAATAAAAAAGTATTTATGATATTGAATACTTTTTATTTTAAGTAAGACAATATTCTTTTCCGTGTGTTACACAGGAGTAACAATAAAAATTAACATGTAATATAACTATGAAAAGGTAAAAATTCAAACTAAAAAGCTTTCTAGGAAATTCTTCTAGCAATCGCATTAGTTGTGTAAAAGTTTATCAATACTTGATTTAATTTCACATATATAGGATTGTTGTGATGTTTTAGCTGATTACCAATTCCCATGAGCTAGAACTTCGTCGATGGGGTGATTTTCTTACCAGTTCTTGGAAGCTACACAGATCTTACGCTATCTGGGGTAGCTGTGTAATCAAGAAACGTTTTTACAGTTCCTGCTATAACAGTAAGGTACCTACGTGACGTAGGTACTGCACCTCAACTGATGAAAATATTGAATAATTTAAAATCGTTTTTTATCTATCACTCAGCGATGTTTTAACTAATAGTAAATATTATAATTTTAATCACCGAGACAGGAGGCTTACATTTTTATTATTTATATTCAAAATTTATCTGTAGACAGTCTGTCAGTACCTATGTATTGCTATCGGTTGTAGAACCAAATTCAGGCCATACGGTAAAGTTTTTGTATTATGGTTAGGTAGGTACTTTAGGTAGGGTATATTCTAAGGTCAGGTCATGAATGCATCTGCCTGAACAAATAAGTATTAAAATTGCTATTTGATGTAATGATTGAAACATTCTTGTGTCGGTTATAAATTTATAAGTACACTGACATCCCATACGGTTTGGGGTTTTTTATTTTTTGTAAAAGTAATTAATTTAAGAATATGTTTTACTAGAACGTGAGTACTTCACTGTTCATGGTTCAGAATCGCATTATTTTCAGACAGCTAATTTATGTGTAAAAGTATTGTATTATGTGATAATGCACATATTAAATGTAAGCCTGATGAGAATTGCGCCAATTGCGGAAAAGTAAGGCTTTATAATATTGTTATTGAAATAGTCCTTGAACAACAACAATTCTAAGTTACTTGACAACTTTATAAAATAGACTCACCAAGAACTTTTAAGTAAAAGCTTTTCTTTAGAGGTTTAGCCTTCCACCGCCTCACCAACCCCCAGATTTCCTTTTTTCCATCGAGGAAATGTATCTGGAGGTTACTAAGGTAAGTGGTGCTGCAAGTGCTCAGTCTCTGACACGCCAGAACACTTTCTCCCATCATGGCAAAAACAACCATGTTAAAAGATTTAGTTGAGTGAGAGCACCCTGGATATTAGAAATGTTTGTAGGAAGACCCAAGTAATGGGTTCGCACAATGAAGAACCGAACGCATCGCCAATGTATCCTGAAATGCATTCGATGCCGATCTAACGTATGATATTTTCATTAGAAATATAGATTTCGTACTTTCCCTTTGCGAAGATATAGGTACACCTGTTATTATTTTGTCACACTAAGAATCAAACTGATGTAGTAGTGAATGTGGCTCTGAAGAGCATTTAGTATTGGTAGCATTTCTTTACGGATGCAATGTCAACCTTTTCTTAAATAATTTAACTTCCCGCTATCGCAATACCTTTTAAGTTAAACAGTTTAACTCTTGACCCTCGATTTCTAAACCTTACGTATTTGGCATGCTTAAATGCTACAATTGCGTCAAACTGTATTCCTAGTTACGGCCTATAATCATCCTACTGCATGGAAAAGGCCTCAATCATTGAATTCAAGGTACCTAAGTAATGGGTAAAATGAATTGGAAAAGAGCTTGATCCAGGTCCAAGTCAAATCCAGGGTCAAGTGATTGCTGACAATGTGAGCAGCTTTAGAGGCAAATAGGTCTATTATTGGACATTCCCGTTTTATAATCACGAGATCTGTACAGTGTACTAGTCGGTTCGGACTTTGCAGTCGGCAGTGCCTATTTGCCGAATATGTGGAATTTAATGGAACTAGTAAGTTCAAAATTCGAAATATAATTATTGAAATCAAGTCTAGGTTTAAGCGCAAACCTGCTTGGTCTAAAGCATCCGTAGTCAAAAAACGCCCCTGGGAAGGGCAATGCAACTGTCGATCTACTACTTCAGTTGTTCGATAACCACCACTAGGGGCTGGAATCTTAACTATTTATGATTTATGTGACAATGCAGCACGACAAAAATGACGAAATTCGTTCATATCATTAATTCAATTCATCTTTGTAATTATTATTTTACTTGATTGATTTCTTTGTTGCAGTTTTTCTATTCGTTCATGTTTTCACATTATTCCATTTTTCATTATATAGTTAATAATACTTTTTTGGGGACAAAAAACCGATATTTCTAAATTCACTTGCCATCCCAACTTCTGCAATGTTTGAACCATAACTTTTATATGCTCGCGAGCATTTAGATGTAACAGTAAGTGTCAAGTACACTAAGAAGGGTTCTGACATGAAATATTCGATTTGGTCTTATACAGGGATAAAAACAAACTGCATGACTACATTCGAATTCACAAGTTGAGACTTTTGACACAAAGGAATGCGATACTATAATTCTTTCAAGTCAACTTTTTTAATACCTCTTGGAGTATTAAAACGACCTCGGGTACTTTAATCGAGTCGAGAGCCCTTTTTTATGAAATGAACATCTGGCCATGTTGCAAAAGCAGGTCCATTCCTTTTTGAGGGTAGCTGGTACAAAGCAGGCGACTACCTCGCCCGCAAGGGTGGATAATTTTAGGCGTATCGCTTGCATGAAAAAGCCTAATTTTAAGTCATTGCTTGAATCTCTTTGATCTAGCCGCGAGCCCTGATTATGAAATGAACCTCTAGCAATGTTGCTATAGCAGGTTTATCACTTTTCGAGGGTAGTTCGTGCAAAGTAGGCACCCGCGAGGGTGGATAATTAAAAGGCATAGGCTTACATGGCAGAGCCCGATTTTAAGTCATTGCTTGAACCTCTTTGATCGGGCCGCTAGGGCCCTGGTTATAGAATTAACTTCTAGCAATTTTGCTTTGACATAACTTACCTTAGGAGGATAGTTGATAAATAATAAAGCACCCCGCGAGGGTGGATAATTAGAGGCTTGCATGGCAGAGCCCGATTTCAAGTCATTGCTTGAACCTCCTCGAGCCCTGGCTATAGAATTAACCTTCATTTTTGCTTTGGCAGTACTTACCTTAGGAGGGTAGTTGATAAGTAAGTAGGCACCCCGCGAGGGTGGATAATTAAAGGTATAGGCTTGCATGGCAGAGCCCGATTTGTATACCAACTACCCTTAGGAGGGTAGTTAATAAATAAGTAGGCACCCCGCGAGGGTGGATAATTAGAGGCATATGCTTGCATGGTAGAGCCCGATTTGTATATCAACTACCCTTTGGAGGGTAGTTAATAAATAAGTAGGCACCCTGCGAGGGTGGATAATTAGAGGCATATGCTTGCATGGCAGAGCCCGATTTGTATATCAAATACCCTTTGGAGGGTAGTTAATAGGTAGGCACCCCGCGAGGGTGAATAATTAGAGGCATAGGCTTGCATGCAGAGCACGATATGTATATTGTAAGTAGGCATTCCGCAAAGTTGAATAATTGATAGCATAGGCTATGAGACTTCTAAAATTTTTTATGCCTCGTCCACACGAGAGACAGCGCTTTGATTGATTGTTCTTAGCTGTGTGGATTTTTTGCCCTTTTGAGGTCAAAAAGCTTTACGAATGCCATCTGTTTTCTCCAGAATGCATTTGAGTGGAATGTGGGTCTACACTAAATAAGACGGGTTTGTAAAGTTATGCAGGCTTTAATAAGTGGATCTCTAACTTATACTGAAATCTCGTCGAATCTCTGTAAATGCTGCCCGGTGGCCACAAACTAATTGCACTTTATTAGAATCCGATTTTATTTGTGAATAATTCTTTTACCTTCGTGTACAAATTGTTAAAATTAACGTCTGTTTAATTGAAATAAATTTACGACTGAAACTCGCGTTTATCAATACGGACTTACGTAATATTTCGGTAAATTTCTTCCATTTTAATGAATAGGTTGCGTGAATTCAAAAAATCAGTATACTTAGTAATCTGTTGATCAAAAAAGGGGCTCCACTGACCTCAGAGATCCTATATCAATACTGATCATTAGCGGTGTGTAGGTATGCTATTTTGAGGCACTTCTTTGCCAATTTTACCCATTTCATAAAATTTAACACTAACACTCATTAATATTAGACTGATCAATTATTTAAAAAAAATTAACATATTATCAAAATTTCAGTATGGTTTTCGTAAAGGAATATCAACTCAAGATGCAATATTAGATTTGATCGGTATCATTACTGAGGTTGTTGACAAGGGGCAGAAATGCCTTACCATCTTTTTAGACTTGAAAAAGGCCTTCGACACTGTGTCTGTTCCGGTTCTTTTAGACAGGCTAGAGTATATTGGGATCAGGGGAACTTCATTGTCTCTCTTTAGCAGCTATCTTCGAGACAGAACCCAAGTCGTCAAGATAGGTAGCCACATTAGTGATGAAAAAACCATTAAATTTGGTGTCCCGCAGGGGAGTGTCCTTGGCCCGACACTCTTCCTAATTTATATAAACGAGCTTTGTAATCTTCAGGGAGTCGGGGGCAGGATATTCTGCTACGCGGATGACACTGCTATCGTATTCTCAGGCAAAACCTGGGATTCGGTATATGATATTGCTATGGGAGGTATGATGAGGGTATCTAGTTGGCTGAGGAGTAATCTTCTTACTCTAAATATCAATAAGACCAATTATATATGTTTTGCACCATACAATACTTCACAACCTAATAGTAACTTAAGTCTTAAAATCCACCACTGCCCCAGCTTAGGTAATACCTCATGTGACTGCCCTGTTATTGAAAAAGTTACTCAGACGAAATATCTCGGCATTCTTATCGACCAAAGACTTAGTTGGTACCCACAATTGGAATCAGTAACTAGTAGAATCAGAAAACTTATCTGGGTCTTTAAGTCATTAAGGTTTGTCTTACATCGTACTCTTCTGAACAAAATTTATATTTCTTTAGCACAATCGGTGATCTCTTATTGTATCCCAATATGGGGCGGGGCCGGTAAGACCAACTTCTTAGATTTGGAAAGGGCACAGAGATCTCTTCTAAAGGTCATGTATTTCAAACCTTACAGATTCCCTACACAAGCGTTATACCAGGTTTGCAATCTGCTTTCGATTAGAAAGCTCTATGTTTTAAACATGATCTTGACATATCATAAAACATTACCATTTGATGCAGCTTTATTGAGTAAAAGAAGAAATTATTTGGTGGCCCCGGCACCCTATGTGCGTACTGTTTTCGCCAAAAGGCAATATCCTTCCCAATCCGCTTTCATATATAATAAACTAAATAAAATGCTTAAAATTTATCCCATGAAATTTTATATGTGTAAAAATACTATAACTAAATGGTTGAGCACACTAACCTATGATGAAGTTGAACATCTGTTCACAAGGATCACCTGAAAGAAATCTTGAGTAATGCAAAAAGATAGGCACTTAGTGTTTGTTCACAATTTGTTCACAATTACATAGACTCATAATAATATGTCACCATACACATGCATCCCACATACTTTATAACAACACCATACTAACAAGCACTCAACACACACACACACACACACACACACACACACACACACACACACACACACACACACACACACACACACACACACACACACACACACACACACACATGTTTATTACATCTTACAGATAGAATTAATCCATTAGCCACAATCAAAAACCTATTAGGTAAAACTTCTTGTATTTATTTTTCCTTCTTGTATTTAGAATAAGTAAATACTGTAATCTAAAGAACCTGATACTATCTTCTGGGGAAGTAGCGGGACATTCCCAATACGAGTAACATATTATGCTTACTTACTGGGAGGTCTCAGCATCATGTTTGTGAAAAAGATTACTGAAATAAAATTATTATTATTAATTATTATTATTATTATTACACGGGATTCTAAAGGCACTGTTTTATAATTTAAATGTAAAGAAAGGCAATTCGCCCATTTCGTCAAGCAATTTAGCATTAATTTGATTAGAATAAAGATACATTTATTAAGCGTATTTATTTTATGACGGCACCCGAGGTGCCGTTCACCTCGTTAACCGGCTAAAGAGGAGCTCGAGGAGCTGCCAGCCGAGCCAAACAAACCACTCAATGCTAAACGGAAAAGACACCATACACTTTTACGTATTACATCATGACTTTAATCCGAACGGCAAAACCGTTAAATTCATTATTTAAGTCACACGAATATTTAAGCAAGATATTTCATGTTTTATTAAAAACATGTTTTAAGCAATAAAATTGCTATTGGAAACTGAAAATAAAATTCCTTGAAATAAAATACATAACATTTTAAAATAATGAGGGTAGGACTTACCAGATTTGTGTACTAGTTTGTATAAAAACTCACTTGGTTATAATAAAATTCTGCTCTGAGAATTATAATATCACTGAATTTTAACGATCACCGAGACAGGGCTTGCAGTGAAGGTGTTGTTACGACGGTAAACTAAACGCCAATGAGCAAAATGGTGTGCCGCAAATTTTAAGAAACTTCAAAAGCACACGACCGCCAGGTGGCGCCACTTAGCCGGAAACTACGTACTAAAAAGGGTAGGCAAATGACGGGAAACGGAAATGCTATCTCAATATAAAGCTTCCAGTTACGGTACAGTGTTTTAATAATGGATAACATTTTTATAGGAAAATATTGTTAAAACATTTTGGAAAGCTAATATAACACAAGTAGGCAAACGAAGTTAAGAAGCAGGTGACGTCATCATAAACCCGATTAATCAGAAGCGTTTCGTGTCACGTGGCAACCGTTTAAATAAATGCATTTTTATTTCTTGATTTATAAATAAATCGTTTCTTATTTTTAACTTCCTTTAGCAAATAACCGTTTTTAAAGTCATAATATATACTGGTAATAGTAATTGGCACTTTATTTTTCGCATTGTCAAATAGTCTATTAAGGCGTATTTTTAGATTGTCTGTAAAGCATATTAAAAATTGATATAGAGTTAGTATTTTTTCATTTATAAGATGGCATTAGGATTTGTAAAAAAAGAAAACAAATGTCAAGACTAAGCTGTCAAGTGTCACAGTCGTTCATTGGTTGGCTTCGTTTTGCTTTGAGCTTGTTAATGCGGATAATAATACATTTTTGGATTGTGGCGGTGTATTATTTATTATTCGAATCGATTGTCTTTCACGACTTTGGCTAAGTTGTGGGATTCTGGTGGTGATGCTATAGCATGCGATACACACATACGTAGTACTATAATGGGAATGCATCAATTAAAAGGTGAAGGCATTTCTTGTATTATGGTGCGTTTCCATGCTTGCCAAGGCTCGGCAAGCGTTCACAAGGTACAAGCGTCCACAAATCTCGCTTGGCATTTGAAAGTCGTTTACACGCTTGTGAATACGTCAGTGTGCTACGTACATCCAATCATGGCGGACACCGAACTTGTATCGGCTATTACGTTTGGTTTAACCTACTTTTATTTTAAATACAAGCAAAGTAAAACAAAAGCAAGGAAACCCCGACGACCACGAAGATGGTGGATGATAAAGATTCATAGAAATCGTACCAGGTAAGTAATAAGTTTTTCAGTTTATATATCCCTACTATAATATTATTAATGCGAAAATGTGTATGTCTGTATGTTCCGTTTTCACGTCAAAACGGCTGAACCAATTTTGATGAAATTTGGAATGGAGATAGTTTGAAACCCTAGAACGGACATAGGCTACTTTTTACCGCGGGAAATAATAATAATAATAAAATTAATATAATTGCTTTAATTTGTTACAGACAATTTATAGAAGATTTTAATGAACTTATATATGAACCATCTGGAGAGTTCGACAATTTCTGCCGAATGAGTTATGCTGATTTTGAGTTTTTGCTGCAGAAAATTTCACCAATAATTTCCAAGCATGATACCGACTTCAGAGACGCTATACCAGCAAAATTTCGTCTTGCCATAACGCTACGATTTTTAGCATCTGGTGATTCATACAAAAGCCTACACTACTTATTTAAAGTATCTGTCCCGATGATATCAAAAATCATTCGTGAAGTTTGCCAAGCTCTTAATGAGGTTTTAAAGGATCAAGTTAAGGTAAGTAGTCAAATAAAACAACTGTTATTATTCAAAAAGACGCTGCTGTCCGTTTTTTATTTTGGCGATGACTGAAAATCTTCGAAAGCTTTCAGTAAAGCTTCGTTTATAATGTTGGATTCCGGCGGCGCAGGCTGGATGATTCGATCCGATATGACATTAATTTGCGAGGGTGCTTGTGAAGTAGATGGAGCAATTGGACGTGATCGATGTTCAATTATTATATTTGAGAAGGGGTCTGAATGAACGGTTTGCTGGGATGGAAAAAATCTTTGAGTGTTTGGGATAGGTTCAGAATAAACGGTATTAACTGATGCTGGCCGACTCGGAATGTCTTGAAATTAAGGAGATGGCGTATGTTGTGCATATGCGCTGGCCATTGATGAAGGTCTAGAATAATATTGAGGGGATGGTGTATGACGTGCATTTGACCTTTGGTTGATTCTGCTTATAAACAACCCGTCTATTTGGTACATAATAAGTTTCCGTTCATCATTTGGCAGTTCGCGAAGCTTTATAGCTAGTAGCTTTGCATACAAATCACAATCATCGTCTTCGTGAGCTGGTCTACATTCACTTCGCCTTTGTCTTATATCATTTGTAAGTTGTTGAAATGCTGTGGCCATTTGAATTTCAGCCGTTTCAGTAACAGGGCGACGACGTTTATTATTAGATGTCGATGGTCTGGATGGTGTAGTGACCGTATCGGTACGGTCACCATCTATCTCTTCCGTTTCTTCATGTACAGCATTTTGTTGTGATTGCTGCAAAAAATAACAATTATTAAAACATACTGTTACTTACAGTTAATTTCTTTATTTTTTTACAGATGCCCACCACGGCAGAAGAATGGCTTTAAATAGAAGAAGGATTCAGGACCAAATTTCCACATTGCATAGGTTCATTGGATGGCAAGCATATAGTCATAGACAGCCCATATCATAGTGGAACAGAGTATTTCAATTACAAAAAAACTTTTAGCATTGTCCTTATGGCATTAGTGGATAGCCAATATAAATTTATATTCGCAGACATAGGGAGTCAAGGAAGAATAAGTGACGGTGGAGTTTTTAACAATTCTTTACTATGGCAAAAAATCTGTAAAAACGAGATAGATTTTCCGTCGCCATGTCCACTTCCAGGATCGAATATAAATCTGCCGTACATATTTTTAGGTGACGGTGCTTTTGCATTGAGTGAACACTTAATGAAGCCCTACCCTGGAAACCATCACGTAGGCTCACCAAAAAGATTATTTAACCAAAACTTATCCAGATCCCGAGTTGTAGTAGAAAATACGTTTGGAATTTTAACTTCAGTATTCAGAATTTTTAGACGCCCAATGGACTTAGATCCACAAACTGTGTCGAAACTTACGATGACTTGTGTATTGCTACATAACTATTTGAGAACAAGTAAAAGTTCCTCAAATCGATATACTCCTCAGGGATCATTTGATGTTTATGATAGTAGTGGAAATATGGTGAACCCTGGTTCGTGGCGAAATGAAAACAATGGATATAATGCATTGCAAAATTTGCCTTATGTACCACGAAGATCTCCGCTGAATGCCAAACAAATCAGAGACAAATTTACTTCGTATTTTAGTAGAAATTGTTAAGTTCATGAAAATTAAAAATACAATTATTTTAAATAAAGGTGGTTTCATTGATTTAGAATAAACGTTGCTTTTTACTTACAGTTTCGGTATTTATTCCATCAATGCAAGTATATACTGGCAGTAAAAACGACTCCATCAATTCGTAAGCAAACCAAGTTGGTTTATAGATGTCTTCGGCACCTAAAAAAAGGATATAATTTTAAAACTACACACTTTAATAAGTAACAAGAGCGAAGCGTAGGTACACCTTGCTAACTTAATTAAAATAATAAACACTGTACATACTTGCGCCAGAACGAATGGAATCCTGTTTTTTTTTTAAATGTTTTCGAAAAGTTGTCATCAATATTTCTTTTTTGGATTTTAATTCCTTTACTGGCTTTCCCATTAACTGGGCAACACGACTCCAAGCATCTGCAACTTTGTTTTTATCTTTATGGTTAACGTCTTTGGGGTTCCAGATACATGTTTCGGTCCGGTAATATTCCAAAAACAATAAACTCTCGTCGTTCGACCAGCCACTAATTTTGTATTCAGACAGACGTACTTTCGTAGACTAGACGTACGTGCGTTCGTCGCGAGGTCACAGCGGCTACTAAGCGCGCGCCAACGTGTAAACGCGTCGCAAACGCTTGCCGCAAGCGCCCTTTGATCTGTGTCCAAAAACCGACACTCGACCGGATCGGATACAAGCGTCTACAAGCTCACGCAAGCCAAGCCAAACGCCCTCTTTACACGCTTGTGCTTGTGAACGCTTGCCGAGCCTTGGCAAGCATGGAAACGCACCTTTAAACAACAATAGATCGCACCTCAAAAGTATTAGTAAGTAGGTAGTTAAAAAAGCAAGCAAGGGTCTTAGGAAAATCTTATACTACCTGCGCGATTCTTGTTTAATATTGATACGAAGTAAACCAGATATGGCTTAGTTTTAGTTGCGCTTTTTTCGTGCTTACATTCGGTTTCTAGGTGTTATTATTCTAAGTATCGATAATACAATGATAATTAAAAAGTATAGATAGATTATAGGTACCCTTACTAAACAAACGAAATATCTGTGCCGATTGCGAGGAACAGCACACGTAATTCTTATTTTCACCACATTGCAAAGTGATGTGAAAGGGATGACATAATCTATACAATACAAACAAATGAGACAGCATGATAATCTCAGTTAGGCCAAGTGCAAACTAAACGTCACTTGTTGACCAATCATATAGTACAGACGTGTTAGTATCGGCTCCTACGTTTTTATTCGAAATTAGTGTCAAAAGTTCATTATGTGTAATGTATAATCATAAACTTATATAAACAAACCTGCCTGATAAAAAACAGTGCGGGAATTTTGACATTAAAGTGGTAAAATAGCATCTTAGGCATGATTTCCTCCTAAGCTGACGTCGGTGACCGACGTCGGCGGCGCGTACCGTCGGTCACGTATGAACACAGAAAAGCCCCGAAACCGATCACTGTACGGAACAGTCGTGTGCTAAATTAAATTGTGATTTTTAATAATGAATCCATTTATAAATTGTTTAGTTGCTGCAATATACTTACGTAAGCGAAGGAGACGTAGTAGAAAAAGGTATCACATTCACCCACTTGTTGCACAAAGAGCAGTATATGGTGAATTTTCTACTTGGAATGCTACGTATGGACGAAGAAAAATTCTTCAATTATTTTAAAATGTCAGTTGAAACTTATGATGAACTGTTATCAAAGTTAGAAGACAAACTGAAACACTGCTCAATATATCATCGGGAAGTTATATCTCCCAACGAGCGCCTTGCTGTTTGTTTGAGGTAAGTCAATACTTGTTTTATGTTTTAAATTATGAAGGTTACAAATAAGAACAATAGTTTTCTTGCAAATAATTAAATATAAAGTTGTCTCAATCATTGCCTAGATAGTAAAAGAACAGCAAAAGCTAACTTTTTACAGGTACCTATGTTATGTTTTCACGCCTAAGAGCGCCTTAAAATTTGCCGTACAGTGCTGCGCGGCAGCGCTTAGCGGCTTTAAAGAGCTGAACCTAATTTCATAAAATAGCAATGATATGGCTAGAATCCTTTTGGTAATTAATCCCTCGATCGTGAGTTTTTCCAGACACAATTGAAATCAATTGTTATCGCGGCACGCGCCTGCCTCCTGGGGGTGAGGGATTAGAATAAAACAATTAATGATTTAAATGTCTGTTTATTATTTTTTGTGGACATAACAATCAGTTTTTTGAAAATGAATGTTAATACTAGCAAATTTAATTTCCTTTGTTTATTTCTGTAGAAACAGTTTTGTATCCTTGACTAACCATAGTTTCAGAGTCCTGTGTAGAAGTAGTGGGACGCACATCGTATACAGTAAAAGTGTACTGTGTATAGTCGCCCTCTCCTGAAATTACGGGAACACTTTGGAATCCTTGTGGATATGTTAAGTCTGATACAGAATAGAACGAATGTGCAGAATCTGATCTATTTGTTTCATATGGATTTGACATATTTCCAATTTCCATAGCTTTTTTCAAGACTTCTGTGCGGAAAAGCAATTTTTGATGTACAAAAGAGACATAAAAAAAGCTACGTCGTCATTTTTCAATAATTTTGCATTTTCTTTAAACATTAGCATCATTTCTTTGTCAAAATCATCATTATGATTGTCAGAGTTTTTTCTTTTGCACAGATTTTTCGGCTTATTAGCTAAATTAGGAACACTTTTCTCTGGTGGCGGATTACTAACTTGAGGTTCCAAATTATATAAAAAAATATTTAACTACCGCCTTAGTAGGGCGAGACGCTACATCGAATCTACCTTCGGTATAATGTCAAATAAATTTCAAGTATTTCATAAACCTCTGAAGACTTCATTGGTTAACAACATTAAAATAATCAAAGCATGTTGTGTATTGCATAATTTTGTAAGAGTACGTGATGGGTATAATGTTGAGGATACTATGACAATTGAGGGTTTAGAAAATTCACAGAGTCGCAATAACATTTTAGATCGTTCCAGCGATAGTTTAAGGGACGCTTTGGCCAACTATTTTATTTCTCCGAAAGGCTCTGTACCATGGCAAAATGAATACATTTATTAAATATCATTGTATATATAAATAAATAGTTAATCATAATTTAGTTCAATACACTGTTTTACTTACCGATCTCCTTTTTTCTTTTATCTTCCATAGTATTGTAACCTGGGTATAGCGTTTCAAAAACTTCATTCCAAGATTGTATCCTCGCATCCCGATCTTTGTATAAACTATGGGATAAATCCCATAGATTAGGTCGTTGCTCCTCATAAATGACTTGTTCGGTATCGACGTTCATGGCAACGTATTTAGTTATTAAGATTTTATTAACGTATTTTATTTTGATTTTGGCTGTACGCGCATACATCCGTACGGCAGAGCGGCAGTGTTGCCGTTCTACAAAATTAAAAGTCCCTAGCTAATCTAAAAAAAACCGCTAGATATGGGAAAAAATATCTTCTGAAAATCCGCTAAATGTCCCTAGGTTTTACCTGGTATGTAATATCGCTATCTTATAAGTCTGTATCTGTTTTTATAGTTGTCTGATGATAGTAAACATCTTTTTATTCTCCTAAATCGAAGATATAATAATAATCCAACAAAATTGTTGTAGAATAAAAAAAGCAAAATAAATAGAACATGTTTATTGAAGAAATTCAGTGACAAACAAGACAAAAATTCTTAATTTTTACACAATTAAATATAACTAAAAACGTCAGAAAAAAAATGGATAATTAGCTAGGTACTTGTACCTAAATTTCAAAATCAAGCAAGATGTCATCCGGCTGTTCAAATATAATGTCAGCGGAAGTTGAAGCCTTTCCATGGTCTTCAGTAACTTTTGGTCTTCTTTTGCCAACATTGTTAACAACTTCGTCTGGGAGATCGTATGTTGAGCAATTCTTGTTTTTAATCATGAGTTGGTTTTTGATGAGAAGAATAGAATTCAAAGGTTTTTCAGAAATTTTATTTCGAAGTTTGTTTTTGAATGCTTTAATTGAGTTACCTGGCACGGGTTTCAACCAATGTTTAAATTCTTCATAATTTTCCCACTCGCTTCTATAATGCTGTGCGTATAACTTTTTTCTTATCGGGACTTCCATGTTTACAATAAAAAACATGACTATTTCACGTTTTCACCTAATTAATTAGAATCTTACTAATACCTTATTAACTCGTTATAAAAAATGCTCATGAATAAATGATTAAATACATTAATCCGTGTATTGGTCTCACTCATACATGATATTAGTAAACGAGAAAGATAAAAATGAACGAATGAACTTTAACTGACTCCATAGGTTTTGTTTATATAAGGGGAATTCCCGTATATTCTCATTCTACTTAAGTGGTACCAGCTGTAGACTTGAAAATTAGACATAAAATTAAATTTAATCAACTTATTTATTCATGTCATGATTTTTATTTCCGAAAAAAGTCGCCAGTACACGGTTCAAAAAACTCTAAAAGTCGCTAAATATTTATTTATCGCTAAAACTTAATTTTTTTCCGCTAAACAGTCATGAAATTCGCTAGATCTAGCGACTAAGTCGCTAAAACGGCAACACTGCAGAGCGGTCAGCGGCGCACTGAGCGCGCTCCTATTGTTCCGTAGCGCGTCAGTCAAAGAGTACAATAACTATACCAATGGAAAAGAGAGCCCTCTTGCGAAAATTTTTGATTTCAAATTTGATGCAGTAGCTCCATCTATTATCATGTACGGGAACTTGGACGGATAGCGGGCTATATATATATATATATATATTTATATAGATTATATATATATATCGGCTTTTACTAGGGGATTCCATAAAAATTATTAGCTTGTTTTAATATAGTGTTCTGCTCATAACTATGAACAAAACTTAAATGTTCTTTTTCTTGAATTGTAAAATCAAGTTTAAAAAAAAGAACATAAGGAAGTTCATATTCGCTACTTCGCAGAACACAATATTAAAATTTAACTAATCACTTTATAGTCATTCTAGTAGGTACATTAACATTATATAGGACTGTTACCACGAATAAGAAAACAATATAATAATTTTATGATCATTTATTTTTTAACCAGTGCTTGTGTTTTTCATAATATGATTTTGCCGCAACTTTTGTTTCGTCGTCCCCTTCATACGACACTTAGCCAGATAAAATTCGGTTGATATCTCTACACCAACTATTAATTAAAATGTTCACAGCGGTGTTTATAAAATAATCTGTTAACTCATTTACATGTGCAGGACAATCACAGGGGAAATTATTGAGGGTTTTTGTAATCCATAAAATTCTAGATTTTAGATTTTTCTTAGGAACATTTTTTTATAACAAAGTTACTGTGTTTTCTTGTACTTCATAAAAGAATTTGACTATTTCCTCCGAAGGGTACGTTAACCACTTTTTCATTTTATTGTATTCTTTGTTTTTTATATAATCATTGTCCTTATTTTCTTCTTTGCATAAAATTTTTGATTTGCATATGACAACCTTTTACTATATTTTTCAAACATTTTGTAATGACCCAACCGCAGACATAATTTCTTTGGCCCATATCTGGTTGTATTTCCTTCCCTATTAACATTTCTTCATTTAATACAAATTCCTCTGAAATACTCCCTTCATTGTTTTCAAAGTTACCTTTTAGAAAAAAAATCTAAGGTTTGCAGACATTTATTATCATCTCTCTCACAGTTTGCATTAATAGCTTGGGGCGAGTTATAATTATTTAATAAGAGAGCTTTAAATGCACCTTCAAATGCAACTACATTTGGTGAATTATTTCTCGCCCCGTAACTACGGATATTGCCAAAGAAATTTTCTACAGGGTCTTGGTTGAAATGCCGTGTCAGCATGCAATCAAAACGATATTTTTTTAATAAAATGTTCCACAAAGCTTCAAAACCCTCAATAGTCTTTACAAAGTTGATAGTACTTGGTACGGTAGTAGTTACCAACCGAACTTTATTACCGGTTTTTTTCTGTGCTATAAATTTAATAGATTTAAGTAATTGCTTAGCTTTTAACCACAGACGATGATGGGGCGACGATTTCCTTACACATCCTTTATAAATTTTGCCGTTAGGAATGTGGAATGTATTGCTATTCAACGAGTCAAATAATTTGTCTAGTAATGATACAAGAGGAATTAAATTGCGACACTCTTCATTTAATATACCTCTAGCTGTCATATGTTCAGCCACGACTGCCATGCTGTGGCTAAATATTTGAGCTGCGGTCTTGACGCGCATTTTTTTAATTTTATTTACATTTATATGTTCTTCGGTTATTTATTTAATAAACGAAGTTCCCCAAATGATTTGTCGGCTTCGTAAACATCTTGGAAATGCTTCCATTTTACATTTTTTTCTTTATTGCATTCATCTGAATCAAGATACGTTAAATCTTTTGTTAATAGGTTATTTCGAAACCCTTTTAACAAATGGGGAACATCGTACAAAGGTATAATCTTTTTTTTATTTATTTCGTAAAAATCGTGTCGCCATTCTTTTCCTCGTTTAATAAATTCGTTTTTCGATGATTGTACAAGCAACGAAATTGCACCTACATTAATTGTACTTTGGTCACAGACCGAACACAAAATAATTAAACCAGTGGCTTGTACTTTCTTTATTACGTCTTCGATTACATTTTTTAATTCAAATTTATTAAGGCTATTAGTAAAGTAATAAGCCACTGGTTGCTTGAAATTGGCCTTAATACCCTTAACCATAAACACCAACACATGGTTAGCAATAAGATTTTCATTACCAATGCTTACAAATCCTTTTAGTTTATCATTGGCCATGTCATAATTAATTTGTGGAGTCACAGACATTTCATCAAAAATAATTGTGCAAAGACGGTCTTCAATACTCATTTCTGTAACTGTTTTTTGAAGCTTTTCAAAAACTTTTTCATTGAGCCCGGGTCCTAGCTTTACTTGTGCTAAAACAGCTTTAAGTGTTTTTTTCGATGGTAGAACAAACTCATGTGCCAGTGTAGAATAGCACTTCGGGCTTCTTTTAAACAGCGAAAGTGCTAAAAATTTTTCCTGTAGTGTGAATCGGCGTCCAGTAGGTCGTTTGTGGCTTTGGCTACTTTGCATATGGGTGAACAATTTTGCAGCAGGTGTCATATGTTTTGTGACTCTTTGAAACGCCAACTTCATGCTCATTTTAGTGGCAGACTCTAATCTGCTTTTGAAAGTACTGCATCTCTTATTAAGGGTGTTTATCTGCACTTTCAAATTTCTTATTATTCTTTGCTCTCTTCTATACTTGCACAACGAAAGCACAGGATTCTTGTGAAATACTTCTGCAAAAAAAAATTAATATTCACTTACAATATAAATTAATATCTAATGATTTAAACTTCCATGGTCACTATCACTAGAGATAATTGATATGGGGTTTATAGTATAAACTTTAAACCATGTCACAGGAGAACCATATTCTCCTGATCATGGCGCTCGCAACAATGCCAAAATATTGGAAACTCATAAAAACGAATGTGCATGGTATATTAAATCCCATATCATTTACTCTAGTAAATTAATATGACAAACAACAGAGAAGAAAGTTCAGTCCATGATTTATACAACTTACCTAGAGCTGCCATATTTTTAGTTTTTGGAAATAAAGGTCTGCTATAATTGTGCTCCAGAAAGGTAGACATTGCAAAACCTGAAAAATAATAATAGAAATTAAAATCTATACATACATACTGACTAATCTCTGATCATGTGATCAGAATTAACTGTTAATTGCGCATGAGCAATTAACAGTATAATTAAATTTTGTTTGACCAAGAGAAGACATTTTTTTTTTAAATATTTATTATAACTAGTTTAGGATGGGCTATCATTATAATGTTTTGCTGTTATCAAATAGTTTTAGTTTGTCAGTTTTATCATAAACTAGCTTAACTACCCACGTTAACCACACGAAATATCGTGAGTGCAAAAACCTATGCCTAGCAAAGTCAAAGTCTACTCTATATTTGTACCAACATTCATAAAAATCCGTATAGTAGTCTAGACGTGGAAGCGTAACAGACAAACAGACAGTCAAAAGAATTACTTCCAAATTTACAATATTAGTTATTACTGCCTTATTTGGGGGAGGCCTATGTCCAAGCAGTAGGCGTCGTTTGGATGAGATTAGATAGATAGATAGATACATAGAGTACTCTTTACTGCACACCAGAAAAATAAAGTTTACAGTAAAAAATTTAAAAAAGAAGCTTTATGTCTCAGGTGGGACTCGAACCCGCATCTCCTTGCATGCCGGGCGGGCGCTACACCATTAAGCCACCGAGACACTGCGACGCAGCGCGAATTCTTCAAGTATACTGATATTATAATTGCAATTTAATTGCTAAAATATCAAATAAAGTATATAAGTAGCTGTTTCAACTTAACTGACTTTCAAACATTTGCAAAGAGGTTTTTTTTTCTGGTGTTAAGGGTGCAAACTCCTAACATTTGATGAAGCAACGCTGCACACTGGGGCAAGGTATATGAAGATAATGCGCAAAAGTCAAAGGAGACAATTTTTTTTTGTATGGCGAATGGGCCCACCAAAAAATTGTGACGTATAGTAATGAAACATATGTCAAATTGTTCCTTATAATATCTAGAAAACATTAGCAATATTAGTATTTCCATATCTAACGGGAATATTCAGAAAGTAATCCAAACTTAAATGACATAACCTAAAAACTTCTTACTGGTTTTATTTGATTATTAGCATACACAATGCTATTTATATCAAAGATATACATGTCTTAGCTAGGAATCGAACCCACCAGCCCTTCGCTGACTAAGGTGAATCATATTTTTTCATAAAAAAATATAGCTATACTTCCTTTATTCTAAATAGAGTTCAGAAGGATCAGTGATCAATAACAATACTATTATACCTACCTACAGGTTAACCACAGGAGAGAAGGAGAAGTATAAAAATAAAACAACAGAGAAATCAAACCAAAATACATTTAATTCTAAGAATCATCATTTTCGAAATCATCTCTCAGTAACAGTACCTCATCTGGTAGCATGCCAAAGATAAAGACCACACAATGGACATCACATGTGCACAACAACCGACAGTGCGTCTGCCTTCCAGACAATTGCAACAGTATCCAGCAAGTGCAGCTCTAGTGTTAGAAATTGATTGGTTAGGGTCATCTAGAATCCTAAATATAATATGTTATTCAACTAGTGTCTTGTCTTGATTGTATACCACGAAAAAGATAATTTTTCAAACCCAATTTAATGGACAGGTTGCCGGTACACTTTAATTCTGTACTCTCCATTGGCTCTGACATGTTCTCCATAATAAGTTTAGGCACATTTTCAGTCGTTTCTGAAAGTAATTTTCTTTGCACATTCCATTGAAATCTCACAGCACAGTTAACACAACGGTTCAGTGAAATAGGAGCTGTACTTGATGCCATTTTCCTCTATTTTTCGTTAAAAATAAGGAAAAAATCATAGAACATAAATACTCAGTTCGAAACAAACGGAAAGTATGAATGACACTCACTCCACTCACTCCTGTCAATGTCTGTGATAACTGTCAAACATCAAGACGGAATGGCGTTCCGTTCCACGACTTCATAAAATAAACATTTTAACAAAAATCTTAAAAATGTAATTAAAACATTTTTTACTGAGATTCCATTTATTTAGAATAAATAAAAGTAGATAAAAAGTGGTCCAAACATTATCTTATAATTAAAATGGTTTATTTTATTGTTATAACGATCCTTTCACATGGATTTTATAGTATGACCTTGACACAATAAGTAATCTATGCTTTGACTCCAAAATGGAAGAATGTCGTTTTTAAAAAAGTCAATACAACGCATTTTTAAATTGATTTTATGATTCCGGTTTCATTTAAATATGATCTTTTGTCTAATTTTCAAAAAAATAAGTTATTATTTTAGGATACAACGACATCCTTATACGGTACCGTTGCTACTGGGCCCAAAAAAAATTGTCTCCTTTGATAAATAAAAACAATATTGGCTTTTATTCTTCTTCTAACATGTCAATGACCTCCGGATCAAATGATTTTCGCTTCAATTTGGATAATTCACGCAGCTGGCTTATGATGGGGGTAAAATATCAAATAAAGTATTAACCATTAAAATAACAGATATAACAGTGAATACAAATCAGTAGGTATATAAACTTGCAAAAATAATATCTGAGGCGGGACTCGAACCCGCATCTCCTCGCAATCCGGGCGCGGCGCTATACCATTAAGCCATCGAGACACTACGTCATAGGCGTCAATTATTCAAGCATATTCTTAACGCTGTAAGTCAGCCATGTTTCATCATATGTTAGGAGTTTGCACCCTTAACACCCGAAAGAAACATCTTTGCAGATGTTTGACAGTCAGTTAAGATGAAACAGCTATTTATATACTTTATTTAATATTTAAACAACTTATTTGCAATTATAATATCAACATATAAACTTGAAAAAATTATATCTCAGGCGGGACTCAAACCCGCATCTCCTCGCAATCCGGGCGCGGCGCTCTACCATTAAGCCATCGAGACACTACGTCATAGGCGTCAATTTTTCAAGCATATTCTTAGCGCAGTAAGCCAGCATTGTTTCATCATGTTAGGAGTTTGCACCCTTAACACCTCAAAGAAACGTCTTTGCAGATGTTTGACAGTCAGTTAAGATGAAACAACTATTAATATACCTTATTTAATATTTTAGCAACTTAATCGCAATTATAATATCAATAAATAAACGTGAAAAAATTCTATCTCAGGCGGGACTCGAACCCGCATCTCCTCGCAATCCGGGTGCGGCGCTATACCATTAAGCCACCGAGACACTACATAATAGGCGTTAATTTTACAAGCATATTCTTATCGCTGTAAGCCAGCGTTATTAATATGATGAAACAACGCTGGTATTTTGTAATATACTGATATTATATAGAATTGCAATTAAGTTGCTAATATATCAAATAAAGTATAGTGAATACAAACTTTTAAGAATCAGAATTAAATAATGTGTACCTGTGGAAGGTCTATGAGCAACAGTTGCAGGAGGTAAAGGAGGAATACCCTCAATGAGTGTCGTAGTATTTGCAGTTGCAGCAGTACTTGCAGTTGGAGTCTCAGAAACTGATTTTAATGGAATTTCTTCAGGAACAGCTGAAAATCAAAATTATATAAAGACATAGATAGAATTTTCAATTTAGGAAGCAGAATGTTTTTAAATAAATATAGGTACAAGATAGTTTTTTTTTCTGTCAACTGCATCTTTTCAGAACAAGATAGAAGCTATTGTTACCTACCTCGCATTGTACACTTTGTTTTTAATTAGCAAAATATAACACAAACTCAAATTTAGAACTTAATATAGATTTAGATTCAGCAAGCCAAAGCAGATTGAACCACTTGGCTTGTGTCCTTTTCCAAATGTATGGCCATATTGTGATCGACAACCCTCTTGCCAAGCATGGCAATTGTGGCAAAGTCCTCATTTTGGAGATGCCAGTGTTCAGCAGTAGACTGATGTAGTCGGGTTATGATGAATATGGTGATGATGATAAAAAAGGAAAATATATTTATTTAAAGTTAAGAAATAATACATGCCTTTACAATGTCAGGTGCATTTCACAGCAGATGAATTGTTAACTTAATAAGTGTTTCCACATTCCGGGACACAAAGTGAGACACAAAATAAGTTTTATTGTTATCAGATCAACTGACATCTGCAACTTTATCAGTGTTTATGTTTGATTTACTAGTTAAGTACTTACATCGCAAAAACAAAGTAGGGATTGCAAGAGCATTTAATCGGTTGTTTCTGTTTCGGTCCTTTTCAGTAAAATGTCTGTCACACAGTCGCTTTTTTCGGAAGAATGCATAGTCATCCATTGTATTTAACTGCCAACAATTTCAACCCACTTTTTGAATTGATCAGGGAAAACTTTTGGGTTTGGAAATACATGCAAGTGTATTTCGAATCCTGAAAAGAAGAATATTAAAAATCTATTAAAATTACAGTTTTAGAGTACCTTTTCTCAAAAATGGATAATAAAATCAGCTTGATAAATCAAAACAATTTCAGGCCAGTTTAATCACACCCAATATTGCCGTCCATGTCAATTTCTGTTATTATGATCGCGATTAATCCCGCAACCCCCAGGAGGCACTCGGGTGCCACTATAACAATTGATTTCAATTGTGTCTGGAATAACTCACGATGGGAAGTTCACAATTAAATACTCATAATTAACAACACATGTATATAAATCAGAATTAATATTATGTTGATTTAAACGCTTTGGAAAATAATTGGCAATAATGCATTAATTTCGACCAAATTTGATTACCATAAAAAAGGTTATAGTGAGTCAATCTTCAAGAAAAAAATAAATAAATAAAATTAAAACATAGACATATTATTATATATATATATTTTAAATCCTATAAAGAGGAGGGGGGAAATATAAAACGGTTGAATTAAAAAAAAACTAAGTGACTGATGATGAGATACTGTTTTAATTTAACTTGAATGGTATGAATTTGAGTAAGGGAAAATAACTAAACTAACAACGAATTTATTAATAATAAAATCCAGAACAAGCTTACAAAATGCAAAAGGGCAACTTCAATATTAAGATAGAGACAATTAATCCAATTGAGGGTTTGCTTAACTAACTACTACAAAGTTCACTTTAAGCAACGCATTGTGTGCTGTTTTATTAATAATTATTGGTAAGTAAAATAGAATAACATTTGAGTTCTTATGTTTTTTTTAATTTGATACGGTTTTGAGTCTAGCAATTCAACTAAAACTTACAATACCACCTCAGGAGGCAAAAGTGATACCCATTGGGTAAAAAAGAAAACGAGGCCATCCCGCTAAGTCGAGCCAACACTTATTTACCAGTGACGATGAGTAGTAGGGCTCCTCATACTGAGCTATCAATGTTATATTTTAGATAACTTATTTTTAGTTGACTGAAGCATTATGGATTTGTTGTTCTTTTGATTTAAGAAATCTAAATCAGACTATCTAGTTAATTTATATCAGACTGTATCTAGTTTATTATTTTAATGATAGTAAATGTATTAAAATTGACTTTCATTAGAATCATTCGTATTTGATCTCTTAAAATATTATTTTGATTCCAATTTATCTATTTCAACCAACATAGATGATGTAATACTAATAAAGTAATATACAGTCGACATAAGACGACAGTATTTGCATTCAATAGATCAATGGAACATGCATTGAACATATTCGGGTCAGAGGGTATCCTTAGGTATCCGTGCTTTCATAGTGCCTCTAAGGCTACACCCCAACCCATATTCGGAATCATTGTTCTATATTTCTGTTCTATTCTAAATAACCAACTTTTAAACCGGGTTGCACCGATCGTAGTCACAGGCCGACATTGATAAATATTGAGGCTATTTATAGAATGCAAAGTATTAAGTAAAACTAATACAATTAAAAGTAAATAGAATAACTTACCACTTGAGCATCCTAAATAGCACCGGGGAGGCATTTTACACAATAACAATAAAATTATAAAGCGTCCAAGTCGCAACACACAACACAACAGTCCAGTCTCTGTTTTGGCTAGATAACGGAGGTACCTCGAGCTCAACTCAACGTTACTAGGATCATAGGACGATAGAACATAACGAAACGACCAAAGCGCACTTTTGGGGAATTGGACCAACCGACTTGCAGTACTTCTGAGATAAAATCTATGATAGAAGAAATGAAGTCGCAACAGGATAGTAAATTTGAATTGTTAAATAATGCTTTGCTCACAATTGTGGCTCAAAATCAAGATATACAAAAATCATTTGGAACTATGGCTATTCAACACGAACAATTGTAATTAAAAGTAAACACATTGGAACAGCAGAACAGTGAATATAAGAAAAAGATTTCTGAGATGGAAAAAAAGATCGATATTCTTGAAAAAAACTCCTGTTGTACTACATTAGAGATTCGTAACGTCCCGAAACAGAAGAATGAGAGCAAAAACACGGTAGTGGACCTAGTGAAAAACTTAGGATCCACTTTAGGACTAGATAATCCTATTCTGGAGCCTGAGATCAGAGATGTTTACCGTTTGAAGTCTGAAACTCTTATAGTTGATTTTACCACTACAATGCGTAAGGAGCAACTTATTTCCCATTATAAAACATACAATAATTTTAAACGCGAGCAAAAGGAATCATTACTGAATACGAAGAACATTAATTTGCCCAGATCTGCTTGCGCTATATACATATCTGAGTAATTGACAACCAGGGCTAGACGATTGTTTTTTGCAGCGAGAGAAAAAGTGAAAAGCAAGCACCTTGCCGCCTCATGGACATCTTTTGGTCGGGTGTATGTGAAAAGGGATGAGAAATCGACACCCGTGCGCATCTATGATGAGTCTGAACTTTTACAACTGGTTTTGTGACTATTGGCATGTTACTGTTTTACTGCTCAAATCTTAGTTAGTTTTTAAAATTATGCTTTATATTTTTATTTAATTATGCATGTGGGAAAAAATGTTATATATACTGGATTATATTACATTCTTTGTTACAGTTTTGAATTAGCTTTGTCTGGCAATATTATGTCAAGTAATCATATTTTTTTTCTACTAATTATATTTCAATGTACTCATTTTATAAAAACTGACACCCACAGCATTAAGTACGACACATCCAACACAAAATCTCACACTGTACTAGACACTTACAACATAACACTGTGTAGACATAATTTCGGAGAGGCGAGGATTCCAGTTCTAAACCTATTAATATTTGTAAAGTTATACTTTCAGTCACGTTTCTATCGTGACTTTTTCTCTTTTAATAACAGTCTAAGTTAATAAAATGCAAAATTTTGAAACGATAGGCTTGGAATTGGATTCTTTGTCGGTCGCTCGAGTGGTTAACTGTGATGTGGGTGAGGTTTAAAATCAAATTCGATTCAGCAATCGCACTCTAAACATCATCTCACAGAATGTACGTAGCATTAATTGTAACATGGCTAACTTTACCTCTCTTTTACAGCGTACAGAGGTGGTATGGGACGTTATCGTACTGTCTGGATGTTGGCTTTCCTCAACCAATTGTATTCCTAATCTTGATAAGTATGCCTACGCTACCACTACGCGGCATAAATCGCAAAATGAAGGTGTTGTTATTTACAGCAATAAACTATTAAACGGAGCATTTAAGGAACCGTACCTGGATGATGCTAACTGCTTATTATTAAAACTGAATCAGGATACTTGTGTTATCGGCATCTACCGTCCACCAAGTGACCTCAATAGTACTAACTTTATAAATTCAATTGACTCGCTACTTCTTACATTAAAAGGATACAAGAATATAATCCTATGCGGCGATATTAACATAGATATCCTGCCAAACACCAGCGATAAAAGATCATATGATTATCTTCATGCACTAACTAGCCATTCGATACTCCCGGGACATACTTTGCCTACGTACTTGTCTCGATCACGTCATGGTCAAAACTAAACTAGATGCTACATGTTTGGTTTTAAACTCATCAATTACTGACCATGACTGTGTTGCACTCAGCTTAATATTTAGCGACATTCTTGTTACTAAAAACAAACCGAGGCATAAAATTGAATTAAAAAAATTAGATTTAGCCATTCAGAATATAAATTTTCTTCAAGTTCTTGATTGCAATGACGCTAACTTGGCTGCCAACCTGTTGGTTTCACAATTATATACGGCTATTCAAAACAGTTCCTCTATCGTCAAGACTCCAAATAGAAAGATTGTCAATAAGCCCTGGGTCACTGAGGGTTTGTTGCATTGCATGAGGAACATGGATATACTGTATAAGAGAACAAAAAGATATCCAGAAAATAATGTCTTCTTGATCACTTACAAACGGTACCGGAATTTCTGCAGCTCAATCATTAAAAAAGCTAAACGTCTTTATGACAGAAGATTGATTGAAGAAGCACGTGGCGATAAAAAAAAGCTATGGGGAGTCATTAAAAGCATAAGCGGCTCCAAGCAGGTGTTAGACTCATCAGCAACTCTTATCCGCTCTGACAGGCCAGAACAAAGTATTAATGATATAAATGACTTTTTTGCTGGAATTGGCAAAAAACTAGCTGAACAAATTTCTCCTTGCAAAGACTGTTGCCTCGACCAAACTTATGATGATCAATCCATTTCTCCCAAGAGTTCGTTCGTGTTGACCCCTGTTTTAGAAGAGGAAATCCTAGGACTCATTATTAGTCTCAAGATAAGTGTGCTATGGGTGTTGACTCAATTCCCAGCAACATTATCAAGCGCTATGTTAAACTTTTAGCCCTTCCTATCACTCATATTACCAATTTAGCAATAACATCAGGTGATTTTCCTTCTGCATTCAAAAAGGCTTTGATTAAACCTATACTCAGAGGTGAGGAAGAGAAAGAGACCGTGTCGACAATTATAGACCTATATATCTATTTTGCCTGCATTGTCCAAGATCATTGAGCGACGGATGAATAATAGTTTGAGTAGTTTTCTAGAAGCGAACAATCTGTTGTCCCCTTGCCAGTATGGTTTTCGCCATGGTAAATCTACCAGCGATGCCGTACATGAGCTTGTCAACTCAGTTATTACCTCATTGGATAGAGGCAAACAATGTGTAACAGTGTTTTTGGACTTAGCAAAAGCATTCGACACGGTCTCAGTCCCACGCCTGCTCAACAAATTGGAAAAAATAGGTGTAAGGGGTATTCCCTTACAATTATATGAGAGCTATTTGACTAACAGGTCTCATAGGGTTGGTATTGACCAATGGGTGAATGACGAGACTGCTGTTACATATGGAGTTCCTCAAGGTAGTATAAATGGGCCTACATTGTTTTGGTGTATATCAATGTTTTATTTAAACTACAACTTCATGGTGGTAAATTTGTTGCATTTGCAGATGACACTGCACTATTTTTCAGTGGTGATACCTGCAATGAGGTCTTCGATAGTGCTCAAAGGGGCTTTGACAGAGTGAGTAAGTGACTTAAATGCAATTTCTTGACCCTAAATATTACTAAAACTAAATATATCACCTTCGCCTTGAGACCCAATCATCAATGCAAACCAAAACTGTCTACGTGCTCTTGCCCCCCCCTCCAAAGAACAGACTGCATAAAATATTTAGATGTGTCGTGATTTCATAATCGTTTAAGGAAATACGTAACCAATTTGGAATAAATAGTTTCAATAATTTACTTTTGATCGGGGATGTGACGTCAAAAGGCATTGGAGGGGAAAAGTGGCGTGGTACATATTGTATAATCGATATTATTGTAAGTGGTATAATCGATATTATTGTAAAGTATACTAACCAATACATTGAAACAGTGAAACGTAAATACAAACGAGAGACGTATGCGAGGCCGACTAACTTCAACGAGATACAATGCTTTATGGGTTTAATTCTATTAGCCGGAGTGAAAAATTCGAATCATCTAAATGTCGAAGAGTTGTTTCGGACGGATGGTGGTGCTGTTGAAATATTTCGACTTTCTATGTCTGCTCAGAGGTTTAAATTTTTGCTGCGATTTTTGAGATTTGATGACTGTACAACGAGGCTGCAAAGAAAAGCACTTGACGAGATTTGCCATATAAGAGAAATATTTGAAATGTTCTTCCAGAATTGCAAGGATAATTATACTTTATCTGCTTTTGTAACAGTAGATGAAAAATTGGAAGCTTTTCGTGGAAGATGTTCATTTTGTCAGTATATTCCAAATAAACCAAACCCCTATGGTATCAAAATTCAGGCTCTCTGCGACGCTAAAATGTTTTACACGTTTAGTATGGAAATTTATCCTGGAAAACAGCCAACTGAGGGTCCATTCCATCTTGATAATTCTGGCCTAGCTGTTGTCCAAAGATTATGCGAACCGATTTTCAATACTGTGCGAATGGCTAATGCGTTACTTCAGAATGGCCTAACAATGGTAGGAACAATCAGGAAGAATAAAACGGAAATTTCTCCGGAGTTCAATGCACTACGTGGTAGAAGTGTAATGTCCAGTATGTTTGGTTTTCGTGACAATATGGTTCTGGTTTCTCATGTTCCAAAAGCTGGAAAAAATGTCCTCCTGTTGAGTACTATGCACAATGATGATAAAATTGACGCTGAAACTCAAAAACCCGATATCATTTTGAGTTACAATGACACAAAAGGTGGGGTAGATGTCGTAGATCGTCTGTGTGCAAATTACAACTGTGCTCGAGCAACGAGACGTTGGCCTATGGTAGTCTTCTACGCTATGTCGAACGTCAGTACTATAAACAGTCAGGTGATATATACATCTAATAATCAAACTTCAAAACTTCTACGCCGTCACTTCATTGAAAATTTGGCCATGAATCTAATTGAACCACATATAAGAGAACGACAGACGCAGATGACTTGCCGCGATCACTGAGGCAAAGACTTTCAGAAGTTTTGAAGATCGATGATGTGCCTGGGGTAGCTGGTCCTTCGAGGAATGGTCGGTGCTTTGAATGTGGATGGCAAAAAAACCGAATAAAAAGGTTCAATTGCCATAAATGTAAAAAATATATATGCCTTGAGCACGTAGTACCAACTTGCTCTAGTTAATTGGCTGTTGAAGATGAGTAATTTTAGCAATAAGTTATTTTATTTTTTTGGTAGTAGTATTACCACTTATGTTATTTTATTTTAAGTTTCTAATGTCATAAGACTGACAAAGCCTGATTGTAGGGTAAGGTGGGGCACAATGTTACACGGGGTACAATGTTACAATGCACATTTCTCCGTCCCTTTCTATTAGTTTTATGATGTTGGTATACACGTATGTCAAGCTCATAAGTCACCATCTTTGAACCGTTGTTCCTGCCACAGTTTGTACCGCGCTTGAAAATTAACAGACAAAAATTATTTTTGTTTTATGAAACGTCGAAAAAACCGTTTCAAAGTTTTTAATTTTTTGCTGGAGGTGTTGTATTCAGGTAAATGTTGATAGTTTTATTTATTTTAATGTTTATTTAGCTACATATTATCGTTGAATTGTTTGTTGTAAACATAACCTAAAATATTCATTCGAATTTTTCAATTTGGTTTGCCTCTCTGGGGCACTGTGTGACACTGTAACAGTCAGCCCAATTAACATAATGTTTTTGTACTATTTCAAGGTATTAAAAGAAAATGGTGCGAAATCGTAAGAGGAAGACGGATTATGGCCTTCACAGTAAAAAGGATATGGCAGAAGCGATTTTGATGGTTGAAAGTAGTGTTAGTCTTCGAAAGGCAGCAAATGAAAACCAAACGTCAGACTAATGTCTAACGTTCCCAAAAACTGTTTTGAAGTAGTTAAATATTTATTAGAAGTTAAATCCTTTATCTCATTTTGTTAATTTCCTATTATTTTATGTTGTAACATTGGGCCCCTTACCCTGTAACAGACTACCCCAGGTACGGGGCTCAGTGTTACAATCGACTGATTTAATTAAAGTATAGTTTAAATTTAGTAGCTCCTAATAGTTTTAATGTTTGAGCTATTTTAATTAAAGAGAGATTATTAAAGTTTATTTTCATACCAAAAACTAGCTGATTAAAACAATATTTTTGTCATTATATTCCAGTATATTTTTTTTGTAACACTGTACCCCATTTTACCCTAGTGTTAATTAATAAAGATTGTTGCTTTTTTTTGAGTTTTAAAAAAACCTTGTTAAAATACCTCATAATTTTAGTGCTTCTAAAGATGTTGTCTATTGCTAATAAAAGAGATTTGATTACTGAAATATCTATGTTTTATTGACAATTGAAGATCAAATATTATATCTTTTCCAATGAAAAGTAGCATAAACTGTAAATGAAAGAAAAACTCGCTGTCAAACACCAACGATGTAAGTCAAATTCACTTCACCAATGGCGGGTTAAGGTAGCAGCGGGTCTACCTTTTCGTTATCCCACTGTTGAGTTATACAAATACTGGGACGTTCTTCTTACGGTTCGTCTTACGTTTATCCTACAAACCATTTTAAAAAAACATTCGCAATTAATATATGACCCTGCACTCATACGCGATAAGCGAAGGAAGGCTTCCGTTTGCCCAACTCGAATCTTTAAAACGGCAACTTCGCATCACTTCTTTTGTTTCCTTGGCCACTATCTTTATAATAAGCTCAACGGGATCCTTAACATCTACCCATTAAATAAATTTAAATGTAAGTCCACTTTCTGAAGACTTTGGACTACAATTTGACTGAAACCTTGCTGGTTCCATTGAGATGACATATTTAACAGGTTGTGTTTTTCACATCTGTCATGGTTTTCCTAACTCTGCGGCCCCTTCTTGTTTTATGTATGCACAATCACACACATAAATACACTATTACACTCTTACACACTTTCACTTACTAAATTTACTTACAAACTACACTTAAAAATTAAATGCTCCCTTTTGATTGTATACTTTGTATTTAGGCCTCTCAAACTTACATATAGGTCTGTTCTACTGAACATCAAAAAAAATGTTTTTATGTAAACTTATGATTGGGGCCTGGTGTCCTGTAATTTTCAGGTTCTTTTTTTCGAAGCCTACTTCAGGCAACTGTCTCCCGCAGTTATAGGTTTGGCATGTGTAATTATTTTTACCTCAGTTTTAGATTAAGTTGCCTATAATTGTAATGAGAAAATAAATATATTTTATTATTATTATTAATCACTGCACTCTTTTCAAAGACTATTGACCAATCACTGCATGCTTGTCAAAGACTAATATAAGCAACCAAAACAGAAGGTACAAAAAGATTTGTACCTACAGGTAGTTTCAGTAAGTACATGTACTATTTGTAGTAATTGTCTATTGCTTCGTGTCTGTTTAAATTATCTATAATATAAAAGTAAAAAAAGTAAAGTAACAGCCTATAATGCAGGGAAAAGGCCTCCATCATTGAATTCAAGTTACCACTGCAATGATGGGAACTGGCATAATCACCACGCTTGCCAAATGCGGGTTGGTGATCACAAACCCGAGCAACGTTCGAAAATTCGAAACTATTTTTTGCCCGACCCGGGGATCGAATCCGGGACCCGAGATCTTGGCCCGGTATTTAAACCACTAGACCAACGGGGCGTATATCTATAATATATTTTTATATAATTTAAAAGTAAAGTACCTTAATATGTAAAAAGTAAGACTAACTGACTGATTGATTGACTGCGTGACATATTATAGATGCACAGCCGAAACAACTGGGCGTAGAAAGCTGGGACTTGGTATATAGGTTCCTTGTAAGATCATTAAGACATTACTTTTGTACTACATGAAAAATTAAAACTATTTAAGACTAACTAAAAAACAGCACAACAAAGAAAATAAAATAAAAACATACAATAACAATAAAAATGTGCAAAAAATAAACTTAAACCCCTTCAAAAAGACATAACTTGTTTCTTTTTTGTCTCATTGGGAGTTTGTTGATTTCGGGGTTATTTTTGTGTGCGGAATGAAGACGGATTGTAATATATTTATCAAATATTGCTTTTATTAAATTTATACGGTAATTAAAAAGTGGTGACTGCAATTTGGAATGTTCATTAAGTATATCGAAGATGTTAGTATTCAAAAAAGATTTTAATATACAATACTTCAATGTTTTAATAACTTGATGGTTAATAAAATGAAGACCATCTTGTTTTATGTGCAACTTGATGATATTTTCAGTTTTTAAACACACTGCAAATACATTTTCTGATGCGTAGCACAATCCCCCTATGTCTCGAATAGTAACAAGTTTGTGGAACCATAACTTTTCATTACTGTATAATGCATTTACGTAGGTTTCACACCTAATTATGTTTAAAAGTTTTTGTGAAATAAAAATAACAAAAATAACAGTCATTTTCGTAATAATCTATAAATTTACAATATTCTACACATTAATTAGTACGCATAGGTAGGTATTCTTTTGTTTTCAGATTTTAATTCTAATTTCAATAACTTTTTTAAATAAATAAGCTTTATAAAAAAGCAAAAACAATAAAACAGAAGTTTTTAATCATTCGTTCACCAATTCGGACCGTTAGGTATTAAACCTATGCCAGCGCCTCTATACTTTCTATCCAACTAATCTATGACCGAGCCCGTGTCGTTGTCCTTGTCACACTCGTGAAAAAAAAACAATTTCTTTCTCTTTCGCCGTGGCATACAATATGGATTGTATGATGTATTTTAAGTAAAAATATCGTACTGATTCAATTATTATTCATTTTATTTGATAATTTAGCTACTTAATTGCACTTATAATATCAGTATATAAACTTGAAAAAAAATTTTTTTTTGTACCGCCTGAGACATTTTTTTTTATTATTATATTATTCTTGATTACTTACATGTAATACGAGATCCCTTGAGCTTTATTTATAAGACTGGCTAGTGTTGCCACTTTAAATAAATGAAACCTTCATGGTAGATTATTATGAAGTCTGAAAAATATTGATTGTACTAGATTATTATGACAAAAGGTGATACATCAGATGCCTGGCACAAACTTCTTCCAACAGGAAGAGGCCGCTGAGTAGGAGTCATATCAACATTATTACTAGAATTTGTGGAGCTAGGCACTGGCATAGAATCCTCAATAGTATTATTATTGTGTATATGAGGTTGCTTATGGTGTACGTACTGCATTACATTGGCACTAAAATTCGTTCAAAGTGGTAACTGTATTCAAACTTCTTTTCTTTTTATTCTATTTTTCTAATAAATGTTATTATAACTTATTTACAAGTTTTTTATTGCATAGTCAAGAGCTCGTGCTCGTGTAGCTTTACACATTGAACTCTGTGCTGTCACAGAATATATATGTATATAGTTTATTAATCAAAATTACTAAAACTTAAGTCAACAAGTGTTCTTTAAATCTACAAATACAATATGTTCAAAAATAACCTAAATGCCTGAACTAGGATTCCCTGTATTTCAGGCATAGTCTAAAAATTATAAACAAACGTCAAATCAAGTGCTAAACTAGGTATTCTTATTAAGTAAACCAAATAAATTAAATTAACTACGTAACTATTTTTAAATAAAATGAACTAAACACAAAATAATTAATTACGTAAAGCTAAAAACAAGTCAGTTCGTGTTAGTAACCTACTTTAAACTATGAGACGCATAAGCATTTTTACTCGCTCGGAATTACAATATTTGGTAGCGTAAGCATATTGTAACTATTGTGTCTGTCATATTGTAAATAATTATAATGTTGCGGTAGAAGGGTAAATAAAGAAAGGTGTAAAAATATAGAGTCCTAAAACTAAACTGAGAGCGGCGCTCTTAGGCGCCTTCATAGTCTATAGAGTTAATGTACCTTTTTTCGGCCATTAACTTAGCAGGGCACTCTGGATCCCCAGTTTTGTGGTTGCACGGTTTTTTGTAATAAAGACACGTAGCACATTTCGAAGGTTCCGCTTTCTTATGGCAGTCCTTCATGAGGTGACCTACTTCACCGCAATGACCACAAGTATTTTTCTCCTCGCGACATGTCTTCGCCGCGTGCCCGTATTGTTGGCATTTAAAACACCTTGTCACAAAAGTGAAATCTCTTACCGGGCACGATGTCCAATTCACGAACACTCTATCTCTGGTTATTAAGGCCTTTCGTATTTCTGCAGGAACTTCAATTATGAAATTACAGATCTCGGCATCCTTCTTTCCAGATTTGTGGCTCATTTTTATAGAAGCCAAGAACGTCTCGATTGGTATATCTTGAACCTTCTCGGCTAAATTCTGCTGGTAAATACAGTTAAATACTTCTTTTTCCGGCATGGCTGAGGGAACTCCAATAATTATTATTCTGGGCTTACGTTTTTGTGGCTCATCCAAGGTCAAGCCAGAGGTGGTGAGTTGTGCTGATTGTTTCAGCTTCACTATATCGTCCTTGGTGTCAGTGCTGATGATGACCCCACCATTCTTTGTTTTGCGGAGGCCTCTCACGCGTAACTTCATAAGGTCAGGTTGGATAATTTTTTGCACCAGAGTTTTGGTTTCCTCGCTCTACTTTTGTTTGTCATTTGGATAGATTGCCACGGAGTTAACGGAAGTCGTCTTTATAAAATTATTAGAGCTTTTTTTCACCATGTCGGCAAAAGAAGTTGCTACTGGAGGTCTAGAGGAGTTTTCAACAATACTTTGTTTTAGAGCTACGAGTTGTTGAGAGAGGTCGTGTTTTTCTTTTAAGTGCTGCAAATTCGTGTGGGTCAGGATGGCCTTTTGCTTCAAAGATTGGTACGTCGAGACTAGTTGGGATGTCCCGAGGCAAACTTTTCGGCAGAGATTGTGTATCCTCAACTTTTGGTCCGAATTAAGTTTACCTTCAGATGAGATTTTGCACACCTCATTAAGGCACTGCTCGATGCCAGATATCCAGTTCTGCAACTCAGGAGTAGTCATCACTTCTGGTTCCTCTTGATACTGACAGGGCACGGGGGTTGCGGCTGCCGGCTGGGAGCGCGGGCCCGCCTGGGGCGCGGGTGAAGATGGCGGGCTATGACGCGTTAACGCACTCCGGTTAAAGGGACTGCCTTCCATTTTAATGTTTAGGTGTCACAAGTGTCCATTATTTTTGCACGCACTAATACTCAATGACACAGAAATTATTGCCGAGTAATGTATTGGACTTATTATGACGCCTCCTCTTTTTGTTACAATAAACAAGTCGAAGATCTTTTACGTTTAACCGAATTGTTTATCGGTTGCTCAGAACCGTCAGTAAACGAACCTTCCGTGTCCAAACCAGAAAAGGTATTAGCTATAGTTACATTACACGAAACCTGGGGGACGAAGCCCCCAGGCTCGTCTGCTTCACTAATGCGACCTAAGAAAAGGAAAGAAACTTACCAGGGCACTGCAAAAAGTACTAGATAAAATATTATGCATACAAAGATGAAATTAAATAAACATACTCCACTACTTAACTGGTCCGTATTAACTTAAAGAGAAATAATTTTCTCCAAACTTTATCAATTTATAAAAAACGCTTTTTCTGCCAATAAACCGTGTTGCTAAGACTTTTTTTAATGTGTGTATGTAACCACCAAATACCACTATGTTGGTGTAGCTAGGCAATGGTAAAAGTAAAATGTGTGTGTGTGTGTGTGTGTGTGTGTATATCTATCATATCAAATTTTGTTTGATTAAGAAAATATATAAATGGTGTAATACTATTAGTCCAAGAATGTATTATAGGATAAGGTTCTCTATTTCATTGTAGTTTTTACCTCGAAGACAATTTTGTAATGTGTACTTGCAACTATGTGTCGTTGTTGGGTGAAAATTAAGAATTATATTTATTTTATTGTAAATATGAGCTGATTGTCCTGTGAATTGTCTCCTAGCATAGGCAGTTCTAACTTGGGCTACAGGTGCAACATTTGGTATCCTTCTTCTTTTATTCTGTTTAGTGGGGTTGTAAGGGAGTTTACCGTGAAGTTTTAGAATCGCGTGTAGGACGTATAGTTTCCGCACCGATAGCAGGCCACATTGAGAATATAGACTGTCGGTTGGAAACCTATAAGGTTTATGATAAATTACTTTAAGCAATGATCGTTGTGCTCGTTCTACTTCCAGAAATTTGGTTTTGGCAGAACCACCCCATATTGTGATACAATATGTTAGGATAGATTGGGCTAGCGATATGTATATTTGTTTTAATAAAACTGCGTCGGCCACGTGCCTAAGAGTCTTAAAAATCCATGAAAGTTTACGAATCCTACCCGTCAATAAATCAACGTGAGCGTGCCAAGTAAGGCGCTGGTCAACCATTACTCCGAGATATTTAGTTTGCGATATTTTATTTATACTGTAACATGAACAATTTTGATTGGTAAAATCTTTACATTCATGAATTTTTATTTTGTAGTCGGAATTTGGTTGCGAGCTATTGTAATTTGTAAAACATATATAATTGGTCTTAGAGACATTGAGAGTTAATAAGTTGTTATCTAACCAACAAGCTATTTTGGCCAGACCATTTTGAGCGGAGCTATATACCTCGTCCCACGTTGAGCCAGAAAAAACTATAGCGGTGTCGTCAGCATACAAAAAAATTTTTCCATTTTGAATATTTAAATTACAAAGATCATTTATGTAAATTATAAAGAGCGTTGGACCCAGGACACTTCCCTGGGGCACGCCATATGTAATATCAGCGGGCTCACTAAGGTGATCACCAATTTTAACACTTTGCCGACGATCACACAAGTAGTCAATCAGCAAAGCTAGGGGGACACCCCTGACCTCCCATTAATTCTAGTCTGCGGATAAGGGTGGGGATAGAGACTGTATCAAAAGCTTTTTGAAGATCT
This sequence comes from Anania crocealis, assembly GCA_949315895.1. Classification (NCBI taxonomy): domain Eukaryota; kingdom Metazoa; phylum Arthropoda; class Insecta; order Lepidoptera; family Crambidae; genus Anania; species Anania crocealis. The sequence continues at coordinate 10,511,226 of OX438871.1, forward strand.
AAAAAAACTGTAATGCACTTTTTGTTTTTATCAACTTGTTCCGATATGTAAGATGTTAATGCAATTATAGCATCTTCTGTAGAGATGCCCCGCCTAAAACCGAATTGGCAGTCAGATATTAATTTGTATTTGTTTAAGAAACTAATTCATCTACAATTTATAATTTTTTCTAATATTTTTGAAAGAACCGGAAGGACTGAGATTGGTCTGTAGTTGTTTGCTTCCTCTCTATCTCCACCCTTATGTATGGGGGTTACAATAGCATGCTTGAGCTTAGTAGGAAATATGCCCTGTCTAATGCAGAGGTTTACTAGGTGAGCTACAACGGGGGCTATTTCTTTTCCAACACGCTTTAAAAAGTTCGTCCCTATGCCATCCCAGCCAGCAGCACTATTAGATTTTAGACCCATTAAGATTTCGTAGACTTCACTAGGGTCAGTTTCTAATAAAACAAAAGAAGAGGCCTGTTGTGAGCTAGGCGAGCTATTAGGCAGTGCGTCTCTATTTGATCAGTAATAATAAATCATAAATAAATGTGGACAACAGTTTTTTAGGCTATTCAAACGTTTTAAATATTACGGCAGTTTAGTATTATCAACAGTATAATCAATTTTATTTGCCTAAAATATTTTTAATGAGGTACTGTAACACTAGAAATTAATAGTGGAAAAATATTTTCTTTCCAAAAAGATGCAACATTTATTAACAAATCACTCACATATTCATTGTCATAGTCAACTACAATAACATTCACTTTTTTTGAATCTTCAAAATCAACCCTGATTTTTTTTTGTGTAGTGTACTACCTGAGTACACTACACAAAAGTAACCTTTCGTCATTTTGGTAACAAATATTAATTGTTGCTGAATTTGAGCTCTATATTTTTCTGAAATGTTGACACTACGAATGTAATTAGTTTTAGTACTTTCACTTGTCGGACTCTTGACCTCAATTACAGCATCTTTACAGACTCCATTTGGAGGTGCGGCAATCATGGGATTCATGGGGTACAGAGCTGACACCTCAGGCTTCGCTCCATTTTTAGTATTTTTTGCACGGTTTCAATCACTGAATATTCTAGTCTTCGGCCCCTTTTCAGGGTAGGTTTGTTTAGGGTTTTTGCTCCTATTATCGCAGCTACTAAAGATTCATCTGATGTCCGGCAGCGACTTACTTCAAAACTTTGGGTGCTGTGATGCGAGCATAACGAAGTTTATGATACAGAAGATTGTTACACAGATTTTTAGTGGCAGTTTCTATTTCAACCAGCACATTGTCATTAAGAGTCTCTGTCAATGACCCTGATACTTTGTCAACATCATTTTTAAGCTCACTTCTGGATTGCATAAGATAGTCATGAAAAGAAAATCATGACATCACTGTATATTGATGATATTTCAAAGGTTCACTGTTTGTATTTTCCTTTTTTTTGCGTCTTGAATTAACTCTGTGAAGAGGCCAGTTTTGGTTTCACATTTAAGAGCTTGCATGCACAATTGCTCCACAGTCATATATTTCAAACTCGTACCTACTCTGAGGTCTTACTCCGCAACACTATGTCCGTATATTCGAATCCATCTGTCCCTATCACTTATACCGATGTCTTAAAGTATCTGAAAGAGACAGATATATCCGTAAATACGAGCTTCGTGTTGTAGAGTAAGGCATAACGATACAGCGCACGCCCCGCATGCTAGGAGATGCGGGTTCGAGTCCCGCCTGAGACATGATTTTTCAAGTTTATGTACTGATAACATGAAGGCGTTGTCTAGTCTCATCGTACTAGTCTGTGCCCTTAATGTAAGCATGTCTATTTTCATAGGCCTTCTCTCGTTATATTCGCCCCGCATAGGGAAAGAATCCCGCCTGATAGGCTTTTCCATTTCTGCTTTTCCTACACCCTCTTTTTCCCGAGCCAGCAGAAGCTCTTCTGTAAGATGGTTGTCATCTAAAAGGAACAATTTTCATTGTTCAGTACAAAGAAGCAAATTGTCTACAAAAATGTGGTAGCTCTCATGCTCATATAATATGAAGGCATCTAGTTCCAGCATACTAGCTCTTGCCCTTAATGTAAGCATGTCTATCTTCGAGTGATAGCACTTGCCTAATAGAAAGCTCTCACATTTAGCATGTCTAGCCATTGTTTGTGATTATTCAGAATATCTCGCACAAAATTAGAGCTTGTGGTTTTGTTCATCATACATGAAACTACCCAGACGTTTAAAGTTGTTATAGGGAAAAGTCATATTTGTTGAAATATGTTAGCCTCACCTATTGGTGTATGTGTCATCTTCTATGACAACACATTTTAGAGGGTGTGGTCAAGGATGTTTCCTCATCGCTGCTCTGAGAATCTTGAAGTTTCCTTTATTAGCTTCCATTTTTCGAATCTTCCTCTTGTTTCCTCGTTTCTTTTCCTTTCTTGATCTTCTTTCTTGAATTTAATTTTCTTCAAACACTTGGATTTTAATGGTGAGATTTTTAAACAAGTGAGTAAAACGGTTACGAAAAGATAAACGTGCTCTCCGAAAAGAAATTATGAAAAACAATTTTGTTTTTACCGTAACCTAACCGAAGGTATAGGAATAAATATTGAATCTGCAGAATGCATAGATAGATCATTGTTTTCGTTGTAACGCTTTTAGCCCCAAGCGACAACCGGTTGTTGCGATAACAATTGATTTTAATTGTGTCTGGGAATATCCGAACGACAAAGGTACAACGAAATGAAAACAGAAAAAATGGTGGAAGGTGATAATATAGGTTATGAATTATGCTGTTACCTATTTTATTTTTTCTGAAGTTTCAACTCGAAACCATCGTAACTACATTGCTCTATATGTGAAAGTAAGAATAAATTGAATCATACCTGTGATTAATGTTATAAATCCCTTCTATTTGCATAGTAAGCCTTGACCTTGATTAGGCTTCTTCTTGTCATTTTTCCAAAAATCACAATTTGATATATTGTAAACACTTTGAACAATGACTAGCTTAATTCTAAAGCCTGATTATAAACTTTAATGGTATATTTCTTAATAGTAATAGATATTTTACCCATCTTTTATAAAACGACGATGTGACCGCGCTCGCACAAAAAACCGTAATGACATTTGATAGGTTGCCATAGAAAACGTTCTGTTTCTCTTTTTTTTTTTAGCTTTGAAAAAATTGTGGCTCTGCGCTAGTGCTTCGCCGTTACTACATGTAAAAATCCATCTCGGACAAGTATCTTCGTATAATTAAGATTGAACTTCACTTAAGGTAAGTTCGTTTAATCTTATAATTTAATATTATTCAAGATTCCATTGATTAGCTCGTCCCAGATAGCGATTGCTTAAATCAGTTGGAAGTTCGTGAATCCTTTGAGAATTCCTATTACGAGGCCATATGTGAGGCCTTTAGCCTCTTGACTAGTTTTAGTAGCAGTAGTAGTGGCGAGTCTAGATGCAACTCGCAATTGTTAATAAAATTACCGACTATAACACTACCCACCTTTGATGGATCGTACGATAACTGGTTAGAATTTAGAGACACTTATATTTCTATGATCCACCATTCTGGTCAACTTGACGACATTCAAAAGTTTCATTATTTAAGATCAGCTTTAACGGGTAGTGCTGTTCAAGTTATAAAATCTTTAGAGTTCTCGTCTAAAAACTACGTAATAGCCTGGGATTTGCTTAGTGACCGATATAATAACACAACTTTATTAGTTCATAATCATGTTAAAGCGTTGTTTTTATTGCAAACTGTAACCAAAGAATGTCCCATTCAGATACGGAGATTAATTGATACGGTGTTAAAACAGTTAAGGTCACTAAATACATTAGGTGAAGACACGAAATCGTGGGACACACTTATCATTTATATGATTGTGTCCAAGTTAGATGTGGCTATTGCGAAAGAATGGGAACAATTTAAACGTACCGTCATTAACGATTCGTATTCAAAACTGAACTTAAGTGTTTTAATAACCTTTCTTAAAGGCAAGGCTAAGAGCTAGTCAATTTTCTTATAACAATCGTAATTCGCACGATGTTAATAGAAAACAGCCACAGAAGGAGGTACACAGTTTAACGGCTACGCGTAATAATTTTAATAAAAGTACCCACATTTGTGCAAAATGTAACGGCCATCACGGGCTGTACACGTGCGCTGAGTTCTTAGAATTATCGTGTAAAGATAGACTTCAGTTCATTAATAATAAAAAAATATGCGTGAATTGCCTACGTGTAGGTCATAAAGTAGCAAATTGTCAATTTGGCCCATGTAGACAGTGCAACAAAAAACACAACAGCCTGTTACATGAAGCGTTGACAGCAAGTATTTCACTATCGCCAGTGTCGTGTGGGGCCGGCACGTTGAAAGAATTGCACCACCCTTTCTCCTATGGGTGTCGTAAGAGGCGACTACAGGATAACTACCAGGAGAAGCTTGTATCCAGCAGTGGACCGATACAGGCTGGTGATGTGATAGTCCATGAGCCACAGTTGTTAATCACAAACGAAAATAATAGTGAAAGTTTAGCTTTACATACATATTCGCACAACAATAACTCCAGTAACGAATATGCAAGTGTTTTTACGCATAATTTAGAAACAGTTTTGCTATCGACCGCATTAGTCGAAGTCGCCGGCAGCGACAACACTTTTTGCAAAGCACGCGCGTTACTGGACAATGGGAGTCAGCATTGCATAATAACTGAATCTTACGTAATAAATTAAACGCTACCTCCATACAGTCCACTTATCAGATAACAGGTGTGGGACAAACTGTCACACAATCGCTTATGACCTGTGAAGTCAAGTTAAAATCGCAAATAGGAAAATATAGTACACGCATCAAATGTCTAGTTTTACCATGCATCACTACGTCCCTGCCAAGCATTCGCATTAATAACTACTTGATAAGCGTACCTAGGAATGTAAATCTAGCAGACCCGACATTCTTTGCACCCTCAAACATTGATATTTAATAGGTAGATTGTTTTTGGGACTTATTAATCGACGGAAAAATCCGTTTACCAAACGGACCGTTTTTACAAAATACTAAGATTTTTGAGATTTGATGACTGTACAACGAGGCTGCAAAGAAAAGCACTTGACGAGATTTGCCATATAAGAGAAATATTTGAAATGTTCTTCCAGAATTGCAAGGATAATTATACTTTATCTGCTTTTGTAACAGTAGATGAAAAATTGGAAGCTTTTCGTGGAAGATGTTCATTTTGTCAGTATATTCCAAATAAACCAAACCCCTATGGTATCAAAATTCAGGCTCTCTGCGACGCTAAAATGTTTTACACGTTTAGTATGGAAATTTATCCTGGAAAACAGCCAACTGAGGGTCCATTCCATCTTGATAATTCTGGCCTAGCTGTTGTCCAAAGATTATGCGAACCGATTTTCAATACTGTGCGAATGGCTAATGCGTTACTTCAGAATGGCCTAACAATGGTAGGAACAATCAGGAAGAATAAAACGGAAATTTCTCCGGAGTTCAATGCACTACGTGGTAGAAGTGTAATGTCCAGTATGTTTGGTTTTCGTGACAATATGGTTCTGGTTTCTCATGTTCCAAAAGCTGGAAAAAATGTCCTCCTGTTGAGTACTATGCACAATGATGATAAAATTGACGCTGAAACTCAAAAACCCGATATCATTTTGAGTTACAATGACACAAAAGGTGGGGTAGATGTCGTAGATCGTCTGTGTGCAAATTACAACTGTGCTCGAGCAACGAGACGTTGGCCTATGGTAGTCTTCTACGCTATGTCGAACGTCAGTACTATAAACAGTCAGGTGATATATACATCTAATAATCAAACTTCAAAACTTCTACGCCGTCACTTCATTGAAAATTTGGCCATGAATCTAATTGAACCACATATAAGAGAACGACAGACGCAGATGACTTGCCGCGATCACTGAGGCAAAGACTTTCAGAAGTTTTGAAGATCGATGATGTGCCTGGGGTAGCTGGTCCTTCGAGGAATGGTCGGTGCTTTGAATGTGGATGGCAAAAAAACCGAATAAAAAGGTTCAATTGCCATAAATGTAAAAAATATATATGCCTTGAGCACGTAGTACCAACTTGCTCTAGTTAATTGGCTGTTGAAGATGAGTAATTTTAGCAATAAGTTATTTTATTTTTTTGGTAGTAGTATTACCACTTATGTTATTTTATTTTAAGTTTCTAATGTCATAAGACTGACAAAGCCTGATTGTAGGGTAAGGTGGGGCACAATGTTACACGGGGTACAATGTTACAATGCACATTTCTCCGTCCCTTTCTATTAGTTTTATGATGTTGGTATACACGTATGTCAAGCTCATAAGTCACCATCTTTGAACCGTTGTTCCTGCCACAGTTTGTACCGCGCTTGAAAATTAACAGACAAAAATTATTTTTGTTTTATGAAACGTCGAAAAAACCGTTTCAAAGTTTTTAATTTTTTGCTGGAGGTGTTGTATTCAGGTAAATGTTGATAGTTTTATTTATTTTAATGTTTATTTAGCTACATATTATCGTTGAATTGTTTGTTGTAAACATAACCTAAAATATTCATTCGAATTTTTCAATTTGGTTTGCCTCTCTGGGGCACTGTGTGACACTGTAACAGTCAGCCCAATTAACATAATGTTTTTGTACTATTTCAAGGTATTAAAAGAAAATGGTGCGAAATCGTAAGAGGAAGACGGATTATGGCCTTCACAGTAAAAAGGATATGGCAGAAGCGATTTTGATGGTTGAAAGTAGTGTTAGTCTTCGAAAGGCAGCAAATGAAAACCAAACGTCAGACTAATGTCTAACGTTCCCAAAAACTGTTTTGAAGTAGTTAAATATTTATTAGAAGTTAAATCCTTTATCTCATTTTGTTAATTTCCTATTATTTTATGTTGTAACATTGGGCCCCTTACCCTGTAACAGACTACCCCAGGTACGGGGCTCAGTGTTACAATCGACTGATTTAATTAAAGTATAGTTTAAATTTAGTAGCTCCTAATAGTTTTAATGTTTGAGCTATTTTAATTAAAGAGAGATTATTAAAGTTTATTTTCATACCAAAAACTAGCTGATTAAAACAATATTTTTGTCATTATATTCCAGTATATTTTTTTTGTAACACTGTACCCCATTTTACCCTAGTGTTAATTAATAAAGATTGTTGCTTTTTTTTGAGTTTTAAAAAAACCTTGTTAAAATACCTCATAATTTTAGTGCTTCTAAAGATGTTGTCTATTGCTAATAAAAGAGATTTGATTACTGAAATATCTATGTTTTATTGACAATTGAAGATCAAATATTATATCTTTTCCAATGAAAAGTAGCATAAACTGTAAATGAAAGAAAAACTCGCTGTCAAACACCAACGATGTAAGTCAAATTCACTTCACCAATGGCGGGTTAAGGTAGCAGCGGGTCTACCTTTTCGTTATCCCACTGTTGAGTTATACAAATACTGGGACGTTCTTCTTACGGTTCGTCTTACGTTTATCCTACAAACCATTTTAAAAAAACATTCGCAATTAATATATGACCCTGCACTCATACGCGATAAGCGAAGGAAGGCTTCCGTTTGCCCAACTCGAATCTTTAAAACGGCAACTTCGCATCACTTCTTTTGTTTCCTTGGCCACTATCTTTATAATAAGCTCAACGGGATCCTTAACATCTACCCATTAAATAAATTTAAATGTAAGTCCACTTTCTGAAGACTTTGGACTACAATTTGACTGAAACCTTGCTGGTTCCATTGAGATGACATATTTAACAGGTTGTGTTTTTCACATCTGTCATGGTTTTCCTAACTCTGCGGCCCCTTCTTGTTTTATGTATGCACAATCACACACATAAATACACTATTACACTCTTACACACTTTCACTTACTAAATTTACTTACAAACTACACTTAAAAATTAAATGCTCCCTTTTGATTGTATACTTTGTATTTAGGCCTCTCAAACTTACATATAGGTCTGTTCTACTGAACATCAAAAAAAATGTTTTTATGTAAACTTATGATTGGGGCCTGGTGTCCTGTAATTTTCAGGTTCTTTTTTTCGAAGCCTACTTCAGGCAACTGTCTCCCGCAGTTATAGGTTTGGCATGTGTAATTATTTTTACCTCAGTTTTAGATTAAGTTGCCTATAATTGTAATGAGAAAATAAATATATTTTATTATTATTATTAATCACTGCACTCTTTTCAAAGACTATTGACCAATCACTGCATGCTTGTCAAAGACTAATATAAGCAACCAAAACAGAAGGTACAAAAAGATTTGTACCTACAGGTAGTTTCAGTAAGTACATGTACTATTTGTAGTAATTGTCTATTGCTTCGTGTCTGTTTAAATTATCTATAATATAAAAGTAAAAAAAGTAAAGTAACAGCCTATAATGCAGGGAAAAGGCCTCCATCATTGAATTCAAGTTACCACTGCAATGATGGGAACTGGCATAATCACCACGCTTGCCAAATGCGGGTTGGTGATCACAAACCCGAGCAACGTTCGAAAATTCGAAACTATTTTTTGCCCGACCCGGGGATCGAATCCGGGACCCGAGATCTTGGCCCGGTATTTAAACCACTAGACCAACGGGGCGTATATCTATAATATATTTTTATATAATTTAAAAGTAAAGTACCTTAATATGTAAAAAGTAAGACTAACTGACTGATTGATTGACTGCGTGACATATTATAGATGCACAGCCGAAACAACTGGGCGTAGAAAGCTGGGACTTGGTATATAGGTTCCTTGTAAGATCATTAAGACATTACTTTTGTACTACATGAAAAATTAAAACTATTTAAGACTAACTAAAAAACAGCACAACAAAGAAAATAAAATAAAAACATACAATAACAATAAAAATGTGCAAAAAATAAACTTAAACCCCTTCAAAAAGACATAACTTGTTTCTTTTTTGTCTCATTGGGAGTTTGTTGATTTCGGGGTTATTTTTGTGTGCGGAATGAAGACGGATTGTAATATATTTATCAAATATTGCTTTTATTAAATTTATACGGTAATTAAAAAGTGGTGACTGCAATTTGGAATGTTCATTAAGTATATCGAAGATGTTAGTATTCAAAAAAGATTTTAATATACAATACTTCAATGTTTTAATAACTTGATGGTTAATAAAATGAAGACCATCTTGTTTTATGTGCAACTTGATGATATTTTCAGTTTTTAAACACACTGCAAATACATTTTCTGATGCGTAGCACAATCCCCCTATGTCTCGAATAGTAACAAGTTTGTGGAACCATAACTTTTCATTACTGTATAATGCATTTACGTAGGTTTCACACCTAATTATGTTTAAAAGTTTTTGTGAAATAAAAATAACAAAAATAACAGTCATTTTCGTAATAATCTATAAATTTACAATATTCTACACATTAATTAGTACGCATAGGTAGGTATTCTTTTGTTTTCAGATTTTAATTCTAATTTCAATAACTTTTTTAAATAAATAAGCTTTATAAAAAAGCAAAAACAATAAAACAGAAGTTTTTAATCATTCGTTCACCAATTCGGACCGTTAGGTATTAAACCTATGCCAGCGCCTCTATACTTTCTATCCAACTAATCTATGACCGAGCCCGTGTCGTTGTCCTTGTCACACTCGTGAAAAAAAAACAATTTCTTTCTCTTTCGCCGTGGCATACAATATGGATTGTATGATGTATTTTAAGTAAAAATATCGTACTGATTCAATTATTATTCATTTTATTTGATAATTTAGCTACTTAATTGCACTTATAATATCAGTATATAAACTTGAAAAAAAATTTTTTTTTGTACCGCCTGAGACATTTTTTTTTATTATTATATTATTCTTGATTACTTACATGTAATACGAGATCCCTTGAGCTTTATTTATAAGACTGGCTAGTGTTGCCACTTTAAATAAATGAAACCTTCATGGTAGATTATTATGAAGTCTGAAAAATATTGATTGTACTAGATTATTATGACAAAAGGTGATACATCAGATGCCTGGCACAAACTTCTTCCAACAGGAAGAGGCCGCTGAGTAGGAGTCATATCAACATTATTACTAGAATTTGTGGAGCTAGGCACTGGCATAGAATCCTCAATAGTATTATTATTGTGTATATGAGGTTGCTTATGGTGTACGTACTGCATTACATTGGCACTAAAATTCGTTCAAAGTGGTAACTGTATTCAAACTTCTTTTCTTTTTATTCTATTTTTCTAATAAATGTTATTATAACTTATTTACAAGTTTTTTATTGCATAGTCAAGAGCTCGTGCTCGTGTAGCTTTACACATTGAACTCTGTGCTGTCACAGAATATATATGTATATAGTTTATTAATCAAAATTACTAAAACTTAAGTCAACAAGTGTTCTTTAAATCTACAAATACAATATGTTCAAAAATAACCTAAATGCCTGAACTAGGATTCCCTGTATTTCAGGCATAGTCTAAAAATTATAAACAAACGTCAAATCAAGTGCTAAACTAGGTATTCTTATTAAGTAAACCAAATAAATTAAATTAACTACGTAACTATTTTTAAATAAAATGAACTAAACACAAAATAATTAATTACGTAAAGCTAAAAACAAGTCAGTTCGTGTTAGTAACCTACTTTAAACTATGAGACGCATAAGCATTTTTACTCGCTCGGAATTACAATATTTGGTAGCGTAAGCATATTGTAACTATTGTGTCTGTCATATTGTAAATAATTATAATGTTGCGGTAGAAGGGTAAATAAAGAAAGGTGTAAAAATATAGAGTCCTAAAACTAAACTGAGAGCGGCGCTCTTAGGCGCCTTCATAGTCTATAGAGTTAATGTACCTTTTTTCGGCCATTAACTTAGCAGGGCACTCTGGATCCCCAGTTTTGTGGTTGCACGGTTTTTTGTAATAAAGACACGTAGCACATTTCGAAGGTTCCGCTTTCTTATGGCAGTCCTTCATGAGGTGACCTACTTCACCGCAATGACCACAAGTATTTTTCTCCTCGCGACATGTCTTCGCCGCGTGCCCGTATTGTTGGCATTTAAAACACCTTGTCACAAAAGTGAAATCTCTTACCGGGCACGATGTCCAATTCACGAACACTCTATCTCTGGTTATTAAGGCCTTTCGTATTTCTGCAGGAACTTCAATTATGAAATTACAGATCTCGGCATCCTTCTTTCCAGATTTGTGGCTCATTTTTATAGAAGCCAAGAACGTCTCGATTGGTATATCTTGAACCTTCTCGGCTAAATTCTGCTGGTAAATACAGTTAAATACTTCTTTTTCCGGCATGGCTGAGGGAACTCCAATAATTATTATTCTGGGCTTACGTTTTTGTGGCTCATCCAAGGTCAAGCCAGAGGTGGTGAGTTGTGCTGATTGTTTCAGCTTCACTATATCGTCCTTGGTGTCAGTGCTGATGATGACCCCACCATTCTTTGTTTTGCGGAGGCCTCTCACGCGTAACTTCATAAGGTCAGGTTGGATAATTTTTTGCACCAGAGTTTTGGTTTCCTCGCTCTACTTTTGTTTGTCATTTGGATAGATTGCCACGGAGTTAACGGAAGTCGTCTTTATAAAATTATTAGAGCTTTTTTTCACCATGTCGGCAAAAGAAGTTGCTACTGGAGGTCTAGAGGAGTTTTCAACAATACTTTGTTTTAGAGCTACGAGTTGTTGAGAGAGGTCGTGTTTTTCTTTTAAGTGCTGCAAATTCGTGTGGGTCAGGATGGCCTTTTGCTTCAAAGATTGGTACGTCGAGACTAGTTGGGATGTCCCGAGGCAAACTTTTCGGCAGAGATTGTGTATCCTCAACTTTTGGTCCGAATTAAGTTTACCTTCAGATGAGATTTTGCACACCTCATTAAGGCACTGCTCGATGCCAGATATCCAGTTCTGCAACTCAGGAGTAGTCATCACTTCTGGTTCCTCTTGATACTGACAGGGCACGGGGGTTGCGGCTGCCGGCTGGGAGCGCGGGCCCGCCTGGGGCGCGGGTGAAGATGGCGGGCTATGACGCGTTAACGCACTCCGGTTAAAGGGACTGCCTTCCATTTTAATGTTTAGGTGTCACAAGTGTCCATTATTTTTGCACGCACTAATACTCAATGACACAGAAATTATTGCCGAGTAATGTATTGGACTTATTATGACGCCTCCTCTTTTTGTTACAATAAACAAGTCGAAGATCTTTTACGTTTAACCGAATTGTTTATCGGTTGCTCAGAACCGTCAGTAAACGAACCTTCCGTGTCCAAACCAGAAAAGGTATTAGCTATAGTTACATTACACGAAACCTGGGGGACGAAGCCCCCAGGCTCGTCTGCTTCACTAATGCGACCTAAGAAAAGGAAAGAAACTTACCAGGGCACTGCAAAAAGTACTAGATAAAATATTATGCATACAAAGATGAAATTAAATAAACATACTCCACTACTTAACTGGTCCGTATTAACTTAAAGAGAAATAATTTTCTCCAAACTTTATCAATTTATAAAAAACGCTTTTTCTGCCAATAAACCGTGTTGCTAAGACTTTTTTTAATGTGTGTATGTAACCACCAAATACCACTATGTTGGTGTAGCTAGGCAATGGTAAAAGTAAAATGTGTGTGTGTGTGTGTGTGTGTGTGTATATCTATCATATCAAATTTTGTTTGATTAAGAAAATATATAAATGGTGTAATACTATTAGTCCAAGAATGTATTATAGGATAAGGTTCTCTATTTCATTGTAGTTTTTACCTCGAAGACAATTTTGTAATGTGTACTTGCAACTATGTGTCGTTGTTGGGTGAAAATTAAGAATTATATTTATTTTATTGTAAATATGAGCTGATTGTCCTGTGAATTGTCTCCTAGCATAGGCAGTTCTAACTTGGGCTACAGGTGCAACATTTGGTATCCTTCTTCTTTTATTCTGTTTAGTGGGGTTGTAAGGGAGTTTACCGTGAAGTTTTAGAATCGCGTGTAGGACGTATAGTTTCCGCACCGATAGCAGGCCACATTGAGAATATAGACTGTCGGTTGGAAACCTATAAGGTTTATGATAAATTACTTTAAGCAATGATCGTTGTGCTCGTTCTACTTCCAGAAATTTGGTTTTGGCAGAACCACCCCATATTGTGATACAATATGTTAGGATAGATTGGGCTAGCGATATGTATATTTGTTTTAATAAAACTGCGTCGGCCACGTGCCTAAGAGTCTTAAAAATCCATGAAAGTTTACGAATCCTACCCGTCAATAAATCAACGTGAGCGTGCCAAGTAAGGCGCTGGTCAACCATTACTCCGAGATATTTAGTTTGCGATATTTTATTTATACTGTAACATGAACAATTTTGATTGGTAAAATCTTTACATTCATGAATTTTTATTTTGTAGTCGGAATTTGGTTGCGAGCTATTGTAATTTGTAAAACATATATAATTGGTCTTAGAGACATTGAGAGTTAATAAGTTGTTATCTAACCAACAAGCTATTTTGGCCAGACCATTTTGAGCGGAGCTATATACCTCGTCCCACGTTGAGCCAGAAAAAACTATAGCGGTGTCGTCAGCATACAAAAAAATTTTTCCATTTTGAATATTTAAATTACAAAGATCATTTATGTAAATTATAAAGAGCGTTGGACCCAGGACACTTCCCTGGGGCACGCCATATGTAATATCAGCGGGCTCACTAAGGTGATCACCAATTTTAACACTTTGCCGACGATCACACAAGTAGTCAATCAGCAAAGCTAGGGGGACACCCCTGACCTCCCATTAATTCTAGTCTGCGGATAAGGGTGGGGATAGAGACTGTATCAAAAGCTTTTTGAAGATCTAAAAAAACTGTAATGCACTTTTTGTTTTTATCAACTTGTTCCGATATGTAAGATGTTAATGCAATTATAGCATCTTCTGTAGAGATGCCCCGCCTAAAACCGAATTGGCAGTCAGATATTAATTTGTATTTGTTTAAGAAACTAATTCATCTACAATTTATAATTTTTTCTAATATTTTTGAAAGAACCGGAAGGACTGAGATTGGTCTGTAGTTGTTTGCTTCCTCTCTATCTCCACCCTTATGTATGGGGGTTACAATAGCATGCTTGAGCTTAGTAGGAAATATGCCCTGTCTAATGCAGAGGTTTACTAGGTGAGCTACAACGGGGGCTATTTCTTTTCCAACACGCTTTAAAAAGTTCGTCCCTATGCCATCCCAGCCAGCAGCACTATTAGATTTTAGACCCATTAAGATTTCGTAGACTTCACTAGGGTCAGTTTCTAATAAAACAAAAGAAGAGGCCTGTTGTGAGCTAGGCGAGCTATTAGGCAGTGCGTCTCTATTTGATCAGTAATAATAAATCATAAATAAATGTGGACAACAGTTTTTTAGGCTATTCAAACGTTTTAAATATTACGGCAGTTTAGTATTATCAACAGTATAATCAATTTTATTTGCCTAAAATATTTTTAATGAGGTACTGTAACACTAGAAATTAATAGTGGAAAAATATTTTCTTTCCAAAAAGATGCAACATTTATTAACAAATCACTCACATATTCATTGTCATAGTCAACTACAATAACATTCACTTTTTTTGAATCTTCAAAATCAACCCTGATTTTTTTTTGTGTAGTGTACTACCTGAGTACACTACACAAAAGTAACCTTTCGTCATTTTGGTAACAAATATTAATTGTTGCTGAATTTGAGCTCTATATTTTTCTGAAATGTTGACACTACGAATGTAATTAGTTTTAGTACTTTCACTTGTCGGACTCTTGACCTCAATTACAGCATCTTTACAGACTCCATTTGGAGGTGCGGCAATCATGGGATTCATGGGGTACAGAGCTGACACCTCAGGCTTCGCTCCATTTTTAGTATTTTTTGCACGGTTTCAATCACTGAATATTCTAGTCTTCGGCCCCTTTTCAGGGTAGGTTTGTTTAGGGTTTTTGCTCCTATTATCGCAGCTACTAAAGATTCATCTGATGTCCGGCAGCGACTTACTTCAAAACTTTGGGTGCTGTGATGCGAGCATAACGAAGTTTATGATACAGAAGATTGTTACACAGATTTTTAGTGGCAGTTTCTATTTCAACCAGCACATTGTCATTAAGAGTCTCTGTCAATGACCCTGATACTTTGTCAACATCATTTTTAAGCTCACTTCTGGCTTGCATAAGATAGTCATGAAAAGAAAATCATGACATCACTGTATATTGATGATATTTCAAAGGTTCACTGTTTGTATTTTCCTTTTTTTTGCGTCTTGAATTAACTCTGTGAAGAGGCCAGTTTTGGTTTCACATTTAAGAGCTTGCATGCACAATTGCTCCACAGTCATATATTTCAAACTCGTACCTACTCTGAGGTCTTACTCCGCAACACTATGTCCGTATATTCGAATCCATCTGTCCCTATCACTTATACCGATGTCTTAAAGTATCTGAAAGAGACAGATATATCCGTAAATACGAGCTTCGTGTTGTAGAGTAAGGCATAACGATACAGCGCACGCCCCGCATGCTAGGAGATGCGGGTTCGAGTCCCGCCTGAGACATGATTTTTCAAGTTTATGTACTGATAACATGAAGGCGTTGTCTAGTCTCATCGTACTAGTCTGTGCCCTTAATGTAAGCATGTCTATTTTCATAGGCCTTCTCTCGTTATATTCGCCCCGCATAGGGAAAGAATCCCGCCTGATAGGCTTTTCCATTTCTGCTTTTCCTACACCCTCTTTTTCCCGAGCCAGCAGAAGCTCTTCTGTAAGATGGTTGTCATCTAAAAGGAACAATTTTCATTGTTCAGTACAAAGAAGCAAATTGTCTACAAAAATGTGGTAGCTCTCATGCTCATATAATATGAAGGCATCTAGTTCCAGCATACTAGCTCTTGCCCTTAATGTAAGCATGTCTATCTTCGAGTGATAGCACTTGCCTAATAGAAAGCTCTCACATTTAGCATGTCTAGCCATTGTTTGTGATTATTCAGAATATCTCGCACAAAATTAGAGCTTGTGGTTTTGTTCATCATACATGAAACTACCCAGACGTTTAAAGTTGTTATAGGGAAAAGTCATATTTGTTGAAATATGTTAGCCTCACCTATTGGTGTATGTGTCATCTTCTATGACAACACATTTTAGAGGGTGTGGTCAAGGATGTTTCCTCATCGCTGCTCTGAGAATCTTGAAGTTTCCTTTATTAGCTTCCATTTTTCGAATCTTCCTCTTGTTTCCTCGTTTCTTTTCCTTTCTTGATCTTCTTTCTTGAATTTAATTTTCTTCAAACACTTGGATTTTAATGGTGAGATTTTTAAACAAGTGAGTAAAACGGTTACGAAAAGATAAACGTGCTCTCCGAAAAGAAATTATGAAAAACAATTTTGTTTTTACCGTAACCTAACCGAAGGTATAGTATAATAAATATTGAATCTGCAGAATGCATAGATAGATCATTGTTTTCGTTGTAACGCTTTTAGCCCCAAGCGACAACCGGTTGTTGCGATAACAATTGATTTTAATTGTGTCTGGGAATATCCGAACGACAAAGGTACAACGAAATGAAAACAGAAAAAATGGTGGAAGGTGATAATATAGGTTATGAATTATGCTGTTACCTATTTTATTTTTTCTGAAGTTTCAACTCGAAACCATCGTAACTACATTGCTCTATATGTGAAAGTAAGAATAAATTGAATCATACCTGTGATTAATGTTATAAATCCCTTCTATTTGCATAGTAAGCCTTGACCTTGATTAGGCTTCTTCTTGTCATTTTTCCAAAAATCACAATTTGATATATTGTAAACACTTTGAACAATGACTAGCTTAATTCTAAAGCCTGATTATAAACTTTAATGGTATATTTCTTAATAGTAATAGATATTTTACCCATCTTTTATAAAACGACGATGTGACCGCGCTCGCACAAAAAACCGTAATGACATTTGATAGGTTGCCATAGAAAACGTTCTGTTTCTCTTTTTTTTTTTAGCTTTGAAAAAATTGTGGCTCTGCGCTAGTGCTTCGCCGTTACTACATGTAAAAATCCATCTCGGACAAGTATCTTCGTATAATTAAGATTGAACTTCACTTAAGGTAAGTTCGTTTAATCTTATAATTTAATATTATTCAAGATTCCATTGATTAGCTCGTCCCAGATAGCGATTGCTTAAATCAGTTGGAAGTTCGTGAATCCTTTGAGAATTCCTATTACGAGGCCATATGTGAGGCCTTTAGCCTCTTGACTAGTTTTAGTAGCAGTAGTAGTGGCGAGTCTAGATGCAACTCGCAATTGTTAATAAAATTACCGACTATAACACTACCCACCTTTGATGGATCGTACGATAACTGGTTAGAATTTAGAGACACTTATATTTCTATGATCCACCATTCTGGTCAACTTGACGACATTCAAAAGTTTCATTATTTAAGATCAGCTTTAACGGGTAGTGCTGTTCAAGTTATAAAATCTTTAGAGTTCTCGTCTAAAAACTACGTAATAGCCTGGGATTTGCTTAGTGACCGATATAATAACACAACTTTATTAGTTCATAATCATGTTAAAGCGTTGTTTTTATTGCAAACTGTAACCAAAGAATGTCCCATTCAGATACGGAGATTAATTGATACGGTGTTAAAACAGTTAAGGTCACTAAATACATTAGGTGAAGACACGAAATCGTGGGACACACTTATCATTTATATGATTGTGTCCAAGTTAGATGTGGCTATTGCGAAAGAATGGGAACAATTTAAACGTACCGTCATTAACGATTCGTATTCAAAACTGAACTTAAGTGTTTTAATAACCTTTCTTAAAGGCAAGGCTAAGAGCTAGTCAATTTTCTTATAACAATCGTAATTCGCACGATGTTAATAGAAAACAGCCACAGAAGGAGGTACACAGTTTAACGGCTACGCGTAATAATTTTAATAAAAGTACCCACATTTGTGCAAAATGTAACGGCCATCACGGGCTGTACACGTGCGCTGAGTTCTTAGAATTATCGTGTAAAGATAGACTTCAGTTCATTAATAATAAAAAAATATGCGTGAATTGCCTACGTGTAGGTCATAAAGTAGCAAATTGTCAATTTGGCCCATGTAGACAGTGCAACAAAAAACACAACAGCCTGTTACATGAAGCGTTGACAGCAAGTATTTCACTATCGCCAGTGTCGTGTGGGGCCGGCACGTTGAAAGAATTGCACCACCCTTTCTCCTATGGGTGTCGTAAGAGGCGACTACAGGATAACTACCAGGAGAAGCTTGTATCCAGCAGTGGACCGATACAGGCTGGTGATGTGATAGTCCATGAGCCACAGTTGTTAATCACAAACGAAAATAATAGTGAAAGTTTAGCTTTACATACATATTCGCACAACAATAACTCCAGTAACGAATATGCAAGTGTTTTTACGCATAATTTAGAAACAGTTTTGCTATCGACCGCATTAGTCGAAGTCGCCGGCAGCGACAACACTTTTTGCTAAGCACGCGCGTTACTGGACAATGGGAGTCAGCATTGCATAATAACTGAATCTTACGTAATAAATTAAACGCTACCTCCATACAGTCCACTTATCAGATAACAGGTGTGGGACAAACTGTCACACAATCGCTTATGACCTGTGAAGTCAAGTTAAAATCGCAAATAGGAAAATATAGTACACGCATCAAATGTCTAGTTTTACCATGCATCACTACGTCCCTGCCAAGCATTCGCATTAATAACTACTTGATAAGCGTACCTAGGAATGTAAATCTAGCAGACCCGACATTCTTTGCACCCTCAAACATTGATATTTAATAGGTAGATTGTTTTTGGGACTTATTAATCGACGGAAAAATCCGTTTACCAAACGGACCGTTTTTACAAAATACTAAGCTAGGCTGGATAATTTCCGGTCCGATTTTAAATAATATATCGCGCAAAAACCATGTTCACTGTAGAGTTAAATGAGGAGTGACTTTTCAAAATGGCTTATTTCAGTATGACCATTTTTTTCAGGAACAAGAAAAATACGAAAGCTTTTCATACACGAACATTTTTAGTAACAAACCTTTATGTACATAATCTAGGTAGGTTAATAGATCGTTTCACAGTGTATATATTTTTTAATACTCTAAATTATGAGATATTATCATAATATGATTTAAGGAAATAAGCCATTTTGATTTGGCACTCCTAGAAATAAGCCATTTTGAAAAGGATGGGCTAGCAAAAAAAAAGTGGTTTTCTAAAAACTTAGATTAAAATCTGAAAATCAAACACGGACTTCTCCTACATCCTCTTCATTGCAGTCACAATCATATTCATGTTCCTCAGCTGGTTCCTCCGTCACATGTAACAAAATATTTTTGTACCATTGAAGTTCAGGCAAGGCGGTCCATTCTTCCCCAAATTGTTTTTCGAGTAAATTTATTACATCTTTTTTCTGTTTTTCTGAAACTGGCTGCGGAATAGATTCTGCAACATCAATGTTAGTGGTATACGTTTACCCCGTTTCAATAATGTCTGCCAATGAACATTTTCATCAAATCTATAATATAGGGAAGCTTTTCTTTCACAAACGATAGTTTTCTGTCTTTTAACAGTTTTTTTTTATTCAGACTCTTTTTATTTTTTGTAATCACTCCACATTTTTAAAATTTTCCTTTAAATTCTTTATTTCAAGCAGTTTCCAATCATTTCCTAATAACCTTACAATGCCATGGTTTTTGAAGATATCATGGTAACCATCTTTGGTGGTGATCACTGGTATTTTTCTTAGTTCCTTTTCCAGTCGTCCAAAAACACGAACGGCGGGCAAAAAACTGTGACCACGCACTGGAAAAAATATATGTATTTCCTTCACTTGAGCAGGTGATTTGGAGTAAAGCCATTGCATTAGTGAATGTATGATATGATTATTTTTATTTTGGCCTCCACAGACATCACAAAATAAGCGTATAGTATCAACATTATTGTCAATGTTCATGGAGGATAGATAATCATATACAGCTGATCCTTTTTCTGTTGGCCTGCGCTTGGCAATGGTTTCATCCCAAGTATAAAACCAAGGATCTTTTGAATTTAAAGGTACTACACAAAAATTATACTTCAATGTTACATCCTCCAGATTTAACATACCATGTAGTCCGTTTTCCAGTTTACTGCATCGTCTACCACTGTTTAGAGGCCAAACGCCAAAGTCTGATCATAAATTAAAAAATAAAGTTAGTTTTTTCCTGTTCTCGTTCCGTTCATATTTCACTCACTTGATCTCTGCTCTCAATCACGTCATTCATTCGTTTTTCGTTCACTGCATCGTCCGTATGTTCCTCTGTTTAAATATTTCCGTTAGGTGATTTAATCTTTAATTGTTAAGAAATTAAAATAGGAAAATGTAAACATAAAAGAGATAATGAACATTTACGTAAGAAAGTCCGACGATTAGTGGAAAAAAGCTTGAAAGAACACTCAGGTGAGTACTTTAATTTTTTTTTCTCATGTTACCCAGTTTTAGATTATTAACTTTTTTCGTTCCTGTTCATCTATTTTATAATAGTCAAGCGTTCAAAATGCCTTGCTCACTATCTTAATGTGATAATACGAGATGTTATCCTGATGGTGCTGTCAATAAGTTTCTTAATGTGATGATACGTGATATCACCCAGGAACAAATAATCTTACTTTCCTAAAGTGGTGGTACGTGATGCTATCCCGAAAGTAATTATGTTACCGATTACTTTACAGAACGGCAACTATGGCAACGATCCGAATCACAATCATCTTCCAATTCACATTCAACCGATAAAGGTAGCCATAACAACTTATCGGATTGTTGGATTCAATCTGATGAAGATCAGAACTACGCTAGTAAACCACAATCTGTGGTAATCAGGCCACCGTCTGCGCCTGCATTAGACGAGCTTTATCCAGATGACCACCTTAGACAAAATGCAGAAGAAGGTTTAGGAATTACTATGCCTCCCGATACACAGCCCTCTGACATTGAGATAACTAATTTGGATCAGCCGTCAACTTCGAAAGTCCCACAAGAAATTCTGTCTATCCTTGGCATGGGCAAGAAACTAGAACCGTCATATGGAGAAAAAAATCCTGATGAGATCTCTGAAGGGTGGGGTAGTATTCTAGTAGACGGTTTAGCCAAAGACCATAAAGAGGCATTGATTGAACGACTATTAAGACCAGAAAATTTCACATTAGCTCGTGCACCAAAATTGAACCCGGAAGTGGCTGCAGTTTTAACTGATACTGCCAAAAATCGGGATAAAAGATTAGAAAAATCACAGAACCAACTTGGGTCCGGTTTAGCCGGACTGGTAAATCTCACGAAAGATTTAATTAAGTCAGATGTCGACAAGATTAACATGATATCGAGACTATCAGAAATAAGTCAAGTATGCTTCATAATGCAAGTCTAGTAATAGACTTGCATTATGAAGAAACAATAAATCGTCGCAAACTGATCACACCATTACTTGACAAAAAGTTCTGGAGTATCATACATGGCATTAAAAGAGATAGTTTCTTATTTGGCGAAAATCTTGGAGAGAACATTAAAAATTGTGACGTTGGGGAGTCCGTTTGGAAAATGTATTATTTCAATAAATGGGTTATCTAGTATAGCTCTTTGAATTAGAGGTACAATATGTGCCCAAACAGCGGGAGCGTCATGTCTTAAACAAGAACTCGTAGTACACATTGATGTTGCTTTAATAGAACTAATAGCAAAATCAAAGTTGTAGATAACGGCTGTGTGCAGGCTTACTTCTTTACGACTGCCACCGAAATGTATCGATTGTACTTCTTTGTTATATTTTAAAGCATAATTTTCCGAAAAATCAGGTACACATTGATGTTGCTTTAATAGAACTAATAGCAAAATCAAAGTTGTAGATAACGGCTGTGTGCAGGCTTACTTCTTTACGACTGCCACCGAAATGTATCGATTGTACTTCTTTGTTATATTTTAAAGCATAATTTTCCGAAAAATCAGCGTGTATAACGACACAATATACGGGTAAAGTATTTTTCAAAATTTTCATTGATGTGTATTGACAATGAATTTTATAACAATGCTCAAATTGTGCACATTATTAGAAATTAAATGTAAATTTGAATTTATTGATAACAATGGCCAGCTTACATCTCCCTGTTGGTAAGAACTTACTGTTGAATTTACTTTAATGTTTGGCAATGATTTAAAACTAGTTCCCTCATTACCAAGATCAAGCAATTTGTTCGCAGCCAGAATGTGTTCATTAATTTGTTCTTCTGCGGAGTTATATAAATGTGTCATTGATTCCAAAGACTTATGCTACTTAGAGATGTCAGCTTGCAATTGTCCTATATCCAAGTCATATTTTAACCTACTTTCATGTAATTTTTGGTTATATATTTCTAACCAATCAACTAAATCTATGCGTTGCTTCCCTAGTAAAACATAATTATAAAAGCATTTTTGTTTTTTTAATAAGTTTGTTTGTTTTAGATATGTATTTATTTAGTTTAATATATTTTCTAATGTGTTTTTTCTTGTTAAATCTAACTTGATTTCTATTGCCCTCTAAATTTGTTCTATTACAAAAATCTAACTTTGCTGTTAAATCTTGATTACCTGGGGTGCCAATCAGATTTAAAGTCTGGGAGTACTCCTGTTCCCTTTTATCTTCTTCCAAGCGTAGTATGGTTTTATTGGCATCCCTCAAGTTATTTTCTAACTCATTGTTGTGTATTAGGGTTTGCTCGAAGATATTGCCGCACTGGTCAAAGTTGCTAATTGTGTTGAGTAACTCGTCACGGTGTATCATGACTTCCTGGAGTTGGGCATGTATGGCAGCTAATTCTTTTTTTAATTGCGTGTTCTTAAGTATGACAGCTTTTATTTCATCTTCACTATCATCTCTTTCCCTAAGTAATTGGCTATAGTTTTCCCTACTGAGTTGTAATTCCTCTAGTGCCTTTTTTAATCTAATCTCAGCGTTCTGAGTGGTCATCTTATGGTTTAAGACATTTATTTCTCTAAAAGAATTACATTCACTTGTAAGAGAAATACAAAATTTACCTTAATACTAAGTTGGCTGACAATTAAAGATTTAAATTTACCTTCTTGAATAATAATTATTATTAATTACACGACGCAGACGCACCACAAAAAACAGATACTACATTATAAAATTCATATTGGCCATTTGTGGGTAAACTAAGAAAACAGCAGTTCTTATTTGCAACAACAGGTCCAATTACGTATCGTATTCCAAGTGCTATGAAAACGTAACAATCAATGATCAAACAAAATTCGGGGTATTCTATTAAAATTTTTATAGTGAAATTAATTATACGTCTAAAATATATATAATTTTTTTTATTATTATTAATTATTTTAACAGACTTAATGAAATGTCAAAAATTGGTTCAGAAAATAGTGTTTAAGCTTATTTTTAAACTATAAAAATGATTTTGTGTTTTTGATGTCATTAGGTAATTTGTTATACAGTTTCGCCCCTTCATACATTATATTTTTCTTGCCGTAACTTGTTCTGGGTGCTGACAATTGGATGTCATTGGGTTTTCGTAAGGAACGTTTTTGAAATTGCGACTTTATTTTAAAGGATATTTGAGTATGAATGGTCTTTGTTAGTATTTTACGTACAAGTATACATGTATTTATTTTATATATTTGAGTCAGTGGCATGAGTCCGGTTCTTTTATAAACTTCTGACGTTGGAGTTAAGTAGTCAAAATGAAACAATAGCTTTATTATTTTATTTTGTGCAGTCTCTAGTTTTTTAAGGTTAGTTTTAGCAGCACAGCCGTATAATTCGATCAAGTAATCTAGGTGAGGTTTTACTAAGGCATTGTAGATTGTATATCGAACAGGCTTGGGAAAACAGCGTACGTTACCGCGAAGGACAAACATAAGGCTTGATAGTTTTTTTACGAGTTTTTTCAATCTGTGGTTTCCAAGTTAATCGACTATCGAGAATGAGTCCGAGATATTTTTCAGAATGTACTTGGGTCAGAACTTCATTATTTATTTTGAGAGGCTCAAAATCGGCTATTGGCTTATTTTTAGCACTAAAAATTATAAAGTTAGTCTTAGCTATGTTTAAAGTTAACAAGTTAGACTGAAACCAAGCGAACAAAATATTCAGGTCATCCTGTGCATCTTTGGCTATGCAAGTCATATTACAGCCAGAGTAAAATAGGCACGTGTCATCAGCATATAATGATATTTGACCTTTGAGATCCAACTTATCAATACTATTTATATAAATTAGGAATAATAAGGGTCCTAAAATAGATCCCTGTGGAACTGCAAAGGTAATCTTTTTCGGGACAGCTATGAGTGTCATCAATCTTTACGATCTGATGTCTGTTCGTAAGATATGACTGTAGCATTTTAAGTACGATTCCTCTGACGCCGATTGATTTCAGTTTACCTAGGAGCAGCTCGTGGCTTATCGAATCAAACGCTTTTTTAAGATCAATAAAAATACCGAGAACTATCTGTTTTTGATCAATTTTTAGTTTGATATTAGTAATGAGATCTATACACGCAGATAAAGTATTTGATTTAGGTCGAAAGCCATATTGCTTGTCAGAAAGAAAATTAATAGAATTCAAATACTGTTCCAACCGTTTATAAATAACTCTCTCATAGATTTTGAAAATAATTGGTAAGACAGATATTGGCCTATAATTACCAACATTAGTTCGGCTTCCCGATTTAAATATGGGATTAACTTTTGCCAGTTTAAGAATCGGGAAAGCAGCCATTTTCTAAAGAAACATTAATACAGTTTGTTAATTCGTCCAAGATTAAAGGTTTGACAATTTCAATAGTTTTGGGGCTCATACCGTCAAGACCACTGCTCGTGTTCGAGTTCAGGTTAGGGTTAGGTTCATCTTCCGGGTCATTACACCAGTTTGGGAAGCCATTTTGAGGGGCAAAATTTGGTCTTGGTCTGTGATAATATAAAAAAGGAGTGTACAACAAATAGCTAATAACCTTTTCCGGATAAAACTTTCAGCTATATGTAATAAGAAAATTTGAATAAACTAGTTCTAATATCTTTGTTGTGGGCAGTTTCTAGTTAATCGCTTAAGGTTTAATAGGATGAATGTATTTTATTTTATTGTAAGACTTATTTGTATGACTTTTTTAAAAAGGAAGTATTTATTTATATTAGAGGGTAGGTTATCTACTTGCAATCAAGTACAAAAAGATGCTGAAGCGAGATGGAACCAGTCGGTAGAATAAATTGTTTCAATGTGTTTTGGACATTATTTTATACGAATAATCCATTGCGTTCGAATAATACGCGAAAATACCACATCGCCTTTCGATTATGACTTTGAAAAGAAAACAGGTATTTGTTTTGTCAGCACTAAGACTGGATAATTGGCTAAAAGAAATTTGATAAGACTAAGGAATTTTTAATGGTTTTAAAAACATTCCATTGGCTGATTCATTTGCATTTTCATAAAAATTAAGTAACTTTTGTGTAAATACCAATCCCTTAAAATATTGCACTACCCGAGGAAACAATACAGGGTAGCCCAGACAAGACGGATATAACTTGTTTTACGAAGTTGGCTTAAAGACACATCTGATCGTGGCAGGAAAAAAATCGCTGCCTAATGGGTCGTGGGAAACCTGTGGCAAAAGACAAGAACTTCGAAAGTGAATAGCTTCGAAAGTCTAGGCGGACAAATCAAGTTACCAAATATCCGAAGACTCTATACTTCCTAGATCTACAGTGCAATCTATCATTTAGCACTATAAAAATAATGGAAATACTTCTTGTTCGACGAAGAAGCCGGCCACGTATCACAAGTGAAGCAGAAAAAAGAATCTTTAAAGTAAGTTGTCGAAAAAACCGTTGTGCTCGAGCTGGAGTTCTCTAGATGCAATGTAGAGACATGATCCACAAATACGTCTTAGTTGATACCTGCAAGAGTTTTAAAAGATCAATGCCCACTTTCGATACATTTGAAAACCTGATAATGAAAGTTTATGTATAGACCGCAAGTATAGCAGGAATACTGCGTGCTAGATTAGGGAATAATTCCCTGTTTTCACTTTTACCAGTTAAACGCCAGGAATTCAAATAAATACGAATTACTACTTTATAGGTTAGGATTTGCCGCGGCCATATTATCGTCAAAAATATCTATGGAAATATGCCGGCAGTACATATGTACCTACCTAGTGTTTAAAAGTTAATTAACTATAACTTTGAATCATTCGACCTATTGATTACAGAGAACTTCCACTAAGGTAAATATGTATGTTTGTAAAGTGCCAAAGAGTGTGTAGGTGTTTAGTACACAAAGAGATGCAAACGCAAAACGAAAGAGACTGCGCCGATTCGAATATGACAGGCGACTGTCAAACGTCAAAAAAAAAATCCGTTTCACTCTATTAGAATAATTAAACGTAAACTTATTTACAACTGATAATGTTCGTATTATTTGTAATAATGGACTTCAATAAATCTTTATATTAATTTAATATAGAAAGTATAAAGTACTAAAAATAAAACAATAAGTAATAATACTAGTTTAAATAGATAAAGTCAGTCTCCAGTCGGCACTCGTCAGTAACTAAAACGGAACGTAACAACTGTACAAGTAACGTTCAAAAACCATATTTTATTTTTTTAAGAAGTTTAGAAGAATATAAAAAATAATTTTTTTTCCTGCGTTTCTGATTAATAAATGATAAGCGTAATGAGTTTACAATAAAAAAAGCTTAATTTTAAGATTTGTTTCATTTCTATACATACTCAGGTGAAAAATAGGCATTGTTCTTTGGGTAATGGGTTACAGTTTTTACACCGCTAAAAAGAAACCACTATTGATTGCTTTACAAGAAAGAAAGAGGTTGAAGTTCGCTTGTGATCACACAAATTGAACTTCTGATTAGTGACGTAGTATTTGGAGTGACGAGTACAAATTCAGTGATAAAAGAAAAAAGTAATTTGGAACTAAGGTGAGGCGTTTCATACTGAGCATCAAATGAAAAGTCAAGTTTTGGCGTCCCTTATATGGGGCTGCATGTCCACAACTATGTGGTGGACGAAGTTATTGTGCGTTTGCCAATTTATATGTTTTTAAATATTTTTTTATATTATGTCATGTAAGGTCATGAGAGAATTTGAGTAATGTTAAAATAAAATGAACCATTCTCCAACCTTAATTTTCTTCCTCTTAAGAGATTATAAAAGTGAGCAAAATGGTTTAATTTGATCAATCGTTTATCTAACGATGTAGCTGCAGTCGGTCTATCTTTAGTTTGATGGTTCAGGAATCAGTTTGAAGAACAGAAGCAATCAAGGCATCAGCAAGATCCAATCTGAACCACAAGTCCTTAGCCTTAAATGTCTTATTTTCACAAACAATCTTATACAGTTTCGCAAGACGTGAATTTTGTTCCGATTTGTCAACCTCCCTTTGAACTTCGCCTCTTTGCCATACCATGCCAGTAATCGTATTGAAATGAAAACGAATCTGGATAGTGTTAAGTAAATCTTACGTTAGCCCATTGCATAACAGTTCCATCGGTGGCTTTGATTGTATTTGGTGTTCCGCAGTGCTTTGAAATCCAAAAAGTCTGTGTGTTCCATTACTTTAACTATATGGATTATCTTTTCGGGCAAGCCGAAAAGCTGGACAAGGACAAGGTGGTCAATGTGGTGAGTCTTCGTTTGATCCTCGGTTGCCTTCACATTCTGGCCAAAAATAAACACTAACCTTGTTAAATTTCTGCATTATGAACAGTGAAATTCATGCTCCCCAACTTCCGCTTATAAAATACGGGTTTTCCCAAAACCAAAGGACAAACAGTACAGTTTCAAAATCAAAAGTACAAACATGCACCCGACTATCATCCTTTGCATTATTTATATCAGATTTCTTTTCTACTTGAGCATAGTGTTTTCTGTTAATATGCTCTTCGTACTCTTTTTGTTTCTTTTTAGTTAATTAATACAATACTCAATCACTCAATATGAGCTACACAAACATTTGTCCTTTCTTGGTTTGTGAAAACCTATTTTTTTCATTAGTTTCATAAAGGAAGTCTTACTTATTGGATTCTTATTATTCACCAAACAATGCTGCTTATATAAAACGTAATTTTTTTTTCGTAATAATTGTCTCTAAATATTTTTTTTGTATCTTTGCGGGACCATTGAGAAGGGACTTTCGGAAATGAAAATATGTGATCATTTGCAAACTTTAAGTCATCTTGGTATAATTTGTTTGATGGTTTGTGACGACCTCTTTTGTCAGGGGATGGAATATTACCTACTCCTTGGCGCGCTTTGTTCAAAGCAGCTCGGACCATCTTGTCACACATATCTAATGTATTTAGGAAATAAGGTTGACAGATATTCTCCAAATTTACCTTGAAACTGTAATTTAGTGTAAATTTACATCTTAAATTGATCACTCGCCCTTTTGCTTCAGTTGAAGATACGTTAGAGACTATAAAATCTCTTTGTCTGTTAAGACTCCTTAAACTCTAAAATGATTATTGAAGATTTTCTCTTGTACTCTTATCAATTTTTGTGTGACAAGCTCGATGACACTTACAATTTTCAGCACTACACTTTTTGTCGGTACAATTTTTCCTTGAGTTGATGCGTATGTTTTGCCGCTATTTTTTTTTGTTTTTCTTCTTCTCTTTGCCGCGAGTTAATACTGCTGACTTGTGAATTTATTTGAAATGAAGATGAGGGCGACGTTTGTGGTGCTAAAATTTGATTTCCTACACTTTCAGTTTGATAATCAGGGTCTGCTACGAATCATCGCTATCATCAGTGAAAGGTTGTTTATACTGATTTAAACTTCCATGCTCACTATCACTAGAGTTGATTGATACGGGGTACATACCATGGGTATATACCATGTACCTTAAGTTAGTGTTTATGAGTTTTCGATACTTCGGGAGAACTGTTCTCCCGTGATCATGGCGCTTGCAACAGTGCCGAAATATCAGAAACTCATAAAAATATTTTGCCTACTATACAATCTGGATTCAGAAAAAACCACAGTACTACGTCTGCTCTTCTAAATATCACTGATGACATTTTAACGGCGTCAAGTCAGGGCAAAGGTACAATTTTGGTGCTTCTTGATTTCAGCCGAGCATTCGACTGTGTAGATATTCCAACACTGCTTACTAGGTTGTCGTCATGCGGCATCGGTGGAGCGGCGTGTGCCTGGTTTCGGTCGTATTTTCAGTGCCGATGTCAGAGAGTGCAGTGCCCAGCTATTGATGGCAAGGTGACTATGTCAGCGCAGCTGCCCTTGGATAGGGGCGTAATTCAGGGGTCAATACTGGGCCCAACACTGTTTTCAATTTACACAGCGAGTATAATTGACGTGGTGAAGCATTCGCAACTGCATTTGTATGCGGATGATAGCCAGTTGTACGTTCATACCTTGCCGTCTGATGACGAAGTTAATGCTGCTGCTGGCAAGTAAAATGAGGACCTAGATGCCATCACTGCATGGTCGTTGAGGCACAATCTTATCCTTAATCCTAAAAAAAGTGTAACGATAACGCTTGGTACGAAAAGCCAGGTACAGAAAATAAAAAATGCTAAGCCAATTATTAGGGTTTGTGATACTACGGTCCCAGGCGAGGGCTGTGTGCGCAATCACGGGTTGCTGTTGGATGAAAACTTACGGTTTGAACACCACGTTCGTAATAAAATGGGTAAATGTTTTGGGGCGCTGAAAAAATTGTATCAATTTAGAGCGTACTTAAAAAATGAAATACGAATAACATTGTGTAATAGTTTAGTTTTATCACACCTAGCATACTGTGACATTTTTTATACTCCTTGTTTATTTAAAAAAACATCCAAGATCGTCCAGAGGGTTCAAAACGCATGCATGCGGTTCTGTTATAACATCCCTAAAAGACATCATATTACACCGGTTCTAATAAATAAAAACATTCTTTCTATGGCTAATCAAGCCAAATTGAAATATGCATGCATTTTGCACTCTCTGCAAAAGTTAAAATCTCCAAAGTATTTCTTTCTTAAGGTTACCTCGAAAGTTATTAAATGTAAATCATTGAGAGACAGAGGATATCAACTATTGGTTCCAAGAGTGAGATTGGTTGGTTCCAGGGGCGGCTTCAAATATGCAGCTGCGAAGATATGGAATAATCTTCCACCACCGGTTCGCTCAGCCCTCGATCTCTCACTACGGACGTTCCGCAACAGATGCCGTAACTGGCTGCTGCTTGAGCAGACCCTGGCTCGAACCAATTACATTTGCAAATAGTTATACCTCAAGGATATTATTAACTTTAACTAGAATATATGTCTCATTACTTTGGCGCAATGTGCTTTGAATCATATAAATTACAATAAGGCTATGGCAGAATAACAGGGCTTGTGGGTTTCCTGCAAACTCTGAGTCATAGACCGATTTGTCTCTTCATGTTAACAATATTTATACATATAATGATGTACGTACCTATAAACTATATTAACTATGTAAACGTGTTGAGATAAATAAAGCATTTATTATTATTATTATTATTTCTTTTTATACACTTTAGTGTCTCAGCCGTAAGCTGGTATTTTAAGAATGCACGGGCCTAAGCCAAGTACTTTCTCAATAAAATAAGATATATTAAATGTTTGTGTGATGTTATGCCAGAGTGAGGAAATTTGTTACTGTGTCGTCTGTGTTTGTGGACGAGGTTCTTCGTTAGCCTGTAGGAATCTTCGAACTATTCTGAATGTGTTTAATATGACTGCTTTTTGTAGTGAGATGTATGTGAGCTGCGGTATGTCAAGGGTGCTGAGTGACTGCTCGAGCTGTTTTGGGATGACGCCTGTGGTAGATAGAACAACAGGGATAATTTTGACCTCTGCTAGCCGCCACATTCGTTTGATCTCGTCTTTTAAGTCTGTGTATTTGGTAATTTTTTCAGCTATCGTACGTTGAAAATTGTGAGTATTTGGGAGGATTTTATATATATTGTGAGATGTTGCTGATTGCAACAAGTAGGTTGAGGGGTGGAGAAATGATAGTTGTAGACTTCAGGTACAGTAATTATTTTGCGATTAAAAATTGATAAATTTACAAAATGCGTTGTGTGTGGTGAGTACGAAATTCAAGTTCATAGTGTCCGTTGCTTCTGTTAACGGCTCCTGTCCGCCCCCGTCAGAGGTTTCCTATTGGCCGCTGCACTTATCGCGTCATGAGCAACCAATAAGAACGGCTGTAGATGTCGCGATGTATTCCTGTTAGATTATTGACGGTGTTGCCGCAACATGCTCCCGGCCTTGGAAGCTCTAGCTTCTAATAATAAACAGGTAGTCTTCGTCTACCTACTCCTCGTGCAGTGGACATATTTTTGAAAATGCCCTTCGTACAATGCCGCTGGATGTGCGAATATCGGCTACTCGTGAAATTCCGTCACCCCCAGGAAAGGTTTTCACTATTCGTCCCAAGCTCCATTTCAGTGGTGGTAGGTTGTCATCTTTGAGAAGAACAATCATATTTTCTTTCAAATCGTTCTTGTGCTGTTGCCACTTCTTTCTGATCTGCATTTCGGAGACGTATTCTTTCGCCCATCGACTCCAAAAGTGCTGGCGCAACTGCTCCACTCTTTGAAACCGTGTGAGTCGATGCGTAGGTTCGTCGCTGACGTCAGCCATCAGAGGTGCGGTCAGTGAACGACCAACCAGAAAATGAGCTGGGGTAAGAGGAAGAAGGTCTTGAGGATCGGAGGACATTGGACCAAGAGGACGGGAGTTAAGGATAGCTTCGATTTGCGTAAGTACTGTACTTAACTCCTCGAACGTCAAGTGTGCATTGCCTACCACGCGTCGTAAATGGCTCTTGCAACTTTTAATACTACTTTCCCAAAGTCCCCCAAAATGACTCGAATAACATGGTATCATTCTAAACCGTATGCTTAACGAGGTAGCGTATTCTTTAATATAATCAGAGCAAGATGACAAAAATTTTGCAAATTCATTCATTAGACCTACGAAGTTTTTACCGTTATCGGAAAATATTTCATTAGGCTTTCCGCGTCGTGCGATAAAGCGTTTAAGTGCTAAAAGATATGCACCCGATGTGAGATCGCTAACCAGTTCTAAGTGAACAGCGCGTGTAACCAGACAAACAAATAAACAGATGTATGCCTTTTGCAACCTCGCACCTCTGCCCCTGCGGTTTAATATGAGGATTGGCCCCGCGTAATCAACTCCGCTACGTAAGAACGCAAAACCTGGATCTAAACGTTCGTAAGGTAAGTTTCCCATAATAGGACTAACCGTCTTAGCGCGCAGTCGTGCGCACGTGACGCATGCATGCACGATGCTCCGAGCCAGGCTTCGCCCTCCCACCGGCCACCACGCTTCCCTCACGGTAAACAACAGGAGCTGCGGGCCCGCGTGCAACGTCCGCTTGTGCTCGTAGCGAAACAGCAAAACTGAAAGTGCATGTTTAGCAGATATCAAAAGGGGATGCTTTCTATCATATTCAAAGTCAGAATTCTGAATGCGCCCACCGACTCGAATCACTTTATTATTATCATCAAAAAATAAATTTAATTTTAACAAGTGCTCGTTTTTCTTTATATTTTTGCCTAGCATCAATGCCTCATACACATCGGGGTACGATTCCTTTTGGCTCAATCTAGCTAACGTTAACTCGGAGGTTCTGAGTTCGTCAATTGTGAGTGGACCCGTTAGCCGATTGTTCTTATTGCGCGTATTATTTATAAACCGAAGTACATAGGCAGTCGCACGTTTTATGCGGTTGTATTGTGAAAATCTAATAAAAGGAAATAAATTTTGATTTAAATTTTGACTTGCTATATGACTATGAACATTATTGATTGATTTTAATTCTGGCAAAGTTTCCAGTGAACAATTGTAATCGAAATTATTATTATGTAACGTACTTGGCGTTTCAAAATTAGGTTCGTGTAAAAATTGCGGTCCATTCCACCATAACTGCGAATTACCGACTGCGTCCAGACCCTGACCTCGTGAAACTAAGTCAGCTGGATTTTCTTTACCCGCTACGTGGCGCCATGGGTGCTCCTTTGTTAATTCGTGAATTTCCGCGGTTCTGTGCTGTACATAAGTTTTAAGTAAATTAGGAGGCATACTCAACCACCCTAAAACGATAGTGGAGTCAGTCCAGAATACAACCTTATGTATATCTGAACGCAATGATTCACTAATTTTAGCGTATAATCTTGCACCTATAAGCGCACCGCATAATTCCAATCTAGGTATTGTTACCGGTTTTATTGGCGCGACCTTGCCCTTCGAACATAACAGACGCACGGTCACAGC
The DNA here is from genome assembly GCA_949315895.1 of Anania crocealis. Taxonomy (NCBI): domain Eukaryota; kingdom Metazoa; phylum Arthropoda; class Insecta; order Lepidoptera; family Crambidae; genus Anania; species Anania crocealis. Next base: position 10,544,606 of record OX438871.1, read on the forward strand.
TGATTTGTTATCAATGGTGCGAATGTATGCGCACGCGCCGTAGGCTGTTTGTGACGCGTCCGTAAATATATGCAGTTCTATACCTACCGGGTCATTGCACATTACATGGCGGGGAATACTTATTTTACTAAGTAACAATAAACCATCTAGGAACCGTTTCCACACAGTTATTATGTCGCCCGGAACCGGTTCGTCCCACTCGAGTTTAAAAAGCCAACATTTTTGTAACAATGTCTTAGCCAACGTTATCACTGGGCTAAGTAATCCTAACGGATCGTAAATCTGTGATGCGTATGACAAAATACTGCGTTTTGTTATTATGTTGGTATCAGTATTTATCTGTGTGTGATAGCTTAATAGGTCCGAATTATTATTCAAACATAAGCCTAAGATTTTATTTTGTACATTATCTCCTAATGTCATATGTTTTTTACCCTCTCGAAATTGGCTAGGATTGGCTTGATCATAATTAAAAAGCCATTTTCGCAAAGGCAAACATGCTGAGCTTAATACATGAGTGATTTTGCTACAGATATCATTTAATTGCTCCTTACAATTGGCTGATAAAATTAAATCATCGACATAAAAACTTTGATTTATTTCTTTAACTACGTGCGGATCATCACATTCTTGAGCTAACTGTTTTAAACACCTGCAACTCAAAAATGGAGCGGACGCCGTTCCGTACGTCACAGTATTTAACCTGTACACCCTTAAAGGCTCAGAGGGATCATCCCGCCACAAGATCAGCTGTAAATTACGCTGATCTTCACTAATTAATACTTGACGATACATTTTTTCTATGTCTGCGCAAGCAACATATTTATTTTCACGAAATCGTAACAAAATTGAAATAAGATCACCCTGTATCGGGCTACCGATTTGTAAATCATTTAGTGACACTCCTGAACTAGATTTCATACCAGCATCGAAAACTGTGCGTAACTTTGTGGTAGTAGCGTGTTCTCGAACCACACCATGATGTGGTAAGAAATAGTACGGTTTTTTGTATGCGTCTATAAGGCTCATATGTCCTAAATTAATGTATTCGTGAATAAAATCTGTATACATTTTCTTAAGCTCGTGGTTACGTTGTAATTTCCTTTCTAACGCAAAAAAGCGATGTTCAGCTTGTGTGCGTGTGTCCCCTAATAACTCAGGTGATTGCTTAAACGGGAATCGAACGCTGAACCGCCCGTCCGCCATGCGTTTAGTGTTTTTAATAAAGTGTTCCTCGCAGGCGCGTTCTTCGTCGCTCAGCAAGGGTTTCACTTTCATTGGCAATTCTTCGATCTCCTAAAATTTGCGTAATAACGAATCTAACGAAAACATGTCCTTATTGTCTGTTTGCGTAAAATTACAATGTACATGTTTAACATTATTTTGTTTGAATGATACACTGCCTGATAAGACCCAACCTAAGTGCGTATTTTGAAGGAAAGGTCCGTTTGATAAGCGCATTTTACCTTCCTTAATTAATTCCCAAAAAAGATCCGCACCTATTAATAAATCAATTGGCTGACTATCAAAGAAACTGGGATCTGCAAGCGTAATATTATCAGGAATATTGAATAGGTTTCTATTTAAAGCGTAAGAAGGTAACTTAGAAGTTATTTGAGGCAGTATCAAGCATTGTAGGCTTTTTGTAAAAAGGCCGTCCAGTGATTTCAGCTCAATATTACATGATTGCGAACACTGCGTTATTGAGCTTCCAACACCATAAATTTGCTGAGTGGACTGTATCATGCGCGTATTTAATTTATCACAAAGTGATTGCGTAATAAAAGAACGCTCGCTGCCGCTATCGAGGACCGCGCGCGCCCTTAGATAAACACCAGGTTTACTCATTATTTCTACGATTGCAGTTGACAACAAAACCGGTTGCATAGCATTTGAATGCGCGTACTGAGATGCGTTAATATCCTTCACTTGGAATGTGTGTTTAGATGTGTGCGTGCTATAATTGTTTAGGTTATCAACAGGAACATCAGACGCCTCGTTCACGGCAACGAGTGTAACTGTGTGCGAATTATAATCCGTGTTGTTGACATCACAAATTAATGTGTTGTGCTTCTTGTCACATTTCCTACATGGTCCAAACACGCATGAATCAACAGAGTGACCCGGTCGTAAGCAGTTAATGCACAAGTTGTTATTTTTAATTAAATTAAGTTTACTTTGTAAATCAAGACTTAAAAACTGTTGACATGAATATATTGGATGTTGTGCGTTACATTTCGGACAAATTCTGCTGTTGCGTGTGTGCTTAGACAATTTACCTGTAAACTTGTTAGTAACTACATTGCAATGAATCTTAGGTATGTTTTGCGTATGAGTGAATTGTTTTTTATTTCCTAAGGGGCTAAATGAAGTTGATTTGCAATGTGAAACTATAAGTGTCTCTAAAATGTCGGCACGGTTTTTAAGAAATCGTAACAAATCATCAAGCTTTAACTTCGCTTTAGAATCGCCATGAACGGTAGGTAAAGTGCATATATACTGCTCCCATTCTCGTTCTGTAACAGGATCTAACTTAGATACGACAATGTAAATAATTAGCGTGTCCCAATACTCAGTAGGCTCCCCTAGCATTTTTAATGCACGTAAATTTTTGAGTATGGTGTCGATAAGCTTTCGTAATTGTAATGACGATTCTTTCGCTAAGGTTTGCATAGAAAATAAAGATTTGACGTGATTGCGAACTAGTAATTTTGTGTTATCAAATCGATTGAGTAACAATTCCCATGCAATTTCATAATTATTCGCCGAAAACTCAAGAGATTCTATTACTGATTTAGCGTTGCCTTTTAACGACGATTTTAAATAATGAAATTTTTGAATTGGCGAAATAAAATCACAGTTATGTACTAGAGACAAAAATGTATCACGATATTCTAACCAGTTCTCATAAGTTCCGTCGAAGTCAGGTATAGACACAGTAGGTAATTTTATACTACTTGAACCTCCCGTTATTGATTCGGATTTACCTACAAAACTTTCATCAGGATTAGACATGCACTCGGCCATGGCTAGAACAACGTAGTATTCTCGCTCGAATATCTCGCGTGATTCGAGCTGAGTCTCGATTTCGGACTCGGGGCTGATATCTTCAATCTGAGTTTGAATATGGTTAAAGTCGTTCATCAAGTTTTGTGATCCTACCATGCGTAATTTTACTTCCGCTCGTTGCTGAACGGACAACTTTTGGTCATTGAATGAATTCACATACTTCTTTAAATGAGTTAATCGACGCTTAATTGATCCTCTTTTCTTTTTAAGATCTCTAATAATCGAGTCAACGTCTACAGTAGCCATTTTGTGAGAAATGAAAGGTAGGTAGTACTTACAATTTAACGGATCCCTTTTGATGTTAAAATAACGGCAAACCACAGCACCCCTATCACGGTGTTCGTCTGATCAAGCGTAAGTAGACAAGCACAAATGACGTCCACTGGAATTCAGAAAGGGCACAGTATCACGTAAATGAAGAAGAATGGTTAGGATAAAGATTTTGGTTGGATCGCCTCACCTGAGCACCGTAACTGATTAATGCGAATACTACCAGCTGATCGTCCACCTTAGCGTCTCTCTTCCTTTGACTTGGCTGGTTGATGAGCGTATATCCGGCTTGGATGGTCCAGATGTTGCTGCTTGCAACAAGTAGGTTGAGGGGTGGAGAAATGATAGTCGTAGACTTCAGGTACAGTAATTATTTTGCGATTAAAAATTGATAAATTTACAAAATGCGTTGTGTGTGGTGAGTACGAAATTCAAGTTCATAGTGTCCGTTGCTTCTGTTAACGGCTCCTGTCCGCCCCCGTCAGAGGTTTCCTATTGGCCGCTGCACTTATCGCGTCATGAGCAACCAAAAAGAACGGCTGTAGATGTCGCGATGTATTCCTGTTAGATTATTGACGGTGTTGCCGCAACATATGGCTATATCTATTAGGTGGACGGTGTTTTTGTCTTTATTGTAGATCGTTATGTCTGGTCTGTTGAAGTGTATGGTTTTATCTGTGAGTATGGCGCGATCAAAATACAGTCGGTATTTGCTACTTTCAAGAACTGGTTCTGGTGTGTATTTATAATACGGAATGAGTCTTTGGGGTATGAGTTTATATTTTTGAGCTAATTTCTGGTGAATAATGTTTGCTACTTGGTCATGACGATGTTTGTAGTCTGTTTGAACTATTGCTTTACACGCGCCTGTAATGTGTTGTATTGTTTCCGAGCTGCTATTACATTTTCTACACAAATCTATTGGTAGGTTACGAATTCTCATTATGTGTTTTTGGTAATTGCGCGTCTCAATTACCTGGTCCTGTATGGCAATCATGAACCCTTCAGTCTCAGGAAAGAGTTCTCCACATCTCAGCCAAGCGTTCGACGCGAATTATTATTATTATTATTAAAACTAAGGTACATGGTATAAACCCCGTATCAATTAACTCTAGAGGTTGTTTAGAGTTATTCAGATTATCGTCTTCAGACATTCGCACATAATGACGAATCCGACGACAGTGACTTTGTCGGCTGGGTAGAAGATAACGGCTGGAGCCTGCTGTGCAATAGTCATTGACGCCTTACCTTTAGGTAGCTTCAAGGCACCCGCGTAACTTGGGACAGCGGGCATCCCTGGAGCTGGCTGCGCCAGATTGGAACCGGTGGCGGAAGCGGATAGCAACCACTTGCTGAATTCTAGTTCGGCGTTAACTGACATAGTATTTTATTAAATACATTGAATCATGAGACTTTTAGTCGATTCCATAGTTCCATAAATTTTTTTGTTTTAAATCGTCTATACATATAAAGCAATAAAAAGTTATGGCGTTCTCCTCCAGACGAGTGTTAAATGATTTTAGTTACTAATTATACGAAGTAATCGAAGCCAGGGTTGTGGAGATAACAGAAAATCATACAAAAACACATAAAACTACAAATGAATCAAAAAAAGAAAACGCAAATCGAACGAATGTCAGTCTCGTCACTGTGACATTTCATTGTTGCCACATAAAAAGGATAAATAATCGAATCGATGCAATCAAATAATTGTAATCGATTTTCACTAGAAAATAATATAATAATAACATTATCGGAGATGATAAATATATTTTTTTACCTACTTATACCTACAATCTCCCGCTTTTCTATGCAAGGAATTGTATTTTCAATTCACAGTAGCAATTTATTAGCTTAGAGAACAGTTTTAAAAACAAATTAAAAAAGCTGTTTCATCTTAACCTATTTTTGAAATATTTGTATAAATATCTTACAAATATTTGAGATATTATAATATGGAAGTTGTCGCAACTTAAACAGTTAAAAATATTATGGAATTTATTTTACTAGCAATTTATAACAGGTCACAAAACATTTTAATCTCCATCAATCCCATAATTCTTCAATGTTTTTTAGTAAAAAAAGCCTGCTACAATTGCAAGACCATTACTTATTTAAAATAGATTTTCATTTAATCAACTAATTAAAATCGAACTGTCAGAATGGAATCGAATCGAATTTAAATCAGCTGTTTTTGTTACTGGCAACCTTGCATTGTGGATAATGGATTTGGAATGAGGATATTGTGGTATCAGTTTCATGACTAATTATAATTTTTACATTCTTTATCCCATTGAACAGATAATTGATATTTTACGACGAGCTTCAAAAAAATACATTATTAATTTAGTTATTAAATGGTTCTTGTAACAGTCAGGCCCAAGTCTGCCTATTTCCTTTATTTTTGTATTTGTGACACTAACGGTCTTGGTTGATTGCTGCGAACGTTTACTGACGGTGTTTTGGTTTTGGCGCAAAACGTCCTATTCGGAAAATGTCACCTGCCGAATAAAGGTCCTATTCGCAAAATATCCTATTCGCAGAATGTCCTATTCGCAAAACGTCCTGTTCGCAGAATGTCCTATTCGCAAAATGTCCTATTCTCACAATGTCCTATGGTTTTGATGACCGGCTTGGTTCGCTGATTTTGTGAACAATTTGCACTTATTATTGGGGATAGAATGTAAAGATTCTGGGCATTGGATACACGCGAACATGCTACATGCTATGTACAATTGTCCATGCGAAAAGCACGGCTTTTCTAAGTTCACTCCAGCCACCTTTTAATGTTTGTCCTTGCGCTTTGTTAATGGACATAACTAATTCTGAATCACTGTGTACTAATTGTCAAAAATCTCCCGTCAGTGTCACAAAGCCCTCGGCATCAGTTTCTAACCGATCATCTCCTATTTTCAATAGTTAAAATTATTGTATTATTTGTTTTTATCATAGAACCTGTACTAATTTTGCGGAGAGTCTCACAAATTTCCATCTCCTATACAACGTGTTCCTTTTGATATCCCATAACTATAAGGTTATGTTCTATGGGTAAAAATAATATAAAACGCCCTAGAACATGTGGTTTAACAATTTTAAAATTTAAGCACTATGAAAGACAGCAAAAAAATAACTTTGTGATTTATGCTGACTTTGAGTGTCTTTAATGAATTTTAAAAAAAGAACCTCTGAAAACATTGAAAACTTAAAGAAGCATCAACCTTCTTGTTTTGGATATTATATTTGCTGCTCACATAATCAAAATTTAAATAAATATGTTTCCTATAGAGGTATTGATTGTGTGCAAGTGTTTATCAAATCTAACGATGCGAAACTCATTCATGAAATACTATCTGAAAAAAGGATGATGTTACCTTTATCACCTGATCAAATAACTCAATATCAAAATGCGACTGTATGTCATATATGTAATGAACTATTATTCGATGATAAAGTACGGGATCATGATCATATTACGTCTCAATTCAGAGGAGCTGCGCACTCTCATTGTAACTTGATGTATAGAGTGTGCTCACTCATTCCAGTAGTATTTCATAACCTGTCAGATTATGACTCACATTTATTTATTGAAGAATTAATGAAATATGATGGACAAGTTAAAATTATACCCAAGTCAAAAGAAAAGTATCTTTCTATCACAAAAGTTATAGAGTCACCGAAAAGTCGACGCTCTTTTGAAATAAAATTTATTGATTCGTTTCAATTTTTAAGTTCAAGTCTCGATATGTTAAGCAAAAGTTTATCTGAAAACGATTTTATTCATCTATCAAATGAGTTCACTGATAATGAACAATTTAAGTTACTAGTAAAAAAAGGCATTTATCCGTATGATTACATTGACAGTTGGTCAAAATTTGATGAAATACAGCTTCCACCTAAATCTTGTTTTCTAAACTCGTTAAGTGACTTGCACATCTCTGACAATGAATATGCGCATGCTGAAAATGTGTGGAAATGTTTTAATATATCAAACCTTGGAGAATATACTGATTTATACTTGAAAACGGATGTTTTACTACTATGTGATATATTTGAAAAATTTAGAAAGACAAGTTTAAAATACTATAAGTTAGATCCCGCTTATTACATAACATCACCTAGCTTGAGTTGGGATGCGATGCTCTTTTATACTAATGTAAAATTAGAACTGATTACTGATATTGATATGTATCAAATGCTGGAAAGTGGTATTCGCGGAGGTCTAGCACAGTGTTCATTACGTCATGCGATAGCTTGTAATAAATACTTACCAAACTATGATAAATCAAAACAATCTTCATATCTCATATATTTAGACTGCAATAACCTCTATGGCTATGCAATGACAAAAAAATATCCCATTGCTGAATTCAAATTTTTAACATTAGATGAAATAAAATATTTCAATGTAATGAATATATCAGATGATAATGATTATGGTTATATTTTAGAGTTGATTTATCATATCCAGATCATTTACATGAGTTACATAAAGATTTACCATTTGCTGCCGAGAAAATTATTCCTCCTGGGAGTAAGAATATGAAACTAATTGCCAACCTTTACGACAAATTTAATTATGTAATTCACTTTGTTCATTTAAAGCAATGTATAAAACATGGTCTCAAATTAAATAAAATACATCGCGTTCTTAGTTTCAGACAAGAATGTTTTTTGAAACCGTATATAGATCTTAATACTTCTCTCAGACAATCATCAAAAACAGCATTTGAAAAAGATTTTTTTAAATTACTTAATAACTCAATTTTTGGTAAAACTATAGAAAATAAAAGAAAACAAGTAGATGTTAAGCTAGTTAGCAGGTGGACAGATACACAGAATGTAACAAATAAGCATCTTAACGCAGAGAAATTAATAGCAAAACCGAACTTAAAGAATGTAAGTGTTTTTGCAGAAAACTACGTAGCTATCCAATTGAATAATGAAAAAATTATACTGGATAGACCGATCTACATTGGATTTTCTGTACTTGAATATGCTAAGCATCATTTGTATTAATTTCACTATGATTTTATTAAGGAAAAATATAAAGATCGCGCACAATTATGCTACACAGATACCGATAGTTTACTATATCTGATATTCACTGATGATTTTTATAAGGATATGAGGAACAACATTTCTCAATTTGATACTAGTAACTTCTCATCAAAAAACGAGTATAATATTCGAAGAATAAACGAGAAAATTCCTGGATTGTTCAAAGATGAAATGGGTGGCCAAATCATTACTGAATTGGTTGGTTTAAGAGCTAAATTATATTGCATAAATAGTGTTAAATATAATATCAGGAAAGCAAAGGGTATTAAAAAATCGGTAACTGAAAAATTAAGAATGATTGATTATAGAAATACTCTGTATAATAAAACAAGTACAAGGTGCAACATGAAATTAATAAGGTCAATCAAACATATAATATATACGCAGCAAGTAAACAAACAACTTTTAGATGGGAATGATGATAAAAGACAAGTACAAAAAGATCAAATCCATACACTTCCTTGGGGTCATTGTGATACTATATTCTGATTTTGTTTGATATCTGTATTCATTATCATAGTTTCAAATTTATTTTTGATAATTTTATATGTGTTTCATGTTACCATGAATTATTTAAAAAATAAATGTAAATAAAAGATACGAGAATAACATAATATTATGAAGTAACTGCAATTCTGTGTTGTATTAGTATCTAGTCTATTGACTTTTAAGCCAATAAAACTTGCATGTGTGTATGTATATTTTATGCCATAAATAAATAAACAAAAAAATTAAGTTTTTATTTCGCTTGGTGTAGTTACCTATATAAAGGTGCGCAAAATGAATATTTTTCTTAGTTATGATGAAGTTCATTAAACAAGCTAAGACTTTAGAAGTGCATAACATTAAAACAGAAAATAATTTTAATACAGCTAAGCATAGCGAACTCTTACCTAATACAATCCGATGTGTAATATGTGGTCCATCAAATTGTGGCAAAACGAATGTCATATTAAATTTGTTATTACATGAAAATGGTCTTAAATTCAAACATATATACTTGTATTCAAAAACAGCTTATCAGCCGAAGTACTGTTTTTTAAAACAAGTTATGAAACAAGTTCCCCAGGCTAAAATATTCGTATTCAATGATAACAAGGAAGTCATTTCACCTAACAAGGCTTTAAAACATTCAATAATGATTTTTGATGATGTTGTATGTGAAAACCAGAAGAATATAAGAGATTACTTTGCTATGGGTAGACATAGACAGCTCGACTGCTTTTACCTAGCACAAACCTATTCCAAAATACCAAAACAATTAATACGTGACAATGTAAATTTACTGATTATATTTAAGCAAGATGAAATTAATTTGAAACATATGTATAATGAACATGTGACATCGGATATGAACTGGTTAGAATTTAAAAAACTTTGTTCATCGATTTAGCTTTTTAACTATAAATAAAGATTGTAGTTTGAACAAAGGAAGGTATAGACACGGTTTTGATACATTTATACATTTTTAGAATAAAGTAATGGATATATATGAAGCGCATTTTCATAAATAAGTTATTTGAATCAAGATTTTAGTTATCAACGGTTCAGTAATTACCAGTTTTCTAAATGGAGACAGAAATCAAAAAACAATTAGTTAAATCAATCGATATTATCAAAAATAAAATAAAAATAATTCAAAATGAGGAGATAATGCTAATTTAAAGTTAAAGAAGGTTTTTAAACCGATTACTGATAATTTAGAGACTATGATGAAGTCTAATGATAAGGATAGACCTACTTTAAATGTTTCTATTGACATGGCTAAGCATAGTACAGCAGAAGATTCTCATACAAATTATGAAAACTTTGCGGCGGATTTATTTAGTGATTCAAATACAAATTCAGAATATTATGAATTAACTGACAAAGGTAAAAGTCCAGCTAAAATTATGAACAATACTCTACTATCTTTAGACAAAGAAGAATTAATGGATATTGAATAAAACACCAGTTTCCAGTTGACGAAAAGATACATTTATTTTACTAAGCCTTGACCCCTTTCTACGAAAAAACCAAGTGTTTGCGCGATGTAACCACGGACAGCGCCATCTATTGACATTTTGTTGAACTATACTGATTATGCTGTACAATGGTGTGCTTAGTTACTATGAGATGAAGTTATTTGTTTACAATTATTTGAAATGAGTTTAATGTACTATATGTAATTGAGATATTAACGGTTTTATATACATAAAAAACTAACTAGGCATTTAATTCTTAGACATTCCGCCCGCCATGGCCAGAATGGACATTATTTCAGCTCACCATGAATCAACAATCTAGGATTTTAATGAAAATTAACGATATCAACGAAGTGGACTGTAAATAGGTAAGATAATAAAACATCAGTATGAAGATTTAAATGGTTGAATCATGGTGACAACAAGACCCACCAACAAACGACAAACACTTAAACTTCTTAAATTCGAGTTCACGAAGTAACATAAAAATAAAATCTACTTCCTCATGTTAACAACATGCCTCAACAAAACAAAACTTACAAAACGATAAAGTTAAAAAACTCTTAAACATAACAAAACATAACAATTATGTGTCGGTAATTGAAAATAAAGGGTTGGCATCATTCTGCCACAGGTAAGACACACAATTTTACAATAGGTCTTTTAATTATCGTGTCTTTACATTTGAGACTTACAACCCTCGTAATATTGTCCAAACCCTTGTGCTTTTCGGTGATAACACCCATTAGCCATTTCGCTGGAGGAAGATCGTCTTCCTTAACTAAAACTACGTCCCCTATGTTAGGCTCTGGCGTTTGGTTTGCCCACTTATGACGTTGCAAAAACTGAGTCAGGTATTCGTCTGACCATCTGCGCCAGAAGTTCTGTAACATCTTTTGTGTTAGTTGCCAGCGTTTTAGAGAAGAGATTGATGAATTTTCATAGTTGTCATCTGGAACAAGCACCAAGGGTTCCCCGATAATGAAGTGTCCCGGAGTAAGAGGTGTTGGATCCTGTGAATTGGTGCTAATTTGTGACAACGGCCTTGAGTTGAGACACGCCTCAATTTGATATAACAGGGTAGATATCTCCTCGTAAGTTAGGGTTTCTGTGCCGATCACACGCTTAAGGTGGTGTTTTGTGGATTTTATCCCACTTTCCCAAAGTCCACCGAAGTGAGGGGCATTTTATCCCACCAAGAGGTGGGATAAAATGCCACGTGGTTCCAGCAGTAGCTAAACTCTCAGAAATTTCTCTGGTCATGGTTGAATGTTCTTGAGCAATCAAGGTTCTTAACTCTCGCGCAGCACCCACGAAATTAGTCCCATTATCGCTGTAGAGATCAGCGCAATGACCACGTCTAGCAACGAACCTCTTGAATGCTGCGAGGAATCCTTGTGAGGTAAGATCGGTTACAGCCTCCAGATGTACGGCTCTTGTAACCATACATACGAATAGGCATATATAACCCTTGTACGCGCGATGACCCCTACCTTTAGATGTCCGAATCTGGATGGGTCCAGCATAATCAACGCCACTTTGGTAAAATGGGCGGATCGGGGTAACTCGAGCTTGAGGTAGTTGTCCCATGAGTTGGTGCCTAGCTTGTGCTGCATATCGTACACATGTAACACATTTGCGCACAAATAATTTAGTACGGTTTTTTACATCAAGGATCCAATACTTCGATCGTAAGTAGTTGACCATTAATTGAGGGCCTCCGTGAAGAGTTTTTTGATGGGCATCTGCACTGACAAGATCAGTAAAGTGCGATTTCGACGGCAAAACTATCGGATGTTTTTTGTCATCACTAACATCGGCTCTTTCCAGATGACCTCCAACTCTCAAGATACCTTCTCGATCAAGAAAGGGAGTCAAAGTGGTGAGTTTACTTTTCTTATTTACTTTACCTCTTAGTTGAACATCTTGGATTTCTTGACCAAATAACGTAGCTTGACACGCCTTTATGCTAACTTGAATTGCTTTTGATAGTTCTTTGCTAGTTAACCAACTCGGAAACGTTGTTCTTTCAATAGGAGTTTTCGCCTTTGTTATAAATCTTAAACAATAAGCTATAACTCTGGTCAATTTCTGCAAAGACGAAAACTTGGTCCACAATTCAAATTCGTTTTCTCTAACAACATGACAAGCTTTCTTTCCTTTCTCTTCCAAATCTGTGTCTTCCACCTCCTTCCTGTCGTATGCTATATCTGTGTTTTGTAACCACGCAGGTCCAGCTTTCCAGAGTGGAATTGCTTCGCATTCCGATGGGTTGACTCCACGCGAAGCGCAATCTGCTGGGTTGTCAGTAGACGACACATGTGACCACTGATCTCTGTCCAGAATATTTAAAATATCTGAAACCCGGTTTGCAATGAACGTCTTCCAACGACTTGGATGACTGCTTAACCAAGCCAAGACTATCGTTGAGTCCGTCCATGCATGTAAATTACTTCTTGGTACCTTTAAAACTTCAGAAACTTCCCTCAATAATTTCGCTCCAAGAACGGCACCGCACAGCTCCAGTCTAGGGACAGACACTTGTTTAATTGGGGCTACCTTTGTTTTACATGTAATTAGAATAACCTTGACAGTTCCAGATTCATCCATAACACGGGCGTAAACCACAGCAGCATAGGCATCAGCAGAAGCGTCACTGAATCCGTGTAACTCCAGCTTTGTACACGTCTTGCTGATACCAATCCAGCGCGGCAGACGAAATGTCGTAAGTGCCATAAGTTCACCCCGGTAAGTTATCCAGTCATTTAGCAGTTTTGGTGGCAGCTCCTCATCCCAACCGATACCTGTTAGCCATAGACGTTGGATGAGTACTTTTGCTTTTATGATCACTGGAGCGATCCATCCCATGGGATCGAACAGTTTCGCAATATCTGATATAACTTTTCTTTTTGTTACAGGTTCTTCGATGGGCGGTAGCTGCACGGAGTATTCGAAGTCGTCGGTAAGTCGGTTCCAGGTAAGTCCGAGTATTTTGATAATTTCATCTATTTTGAGTTCTACATTGCTTTCTGTTGCTTCTGTTTCTTTGCTTATTTCCCTTAACAGGGTTTCATTGTTGCTTGACCACTTCTGAAGTTCAAACCCTCCCTTGCTTAGTAGTTCATTGATTTCTTTATAGATTTGTTTTCCTTCCAGAATTGTTTCGCAACCAGTAAGTAAGTCATCCATGTAAAAATCATTTAAGACTCTTTCAGATGCCAATGGGAATGATTTTCCTTCATCATACGCGAGTTGGTGCAATGTTCTAACTGCTAGATACGGGGCTGCCGCAGTGCCAAACGTGACTCGCAACAATCGTAGATGTTCTATAACTTGTTCCGGCATAGATCGCCAAACCAATCGTTGATAATCTACATCTTCACCAGCGATCAGTATTTGGCGGTACATTTTAACTATGTCGGCCACCAAACAAACAGGGTGCAGTCTCCACCTCATTACTAAATGACGTAGATCTGATTGAAGAGTTAGACCCACCATCAATTCGTTGTTAAGAGACACACCGTTGTTGTCTCGACACGAAGCGTCGAACACAACTCTCAGTTTCGATGTTGTTTTATGAAGCTTCACTACAGCGTGATGAGGTAAGTACACACTATCTGTTTTGTTAATTTCATCGTTTGGAATCTTCTCCATGTGGTCCAGTTCCAGGTACTCAGCAATAACGTCGGAGTAGAGATCCTTGAGCTGTGGTGACTTTGATAGTCGCTTTTCTTGCATAAGGAATCTGCTCACTGCAATTTCCCGCGAATTCCCTGATTTGCAACTCGGGTTCCCTTCCTTGAATGGTAGTTTTACTATATATCGCCCGGAAGGGTCTCTTGTGGTTGTTGCCTTATAGAATTCTTCACATCTTTGTTCCTCGGGTGTCTTGTGTGTTTTCTTAAGAAGAAATTGATCAGATTCGATTTCCCAAAATTGTTTGAGATCGAATTCTTCTTCTATAACATGAGTGTGTAAAGTGGTTATCAAGTTACCACAGCTTGATTCTGTTGTACTACCATCCGATACCTGGCCAGACAAAATCCAGCCTAGCCTAGTGTTTTGCGCTATTGGGGTGCCTATTGGACCTTTGACCAGCCCTTCAGATAGTATCTGACCATACACCTCTGCACCCAACAACAGATCTATTTTACTGGGAACGTTGAAACGAGGATCTGCTAACCTCATTTTTGGCATATGAGACAACAACTGTATTTTAACCTGTCGTTCCGGAAGGAACGTAGTAAGTTTGGTAAGAATATGAGCTTTCACCTGAATCGTGAAGGTAGGATCCTGGATCGATTGGAGTTTGATGTGTACCACATGTTTAGAATTGACCGATGTGCTACAATCAGTCCCTACTCCAGATATGTCACTTTTGCTTGTTACCTTCTTCAGTCCAAGTAATTGGACTGCAGACTCCGTTATAAAAGAAGCCTGTGATCCTTGGTCCAGTAAAGACCTAAGTGTCATAAAAGATCCAGTGTTTGTTTCAGCCTTTACCAAAGCGGTTGCTAAAAGTACTTGACTCTTGTTGTTAGAGAAACAAGTGGTAATGTTGGTCTGATCATTTTCGTCTGATGCTGTCGCTGTTGCCGCGGCAACATTGTTACTATTTGATTGAGGGGTTACTTGTTCATAATTCGATTGAACGTTTGTGGTGTTTGAATGCAGTAGCGAGTGGTGTTTCCTTTTGCAAATTCTACATCTAGTGGGCAAACGGCATGCCACAACCGAATGATTTGCACCTAAGCAGTTAAAACACAAGTTAGAGGTTTGGACAAAGTTACGGCGAGCTAATATGGTTTCGTTTGCGAACTTTTTACAATTTCCGAGCTTATGATTATTTTCGGAACAGAAGGAGCATGGAACAGAGACCTTGACATTATTGTTAGAGACTACATGATGGGACTGAGTACATTTTGTGGTTTTGGGGTTCATAAATTCTAGTGACCTGAATCTATGCTCTAAGAGCTCTAAAAATTGCTTTAATGTAGGCAAATCATTTGTCAGGTCACAAATTTTTGCTTCCCACTGCTTACGGGATTCATTATCTAATTTTGTGGACAATATATAAATCACTATGATATCCCAATTTTCAGTTTTTACGCCATTATTTTTTAATGCATTTAGACACTCGTTGGTAGTATCAAACATATCTATGAGAGCACATGAATTTTCGTTAACAATATTTTTTTGACTGAAAAACCTTTTTAAAATACAGTTTGTAACATACTTCTTATTGTTGAATCTATTCTCCAAAAGGTCCCAACACACCGTATAATTGTCACTTGTAATCGGTAGATGCCGTAATAACTGTTCCGCTTCACCCGTTAAATAGCTTTTCAGGTAATGAAGCTTTTGCACATTTTGTAACGAATTATTGTTGTGTATGAGTGATAAGAAGAGGTCGCGAAACGTGGTCCACTCTGCGTACTTTCCGGAGAAAGAAGGTATAGAAATCTTAGGAAGCTGCACACTAATTTGCTCTTGACTGCTACGCACCGAGTCTTGAGTTTTTGTTAGTTTAACTGATTGAGTACATTTTTCCAATTTATTCTTTAATTCTGTTTTGTACTCTACGTATAACTCTTCCGTTTGGGTGTATAAGTCCTCTTTAAAGTAATCTAATTCTTCATATTTAGCTTCGCTGTCTTCACAAATAAGTTGTTTATGTACTTTGGTAAATGTTTCCCACTGTCCATTCAAAATGTCAATTCTGGTTTCAATGTAGTTTGCAGTTATCCTATCCTTTGGTGATTTCTTAAAATTATCTCTGCTCCTTTCCATATGGTTGTAAGTATCATTCTGAGCTCTTATCTTATTTTCCATTGTTACTAATATCTATCTCTTTTTAATTCGCAGAAAATTTTACAAGTCCCGTGGTAAGGGAGAAAGCAAGCAAATTTTTCTAAGTCCAGTATGGGCGTAATTTTTCTAAGTGTTTTGGTTGCAAACACTTAGGCAAAATCGGGCATGGATTCCCCGTCTCAACCACAATTCGACGAAAAATTTTACAAGTCCATGCACAACTAGTAAATTTTTAAATTTTTCTAAGTATAATATCTTTTTACTTTAAGGTTCAAATTACTTTCTTCTATATCCGATACTAGTATAGATTGTACTTACAGTTATACGCCCATACAAACTTGCTCTATACTTCCTTCAGCTTAGATCCGTAAAAAGTCAACAACCACCAGATGGCGCCACTGCTGCACTGTACTGTACTCTTCATCCGGCCCCGAAGTCCATGAATAAAACACCAGTTTCCAGTTGACGAAAAGATACATTTATTTTATTAAGCCAAGTATGCTTGTGTGCAATAAAGGTATGTATAGTGGCATTAATATAAGGTGTTTCAAGATCTAAATGTGTCAGTTGTGTGTACGCTTGATCTTTTGTTGTCCTTAACTTTGTGTACAGTAGATGGTTTTCTATAGTTAATGGTGCTGGGCTTATTGTTGGCCTTAAGATTATGTCAAACAATGAGGGCATGCAGGGATTAATCGTCTTCTCTGTCGGATAAAAAAGATAGGAACAGTATCCAGTCCATCAATGATAGTATCCCAATCCCGATTGTTGATGTTATCACATATTTGTATGATATATTTTCACTCCCTAATCTGAATCTGGTATGGAAAGATATGCCTAAATTGGTAGCCATCCAAAGAATGATTGAGCACAGTGATATTATTTTGTGTGTCCCCATGTAATTGCTTTTAATATGACTTCTAAAAGCTGTTTCGTAATTATTGATATATAGGGTTTGAATGAAATGCTTTGCAATACATTTTGTGCACTTTGTCATTCTTTCTTTCCCATCAAAACATCTCAGTGGGCCCTTCAGTGATTCTGTTGATATATCGTCACATATGGTGGGGCTTGCAGTGCTTTCTATGTTTTCTATTCTGAATCCATTAATTAGGCCCCCTGTGCAATATGTGGTATTCATTATGCATCCTCTTATTCTGGTCACTCCGAATACTATTATAACAACGGTAACCAGCTCCTTGGTTTTTATCTCCAGCATTTTTTATTTTGTTTGTTCGGGTGTTTAATTATGTTATTATGAGATGAAGTTATTTGTTTACAATTATTTGAAATGAGTTTAATGTACTATATGTAATTGAGATATTAACGGTTTTATATACATAAAAAACTAACTAGGCATTTAATGCTTAGACAGATATGTATAATAAAAATATGAATGTGCCATTCGGAATACGTAGCGAAAACAAAAACTTAATGATGGGCAACTCAAAGGTTTTAATCTCTTCTACAAGTGATAAAAACTATATAGTGAGTATTGGTGACAAACAGTATGAGTTAACACCTGGCTTAAAGGAACTCTTAATGCGTAATAAACCAAGCCTTAAACTTATAAACGAAAAAGATATTATGACTAACAAAGATATACAGGGTGAAATTTTAACCACTTTCCAAAATTTTTATAGGCATTCAGTATCGTATTTAGAGCCCATTTATGAAGTAAAAAATGTAAATCAAGCTGTCACCCAAAAATATTTTTTACGATATAGATTTCAATTTTTACGTTCCTAGACCTGTTAAGGTATAAAGGCAGAATCAAAAACTAATGAATAGTATCGTATTTAATGAATGAGATACGCAATGCGTAAAAAAATTGTTGCTAGGCGGCCGTATCAAAAACTTTAGATTTTTGGCGGACATTTTCTAAGTGCTTTATCTTGACATTTTTGTACTGGGCTATACCAAAAGAAAAAATACGTCATTTGTTTTTTGTCTCGTAGATTAATATATTAAAATTTGGAAAGTGGTTAAAATTTCATCCTGTATTACATTATACGAATGCACACAAACGATACTTTAACCCAAAAGGTCAGATAAAGGGTGATAAAGGTTTGAAATATCGTAAAATAATCAAACCATTATTTTCTTAACAAATCAAAATAAAAAAATATTCAAGTATCAAAAACAAAACAAAAATTGGCGGGTTTTTAACACAGTTAAAAAAATACAAAAATAATACAGATTACATTTTTTGGGACGATCCTAATGAATTGATTGAAAGATTAAAATTATTAGTAGCATCAAAAAGTGCTGGAAATACTAATCATGACAACGAAATATTATCCATTATTGAAGAACTAAAGGAAGCTAATATTATAATAGAATAAAAAGAAATGTTATATGAAAGTACTAATTAGTATAAAAAAGATAATTGAACATGGATGTTGATAAATTGCATTCGCAAAATGAACTGAGACAATCGTCAGATAAATTGCAATCTTGTAATATCATTGATAAGAACAATATTGATCAAACCAATGTTAATATTTTTAAGCAAATTAAGGATATTAAAAAGTCAATTGATTTTTTAAGTGATAAAATTAAAAAACTTGAGAAATATATTTTCATTAAAGACTTTGCAGGAAAATTAAACCACCATTATGAGCAAAGCAGACGTTGTAAATGAAATATGTAAAAGTGCTAGAGTTAATTATCCAAGAAGAAATGTTTTACTTAAAGATATAGACGATTTATGGCAAGCAGATTTAATAGATATGCAAGGAATGTCAAAGATTAATTCTGGTAATAAATATATATTAGCAGTCATTGACTGTTTTTCAAAATTTGCATGGACTATACCATTAAAGCAAAAGAACAAACAGCATGTATCTAAAGCATTTGAAACATTATTAAAAAATGAAAGAATCCCCAAAAATCTACAAACAGATCGTGGTAAGGAATTTTATAATGATCAATTTCAAAAACTTATGAAAAAGTTTTCGATTAATCATTATTCTACTTACTCTACTAAAAAAGCTTCCATTGTTGAAAGATTTATAAGAACTCTAAAAAATAAATTGTATAAAGAATTTAACTTAAATGGTAGTTATAAATGGAATAATGGAGTACTCGATAAAAAAGTGTTTGAATATAATAACACTGTGCACAGAACTATTGGTCAACCTCCGGCTACAATTTCTCATGACAATAAAGTACAAATTTTACAAAGGTATATGCAACTGTCTGGCAGTAAAAAAATATTAAAGAATAAAAAGTTTCATGCTGGTGATTATGTTAGAATTAGCAAGTACAAAGCATGTTTTGATAAGGGTTACACACCTAACTGGTCAACAGAAGTATTCAAAATTGAAAAAGTACAAGAAACGAATCCTACAACCTATATATTACAGGATTTGAAGTGTCGTCCAATACTTGGAGCATTTTACTCGCAAGAACTCCAGAAAACAAAACATCATGATATTTATTTAGTTGAAAAAGTTTTAAAAAGAAAAGGAAACTTAGTATATGTTGAGTGGCTAGGTCTTCCAAGTAGCGAAAATAGTTGGATAGATAAAACTAATTCATTATAAATCACAGCTTGTGTATTTGTAGTAAGCCATAATTACCTATTTTATTGATACTAATACATTTTAAAAATCATATTGCATCGGAAAAATATATTTAATAAAAATGTGTAAAGACGGGCAACAAACCTTGTTCAGTAAATCTGCTTAGCCGTGAGCTATTGTTTACTATTAACTTTCATGCATGCCGTTGACAGGTGGCGAGAGATACTCGTCAATCATATTGTTAGTATGGTTTAATATGTAACAGCGAATGCATGCTTGAACTTAATGCTCGTACTTCGATCAAACGTATTATATTATGTTTCATTCATAACAATCTTTGTAATGATAATAATATAAGTAATCGCAAGGAGTGTTTTTATCATTCTGTAACTATTTTTAAAGCAATATAGACATAAGCATAAGCTCTAGCATTTATTTATCAATAATAAAAATTATAAAATTAAAATGAAAAGAGACAAGCAAGCAAGATTAAGAGACTCACATAAAAACCAACACTCAGCAAAAAAATGTTTGAAAAAAACGTTTAAAAATATTGTATCACGCACTAAAAAACATATAAATAATGTAAAACCTACATGCAAAAAAGCTCTTTTAAAGTTAGCTCATGCAACGGCTCAAGAGTTGGCATCAGACTTACCTATAAATATACCAAGAATTATACCTGTTCCCAAAACTGGTGGATTCCTTCCACTAATACCGATATTTGCAGGGTTATCTGCTGCTGGTAGTTTGGTTGGAGGGGCTAGTGGAATCGCAAAGGCAATAAATGAATATAAAAATGCTAAAAAACGGTTGTTGGAACTGGAACGGCACAATAAACAAGTAGAAGCTGTGTGTATTGGGAAAGGATTACATCTTAAACCCTATAAAGATGGATTAGGGATTTACGTTACCAAGAAAAAAAACTAATTTCTAGGCTACCCAAAAGAGCTTTAACTAATATAGATATTTTAAAGCAATCGTATAATATTCCATTTTTTCGAAGTGTATTTATGAGAGATAAATTACCGCAAAAGCCATTGACGAAGGAATGTGCTATAATTAATCTGGATACTTCTCAAAACTCTGGTACACATTGGGTAGCCTATGTAAAAGTGTATAATCACATTGAATATTTTGATAGTTATGGTAATTTGAAACCACCGAAAGAGTTGATTAAGTATGTGGGATCGAATGTACATTATAACTATAACAATTTACAAAAAAATAATTTGTATAACTGTGGACATTTATGTTTAAAATTTTTAAAGTCATTCTGGGATAAAAATAAGATAAATATGACTTAAATAAAAGTTTTACATTCATGCAATCATTGATATACAGGGTGTAAAAAAAGGCTTAACGAAGCCTTAAGCCTCGCATTAGGTTTATCAAACCAAAACGCATGTAACAAAAATAATCGCTGGGAAACGACTTTTTTTTGAGGCATTAAAAAAATCAAGTATTTATTGCCCGCAATGTATAGCGCGCACGAAATGCTAGACGAGGTGTTGTGTACGTATGGGCTACGCGGGGCGGGGCGGGGGCAAACGCGGACCACCTCGCTTTGCCCCTATCGCGTGTACATCGTCTTCGGTTGTAACTTGTAGGCAGGCACAACCTACTAAAATTGCACAGAACACAAATTGCTAAACAAAAGTACCTACTAACCTACTCTTCATCCGTGTCGTCCAGATCAGGCCTCTCCAAATGAACCAGCTGTGGCTCAAACTGTCGACCTCCCATCTCCAAACAAACACGCGCCCGATACCGCGTGTTCTGATGCACTCTCTCGAGAATGCCTCCTCGCACCGACCGCTGTTTAAAGTCTTCAAACACGTCAATGATTTTTTGACGCATTTCGTCACTCGATGTGCATGGCCGGTCAAAAACTCTGTCTTTCACGTAGCCCCACAAAAAAAAGTCGAGCGGTGTTAAATCTGGTGACCTGGCTGGCCATGCCTGAGGCCCATACCTCCTGATCCAGTGGTCACCAAACCACTCCGTCAGGCGTTCACGTACTGGCCTAACGATGTGAGGTGGTGCACCATCGTGCTGGAACCACGTCTCTCGCAGCTGGGCTAGTGGCATGTCATCCAGAGCCTTCGTCGTTCCATAAAGACGCAATGCTTCGGATGCATTGCCACGAGCCATCCCATTGCAGAACACCATGTTCACAAACTCACGAGCACTAAACTGATGCCAAGGCATTTCTAAAACACTTCACTGTCACGGGATTCACTGAAAAGATAACTGAACAACAACAAAAAGCACGCGAAAACAGAAAATTGCGATTTGCTAGCGGCTAGCGCATTCGATGACGTAAGAAACCGAACTAAATAAATTTCAAGTATGATTTTTGCTTTTGATTTCGCTGACGCCGACAAACGCCGGCCTTGTGACCGGCGCTCTCGGTTTCCTATTGGCTCGCGCGCGCGCCACATCGCTTGCGGCGCGGGGAAAGCCCCCGCTCCCCGCGAATCCGCGCTAGCTGCTCTAAGATTTTTAACCGACTTATAATGATTGCTATTTTCTTTGCTAAGGATTTTGATCAAAGGGACATGAATGAATTGTTTTTTTTTAGTAGGCAGTCATACCATGCTCAGTACATTTTATCATTTGTGAGTATTATTTTAAACCGAAAAAAGAAGGAATTCAGTCAAATGGCGGTACTAATACAGCCTTACAGCTTTATTTTTGTTTTGGTACATTTAAATCGAACAAAGTATTCGCTAAAATTTGCAATTCGTGATTTTTTGTATCTCAAAGAAGTCATTTGGCTGCTTGCTGTAGTAAATAGTAATTAGAATGGTAAAAAGAAATTCAAAGAACATTAATGTTGTTTTTAGTTGAGTTTAATTTTACGAAAGAAGAAACCTTATTGCAATTGTACGGTTTAAATGAAGATAGAATGCAAAATTGTTGATAAAAGTTACCTACTTTTATCAACAATTTTGCATTAGATAGCATAGCAATTGAAATATGCCTAGCTATAAATTAACTAAACCAATCATTTAGATGGAATGTTGCCAAATCCTTTAATGCAGGCGTTTTCATCAACAGGACTTGAATCTTACGTATTTTCAGTAACTTATTAACCGATGGAACTGTAAAGTACTCATTACTCGTATGAAACGAAAAAAAAACTTAAGTCATGATGTGGTACTACGCTACGCCTCATTTTGATGTTAATTTAATCGACCAAATTATCCGAAAATAAAGCCAATAAACTGTAATTTGTGAAACTTGAGTGGGTGTAGGTGGTAAGAAACTACGAGGCATGTCTTAATCTTTCTAATGGTTAAAGTGTAGGCTTTTGATCCTAAGGTTCGACGTTCGAAACCTAGGCTGGCAACGCAAACAAAGTCAGAAAAATACCTACCTACTTAATCTATCAATAACTGGTGATTAGTTATTTTGTTAGTTCATTAAAATCAGGATCAAGTGGTAAAGTCAGCAAGCCGTTCATTTAACTTTTCGAAGAACGACACAACAGCACAGCTACCAGCTGATCGTGCGGGGTGCGGGCATTGAACGAACGTTCATCGACCTCAACGCAAGCGTTACACAGCGAGTGCGCGCACACAATGAAGGACATTCGTGGTTGTGTGCGTGCGCGCGGTTTATTGCGGGTTGCTCTCTTTAAAGCGATTTTTATGAAAAAGTTGCGAACATTTTCAACATGTTTCTAAAGAAAAAAGTTTTGTTACAACAAACAGAAGATTTTCATGCAAAAATCTTGAAAAAAAAACTTTCACTTTGACCCTAATTATCTCAGGAACTATTCATTTCCCAGGTATGGTTTACTGAAAAAAAATATCGTACAAATGAGTAGAATATGTGGTATTCGGCTTCGTTAAGCCTTTTTTTACACCCTGTATATCAAAAATTTTAGCTTTTATCTATTCATTCTTTACGTGTCTGTCTTATGAAGTACAAGAATCAAAAATTATTAGATACGATACATAAATAAATATTAGTTACATAAGCAATATTCCTTTAAGGGTAATAGATTGATAGAGGTGTCTCAATTACCTTTATTTTAATCGCTTTCAGTCAACGCCTAGAACCATAATGATAGTATTTAATAAAAATTCAACTCAGAAAGGAAGACTTCATATTTCCTCCTGTACATCGAAAGACGTAAGATGTGCTCGTACAGTTAAAGCAAAAAAAATTACAAGTGAAAATAAAAAGTTTTTGGAATATCTGGGATATAAATTGCATAATGCTGCAAATCACAGATCTACCATGTCATGACAACTCAATTGAAAGCTATGAAATCCATAGTTACAATCCATATACTAACAGCTTTAAAAACAATGATGAAATTAGAATACCTATTCACCAACAAGACATATATGTGTTACCTTCAGGAAGTTCTATTTATTTAGAAGGTCATGCCAGCATCATTTCTAAGGATTCAGCAGGAAAATTAGTGAAAAAAGATATTAATTATATTAACAATCCAATTATGTTCTTGTTGACATACGATATGAATTAAATGGTGTTGAAATTAATCGAATAAAAAATGCAGGAATAACTACAACAATAAAATCTTTCATCTCTATGAATGAAGGCGAAAATAAAGCTGCAGCACTCTGGGGTTGGAATTTAAATGGCACCAAACAAAAATATGGAAATTTTAGTGCCATTATTCCGTTAAACAAAATATTAGGGTTTGCTGAAGACTATCATAAAATAATTTTAAATTGTAGACATGAACTCATATTGCATAGAAGCAGTTCTGCTATAAACTGCGTTACTATGGAAAACCTAGATGATATAGAATTAGATATACAAAAAATTCAATGGCGTGTCCCACATGTTAAGGTTTCTGATCGCGATAAATTATTGCTCCTGAAACATTTAGAAAAAGATCGTCCTACACAGTTAGCGTTTAGAAATTGGGATTTGTATTACCACAAACTACCAAACATTCATGGTCAGTCAAAACTGCTTCTCAGTTAGAGAAACCAAGATTTTTTATTATTGGCTTGCAAACTAATAGAAAATGTAATAAAACGAAAAGTTTATCAATTTTCGATCATTGTAAAGTAACTAATCTAAAATTATTTTTTAATTCTCAATATTTTCCATATGACTCATTAAATCTGAAATTTGATGAAGGAAAATACAGTATATTATATGAGATGTATTCTAATTTTCGTCAGTCGTACTACAATGCTGGTGTTGATCCATTGCTTAATTTAGTACAGTTTAAAGAAAAGGCACCGTTGTTTGTAATTGATTGTTCAAGACAGAACGATTCACTTAAAACAGGACCTGTTGATGTTCGGATTGAAATTGAATGTTCTGAAGATATACCTGAAAATACAACAGCTTATTGTCTCATTATAAACGATCGCCTTTTTGAATATAAACCACTAAGCAACATAGTTAGAAAATTATCATGAATGTTATCGTTGATGTACAAGGATTTAAAAACGAAAATAAATTCATTCCAAAAGAAATAGCAATAATAAGTAACGGACGCATTTTAACACTTTTGATAAAACCACCATACCCATTTTATTGTTTAATGAAGAAAGAACGTTTACAAGTAGCTTGGTTGGAAAAAAATAAAGGATTTTTTTGGAACCAAGGTCATGTACCATTTATTAATTATAAAAATAGTATACATAATTTATTAAAGAATACATGTATATGGGTTAAAGGTAATGAAAAAGTATTATGGATAAGAGATAATATAACGAATAACAATAATGTGCATAATTTAGAAGATAAGAATTGTCCTAGTTTAATACAATTATATGAAAAATACTCGACTTCTTCAGATGTTGTAAGCTGTATTTATCATGATAAAATCTGTGCTTTAAAAAATGTATTCTGTCTAGATAAGTGGTGTCGAGAAAATGATATTTTTAGTTTCGTAAGACATAATAACGAGTTAATTAGCAATAAATATTAAAAAAATACTTCTTTTATTTCCTTATTCTACGATATCCTTACATGAACTAAATGTAATTGAGACTAAATACGAATGCATACTACAATAATTTTGATTTGGTTATTTCCTTACCTATGGTAAATAGTTTAAATTTTGGGTAAATAAAGGAAAAATTGGGGGACCTGGAGCAAAAGAAAGCCACACACCTAGTTTTCATCATTCCAGGATTCATCTATTCACTTTTCATTACTCAACGTGCGTTTCCGCACGTACGTTGAGTAATGAAAAGTAGGAGTAGTAGGTGTGTGGATTTCTTTTGATCCAGGTCCCCCAATTTTTACCTACTGATATAATTTTACAAAATTTCTCAATGTTTTCTCTACAGTAGTCGCGTCGATTTTCAAACCAATAACTTATGGGTTTCGTACTATTGTTCGTTTTTGGTACAGATAATGATACAGTTTGTGCCGTATCGTGGTCCGACAAAGCTAGATGATGTATGTCTGCTTTAACGTACGGTTTTTCTAAGTTTGTTGCTATTTGGTCTATGCTGGAAGTCTTTCTGGTTGGTTTATCTATGTGTGGATGAAAATTGTGGTTCATCAAAATAGATTTAAGTTCCTTTGTGTGGAGATTGTCCTTTAAAATGTCTATGTTCCAATCGCCGCAAATAATAATATATTTCTTCTTATATTTTGTCAGTTTGCTAAGAAGTAATGTTAATTTGTCAAAGAATATTTTAATATTAGATTTTGGGGTCCTAATGCACAATATAATAATGTTATAACTTGCTATTTCAATGCCACAACATTCAAAATTATAGCAGCTTGCTATTTGATTAGCGATCGGTAGTGGTGAGCAAACGATGTTATTTTTAACTAATATACACGAGCCGCCTCGTCTGTGGTCTTTTCTTCTTTGGCGATGGTTTTACATTTACATTTTTATTACATTTTGGTCTGTTATTTTTTAAAATCTCTCTTAGACCCTTTGATGACAGATACTTAGAAGTGTAGTTGTTACAGTCAATTATATAATTAATTTTTACACATGTCATTTTTAAATATATGAGATTATTAAATTGAGATTGGTTATTATAAGTCTCAATAAAAGTGCAATTAGATACGAGTATGTTTCGACACACATTTGAGATACATTTGTTGATTTCTATAGTATTTAGGTATATATTGTTAGTAACATTCAATACAATAATATTAATAAAGCTAAATTTTTTCAACGCTGATGAAAATTCTATGAGCACTTTTGTCGGGTTATGATCGTGCTCTCCAGCGCACAATATCATGTAGTTTTCAGAAGAATCGTCGACGTTGTCGCACCCTTTTAGTATCTCCTCGGCTGTGGCGTTCGATTTAATAATGGCACATACTGAGTATTCATCGAATTTGCTTCCAAACCTCGATTGGAGAAGTTGGGAGCCCAGACCAACGCATTGTTGACTGCCAAATTTTTTTTTTTTTGTGACGGCACGCTGTATTTTGAGCTATTATTGAGTGATGAGTTTGGTGACATAGAGGCTGACTCTTCTCCTGTAGTTTCAGTTATTCTTGAGTTTGGAGTAAAAAAATTTGCTACAATAGTATACCCACTGAATCGTCTCTGTAAGAAAGGTATAGAATTTCAATGAACAAAAGAGTGTGATAACGCGTTTCTGACTTTTAAAAATCACTCAGTTAAATTATCCAGATTTTGGAGAAGAAAATGTCTTCCGGTTGCAAACCGATGCTTCAGGAGTGGCTTTAGGGTCTGTATTGTCAAACGGGAACAATAAGCCCATAGCTTTTGCTAGTAGACAATTAAATACTTCTGAAATGAACTACCCAACAATTCATAAAGAGTTATTAGGGGTAGTAGTCGACCATATTTGTACGGACGGAAATTTAGAATACTAACAGATCACAGACCATTGGTTCATTTATTTAGCATGAAAGACCCTAGTAGTCTTTTAACTAAGTTTCGACTATACTTAGAAGAGTATAATTTTGATATCGAATATAGTAAGGGTCGGGAAAACGTAACGGCAGATAATTTGTCAAGAGTTATTATAACATCAGATGAGTTAAAAAATATTAATACAAATTTTGTGGGAGTTTTAACTCTTTCAATGAAACAAACTGTTATATATGACTTTATTGTGTTTTTGTAATTAATTAATACACCCAAATTTATTAATTGGTTAACACTTTATTTCCGAACCATGGTATAACGAGCATAACCTTTTGTTAAATCATAGACACAAAAAGACATCTCATAGACAATATCTATGGTACTTTAAATAACTAAAGAGGTAACAGTAAAGCCCTCTATTTTATCATACATATAGCACTCTTCCCCAATTACGGGGAAAAAAAAAACAACAAAAGTAACATTCACCTAAATAAAATTACCTAAGGATATCTTTTCTCTTAAAGAAAAGAAAGAAATTTGTTACTATTATAAATCATATTTTACAACCTTTATATTAACTAGTGTGTACCTATAATAAATAAGTTCAATATATAAGTAAAAAAAATATAATACTTTTTATCCTTTAACATTGCAACACTTGAATACTACACTTAATTAGCAATAAATATTTTGAATTTTGACTGTTACTACCATGTTACTACATAATCGTAATTATTATAAATCCTGACTACAGTGCAGAAGTTGGTTGGCATGTCGTTTCCAGTGCAGACCATCCACCTCTACCCGATATGTTACTCCTGGAATAATAATCTCATGAATTTTTCCCAATGACCACTTTTTTTTAGATTTTCTCATGTCCCTCACCATCACTTTTTGTCCTACTGCAAATATTTTACAATTATCTCTACCATTTAAAGTTAATTTTACTTGTTCAAATTCAATTTTAGCACTAGATGTACTTGGTCTTAGCAATAAAAACCGGCATCTCAACTCCCTTCCTAACAATAACTTTGCAGGACTATAGCCAGTGGTTTTGTGAGTGGTACATCGATAATCAAAAAGAAACAAATTACAAGCATATTCAAGTTTTTTTCCACTCTCTACAATTTTTGTAATATGTGACTTGAATGACTCTACAAATCGGTCTGCCAACCCATTGGTGGCCGGGTAATATGGAGGAGTGAAAGTTTGTTTTATTCCTGTGATTTTACAGAAACACTTAAATTCTTCACTAGTCCATGTAGGCCCATTGTCAGTAACCAAATGTAAAGGATATCCATAGCGTACAAAAATACTTTTAAATACTTCAATTGTCTTTTGAGCCGTTATATTACTCATAATGAAAGCTTCTGGCCATTTTGAATAGGCATCTACTATTACTAGGAACATTTTTGAATACAACGGACCCAGAAAATCTGCATGTAACCTATGCCATACTGCCGGTGGTTGGGGCCACACCATCAGTTTATTTTGAGCCGGATTTTTATGGTTTTGCAAACAGTTAATACAATTTCTTGTTATTTAATTTATTTCCTTATCCATGTCTGGCCACCAAAAATATGACCAGGATATTTCTTTCATACGATTTATTCCTAGGTGACTAGCAAGTAACTCATGCATTACATTTTTTCTAATACTTTCAGGTATAATAACCCTGTACCCCCATAGTAAACACTCTTTCTCTGAACTTATTTCGATCTTTCTTCTAAAGTATGGTTCATAGTCATCACCTAAGTCATTTTTTTCCGGCCAGCCATCTCTACAGTATCTTAAAACATCACACAAAATTTTATCAGTTTTAGTTTCATTTTTAAATATTTTCCAATCTAATATGTTTAAATTAGATGAATTTATATAATTAATTGTATTACAATCAAAACTTTTATTAACAATATCACTATCTTTACCACTATTTTCTTGACCACCTATGACTACTCGCGATAAATAGTCTGCAGGATTATTTTTGGATTTAATGTGTTTAATTTCATAATCAAATGCACTTAAGAAGATTGACCAATATTGTAATCGCCTTGCTGCCATTTTTGGTATGCCATGTTTTGGTCCTAATATTTTTGTTAAGGCTTCGTTATCAGTTTCTAGAATAAACTTATGTCCAAACAAGAACTCATAAAATTTGTTCACCCCAAATATTATTGCAAATGCCTCTTTTTCTAATATTGGGTATTTCATTTGAGTGTCATTCAGTTTTTACTGGCAAATGCCACTGGTTTTATGATATTATTACTATCTTTTATAGAAAGTACTGCAGCTACACCACTATCTGCCGAATCACAAGTTAAAATTATTTTTGAATTTTTATCAAAATGTGATAATGAAGTCGTATTAGCAAGAGCTTTTTTTATTTCTAGAAATGAATAATCACAATCTTCTGTCCACTCCAACTTACTTTTCTTTAAACACTCATATAATGGTTTTAATATTATTGCCATGTTATGCAAAAATCTGTTGTTATAATTTACTTTACCTAGAAATGATCTAAGCATTTTTATACTATCTGGGCGAGGTAATAACAACAAAGGTTCTATTTTACTTTTTAAAACTTTAATTCCAGTTTTGTTTACTTCAAATCCAAAAACATCCAGTTTTTCTTCAAAGAATTTACATTTACTTAGTTTTAACTTCAATCCGGACTCCTTAATTCTTTGTAATACCAGTTTTAACTTGTCATATGTATCTATTAACGTTTTTCCACAAATATATATATTATCTATATACACAATGGCGCCTAGGCCATTTAACAATTTTGTGATTAATCTTTGGAATGAACCAGGCCCTGTACTTACACCATATGGTAAATATAAGTATTTGAAAATCCCTCCTCAGTGACTATTGTGACTAATTCTTGTGATGTTTTGTCTAAAGGAGCTTGTAGATATGCTTCTCTTAAATCTAATTCACAGAAGTAACAGTTACCCTGTAGTTGCATTAAAATATTATTGATTGTGGGCAAGGGGAAATGATCAATTTGCAAATACCTATTAATAGTTATCCTAAAATCACCACAAACGAACTGATCCATCTGATTTCAAAACTGGCACCACTGGAGTACCCCAATCAGAGTATTCCACTGGCTCTATCCGTTTATTTGCTAATAGACGTTCAATCTCTTCTTTAACTTTATTTTTTAATGCAAATGGAACAGTTCTAATTGGCATGAATATTGTTTTTACATTTTGTTCAATTGATAAATGAATTGGTTCCCCATTAAAATCTCCCATACCTGGTTCAAATAAGGTCGAATATTCAGTTTTAATAATATTCAATAAATTACCTTTAGAGACTCCTTCACAAACCTTTTGATCAAACCTTGGAGGCCATAAGTGTAACGATCCGAGCCACACTTATCCTATTATTTTTGGCAAACCATTTTTCACTACAAATAATCGTTGTTCATTTATATTTACATTCTGGTAACCAACATTAAGGTTCTCGATAACCCCTATAGGGATTGAAGTGGACCTGTCAAAATTAGTAAATATTACATTACACTGTTTAATTTCCAAGTCTGGAAAATAAACCTGTTTGTCAGCCAATGTAATTGTACTAACATCAGCACCAGTATCTACTATAAATTCCATATTTTTACCATTTACATTAACCTGCAATGTAGCTGATGGTATCTTACTTCTATCACTAAAATAAAAAATGTCAAATACCTCAGTTTCCTTACTACTTTTTTCCTCTTTATGGTTCTCACCATCCTTGTTTTCCAGGCATATGGATTCCACTACATTCACACTTTTAACTTTACTTAGCTTATTCTTAGCGCACATGCTGAAAATATGACCTTTGACTCCACACTCACTGCAGAACTTTTCACGGAGTGAATATTGTTGTTTCATATGCCCATTTTTCCCACACCAAAAACAAGATACATTTCGTTTATTCATTGATGCTGTATTTTGGAGAAATCCACTGTATTTATTTCTATTCAAATTCTTTCCTTGTAGCTGAAACATCTGTGTTTGTTCCTGATCCTTTTCAGGATTAAAAGCTAACTTATAAGCAGTCTCTACTGTTTTACCAATATTCATTAGTATTATTAATGGCTGATCTGCTTGTTCCAATAATTCAAATTTTACAGAATCAAAATAAGTTCCATTCAATAATCTTTCTTTAATTTCTTCATCTAAGCTTTTAAAGTTGCAGTTTTAGAGAGTTTTTTTAGTTCTACAATATATTGATCTATGAATATATGATCAATGGTTTCATTAGGTTTCTGATATCGTTTTCGGAACTCTGCTTGATATAATGCGTAGTTTTTCACTGGATGGTAGTGTTTCTTGAATTTTTAACAAATGTTTACATACGAGTATGTTTCTGTAACCGGTGATACCGGTGTGCACAACGTAGTTAATAAATCATAAACACTCGTGCTAAGTTTCGTAATAAGTAGTGGTACTTTTCTTTCTATAGACACGTCATTTAATAAAATGAAACATTCGAATTGTTGTTGATATGCATTCCAGTTTTCACCCGTAAATATCTCTAAACTAGTAATCGACGCCATGTTTTTACGGGGAACACAGTCTTTTGTTTTAGAATAGTCTATAAAATATCGTAAATAGCTTCTGACTTCTTTGATACCATGCGAACCTGCAACAAATATTGTTTCCTGTGCTAAATTATTTGCTATTTCAATTAATTCTCTTTTGGTTTTTTCCTGGATCCATGCTTTCCTCCCTTGTTTAATCCACTGGTTGACCAATTCCATTAGAACAAACGCCGGCCGGCATTTTATTTGATTGAGCCTATGATTGCTTGTTTTTTTTTTATATCCAACTTTATCCAATAAATCTGAAATAATTTAATAACTTTCTCACACGCGTTCCGTTTTCTATCGTCGCCAATTGTTATATATGACTTTATTGTGTTTTTGTAATTAATTAATACTCCCAAATTTATTAATTGGTAAACACTTTATTTCCGAACCATGGTATAACGAGCATAACCTTTTGTTAAATCATAGACACAAAAAGACATCTCATAGACAATATCTATGGTACTTTAAATAACTAAAGAGGTAACAGTAAAGCTCTCTATTTTATCATACATATAGCACAAACCATTAATGCCAAACCCACTACTTGTAGAAGCGAATCGGAGCTTCCTACTGACTATAAGCAACCAAGAGTTGTAGATATTATTAAAATAACTCAAAGTGATGTATGTTTAGATATTTGCTCGTATCAAAACTTTGAGAAGATGAGAGAAAATAAAAAGAATGTTTTACTGACAGTAACTGATAATATATTATTTAGTAACTCTTCTATTTACATAAATCAGGAATCTTTACTAACGGAGGCGCGCCGAGACGCAACGATAGGAGATCTAATAGAATTATGTAAAAAACATAATATTGTAGAAGTTGTCATTATTAAGAATGGGCTTAATAAAAGTTACATAACATCTTTGGCCCAAAACTTTGTAAAAAAAAAAGGACTTACCGCGGTTATGTGTCGTTAATACCAAAGTTGAAAAGGTATCAGATAAAGACCTGATACGTGTTATCGGTCATTCTCACGATAAGGTGTTCTTCGTATAATTTCCGTCACGATTTTTATTTCGCAAGAAATTCGTTTAATTGGCAATTAAATTAAGAAAAGACGATAAACTAAACAGAACTATGTATTTGGCACTTCAATGTGCCGACTAGTTATGGAGTTAGGAGGTGACAAAGTTTTGGGTGTGACGGAAATTAGAAAATAGCTTACTTAAATTTATGTTGTATTGAAATAAAACTCAAATAGAAAATAAACAGAATTTAATGAAAAGTAAACCTCACAAGTTATTGTACAGTCTACAAATAACAAAAAAACCTCTTTAATAAAACAAAAAATTTGCTCGGTAGCCTACCGATAACTGATAATTTTAAAAAATCTAACAATATATATAATTATATTATATGTAAATGAACCATTTTGGCTATCTATTTATTAGAAAATCGAACGATAAACAAGTCATTATCACCAAATCTCTTTTACGGTGTCTTTTTATGAAACTTACATACGAGGGCGAGTCAATAAGTCCGTGACTTTTTGAATTTCTGACCTCTTTACTGAAAAAGCAACACTACTCCTGTCAACAGGTATCTGTCAGTTGATTCCTATCAAAATTTGAACTTGCTGCGTCAGTTAGTTTGTGTTTGACAGCTATTTTTATCAGTAATTTAGTAGTCCCAGTAATTTGAGGAAAAAATGGAAAAAGGTGAATTTCGTGTGCTTATTAAGCATTATTTTTTGCGAAAAAAAACCATTACCGAGACCAAGTGTAAGCTTGATAAATGCTATGGGGACTCTGCACCATCGATTTCAATGGTAAAAAAGTGGTTTACTGAATTTCGTTGTGGCCGTAAAAGCACTGAAGATGCCGAACGTCCTGAACGCCCAGTTGAGGTCTCTACACCCGAAACAATCGAAAAAATTCACGATATGGTGTTGGCCGACCGAAGATTGAAAGTGCAAGAGATTGTGGAAGCCGTAGGGATCTCGCATGGCTCAGTGGTTTCAATTTTAAATGATCAATTGGGCATGAGAAAGCTTTCCGCAAGATGGGTGCCGCGTTTGCTCACAGTCGACCACAAACGCAATCGTGTAACAACTTCACAGGAAGGTTTGGCGTTATTTAATTGCAATATGGAGGAGTTTTTGCGCCGTTTTGTAACCATGGACGAAACATGGATCCATCACAACACACCAGAGACCAAACAACAGTCAAAACAGTGGGTTTCTAAGGGTGAATCGGCGCCAAAGAAGGCCAAGGCGGGTTTGTCAGCCAATAAAGTTATGGCGACTGTTTTTTGGGATGCACGTGGGATAATCCACATTGACTACCTTCAAAAGGGAAGAACAATCAATGGGGAATATTATTATTATGCCAACTTATTGGACCGCTTCAATGACGATTTGAATAAAAACCGACCTCATTTGGCCAAGAAAAAAGTTCTTTTCCACCAAGACAATGCAAGGGTGCACACATGTCCATGAATTGGGCTATGAATTGCTCCCTCATCCACCCTATTCTCCAGATTTGGCTCCGAGTGTCTACTTTTTGTTCCCAAACCTGAAGAAATGGCTTGGTGGAAAAAGATTTGACTCCAATGATGAAGTCATCTCGCAAACAAAGGCCTATTTTGAGGACCTCGACAAATCATATTTTTTGGAAGGGATAAAAAAATTTGAGAAGCGTTGGACAAAGTGTATAGAGCTCAAGGGAGACTACGTTAAAAAATAAAATGATTTGTTTATCAAAAAATCTGTGTTTTATTCCAAAAGTCACGGACTTATTGACCCGCCCTCGTATTATAATTCAGTCTTCTTTTAACATGGCACAGTGGATTTTTAAGAAAATCACTTTGGACTTACCTACTTATTATATTATAACATAAATATACCAAATATTTTAACCAAATATTCTTTATTCATGATCAAGAATAACAATTAGAAACGAACTTATAAAATCAACTAGAAATAGATTAATTAGCAATATTTTACCTTCGCTCCTCTTTTTATGGTACCTTTGGCGGTCTATTTCTTTATACACAGCGTATAGATCGAGATCATTCTTGATTCTTTCTCTTCTTCGTTGCTGTCTAAGCCTTTGTTGCTCCAAAATCTCCTCTCGACTTCGTTTTGGCTTACCCATGTTTTCTGTAAAATAAGAATACACATTATGGTATATGCTATGTATACCTACCAAAAAACTTTAAGTAGGCACCTGTTTTAAGGTAAAAACATAAAGAAAACAAATGTTGTCAGGTATTATATAATTTCCGTCACGTTTAGCGTGACGGAATAGGGTGATGGAAATTAGGAACACGACGGTATTTATGAGATATTAATTAAATGGTAAACAATACAGTATATTGCTACAAGTATGAGGTAGCCAACGAATGCCTGCATATAATATTATCACAGACCAGTTTGTATCCATTTTAAAATAATTATTAAAAGAGCGAATGGAAATTAGAAAAGAGGTGAACCAAGCGAATAGAAATTAGGTACTTACGGTCGTAGTTCGCCAACGGAGCAAGTGACACGGGACCGCTTCGGTTGCCTGCCGCGGCGCAACTGATCAAACACAACGTTGCGCTAAGGATGGGAATTACTTACTCTGCGAGCAAGATATTCGCTACTTTTATACTAGTGACTGAAATTAGGCATGATGAAAGGATAAACATATTTTTCGTTTTGTCTAAGAAAATACACAAGTTAAACAGAATATTTTTAGTGAATAATAATACTTAATTATTAATCTTAAAATTGTATACACTGAAATGTACCAATCGTAACTTATTTTGACACTGTTGAAGGTTTTGTACTTGAATCTGGGTTCTGGACAGCGAACGGAACTTAGGAGAACGACCTAAGAAAAAATAATTGAGTGCTTTTTTACAAGACGATGTGTCTCAAATTCAAATTCCTAAAAGATAAATGCTAGATCTAGTTCCTAAAAAATTTACAGCTTCAAAATATAACAAACTAGTCAGATATTTGCACGGACGCACCAAAACCAGGCCTGCTGAGAATGACCGTTATACTTAATGATTATCATTTATTGCCGACAAGTGGTCACGCAGGCATAAATAAAATGAATAAGAGTATAAAAAAAAAATTGGAATAATATGCAAAAAGTCATAACCAAATAATACATACATATAACATAAAATTAATTATTATTTGTTATTTTTTTTTGGTTTGTGATTTTAGTTCTGCAGCATATTCTAATCAATTACTGTGATACATTCTGTGGGATGAAGTAGTTCATTTTAGAATATACTCACATTTTTGGATTATTTGTGTGGCTTAAGCCACTTTTGCATTTAGAGTACCTACTATAATATTTCCACTACTAATAGGCAAGGTTAGGCCATTAATGCTGACACGTATTATACCTACTTTGATGTTATGAGGGACTATATGCTGGTAATGGGTGTTGATAATTTTTACATATTCGGAGACTTTAATTTACCGAACCTCGAATGGCAGATAAATGGCAATCAAGCCACGCCCCGGCAAATTAATGATCACAGACCACCGAGCTCTTACCTACTAAATTTCATGTCTTTGTTCAATTGTGTACAAATAAATATTTATAAAAACAATAAGGACCGCTTGCTAGACTTATGTCTTACTAACGTACATGATAGCATACCTTTTTCAACGTCGGCAACCTTAGTACCAATAGATATACAGCACCCTCCTTTTTATGTTTTAACGTCACTTGGTAGGATGAGTAAACTTTTGAAATGTAAACCCCAAAAAATATATTGCTTTGAAAAAGCCGATTATGAGACAATTAATAAGGAACTGTCAATAATTAGTTGGGATGACTTATTCCAGAAGAATCCTGCAGAATCTTGCTTAGATATTTTTTATGAAAAAGTTTATGACATAATCCGAAAACAAATTCCTAGCAAAGCTGTTTCTAACTCACACTTTCCCATTTGGTTTAGTTCGTCACTTAAACATATTTTCAGAAACAAAAACTCAGCTTGGATTAAATGGAAAAAGTATAAAAATATAACGGATTACACAGTATTTTCCATGTACCGAGAAAGATTTAAAAAGGAAGCAAAGGTGTGTTATAACAATTACATGATAAAAATTGAAGATAGTATTAAATACAACATTATATATTTTTGGAGTTACATTAGAAATCGTACAAGTCAGAGTAATATTCCTAATAATATGAGTTACGAAAATTTAAAAGCAGAAAACCTTAGTGACATATGTAACCTGTTTTCAAGATTTTTCCAATCTGTTTTCCAGCCCTCATTTGTCCCAGACTCTTATGACATTACTGACATATGCGACTTGGATAAAAACACTGATACGGATAATATTATTTGCAATATAATACTCTCCGATAAAAATGTCATCAGGGAACTCGAATCATTAGACGTAACAAAGGGACCCGGCACGGATAGTTTACCACCAATCTTTCTTAAAAGGACCGCTAAAACTATCTATAAACCAATTCTAATGTTATTCAACAAGTGTTTAGAGGAGGGTGTCTGCCCTAAGATATGGAAAATGGCTAGGATTACTCCAGTACACAAGGGTGGCTCGAAAGACGATGTGACTAACTATCGACCTATTTCGATATTACCCACTCTTGCAAAGCTTCTTGAAAGACTTATACACGGCAACTTGTACTCACACATTCATAAAAATATTATCCCACAGCAACATGGATTCGTTTCTAAGCGCTCAACCGTCACTAACCTTGTAGTTTATACAACAACGTTATTTGACAATCTGGATTCTAATAAACAGACGGATGCCGTGTATACTGACTTCAGGAAAGCTTTTGACTGTGTCGACCATAAAATCTTGTTGGAAAAAATAGCCTTCAATGGTATTCGAGGTAATCTCTGGAGATGGTTCAAATCTTATATATCGAATAGAAACCAAAAAGTAGTAATCAAAAGTCATGAATCAGATGTTGTGCCAGTAACATCAGGCGTCCCTCAAGGCTCCATTATTGGACCTTTGCTATTTATAATTTTTATCAACGATATCAGCAGTTGTTTCAAAAATAGCAATTTCTTACTTTATGCGGATGACCTTAAAGTATACCGTACAATTGAAAATATTACTGACCATTTAAATCTCCAAGAAGACTTGAACCGATTGACAGTATATTGTGACCATAATAAGTTGAAACTTAGTACAGATAAATGTAAATGTATAAATTTTACCCAGAAAAAAAACATAAGTTATTTCAATTATTCTTTGTGCGGTATTGGTCTTGATAGAGTGCACAGCATTTGTGATTTAGGAGTTAGATTGGACACAAAACTAACACTAGATACACACATTGAAAATATTTGTAATAAGGCATACAGAATGTATGGATTCGTAATTCGGGCTAGTAACGATTTTAGACAGCCAAGCACATATTTGTATTTATATAAATCCTTAATTCGATCACAATTTGAAAGTGCCATTCCAGTGTGGGACCCTTTCTACAATAAATATTCCGATCGCTTGGAAAATAAAGTGCCCGTCAGGCCACTCTCTCGAGCATGCCGTAAGCCGCAACTATTTGCTACACAAAAATATCGAACTAATGCTGGGAAACGCTCACCATTGAGTCGACTGACTGACATTTATAACAAATACTTTACTGGTATAGATATATTCACAAACAACATTAATTCATTTAAAAAAGCAATTGCAAATCTGTTAGATGATATTAACACCACCCAAGAACCCACAGTTCATTTTACATAATTAATTTAAGTCAAATTTACTAATTTACAATTAAATAAAAATAGCAAGTACACTCTATTAAAGTAATTTGTGGTTTACGGTGTTGGTTTCACGATTATTCTATTGTGACGTGTACCTACAATACCTAATCTTTATTTGTAATAACAGTTTTTTACATAAACTTGACATTTACGTTAACAACTACATTAGTCAAAGACTGTATAGCAGTTATTAGCGCCCACCTCGAGCATACATCAACATTACAATAAAGACATAAGAATTATCTAGACAATCATCAAGACAATAAAAACAAAAACAAACTTTTTTTTTTGAAAAATACATATACGAGTACTAACGCGCGCGCGCGTGTGTGTGTGTGTGTGTGTGTGTGTGTGTGTGTGTGTGTGTGTGTGTGTGTGTGTGTGTGTGTGTGTGTGTGAGTGTGTGTGTATGTGTGTGTGTGTATTTGCGTGCGTGCGTGCGTGCGTGTGTGTGTGTGAGTGTCAGGGTGCGTACGTGTTTATTATTTTACTTATTTTTATTTTATTTTTTATTATTTAACAAGAGACTCAACATCTTCATAGGTCAAGACAAGTAACCACTCCTTTAAGACTTCTTTACACTTTCGAAGAGGTAGATCATAAATACGCAAAATACTATTAACTTTATTATAGAGAACTGAACTAAGGTGTATGTAATGTCTTCGAGCCAACACAGAACCACATTTCTTGATTTTCCAAATTCTATTCGACAATCTAGAATTCGAAGCTAATGCCGGATCGTAGATGCAGGACTTATGTTTACGTGCGATAGTATTAAGGACATATAGCTTACGTACAGTAAGTACCTTCCATAAGGTGGTATAAAATTTAACAACTCCAGTAAATCCTTCTTTTTATTATCACTGATGGCATGACCCTCAGGATATAATATTGTCGCGGACATGCTAGATGCTTCGAGATATCGCTAGAGGAATGTACATAACTACCTAAGTTCAGCCACAAAGTAATAACAAGACCTTAGTGCAAGCGACATTGAACTTTAAGTTTACAGATTAAGGCATAAAATGGCATAACTTACTAGAGTTGTTTCCGTTTCACGTCCTTGTAATTTCTTCTAGAAAACGAACATTCTAGTATTTACGACCGGCGTCGATGTTGAGATATATAATAAAAAGTCAGTTCAATCTGAGCTTTCGGTGCGATACCTGCGAAAAGTGATCTAGTGCGAAATAACGACGACTTTAGCGATACCAACGGATCTAAGGACTACTCTACGGATTGGCTAATAGTGTTTTGGAACCAACGACCTCAGCGACCTACCGGACTACGATTCTTGTGATTTGGCTTGTGTGATAGTGTTTGCGACCTGTTCATCGCCTAATAAATTCTTCTGATAAGTCAACGGTGTTTTATCCAAATCCCGAACTCCACGTTCGTAACATTTGGTGTCAGAAGTGGATTTGGAAATGCCAGTGACTCCGAGATAAGATACTGCTGGCGTCAGAACCAGGGCACAGTAAGCTGCGGAAGCCACGGCTGCTGCTTGACAAGCCACCGATCAGCGGGATACGCCCATTGGCTCCGCCCATCAAGCATCGCCAACCGACCAGGCCCCATCTACTGGAATGGAAGCTTTACCAACTACGTCACAGACTCCACCTACTGGCTCCACTCACCGCGCTACACCCTCAGCTCAAGAGGCCAGAGCATCTGCATTCGACTTCAGTAGATTAATGCAGATGATGGACTTTATGTACCAAGAGCAAAAAGAAATGCGTGAAGAGATTCAACGAAAACAGGACACAATGAAAGAAGAAATGCGCGAGGTAATTCAAGAACAAGTGTGTCAAGAACAACAAAAAGTATTGCTTGCCGTAGGTTCAGTGGGTGATATGGTGCAAACCCTTCAAAAGAATGTGGACCTGGTAGAAGAACGGGTTACTAAGCTGGAGGACAACATAGACAGCGTGAAAGTGAACCTCGCTGGATTGCAGAAAAAGGTTCTGAAACTGGAGACCGCTGGACCCCCCGCGCCCAGTGATGTCGTATTTACCAGCCCGGCACCCAGGGTGAAAGTACCATTCTACGACGGCACTACGTCCTGGACCGCTTACCGCCAACAGTTTCAGACCGTTGCCTCTGCTTACGGATGGACAGAGGAACAGAGTCTAACAGCTCTCACTGTTGCTCTGCGGGGATCGGCTCTTTCTGTTTTGGAGGCGCTACCATCCTCGGGTAGCACATTGAGCGATCTGATGGGGGCACTCGAAGCTCGTTATGGAGAACGCCATCTGGAGCATGTCTTCCGCGCTCAACTACGGGACCGGGTTCAGCGTTCTGGAGAAGGACTGCAGCAATAGGCTCTGGAGATTGAAAAATTAGTCCGCAAAGCATACCCATCTGCTGATGCAAAGATGGTGGACTCCACCCTACTCCAAGCATTCGTCGATGGGATCAGAGACATGGAGATTAGGGCTGAAGTGGGGCTTCGCCACCATACCTCACTGAAGGAAGCTCTAGCGCACGCTCTGGAAGTAGAAGCTCTGAGGACAGATGTTCGGCCAATTTACAAAATACGAGAAGTGCAGGAAAAGAAGATGTCATTTCCCCCTAGGAAAATGGCAATCAGACCGATGTGCTACAAATGTGGAGAAAAAAGCCACCTGCAATTCACCTGTCCCAAGAAAGATAGGCAAATAACTAAGCTTGCTGAAATGGTTAGCATGTTGGAGGAACGCCTCGAAGAATTTTCGAAGAAGCATGAGACACCATCTTCTGCTTGGGAGCCACGAAAACGAGAAACAAACAGGCCTTAGGAGCGGGTGCTGGTTGGAACAAGAGAAGCCATCAATCATCGTTGTGGAAAGATACATGGGAATGCTGACGCCCTCTCAAGACCGTGCCCAGAGGAGTGCAAACACTGCGTCAAGCCGGAATCTAAAGAGGACTGTGTACAAATAACGAGGACAAGTCCTCCGGGATCCTGGGAAGATGAGTCCATGAGAGAAGCTCAGGAAAAAGACAAAGACATACAACTGATCATTGCATGGAAGAAACGCGGTAACGATAAGCCGAGATGGCATGAAGTTGCGCCTACGAGTGCTACGACTAAAGCGTATTGGGCTCAATGGGACAGTTTCATTTTGCAGAACGGTATACTTTACCGGAAATGGGAAAAGCCTAACGGTAGAGAGTTCCATCTACAGCTGGTCGTCCCAAGAGAAAGGATCAAGGATGTTCTTCGAGAGGTACACAATGGCATATCAGGAGGGCACCTGGGTGTCAAAAGGACCTTAACAAAGCTACGAGATAGATTCTACTGGCTTAACTGCAGAGCTGATATACAAGATTGGTGCCGGAAATGTACCACTTGTGCTGCAGTAAAAGGTCCATCCACCAGGAGTCGAGGACACCTTCAACTTTATAAGGTTGGTGCACCATGGGAGCGGATAGCAGTGGATGTTGCCGGACCGTTCCCTGTGACAAGAGTCGGGGAACAAGTACTTAATGGTCGTCATGGATTACTTTACCAAGTGGCCAGAAGTATTCGCTATACCATATCAAGAAGCTACGACCGTAGCCTCCAAATTGGTTGAAGAAGTCATATGCCGGTATGGTGTACCCCTGGAAATTCATTCAGATCAGGGCAGAAACTTTGAGTCGAACGTGTTTCAAGGGGTCTGCAAAATATTGGGCATGCACAAAACGAGAACCACTGCTTATCACCCTCAGTCCGACGGCATGGTAGAAAGGTTTAACCAAACACTAGAGAGGCATTTAGCAAAATTGGTGGACAACCATCAAAGAGACTGGGACAAGTACATTGCACCATTCCTTCTCGCCTACAGGACTTCGGAACATAAGAGCACGAAAACGACCCCGGCATATATTAACTTCGGACGAGAGCTAAGGTTACCAGTAGACCTTGTAACCGGAGGAGCGCCAGACGATCACGTCACCGTACAGGATTATGTCTCCGATTTGCAAGACAAGATGCGGGACATTTATGCCATAGTGCGAGAAAACGGCTTGCAGTCGAGTGAAAACATGAAGACTAGATATGACCGGAAAGCGAATACCAGTGGCTTTGACGAAGGAGCACTAGTTTGGCTGCATAACCCGATACGGAGAAAAGGAAAGTCGCCTAAATTACAGACAAGATGGGAAGGCCCGTACAAAGTAGTCACGCGAATAAACGATGTTACATACCGGATCCAAAGGCCACCGAGAGGAGCACTTAAGGTAGGTCACATCGACCGCTTGGCACGTTATAACGGGAATAACGATGACGCTCGGGACGAGCATCTCTAAGAGGAGGGCAGTGTCGCGGACATGCTAGATGCTTCGAAATATCGCTAGAGGAATGTACACAACTACCTAAGTTCGGCCACAAAGTAATAACAAGACCATAGTGCAAGCGACATTGAACTTTAAGTTTACAGATTAAGGCACAAAATGCCATAACTTACTAGAGTTGTTTACGTTTAACGTCCTTGTAATTTCTTCTAGAAAACGAACATTCTAGTATGTACGACCGGCGTCGATGTTGAGATATATAAATAACAGGACTTGAAACGCCGAGTCAGTTCAATCTGAGCTTTCGGTGCGATACCTGCGAAAAGTGATCTACGTTTATCAACCTCTTGAAAGAGTACATCAGGGTTATTGGAATACTTAAAAAAAATCGTAATGGATGTATTTCATGAAACAACAGCCATTGCATTTTTAGCCACTCCACTTTTCCCTTATCTACCGATATTTTCCTGTTAGTTATGTTTCTTTCTAGTAACTGGCTTGAAAAAAATTGATCTTTGGTCATAGAAATTATTTTGAATGGTCTGACTTTCCTGGCAGCTAAAATCACTTGGTTCCAATCTTGAGGAACAAAAATATTTTTAAAAAATCGTTTTTGTTTTTCCACTAGGCCAAAATCTTGATCGCAAGTCATATAAGAATGTCCACTTACAAGAAACTTATGATCAATTTTCTTTGTAGCAATCCCAGGATTGGAAACAATATATTGCCAGATAAGAGCCATTTTAATATTTCGGTTTTGGCCACCACATTGGTCAGAGTACATAATCAAGTGCTCACATTTTACAATATTTTTAAGAAAATACATAATGCAGGAACCTATTTCCTGTGGGCCACGAGAAGCTATGCTTTCATTCCATGTAAACATATAAACCTCATTTGTTTTCATATCATGAATA
Organism: Anania crocealis; assembly: GCA_949315895.1. Classification (NCBI taxonomy): domain Eukaryota; kingdom Metazoa; phylum Arthropoda; class Insecta; order Lepidoptera; family Crambidae; genus Anania; species Anania crocealis. The sequence continues at coordinate 10,588,594 of OX438871.1, forward strand.
CCCAGACAGTATGTCCATAGCTGACGTTTATAATAACATATTCCTGTACTTATAACTGGAGTTGGTAGGGTCTTCATCAGATCAAATGAAATAATGGCTACATTGTCATCATTCTTATACATTTCCACATCCTTTTTGATGCCCTCCCTTGCTGCATTTGCTTTAAGCAAATGTATTTTTTTCTCTTTTTCTAATTCCAGTTTGTTTACAGGATTTTCACAAGCTTTTAGTTTGATGTCTAGTGAATCGCAACGCTTACATGAGTCGGTGATGGGGGCATGAAAACTCAAGTTAAACTCTTCATTGAAACATTTACTAAAAATAAATTTTGAAGTAGGGTTTGCCACTTTTTCTTTATAAAGAGAATATAAAATACATAAATTTTAATCCGGTGCCAAATATTTACGGTTTTCTGACTTATGCAATGAATAATGAGACTCATAAGAAGGAATAGAGTTGATGAAATCTTTAATTTCTTTTATCTTATTAATGGGTGTTTTATTGGCTGATACAGAATGGCCCTGGCGATCCAGAGGAGGAGTTGTTATGATTCTTTTGTTTTTTAGTAGTCTACTAATACGACCATCCGAAATACAGAATGTGTTTTTGAAAAACTTTTTGCTTTAATGTCTTGTCATTTGTCTCCTTGAGTTTGCATTAGTGGTGTAGCTACGAGACTTGGAAGCAACTTTAATAAGTGAAAACAAATATGATGTTTGCAAGTCAAAATTTGCCAAGGCATAGAATTCTTTGAATAACTTGTTTTGTTGGTCACTGTTTATTTTTAAATGGCATTTATTTGGACATGGACACAATCCTACCTTTGGTGTCTTAGCTGATACAATTATCCCCTTGTAATTCTCATATTCCTCTCCTTTAGCACGTCTTAATTTCTTCACATTCCGGGCCAAACTCTCAGTGTTTCTTAATCTCTTCTTTGGTTTCCTTGCAGTTCCGTCTTCTTGTATTTCTGAACGTCGAGCCTCATCCAGTCCCTCTTGTAAAATATCTTCCAAATCTGATGAAGAATGCTGTTCTTACGGACAATATTCAGACCCTGAATCTTCATAATCAGAACCGAAAAGCGCTGAAACATATCATTATATTTTTTTAAAACCAAAACAAACACGAAAATCCTTAATTTACTGTACTTACATCGCATATTATCTTCTACAACATCTTCATCAGCCATTGTGAATAGTTAAATCGGCGGAAAAAGAACAATTAAACAATAAAGAATAAGTTTGCAGAAACTTGTCAACCAGTTTTAGCTGCGTCAAGAAAAAATGAGCCGTTTGACCGTTTCATTGACAGCAGCTGTCAGCCTATCCCGCCAAAAATATATGTCACCAGTATACAAAAGTGGCCTAAGCGGTTTAGGCTATTTTTGCATTAATATCAGAGAAATATAATGCATTGCAAAAAGAACTTTGGCAACGCCATCTGTTGACGATAGGTCAAACAAGAGATAGGCCGGTTTTGCATTAAATTTTAGCATGTTTTAAGTAATTTGGAGTAGATATGTTGGATTATAAAAAATTTAGGGTTAGGCTGCTTTTGCGCTGACAGCCTCATATGTGAATCGTTGTAAAGATTGTCAGAAGCAAACATTTTGTAATAAAAATAACAAAGAAAAAATGTTAATAACCACTACAGCATCTAGTTCTTTTGAAAAACTGTATTTAGATATTGTTGGGCCATTGGATATAGATAATTTAGGGTATAAATATATATTAAAAATACTGTGAATAATATGAATTGAATTTCATTATTATGAAATGAATAATGTGAATTAACAAAACTCGTAAAAGCTTACCCCATATGTGATAAATCAGCGGATACAAATGCCAGAGTATTCACCGAAAATTTTATTTTACGATATGGTATTCCCAAGGTAATTGCGACTGTCGATCATGTCGATCATGTCTCCGAATTTCGCGCTAAATTAAAATGGCTACAAATTCGACTTCGTCGTAATGTGCACATCCTTTCTTTCCTATATAAGATCCTGTATGATCCTGCTACCCCTGAGTACCTTCGCTCCCACTTCCATCTTTTACCTCCTGATCTCCGCTCTAGGCGCGATTGCATCACTACGATGTTAGAGTGTCCTAGAGCAAACACTAAGTTCTTTTTCAACTACTTCTCTTCCCAAGCTGTGCGACTATGGAACAAACTCCCCAAGGCTATACAAAGCAGCCATTCTATAACATCGTTCAAGATTCGTTTAAAAGAGCACTATTTATCTTAATCATTACAATGTATTTAGTTTATGTAGGTATATGTATGTGTTGTATGTATTTTATAAGTAGGTTTATCCTTTTTTTATATATAATTTAATTTGAAGTATATTAGAGTGTAGTTTAAGTAGGTATATTTATCATTATCTTATGCTAGTTTTTTTATTTTAATTTTAATTTTTATCTTTTGAATGCATATTACTGTGCCCGTTTAAATGCATTTCTTCCACACCAGTTGGGTTGGCTGGAAGAGATCTCTTTAAGCTCACCTTTGTAAACTGTTTTACTGTAACAACCTTTGTTTTTTTTTTGTGCCCAATAAAGAATATGGATAAACAGTGATTAACAGTGAAACGGTGTTTTTCGTACATCATCCTAAGCACCCAAGTCGAAACGCCTTCACCATCTACATATTGTGAATGCCCTCTATTTGTTTGCTTCAAATGTTGACAGTTTTGATTCACCCTCCTGTAATGAAGCTGGTATTCTATAACCACAAGCATTAAGTAAAGGCAAGGTGTCACTGAAGCTCCTATCCAGTATGAAGGAATCACTTCCTTGAAAGATTGTCTTAAAGCAAATTCTTTTTAAATTATATCAGCATCCAATGTAGTCGCTGGATATCTCTCTCCACCAGCGACCACATTGGATCGGTTCTACTTGGTCCCCCAAGTATGTCGAATATACAATATGTCCAGGAATGTTGTAATAAAACTTTAATAGCAGTATATACAATACTAGCGACCCGCCCCGGCTTCGCACTACAAAAAAACTGTGAACGTTGTATATAAAAAAAACATAGTGGCCCGCTCCGCTATATATAGGCACGCCCCAGCCCCGCACGCCGCGCCGCCGCCGCCCTGGCCGGCCTACCGCCGCAAACGCTATGTCCCGTAATTTTTAAATCTGTTATATATCTTCGAAAATATTTATTTAAATCATATTCTGTAAAGGGCCATATAGATCAATATTAAATCAACAATGTATTTAAAGTATTTAATTGGATAAGGATTAATGCTGTATTGGTTAAAATCGCTTCGAAAATTAGCCATTATTTGTCGTAAAAAGTAAATGACAAAAAAATGATATTGTGGGATATCCATAACAGACATACACCATCGCGAAGTTTTCTGTAGACCTTTTCAATATGTACAATATTTAGTACATTATTTTGATAAATTTCGTAGGGTTTAGCCTGCGTTTGCAATGTAAGCGGAAAAAATGAGAATATTTACGACATCATATTAGAAACCTCAAAAACCTCCGTTGCATAGTTTTATAGATTTAAGCATACAAAGGGACACGGGGAAAGAAAAAGCGACTTTGTTTTATACTATGTAGTGATATTTCATCGACGAAAATACCCCATATGGGGGTCAATTCCAAAACCCCACCATACTGCAGTGACTATTGTTTTTATTTTAACAAAAATCACTTATCTCGTAAAATTTACGGCGGTTTATTTCCCATGTCGTGTAGGGGCTCGATTTTGGTATTATTTTAAAGGAAAAGGTCTGGTGTAACTAATACAGTCATCATCATTATCATCAGCCTACGGCAGTCCACTGCTAGACATAGGCCTCTCCCAAGGCATGCCACTTTTTTCAATATTGAGCTTTGAGCATCCAGTTGCTTCCAGCCACCTCGCCCCATCTAGCAGGGGGGCGTCCAACACTACGTTTGTCCATGCGCGGTCTCCACTGCAGAACTCGATTACTCCATAGTTCATCAGTTCTGCGACAGATGTGACCAGCCCACTGCCACTTCAGCTTGCTTATCCGAGTAGCTATGTCAGTAACTTTGGTTCTCTGTCGAATTACTTCATTTCGGATTCTATCCCTTAGAGATGCTCCAAGCATATTTCTCTCCATAGCTCGCTGAGCAACGTTTAGCTTGCGGACCAGTCCCACCGTCAGTGTCCACGTTTCGGCTCCGTATGTCACCACGGGTAAGACGCACTGGTCAAAAACTTTTGTTTTTAGGCTTTGGGGTATGAGTGACGAGAAAACATGACGTAGCTTCCGGAATGCCGCCCAGCCCAACTGAATCCTCCGATCGGCTTCCTTCTCGAAAAATACAATAAAAACATGCTATCAAATGACTTCTTTTTTATTTGCCGAAAGAAGAATTATTCTTATTCCAATTTATTCTAAAATAGTAGTAAAACGAGACCATTGACATACCTTTTTTTTTCTTATTACTTAATAGTATTTGAGTTACTTAACAAATTGAGGTAGCAATCACTGCTCTCGGTTTATTACAAAAGATATTAACGATTACAAAGACCCTTTTACTCGCAGGCGTTCGCACAGCTAGGTTGACTACGAAACTGAATTAAAATTACTAACGTTTTTTATTTCAGACAGAACAAGTAAATAAAGTCAGGGATTACGGGACGAAAAAAAAAACAAAAAGTATGATGCATAAGTTTACTAAATATTATGTCCAACAAAAAAACAAAAAGTTCGCACTTAAATTTAATGTTCGAAATGACCGCCGCCATTCATCACATAAGTTGTCGCTCTAATCGCAAATTGTGTTGTAGCTCTTCTTACCATACGTGGATTCTTTCTTATTTTGTTGCCCACCAACACTATTCGATTCCACAGATCTTCTCGCGTGTTAACAGGCTCAAAATAAACGCGCTGTTTCATGTGACCCAAAAGAAAAAATTTAATGTGGTCAAATCTGGAGAACGCGGCGGCCAGGCAACAGGTCCTCCTCGACCAATCCATTGAGGATAGTGTTCATTTAAGTGCTCGCGTACTGCTCGTGCAAAATGTGCATCTAGATGCAGCCACATTCGGCGTCTGTAGGCAAGCTGCAAGCTGTCCATTTCAGCTGAAAAAACTGTACTTAAAAACTCCAGAAATCTGGCGCCATTAAAATTTGGTGATCGAGATGAGGCTTGAATGTCAATGAACGATCAAGTATTACGCCGAGGTATTTTGCATTCGTAAAATAACAATAATTAGGAGGAGGTAGTTTTTGTTCGTAAAATAACAATCTCCCATTGATAAGAAAAAATAAAGTATAAATTTATAAAAAAAGGTTTTTTCTGCAAATGATGCGTGCTGCTTAGACTTTTTTGATGTGTGTATATAAAATAAAACCGGCCAAGTGCGAGTCAGACTCGCGCACGAAGGCTTCCGTACCAAAACGGCAAATAAAACGGGTTTTTTGTATGGGAGCCCCCCTTAAATATTTATTTTATTTTGTTTTTAGTATTTGTTGTTATTGCGGTAACAGAAATACATAATTTGTGAAAATTTAGCTCTGCCTTCAGCCAGAACTAATCTATTGAAAAAAGCTCCGTTAACCCGTATCACCGGGGTAATAAATCAAGTGCATGAACGGGTTGATATTTTTAACTGTTCTTTGAGTGAATTCCATGAATTCCATGAATTAAAATTTTTAAGTTATAATATTATTTAAATTAGACTACTTATTTATAATTAAGATACAATATCGCATTAGGAACCTCCTGTCATGATATATGTATGTATGAAATAAATAAATAAAATTTCAACTGTCTAGCTATCACGGCTCTTGAGATACAGCCTGGTGACAGAGGGACGGACAGACGGACAGATGGACAGACGGACAGACGGACAGACAGCGAAGTCTTAGTAATAGGGTCCCGTTTTTACCCTTTGGGTACGGAACCCTAAAACGCACTATACTGGAAAAAAACATTATTCTTTTTCAATTTATAATTTAAAAAATACTCTAATAATTAGATAGTGGCCTTTCCTTTAGTTAATAATAGACTCATTTATTGGCAATACTTTTTTTTACCTCCTGTATATACTATTACCCTGTATAGTATAAATAAAAAAGCCAATAATACACAATAATAAAAAATAAAAACACATATTATACAAGTATTTTGTATCGCTCTGAATGAAATAAACTTTGAAAGAATTATTGAAATGTTAATCTTTATTATTTATCCTTTTTTTTCCAAAATATCTAAAATCCTATTTCCTAATTATAAAAATTGGCCAAACAAGTCTTCCCACCGTTCTTGTGTTCTTATTTCTATTTCCCCTAACCTATTTCTTTTCCGCTCAGTTTTCTGTTGGAAAGCCCGCCATTCATTGTCAGATCTAAAAAAAGCTTGCCTTGCTAGATCTAACTGCGTTTGTGTTGGCCGAGTCGGGGGTCCTTCTATGGATTGGAAAAAACGGGTCTTGCGAACTTCTTAGAGGCAATGCGCTATGCGCTAGGGAAAGGTCAAAGTCGTCTCAGCCGGCGCCACGCCACCGCTCGTCAGACCTGCCTCGCTCCTATTCACCACAGACTGGCCTGCAATAAAATAAGAATCACATTAGTAATCTTAAAGAATATAAAAGAATAATATTACATTAGTTAATAACGCGGATGATTTAAAGTTGCTGCGCATAGATAGATAGATAGATAGATACACTTTATTGCACACCATAAAATTGAAAAATGACACATGAGTGGGATTTAGATTAGTACAATTTAGGCGGTCTTATCGCTTGCAGCGATCTCTACCAGACAACCTTCAGGTAGAGGAAAGATGAAACAGATTTGAAAGGGGAAGGCGGCGGAGAGTATTCAAAAGTACACGTAAAGAAAAGTAATAAAAGAGATGTAAAATTACAATCTGAAATATATTTAATATTACACGCATAGTAAACTACATAAATAACATTAAAATACAGTATTACATACATGCATAATAAACTACATAAACTATACACTAAATATACATACATAACATATACATACATAACATATACACATACAACTACAAACCCAAATACATTAAACGAAAGAGGATCACGTGACCAAAAGTATCAATAATAGGAATTACATAAGTTAAAATTAGACAGGACAGAAATTAAAGTGAAAGAAGATAGGTTTTAAGTCTGTTTTTAAAAATAGGAAGTGATTCAGATTGCCGAATCAACAATGGAAGAGAGTTCCATAGACGTATGGATTTTACAGTGAATGACCGCGAGTAAGAATGGGAAGAATGAAGAGGAGTCACAAGACGGAGTTTATTGGAAGACCGCATATCGTGACCTAGAGCGGATCGCAAAAATTGAAAACGCTCCTTTAGATAAGATGGAGATTTTGGATTAAATAATATTGAGAACAAAAAGGAAAGAACGTGAAATTCACGCCTGCGACGTATAGATAACCACTTTAGCAGAGCTCGGTATTCTGAGATATGATCGTACTTTCGTAGACCATAGATAATACGAATGCAGAAATTCTGAAGGCGCTCGAGCTTGCTTAGAAGATTTTCATTGACATCTAAGTAGCAACAGTCTACATAATCAAGAATGGGAAACAGAAGGGCTTGAACCAGAGCAATTTTAGTGGGTATTGGTAAGAAATTCCGTAGTCTATTAATGGACACAGCCGTTGCAAACACTTTCCTGCTAACCTCCGCGATCTGTGTTGCCCAGGTAAGAGTACTATCCATGTAAACACCCAGATTTTTAACAACAGGGCTATAAGGAACATGAACACCGTCAAATATGATGGGTGGTAAGGCACTCCAGTTAATTCGGGCATTTTGCCATGAGCTACCCATCACAATAACCTGCGTCTTAGAAGGGTTAACGTTAAGTCCTTTTGACCTACTCCAGTTCAAAATAGTGTTTAAATCTGTGTTTAGGACATTTACCACACTAGAGAGGTTATCAAGGCTCCCTTGAGAGTATATTTGGAGATCGTCTGCATATAAGTGGAAGGAAGATAATAAATTGTGAGTAATAGAGTTTATAAAGATTGAGAATAAAAGAGGAGACAGAACACCACCTTGAGGAACGCTGGCACTGATTTCGCACCACGCAGAGAAACAATCCTCGGCAAGAATGCGTTGCCGGCGCCCATACAAGTAACTATGAAACCAGTCAAGCACCGCTGGAGATATGTTAAGCGAACGTAGCAGTCCAAGCAGTAAATCAAAATCGACAGTATTGAATGCGTTACTGAAGTCCAGTAAGGCAAGCACAGTGAGCTGCTTATTGTCTATGCCAAGTCTGATATCGTCAGTGATTTTGACTAAAGCAGTCGCCGTACTATGCCCAGGACGAAATCCAGATTGGAGAGGATTCAAAATTTCATTATTGAGCAGAAATTTGCTAAATTGCTGATGGACTATTCGTTCCATTATTTTGGAGATGAAGGGTAGGATGGATATGGGGCGATAGTCGGTATGTGGGGAAGGAGCTGTCTTTTTAGGTAAAGGAGTTACATGGGCATCTTTCCAAATCATTGGAAAGACACCTGTAGTGAGTGAATAGTTGAGGATGTGAGAAATGATAGGAGTAACAAGGTCAAGGATGGGAATAATCATTTTACGGTTAATACCATCACTGCCCACGGCGTTGGACGTTAAAGACAGTATGTTACGCTTAACATCACAGTCGGATACTTGGTTGAAATTAAAAGCAGGGTAGCCGGGAGTTGGAAGTTCTGACAATTGACGAAGAGTGTCGTTTTTAGTTAAGCTATCAATAGCATCAGAAGTGGAATAATGCTTGTTAAGCATATCAATGTCAGTATCTTTGATGTTAATTGGATCGTTACGTGATCTTACAACTCCAATAGACTTTAAAAATTTCCAGACTTTAGCTGGATCACCGTTTTCAACAGATTTATGGATATGGCGTCTCTGAGCGTCTCTACACAAAGTATTGCAGCGATTCCGAATAATTTTGTATCTTTCGCGGTTTTTGTCGGACGGGTTCATCTTAAACCTGGTTTTGGCAGCATTTTTTTATTTCTCAGCGTTTTGAGTTCGTCCGTTAACCAGGGAGCAGGAACATGTTTTATTCTAACAGGTCTAACAGGAGCGTGCTTATCAAACAGCTTAATTAACAATGAGTTGAAAAGACTGACTTTTTCATCAATACTATCAGCATCTTCGATTGGAGACCAATCGGTTTCAAGCGTATCATGTATGAGAGCATCGATGTTCATGCCACTAAAATTGCGCTGCAGCAGAAACTTCGTCTTAGATCTGGGGGGACGGACTTTGTAAGAGAGGTAAATGAGATCATGGAAAGAGAATGCATCAGCATGGCACTGGCCATACTTAGCAACATGATCAGGGGAGTTGACTATCATTAGGTCAAGAAGTGACGGAGCGCAGTTAGGATAAAAGTGGGTGGCATTAAGTGGGAGTATATTCAAATTGCATGAATCTATAAGAGATCTGAGACGAAGAGAGCGGGGATCGTTTTTAATGAGACAGGTGTTGAAATCACCCATTAGTATGGTATGGCTGTAGGAGGGTGTTAGGTCCTCTAGTGTTTTTTTCCAAGGTGGAAAAATAGTCCACTCTTAGAGAAGGACTATAGAAGACACCAAGAAGTATTTTCGTATGAGACAGGGTTAAATCGACAAAGAGATGCTGTGCTACATCAGAACTGGAAGAAGGAGGTGAAACATTGACTATCGAGAATGGTATATGTGAACGGATATAAATAGCGATACCGCCACCAGATCTGACAATACGGTCATTCCGAACCAGCTGGAAACCCGGTAGAGAGTATAATATGGAAGGTAGACATGGTTTTAGCCATGTTTCGGATACAAGAATTGCATGTACATACTTACTACCAAAGGCTGCCAGAAGGTCAGGATAGTGAGCAGGGATGCTTTGAGCGTTTTATATGCACAACATTGAAGTTTTTGGGCACTTCAGTGAAATTTGCATCAATCAGCTCGGAAAGAGGAAGAGAAGTGGAATAAAAAGAATCATTCAGTGAAGCAGGAGATGCGGAGAGAGAAAGAAAGTTGTCAGACTGATCACTACCATCGTTCGTTAAATTCATGATTTTTGGGATAGCTATAGAGTATAAGAATAAATAATAATAATATATACGGTATTAATAAATTACTATATATATAAATAACAAAACAATAATAAAACTAAATTATTAACAGGTACGCAAAATGTACCTGCCAACTCGTTCCTCTACCCACCAGCTTTATGAAAGAAAACTAACTTAAGACACGTTCACTGAATTTGGCTGTATAGATATATCCAAGGCCGTGAAACCTAAAATTAAGAGCTTATAGCCGCTGACACTGACAGTTGATACATACAATACAATAATAATTCATACTACATTATTTCAAATCAAACAAGATTTATAAAAATTCGTAGTGCAGTGGGTATAATTAAATATTACTTCAACGGTTTTAGGATTAGCTAAAGACAAAATACCTAACTATATAATTGATTATGAACAAATGCACACTAAAAACTAATGCCAATTAAGATTTAAGCGAAGTAAAAGAAAAAGTTTTGCACTAGCGGACACGGAACCATCACCATCATTTCTTGCGCTTGGGCTTGGCGTTTGTGGCTGTTTCCTTATGAACGCCTGAGGCCCCCGCGACCGGGGAGCCGTGCGAAGCAGGATTCATGCCAGGGACAACCTTGTCCATGGTGGTTATGCGTTGATGCGAGTCATCTGCTGCTGTGATGACTATAGTGCCATTCCGGGTCCAGCACCTACTCACACCAACTCTCTTGCGGGCCTCCATAAAGGTGTCGTGGCGAAGTCTGGTCAAAAACTCTGATAGAGTTATGCCCGTGCCTTTAAACCCAGTTTTAGCAAACCAAAGTTTGTCCCGCTCTGCAACATCCGAGAACTTCACCAAAATAGGCCTCGTCTTGTTTTTAGAGACCCTTCCCATACGATGACACTTCTTGAAAGAGTTCACCGACAGTGACAGACCCAGATGCTTGGAAAACAAACTTACCACCGTTCGACCAACCGCCTCGTCCTGCTTCTCGGGAACACCATGCACCAGTAACATTTTACGGCGTCCATACATCTCGAGGCGGTCACACTCCTGCTGGAGTAGGTCAGCCTGTTGCTGCAGATTCAACAGTGATGCGAGGATAAACTTTTTAAAGGTCAAGAACTCTGCTCCCAGCGTGGCTACTGTGTTAGTGGGTGCAGCCCGCTCCAAGCCCCGCTGAAACTCCGCCAACTGTGCAGTGAAGGTCGTCTTCATCTCCACCATAGCTTGCTGTAGGGTCTCCATTGTAGTGATGTTAAGAATTATTATTGTGAAAGTAAATTAAGTGCTGTATTTGATACGTGCCCAGGGAATAAATAATGAGGTCATCCATACTTAAAACTGGAAACTCGTCACCACCAAGGTCTGCAGCATTTATAATATCGAAATGAGCTCGTCGTCTGATTATGTTGTTGTCCGAGACATATTCACTTAGACGATTACGATTGCCAAACCTTGGGCTTATTTGAGCTATAATTTCATTGGCTAGATAATGATCACTCAAAGGTGCAACAAATGCATTTAATAATGGCAATTTTTGTTTCATCTAACAAGTGAGGGGCTGCTAGATTAAAGGTTTGTGCTCGTAACTGGCGAGACTGATTTTTTAGTCTTCCATTGATTGCTTCGACGACCCAGCTGCACATTGTCACTTTTCTTGATTCATTTGCCTGTAAAACGTAGCAGTTCAGTTAATGTTCCGTCTCATCTTTTGAGGCGGGCATGTATGTAAGGTAACCACAGGATTCTACTTCATCGATGCTATCTCGAAATCCTCTGTGTAAAATCAGGACATCACCTTCATTAAAAAACCAATGAAATGGGTTAATTTGGCTGCGCATTATTTCAGTAAAAATGGCCGCATCGGATTTTGTGGCTTCATTTAAACCATATATATCAATAATATGGCCGTCAGGGCAAACTATTAGGAATGGTTTCAATAAATGTCGGAATTTGTGCAGGCTTTACGATTTCCTTTGAAAATAATAGTTACTGTATTTTTTCAGATAAATGTAAGTCCCATCAAGTATAATTATGATATTCGTTGTGATAACGAGGCTTTAGGATTTCCAAATAAAGCATTTGGAATCGATAAACATCGAGATATCACTTCATTTCTTGTTAAATGGTCATAACCCAAATGCTGCGGAACAAACTCTGCCATCAAATCTTCTCTTACCAGGCGCATTGTCTTTTTAAAAGTCTTCCTGCTCATGTTGAAAATTGTAGACAGTCGCTCATTCGATTCACCAGTATAAAGCTTGGCCAAGACTGTTGCAAGGGCCGTTCATGCCTTTTTTTTGAGTCGCCGTGTATTATTAGGCGTGCTTTGAAGTATTTCGTAAAATTTTTGTTTCGAAAATTCTATATAACAATGAAATACACTATCTTGAATCAAAGATGGTTTTTCAAAATCTAAAAAATTCTTGTGGTTTCTTAAAATGTCCATCATGTCCTTTTTCATTGACACTGAAAAACTGTTTCGTACACTGCGTGTATTAGTTTCAATGTCGTGCCATATTGAATTAAAATGCTCCTCACATACTCGTGACCCACGTGGAATGTAAAATGATTTTTCTTAAGTAATGGGGCTCTCAAATCAACATGAATTCTTTGCAGATTCCTATTATTGCAATTTGCATAAATGCACAATTGACAATTAAACGGTGCTCTTGTATATCCGGTAATTTCCACCATTTGCACTGTATCAACTTGCACAGCTTGATCTTGTAGAAGAAGAGCAGGTTGTTGTATGGAATGATGTTCGTTGGTGGAATCGTCTTGGATTGTTTCATCTCGGCTCTCTTCTGTTGGTTGATGTTTATCAGAATGAGTTAGTTGCTGTCGATCAACTTCTTCATTGTTTTGAAAGCGCCGCTGAGCACGCTGAAAGCATGGTCGACATATTCATTCATCCCCATTAAACTGTAAAAAAGTATATCAAATACGATTTACCATGGGGAGATAAAAATGTGAGTACCTACTTATCTGCTATAATTTTCAGTAGCAAGTTTGACATTTGCGTGGATTACACATTTGCATATGTTACGGTCTTTTATGTTTGCCCAAGTCACACAAAAAGGCCGAAATCTGGAGAAAGTTGTCATGCTTATTTTATACTCAACTGTAGTCAGGAATTTACTAGGAAAATTTTAATGGTATTGCACAGTAAACGTTTTTGTTTCACCTGTCCCTTTGACCTTATAAAATCAAATTCAAATTCAAATCATTTATATCAGACACACAGGAGTCCACATGGCATAACTAATTATAAGAAAAGAAAAGCGAAGTAAATAAAGTTGCGTTAGTCACGAATTACAAGAAATAACATCAAAAACACGGAAAAAATTATACAGGGTGCTGATAACAATACGAGCGGAATTTATAAAAACAACTCATGATCACATATGGAACAAATATCAGAAACAAATTAATGCAATAAATTTTTAAACGAATATTTTTTGTTAAATCCTACTGCACTGTGGCGTTGGATACTGGGGCCTTATTAAGCGATTTTAATCGCAGTTCGATCGTGTTTGAATTGGACGATTTTGACATTTAGCCCATACTAGAACTGTCAAAAACCTGCTATTCAGTTACGATTTGGCTAGCTGAATTAGAGGCCTGTTAACTGTTTGCACTGTACGCATAGCACGCGCGAATCGCACGCGACAGGTAGGTATTAACTAGCTGTAATTGCTTATCTCTTTATCTACCGTCTGCGTTATTCCCGAATGTGTAAGTAGCTACCTATTTTTAGCACAACCGATTTCACGTGCTTAGATTTGTTAATTCCAAATTTCTCTTCCTACTTTAATCGGGCTTAGGACCGACAAACATACATAAAACTCGATCTTAGGGGAGAACAGGGCAATGGGAGCCTATTAAGGGAAAGTTTTAATAAAAATCACGTTGATCAAAATTCTTGTAATTTTTTATTATAAACTCTTACCTTTATTATAAGAGAATACTTTAATCACAGTTATATTCAACTACAGACATGTATTAAGATACAATCACAATTTTACAAAAAAGGTCTGCCGCTCCTATTACCCGATAAATGCGGCTAATGAGAGCCCATTTAACGCTCATACGGGAAATGGGAGCCATTATAGTTACTGTTAAAGAAAAAAGTTAACAAAATGTACTATAAATGAGATCTTAGTTATTATAATTATCAACACAATGAAACACAAATTCAAATGAAGACAAATTTAAACAGAACGGAGATAAAACATGAAATTTTTAAAGGAAAACAAAAGATCATGCATGACTTTACGGATCCAAACAAAAGCACAAATATAAGTATCTGGGCTATCACTGCCAGAACACTCTTTATGAGCTCAGTTTACGCAACTTCTGCATCAGTACCACATCTCTTCACTTTTTCCAGTATCTAAACAAATTGCACACAAATTATCCTCTTCAGAATATTCTGACTCATCATCGCAGATAACATTTTCGTCTACTTGATTAATAGATGAGTCTTCATCATCACTTATAAACTAAGATTTTGTTGCCTTTCTGATCCTTGTGTTTCTTGTTGTAGTCTTCTTACTTTTAATATCATTATCTTTGGTATTTTTCTTAATACATTTGCCTTTGGTACATTTTCCCTTGACACAATTTTCTTTATTACAGTTTCCTTTATTTTTCTTAATTGTCTTTGTCTTCTTTTCTTCAAATACTGCTTTCATTGGAGTGCTTGTTAATTTTTTCAGAATGCTGTTTGTTCTTCAACGGTCTTTGTTTTTGAGAGATGAGTTGTTGAGGCAGTGGGCTGATAATGGAGACAGCATTAGCAAAGTCAATATTGGACTGAGTTGCGATAGACCTGACGGTGTGTGTCTCCAGAATAGCAGGCAGTTCTGGTGTTGAATATAATGTGAATGGAATTGGAGCGGGGGTTACAGCAGCTTCCCTCTGAATAATTTCCGGTTCAATTTGCAGATCACAAAAAATAGATTTATTATTGCAGGGCTAGCATTTGGTTTCTCAGCCTGATGTAATGTTGATGGAATATGAGTGACATTAGTTGGCTGCTATTGAGCGTCAGCCATCGGCACAGCTGATCTAGATTCCTCATTAATGAAGTCATCATCACAAAAACCTCCAGGATTCATAGGGAATATTCCCGTTGCTTTAAAGCTCGATACTCCTTTTTCTATAGAAGCAACTCTAGTATAGGCTTTATTAAACAGTCCAGCAATGTCGTATGTTGTAATTTTTATCAAATTTCTTGATTTTATATACAAGTTGCACTCTTTCTTATAAGCTCTTTTAAGCGGGGAATAAAATGCAACGTCAAGGGGTTGTAGACGGTGGGATGAATGTGGAGGAATGGTTAGCATTATGACATGGTTTTCTTTTGCTAATTTCCAAGCTTCGAGAGTAGCATGACTGTTATGATTATCCAATATTAGCAATACGGGTGTTTCAACAGCAGGTCTGGTGTGTTTAATAAAATGACGAAGCCATAAAACAAATATCTTTTCGGTAGTCCAGCCATTATGTGAACATGTGTAAACGGCTCCCACTAGTCCATCTTTTTCCAGCTGTGGTGAGTTACGTTACCGGGGAAATATGAAAAGCGGAGGAACAAAAGATCCAGATGCACTCATAGCACATATTACTGTGACCGTCTTACCTCTTTCCTATGACATTACAGACCCGACGCGTTTTTGTCCTTTGGGAGCTATAATTTTTTCAGTCTCTTGGACGGTCGTTATACCAGTCTCGTCTACATTGTAAATCATTTAAGGCTCGAAGCTATGTTGCTCTATCAATTTCTCCAAGTTATTGAAAAAAAGCGTTTTTTCAGTCTTGTTAAATCCAAGGTTTCGGTTGATACTGATGGTTTCAGGCTTTCTAATACTCAAATCTGGATGACGCTGCGAAAATTCAGCTAGCCAATCTTTTCCTGCAGTTTGATTGACTTGGTTAAACCGTTTCTCAATATCTAGTTGTTTATCTACACTAACATACTTTGCGAAATTGTTCTCTTGTCAAACCATAAAATTTACTTGACATAGTCCGAAGATGGTTAGCCAGTATTTTTTCTTGGACAACATTAAATACAGTACGTCTTCCCAGCTTAGGAGAGTTTTTATAGCTACTATTGTCAGCTTTTGCTAAATTGTATCTCTTCTGTAGAGTTCTGTAAGGAATACCAGTTTGTTGCGATACTTTGTAAACCGAAATGCCTCCTCTTTTGAGAACAGATACCGCATTTTCTAATGAATCCACTGTCCAAGAATCTTTTGTGGTTGTCCGAGTTCTTTTACGTGGCATCTAAAACAAAAAAACAAGGCATTTTATGTCTCTAAAATGACTAAATGGGGTAATGGGATCTATGTTGGGTAATGAAAGCCTAGCTAGGCTACCATTAGCCGCTGACCACCATTTTGAAAAGTAATAACATAAATATGTAATTCTATTCTTAATCACGATTAAACTAATTACACTTGTTAGTAAACGAATCTAGGGATATAATAAGCATAAATAAAATAAAATAAGAATATAATTGCATGCTTACCTTGATGCTGACAATCGGCAATTTCTTGTAAGCGTGAAGCGAAAAACACACAAGCGTCCCTCGTGACTGAACGAATGGCACTAACGGTTCGAGCGCGTCAGGCGAAGTTTGCCGATAGTTGACGGAAGATGCCGAGTGCTTACGATCGCGCAAATGTGCCTGCATTCCGTTCAATCACCATAGCTCCCATTGCCCGACCGCTCTCACTACCCCGCGTTCCTAATTTGGATTCAACTCTTCGGTGGGTTGAATCCAAATTAAGTAAGTTCAATCAGATCAAGCAATCGATCAGAAATTGTGAAACATCTCTAAACCAAAACTAAAATTGAATAAGTCAATGACGCACTATTCGATTTTTTACAAAATTTTGGCGATCAATCGGAAACCGAACGAACCTCAAACTCTCACTATCTACCTTAATCTAGATTAACCTAAAAATTAAGTTTTTGTTTTAGTTTTTCAAAATCTTTATTTAATAAGAACACACTTACATGCTATGCTAAAACATTATAGAATTAGCACTGACATAACTTAAAATACACTTTTTAGGTTAACAACACCTTTTAAAGCTTACAAATATGAAAAATAACTAGGGCATGCTATTCGAGTATTCGAGTATTCGCTTTTTTTTTAATATTCGAATACAAGAGGCCTAAGTATCGAGTTTTTCGAATAGTGAACATAAAAATTTACTAGTAACAGAATTAAAGTCTCTTAACGCAAAATCATTTGTTTCTGATTTGTAAGCGTATCCGATCGCAGTGTTACCAACTCCCAAAAATATTTATCCCTAAAGCTAAATTAAGAACCCCTTAAAAAAACCACATATACTTGAAAATCACCCTAAAAATGATTATTAAAATATATGAGACATTTTAATTCATAAATAATAATATGAATACTTAAAAAACTATTTTACGTGATTATTTAATACTTGAAATGTAATGTCAGCTTCCTCTTAAATCTTTAACAAATAATAAAAAAACAATAACAACCAACGAATTTCCAAATAAGTATTGACTATCAGCCATCATCACAGTGTCGTAAATCGTAATACTTGTCCATGTTCTTACGACACATTTGTATATCATTCACTCATTCGCTTTGCGTTGTTAGTGTTGAGGAACCTTACTAAATGTGGCTAATTCTTTTATTTAAGCATAAGATAGCCAAATACCCCAAAAATATGCCTAAAAATAGAACGCCCCTAAAAAATGTCATAACACTTATTTACCCTCTAAAGTGGGAAAAACCCCTAAGTTGGTAAACCTGTCCGATCGGCGCATGTTACCATCATCGGTGCGCGATCATTTGTTTGACGGCTATATTGCATTGTTGTTGTGGTATATTTATGTTGCTTGGACTTCAAAGATTGGACTGAATTGGACACATAAGTGTACAAAACGTAAGTAGTTTTATGTCTATTGATAATTTATACGATTTGCTTGCCTGTCCAAGTGTCGAAGAATGTCGCCTCATTTTCTCAAAATCGCTTAAATACCTATGTTATGTTTGTCAACTAACTTTGTTAATTGATAATTTAATTGCTATCTTATCCTAACCAAATTATATAAACTGATATATATTAATTCTAACAGTTAATTACTCCACCTACCCTTTCTCATAACGTAAGAAAAAAAATTACAAATCGAAAATTTTAATTGTTTAATATACTGCTTGTGAACAAGAGCTATATTTTTCTGTAAGTAGGTATAATTAAACAGGTAAAAATATATATTTTGACTAGCATGTTTAAAAAAATGTAGGTATGAACACAAACTTTTATTTCATTAACCCTTCGAGCGTGGGTTATTCCAGCCAGACACAATAAAAATCAATTGATATCGCGACAACCAGCTGTCGCGCGGGGTTCGAAGCTTTAATATAATTTTCAGTTATAAAAATATGTATTGGAAATTGTAATTCTGCCGCTGACATATTTTTTATGCCGAACTTGGTAGCTAGATCATGAGAACAAAGTTTATAAAATGTATTAGTATTTAAACTTGAAAAATTATGTCTCAGGCGGGACTCGAACCCGCATCTCCTCGCATGCCGGGCACGGCTAAATGGTTAAAGCGCCGCACCCGGCATGCGTGGAGATGTGGGTTCGAGTTCCGCCTGAGACATAATTTTCCAAGTTTAAATACTGATATTATATTTGCAATAATTGCTTAAAATATCATTAAAAGTATGTATGAAAAGTATTATTATTATTGTAATAATGACTAATAAAAAAACCATGTTTTTTGAACAACGAAAGATTCCATTTATTCCATTTCGAAGCCTGTGAAATCGATCGTGAACCCGAGATTGTTTTTTTTCTTCAATTACAACTTTCCTACATAATTCATGCATAGCCTTGCATGGGGTGCGTCTCATGTGATATAATCAAACTTTAATAACGATCACTTTAAATAATGACCATTTGTTACAACAACACATGATATAATTTTGTTTGACATAACGATTTCTTTACATAACATACAGTTTATTTAATACTATTTAGTATAACATACAAAACAAATAAAACATTTTGGAATAAAACTCATTTTATACATCGTTCATTTGATATAAATTTGTTTGTTATACGCATCATTTCGTATATCTATAATTTGAGATAAAAACGTTTTAAATATTGATTAAAAGAAATAACCGTACTGACATACATTGCAAAATTCAGAATTTGGTTGAATCCCGATTTGCCGTGTTCTTTCCGCCGTGGTACTTGTCTGCCCTACACTAGAGATTTTCAGATATTTACCCTTAATCAGACACTACAAAAAAACAAACCCAGTAAATACACTGATAGATAAGTAGCTTCTGCAGCCGCGTGGATGTCGGTTTTCGCGCTAAAGGTGAGCCTATGTCCATCCTGAGGATTTAATCTATCTCCATGCCAAATTTCATCAAAATCGGTTCAGTGGTTTAAGCGTGAAAGCGTTACAATATTAGTATAAATTGGTTGTCGAGTTAAATCTAGATTCACAAAATATGGCTCAGCAATTAAAAAACTATGACTATGATTTAACCAGATTGAACACTAAATATTTTACAACTTTTATTAATTTTTGCAGAAAACCGGCGGAGAAAATGAAAATACACAGCCATCAACAAAAACGCATTAAACATGAACAATCGAAGGACACTGTCACCGACATCATCAGGACTAACTTCCATTTTTGATACACCGAAAACATCTTTCTATAAAAAATCTCTCAAAGTTGTCAAAAAACTTTAGAGTTAAAAAATAAACAGATTCAAAACCTAAAAAAGAAAAAGTAGCGACTAATAAAGAAAAAATTGAGTTTGAAAGAAATCGTGACAGATTTAAAGAAGAATCGCTTCGTAGATGATTCTTTAAGTTCTAGTTTAACAACAACTTTAAACGAATCTAATTCTAAAGTAATAGATATATTGACCGCCAAAAAGAAAGTCCCGTTCGCTAAGTATCCTCCGGATCTTCGAAAGTTTGCATTTTTACTCACCAGCTGCTTATAAATATATGCGTGACGTATTTGCTAAAAACTTGCCTCATCCTAACACATTGTTCAGATTGTATAAAAATGTCAATGCTGAGCCTGGATTTACAGAAGAAGCATTTTCAAGATTGCGTGATAAAGTAAAAGCGTCAACTAAACCACTTTTGTAGCTTGGTTGTCGATGAAATGTCTATACGACAGCAAAAAACTTGGACTGGAAGGAAATTTGAAGATCTTGTTGACATGGGAATTGGATCCATTGATTCGGATCAGAAAGCCACTCAAGCCTATGTTTTTGTTGTTGTTTCGTTGGACCAGTCCTGGTCGTCACGAATTGCCTATTTCTTAATACACAGCTTAACTGGAGAAATGAAGGCTAATCTTATATCATTATCACTCCAAAAATGCCAAGATATTGGAGTAAAAGTACTGAATTTGACCTTTGATGGATGCAAAACAAATATAAATTGTATGAAATCACTCCGCTGTAACTTCGATAACATTGAAAATATTAAAACTACGTTTTCACATCCAGATGGTAGCCACGAAGTAGCGGTACTATTAGATCCGTGCCACATGGTAAAGTTAATAAGAAATTTGCTGGAATCTCAAAAATGTATTTACGATGAAGACGAAAAAGAAATAAAATGGAATTTCATTTTAGCTTTTCACAACCTTCAAGAAGAGAACGGCCTGCACTTAGCAAACAAGTTAACTCTTAGGCACATACACTTCCGAAATGAAGTGATGAGAGTCAAGCTGGCTACACAGTTACTGAGCAACAGCGTCGCCAAAGCTATCGAATTTGTGATAAACAGTTAAATATCAAAAATTTTGCCGACTCTGATGCAACTGTCAGGTTTATCAAAATGATCAATGATTTGTTTGATATCTTTAACTCCAGAAACATGAATGACTTTGGATACAGTACGCCACACCTCTCCGAACCGGCGACCTCCCCGTGGGGTTCGAGACGTGTGGCCGGAGCCACTTGACACCGACCGTTTATTTTTTGCTGCGCTCGGCGCTTATCGCTTTGTTATTGTTCCTGAGGCCAGATGTTTACACTTACGACGGTTCGGGTTAGATTTCTGAGAAGCTATTGAAACAAAGTAACTACTTACATGCTGATCCGAGAGTTTTGTGATGTTTAAATTACTTCTTATCGGCCAATAAAACTGTCATTGTTACGCTGACGTACCAGAAATGCGTCCGTATCAAATAAAATGCTTGTTATAAGTATTTGAGTCAAGTAACATTTTGATACTATGTACATTTATATTCTACAGTATTTTACCTCTCTAATAACATAAAATATGGGTACAGTCCCATAATAATAATATAATCTTTAGGCCCATGAAGTTGGGCCATTTCTATTACATAATTTGCCTGGCGCAGAAAACAGCGCGCTTTTGAAAAAAACAATGTGAAAAGATTATTAAATTTAGCCACTTTATGTTTATTACGTTAAGTAGGTGACTTATTTAAGAATATAAGTTTTTTTTTCTGTTTCATTTTGCTAATTGGTATAGGTATTAGAAAGCAATAAACGGAAAAGGTCCCAATGTTGCGAGTCGATATTTTATAGTTGCATTTCCTTGTTATTATTCATTATTTACAATTCTAAATATACAACAATATAGTCCATAAAATTACCTTTTTAATAATATATACCACAATAGGGCTTGTTTTACAAAAATACATCCTAAAATATGCACAAAGTTAATAAATAATCGCGTAATTTACCGCGCTGAGCGGCTGTCCGATCGGAAGCGGAGGACTGTACGCTCGGGGTCATGCGAGGTCAAGGCGAGCACGAGTGAATACCGGGTGATTCAATTTATCTATATGCGTTGTGAATAACAGTTAGTACCTAAAATAAAGATTGAATTGTTAAAATGATAATGTTTGCTCGAAATACCAGCTGTGCGTTGCCAATACGTACTTTAAAGGCAAACAAATGCGAAAGGTTTCTTGGAAACACCCGCGCTCCGGACACTGGCATCAGTTGGATCTGCATACACGATCTTACCATAGTGCAGACTGCGATACAGATCACTCGCTTGTAGCTAGTAAGGTCCGGCTGACCCCAAAGAAGATCCACTCGGCTAAGCCCCCTGGAAGGAAAAAGCTGGATACACCTAAAATCAGCAATCCTGAGTCATTGGAATCTTTCACATTATTAGTGAAACGGGAAACAGCAACATGGGATGCAGATGCCTCTTTGGATGAAGAATGGGTAGCAATTAAGTCTCTGTTGACTGAGACTGCCGGAGTGGCCTTCGGATACCAAAAAGCAAAGGCACCAGACTGGTTCTCGGAAAACAGAGACGTGCTAGTTCCCCTAATAGAAATCAAACGTCAGGCCGCCGCTAAACACCGCCTTGATCCCTGTGAAATAACTAAAGCCACACTCAGCACAGCTAAGGCTAACCTTCAGCGAACGTGTCGCCAGTTCGCAAACGCGTACTGGATAGAACTGTGTGTGAGTATACAGCATTGTGCGGCCATAGGAAACTTTGCAGGCGTTTACTCAGGGATCAAAAAAGCAATTGGGCCTGTACCAAAGAAAACAGCTCCACTGAAAGAAATCGACGGTTCTGTAATAACGGACACTGATCGTCAAATGAATCGCTGGGTAGAGCACTATACCGAATTATATTCGCGTCCAGTCAATATCAGTCCAGAAGCAGTGGAAGAAATACCAAATTTCGCAGTTTGGACCGAGCTCGAAAACTTACCCACAGTCAGTGAGCTGAAACTTGCTGTTAATCAGCTCAAAAGCGGAAAAAGTCCCGGAAGCGACGGAATCCCTTCTGAGATATTAAAAATTAAATGCGTACTTCCAATACTGCACAACTTTTTAGCAAAATGCTGGGAGCAGGAACGTTTTCCTCGAGATATGCGCGACGCAAACATTGTCACCCTATATAAGGGCAAGGGTGACCGCGGCGACTGCAACTGCTATCGCGGCATCTCTCTACTTAGCATTGTTGGCAAACTCTACGCCAGAGTCATCCTTGCCAAATTGCAGAAACTTGCTGACCGTGTATATCCTGAGGCCCAATGCGGTTTTCGTTCTCAACGCTCCACCACAGACATGATTTTCACTCTACGCAGCCTGCAAGAAAAGTGCCGCGAACAAAATACTCCCTTGGTAATGGCTTTTCTAGATTTAAACAAAGCATTTGATACCATGAGTAGGGAAGGTCTATATACCGCACTTGAGATTGTCGGCTGCCCACCCAAATTGTTAAGTTTAATTAAATCTTTTCATGAAGATATGAAGGGATCCGTTGTTTTTGATGGCAAAACATCTGCCTCCTTTGACATGAGAAGGGGAGTACGACAAGGTTGCATCCTAGCACCCACGTTATTTGGCATATTTTTCTCTCTGCTTCTAAAAGTTGCCTTTAGTGACACTCAGCAGGGAGTTCATTTACACACACGAGCAGATGGTAAACTATACAACGCCACTCTACTGAAGTCCCGAAGCAAACGCGAGGACTTATACGTTGACAGACTGCTCTTCGCCGATGACGCAGCCTTTGTTGCTACAACTCCGCAGGAACTTCAAATCATGATGGACAAATTTTCCCGTGCATGCAGCTTATTTTCTATGTCTATCAATGCGAAGAAGACCATGGTACTAGCGCAGGGTTTTCGCCACAAACCAACGGTACTGTTGGATGGCACGCCTTTGGATGTAGTCGGTAAATTTTGCTACCTTGGGTCGATAGTGTCGAGCACTCTCTCTCTAGATGATGAGATCAGCACTCGCATTGGCAAAGCAGCTACGACGTTCGGGAAGCTTAACACAAGAGTGTGGAGCAATAAACATCTCACAATAAAAACCAAGATCATCGTGTATCAAACATGCATCTTGAGTGCCCTCTTGTACGGAGCCGAGAGCTGGACGTCCTATGCCAAGCAGGAACGACGCCTAAACAACTTTCATATGCGCTGTCTTCGGAGTATTCTGGGCATTACCTGGAAAGACAAAATCACAAACGAGAGGGTGCTAGACAAAGCACGGCTTCCTAGTGTAACCGCGTTACTAAAGCAAAGACGGTTGAGATGGCTTGGACACGTGCACCGCATGGATGCTTCTCGGCTACCTAGGCAACTCCTTTTAGGACAAGTTGCTTTTGCGAAGCGAAATGTAGGGAGACCCTTGTTAAGATTTAGGGACTGAGCAAAGCGAGACATGATCACGTTTAAGATCGATTGTGATAAGTGGGAAAGCTATGCTAATGACCGCGACAAATGGAGGAGTCTACTTGCTGAGGGTTGCACAACACACGACAATGCATGGTTCGAGTCTCTCGCCGACAAGCGATTGAGACGGCATAGGTCTGAAATTGATGCTGTGACTTCGGCCAACACACAGTTTAAGTGCCGAGTGTGTGACCGTATTTGCCGTTCGCGTATAGGGCTCTACAGTCATGAACGACATTGTAATAGACGCTGATTGAATCATCTGTAAAGATGGATCAAGGCCCATGTATGTATGTAATGTTTTTTAATTTTATCCAATCCTAGTTCCTATCCTACTAATATTATAACGCGAAAGTTTGTGAGGATGTATGGATGTTTGTTGCTCTTTTACGCTAAAACGACTGTATGAATTTGGATGAATTTGGCACATAGGTAGTTTATAACCTGGATTGGTGGACTACACATTGGATAATTTTTATCCCCTTACCAACAAAAATAAAAGACTACGTATACGTCCTGGGTAAAGATAAACTAAACATTTTATTTATAAGATATGTGTCAATAATATTCATAAACTTTTCTATTTGGTTCTACGTTTACGTCTCGTAAACTACAACTTTCTTTCCCTTCTCATTCTTCACAATTTTATTCACAATCTTTCACTGTCCAGTCTGTCCGTCTGTGGAACTCTTTACCACAGACTGTAAGAGAATCAGAATCCATTTCTACTTTCAAGACTAGAGTCAAGGCACTTTTTTTGTCGCGCTGATGGTGTGCATCGGGTCAGGATTGCGTAGATACGAGTAAATATTGATATTATAACTGTATTTTGTTTATGTATGTGTACCTGTATAAATATGTATGTTCTTTAAATTATATATGTATTTATATATGTATTTATTTATGTATGATTTATATGTATGGTCGTATGTATTTTTATTTTCAGTTTATTTATATTTAATAAGTTAGATACACACTTATTACTTTGCACCACGTCACCCCTACTCCACTGAGACGTAATTATCCTTTTCTACCCAAAGGTTGTCTGGTAGAGATTGCTTTTAGCAATAAGACCGCCTTATTGTACATATGTGTCACATTGTAATTTATGTTACCTTTGTTTTGTGCAATAAAAGAATTATCTATCTATCTATCTATCTACGTTGTCAGATTTTTATTAGTAAGTAAGTTAGGTAGGAGATAATCAAGGGAAAAAGAAAAACAAGTATGTACTTATAAAACTTATACTAATAAAAATTGCAGCAGTGGGACATTTACAGGCTAACTTAACTTATACGTAAGTAGTACTTAAACTGAATCGGAGACTGCCTCGGTAAAGCTATTGCATAGCATTTTTTATCAACTTATGCAATTATAAAACTAAAAAGTATCACCGCTGTGCCGGTCGGAGTGGGGGTGTTAGGTTATTTTCGTTACGGAATTTCTGGATTCGGTCTCCACGCTCAAGGCCCGCGATAGAAGCTATGCAATAGCTTAAAAACCAAATCGGCCGTCGACACGTCCGGGGTCGCAGGAGCACCACTCTCGCGGTGAGCATGACTGAGGTGATAACATTCATAGACACACATACAATTATACCATTCATACAAACCATACGCAACTCTGTCAAAAATCATCTGTCATACCAACGATCCCAGCTGAAAACTTAAAAAAAAAAAACTTTGTTTTAGCAGGGTAACAGTTTTTATTATAAGCTTTTATTGAAATGAAACTAAAAAGGAGGTAATTTATTCGATTTAAAAAATTAAAGCGCCTTCAAAAAAGTGACTAAAAAGCTCAAAATAATGCGTTATTTTGAGCTATTTAGTCACCTTTTTGAAGGTGGTTTAATTTTTTTACTACAAACTAGTTAACGTATGGTATTCAGTCCAGCAGAGGCCGATGCACAAGGGTTTGTTGCAGAATGTGCATATCGTCGTTACCATTGAGCGCCGGCCTGCCGCAGTGCATCGCACACATCTATATTGCTTAAGCTTGTTCTTGCCGGGAATTTTCTCTGTGTAGGTAGGAAAATGGTTTGCTATCTGAAGCCGTCTTGCGTTTTTGTCCAGCTCAGGAGCTGGAGTTTCAGGGTTGACGGGGTTCCCCTCGCTCACAGAGGAACGTTCTAAAAGATCGCGGGCCACTTCGAAACGAAATGTTCTGTGAGTGATGGTCTGGGCATTGGGTTTTTTGAGTAAATGATGAAAGTGTTCAAAAGGCTGGTATTCAACAGCCTTTTGAACACTTTCATGTACCATTTTTGGCCCCTCTTCCTCTCCATGGGGAACATGGAGAGTTTCTGATCTTTTGAATCAACCCCGCCCATATATTTATTGTAGTCTATTATACTGATCGGTTTTAAAATACTTTCGCCAGCCCGCTGAGCAGGCAACTGAGAGTCGTTGTGGTAGGTCGACATTGCGGTGACTAGTTTGACGTCTTTCCAGGCGATCAAACTTATGTCACCGCAATGCCGAGCTACCTGTTGGCTTCGCTGCATTCGCTTTTCATTTACTTTTTTGATGTCATCGGGAATATAAACCCGGCGACGATTCATAGTCCCGATGACATCCGTGCTCCTCCTCTTTAAAAACCTGGTAAGGGGTAATTGGTTATACCAATTATCCATGACCACGGTGTGTCCAACGTCCAAGTATCCATCCATGAGTTCAATAACGACCTTGGCGGTGCAGTTCTCGAATCCATGGATGGATTCCTCGGACATGGAGGAGTTCTTCCCTGCGTACAGCAAGCACCTAAGCAGATATCCGGTCGTTGCTTCGCACAGCTCAAAGGATTTAATCCCGAACCGGGCCGCCTTAGTGCGGATACACTGTGCCCAGCTAAGGCGACCCTTCCAAAGAAGCAACGACTCGTCCAAGCTTAGGTGCTTGCTGGGGATGTACATATCAGCAAATGTTTGATTGCAGTGTTTGAGGATTGGGATGATTTTAAAAATGTTTTTTTCATATGTCGACATACTGGGATCGCAGCTTTCGTTATTTACGAAATGCAGGAACCGCGTAATGGCGAGAAATCGATCCCTCGACATAACTTTACGCAGTTGCGGCATTTCGAGAATCCCTGTCGTCCAGTACTCTTTTATCCTTGACCTATTACAGAAAGACATATAAATAAGAATAGCAAAATATCTGTACATTTCTGTAACGGAGACGTCGGTCCAGTCCAAAGATTTTGGAAGACCGTTCTCCGTTTCAGAAAATGGAGCGATA
The DNA here is from genome assembly GCA_949315895.1 of Anania crocealis. Taxonomy (NCBI): domain Eukaryota; kingdom Metazoa; phylum Arthropoda; class Insecta; order Lepidoptera; family Crambidae; genus Anania; species Anania crocealis. The sequence continues at coordinate 10,616,108 of OX438871.1, forward strand.
ATTTGCCATGCATACCTATTTGTCTCTTTCACAATCTCATTCATAATACTGACATTCCAAACTTTCAAAAACAATTCATCTGGATCTTGAGACCCCACCGTTGGGCCCGGTTCACGAATGTACGAGTATGTTTCCTCTTGGCCCGAAAACGAAGAAAAATCTTCTGACCAGGAGAAAACATCTAGGCCCTCGTGAACCACCGGTGGTTGCTCAAGATTCTCCACCACCCCATCACCACTCACTCTCTCTTCATTCTCGCATTCTCTTCCGTTCTCTTCGTTTAAATTCTCAACCACCCCATCACCACTCACTCTCTCTTTATTCTCGCATTCTCTTCCGTTCTCTTCGTTTAAATCCTCAACCACAACCACCCTATCACCATGCATTACCACCTCATCGCGAAATTTTCTCATGATAAGTCGCTCCTCCGGCATGGTGTCGTGCATTGTATCTTCATCGTCTCCGTCGCCTTCGGACTCCAATTCGCTTCCCGAATCCGCAAAGCATTTTAGGATATCCTCATCGCCTAGGTTGAGCCCGCGGCGAGCCTTTTTTGGACGAGAGGGCGTCGACAACTCTGGCGTCGTTGGCGGCTTCCAAACCTAATGAAAAGTAACCTTTCTATCACCTAATGCCACACACACAGCCAATAAACAATGACCAATAAAAATAAATAAACATGGAATAAAATTTAGCAAACAAAATTTGACAGCCGCTGTTAGTTAGTCTTTAGAGTTATGTTTGCAAGTAAACCACCAATAATATAAGATGCATAGCGTGCAGTTGGCAAGTTTTAGAAAAATTATAATAATTGCTCTCATCGGCAGTAAACGCAAACTTTAAAGGCCTTACAAATTACCAATACCTCAAAACTTAACGCCATATTCATAGTTTTTAGTTGCATATTGATATACATTTGAAGAAAAAAAAAACATGTACACACAAAAACCACCCATCGAAAATTAATTCGCAAGCACAGCTAGTTTGTAACAAATACTTACCCTGAGACGGGACCCTGAGGGCGTGCTCTGGTAGAGGAAAGCCTCCTCCCCCGAACATGCAATAGTCCCACCTGGCGACCGCCGCACGGGGTAGGCAGCGACTAATTTTTTGGACATCTATAAATTCAGAAGTTTTTTAGCACGGTTCATCACATAGCTAGTTCTTTTTTACTAACATTTTACAAAATTTTAAGACAACTGCAAACCCTTATGGTCACCTAATAATAACTTAGATTATACATACATACATACATACACGTTATACATATTATTACGTGTCTTAGGTCCCATCATCAGAACTCGACTTTAGTGACTATTTCAAAATTACCTATATTATTTTTGAAAAGGAAAATTTTTAAAACAAAACTACTACTACTATTTTCGGACCAATCGCGGAACATAAATAAATAAGCCTAAAAAGAAAACAAAAAGTTATTTAATTTCAGGACATTGACAAAAAAAATCTAAGTTTAGAATTCTAAGCTAATACTAGACACTAGCCTGTCGCCCTGTATATCTCTGACGCGATGACGTCACGGCAGTTGTACAATGCCGCGCAAGCGTGGCAAAAATGTGCCGTGTAAAGTCAACTCTATGTCGTCGCAATAAGGGCGTTGAGACAGTACTTTAAAGTTTTGATGGAAATAACTACAAAATATTATTGAAATTGAAAACAATGTACTGATCTACATTCTATGATAAATTATCTGTGTAATGATGAGCGTTTTTAACAGTCTTTTATTGCTGTTTACTCGGAAAAAGTGATACCAAATAATCGTTCGCTCGCTAACTATCAACGTCAATTTCACTTCGGTAAATCGGTAATAAATATTGAATAGCCACTTATCACAATGGTAAAATGTATGATAAAATGGATATGTATGAGAAATATCTATGTGATAATGTGCAATTTCAATAGATTTTATTGTTTCAATGCACGAAAACCTCAAAACCAACTTTGCACGCGCGCCTCCGCGCATAATTTCAATTTACACGCTAAATTATACTGAACAACAATTGTTAACACTTAATATAACTTGAAAACTGAAAACAATAGATATATCATGGCAAAAACTTACATTTTTTCACTTTACACTCACTAAAACACAGTTTTCTTGCGACAGACAATGACGAGTCTTCACAATGACGAGCACGTATCCGCCATACTTGATCACAGATAGAGTCAAATTTCACCAAGGCATTTCTTTTTTTCCTTCGACGATTTTCCTCTATTTGTTTTTGGTTTGAATGAACGGAGAATGTATCATTCATTCTACTAAAAAAGTGTCAGGCCAACAAGAACTTTATTATTTTAACAATCAGAGTCAATATCGACTGCGGGAGAAATGTCATTCTGGGTTGACATCCGGCCTTAGTGGACCAACTCAAAAAGTCAGTCTGGGCTAACATGCCGGCCACCAAAGGTGAACATAATGCGAACAAAGTTTTAGAATTATGCTTTAATGCAAAAACATATTTACATTACTTATCAACTAAAGTAATGTACAAAAAGACGACAACTGTCAATCAAGAGAAGAGAATTGTGTATGAAAGTAAAAAAGTGCCTTTGCATAAGTGCCGGGCAAATACAGGAGTAATTGGACTGCTCGTGTGCATCGAAAGTTTAGAACACTTGTTTTTGACTTTGATTAAAACCAACGAGTTGACTTTCTTGACAACATATAAATTCAGTCAAGACCACGTTGAATTATTTTTCGGGAAAATCAAAGTCTAGACTCTAGGCGGTCATAATAATAACCAAAACAGCGTACGTTTAAGTCAGCGTAGTAAAAGTTGTTGGCCCACTTAGAATTAAGTAAAAAATTCAGCGGCAACTGCATACCGTTGGAAAACATTCCTATTTTGAACGGTGAGGCAACTGCTAACATAAATAATTCTAGTACTGGATTGCGTCATGGTGATGAAAATGAAGACAACCTTTCTAAATAATTTCTCAAGAATCGCCTGCACCAAGAAGCCGTTGAAGAAACATACACCAGCAATTGTAACCATCTGGCTGAATTATTAGAAAGTGAACTAAATGAGTCAATGTCCAAATAGTACGATATATTTCAGGATTTGTAGTGTACCATTTATTAAAAAAAATAAGCTGTGATGATTGCAAAAACCATTTACTTGCAAAGGAAAGAATTTCATCAATTGGTAGATTTAAAAGATATTGGAGGCCTGTGCTATGCATCTAACGATGTGTTTTTAATTTGTCAAAAAAGGGAAAAAATTTTACGACATCATATTAAAATAAGTGGCGGAAAAACACTCCTAAGAAAGTATGACAACAAGTATTTAACAATGGAAACGCTGCGTATGCTTATGAATGTGAAGTTATTCACACGTACAGATGCCCACAATAAGGAGCAATTCAATCACATTTATGAATTAACCAAAGCGATCATTGAAAAATATGTAGATGTGCGTTTGCATTATATATGTAAAAAAGATAATATTGAAAAAAATACACATCAAAACGGCAATTTTATATTAAATTTAATTTGTTTCAAGGTACATGATCATTAAATAACATTAATTTACCTTATCTTGTTTTATTTTACTTTACATATCTTTAGAAAATTTACAGCTAAGCTAATGTTACAATTGAATAATGATTTATAGGTATGGTAAAGCCAATTACAAGTTTCCTCCTTAAGACAGACGATTATCTAACAGTGGGCAAAAAACTATAATAATAATCGTTATGAGTTTAATTAATAAGAAAATCGTTCCTTTGGTAGAACTAAGTTAGTAAGTCATTTGACAAATAAAGGTTTTTAATAATTTTATTTAATAAAAATAAATCCCAATTTCCCTTGGTCGTCACATCACGCGTGAACGACTGGACCGATTTTGCTAATTCTTTTTTTGTTTTGTTTGATATTGCCAGGAGAATGTTTTTATGAAAGAAAAAATATAGGAAAATTGCGTTGAAAATAAGAAAATTTAAGAAAACTTAATCACCGTACTAAATTATTTGTAATGTAACCTTAGCGCTTTTGACCATTTAAACTTGTTTTAATGTTACATTATGGCGTTTGACAAAACATAGACAGAATGCGTTTTGCAAATATCGTCAAATAATAGGTACAAAAAAAAAATCTGCCCATGGCCAGTAATGACGCCTGTTTGTAACGTGGACAGCTTCAGTCACGACGACCATGGCGAAAACAATCAGCAGCAGAACGAAGGTGGTCTTGAAAGCAGCCATTGTTGTTCTAGTTTAAGCAAGGAGAAACTATTCCAAAGATATTGATTTGTTCTGTGAAGAGCACAGTTCTCATTTCCCTTATATGGTCATTCGGAGATAAAGGTATAGACTGGTTGTCATTGTGCAACCTTACACAAAGACAGCTTCAGGAGAACACAGATAAAAGGATGAATACTTTCCACTTTCAATGAAATCGATTTTCCTGTTTGTAACCTTGTTGGTTTACAATAGCTAGTAGTGATAATATCTGATTCAATTATGTTTAAGTACACAGATATGAAATAAGAAACTAGTGTTGGCAATATATGGATCGGCTGGCTTGTTGTTCATTACACATGGCTAAAACTACTTAATTTGGTTTTCCTATTTAGGACTGGAACAGACAAAAAAGCTTATACATTTTAGAAATTAAAATATCACTGAAATATATTTTATCCATTTTATTTCAATATCTTGCAGGGTTTGTCAAAACATATGAGTACACAATTTATAAATATTTTCAGTGACTACGCGGACAAAGCCACAAAAACTAATATGAATTAGGAAAGTGCAAAACAAATATTATCACATTTCATCAATTAAACTGGACAAGGAAAAGTCGGTAGATGTAAAAAGATTTTAGTTACAATTTTGATTTGATAACTAAATGGATTTCCATGGAGAAAGACTAGTATTACACACAATCCATTCTACCATTATTACAGTTGTTGTAGCGGGTGTATCCATGAGCCCTGCAGCACTCGTCTCTTTCTGGTACTATGCGGTTGCAGACCTGGTCGCAAGGCCCGACATTGACAGCCTCGGTCACGATCATCATTGCGAAAGCAATCAGCAGCAGCACAAAGGTAGTCTTGATCACGGCCATTGTAGATTTTGTTTGTTGTTGCAAAGAGAACTTTTGCCAAAGAGTCGATGGAATGTTCTGTAAATATTTCGCTTTTTACTTCCCAATTTATAAGCAGTAGTAATCTAAAAAAAAAAACAATTATTTTGAGATTAAATAGTACAAAAAACAAACAAAGAATGTTTTGTACCTATCATAAAGCATAATAATAATAACCAATTGATAACATTTTTTATTATACCATTTTGTAATCAATATTATAGTTTAATAGTAATAGTAATATTATTTATTTCAGTTTTTAACCATATTTGTTCATATAGCTTAATATTTATTACAAAGATTCATAAAGGAAATCAAATACAAAATAAAATTAAATAAAATTAAATGCTAACAATAAAAAGTAGCGGGGTTATAAAATCAGTTGAGAAATTTGATCGTTCCATTCATATGCAATAGAGTCCAATGCCTTTGAATGGGACAGTCAAATTTATAATTGATCACCTCGAGGATGCTATTTGTGCTCTTCCGTAGCCTGCATTGCATCGACGCAGTTCGTTTCCTCATGATGCCATAAAAATTTACGACACCAGCTTCAGCAAACATGCATGATGCACTGCAGTACCTAGAAAGGCCCATCAGCATCCTGAAGGCGTAATTATTACCTTGAAAACTTTCTGGAGGATGTTACCGATTCTGTGGATGCTCGCATACCCGTTGATGTCATATACACAGATCTCTCAAAGGCCTTCGATCGAGTTCCTCATACCTTGCTTCTGCATAAATTACGTCAATATGGTTTGGACGGTAGCCTTCTCCAATGGTGCGCCTCCTATTTGAGCGCCAGATCCTCTAAGGTAGTTTGGGAGATTCCGAGTCTGACCCGTTTCCAAACCCTACTGGCGTAGCCCAAGGATCACATTTAGCCCCAATATTTTTTGGCCTTTTTATTAATGACGCAATGGCATGCTTAAAAAACAGTAAAACATATTTGTACGCGGATGATTTAAAACTAATGACACCTATCGAAAACATTAAAGATGTCCGTTATTACAAGAAGACCTGCACCGCCTGGAACAATGGTGCACTGAAAACGGCATGTTGCTCAATGTTGATAAATGTTTAGTTCTACATTCAATTCACCAGAAATCACGAAACTTCTTCTAATACATACACCCTAGCGAACAAGTCGATCAAGGAAGTAGAATCAATTCGCGATCTCGGCGTCATACTGGACAAAAAAAAACTTTTAGGGACCATTACAACCAAATTGTGTGTAAAGCATTGAAATGTCTAGGTTTTATTACGCGGAATAGTAAAATATTCAAAAATATAGCCACAGTAAAATTTCTTTATCTCAGTTTGGTGAGATCTACCCTAGAATACAGCAGTGTAATATGGCAACCATTTTATGAAGTCCACTCCAAGAAAATTGAGCGTGTGCAAAAGAAATTCATGTATTTCCTATCATATAAATATAATTTGGCTAAAAAACTAAAATCATATGAAAAAATGGTTGCCTGTAAAGTCGGTTTTACGGGCGAAGATTTTACGTGACAACGTCTTTTTCTCGGTAGAATATTTATTGATATGAATATAATTAAATTGCACAATAGGAACAAGGAATTGAATGAAAATAAGAATTGCACAAATTTTAAAATGCGCCTAATTCTCTAGTGCTGCGCGCGCGGCAGACCGATCATAGTTGAGTGGGAGAGAGACGCAAGGCATTCGGCGGGCCTCTCTCTCGTTCGGTGACTCATCGTAACGTTACCGAGCGTTACACTTTTTCATAAGTGACTCCCAGCCGCAACCTAATTTAAGACGTTGTCACGTCAAAAACGTTTATATCATTTCAAGTTGTCCTCTCTTAAGAATCGGCGCAAGCTACTAGACCTTGCTTTCCTTCATAAGCTAGCCAATGGAAATATAAATTGTCCACCACTACTTAAAAAACTAAACTTCAGGATCACACTAAAACTCCCTCGTGGTTCTAGATATGCCCTATTTAAACCCAAATCATTCAAAAGTAATCTTGGACTCTCCACTAAATAGGTCATAAGCACTTTACAATTGTATTAGTAAAAACGAAGAAGTAGATATAAGTATTTAAAGATACGAGTAACTGCAACTTTGTAGTCTGTACATCACTCGCTTTAGCAGAATCGGAACAATGAGAGTCAGAATGCACATCAAAAACTACATTATTGCTTATAGTACAGTCTAAAGTGTAAAGCTCACCAAGTTCTGAACCATGCAACAAAGATTCCCCTTCATAAGGGAACTTGTCACTATCATAAAAATTACAGCCGTGTTTATCGAAAACTACGGTTAAGCCTTTATCAACGGCTTTCTTGACCGAAATTAGGTTTGTCCTCAGATTAGGTACATACACTACACCACTAATTTTATTAATAATGTTATTTGTAGTACTAATTGCAACAGTGCCTACACCCACGGAATCTATTACATCTCCGTTAGCAACGGTCACCTTACCAGAGTCCAGCGATTTAAGATCTGTCAACTAATCACACCTCGAAGTCATATGAGAAGTAGCTCCTGAGTCAATATACCAAGTGTCAACATTACCATTTGCACTTAAAGCACTAAGTGAGATTGAATCTTGCTTTGGGTCAATTTCAACAACTTCGATTTTTACCTAATTCCGGTGGCGAATTTTATTCTTTTGTTTTTTAAACTTTTTATTAGCCCAAATCAAAGCTTAGATCTTCTTATACTCAGTTATATAGTAGAGATTTTAAAAATATCAATAGTTTGTCCAAAATATTGATTAGAAATTAATAAAAGCCACCGTAATTAGATACCGGCCACCGGAATTGAGAACCGCACAAAAAATGAGTAAGTATTATCTTCTTAGTCATAATTAGTCATTATTGAAATTGTCGCAATTATTATCATTTAAATCACAGTTACAATTAAAACGTACGAAACTAAGTATATCAGTTTATCGTATTTAAAAAAAGTTGTAATGGTTAATAACCACAGTCAAAAATGCAAAATCAATATTTGTTACTCATTTTTCATAATTATTTTGACAGTTACATTATTAAAACTATATCCATAATAAAGGATTTTAAAATAGAATTTAAAAGCAATAAAACAACAATATACGGGTCTTATCTTTCGTAATCAGTCTTCATTGTCATAATAAATTAACATAGGTATTTAAACTTATAAAACTTTACCAACAAGGATTTTTTAGAGTTCTATGATTATAAACAACCATAAAATTTAATACAAAATCAATATTATTTTCTTAATTTTCATAATCAGTCTTCATCATCACATACAATATGATTTAAACAAAGGTACATTAGAAACTTATAAAATAACACAAACTGTATTGAGTTCTTTCGCAAATAACCAACTACGGTTATTTGCGAAAGAACTCCATACTTAAAGATTTTTTTTAATGATATCTACAAAAAATGTCCTGAATTGCCATTGAGCTAAGCTAAGCAACATCACTTAGTCGAAAATATTAAAATTATCATCAGAATCACTTTCAATACTAAGATCTTGCCTTGTATTTTGGTCTACAGTAGAAGTATTTTTAATGGAATCAGTTTTCAAATCGTCAAAAAACGAAACTGATGGTGTATTGTTTGACCAGTTTGCATCAAGTATATTTTCGTCCACAGAAAGAAGAGATTGATTTATTACAGCTGAAGTTTGATTAGTTTTTTTTTATAGGATGTGTTGTTTTTTTTTTTAAGAAAAACTTATTACCGGCTTTGAATCGCTTTATTTCCAGAATTTGCGGTTTTGAAGTATCATCTCGTGAAAGTTTTGGTGGAGTCTGAAAATTGTCCATTGGAAGCTGAGTTGCACTTTGTTCCAGTGGCAAATTGTGGTCAGAATTTTCACCAAATTCGTAAAAACCCAGATGCAATCCGTGTGGACACTCAATAGCATTGTCGAGACATTCTGGTTTGATGCAAGAAAGCGACCGTAGTGCTAGCCGATTGTTAGATTTTTTCGTCCATATGACTTGGTGAACTTTAAAAGTTCCGCTAAAAAATTTTAAATCTGTAGGAATGAGCCATTCTTTTTCTGAAATTTCATAGTCTTCAACAATATGTACGTTAACCCCTTTAACATATTTTTTTAAACATTGTACCAGAGATTGAATGTCAATGATATCGTCACCATAAGCAACTCTATTATCCGCAGTTCTTTTTATTACTCCGCCAATTCCGTCAGGTGCCCCTTTACCGTGGCCACACTCGCTATAATGCCACATTATGTGAGTAAGATCTGTATAATAAGATTTTAACTGACTAATAACGTAAAATATTTTTTTGTTTCGGTATTGACCTGTTGGTGAATCTGAAACAATAATGAGCCTAGTAACGTGTGGGGCTAATATTTCTATATCTCGTAGAATAGGCACTAAGTGGGCCCATACTGCTGCAGCGTCATGACGTAATGATGTGCTTATAGTGCATAAACCTTGACTTTTTAAAGACCCGTCTTCTGGTCTATAGTAAATCATAGATGTGTGCAAAGTTAGTTGATTTCTGTTTGCCCCAAAGTGGATCGATTGTATTTCATCCATCACGACCAGACAGCATCCTGATCGCTCCCATGGACATTGTACTCGTATTACTACTTGTGCCTGGGGAAACTCCATCCCCGCTGTTAGGCATCTTCACTGATTTCCTAACCCTTTTCAATTTACACGAAAATAAACGTATTTTACTCGAAAAATATTGCACACTGCAGTTTTATGGACTTCGTGCTGATAACGTGTTATAATAATAGAAATATTTAGTAAGGTAAATATTTATTATAAGAGCAAACAAGAAGAAGTAAAGAATAAGAGTGACAGTGACATAGAAAAATAGAATAATTTAAAATAACTTATTAGCCAGTGCCTTTAGCATGGAGGCTATATCACATCACTTTTCCTGCAGAGCTTCAAATGTCTCTGGGTTTGAAAGCTGCATTTCTAATTGTTCTAAGCCTTGAATGTAGTCTATAGCTTTTATTTTCATTTTTTCATTTGTCTGCATACCCTTAGCTTGGCTTAGTGTTGTTACGAACGACTGACGATTTAATTGCAATTCTTCTAATTTAACGGAAAATTCCGCCATTTTTTTCATCATTTTTTCCTGATTACTTACAATAACATTTTGTAACATATACATATTGTTAATATGTTGTAACAACGTATTGTCGTTACCAGTCGTTTGCGATAAATCATGTATATTTTATATCATTTGACCACCGGTATTTAATACTTCGTAAATTACACCGTCAGTATTGGATATTACTGGATCCAAATTCTGAATAGATGTTACGTTCGCCGATACATTTGGTAAATTGACCTGCAACAATAACCATAGTATAAATTTAAAAATTGAGAAAATTCGCCTGCCTCAGGCGGGATTCGAACCCACACCACGTCACCCGCAATCCGGGCGATTACTCTATTGCATTGTGTGAATGCTAAAAATATAAAATATATTAATAACCAAATTTTTGATTTCTCATTGTCAACATCATTAACATAAGTACCTACTCCAACCAACATAAGTAGCTAAAGTGCTTGTGTTATACTTTTGTAACCATTAATCTTTATTATAAATATTAAAATAGTGACAACAATATTAGAAATTAGAATAAATAATAGTGGTTAAAGTATGAAATTGCCGATTTGTACTGAAAATCAAAATTGTTTATTTTTTAATTTTTAACAAATTTCTTTAATCAAAATAACGGGTGTAAAAAATCATGACGCAGATCCGAAAACCACATATTGTCCCTATCACTAGGATATTTTTTTTCTTCAGGACCATACCTGGGAAATTGCTGGTTCCAAAGATATTGAGGGTCAAAGTGTCAATTTTTTTTTACATTTTATTACAAAAGTTTTTTCCATACAAACATAGTAAGAATTTTCATTATTTCATTCATAATAAGGCTTTTTTATTTACTATACGCAATGAATGTGCGCACGCACACAGACATAGCAGCCAGCGCACACGCGCAAAGGCGCTATCCCGCGCGCGCCCCTCAGCTGAGAGAACTAGGTCTGTTTGATATGGTAATATTATGTTTTTAGTTTGGTAAGTTGTGGCAACATCAATGGACGACATTGGCAACACTGTGATAGCACGCGTCACGAAAACAGCATAGCAGCGAATACAAAAAGATTGCTATATTACTTGACTAACAGTGTTTCATTTACAATAAGAACCATACTAAACATGGTGTCAGGTTAAAACTTAAAGCTATACATTAATAAAACCTTAGTGGAAGTGTGATCAAGTGAACCAGTATAAATAAAAATGGAGGGAATCAAGCCGCCAACTGGTTTGCTCTTGTCGGGCGAAGGGGCAAACTGGCCCAGATTTAAACAGCAGTTTCAGCTGTACCTGGAAGCAGTGGGACTGTCTGATGCAAAGGAGGAAAGAAAAATCGCTGTCTTTCTCAATGTTGCAGGAGAGGACGCTGTAGAGTGTATAATTCGCACATGAAACCGATTGAGGTTAGAACCCTAGAAAACCTAATAAAAAAGTTTGATGCCTACGTAGAGCCCAGGAAAAATATTATAACAAATAGTTTCAAGTTTTTTAATTTAAAGCAGGAAGAATATGAGCAAGTCGACAGATTTATTACGAAGCTTAAAGTACAAGCTAAACAGTGCGACTTTAAAGATCAAGAGGACAGGCTTGTAAGGGACATGATCGTCATCGGAATTAGAGACAAGGGCCTGCAGGAAAGACTTTTAAGGGAGGCTGATATTGGACTGGAGCAGGTAATCAATCAGTGTCGTGCAGCAGAGGCAGGAAAATCAAGGGCTTTGGAAATGACAATGCAAATAAAGCAGGAAATAGATACTATAAAGAAAATAGAGGTTGGATAAGACGCGAAATATAAGATGCTTCTCTGTACTTATTGTGGCCAAAGGCACCTAGCTAGAAGTTGTCCAGCATTTGGTAAAAGGTGTGCTATATGTAACAATTACAACCATTTTGCTGCTGTGTGTCGCACTAAGACAGCAAATACTAAGGAGCAGAAGAAGAAAGAAAAAGGAAAGAAGATAGATTATGTTCAAAAGAGAGACAGATTTACCAACTCAACCAGTGTTAGGGTTGCCAGCTTGTATAAAATTAAACTTGTTGAAGAGAGTAGATAGTGTAGTAACTACTGAAAAAGAAAACTTTATAAAATCCAATGTAGAGATATTTTCAGGCCTAGGCAATATAGGAACCTATAGTATTAAGTTAAAGGAATCTGCACAACATGTTGTCAAACCTATTCGTAGAGTTCCACAGGCAATTAAAGATAAGTTAAAAAATACTCTAGATAATTATGAAAGTAGAGGTATTATAGAAAAAGTAGAGAGACCAACAGCTTGGTGTAATAATCTTGTAATCGTTGAGAAGCCTGATAAGTCTCTTCGACTGTGTTTAGACCCAAAAGAGTTAAACAAATGCATACTAAGAGAGAACTATCAAATACCATCTCCTGCAGAAATCTATAATTCTCTTGCAGGTAAGCAGATCTTCACAGTATTAGACATGAAAGATGGATTTTTTCAATTTATGTTAGATGATGAAGAAAAACTGTGCACATTTGGTACTCATTTTGGTAGGTATCGTTTCAGGAGGATGCCATTTGGTATTTCATCAGCACCTGAAGTGATGCAAAGACTAAATACTGCCATTTTCAGTGATATACAGGGGGTTTATGTATATTACGATGACTTAATATTAGCCGGAGACAGTTTAGCAGAACATGATAAAATTTTAAGTCAGGTTATAGATAGAGCAAAACAACACAATGTAAAATTAAATGAAAAGAAAATACAATATAGATGTGAAACTGTAAAATATGTAGGATTAATGTTGTCAAAATCTGGAATAAAACCAGATCCTGAACATGTAAGAGCTTTAGTGGAGTTAGGGCAACCTAAAAGCGTTAAGGAATTGCAAAAGTTTTTAGGTATGTGTAACTATTTAAGTAAATTTATACCACAATATTCATAGACCACTGAATCTCTTAGAGATTTATTAAAAAAAGAAATTATTTGGGACTGGGGCACAGCTCAAGTCAAAGCCTTTGAGGAAATAAAAAGGAGAATTAGTTCAGCTCCTACATTATCTGTCTTTAAAAATAACGGAAATATTGTATTAAAAACTGACAGTTCTAAAAGTGGCATGGGAGCATGTTTATTACAGGAGGGAAAGCCATTGTCTTTTTACTCGAGATGTTACACAGAGTGTCAACAAAGGTGGGCTCCCATTGAAAAAGAATTATTTGCTATCTGTAACTGTTGTGCTATGGATAAATATCATCAGTTTATTTATGGGCGTCATATCATTGTAGAAAGTGATCACAAACCTCTTGTAGCGATAATGAATAAAGATATTAATAACATTTCTGCTCGGTTGCAACGCAGGGTTCTCAAACTGTTAAAATATAATTTTGAAATAAGGTATGTACCAGGTTCTAAAATGTATATAGCAGATTATTTGTCAAGGCATTATGACACAAGTAATGCTCGGTTAGATCCAGTGTTAAAAGAGTTAGTACATAGTATAAATTCTGAAGTAGTATATGGCTTAGAAACTGACTTGCAAGTTTCAAATAATAAGTTACTGGAACTAAAAAAAGAATCGGCTAAAGGTGCCAATCTTAAACAAATAATGTTATGGTACAGTTCAGAGTGGCCAAAAAATGAGAAAAATATACAAGGTAAAAGAACAACTTGTTTATTATAAAAATAAAATACTTATTCCTAAGCAATTGCGAAAAAATATGATTTTAATTGTACATTCAGGACATGCCGGAATAGTCAAATGTAAAAAAAGTGCCAGAAAAATGTTATATTGGCCAGGTATGTCAGAAGACATAGAAGAGTTTGTGTCAAAATGTAAAGCTTGTGAGAAATACAGACCATCAAATCCTAAGCAACCCTTGTTGTCTCATGAGATACCTGACCTACCATTAAATAAAGTTGGTATGGATGTTGCTCATTTTGCAGGAAGAGACTATCTTGTGCTGGTAGATTATTATTCAAAATGGATAGAAGTTGCCTATCTAAGAAACAAATCAGCTGGCTATATAATAAAAAAAATAATATCAATTTTTAGTACTCATGGAATTCCTAGGTATATAGTAAGTGATAATATGCCTTTTGGTAGTTTTGAATTTATACAGTTTTCTAGAAAGTTTGATATTGAGTTGATAAAGTCTAGTCCCCGATACCCTCAATCTAATGGGTTATCAGAAAAAGCAGTAGGTATAGTAAAGGGCATATTAAAAAGATGTTTAGAAGATCGTTCCGATTTTGAAACTGCCATATTTCATTACAGAACAACCCCAGTAGCAGGCTTGGAGTATAGCCCATCTGAATTGTTGATGAGTAGGTTGCTAAGGAGTAACTTACCTTGTACACATGAATTATTGAAACCTAGAGTACCACTAAATGTAAAAGAGCAATTGATGTTAAACAAGGAAAAATCTAGGACCATATATAATAAAACTGCAAGGGATAAGAAATCTTTTAATTTGGGGGATAATGTAATAATACAAAACGCACCAAATAAAGAATAGTGTGCAGGAAAAGTTATTGGTGAAGCTGATGGGCCTAGATCTTTCCTTGTAAAAAATGAAAAAGGTAATTTGGTGAGAAGAAATGAAAGACATATAAGACCTAGTAAAAATAAGTTTATTGTTAGACATGATAGTGCAACTGATAATTTGGTTAAAAACCAAAGGGAGGATATAGGGCAAGGACTACAAAATAATGTATCACATAGTACTATTGATGATAATGTAAGAGATACTGCTTATGTAGGAATTATTCCTGAGAGGAGAACGAGATCAGGTCGTGTAACTAAACAGCCATTGTATCTAAAAGATTATGAGTTATACTAATAGTAAACTGTTCAACTTTAAGGGGGATGTTTGATATGGTAATATTATGTTTTTAGTTTGTTAAGTTGTGGCAACATCAATGGACGACATTGGCAACACTGTGATAGACACGCGTCACGAAAACAGCATAGCAGCGAATACAAAAAGATTTTAAAGAATTTAGAAAGATTACTTGACTAACAGTGTTTCATTTACAATAAGAACCATACTAAACAAGGTCATACGAGTTCGAGCTGTGAGTTCAAAGATTAAAAGGTCGGCGGTACTGGCATGAGGTTGATTAGCTTGTTTTTCTACTCATAATCATACTTATTTATCTAGGCAACAGGAAACTTAATATTATGAATAAGTTTAACTTTGGTCAAGGACATGAACGTACATACAAATGATACAAATGCCTTCGTTTATTGCAGAAACCTTTACCACGCATGCACTGGCGAGATTTCAGTCCAAAACTACATAAAAAAGAATCTGCTGTTTTTTTTTTATCCTTTTAACGAATCAACGTAAGGAAATGACAAATTTCTGCAATCGATTTTCAACATTAAACTTGACTTTTGAAGACTTGTTTAAATCGGGGAAATTTGATATTTTCTAGTAGTTTGATCTGCTGTCTTGTGTCATCAATTCATTATAATCTTGAATAACTGTCATGAAATTTTAGTTAGTATTTTTCACATTATTTAAGTACCTACTTAAACCATAAAAACCAACTTTTATACCTACATACGTTCGTCGTAATTAATCCAGCCTACATAAGTATTCCATAATATCATGGAAAATAGGTACCTATTAAGCATTTCGTTCATAATAAGGCTTTTTAATTTACAATCAGTTTGTGTTGACTAGACTGCTAGACGTTGTATTACTTGTAATATTGGATAGAGCCTAGCAACCAGCAAGCCAGCATCCGCGCGAGCATCAGCTGTACAGCTGATCGGAGTTAATAAGGTCATACGAATACTATCGCATGTAAAAACCACCCACCCCTACCCCTTTCAACTATAAATTAACTTAGGTAGGTAAATCGGTTCCTAAATTGACTCAACCGGGAATCTAATAACTCGGGGTCCGTATGTAGCAAGCGGACCACTGCACTACACCAACAGGCTCACTTAAGATAAAAGATACTGGCAATGTGGACGATGTGGTTAGTCTTTTTTTTCTTACAAATTATACTTATTTTCAGGCCATTAACCAACTTAACTTTAACTTCGGCCAGCGTTAAACATACATAAACACATTCATTATTATTACACAAACAATTTTATACTAGATTCGAACCCGCAACCGTAGTAAATACTCGTTTAGTCACCTCTTACGGCACCCATAGGAAGAAAAGAGATAGTGCGATTCGTTCAATGTGGCCTACACCACACGACTTGAATTAATTTAAATTATTTAATAGAAACGAAATTATTATAAGAGTTATTTAAATTTTTGATTAGATTTTTATTTAAAATGTACGAGAATCACTAAAACTCCTACAACAAAGGAGCAACTTGAATTACGTTTTAGAATTATTAACTACAACCCTTCTTTGAAATTGTGGCACTGTTCGTTTAGTCATCTCTTACTACGACACTCATCGTAAGAGAAGGGGTGGTGCCATTATTATACGCGCCGGAACCACACGACACAAACTTACATCTCATCATAAGTTCCATTATAAGTCATTGACACAGGTTTTCTTTTACGAAGAAATGTTGTTACGACACTGAACTGACTTAATTTATATTTATTTATTATTACTACGAACCAAACTCAAGGTCGGGATAGCCTTACGCGTGCCACAAGTGAGTAGCTACTACGAGTACCTAGGTATCTACCTTTAACTACTAACTAGGCTTAGCACAGGGGCCGAAAGATAATAATAAATCGTGCGGACGGCTGACTGAAGACGTTAACAGTAGGTACCTACGATAGCTAGGATTTAAAAAAAAACACGATTTAGTAGATAAGTACCTACTTAAGGTAGTAATTGAATATTAAAATTGCTAACTCCGAAACTTGATGTTATCATTTGAAAGATTTTAAGTATGTTATGGTTTGGAGTTTTTAATCTCAAGTAGGTACCTTCACATCTACTTTATTGTACTGTTCAGTTATGCGAAAGTTAGGTACCTACTTACAATTCAACTTGGAAGTTATTGTATCTTAGCACGTCGTAGGTATTTAAATTTTCGATATAATGTAACACAAGCAGTCTTTTGTCAATTAATTAATAATGATACATTTTAAAAGTTTGTTTCGTAGGAAAATGGCATTGGTTTCGAAAATTGGTTTATAATGTGGAAGCACAAAAATTTAAATTTTCGCAAGTTTAAGACAAATAAACCAACGCAGGCTAGGTACATACGCATTACAGCAACACATCTACTTCTACTCTTCGGCGCATGAAGGAGAAAGAAATAGAAAAGTCGTTTGATTTCGCCGCCCGCCCTGGGCGGTTGCGCCGACCTCAGTTCGGTTCTTTACGACATCGAATGCGCATTTCGCGCTAATTGTTGCAATTTTATAAGTACTAGGTTATAATAGTTTTCTAGTATGGTTTGTGCTATCAGCTATTTAGTGTATTTGTGTAATGTGTGTGTAGGTAGGGACGTGGATAAGTGTTAAGTGTACATGAGTAAATAAACATGGTTTATTTGCAAGGAGTATGAAGTGAATTCCCTCAAATCACGGGATTATTTTGAGACCGACTGAGCCTGGCATGAGCTCTTTGGTTTTGGCAAAGTTTCGGTGACCACATGATTCAAAGGTATGGGCAATGATTCTAGGTAGACAGTGTAGGTATAAGGGAAACCCGCCTGCCGAGCGTGGCATTTAGGGCGAAATCCTAGAAAATTTTAGAGAAACCTGTATCAAGCAATTTGCGGGTTATGATGATAATTTGGTTGTAGTAAAGTACCTACGTGAGTTCTATTGATACGTGTTGAAATGTTTAAAAAACAGTTGTTGCGGGTTCGAATCTCGTATAAAATGTTTGAGACCGACTGAGCCTGGCATGAGCTCTTTGGTTTTGGCAAAGTTTCGGTGACCACATGATTCAAAGGTATGGGCAATGATTCTAGGTAGACAGTGTAGGTATAAGGGAAACCCGCCTGCCGAGCGTGGCATTTAGGGCGAAATCCTAGAAAATTTTAGAGAAACCTGTATCAAGCAATTTGCGGGTTATGATGATAATTTGGTTGTAGTAAAGTACCTACGTGAGTTCTATTGATACGTGTTGAAATGTTTAAAAAACAGTTGTTGCGGGTTCGAATCTCGTATAAAATGTTTGTGTAATAATAATGAATGTGTTTATGTATGTTTATCGGTGGCCGAAGTTGAAGTTAAGCTTAGTAAGTAGTTAATGTCCTGAAAATTAGTAGGATTTGTAAGATTTCTTCTCGTAAAAATGTTATTGGCGGATTTGAAGATTTAAAACAGTGACCAGTTCGGAAAGGATTACTGAAGTGATTAAGACATCAAAAAAAAAACTATCATTCTTGTATTGAAGTTACTTATCAGGTTATATTGCAATAAATTGTCTTCCCGCCTAACGTTGTGTCGCCGGCCTCGAGCGCCGCGGCTCGCGTAGCCGTCCGCCGGCCGACCGCCTCAAACTCGTACGCTTTGATACATACACACACATAGCATGGTGTTGTGGTGAGTTTGCTGCACATTGCGTGCCATGAATTGTTATATTTTTTTGAGTTCTAAAAATAAAAATCATTTCCCAGCGATAATATTTTGTAATATCACTTTGTTTGATGTTCAGATTGCGTAGCTTCAGGATCTGCGTCATGTTTTTTTACTCCCTGTAGTTACCATTATTATCTATACATTGCTGCCATCTAATAGGAAGGTCATTTATGCCTTTGTGATAGAACTCTGAGTATCTAGACTGCACAAACTGTGTGAAAGCATTTTGTACTGGCTCCTGGGAAGAAAACTTCTTGTCACGTAGATAAGTGTCTAAATCACGAAAAAAATGGTAGTCCGTTGGAGCAAGGTCTGGTGAATACGGAGGATGTCGAATGGTTTCTAATTGCAGTTCCTGAAGGGTCAAAACGGTTTCTCGTGCTGTATGAGGTCTCGCGTTGTCATGGAGCAATAATGGTGAAGATCGATTCATGAGTCGGGGCTGTTTTACTGCTAGTTTTGACAACATTGTTCGGAGTTCGGCACAATAGACATCTGCCGTTATTGATTGACCAGATCGGAGAAAATTATAGTGAATAACACCATGCTGAGACCACCAAACAGTTACCATTACCTGTTTATTGGTAAGTTTTGCTTTAGGACACTGTCGTGGCGTTTGATCTGGGGTCAGCCATTGCATTTTTCTTTTACGGTTATCATAAAGAATCCACTTTTCATCACATGTCACAATTTGATTTAATATTCCTTCATTTCTGTACCGATTCAACAAGGCAACACAAGTTTCAAGGCAAATCATGAGGCACCCATTTTTCGTATTTTTTATTTTATTGATTTGACGCAAATGAGTCAATATTGTGGGTAAGGTTACGTTAAACCATGCCGCTAATTCCTGGGTAGTTTGACTTGGATCGGCTTCCACCGTCTCTCTTAATTCATCGTTAATCACCTGTGTGGGCGGTCTTCCTCGTGGCTCGTTCTTCAAGTCGAAGTTTCCATCACGAAAGCGTTTAAACCAAAATTGCACTGTGCGTTCATTAGCAGATCCCTCTCCAAACGCAAGATTGATATTGCGAGCTGTTTCTGCCGCGTTACTTCCGCGTCGGAACTCGTATTCAAAAATCACTCGAATTTTCGCAGTATCCATCTTTTTTGTCTAAGTTAAATAACAAAAACTATTAAAAGTCGATATTCAAATGTTTCACATTTTTTAAAAGAAGAACATCATAGAAACCATGTGAAAAAAGTTTCATACGAAAACCTCAAACCATGAAGATTCTATGTCAATTCAAAGAACCTATTACAATAAAACGGCCCCTAAAATTAAATTTTTTTTACTCAATTAAATTTTTTGTCAATCAATGAAATAATACTATTATGTGAAATTACTTAATATTATATTTAACTAGCTGTTCCTCGCGACTTCGTGCGCGTCAATTTCAGTTTTTAACATTTTTCACTGATGCTTCGCTCCTACTGGTCGCAGCGTGATGTTATATAGCCTAAAGCCTTCCTCGAGGCATGGACTATCCAACACAAAAAGAATTTTTCAATTCGAACCAGTACTTCCAGAGATTAGCGCGTTCAAACAAACAAACAAACAAACAAACAAACTATACTTTATTTGATATTTTAGCAACTTAATTGCACTTATAATATCAGTATATAAACTTGAAAAATTTTGTCTCACGCGGGACTCGAACCCGCATCTCGATGGTCGGCATGCGAGGAGATGCGGGTTCGAGTCCCGCCTGAGACAAAATTTTTCAAGTTTATATACTGAAACAAACAAACTCTTCAGCTTTATAATATTAGTATAGAAGTATAGATACCACAAAACGATCTAGTCCTAAATTAAGCTAGCAGAGCTGCTTGTGTTAAGCCTCTGCCTCGAACGTTTTGGGCAGCAGATAGCGGAAGCGCGGTCTAGGAGCGGCAGGATGTTTTGCGTAAAACCAAAAAACCGACCCTCGACAACAGTGCGGTGGGATATGTAAAATGAGAAACTTGTTGACTGTACCGAAGCTCGTTTATTACTATATAATCATCATTTGACAACAAGTATTTATATGATTAAGGAATGCCACTACATCACCGGGGCTAATTAAAAAAAAATACAATTAATGTTTTTTTTTTGTTAAGATGTATCCTTATGTTACATTTCTTAACTAAGTAATACAACTTTTGAGCGACCTGACCACTGGGTCAAGCTCATGAAGTAATGATAAAAAAGTAATACAACTTAAGCAGAATACTTATAAACTATCACATACACACACAGAGACATACATTGTTTCTTATTTCCTAAAATAATTCTAATTAACAAAGGGTTTAGTCCTATTTTTATGGACTATATCGTATTTTCCACTTAACAATTTTATTTTAACATTAGAACCTAAATCTTCTACTACTGTAAAAGGACCTAAATAAAGCTTATCTAATTTCTTAGCTGTTTCATTCTTTAACAAGATTAAATCATTTTTCTTATAAGATATTGGGTTAATGTTTTTATCATAATAAAGTTTCGTATTCAACTTACTATCCAACAAATGTTGTTTTGCGTCATTATGCGCTAGTTGTAATCTATACTTTAATTCTAATGCGTAGTTGTCTGGACAATATAAAGGATCAACAGTTTCTTTCAAATTGTTAGGTAAATTGCACTGTTTCCCAAAAACAAGTTCGTACGGGGAATATGTTGTCGAACTATGAACCGTCGTATTGTAAGCGAAACACCAAAATTGTAACCATTGACTCCAAGTTTCTGAGTGTCCGTCACATTGAATTCGTAAGAAAGCGGCGAGATGTTTGTGCATATTTTCTAAGGCGCCTATAGACTGATGGTGATATGCCGTGGAATGAAGTTTTGTAATATTTAATAATTTACATACCTCTTCCATTACTTTTGACGTAAACTCTGTACCTCTGTCCGTTGCAATAACCTTGGGTACGCCGTACCTTAAAATAAATTGTATAAAAGCTCGTGCTACACTCACCGTGTCTTTGTGACGTAACGGGTATGCTTCTATGAACTTTGTTAGCTCACATTGCAGTGTAAGGATGTAGGAATACCCTTCTATATCGGTTCCTACAGGACCTATAATATCAAGGAAAACTTTTTCAAATGAAGAATTTGCCGTTGTCGAAATAGACATAGGTTCTTTTATATTCCTAGAATATTTCATAGTTTGACATTGCTAACATTTTTTAACATACTCTCGTACACTTTTTTCTAATCCAGGCCAATAATATTTATTTTTTATATTATTTATCATCCTACGCATTCCCGCGTGTCCGCTAGTTGGTAAAAGATGAAACTCATTTAAGATTATTGTTTTCTCCTCATTATCTACTACTTTTCTAATATTACTCAAAATATTTATTCGTGGTCCGGACCACTTTTCTCTCTCTCTTATTTCATTTAATAAATCTTTAATAAATTGCGCATTATTGTCTGTTTTAAGTATACATAATTGCTCTACATTTATCATCTTGCAAAAATTACTCAATTTATTCGCAAATTCGTCTCGCGTAAAATGCGACATATAATCGAGATTTATAAATATTGTAAGTAAACAACTTACAAATGCAAAACACTCACTTTCGAAATCAATTTTATTGCTGTGTCTAAAACGATTTAATGCTAAACCATTTATAAAAGTCAATTCAATGGAATCGCTAGGAATTCGTAATATTTCCGCAATCCTAAGTTGATCAGGCTCAGGGTCTGTGGTAATATTAGGGATTTCAGCATTTCTATTATTTAGACCTATTAGGTCATTTTCTAACTTCCTAGTCTGTGCTCTAGTCATCACTAAAATTTTACCGTTCAAGTCTTTCAATTCGTCTGAACTGATGGTTACCCTACTCAATGCGTCTGCGACTGTGTTATCTTTTCCTCTAATGTAGACAACATTGTAGTGGTACTCTTCTAGTTGTAGTCTAAATTTTAATAAACTTGTGACTTGAAGGATCTTTCATTCCGAATAAATAAATTAGCGGTTTGTGATCGGTTTGGATAGTAAATTTTCTCCCGTATAGGTATGGCCTAAAGTATTTGACACTCCAAACAATTGCTAGTAACTCTTTTTGTATGGTTGGGTAATTAATTTCGTGTTTATTTAAAGGTCTACTCGCGTACGCTACGGGCCTGTTATCTTTATTACATAGTACGGATCCTATCGCTGTTCCCGATGCGTCGGTTTTTAGTATAAACTCGTTACCATCTGAGAAATCAGGGTACTGTAGGACTGGTGGAGAAACCAAACATTGTTTTAAATATTGGAATGAGTTCTTACATTCGTGAGACCAAATAAATGTAGCGTGTTTTCTGCAAAGTTTATTTAAAGGTAATGTTATTTCTGCAAATGCCGGTATGAATTTCCTGTAATAATTGCAAAAAGCAACAAAACGTCGTACCTCGTCCGCGTTTTTGGGTTCCGTATAGTTAAGCAATGCTTTAATTTTTTCTGGATCTGGGCGCACTCCCTCTGCCGATACTACGTGCCCTAAAAATAATAGCTCTTTCTTCAAAAAGTCACATTTGGTAGGATTGACCTTTAAATTGACTTTTCGTAATCGTTCGAAAATATCTATTAGATTTTTATTATGAATTTCCATGGACCGTCCAAATACTATGACGTCATCCATATAAATTAAAGATTTTTCATAGGTAAGACCTGACATTGCTATTGACATTACTCGTGAAAAAGAACTAGGAGAAATTTTTAGTCCCATGGGGAGACGTTTCATCTAGTGTCAGTAGTGAAAGAAGTGATGTTTCTGCTCGATTCATCTAATTCTGTCTGAAAATATGATTGTTGCAAATCTAAATGCGAAAAGTATATAGCTCCTGATAATGCATCTAAAATGTCCGTAATATTGGGCAATGGGAACTTATCGTCTTGTATGACATTATTAATTTTTCTGTAATCTACTACTAATCTCCACTTCTTCGAGTTATCATTAGATTTTTTTGGTACTAAAAGAATAGGACTATTCCAGTCACTAGTACTAGGTTCAATAATATCATCTTCTAACATTTTTTTGATTTGTTTATTTATTTCTGGTTTAAGTGATTGTGGTAGTCTATATGGCTTAACATAAACAGGTTTCGTGCCCGGTAGTAAATTGATAGATTGCTTCATAATGGAAGTAGTTCCTAGCTTATCTCCGTCTAAATAAAAAATGTCGGAATACTTAGCGCAAATACTTTCTACTTGCTTTCTTTCATTGACATTAAGGTGATTTAACTTTAAAGTATTTAGTAATTTTTTAACTCTTTCTACGCTGTTTTGGGATTGATTAAATTTACAAATATTATAATTTTCAAGTGTTTCTAATTCTGGTTTAAATAAAGGTATTTTTGTTTGTTTTTCATTGATATTTAATATACGTATAGGTATATATCCATTATTTGATTTAACTAAACAACCTGCCAAAAACACATTATCTGCCAATTGCTTAGGAAAAATGACGTAATCATTTTCTAAATTGGGATTCGTATCTACTTTAATGAAATGTATAGACTCCGTTCTAGCTTCCAAAGTAAGATGAATATTACTTTTATTTCCCGTGAGAATTGGTATAATGACGCTTTGCTGATTTATCAGTAGCGTCAATTGACTTAGTCGTAAGTTGATATTCGCGCTGTAATTTCTCAGAAAATCTAGCCCGATGATACCGTCCGTATCGCAAGGCATGTAATCTAACACGTGAAATTGATGACAAAACAGTAAGCTCCTGTGTTTCAAACGTAATGAAATGATTTCACTGGAATTAATGCTACCTCCTAATCCGTTAATTACCGTGTTGTTTTTTATTAATTTGGAATTTACTGGTATTTTATTTCTCTTAAAAACTGACAAACTAGCTCCCGTATCTAATAAAAATGTATAATTATGCCCGTTGACTGACAAAATAATGTAATAAAGACCGTCACACGTTAAAATTTTATGCTCGAAAAAACTGAGTCAATTCGGGTTCCTGACTTTTTGTACCTTCCTGTTCTGTATGAGCAGATTCTATCGCGCTTGTTTGATGATCCGTTTGACCGGTGCAAGTGTATGCACTTTGGTACACGTTATTACGTTTACCATTACCTCGGTGCTGATATTGACCTCGATATCCGCGTCCACCACGGCCACGACGCCCTCGGTAGCCGTTGGAAAACGGATGACTATAACTGTTATCAGGGAAGTAGTTTCCCTTTGACGACCTGTTAAAGTTGTTATTGGTACCTGATGAATAACCATGGTAGTTATTCCTAGGGTAGTGTTGTCCTGTTGCCGGCGGCCTTCGATAGTAGTATGTTGTACCTTGTCGTCCTCTAGAACTAGACTTACCTCTCATATTCATTACCACTCCTGACGATGAGGGTTGGCTCAGCTCTTCGTCTTTGGCGGCCTGAATGGCTTCATTCAGCTGGGTGTAGTTCCTTGCTGCTATGATGGTGCTCAAACGCCTGTTTCTCAATCCATCTGCAAACTTTTTTATAGCTAAACTATCGTTTATCGGTTTCAAAACCTCGCGGGCCTGTGCGTTGTTATCGGCTTGCGCGATTGTGAGACCGATAAATAAATCTTCAATTTGTTCTCCATATTCAGTTATTGACATTTCATTTTGTGTAATATTATTTAGTTGCAATAACAAGGAATTAGCCGATTTCTTTGAAATTAAATATTTTTTTATGTCGTTAATTAATGTTTCTACAGTTTCATAATTTGACTGTAATTTCATTTTGGAAGTTTTATCAAGTCGCGTTTTTAAAATAAATGAAATCAGCAATTTCTTGTTTTTTTCATCTTCCAGCATGCTGTTCATCATCTCGATGCCTTCTATCATTCTCTCAATCGTGTCTTGTTTCCCATCTAATACAGGAATTAGGCATGAAGCCCCCTTTAAACTAAATTTCTCTTTATCCGCCATTGGAACTTGTTTTTGAGTTTCTATGCTAGAAGTACTATATGCTATAATCTTATTATATGTATCTAAAATTTTTTCACTTAAAACTTTAACAATATAGTCCGAATAGTCTTCGGAAGGACAAGAAGAGCTTCTTAACAGTTGTTTATATATTAAAAATAAGTTCTTAGCATCATCGAACTTTCTTACCGCTAGGTTTCCTTTTCTTCTTTCCGGTCCTAATTTTCTTAAACTCACTCTTATATTTTCTAACTTTTCAAATATTTTATTTAATTCTTTTTCCATACCATATTTATTATTTATCCATAACTACATTTATTTTGAACGCTATGAACAAAATTACTTTGATTCATACTCGAAGTTCGAACTAATTAAGGTCATATAATAATCTAAACACTTACAGTCTAAATATATATTTTTTTGACGCTTTTACGATTACGGCGCGGCACTGAACGAACTTGCACTTCACACAAACACTTTATTTTTATCACTAAATCACTGCTGCTGCATCCCCAACCTGAGGCGCTGTCGCTGCCCTCGGTTCTGTGTCGCGACGACCAGAGAGTCTCAGCTGGACCCTTCTATAGAACTCTTGTCTCATCTCTCGTCTCATCCATTTTTGGTGACACTTTTTGTAGTTTTTGTAGGCCACATAGAGAATTCCCACGCCGACTAGTGCCAAAAGAATGGTCAGTAAGATGTTGTTAGCTCGGGTGTGCTCAGACTGGATTCCCGAAGCTCCATTATCGCCAACAGCATTTTGCGTTATTATGACTTCTTTGTCTTCTTGTCTAGAATAGGATTTGCCCATTTTTGCGAGTTTTAAACTCAAAGATGCGTCTACACATGAAGTCGTAGCGTTGAAGAATGTTCCCGGCCATTATTAATTCTTAGAACTCCGTTGTTGTAGCGCGAAATTGCTGACACCGCGTCCCAACCGTACGCGATAGCAGGGTCGCCATGCGGTGGGATATGTAAAATGAGAAACTTGTTGACTGTACCGAAGCTCGTTTATTACT
Source organism: Anania crocealis (assembly GCA_949315895.1). Taxonomy (NCBI): domain Eukaryota; kingdom Metazoa; phylum Arthropoda; class Insecta; order Lepidoptera; family Crambidae; genus Anania; species Anania crocealis. The sequence continues at coordinate 10,642,670 of OX438871.1, forward strand.
ATATAATCATCATTTGACAACAAGTATTTATATGATTAAGGAATGCCACTACAACAGCGTCGCCGAGACGGGCGGCATCGGGTGACTAACAGAGCGTTATCAGGCTAGCGGTGCCCGCCTAACTTTTTGACGACACAACGCAACGCCGTCACAACGCAACGCCGTCACAACGCAACGCAACGCTGTCACAGGCACTCCCCAGCGATTTACCTAGGTACTGGTTTCGTTCGAGAAAGGGTCTGCGTTGCCCGTCCCGCTCCTGCGCTGTCGCCTCAGCCGCCCCGCTGCCCGCTAGATTTGAGGTAGGCAGAACTTATGGGTTCCAGACAACCGTATAAACATACTTTAAAATTATGCTATCATAAATAAAAACATATAAATAGAAAGCACCTAGACCGATACAAACAGACATGTTCATGGAAACATTGTTTGTACCGTGTGGGGTCTGAACCCGCAACCTGGCTGACCTCCTGGCTTCGTAGACCGGGGCGCGTACCACTAGACTTTTACTGAATACCTATACCGTATTTATGGCATGTCTATTACAAAATATGATCAAATACCAACTTTATTTGGTGCCTTATAGCTATTATAATTATTATTGTAAATATAGGAACTTGGGTAGGTACTTACCAAACTTTGAGCCATGGAGTTAAAACAAGGGTATTCTATTGTGGAATTTTGCTTGGAACCTTGTCGAGTAGTACTGGTGCTCTGGTCAAAGTCTGTACCATCGGTGTCGGTGTCAGTTTTATTCAACATATTTGTTAATTCTGCTTCCGCATCTTGATAGGTTTCAAAATTATGCATTTTCAAGGAACAAGGTATTGTTAGCCAATCTGGTCTAGGTTTCACACTATCATTTTTGCATAGCAAATAAGGATTTTGTTTGGGCCATCGAAGTATACCGTTTCTTTCCCGTTGACATGGCATGAAATATTTATTAAATCATACAAAAAATAAGATTATACAAAATCTAAAACTTCGTCTATTACATACTCTGGCAAATTATTAATTTGCTTATCATCTTCGTCTACATTAAAACCCTGTCCTGCTTTGCTATAAATAAAATAAAATAAAATTAAACATGTGAAGTAATAATGTGATTTATATAATATTTTTTTTAACATAACGGCTCAACTACGGCCCTGGTATGCGGGCCGCGGAATGGCTACCTGGCTACTGTGCGTGAAGTTTCACTTAACTTTTAGCTCTCTCCTGGTCCTTTTTAGTTTTAGCTTTTGATATAGTTTTTTTCTTAGCTTTATTAGGATTCACCACACATATATTTTGTTATTTTCTTCCATTATTTACAATAAAACCGACTTATAGATACGCTAGTCAACGCGCTCGCTTCGTGTAACATAGGAGAAATGGCAGCCATCTTAGACCGATGCTGCGTTCTGATTGGTCAATATGTACTTGATGTATCACTGTCGTTGGACGTACAGGGATTTGAAATAAATCATAGACTTTAAACCTTATTTTAAACGAGATATGACGGAGTTACCTTAATTTGAAAGGCACAGAACTAATCAGTTTTTAATTCAAAATTTAGTGGTATTCAAAAGTCAATTTTGGTAAGGACTGTGACTTACTGGGTTTGATATTCAACGACTCAATTATGAGTACAGAAAAGCACGTCACAATATCGCAAATTATAATTTTAGCAAATTTGTTAACAATTAAATGTGAATAATTTATTATCTAGAAAGGTTTTCCTCAAATGATCACCAATATGGAATATAAGCTTCATACATAACTCACCACATGTTTTAGAAATATAGAAGATGTGTGTTTTAAAAAGTACGGATTTCCTGACGACAAAAAGTAGCATGGATCGAGCAAAATCAAGTTTAACTAAATTAGTTTAAGCTGTTTCAGCATTTAGTGAAACTGATGTGACAACCGAGTCCGAAAGTTCAAAAAATTAAACAGCTGATGGAAAAAAAAAATCCTTGTATTTGGGACGATTTTAATATAAAGATAAGATAATCGTAGCTATCTCCTGATCAGCCCAATGATCGAACAAAAACTTGATAATAGCTTCCTTAAACTTAAAATTTTTGAAGTCTTTCGTAAAATCTGCTGTTCTTGTTTGTTGAGGACCGGAAATGTTGGATTCTGTTAGAATATAGATAGCAAAATTATTTATGTGTAAGTGTCGCCATCTGTGCAGTACTTTGCTGTGACATTTTAAAGAAAATAAAGTCAGTCCATTACGAAATATAACGTGTTTTAATAGGTTATGGGCAAATTCCCCTGATTTTCGGTTTTTACTGTGTAAATTTAGTACAAAACAGTCGAAAATAGTTATTTTTCGTGGAAATATGGCTGGGAATTACATTCAAAGCATTCCAAAGTTAAAAGGACGCGAAAATTATGATGAGTGGAGTTTTGCTGTCGAAAATCTGTTGGTGCTTGACAACCTGGTGAACTACATCAAGTCGGAGCCAGATGCTGATTTCGAGGCAAAAGCACAAGATGATGCGAAAGCCAAGGCAAAGCTAGTTTTAACCATTGACCCTGGGTTGTATGTGCATATTAAAGAAACAAGAACATCATTGGAGTTATGGACTAAACTGAGGACTATGTTTGATGACTCAGGTTTTTCTCGTAAAATAACCCTACTTAGACATTTGATCTCGTTACGACAAGAAAATTGTGATTCCATGACTTCATACGTCACACAAGTGGTCGAAACGGCTCAGAGATTAAAAGGCACAGGATTTACAATTACAGAAGAATGAGTTGGTTCCTTATTATTAGCGGGTTTGCCAGAAAAATTTTCGCCAGTGATTATGGCCATTGAACACTCTGGAATGCAGATTACTACCGACGCTATAAAATCTAAATTGATTGATATGGAGGTTTCAAAGAATTACGTGGATTCGAGCGGCGCTGCATTCTATGCAAATAACAGCAAAAAGCAGAAATTTAAAAATGGCGCGGCGTCATCATCGACAAACTCGAAAGTGACAGGTGATAAAGTCGTCACTTGTTACAAGTGTAAACAGACGGGTCATTATCGGAACCAGTGTCCATTGTTGCAGAAAAGCAAACAATCAAACGCTTTTAGCGTGGTATTTTTGAATGGTGAATACAGTACAAACGAATGGTACGTAGATAGTGGCGCAAGTGCACATATGACGGCTAACAAAGAATGGATTAAAGACGCAAATTTTACGCCGTATTTATCAGAGATAACCGTTGCAAACAATATGAAAGTGCCAGTTTTGTGTTCCGGTAACGTACAGATATCGACCAATTGTAACTATGACATCACAGTTAAAAATGTGCTCTGTGTACCAAGCTTAACAACAAACCTGTTGTCTGTAAGTGAACTAATACAAGGTTGTTTTTGAAGAAAATCAATGCTACATTCGCAACAATAAGAATGTATTGGTGGCCACAGCAATGTCAACAAGTGGAGTTTACAAGCTAAATATTAAAGTAGCAGATTGTATGCTGGCTGCACCTGCTGTAGCAAGTGCAGAGCTCTGGCACAGGCGGTTAGCACATATGTATTAATAAGAATGATTTAAATAAAATGCAGAACGGCATTGTTGATGGATTATCTTACCCAGATACCAGTGATATGACAATGATTAAATGTGTGACCTGTTGTGAGGGTTAACAAATGAGGTTACCATTTCATCATGTTGGACAAGTAAGTACAGATACACTACAGATAATACATGCTGATGTATGTGGTCCTATGGAGACGAAGTCCATAGGTGGTGCTCAGTATTTTGTTCTGTTCATTGATGATCACAGTCGTATGACTTTCATATACTTCCACAAACATAAGAATGAAGTCTTCAAGATATTTAAGAATTTTAAAGCAATGGCTGAAAATCAGCAGAATAAAAAGATAAAAATATTGCGAACAGATAATGGTGGTGAGTTTTGTAGTAATGAGATAGAGAATTACTTACTTAGTGAAGGAATTATACACCAAAAGACAAATGCATATACACCTGAGCAAAATGGTGCATGTGAGCGTGCTAACAGAACAATTATAGAAAAAGCGCGATGTTTGCTCTTTGATGCAAAACTAGAAAAGAAGTTCTGGGCTGAAGCAGCTAATACAGCGGTATATTTGAAGAATAGATGTGTAACTTCAAGTTTAAAAAATAAAACACCCTATGAAGCGTGGTATAACAAGAAACCAGATTTAAGTAGCATACGTCTGTTTGGCAGCCCCATAATGGTTCACATACCGAAAGAAAGAAGATTAAAATGGGACAGGAAGGCCAAAATGCATATTCTTGTTGTTTTTCAGAAACGGTGAAGGGGTATCGTGTTTATGATCCTGTTAATAATATAGTTACTACAAAGAGAGACATAATAGTCATGGAAGAAGGAATAGTATCTTTAAAAATCAATAAAGAAGACACGGCAGAATGGATACAGAATGATGTTGAAATTGAAGAACCCGAGTCTCAGGTAACAAATGATGATGGCAGAGATTCAGTAGGGGAGTCTTCAATGAATGAATCTCTCCATGATTCAGATTTGAATACATCTGTATATACTGATCCTCCGAGTGAAAATGATAAAGATACAAGCACCACAAACACAGAAACAGATGTCTCAAATAGTGACTTGCAATCAGTTCTACTACTGCCTGAACTGGACAAGAGAACACGAAGACCTCCAGAACGTTTTAGGTTTGGTAATATCTGTGTTTCTAATTCTATTCCAGAAGCTGAACAATTACATTTCTCAGAGGCGCTAAATGGATCAGAAGCTGATCAGTGTAGACAAGCTATGCGAGAAGAGCTTCAGGCATTCGAGGACAATGATGCCTGGGAAATTGTTGATATGCCAAGCAGTGGATCAATTGGACCTACTTATGCAAACAGGAACCAATCCACACAAATGCCAAAATCGAGATAAAGACACAGAAGTTTTCAAAAACGAGCCTTCTATCGACCCTGTAAAGATCAAAATGATCTGACAATTTTGACAGAATAAAACATTTGTATGACAAAGTTATCAATCAATATAACCGCAGTTGTTCAATAAACTAACAAGATCCATGCCCCATAGTCACCCAACAATGCTTAAAAATAATAAAAATTGATTTTTCAAATAAGATTCATACCACATGGTCCCTTACGTTTTATATTTTTATATTAAATAAGGAGAACCATGCGGGTTGGTTCTTGATTGCATATTAAAATAGGCATAATCCTATAAAGTTACCAAGACTCACATTTTTTGATTCCTTGTTGATATAACTATATGTACAACATATAAGAAGTCATGTCCTTTGAATCTGTTTTGTGTAAAAAACTGCTTGATAAAATTATTCATCCAAGTTCTACATCATACTCGTACATTAAATTATTGTAATTTACATCTTTCTAAGTATTGTTTGGTACGAATATGTAAACTCTTTCTAAACTCAATAGTAGTTATGTAATATTGACTGACTGGTAACACTGTGTCAAAAAAGAGAAGTGTCCGGTACGACTACGTTGTGTGATTAATACAATTTTATTGTAAAATTGGTTTACGGTTTCCAACAATGAAAAGAGTGAACACTAGGATACAAACTATGATTTCTAGCTGCCTCAACCATTTAAATGATAAAGATGACGACGATCAAGGTATGTAAATAATTTGGAGGTTATAAAAAGTTTTTGTACTTTCTTGAAACTTTTTACTTTGTCATTTTTTGAGTTTGTAGCCCTGTTGTGTCTAAATCATGTTATAAACCGGTCGTAATTAAGTTCAATAATATTAATAATATTATTATTATGAATGTGTATCCACAATAAAGGTAGTAATTGAACTACTTTGTATTATTATAGACCTATATTATTTCCTTTTCAGATTTTTGTGATACGAGTAACTCTAGACCAAGCAGTCCAATCCAGATTTTTTCAGGTATTTGTTAATGTCATTTTTGATTGATTTGCATTTTAAATGCCTTTTTTGCATACCTACTGTTGTTTTACTTTTTCTTCTGTCATACGGAAGAGGGACTTAACTTTAGTATGCAACAGGTCGACATGGTAATTTTCTAGTGATGTGGCATCACATACTAATTAGATTATTTGCCATATTAGGTACATTTTAGATAAAGGGAAAATGAATTTGATTTGTTCGCGAACCGGCAAGGAACCGCGCGGGGTTGCGGGGTATAACTCTCCTTTACCCACGCTTTAGCCCGTACCCCGATTGCCATGTTGACCTGTGGCGTATTATACATTTCAGTTTGGTGGTTTAGGAGTGCAAACGTCACAGATAAACATAACTGTCGCATATAATAGTATTTGGGATTTTTTTATGAAAGCTTATTTTTTAAATTATAAATTAAATAACATTCAAAATTACAAAAAAAATCTCATCGAGTCCAGCATGTTTTAATTAGCAATTTGCTTCAAACAATTTCGACGACCTCCGTGGCGGAGTGGCGTAAACGCCGGTTTTCAATATGTCGCCTGCTCCGAGGTCCCGGGTTCGATTCCCGGACGGGTTAATGTAGAAAAAAGTGTAGAAAAATTTTTTTCTAGTCTGGGTGTTTGTGGTACCTTTGTTGTTTCTGATTTCCAAAATACGAGTACTTTAAATAGTTATTCAAATTGGGATCAGAACAATGTATGTGATGTTGTCCACATTTACATTTATTTAATTTTTTGATTAATAATGGGCTATCATTCTAGATTTGCTGAGCAAGCGATGAAAATGTATTACGCATGCTGAGGCTAATAATTTGCATGAAAAAACGACTTGCAAAGGGGGTGAAGACTTGCTTTGACAAAAATTGCTGAAAACATTAAATAGTGACTAGTGACAATCATTTCTGTGCAAACATTCCTGTGCAAATTCCATTACTATTAGTCATAGTAACGAACTTTTTACGCTCACTACTGCTTCAAGTACTCCAATTTCGACACACTTGTCAATGAACGCACTGCCTTGTGGTCAACAACGCGTACTGCTTTCCAGGAAGCCACTGACTTCAAATCACGCATTGCCAGCGGAAGTTTTAAAGCAAAAATATTGACTACTGAATTTAATGTTTACTATTGATTTTTATTTTGACTGACATTATTATACAGATATTACAATTTAATTTAAAATAATTTTAATTTAAAAACATTATTTATTATTAATTTATTGACTGCATTCTATTTAAAGATGAGCCAAATTTGTAATAGATGTTCAAAAGAAATAATGAAAAGAGACTTCATACAATGTATTGACTGTAGGAACTACTACCATCTAGACTGCACCAGTATTGGAGAAAAACTTTTCTATCTTATGACGGCCGAAAAACGGAAAAAATGTCAGTGTGATGATTGTAGATTTCATATTAATATACCTACAGAAAATTCTTTCGAAGCTTTATCGGACGAGGAAATAATCGACGAAGAGACATTAAATACAGATTTTGTAACAGTTCGAGGGAGGCAAAACAAAAGATTAGGACCTAATGCCCTGTCATCACCACTCCTATCACCGAGCAGTATGCATACTTGTACAACCAATGATGAGAATAGCCCAAAAAACCTAACAGATGGCGCTAGTGGTTTAAGTATTGCATCGTTGAGGGATGAGGTTGACCAACTTAGATCAGAACTGAAAATAGCAAATGCTGAAATTGTTAAGTTGAAAAAGACAATTACCCATTTAGAAAATAAACATACACAACAGGGAGAAAATAAAAATACCCATAATAATAAAAAGAGAACAATAAAACAAAACCAAAATGAGATTAAAATTGACAGAAATATTGATTTCAATAAAACACAAGTAAATGGAATACAGCAAAATTTACATACACTAAGAAATAATCAGCGAATTGAAAAAATAAAGTGTGCCTTATCAGCAGCGTCTACCAAAACAGTGTATCCAGGACACTATTAAACAACTTTCGTGAACACCGCGTAGTGCACTATCGCATTCCGGGAGGAGGTATTCACGAACTACTGAGCGGCATCCATACGAAACTTATTAACTACACCTTGCATGATTATTGTATACTGTTTTTAGGCGAAGCCGATTTTAATGTGTCAAGTAATTATAAACAAACTGTAGACTACATAAGAGAAATATTATTGACATTAACGCATACTAATATTATTCTATGTTTGCCAACTTTTAAGTATTGTTACCGAGCAAATATTTTCAATAGAAGAATAGAAATGTTCAATGACTTAATTTATTATGATAATTTAAAATACGATTATTGTTATATTCTTGACTCAAACAAAAATTTAAATTACTCCTTTGACATGTTCTTCAAAAATAATGGAAAAATAAATATCCGAGGTTTTAAAGCAGTGCTCAATGATTTAAATCGGCTTATCCTGGTTCTTGACAGTCTAGTGATGACTGGCAGCCAGCGGCGAGAGGATATTTCAAATTCATCAACATTAACAATTGACCACGAAAATATGCCTTCCTTTCGTGACTAATTACTGTAAAATTATGTGCCAAAATATTCAATGTTTGACAAATAAAATTGATGAATTAAATGTACTTTTGATGAATGCGGATATGGACATTGTTGTGATAGTTGAGCACTGGTTATTACCTAATAACTATCATCTTTATACGTTGGAGGGCTACGAATTACGAGCTAAATTCATACGACAGAACAGTTCACATGGTAGAGGTAGACATGGTGGTGTGGCTATATTTACTAGGAACTATATCGAAACTACAGAGCGCTTAGATATTCAATCATTTACGGTAGAGTTTGTAGTAGAATTTTGTGCAATAGAAATCATTAAATATAATTTATTAATTATATCAATATACCGACCAGAAAGAGATGTAGAAATATTTTTTGCGCAGTTGCAAGCTTTATTACATCATATTACAAAGCATTCTAATAATAAAAAGATTATTATAGCAGGCGATATAAATATTGATATAACACAAAATACAAATTTATCCCAGAAATTAATTAATTTGTTAAAGTCTTTTGGATTACAATGCCTAATAAAGGAACCGACACGAGAAACGCAACATAGCTCATCTTGTATTGACCAGTTCATAGAAACTGCCAATGTAAACATGGAAGCGGCTGTAAATAAATATTATATATCTGACCACCACACATTAATTGGACAGGTTCCATTACGGAATAGTATGTGCAATAATTCATATTCATATAAAATAAATAAACGATTTTTTCATAAAAATAACATGGACAATTTTAAGGAAAACATGGGCAAAATAAATTGGTGTAACATATTAACCTTAAATAATAATGTAAATGATAACTATAATATTTTTTTAAATGCAATCAAGAACCTATTAGACATATATATTCCCCAAAAGAAAATTATTATTAAAAATAGACGAAACACTAAGTGGATTACGAAAGGTTTAAAGAAGTGTTGTTATCATAAACGTATATTACGCTTACTTACAACTACTTATAAAAGTGAAGCCCTAAAAACTTACACGAAATTATACAATGCAACACTGAAAAAAGTTCTTGCTAAAGAAAAAAGAAAATGTTACATAAATAGGCTTAAAAACTCAAATAACAAATATAAAGAAATGTGGAGAATGATAAAGGAAAAAATAAAACCCAATGAAGCCACTAAACACGAAAATATATGCTTAAAATATAACAATAAAAATGAAACATCACCATCAAAGATTGCACAAGCATTCAACGAGTACTTTATAAGTATTAGTTCAGGCAAAAATAGCAATACACCTATTCATCGTCTTGGCGCACCCCTACATAACTCAATGTACTTAAGTGAAGTCACAGAGTTCGACTTAAAAAAAGCTATATTAAGCCTTAAACGCAATAACTCATGTGGGCACGATGATATTCCGGGTATTCTACTGGTATACTGTGTAGATGAGTTTGTTAAACCATTAAATTTTTTAATAAATCAGTCTTATGATGAGGGCATATGTCCCGATGCCTTAAAAATAGCTGTTATAAAGCCTATTTTCAAAAAAAGTGACAAGCTTAATGTTGAAAATTATCGCCCTATTGCCCTTTTACCCGTAATCTCAAAGATCTTTGAGAAAATATTATGTCAAAGAGTTTACAAGTTTCTTGAAAAATATAATGCTTTAAACACATATCAACATGGGTTTAGGAAAAATCGTTCAACTACGACTGCGATATTCGAGTGTAATCTTGAAATACTAACAGCTCTAAATAAAAATCAATGTGTTGTGGCTCTTTATATGGATATCACCAAGGCATATAATTGTGTATTACATAATATATTATTACAAAAACTAGATTTACTGGGTATACGAGGGAAAACAAAATCTTGGCTCACTTCTTATCTTTTAAATAGGAAGCAGTTTGTACAGATATCACATTTAAATAGAGAAACTAAAGAATTAAATCAAATCAAGTCATGTACTAAATTTATAACTGGGTCTATACCTCAAGGCAGTGTCCTGGGTTGTTTGCTTTTTTTAGCATATATAAATGAATTACCTTCAGCTGTCACACAAAAAGTAATTCTATTTGCAGACGATGCAACTCTTTTAGTTACTTGCGAACAAAATAATATAGACAACTTACAAGCTATTATCAATGAATCTCTGCAAAAAATAGTATTTGAATTAAAAACAATAGGTCTTTCACTGAATTTCGGAAAAACAAAAATGATGCAGTTTAGGCCGTACCAAAGAGTTGAACAAATGTTATCGATATCTTATCAGGGGCAAGTGATTGAACAAGTGAATAAATTTTCACTGCTTGGAGTCACGATAGACTCGACGCTGACGTGGAAACCACATGTGGAAATGTTGGTGAGTAGGCTCAGTAGCTTCTCTTATGCGCTGCGAGAACTTCGCAAAAGAACAAACGAAGAGTGTGCGCTTACTGCGTATCACAGCCACGCTGCCGCTTGGATAGGGTACGGGATTATATTTTGGGGCAACTCGACCGATGTGTCCGCGGTATCTGTGTTGCAAAAAAGATGTCTTCGAATTATTACATTCACGACGCCAAGAGAAACTTGTAGGACGATATTTGTAAAATATAAATTACTCACCGTCACATGCGTCTACATATTTGAATTGTGTCGTTTTATAAAGAAACACAGTACATATTTTAATCATTTTGACGATACGACGAGCCGTTATGCCTCGCGCCGCGCAAATGATTTTGTTCTGCCTGCAGCCCGACTTGCATTATACAAGCGCGGTCCACATTATATGGCTGTAAAGGTATTTAATCATTTGCCTAACTTTGTAAAGGCCCTCCAAGGTAATAAATTTGAAATAGAGTTAAAGAAAATATTAGTGACAAAAGCATATTATAACTTAAATGAATATTTTAATGATAAAATTTAATTATTTAATACCATTGACATTATTATTATTCTAAGTTATTACTTTAAAATATTGATTTTTCCTTGACTTTTAATTTTGACATTATCTAATTTGACATCTGTAATTATAATTTATTGACATTTTGTAAAATTGTACTGACTTATATTCTACGTTTATGGTACTGACTACTGCGCTGACACTATTTTATTTAATTTGTAATAGAAATTTTGAATGTTAAATTAAGATAATTTAAAATGATAATTTGTATAATCACGAATACCTCGTTGAGGTCATAATATAATTTAATTACATCTTCATGCCTTTATTGTCTGCAAAATTATATTATGTAGTGAATAAATAAATATGAAATATGAAATATGATGGAGCTATATCAAATCCTAATTTGTCTGATAAACTACTTACCGTCCCTGCTGGAGCTTCCCAGTATCTTTTGTCTTCTCCGCCGTGTTTATTTACTAATTTGGTGAAGGAAAATGAAACAATACTAACTTCTATTGATGATATTGAAACTGCTGTTGAAAAAAGCATAGAACCACCTCCATACTCACCGCTGAGCCCACGTCCAGTAATTGCTAAAAGTAACGAGACTTCTGTGGCTTTAGGGGCAGATATCACTAATAATAATAATAATAAAAATCATTTATTTCAGATTTACATCCATATATGACTAGTCAAGTTAGTAACAATTCTGACTTATTCTTATGTTAGTATTGTTAGTAATAATTGGATTATTTAACAATTTTGATTTACAAATTTCATTGCTTAAGCCCGCCCCATTGCAATCTCCACCCAATGTCTTTGTAATGGGCAGTCTTGTCTGGCAGCAATTACTTTCAGGATACTGTTGCCGCTTTTCCGTATGCGCTGCATTAGGGAAAAAGCTCTTTTGCGCATAATAGCATGAAAGCCATCTGTGTGTGAATCTGCAAACATCTTTGAGGCACTACAGCACCACGGCAGCCGCAACAGCATCCTAAAGGCGTTATTGTATTGTACACGCAGGACGTTATAGGCTCGCCGTGAATATGCGAACCACAGCCCACTCGCGTAAAAAGACTGACAGAACGCTTTAAATAGGGTCACTTTCACGTCTGCAGTGCAACGAGCGAATCTGCGAGCAAGCATATTACTTCTTACCGCCAACGCCCTGCGTTCCCGCTCTATGTCCTCGTCATCCCCTAAGTCCTCCGTGACAATGTGGCCCAGATATTTAAATTTTTGCGCGACTTTTAGAGCAACACCATTAAGATAGATAGGCGGTATCAAGCGTGGCCTATGTTTGGGTGCTTTAAAAACAAGTATTTCACTTTTCATGGAATTATATCTTAGACCATGCACTTTCACGTAAGCCTCACAGGTAGACAGCAGTTTTCTCAACCCCGTTATCGATGGGCTGAGCAGCACCATATCGTCTTCGTAACTGATATTATTAACACATATGCCGTCAACGTGACAGCCAACATGCGTGCTGCTTAGCTCCTCGATAAGCTGATTAACATATATATTAAATAAGTTAATTATAATTACATATCGGACGTGTCACCTGTCTTATTTTTGACTACTGGCACCACTATGGTACGCATCATCGCCTCAGGCAAATACGAGTGACTCACACACAGACTGAAAACAGTGAAAGAACTCGCGGAAGATGTACCCCAGCGTATTTAAAATGTTCAATGCTGAGACCATCGTAACCAGGCGACCTTCCACGCTCCATTTTACATATTATCTTATTAACATTTTTTGCAGGTATTTTTGAATTCCGCTCCGTCACAATGGTCTCAACATTGCAATGACTGCTGGACACAGTAACCAAGGGAGATCGTACAAGAAAATGCTGTCTAAAAGCATTGGCAATGTCCTTGTGGTCATAAACTCCACCTACACTAACCGGGCGGCTCGGCCTGACATTCATTTTATTTGTATTTTTCCAGAAGCTTTTAAAATTCTGGATGATCAGAAGCAAGAATGTCCACTTTAAGTTGTTCTTGTCTGTTTTGACACCACTTTAATGTAGACTTAAATCGTCTTCTCGCCTCCGACATCTCGTCAAAAACGCGACCGCAACACGGCCGCCCCGCCAGTATCCAAATCTGAAACCTAAGTCGCGCCTCCCGGTGGGGACCGGCGACGTACTTATTCCATCCAATAACTTTATTTTTCCTTTTCCTACAATTTTCCCTATATGTTTCGATTGCTGCTTGTGATAGCGTATTTATAATATTACTATACATTTTATCAAGGACTAAATGATGATCTTTATTAGAGCAGAATCCATCACTACATTTACTAAGTCCCTGTGGAAAATTTATCATTCTTAACTTACGATGACACAAGTCATGATACCTTTCAGTCTGTTCTTTATGTCTTTCACCCCATAACACGCGATTTATAGGCTGCGATGTTACAGTTTCTGTTACATTAGGCTGAAGCTTATTAAGGTCACATTTTATTACAAGTGGATAGTGATCTGACCAATACACGTCATACAGTACTAACGCGCCAGTAACAGTATTTCGCGCCGAGTTAGTAACAATGCAGTGGTCCAACCATCTATTACAGCCATGAGCGTCACTATGATAAGTAAAAGTATTTTCACTACACAACTCTAAATCTACGCATGACCAAGTGTGATCTTTACAAAAAGTTAACATTTCATTACAAAATAGTTCCCGCGGGTGGGCATTAAAGTCTCCTAGTATATAAAATGCTCCAATCCCCTTATTTTCTTCTATTTCTATAATCGACCGAATTGTACCCAGACACTCACTAAACTCAGGTAGATTGATATACGAATCTGTAGGCATATAGACGCTAAAGATAACTATGGATCTATTACTTAGAGTTATTTTGACCGCACAGACACGAACGTTATCACAATCTATCACTGACACTGATTTAAACACACTTTTACGCCACAATAACGCGACACCACCGTACGGCCTTCCAAAAAGTGGGCCCGCAGTAGTGTCAACGGCAGAAGTTCCAGTGCACCCAAAGTCGTCGTTAACTGTACTGAGCAGTGGCAAGTCATGAGGCATCAACCACGTCTCCTGAAGAGCAACAATGTCGGCAGACTGGCACAACGCTCTAATATCTTCTATTGATCTCTTGAAACACTTACAGTTAAAACTAATTAATTGACTGCAATTATCCATTAACTGTTATTTCTATACTCGCCGTATTTTTACGCCTTTCTTGAAAATTCACAAAACGCCGAAACGATAGGCCCGGCGGCCACAGCTTGTCATCAAGGAAAGTACCCATTTTGTACTTAGTTACAAAAAGTTTATAAGCGTTATAGTCTCTCTGTCGTTTCATGTTAATTTTTACTAATGAAACCTTCTCCCGAGTCTTTTCATACACATAGTTAATAATGTCTTGTTCAGACACCTCTTTGTCCACATTTGATATAAATAGTGGCACTTTTGTAGCCGCCGCTTTAAATTTTTGATAAGTTTGCCCAGGTTCAACAATAGCGTACCCTGTTTGACTTATAAAACGATTTCTAAGTCTACGTTTCTGCACTAAAGTCCACTCTTCGCTATTTTTAGACTCTTTCCATTCACCATCTTTCTGAGTTACTATTGAAAACGATGCGCGCTTGGTTTTATCAGTATCTGTGCAACTATTAATTTCGCCAATTTCATTCGCTTGACTATGCAGTCGCAGCTCAGCTGTTGTATTCATTGCCACTAAAACCGGTCGGTTGTTATTATCAGTGACACAGCGCGGCGGGTACGACGCGCACAACTCGGCGGGCGAAGTAGTTGGAGTTTCATTTTCCTTTAAACTCGTTACATTAGAGGGCGACAGGTGACTTGAGTGCGCTGATTTATCACACGAAATGTGTAAAGGAGATGGACAATCCTCGCAACCGTTAAGAATTGAAAGCGCCATTGGTCCACTTTCACAAAAATTTGAACCACCTCTTTTTAAATTCACATTATAATGATCACTAAATGATTTTCTTTCGCAATATTTATTCACATAATCTTCCAAATCACTTTTTGTTACATAATCGCTTTGGATTAGTTGCAAAGATTTTTCTAAAAGTAATATCTTTTTAAGCAACGGCGTGACATCGACATGGTCAAATGTAACGGGCGGCAATTTATCCAGGCATCTTGCCACAAAAATTGGTGCTTTATTATCCTCAAAATCACTTACCGAGACTTCTGCTGAAAAAAGTGTTTCACCGCTTGCTCTTATGTCTCCCGAAACAGCTTCTTTGTTTCAAATTTTAGCTGATTCATCTCTCACTGATCTGAACCCTGAAGATGTATCTGATACGTCAACGATCGCAAGCTTGAGAAGTGGTGTAGCTCCATTATTTTTTGATAGCGATGATTCAATTCGAGATCCTGACTACTGTGCTAATACAAATTATGGCTCCGGTGATGATAGCTCCAATGATTCAATTTCTTTGATATCTGGTACTACAAATGCAAAAAGCAACCAAATACCTAACGAAATAAACGAGATTACTAGTTCTGAACCAGAAAGAGTAAATCTGATACCTCATAGTGCTCAACAGAAAATTGCGCAAGTCGATAATGAAGCGGCTTCTGTTTTAGAGTCTGCTTCTATATCTGGTAATGGTAACGCTAATACGAGTAATGAAAGATTGCTTATAAGAACTGTTTCTGTTCACGAAACTGAATCATTAATAACTGAAATACAGCCCATGGGAAGGCCAAAAAAAGGTAGAAAGCCAAAATATGGTGGGCTGTCGCGGGAAGAAAGGAAGAAACGGAAATACACAAATTTGTCTTATGTCAACTCTAGAAAGAAGACTGTCATGCCTAAAAAATTTATAGAATTTCAATGCAGTTGCCAAAAAAAGTGCCACAAAAATGTTTCAGTAGAAAAGAGATTGGCCCAGTTTAAAAAATTTTATTCCCTAGGGTCTTATAATGCGCAAAATATGTTTTTAACTGCTTTGATAAAAGAACAACCTGTAAAACGTCATTACGTCGCAACTGACAATAAAACCAGAGTTTCAAAGAAAAAGTCTTACTCACGTCAATATTTTCTAGATGGTGTATTAGTTTGTAGAGATATGTTTGTCAAAACGTTACAGACGTCTGCAAAACGAATAAATACATCGCTTTGTAAGATGCGATCAAGCAGTTCCATTATAGATAATCGTGGTATGCATGGCGGTTGCAATAGAGCTTCTCCTGAAAGTGAGGAGTTCTTTAATAACCTTATTGAAAGGTTGCCGACTTATGTATCACACTATCGCCGAGAAAAAACAGAAGGAGCTAAGTTTTTAAGAGCAGACATGACTTTATCAAAAATGTATGAGCTATACAATGATGAAGTGAAAACCGCCAACGGGAGAAGATTATCTGCTGCAAAAGTCAACAAGTTGTTTTTTACGAATTTTAACCTGCGCACCAAGCCACTTAAAAAAGATACGTGTAATAAATGTGACTTTTTTGAAAGTCAAATTCATGTGTCGTCAGAATCAAATAGAGCTGACATTGAACAAAAACGATCAGTGCACCAAGAAATCGCAAAATCTTTACAAAATCAATTGAGAACTGATATGAAGCTAGCCAAAGATGATCCCACTGTCGAAACTCTGACTTTTGATCTCCAAAAATATTATAAATTAACAAAGAATCAACTACACACAGATAGTTTTGCAAAAAGGAACCATCGAGTTTTTCTTTAAATATTATTAAAAGTGTTAATAATTTTCATCTAAATGATATTTGTATATATAGAACTAACTATTTGAAATTATACTGTGTATGAACTTTATTCAAAACTACAAACAATTTTATAGAATACAAAATTTTTATAGAAATGGCTTTTTCTCAAAACTGTCAGTGTGTGGGTTGATTCTGTTTTGCGTAAGTAGATCCAATTGTGCAAAACAAGTGGGTGTTAAATAAAAAGTTTGATGTGAATAATAAAGTGCGATATCGTGCCCGAGTCGTAGCTAAAGGTTTTACGCAGAGACGTGGTATTGACTATGAAAATACTTTTTCTCCTGTAGTCAAACATTCTACTCTTAGAATGTTGTTCGCTCTGAGTGTATAGTGGGATATGGACATAACACATCTAGATGTGACAACAGCCTTTTTAAATGGACATTTAAAAGAAAATATTTACATGTCAATTCCAGTAGGTTTTGTAAATAAGGTTGGAAAGGTCTTGAAACTAAAAAGGGCTATATATAGACTGAAACAATCTTTAGTCTGGTATGAAAATGTTAAAGATTGTTTGCTAAACTTTGGTTGTAAAATAAGTAAATATGAACCATGCCTGTTTACGTATTTTTATGGTAATATTAAGATTATCGTAGCAGTCTATGTTGATGACTTCTTAATTTTTTCAAATAATGTTAAAGAAACAGAAAAATTTAAAAATGTGTTAAGTTCTAAATTTAAATTGAAAAATTTAGGTCCTGTTAGACGTTACTTAGGTATGCGAATTAATGTAAATAAAGAATGTAATACTATAACTATAGATCAGCAAGAATATATAGAACAAATATTGTTAAGGTTTAGTATGTCTGATTGTAAAATGATAGATACACCTATTGAGAGTAAGTTAAATATTGAAAAGACTGATAGTTGTGTAGCGAATATTCCATATCAAAAGCTAATTGGCAGTCTTATGTATTTGGCAGTTCTAACTAGACCAGACTTGTCATACTCTATTAGTTACCTCAGTCAGTTCAATAACTGTTACAATGAAACTCATTTTAGTTATGCTAAACGAATATTGAAATATTTAAAGAAAACAAAGCACTATTGTTTAACATATCTTAAGGATAATTTAGAGCTGAGTGGTTTTGTTGATGCAGACTGGGCTAGTGATGGTTTAGATCGTAAGTCTTATACTGGGTTCTGTTTTTTATTGAGTGGCTCTGTAATTTCCTGGCAGAGTAGAAAACAAAAATCTGTTTCCTTATCCAGCACTGAGGCGGAATATGTGGCTCTTTCAGAGGCATCTAGAGAAGCCATTTATTTAAGAAATTTAATGTATGAGCTTACCGATAAGAAATGTGTAATTAAATTGAAATGTGATAATCAAAGTGCTTTAAAATTAGCAACAAGTTATCAGGCGCATGCAAGATCAAAACATATCGATGTTAGATTTCATTATGTTAGAGATACAGTTAAAAATAAGTTAATTAATATTGAATATATTTCAACTCAAGAAATGCCCGCTGACTTGTTGACAAAAGGTCTTTTAGCAACTAAACATTATAAGTTCATGCACATGCTGGGAATAAAACCTAAATGAAATTAATGTATTTTGTTTTGAAATACGCATTTATTTTGTTAAGTGGAGGTGTTAAAATATAGATAACAAAATTATTTATGTGTAAGTGTCGCCATCTGTGCAGTACTTTGCTGACATTTTTAAAAAAATAAAGTCAATCCATTACGAAATATAACGTGTTTTAATAGATTCTTCGTCGTCTACACTGCCTCGAAGAGATTGCTTATAATCTTTGATAGAGGGTGTGAAGTAGCGATCAAATACAATGGCAACTCTACTTGCAGCGTTATTGACAAGGCATTGTAACATCTTCTTTGACACACCTCCAAAACTACGGGGCATTTCTTTAAAAGTATTTAAAAAAAAGAAGCCATCTACAATTACAAGGTCAATTTAGGATAAACCCGTAGTCTCGGTTCATAGGGCACCGGAGGGATATCGCTGGTTTTTTAGTGGGTATACGGACCTCCGGCGAGGTCCGGAGTAACTCATGAATTAGTACTGACTTATCAGTCTTGTTTATAAAACCATCTATATGGCACAGTGAGAACGGCATAAATGTTATGGAAAAACAAAAAAACTTTTTCAAAGTCTATACTCGTGTCAAGTGATAGAGCTAATAACCGACCGAATAAATCCCGCTGCAATAAAACTTCGTGCACTTTTCCATTTGTTGATTTTTTTTTCACCAATGTTCATTTTTTTTTCTTCTTGAGGCTTTTTTTTTAATGGCTGGTGAAACCTGTCTGAATTTAAATTGCTTTCCATTATGAATTGATCTCGCTGCAATGTTCCTCCAGACACTGTAGTTAGTAAACAGTTTGTAATTTCTAGAGGTTTCCCTGTTGAAATGTTAAACAAAAGATCCTTATCAATTGAAGGAGAATATGGATTGATGGTCTGCAAGACACTGTTCTAAAAAGCTTCAATTTGGATGTGTTGTTTTTTCATTCGATCTGGGTGTAGGTAGATCAGCAGCAATATCATGGTAGTTTCTGTCAAGCTCTGCACGAGTAAGTACATGAGATATGTTCTTGTTCGCGCTCCATTAGCCTAACGTTGTCTAGCAGAAATTGAATTTTTGAGGTTAACAATTCCAGTAAGACGACGAGCAGCTCACCATTCATCGTCTGCTCTAACGTTAAATCCACTGAAATTCGTGAGACAGGCTTGAAGGTTCTTTTGATTCCAAACGAACCCTTAGCCATTTCAGTTCGGAGGACTTATAAATTTCTCGTAAGTATTGATCCTTGCAACATTTATGGTAAGCAATTTTGGAATCATCAGAGAAAGAACTAAGCTTTTCCAACATTTGTATATAATTTTGTTTCGTGGCCGCGTTTTTTAAACTCTCTTTGGGTCATAATCAGAACACGTAAAAAAATGTGCATTTGATATATTTACTACAAAAGTGACTGTTTCATAATAAATTCATTATAAATGTATAAAAGAGCATCCTAAGTAATGTAAAATGTAAATATCGTCGACATAAATTACCTGACTATACTTAAAAAATATTCAAAAAAAGCCATTTCATACCTTTCCGTGGAACGTGTCCTAATGAGGTTCGTGTGTTTGAGTGTAAGTTAAAAATACTATAAAGCGAAAAAAAATATTTTAATATTTTCAGGATTATTATTGACATAGGTACTTAATTTAAAGTTTCCAAGCATCGCAATAAATAAATATACATAACGCAAGAGTTTGTATCGATAAACATGGTGTAACAAATTGTGCGACGCCTCCGGTGGACGAACAAAAATATCATGTTACGGTTGCAAAAAAAAAAACTATTATTAAGGATTCTTTTTTTTTACTGGCAACATTTCCTCCTGTCATCTGAAGCAAAAGTTTGACACCAGTGCGAAGAACTTACGACGAACGTTTGCAAATTGTTTTTTAGAAAAAAGTGATTGGTTATTGGTGTTGTTAAAGATCGTTGCAACTTTTCGGTTCCACGAATATTTTGGTAAGTGAAATACGTAAAAATCATTTTACCTTATAGAGTTTTGCAAGCTGGGGAACTTTTGTCAAAAATACCATAAACGCGATCCTTACTTCAAAAATCTGTTAGTTGCATTTATTTTTTTGTTGCACGACCCTTCCGTGGACAACTTTGAGGTGGACACCATGTCCACGGAAAAGACTACGTCTACGGAAGTGACGCTGGGATAAATTGATGTACGAATGTTACTTCGTGAAAATCCATATCTGAACAATTATATGGTGTAATTATAATATTGTTATGTTCATTAAAATAATTACACTTCATTATCATTGTTCATTAAAATTCTACCTCTTCCTTTTCCATTCTATGCTATGGTGTGTTTGTGAGCTTGTGGGTTTAAATGTAACTATGCATTTTTATTGCTTGTACAGGTAATAATGCCTAGAGTAAGTAGATCGAAATCTCAACTAAGCGATAATGAAAAAAAGAAGAGGCGGCGAGAACAGAAAAAGCTAAGTATGCGCAAGCGCATGCAAAAATGGATGAAGCTGCAATTGCAGAAGTACGACGAAAGGATAGAGAAAGGTATAATAAGAAAAAAGAAAAAGGTGAAATAAAAAAGATAGATCAGTATACTCCAAGAGAACAGCGCCAAATAAGAAAACTGTGGCGCGAAAAATCTCAAAAGAGACGAGAAATATTGAAGATGAGAAAAAGAACGGATGTTTTAATCGAAGAGAATACTCCACCTTCAAGTCTAACACCAAGTACTTCTTCGTCATTTTCACGTGTGAATGCTGGTAAAGCTGTAGCAGATCGCAACAGAAGGGCAATGAAAAGAGAAAACATCACATTGAAGACCAAGGTTTTACAAATGAATCAAAAGTTGAAGAAATACAGAATGCGTATAAAAAGACTAGAAGCAAAACAGAGAAAAGAAGCAAATGAAACAAACCAAAGATAAATAGAAACAAGGACTCAAAGACGTAATGTAAAACAAGCAGTAACAGATTTTTTAACACAAGATGAATATAGTCGCCTCACTTTAGGTAAAAAGGAAACAATAACCAGAAATAAAAATAAAAAAAAAATACGACTGCTCAACGACACTCTTCTTAACTTGCACAAAGTTTTTAAAAATAAAACAGGAATTCAAATTTCTTACTAAACCTTTCGAAGATACCGCCCGTTTTGGGTGGTTTTTCCAAAAGCATCTTCAAGAAATACCTGCCTGTGCATACTACATGAAAATTATGATCACATAGTTCGAGCTCTACAAAAGGCAAAAGTTATATCTTATGGCTCTGCCTCTGATGTAGCAAAATCACTGTACTGTCATAATTTAAAATAATTAGAGCGAGTATGTACGGACTGTGAAGATAAACAGATAACATTTAACAATTATGATAAAGATGATTCTGTAACTTATGAAAGATGGATAACGAAAAATGAAAAGATAATGATTAAAGGTAAGGAAAAAATATGCAAGAAGTCCATTAAAGAAACGGTAAAATCGACAATAAATCTCTTGTACAGTTGTTACATTTAAATTTACCAGTTTACATGAAACACGTGGGCAATTTCATACATCAGGTCAGGACAATTCACACCCTAAAAGAAAAACTGTCTCCTTCTGAAGGTCTATTGCACATAGATTTTTCATAAAATTACAATTGTAAATACAGCGCTGAAATTCAATCCGCTCACTTTGGTGGTGCAAAGAGTCAGTTGTCACTTCATACGTGCATAAACTACAAATACAGATTTTCAGTCGCCAGATAGACATTTAAAGACAACATCAATATGTACAGTACTCAAAATTTGAGACATGACCCAGTGTTAATATGTGCGCACCTTCAGCCTGTATTCCAAAGAATAAAAGAAATCAGCCGAGAAATAACGGAATTACATATACTCAGTGATGGTCCATCGACGCATTACAGAAATAAATCAATGTTTCATTTGATTGCGAATTACGTAAGTGCAGAATTAGGGGTAAACAACATTATTTGGCATTATAGTGAAAAAGGTATGGCAAAGGCGCTCCTGATGGGGTGGGTGGATGCGTTAAAAGATTATGTGATAACTCAGTTGCAATGGGTAAAGATGTTTCCAGCTACAATGGTCTAATGGATTGTTTGAAAGAAAACTGCAAAGGGATAGAAATATATGGAATTGATGATTCTGATGTGCCAAAAATACAGGGTATATTGGATAAGAGTACAACAAAACCTTTTAAGTAGGTATGTAGTTCTTATGGCTGAGACCTTGGAAGACCTGAACATTATGCTCGAAGATCTCGGTATTGCTTTTCAAAGAGTGGGTCTTAGGATGAACATGGACAAGACGAAAATCATGTTAAATGCCCATGTTGCACCCGTTCCAGTTAACGTTGGGAATATTGCACTCGAAGTTGTTGACCACTATGTTTACCTGGGACAGATAGTCCAGTTAGGTAAGTCCAACTTCGAGAAAGAGATCTCTCGTCGAATCCAGCTCGGATGGGCAGCGTTCGGGAAGCTTCGGCATATATTCGCATCCGAAATACCTCAGTGTCTCAAGACGAAAGTCTTTGACCAGTGTGTGTTACTAGTAATGACATATGGGAGTGAGACGTGGTAGTTTACTATGGGTCTCATAAGAAGGCTCAAGATGGAGCAAATAATGGAGAGAGCGATGCTTGGTATTTCCCTACTCGATCGAATCAGAAATGATGAGATCCGCAGGAGAACTAAAACAACCGAAATCGCTAGAAGGATTGCATCGTTGAAGTGGCAGTGGGCGGGACACATAGCGCGGAGAACCGATGGCCGTTGGGGCGGAAAGGTTCTCGAATGGCGACCGCGTACCGGACGACGTTCCGTGGGCAGGCCCCTTACAAGGTGGACCGACGATCTGGTCAAGGTCGCGAGAAGCCGCTGGATGTGGACAGCACAGGACCGATCGATGTGGAGATCCTTGGGGGAGGCCTATACCCAGCAGTGGGCGTCGTTCGGCTGATATGATGATGATGATGATGATGTCAAACGAACTCCTACTGGCAAACTAGAAGCGCACGATCATAGCTGTTTGCATGCTAACAGCATTCCTGCATGTTGCTGCTCAGACATTGAGGTAGTAGATAAGTAAACCTACCTTGGTTTAGTCATCAACAATAAATTTAACCGGAGCTACCATATTGAACACGTTTGTAGTAAGCTGAGACAGTTTCTTGCAAACATTACCATCCTCAATAACCGCAACCCAGTTAAAGTAAAGTTGATGTTGTATAACGCACTCGGGGAGTCACATGTCCAATACGGCCGGGTTATTCCCAGTTGCCCCCACCGGCATTGCCAACTGGCAACTTGGTATTAAGGAGTATTAGTATACTGTTTTCTTGAGTTTACGCGAACACTATACATTGAAATGAAAGATAGTTTACGGATTTAGAACGCGTTTATTTTTGATTTAACCCGACGTTTCGAACCCTTTACAGCGTTCATGGTCACGGGTAGACTAAGGTGTTATTCGTCTTTAAAATGGTAATTTGAAAAAATGTTTAACTACCGCCACTAACTTTTATCGTCAGTTATGTTCCTTTTCACACAAAATGAGCTAACTGTGTCCGGAGTCTTCGCAGTGTTGCCATGGTTTGTGGACTTCAATGATGATAAGACAGGGTCCCAAGCAGCTGGTAAATTCCAACCATCTTCTCTATTGAAATTAGGATTTTTTTAAATTTCTATTGCTTCCCATATAATTCTAGGTGCATATCGGTTTTCCTTAGCAAGAACTTTAGGTTTATCAAATCTAATGAAATGGTTGGGCTTATCAAACGCATGACTACAGACTGCAGATTTCGTTATACGCATGTTTTTCATATCGGCTATGTGTTCTTTTACCCGAGTACCTATACTGCGTTTAGTTTGACCTATGTAAGAGAGCCCACCTTCACAGTCGAGTTTGTATACGCCTGGTACTTGAAGGGGAATGTTCCTTCAAGTACCAGGCGTAACTAAACGCAGTATAGGTACTCGGGTAAAAGAACTCATAGCCGATATAAAAAACATACGTATAACGAAATCTGCAGTCTGTAGTCATGCGTTTGATAAGCCCAACTATTTCATTAGATTTGATAAACTTAAAGTTCTTGCTAAGGAAAACCGATATGTACCTAGAATGATACTCGTACGCGAAGCAATAGAAATTAAAAAACATCATAATTTCAATAGAGAAGATGGTTGGAATTTACCAGCTGCTTGGGACCCTGTCTTATCATCATTAAAGTCCACAAACCATGGCAACACTGCGAAGACTCCGGACACAGTTAGTTCATTTTGTGTGAAAAAGGAACATAACTGACGATACAAATTAGAGGCGGTAGTTAAACATTTTTTCAATTACCATCTTACAGACGAATAACACCTTAGTCTACTCGTGACCATGAACGCTGTAAAGGGTTCGAAACGTCGGGTTAAATCAAAAATAAACGCGTTCTAAATCCGTAAACTATCTTTCATTTCGAGTATTAGTATTCTTGTGTAAAATATATTTTTTCACTTCGCTTCTAGCAACATATGGAAAAAATATCTAAGTTGTTATAATTTACGGCGTATCAAGTGGGGGAGACTGGGACGTTTAATAATGAAATTCCCAGTTCGGGGGCAACTGGGACATTATTATTTACAAATTCCCAGTTGCCCCCAGTGGGAGCGATGCCGGTGGGGGCAACTGGGAATAACCCATACGGCCTTAGTAGCTACGGTCGAACTCATAAATCCACAACCTACAAATAAGAATTCTCAAAACTATCCAACAAAGTTAATAACAAATAGCAATACGATGCCAGTGGTCTCTTTCAACACTGTAAAACATTGCCTATACATTTACAAGTGCAATACAGTTTAATAAAAGAGCAATTCTTTAACGAATCTCTAAAAGTACCTATTGACCACCCCGTATGCACTCGAGCTGCTTCTAAAAACCTACTCCTCACGCCGCGTGCAAACAATGCATACGGCGAGCGGACAACTGGGTATCTCATACCGCGACTTATCAATAAAGTAAAAGTAAAAGGAAAAATAATATTTTCTCGGAATGTTGTAGCTAATGTAATGTAACGTGTACAAGAAAGATAGTAATCATCACATATGCGGCCCGCTGTTGTTCCACTGACACATAGCGCGGCGATGTACGCGTGACATCTCACCGACGCGTTCACCGACGCGTCGCCGGGGTAAGAACTGGTTTTCGCCGAGTCAGTTGCGAAATAAATGACAGGGCTGTCGCCTGCACGTCGCGCGCATTAGACGACATTTATTTGAGTGATTTGGCTGATTTACTCATGTGGTAATCATGACCATCTTGTCTTTATTTAATAAAATAATTATTTAATATAATAAAATATTATCAAAAATATTATATTTACTTTATTTGATATTTTAGCAACTTAATTGCACTTATAATATCAGTATATAAACTTGAAAAAATTTGTCTCAGGCGGGACTCGAACTGCGAGGAGATGCGGGTTCGAGTCCCGCCTGAGACAAAATTTTTCAAGTTTATATACTGATAATATTATATTTCTGAACTTTAATTATGTTTACGGATTTTAATACAACTTTTTATAAATTTTACAGTGACCATAGTTAATTAATTTAGTGTAAGCTCCTGATAGCACCAAAACAAACCTCAGTGATTTTAGGTGCTATATTATATAATTGTTTAATAAGTCTTTTTATAATGGGAAATAAATAAAAATAAAATAATAAAATAACCAAAAGCTTCGTTAAGGCAAACAGTTCAAATTTACCCAGGATTGATGTATTGATGTTAGGTGATTTCCTCGCAACAAATTAAGAATTTTGCTCGTCTGAGTTTAGGAACGTGAAAACTTCTTTGTAAGTAAATGTTGTCTTTACCTTTACCAAATACAAATGAAGCCTCGTGGGTTTATTTTATTTTATCTTCGTTATTTGTTACAATAAATCGTCATTGTTTATTTTTGAGGTCAGCTCCTTCGCAGATTGTACGTTGCTACTTAGAAGTTAATACCATGTTGTACTCAATAAAACGGTAAATTTCTATAACTAATAGCACCTACTCTAGTACTACTTGTACTTTCCTCACAATAAACTTTTATAATCTGATAAATCACCGAGTCAATGTCTGTAGGTATTTGTTCTAATTAATTTTTATTATTTAAGATCTTCAAGACCTTTTTAAGGTGATGATGCAATCAGTTATGTACAACTGAACGGGAAGGAAACATTTTTACAGTAAATGCTACTGCTAATGTAAGTCCATAGACGAAGTGAAGAACCTTCATGGACGAAAGTACAATGTTACTGGCGAAAATCTAAGCTATTAAAAGTTGGCACTACCTTGAAATTTATAACTGCTAAAGATTTATCGATAGGTTGTAAGGACGCAAATTCCACGCAAGCTATTTTTTTGCATCCTTAGTAACATTCTAATTAATTGGGTTTTTCGAACGCCTAGCGACATCTATTGATAGTTCTTGGTTTCGTCACTGCGGCGCCATATTGTGATTGGTGTCATCTTGTTCCTTTTTTCCAATTTCAAGTCTGAAATAATATTTATTTAATATTATAATTTTCTTTCTGGTTCGTTTCTAATAAAGAAAATAAAGGCTATTTCTTAATTTATTAAGATTTCTTCCATTTCAGTGACATTAGTATGATCGATCACTTTGGTGAATCGAAACTTGAAACGGAACGTCATGATGACAGGAAGGATTAGGTTTTCTTTAAGACACTTGACCTGTGAAGGCCGATCAAATGGCGGATATATTTTTATAAAGGTTGTTAATAACAATCCAATGATGCCGAGTGCATCTAATACAGCTTATATTTGAAAATCTAATAGCAAAACAACATGAGGTAAAATATATTGAAATACGAGTACTCCTTGATTTTTAACCGGTTGATCAAATTTCTCGTATGGCGTGGTTGTGAAATCGTATATTTGGACAAATGCACATTTTCACGAAGTATTTTATACCACTAAAAATAAAAAGGATCAAGACGCTTTTATTTTAAAACACTGTAAAGTCACAAAATCTAAGAGAAGCCGTCCAAGAGTTGGACTGCGAAAACCAACGCAACATGTTACAAAATTATTTGTGCATATAAGGAACAGCGTCAAATTATTATGTGTTTGCCAGAAAACTTTTGTCCGCATATTAAATATTACATGTTCAGAGAGTAAGAACCGTTTCTCGAACCTTTGCTGCTACAGGATCTGTAATTACAGAAAAAAGAGGCGGAGACCATACATCTGCTAAAAATGTACACAAATTAAGGGCAGTCAAACGTTCCATAGAATCGTTCCAATGTTTGGAGTCTCACTACTGCCACTCCTCCGTCATTAGGAAATACTTACCATCTACTTTAAATAGTAGGAAGATGTGGGAAATGTACATTAAGCAGTGCAGCCAAAATACTAAAGTCAAAGAAAGTTATTTCAGAACAGTATTCAATAGATGTTATAATCTGGGTTTTGAGAGCCCCCGTACCGACACTTGCCCAAAATGCACCCCATTGTTAGAAAAAAAAAATGGTTGCCTGTAAAGTCGGTTTTACGGGCGAAGATTTTACGTGACAACGTCTTTTTCTCGGTAGAATATTTATTGATATGAATATAATTAAATTGCACAATAGGAACAAGGAATTGAATGAAAATAAGAATTGCACAAATTTTAACTATAGAAATATATTTTGTTTACTAAAAGGCATTCGGCGGGCCTCTCTCTCGTTCGGTGACTCATCGTAACGTTACCGAGCGTTACACTTTTTCATAAGTGACTCCCAGCCGCAACCTAATTTAAGACGTTGTCACGTCAAAATAAAAATGTGTACAGATCCTAATGAAAAGGTAACTCTCATTGCTGTGAAAAGAGTGCACAATTCGAAAGCTAAAGCATTTTATCGATTATTACAAGAAATAAAAGAAGGCATGGCTGTTTTATCTTTTGATTGCCAAAAGAATCAAATATTGCCCAAAATACCTGATCAAGCTGCATACTATAGCCGCCAGTTGTATATTTACAACTTTGCTATCGTAAAATCAGTTCCTGGGAATATCTTGGGTAAAGACAACGTAACGTTATATACGTGGACCGAAGACGAGCACCGCAAAGGTGCAAATGAGA
This sequence comes from Anania crocealis, assembly GCA_949315895.1. Taxonomy (NCBI): domain Eukaryota; kingdom Metazoa; phylum Arthropoda; class Insecta; order Lepidoptera; family Crambidae; genus Anania; species Anania crocealis. Next base: position 10,671,325 of record OX438871.1, read on the forward strand.
TCGCTTCGGCTGTGTATGACAGATTACAGACTACAATATTTAGCCGAAATATTAATACCAATTGGTAGCGGACGGTAGTGGCGCGCAAAATAAAAATTCAATAATGATCGGTATGTGTGCCACTTGGCTAAGTCGTGCACCTACCCATATAAAAAAAAATGAATTTGTGTTTTCTATACCTGGGCACTCATTCAATCCATCTGACAGTCTTTGGCCTTATAGAGAAGGAGATAAAATGCATGGAGAATATAATATAGCCAAAGGAATATATGGATATTTATAAAAATCACGTGAACTGTTATTTCGACAAAGTTTTAGACTGGAAGTCGGCTCTAAAAAACGTAATGCGTCCGCCAGGAAATTGGCATTTTGCAATCTATCAAATGAAAAGGTTTTGTCTGAGGCGAAACAGGATTTTTATTCAAGGCGAAGCTAATTATACTGCAAATATAGGAACTTGTAGATCATTACTGAAGAGAAGCATGTCATTTTTAACCTTTTTGAGTGGATACCCTCTACGAAGAAATAATGCTGAACACGTTTTTAAATGCTGTTGATGAAACTCCTGAAAGCCATTATTAAAAACACCAAGTGACAGCACGTAACACAGAGGTGCATATGAGAATTAAAGGCTCGTTTTAGGTATATACTTTATGATTGCTTACATTTGCAGGAGTAACTGCAATTGTTAATTTATGATTTCAGACACATTTTTTTGAACAGAATTTTACTGGTTGCAAACTTCACTACATACCATTATTTGCAGCTAAAATGGTGAATGTGTGTGCTGTTTTACATAATACAGCTGTAAGAGCAAAGGAGACTGTGCGAAAGTGATCCATGAATCAATACCGATACTGTTGTTGTATTAATGTAGGGATACCTTAGCTACTATGGAGACATTCAGGGATACTATGCTAAATTACTTGTCCGGTAGTTTAGGTATAAGTAGTATACGGGTATGCGACCCCGGCTTCCCGAGCTGCTACTGTCTCAAACCCATCCTTCCGAGGGAGTAGTGTCCATTAAACCTTGTTTCCTATCCCAAGTCCTAAATTTCCTATCTCGTGCCTTATTTCCTATCTCTTCCTTCCTCCTCCCTCTCCACTAATCCAAGGTCTGCCGCGCCTATGGATGCATGGCTAGGGGCGAGCCTAATCTCAAGCGTGCCGATTGCCCTGGGACCGAGCGACCCCAGATTAAGGCTAGCCTTGTCTTGGCATGCGGGGCTCTGTCAGGATCGACATGTTTTTTCCCTAGCTACTCGTGGGAACGCAATGATTTTCCAAAAAAATGAAAATATATATGGTGGCGATGTTGTTCGCGACTCATCACGCCACGTTTCTGTCGGGAGCGGAAAGCGGGCTACGGAAAGCCGCTTTGCTACGATGAATGTTAGAGGAGGAATGGTAGATAAAATAGACTCGTATGCCAGATGATGAATGAAAGGCATATAGATGTATTGTGTGTGAATGAAACAAAGAGGAAAGGACGAGACACGACCAAACATGGACCCTACGTTGCGTATTGGTCTGGGGTACCCAGTACCGGTCACGGAAGTAAGGAAGTCAGTGTATTCCTTTCCGAGCGAATGGCTGAATGTGTGACTGAGTTTGAGTGTGTGAGCCCTAGACTTCTCTGGATTAGGCTGAAGGTCGGATCTTTGTCTTAGGCGTCTATGCTCCAACTGATGTGGGTTCGAGTGTCCCCACAAAAGGAAAATGAGGAGTACTGGAATAGTATGCGAGATGTGCTGAAAATCTGCAAGGCGAATGAAAGGATTATCATGTTGGGCTATTTTAATGGATGGGTTGGGGTGAAGCGAGATGGGTATAATAAGGTTCTTGGAGTGTTTGGTGACGAAAGATTAAATGAGAATGGAAAGAGTCTGTTAGAGATATGTCTAGAATGGGATCTTTTTGTCTCAAATACAATGTTTCAGCATAAAAAGATTCATATGTATACAAGGGAAGAAGGTTCTAGTAGAACTATGATAGATTTTGTGATAGTGGATGGAAGATTGAAGAAAAAAGTCATGGACACTCATGCTTATCGTGGTGCCAGTATCGATACAGATCACTTCCTGGTGATATCTCGAATAAGCGGTCTCTTCAGACGTTGGCGCCATAGGAAAACCAAGCCTACTAGTGTCCTGGAAAGAGTGAAAGTAGAAAATCTGTAAGACAAGGATGTAAGAAAAGAATATGTAAGAATATTGAAGGATGAATTTGGTAACTTAGATGAGATGTCTGATATTGAAGAAGGTTGGAAGGGACTTAAAGAAGGAGTTTTGAAAGCTGCTATAGAAGTTTGTGGAGTTTCTAGACGCACGAAAGGAAATAAACAGAAGAGTGCATGGATGAGTAAAGATGTGCAAGAAATTGCGAAGTTGCATCGAAATCTGACCCGGCAGTCTTAAGAAAAAAAAATTATTAAAAATATGGTTTGCTGCAGTTTTAGTTTGAAAAACGTTTAAGTCATTAACATTTAATAGTATTTCTCTACTTGAAAATACACTTCACTTAAGGAGAACTGATTTTTCTTTAAAAACTTATTTTTGTGTTATTCTTACCGGTTAACTAACTATTCGGGGACAGGTTTTTTTTACCTCTTTTGAACAATAGAAATGAAAGAACAATAGTGAGCGGACATCGACAGTAATAGATAAAAGCGATATGCATTATTGCTATCTCTGTCGCACTTACGCTCCCTTCCCCCCTCTCTGTACCTTAGCCAGCAGTTGACGGATATTACATACAATGCGCGCGGACGCAGTCTTTCGTCGTTTCTCGTAAGAACTGTGTGCTCTCGTGTGTTTTACTCCCTACAACGCTGAATTGCTTATGTTTAATGGACTACTGATTTTGCTTTACGATTCAAACAGTGCGCGATATTTTGGACATCTGATTTCTGCTTAGTGATTCGGTACAGTTATTGTGTTGAAATCATGTTTCAACCCACAGCAAATGTAGTTTACTTGATCTGTAACCGTTCTGTGCTAAGAACTCGCCAAAGAAGATTGATGACTCGTCAATTTTTTAAAGAAAATGTGGCATTTGCTAATCATATACGAGTACGAATAAATGTCGCTCCATATAAGGTCTATCTACTTTATTATTATAGATGAAAAAAACATAAAAAATATAAAAAAATTGTTTCACTGCCCTTTTATAGTTTTAGTGTTTTATATATTTTTAGTGTTTAAAGTAGTTGTTAGACTCTAACTGTTAGATATTATTTACGTCCAGCTGAATTTCTACTCTATTATTATAGATGAAAAAACATTTAAAAAAAATAAAAAAGTCGTGTTACTGCCCTTTTATAGTTTAGTGCTTTACTGTGAGAAAAAGTTACATACTAAGCTATATATTACTGAAGTTTAAATCATTCATAAACAGCTGACATAAATGTATCTCAAACAAAAAATCTTAAATTCTGAATGTTTAATTCTGAGCCTGTTTGATTTCTATATTAATCAGTACCTGCATTTTTTATCAATTTTCATTTATGTATTAATGTATTTTTTATATAAAAATAAAAACCTTGTTATTTGCTATTTAAAAAAAAACGGGGGAGGTGTAATGTATTTATCACCTCACTTCGCACTAGTTACTCAATTAGTATATAAGCTTAGCATAGCCATAATTAGACACAATAAATTTATACGTTGCGCCGAACACTACTTTTATTCCGTCACCCGGTTGCCACATTACAATTCTGTCAATGTTATGTCAAACGCCATACCAATAAAATAATTTGAATTTAATTTGAATACATTAAAAAAGTTAAAATTGTCCAAAATAAGGTTACATTACAAAAATAATTTCGTATGGTGATTAAGTTTTCTTAAATTTTCTAATTTTCCGTTAAATTTCCTTTTTTTTTCTTTCATATGAACGATCTCTTAACAATGAGAAACATAACAAAAAAAGAATCAGCGAAATCGTCCAGCCGTTCACGCGTGATGCGATGACTAAGGGAAATAGAGATTCATTTTGTATATAAAGATATAGGGCATAAATATCATTGCCCAGGTCATCTATTTGGTAGACTTAGAATGGCTACATTAAGTTGAAGTAGTTTAAAATTCACTGAGTTGCGACCCTATCGAATTGACTGTTTTTAACCGACTTCCAAAAAAAGGAGGAGATTCTCAATTTGACTGTAAAAATTCTTTTTTTGTTTGAAAGCTGGTGCTTCCCATGGTGGTCCCATTTTAACGAAGTCATGATCTGATGGTGGAATCCGGGGAAATCGAGGGAAACCCTCAAATTTTATAAGCACGTATTACGTTTTTGCATATCTTTCTTAAGGCTTTTCAGTATTTGCGTCATCTCATTTTATGTTGATGAGCTGATGATAGAAGGTACAACTTCTTAACGGTTAGGAGTAGGAGGATTAATTTTTAAATATTAAAGGCGCGTATAGTCAGATAGTTGTCTTCCTTCACGTTATTCACGTGAGCTGATGATGGAAGGTCGGGGAGTTTCTCAAATAATTCATACATTTTTATCTAAAAGTCGTCATCAATATTTTTATATAGGTACTGTTTCCGGTCAACAGAGGATTAATAATTGTGTAATTTATTTAACACTAAAAAGAGAAAAATAAACTATTTTTAAATAACAAATTGAACCCTCTTAAAAAAAAACTCACTAAAAAGTACAAAATAACACAAGAACAATGTTTTATTTTAAAACCTATTTACCTACTTACAATATTATTTTAACTACTAAACAGATCGAAGTCGTTGCCGAGCGAAATTTAATAGGAGTATAATCACTACTGAATTGATTGCCGCTCGCCAACATAGCAAATTTTTTCAAATGCCATATTTGATTTATTTCATTTGTAGTTTTATTTTTTATTTTTTGGGCTCGGCACCGACTTCAATCTGTTTAGTTGTTAGTAGTTATTTAAAAGGACGACTTCTAAACCTTAGCGACATTTAGTCTATTATAAAATACATGAATAAGCCTACTGGTAGTTGTATCCAAACGTTTTAGTTCGACCCGGTTACATAAATTGGTAAGCAAGTGCGAGGATGTTTGGGTAGGTGTTGACATTAATTGAAATAATTAATCAGAAATTTCTTATTTGCGGAGTATATCCTGTATATCTACCATCTCCAATAAAAGGACATATTCTGGAACATTTTCTGACTAAAACCAACAAGGTTCTCGAAAACAATAGAGGATGAAATTTTAACCACTTTAAATTTTTTTTTGTAGTTGTTCAGTATCGTATTTAGAGCCCATTTATGAAGTAAAAAATGTAAATCAAGTTTTCACCCGTAAATATTTTTCGCAACATAGTTTTTATTTTTTACAGTTTTAGGCCTGTTTAGGTATAAAGGGAAAATCAAAAACTTATGACTAGTATCGTAATGAATGAATGCGATGTGCATTGCGTTAAAAAAGTGTTGCTAGGCGGCCGTATCAAAAATGTTTGATTTTTGACGGACATTTTCTAAGTGCTTTATCATGACATTTTTGTACTGGGCTATACCAAAAGAAAAAAATACGTCATTTGTTTTTGTCTCGTAGATTGTAATATTAAAATTTGAAAGGTGGTTAAAATTTCACCCTGTATAAATAGTCACTCATATTGGGCGATTTCAACTTGAGTTGTATACGTTGGTCTGGCTGCACGAACTTGCCACTGACCGCTACTTGCGATAGCAATAGTACCTCCTATAGTGATTCCTTACTGGATTTTATTTCTTTTGACTACTTAACCCAATTTAATCATGTTATAAACAACCATAACAAGATACTGGATTTGACATTGTCGAGTGTGCCAGTAAAAAAAACGTTCAACACTGTTTGTCACCTTTGAACGTTTATCCGTATCTTGTAACGACACTACGCTAAGACTGTTTAAACATTACAACTTGCTTAAATTCAAACGCTAATTATGATATAATACATTTTACAAAGGTGATTATGATAAAATTATTAAATGTCTCGGTTCTGTTGATTGGGAGGAAGAGTTCAGTGGTTGCTTATCTGTGGATACTATGGTGAAGAAGCTGTAGAGTGTTATTCACAGTGCTATTAGGCTGTATGTACCTAGATCTGCTCAAGGTGCAACTAGTCTAGCGATGGGCATTAAATCAACGAACGGTTGAAATCAACTGTTAAGGTACAATCAACGTATCAACGGTCTTCCGTTCATTCATGTACTAGTTGAATTATAAACGGATAACTAAGCGTTTGCGACGTTTCAATCAACTAGCAAGGCGTCGACGACTTTTAAACGAACTCGGTTAATATTACAACGTCCGTTTAACTCATACTAGACAAACAAATATGAGCTTTAGTCCAATTTATATAGAGTAGACATCTGATATTTTTAATAGAAACTAGACATGTTATTAAGCGACAGAGACAGAGTGCCTCAATAAACTGGTCGAATGATACTGGGAATAGAGACAAACCGGTTTTTTCTGGTTTGCCGCGTTTTTCTTCGAATTAGTTAGAGTTAACTTTCTTTTTAGTAGACATTTTGTGCGTCAGGTCAAAAGTCGTGACTCGTAAATTATTGCGAGTTAAGTACGTTTTGAGTTCGTGTGAATGTTTGTTTGTGTAATTGGGATTTTGTTTTGTACTCGTATATATTGAATTAATGTAAATATGATTTATAACTGTAATAGTGTACATAGTTAATTTACACAGTGTAATTAAAATGGCTTGACGTAATACAAATGAATTATGGCCATAAGTTACAAGATGCTTCAAGTGGAAAAGCAACTTGTAACTTATGCAAAGAAAAAATATCGTATAAATCTACAACGGCAAATTTAAAAAGTAACCTGAAATGAAAGCATGTATCAATTTATTCATCATTGTCGTCGTAACCAAATGCCCAGATTCAACAGCAGACTCAGTCAATACATGAACCACAAGTTGATACCAATTTACCTGGTTCGAGCGGGTTTTCCAACGAGAAACAAAGTGAACCGTCTACGATATCTTGCAAGAGGCAAAAAATAATGGATTCTTTTGTCAATAAAAAAATTAGTAACGAACAGAAAAATCAAATAAATTTAGATTTGCTTGATAGCTTTCACCCATTCTCTATTGTCGAAGAAAGAGCGTTCAGAAAATTTTGCCGATGGATACCTGGATACCAACTAGCAACAAGCTATCGAATTCCATTATGCAAGAATCATATTTAAAACTGTTTGATTCGATACAATCTTAACTGCGCGTGGAAGTTCAAAGTATTTGTCTTACTGCAGATATGTGGACTTCCTTAAAAACCAAGAGCTACATTGCTCTCACTGGCCATTATCTAACACAAGACTTGCTGTTAAAAACAGTGCTGTTAGGATGCTGTCACTTTCCCGGCCAGACAGCGGAAAATATCGCCGCAAAAATCAGCTCTATACTAGATAAATATTTCTTAAAAAATGAAGTCAACTTTATGACAATGCCGCTAACATAGTAAAAGCTGTCAAGGAAGTGTTGGGGTGAAAGCGTTTTGGGTGCTATGCTCAGAGCCTTTATTTAATTGTAAAATACGCGCTTTGGATTACAAAACCGCAACTTGAAAAAGTTAAGCGCATAATAACTCACGTAAAAAAGGGACAGTGTCTTCAGAAAGACTCCAGAAATACTAACCTCAACAAGGCCAAGAACTTAAACGCTTGATTCAAGACGTCGACACACGATGGAATTCCACATTTTATATTTTAAGACGATTTGTGGAGCTAGAGGATGCCATCCGATCGACTTTAGCTTTTGCTGATCGAAGCTTACTCTATCAGCTTGGATTATTGGACTCTTTATAACCAGCTTTGTTAGGTGTTGCGGCCATTTGTGGAGATTTGTACAGCAATAAGCGGGGAAAAGTACGCTGCAGGAAGTTGCGTTATAATAGTGCTAGTAAAAGCTTTAGAATCGTACTGATCTCTTACCGGAAGCCATAGATACGGTGCTGCTTTTGAAATCGAGCTTAGAAGAACGATTCCGTTTGGTGGAAACGAGTGGCACGTTTGCATTGTCCACTTTCATGGATCCACGGTTTAAAATGCAAGGATTTTCGGATCAACCGGAGGCACTAAAAACTATAGAGAAGGTGAGAAAGTTAGCAGCCGCTTTTATTACAGAGAAGGAACGCACAACAGCCATAGTTTCTAACGCCAATTCTACAGTTACTGAAAATGACACCGACGATCTTAACCCATGGACCTTCTTTGACAAAATGGTATCTTCAAGCACTACCCATGGTACACCTCTTTCAAAGGCTAAATTAATAGACTCAGGCGTTACTTTGAGGAAATCCATAACTAATTATGGATTGAGAAAATAATTTTGTTAATGATTTCCGCTTGTTAACACCGGCCTAGATACCTTCACCACACTAACCGCACTAACACTGATTTGAGGAGCACCTGCACCACACTACCCGCACTAACACTGATTGAGCATTCTTCATGCATTTCCTGCATGAAATAGTGCGTGTATTATTAAAATTATAATTACTGTAAATGATTACGGACATACAAATATAAAAACCATTAAAACACAAAAAAAATTACAAAAATTATAATATTAAAAAACAAAAACAAATAAAAAAGTTATGTACATAGAATCAGTTGATCTTCTAAATACGCCTTATATACGACTTTTTTAATCCCTCAACCCCCAAGCGACAACCGGTTGTCGCGATAACAATTGATTTTAATTGTGTCTGGAATATCCGATCGTCAAAGGGTATTCATCTTGTATTCAGCCCGTCTTAAGCCTGTAAAAGTATAAAGGAAAGTTCAAATGATTGTACAATGTACATTTCATTAAGTAGGACTACTAACATACGAAACAAGTTAATCTTGGCTCGGCAAATACTGACATTTATTTTAATATTAGGTAAAAGTGACGTAGTATCAATAGTTAGGTAAGTTTAGCCTAAGAATGGCCGATATAAATCGTACATAGATATTGAAACGTATATTAGACCAATATCGTAATATCTGTTATTAGTGCGTACAAAAACTATATAATTTGGTGAAACACGATATTGCTGATTCGATGCATTACGTCTCGGTTCGGTATCTCGCTCGATATCCAAGACTTATCGTTATAGGATATCACATCGTATTGCCTCGCGATACAGGCTACAGAACCGATGCAAGCCGACTGAAAGGATTTATGAGTGAGTAAAACACGAGTAGCATTAATCAGGTATTCGTACGATTCCAAACCTTCAGTTTATAAGAATTAAGGTTTTTTAATTACTTTGATGATGATGATTTTGATTTTCCAATTTAATGTAACTCTAACTGACCTTTGTCCTTGAATTCATAGCTTCGGTGATTCATTTCTAACTCTTTATTTATCATCATCTTTTAATAGATTCGGGTGAGTGAGCAAACAAAAGCAACTTACTTTGCGTTTTTTTTGTGTGCGTTTGTAGGTTTCACATACTTATTTTAAGTTGTAGATAAATAGTTATGAGGTGTAAAAAGTATTTGTGTATTGCAACGTTTGGGGTTGGAGAAGGTGTTGGGGGTGATGTGGATGAACGGTGTAGTGGCATTCCTTAATCATATAAATACTTGTTGTCAAATGATGATTAGATAGTAATAAACGAGCTTCGGTACAGTCAACAAGTTTCTCATTTTACATATCCCACCGCATGGCGACCCTGCTATCGCGTACGGTTGGGACGCGGTGTCAGCAATTTCGCGCTACAACAACGGAGTTCTAAGAATTAATAATGGCCGGGAACATTCTTCAACGCTACGACTTCATGTGTAGACGCATCTTTGAGTTTAAAACTCGCAAAAATGGGCAAATCCTATTCTAAACAAGAAGACAAGGAAGTCATAATAACACAAAATGCTGTTGGCGATAATGGAGCTTCGGGAATCCAGTCTGAGCACACCCGAGCTAACAACATCTTACTGACCATTCTTTTGGCACTAGTCGGCGTGGGAATTCTCTATGTGGCCTACAAAAACTACAAAAAGTGTCACCAAAAATGGATGAGACGAGAGATGAGACAAGAGTTCTATAGAAGGGTCCAGCTGAGACTCTCTGGTCGTCGCGACACAGAACCGAGGGCAGCGACAGCGCCTCAGTTTGGGGATGCAGCAGCAGTGATTTAGTGATAAAAATAAAGTGTTTGTGTGAAGTGCAAGTTCGTTCAGTGCCGCGCCGTAATCGTAAAAGCGTCAAAAAAATATATATTTAGACTGTAAGTGCTTAGATTATTATATGACCTTAATTAGTTCGAACTTCGAGTATGAATCAAAGTAATTTTGTTCATAGCGTTCAAAATAAATGTAGTTATGGATAAATAATAAATATGGTATGGAAAAAGAATTAAATAAAATATTTGAAAAGTTAGAAAATATAAGAGTGAGTTTAAGAAAATTAGGACCGGAAAGAAGAAAAGGAAACCTAGCGGTAAGAAAGTTCGATGATGCTAAGAACTTATTTTTAATATATAAACAACTGTTAAGAAGCTCTTCTTGTCCTTCCGAAGACTATTCGGACTATATTGTTAAAGTTTTAAGTGAAAAAATTTTAGATACATATAATGAGATTATAGCATATAGTACTTCTAGCATAGAAACTCAAAAACAAGTTCCAATGGCGGATAAAGAGAAGTTTAGTTTAAAGGAGGCTTCATGCCTAATTCCTGTATTAGATGGGAAACAAGACACGATTGAGAGAATGATAGAAGGCATCGAGATGATGAACAGCATGCTGGAAGATGAAAAAAACAAGAAATTGCTGATTTCATTTATTTTAAAAACGCGACTTGATAAAACTTCCAAAATGAAATTACAGTCAAATTATGAAACTGTAGAAACATTAATTAACGACATAAAAAAATATTTAATTTCAAAGAAATCGGCTAATTCCTTGTTATTGCAACTAAATAATATTACACAAAATGAAATGTCAATAACTGAATATGGAGAACAAATTGAAGATTTATTTATCGGTCTCACAATCGCGCAAGCCGATAACAACGCACAGGCCCGCGAGGTTTTGAAACCGATAAACGAAAGTTTAGCTATAAAAAAGTTTGCAGATGGATTGAGAAACAGGCGTTTGAGCACCATCATAGCAGCAAGGAACTACACCCAGCTGAATGAAGCCATTCAGGCCGCCAAAGACGAAGAGCTGAGCCAACCCTCATCGTCAGGAGTGGTAATGAATATGAGAGGTAAGTCTAGTTCTAGAGGACGACAAGGTACAACATACTACTATCGAAGGCCGCCGGCAACAGGACAACACTACCCTAGGAATAACTACCATGGTTATTCATCAGGTACCAATAACAACTTTAACAGGTCGTCAAAGGGAAACTACTTCCCTGATAACAGTTATCGTCATCCGTTTTCCAACGGCTACCGAGGGCGTCGTGGCCGTGGTGGACGCGGATATCGAGGTCAATATCAGCACCGAGGTAATGGTAAACGTAATAACGTGTACCAAAGTGCATACACTTGCACCGGTCAAACGGATCATCAAACAAGCGCGATAGAATCTGCTCATACAGAACAGGAAGGTACAAAAAGTCAGGAACCCGAATTGACTCAGTTTTTTCGAGCATAAAATTTTAACGTGTGACGGTCTTTATTACATTATTTTGTCAGTCAACGGGCATAACTATACATTTTTATTAGATACGGGAGCTAGCTTGTCAGTTTTTAAGAGAAATAAAATACCAGTAAATTCCAAATTAATAAAAAACAACACGGTAATTAACGGATTAGGAGGTAGCATTAATTCCAGTGAAATCATTTCATTACGTTTGAAACACAGGAGCTTACTGTTTTGTCATCAATTTCACGTGTTAGATTACATGCCTTGCGATACGGACGGTATCATCGGGCTAGATTTTCTGAGAAATTACAGCGCGAATATCAACTTACGACTAAGTCAATTGACGCTACTGATAAATCAGCAAAGCGTCATTATACCAATTCTCACGGGAAATAAAAGTAATATTCATCTTACTTTGGAAGCTAGAACGGAGTCTATACATTTCATTAAAGTAGATACGAATCCCAATTTAGAAAATGATTACGTCATTTTTCCTAAGCAATTGGCAGATAATGTGTTTTTGGCAGGTTGTTTAGTTAAATCAAATAATGGATATATACCTATACGTATATTAAATATCAATGAAAAACAAACAAAAATACCTTTATTTAAACCAGAATTAGAAACACTTGAAAATTATAATATTTGTAAATTTAATCAATCCCAAAACAGCGTAGAAAGAGTTAAAAAATTACTAAATACTTTAAAGTTAAATCACCTTAATGTCAATGAAAGAAAGCAAGTAGAAAGTATTTGCGCTAAGTATTCCGACATTTTTTATTTAGACGGAGATAAGCTAGGAACTACTTCCATTATGAAGCAATCTATCAATTTACTACCGGGCACGAAACCTGTTTATGTTAAGCCATATAGACTACCACAATCACTTAAACCAGAAATAAATAAACAAATCAAAAAAATGTTAGAAGATGATATTATTGAACCTAGTACTAGTGACTGGAATAGTCCTATTCTTTTAGTACCAAAAAAATCTAATGATAACTCGAAGAAGTGGAGATTAGTAGTAGATTACAGAAAAATTAATAATGTCATACAAGACGATAAGTTCCCATTGCCCAATATTACGGACATTTTAGATGCATTATCAGGAGCTATATACTTTTCGCATTTAGATTTGCAACAATCATATTTTCAGACAGAATTAGATGAATCGAGCAGAAACATCACTTCTTTCACTACTGACACGGGTCAATACCAGATGAAACGTCTCCCCATGGGACTAAAAATTTCTCCTAGTTCTTTTTCACGAGTAATGTCAATAGCAATGTCAGGTCTTACCTATGAAAAATCTTTAATTTATATGGATGACGTCATAGTATTTGGACGGTCCATGGAAATTCATAATAAAAATCTAATAGATATTTTCGAACGATTACGAAAAGTCAATTTAAAGGTCAATCCTACCAAATGTGACTTTTTGAAGAAAGAGCTATTATTTTTAGGGCACGTAGTATCGGCAGAGGGAGTGCGCCCAGATCCAGAAAAAATTAAAGCATTGCTTAACTATACGGAACCCAAAAACGCGGACGAGGTACGACGTTTTGTTGCTTTTTGCAATTATTACAGGAAATTCATACCGGCATTTGCAGAAATAACATTACCTTTAAATAAACTTTGCAGAAAACACGCTACATTTATTTGGTCTCACGAATGTAAGAACTCATTCCAATATTTAAAACAATGTTTGGTTTCTCCACCAGTCCTACAGTACCCTGATTTCTCAGATGGTAACGAGTTTATACTAAAAACCGACGCATCGGGAACAGCGATAGGATCCGTACTATGTAATAAAGATAACAGGCCCGTAGCGTACGCGAGTAGACCTTTAAATAAACACGAAATTAATTACCCAACCATACAAAAAGAGTTACTAGCAATTGTTTGGAGTGTCAAATACTTTAGGCCATACCTATACGGGAGAAAATTTACTATCCAAACCGATCACAAACCGCTAATTTATTTATTCGGAATGAAAGATCCTTCAAGTCGTTTATTAAAATTTAGACTACAACTAGAAGAGTACGACTACAATGTTGTCTACATTAGAGGAAAAGATAACACAGTCGTAGACGCATTGAGTAGGGTAACCATCAGTTCAGACGAATTGAAAGACTTGAACGGTAAAATTTTAGTGATGACTAGGGCACAGACTAGGAAGTTAGAAAATGACCTAATAGGTCTAAATAATAGAAATGCTGAAATCCCTAATATTACCACAGACCCTGAGCCTGATCAACTTAGGATTGCGGAAATATTACGAATTCCTAGCGATTCCATTGAATTGACTTTTATAAATGGTTTAGCATTAAATCGTTTTAGACACAGGAATAAAATTGATTTCGAAAGTGAGTGTTTTGCATTTGTAAGTTGTTTACTTACAATATTTATAAATCTCGATTATATGTCGCATTTTACGCGAGACGAATTTGCGAATAAATTGATTAATTTTTGCAAGATGATAAATGTAGAGCAATTATGTATACTTAAAACAGACAATAATGCGCAATTTATTAAAGATTTATTAAATGAAATAAGAGAGAGAGAAAAGTGGTCCGGACCACGAATAAATATTTTGAGTAATATTAGAAAAGTAGTAGATAATGAGGAGAAAACAATAATCTTAAATGACTTTCATCTTTTACCAACTAGCGGACACGCGGGAATGCGTAGGATGATAAATAATATAAAAAATAAATATTATTGGCCTGGATTAGAAAAAAGTGTACGAGAGTATGTTAAAAAATGTAAGCAATGTCAAACTATGAAATATTCTAGGAATATAAAAGAACCTATGTCTATTTCGACAACGGCAAATTCTTCATTTGAAAAAGTTTTCCTTGATATTATAGGTCCTGTAGAAACCGATATAGAAGGGTATTCCTACATCCTTACACTGCAATGTGAGCTAACAAAGTTCATAGAAGCATACCCGTTACGTCACAAAGACACGGTGAGTGTAGCACGAGCTTTTATACAATTTATTTTAAGGTACGGCGTACCCAAGGTTATTGCAACGGACAGAGGTACAGAGTTTACGTCAAAAGTAATGGAAGAGGTATGTAAATTATTAAATATTACAAAACTTCATTCCACGGCATATCACCATCAGTCTATAGGCGCCTTAGAAAATATGCACAAACATCTCGCCGCTTTCTTACGAATTCAATGTGACGGACACTCAGAAACTTGGAGTCAATGGTTACAATTTTGGTGTTTCGCTTACAATACGACGGTTCATAGTTCGACAACATATTCCCCGTACGAACTTGTTTTTGGGAAACAGTGCAATTTACCTAACAATTTGAAAGAAACTGTTGATCCTTTATATTGTCCAGACAACTACGCATTAGAATTAAAGTATAGATTACAACTAGCGCATAATGACGCAAAACAACATTTGTTGGATAGTAAGTTGAATACGAAACTTTATTATGATAAAAACATTAACCCAATATCTTATAAGAAAAATGATTTAATCTTGTTAAAGAATGAAACAGCTAAGAAATTAGATAAGCTTTATTTAGGTCCTTTTACAGTAGTAGAAGATTTAGGTTCTAATGTTAAAATAAAATTGTTAAGTGGAAAATACGATATAGTCCATAAAAATAGGACTAAACCCTTTGTTAATTAGAATTATTTTAGGTAATAAGAAACAATGTATGTCTCTGTGTGTGTATGTGATAGTTTATAAGTATTCTGTTTAAGTTGTATTACTTTTTTATCATTACTTCATGAGCTTGACCCAGTGGTCAGGTCGCTCAAAAGTTGTATTACTTAGTTAAGAAATGTAACATAAGGATACATCTTAACAAAAAAAAAACATTAATTGTATTTTTTTTTTAATTAGCCCCGGTGATGTAGTGGCATTCCTTAATCATATAAATACTTGTTGTCAAATGATGATTAGATAGTAATAAACGAGCTTCGGTACAGTCAACAAGTTTCTCATTTTACATATCCCACCGCAACGGAATGAGGTGGCAAATGAAGAGACGAGCATGAATTAACAGAATATATTTATTCGCTCCGGCTAAGCTTACCACCTCTTAAATTGGGAACACAGAAATCTCAGGCGTGAGTCCTTTGTAAGGCTCTGAATTACTCCTACTTCTGAGCGAGTTGTACCACCAAACTTATCATGTAAATTTTACTAAACGGAATAATCTAAATTTAATTATGAACGGAATGCTATTAAACGGCAACCGGAATTGTAGACTGCTAACTGGATTAAGAAGATGTTTCCACTTACTTCATCAAAGATAGGGTAGGGTAACCTTATGCATCCACGTGGCGTGGTACCAACCCGAATCTCATCAAGACAAGCTTCTTGCGTCGTTCATTTGATCAGCGGAAAGTCAGCGTAAAACGGAAGGTAATATGCTAAGCCTGGTAGCCAAACCAAGCGAAACGGCCATCAAAAGATCTGAAAGAAACCACTTATGTCACAGACCTGCAGTAAGCGACCCAATGAACGAAATCCTTCGAAATCAGCAAATATACGGCACTTAGACCGGAACAAAATAATAATTATTTAACGGCGATTATGAGCCGGTAACAAAATTCTGGTGTCGGCCTCCATCTTTCTCCTTCGGTTTCCTGGCCGACAGCCAGAGCGAAGGTGTCCTCCTCGACATCCTCACAACCCCAAGCTGTATACCGAAATGAAATCAATCAAAATGAAATCCTCGAACGAAACCTCGAAATTGCAAAAATGCAAATCATTGTCACGAAGGAACTTCTGAGTGCTTAACACACCAACTCAAATCTCCCAAAAACAATCAAAATATCACAAAGAACTATTTCTTTGTAAAAAAAACAAATCTACAAAGAAAACACTCAAACTTTTTAGGTTATTAATTTACATCATTTTAATATTCAAATTACAATTATTATTTACTAAAGTCTGGTTGTTTAATTAAATTGTTTTCTTTACCAACCAATCCTCAAGACAAGTATTTTTCCCTTATAAATTCCCAATGTTTGTAAACCTGCAACACTACTATTTTTATTAACTTTCTAAACATCTGTCGAAGGTCGAACGTCATTCTGCCACACGGAAAAAAAAGATTATCTACAATACTACAAGAACGTTTAGTTAACACATTTTGATAAAACATAATTGACATGTATAAAATGTAAAAACCGCCTTTTCCATTTGGATTGTATAGACGGCTCAAACAGCGTAAAAATATATCATATAACATCTCGTTGGTCAAGTGGTTTGGCCATGATTTCGGGTTCCTGGGTTCGATCCCCAGGTTGGGCAACAAGAGTTTAAAATTTTCGAAAATTGATCGGGTTTTTTATCAGCATTTTGCAAGCAACCCTGCAACTGTGGTGATTATGCCCGTTACCCATCATTGCTGGGGTACCTACCTAACTTGAATTCAATGATGCTAGGCTTTTGCACTGCAGTGGGATGATTATTGGCCATTACTTTTGTAGTACTCCGAAATCACTGAGATGTTACTAAAACAATGAGCAAATCCCAACGAACATCTTCTTGTTCCCATTCCCTTTTAGCTTGCTCACAGTCAAGACGAAGGTGTACATATTTGTACCTGCTGACATATACTTTATTTGATACAAAGTGAGCCGACATTCAAAATTATGACCTACTCAATTTAAGAATAAACAATGGACCTCTATTGGATGATGGTGTTAAGTTTCCGACCAAGACCAAGAGTTAATCTTTCATACCATTGGCAGCATTACTATAGCGAACATGGGGTCGTATCTATGGTGAGTATTATTTTAAATATTACGTTCCTGTTTTAGGTTTTCTCTAAAAAATTTATTTTTTGTAGGTACTACTCTCAATTTATGACAAGTGATGAATACAAATTATAATATGCTAAATAGCTAGCTGAGAAACTATTAAGTTTGGTGTTTTATTATATTATAATAACTAGTTGGAAATGCGTAACCAAATATCACAAAAATCCATCCAGCCAATTTTCTAGATCTAAATGACATGACTTTCTTTTATATTAAAACATAATATATAAAAAATATGTTGTGCCTAAGGGAAACTTCTTTTTCTTTGTTTTAGTTGTATGAAACCGGTTGCCACTTTTTCGCCAAGTGAAACCCAAGCTGACGAAGATGGAGCCCTCGCCACTGGCACGGGAACGTGGCGGGCTAGGCCTCCGTCACCAGCATCTGATTACTCCGTGCCGAGCGGCCAATGGCGAGGCCACACCAACTCTTTAAATTCGTCAACATCGTCATCGCTAGAGCTTTCGACCTTTTGGCCGAGCTCATCGTCGTCAGCGTCAGAGTGTGATTTGTGTATTAGATTAAATTAAGTATTTAAAAATATAAATAATTGTAAGTATTTCATTGTTTTATTTTTGACTATCCTACCAAACTATAACTAACAAGATATAAAAAGCGATATTTAAATCAGTTTTCTTCAAAAAAAAACTGTTGAGTCTACGAAAACCGGGTTGAGATAAATAAAAATATCGTTTCATGAAATAAGTGACTTGTAAACATTAACTTATGATTCTCGTTAAACATGATTTTTGTAACAATTACTTTTAAATCGTTTTGATTAACCACGTAACATGATAAATACAAATAGGTTTGTAAAAATTATGATGCATCTGTAACGGTGAAAATACGCATTGTAATCTGTACCCGTCAAATAAATAACTGCGGTAAAAGCGGAGAGGAACGGGGGAGGGGGGCGGTAACCGCCAACTGCCAAAAAAACACATGCTTGCAAGCAAGCAGGTCGAAACCAGTTGCAACCTGACTCGACAGTCCCCTTCCCTGGCCGTCCGCCGGCCGCCCCGGTGTTGTTTGTTTGATTTGATTATTTATTTGTTGTGTGTCGTCTACGCCGCCGGCGCGAGTACAGTGTTTTGCCTGGCCTCAGATTATAAAACAAAAGGCAGATGGAACATATGCGTCAAACAGTGTGACGGGGCCTATAATTCATTGTGTGCGTGACAACCATGTGACTACACGTGTATTTATGTGTGGATAATGTTACCAGATATTGAAATAAAATCTCCCACATTTTTTCTAACAATGGTAACGATAAGAATGTTCTTTTGCAACAATACATTTAATGTAAAGAATAAAGTTTAGATAGAACAATGTAAGTATGTAATGTATTCTATTCTATACTTTATTCAGTTGGTTTTTGCTTATATCACACACACTTTAAGTTTTTAAAATTAAAAAAACATAAATTAATTAAGTATTTGAAATATTAATTTCAATCATACATATTAAATAATACATTTAATATTAAATATACACTTGAGTGCAATAAATTAGGGTCCCATAAAGATACATGAAAATCTTAAAAACTAACACTAATAAACTTTAATTTTACAAACATTACAGACACAAACAATTTTAACAACCTTTATTTTGCACTAATTTCTTATAATATTGCCGCTTAGCGTCCAAAGATCGAGAATTTGTTTCTAATTTTGCTATATAGTGCAACCGTACCATTAAATAGTTTTCTATCAATAATTTTATCAGATTCACTTTATGATCAACTCCGTGGTATAGATGATCATCCACCAATTGAATGAAAATCGTATGGTTGCCAATAAAACTCTTTAGAATCTGTGAAGTGATGTACCTATAATTGTTTTGTGTTTTAATGAAAACATTTTCTTTAAAAATTTTTCTTATTACTATTTCAGCCGCTGCACAAACCTTAAAAGTGTCTGTGGAGGGAAAAATTAACCCTCCTTTATCTCTCAAATCAATCAATTTGTGAAAATCTTGTTTATATTATGTAAAAATGTAATGATAAGCAAGGTTCACATTTGACTATTTTTTTAACATATCGAATGACCCAGCAATATATCCAACGATTACTTTTTTCATGACATTGAAAATTGGAACTTCTAAATACTGTGCTAAATTGTTCACATCTGCAGGCAAGTCCTTTATAAAACTCAAAGAAACATTTTCAGAATCGTCAATCTCTTCTTGACGGTATGAAGGAGATGTCGAATTAATAATTCGTATAGCAGAA
The DNA here is from genome assembly GCA_949315895.1 of Anania crocealis. Taxonomy (NCBI): domain Eukaryota; kingdom Metazoa; phylum Arthropoda; class Insecta; order Lepidoptera; family Crambidae; genus Anania; species Anania crocealis. The sequence continues at coordinate 10,690,921 of OX438871.1, forward strand.
GTACACGTCAATATTGCGATATTTTCTAACGGAATGCAATTGCCAGTTTCTAAACTTCTCATTTCTAAATGCGTTAACAATTTTCGGTATATGGCTTTAAACTGTTTTACGTTAGGGTTATCATTATGGCCTCCATACATCCTGACACAGCCAAAAAATATTTCCAGATGGTCCTGGCTAATTTTGTACGTAGGTAGAAACACCAAGCATTTTTCCTTTTCTATTAGCCTCTCGTAAAGTGACTTTAAACTTGAGATATTTATTAATGTGCCAATAAAACCAGGTTTACATTTTGATTCGACTACTCTTTTATAAAATCGCGTTATAACGTAAGTTGTTCGACCATCTTTTTTAACTTTTCTTTTAGTAACAGTTTTTATTTGCAAATTTTGAATGTAGTCATGAAGTTGGTCCAAGAATGTATAAATCTCAGTTTTGTTCCCTTTATACATGGGTTTCCTATATGTCGTTCTTTATTATTATTGAACAAACTCTTTAGTGGGTTGTGATATTTCAAAATCTGGCAATTTTAACTCGTTTCTACAAAACAACAGAGCCTTCGCAACACTCCTGCTTAACGTCTGAGTGGCAAGCTTTAACTTCATTATTTGATTTCTAAAGGCAATGTGTCTTTTAGTTATTTTATTAGCCAAGTGTAGGCCTTCATCTTCCTGTAACTGATTAAGTTTTACTAAATAGTTCCAGTCGACTATTTCTTCATTTTTATTCAGAAATTCTTTTTTTGCCTCTTACTGGTTCCGAAGTAGTTTAATAACGTGACTCGGGTCTAAAAAACACGCCACTTCGCTGGAGTCTGAGGGGTGTGGAAAAGTTGTTTTAATACTTGCAGTATCGGTTATACTACAACGAAGAAGCTCCATTGTAGTAAAATTTGTAGCATGCCCATCGAATGTTATTAATACAACTTTGACTCCAGCTTCATGACATTTCATGAGGCAAAGTTTAACTAAATTAGATTTCTGTTCCCCAGTCAAATTGTTTGTCAAAAAATACCCCAGAGGCATCTTAAATCGTTGGTTTATTCCAACCAGCATAAATACAAATGCTTGAGAAGCCAAAGTAGTAGAAACAGTAATTTCATCGCCCATATCAACAACCCCTATGTACTGTTTACTATCCCATAGCTTCTGCTGGCGCAACGCCATTTCATCGAACATTAGCGCACAAATGAGCTTATAAGGAGAATTCTCTGCCATTTTTTGCATCGCCGCGAAAGCTTCTTGGGTAAATCCAGGTTCGCTTTTAACGTGGGTGTACCATTTTGCTAATGTTTTAGGGTGTGGAAGACAACAATTGAAGGGTTTTCTGACATAGTCGTAGCCCTTTGGAGAGTTAAAATTTAAAGACAAACAAAATTTTCTAATGGCTGGGGAATATTTAATATTTTTTTTACCGGAACGTCTTAGGTATAAATTATTAAAAAGCTTAAATTATTAAAAGGTTGCTATTATATTCTCACTTAATAAGTTGTGTGTATCGTAGTTAATGAAGTTTTTATCTTTTAACTCTTTCAATATATTCTTAAGTAAAGAATTCCTTTTTTGTAGTCGTCGAATTTTTTGTTGCAATGTTTTTATCTTTAGCTTAGCTGTAACTCGTAACATCCGGTGCATTCTTAAATCTTTTCTTAATTTGTTTTTTCTGGGTGTATCAAATATAGAGTCCAGGTCTGAATCTCTAATTTCAGGTTCTACAGAATTGTCTTGAACAGGTATTGCGAATTATTGAACCTGGGGTGAGTTTGAAGAACCCATAGAACTCTCAATTAAATTCAATTCTACCGATAATGATAAATTCTGTGTCGGTTTTGATGTTTTTTTAATCAAGCGACGACCCTTTTCAGTAAAGTATATGTCATTCTCCTTATAATGTAATGAACATACAACACAAAATTTAGAAGGCTGCCAATTATTGTCTTGCCTACTTTGGCGAATAATAGATACCCATTCATCGCGTAAAACAATATCTGTAGGCAATCTGCAACAATAAATAATAACAAAATTGTACACTCAGTAAAGTTTCCTTTACAGTGAGTATGCTAATAAGTTATGGTACTTTTTATTCGCATTTTATATACCGTGTAAAAAAATTAAAGTTTATAATCAGGCTTTAGAATTAAGCTAGTCATTGTCAAAGTGTTTACAATATATCAAACCCGCATCTCCTAGCATGCGGGGCGGGCGCTGTATCGTTATGCCACCGAGACACTGCTACTCAGTGCAAATTTTTCTAACATAATCTTAACGCTGTAAGCCAGTTGCTTACCCTTATAGTACATGGGCTTATGCCGGTTCTTCACATAGTGGTACCACATTGCGGGTAGGCAATTTGCTTCCTTGTACTGAACAATAATAATTGTTCCTTTGAGATGACAACCCTCTTACAAAAAAGTTTATTTTTTGGCTCCGGGAAAAGAAAAAATTGGATAGCCTATCAGACCAGAAGTTGCCCTACACGGGCGAAAATTATGACAGAAGGTCTTTGTAAAGAAGCACGCTCCAATATCTAGGAAAATACAAACTCCTTCTTATTTACAAAATGAAGTCATCAATTTTAAAACCCAGCCATTAACGGCTTCAATTTCTGAACCTTCAATTAGAAGAGACAGCCAAATTGTTTTATCGACAGAACCTGACAGGAAATTGAGGACTTGGGCAGATCCCTTACATTACCTGAATTCCAGTTCTAGAAAATTCCTTGCCTTGTCTTGAGCTGATAAGAATATCCAAGAATAAGTAAAAATTTACAGCTTTAAATACCTTATTTATAAATGGCTTGAGATTACAAATGATGATGAATCATGGGGGATATGAAATCCTTTTCGAACTTGAAAAAACTTTTTCTAAATAATTATAGGTATAGACATTTTGATCTTGAGAATATTATAACTGCTTACAAACTTATGTCTATTATATGGCATCAAAAGATTTGAAAGAAACTTATTACTGAACCGGGATTTCCAATGTAATGTTATATATAATATATTTATAGAAAATATTGTATTTACCTTCTCAACGATTTGAAGGAAGCAAACAATTGCAAAGATAACATTATTGTTGCATGCAAACTCTTACATATCTTAAGTTATGAACTTTGAGAAAAGTGCACTTGTTCCCAATTAAAATTTCAAATACTCGTACTTATGAGTTATTTTAAAATTCCACAGACTGATTTGAAATTTATTTATTTAAACCTTCAGTCGAGAAGTAAACTTAAATCTAAAAATACAGAGTGTTCAAAAGTAACCTTTGTGTCTGAACTGGGGTACCCTGTATTTTTTTTTAGACTTATAGTCTAAAAAGTTATACAAAAACATAAAGTGCAAGACTATTCTTAAAAAGTAAATACAGTTGGCTAAGAAAGAATTTGAAAAAACAACGCCCCGTTGGTCTAGTGGTTGAGGTACAGGGCTAAGATCTCGGGGTCCCAGGTTAGAATCCGGGGTCGGGCAACAAAAAGTTTCGAATTTTCAAACGTTTATCGGCTTGTGATCACCAACCCACATTTGGCAAGAGTGGTGATTATGCCAGTACACCCATCATTGCTGTGGTAACTTAAATTCAATGATGGAGGCCTTTTTTCCCTGCAGTGGGATGATTATAGACTGTTACTTTAAGAAAGAATTGAATCCAGAGAAATTGTTTGGTACCTACACTTAAGACAATTTATCCAGCTGTTGTATGGATAACTATATACAAAAGTAATGAGAAAACAAAGACTTAAAGAATTACTAAAATCACATGAAAACTGGATTAAGTTATGCCTAGCATTAAGGAAATAAAGATGTAATTAATTTGGGGGAAAAACAATATAAAAATTAGCAACCCGATTAAACAACTTAACCTTTTTAATAAATAAAAATAAATAAATCAAAAAATAAAGATATTAACTATTTGGGGAAAAACAATATGAAAATTAGCAATTCAAAAATTTTATATTAAGTAAACAACTTAACCGTTTCATGGAAATACACACTAAGGCTTCAACCCCAGGACCTGGGGTGCTGTATGTGGCCACAATAAGGCTTCTGAGTCTTGGTCCCGTGCAGAACAAACACATCATATTAACCATTGTAAATCTTGATTGTGTAATAAATTCGTATTATTATTATTCTTATTTAGAATTAAAAGCTGCACTGTTGGACCTACAATGTTTTACTTTAACTATGAAATTTTAATGAGTATTGATAACACAACCGCAATAGCTTATTTTAATAAAATAAATACACAGGTACACAGTCTCCTCACCTTAATAGTATAACTAAAAACATGTGACAATAATGTGCAAGTATATACTGAAGAGAATTTTTAGGGAAAAAGGAATCAAGATAAGTTAAATAAGACTCAAAAAGATAGAGCCACCGGAATATTAGTTTTCCCCTATTGGCCATTACAATCATGGTTTCCCCTAGTCAAAAGCCATCGCCACTTATTAGTATTTTTATTAAAATAATATATTTGAGCTTAATAGAACATTATTTTAATTTCAAAGATTACTATCACTTATACCAGCAGCTTACACTGGCTGTAGGGCTGTTGACAGACAAGAACTTATAAGGAGGTGCCCTCAAAAACTTAGCACTTGACATAATGGTCAATTCTCTTTTCTAAAATGCCCTAAATATTGTCATAGTTTTTTCCCTGTACCCAATGGTAGTCTGGTAGACATAGTTCTTTAGCGATAAGACCCCCAAAATTGTACATCTTAATATTATAAAATAGTTTGTTATTCCTTTATTTGGTGTGCAATAAAGAGTATTCCATTTGGGTATCTAAAAGCGATAGGACTCACTCCTAAAATTATGGTGACTATTTTGCAGAAAGCACAATATTGATACTCATGAGGTTCCCATTCCTCTCATTGTTAGTTTTTTAAACATAGATCTATGATAATGATCAGCTCTGTCTCTACTGATTGGTCCTACAGTTAGATCAGATGACAGAATGTGTCACTAAAAGAGTTAATTGAAAAACGGGACGCATTACTTGGCTCTGTGGGCGTTTGCAAACGTTCTTGATGTTCAAAATATTACACATACTTCAAGAAAAAAAAATCCTCAGTCTTCGTTTCAATTAGATACCTTTGTTCAGTAAAAATAAATTAATATTGTGTCTACAATAAAATCGTATATAGAGAAGACCAACTTGTCAAGGAAAAAATGATTACCTTTTGATTTTAACCATCAAAAATCCAGTCATAAGTTGGTGGATTAAGTAGATTTTGAGAAAAGCTGGTATTAATGATACATAAATTCTTGGATTATACCACAAGACATATAACAACATCTGCTGTGCAGCAGAGGTCACGTGTTAGAAATGATTCTATATTAAAAAACACTGCAGGATGGTCTCAGAATTCGTCTATATTCTAGGCCAATATTTCAAAATGTAGCAGAATTCAATAATACAGTGTGTAATAGTATTTTTCAGAGTGAAAAATAAAATGTTTTTACTTACTATTAATCTCTCTCAAATTATTTATCTTATTAATTACAAAGTTTTAAGGTTTATTATTATACTTAATTACATATTTTTTTTCATTCTTTAAAAATTGTACCTGTGATTCACAACCCATCTTCAAACATCTACATGTAAAAATCCATCTCGGACAAGTATTAAGTATAATTATAAGATTAAACGAACTTACCTTAAGTGAAGTTCAATCTTAATTATACGAAGATGGGAAAACATTTCGTTGAAAACTGGCAACACAGATGAATTACTGTCGAGGTTTTGGGTTCCAAATTAGCAATACAATTATTGGGTAAATATTTAATAAAAGAAGGCGAGTAATATGCACCTGTGAAACGATATTCCATCTTCTTTTTTTTGTTTTTGGGAACAACTTTTACAGTGTTTTAGAACACAAGACGGCATTTTTTGACAAAAAATGACAAGATACTCGCAACATATGCACAGAATGACGCTTTGTTTAGCACTGCCGCGTATTTGTATTCGCTTTTGAATTTGTATTTGCTTTGGTGCCTTCACTCTCTGTGCACGGAGCGCGCCATCTGCCTTTTGTTTTATAATCTGAGTGCCTGGCATACAAGTGATCCTTTACCAATGGATGAGGATGTGAAAGTGTTGTTGCAGGCGTGGAATTTAGAGGGCTACATCGAGCTATTTGCAAGTAAGTAAAGTATTTTTTCCTAAAATAACTAGTAGTTAATAATTTAATTTGATAAAACCAATATAATTATTCAAGTTTTCCGGTGCACGCTGTAGCTAACTATTATAGTCTAAAGTAGGTGGTACCTACCTACATCATAGTGTCTTTTTAATTTACGACACAAAAAAAGGTAATGAAGTACTTAACGATTAATGTTGAATGAAACGGGCATGATTAAATTAGGTTTATGTTATATAGGTATACTATTAAACTATAGGACTATAAAGTACCAATAGAGTTGTTATTCATGCTTAACAAATAGGTATTTCACATAAAACCCAGATCAAAAAGTGCGTGTCAGGCCACGCGCAATCTAGGGTTCCGTAGTTTTCCGTTACAGTATGTAGTATTTGCTACCTGATTTACAAAATTAAGACCATCGTATAAGTAATTTCCTTCACTAAGTAGGTTTAAGTTAACTCTGCAAGTATAGTAATATAAAACACTACATAACTGTGTAAAAAGTTTTCCTTTTAACTTCGTTAATTATACTACACTGTCGTGTATTTTTTCACATTTCTTTCGCTGTCAGAGGCTCTAATTGTAACAAAAAATGGCTTATTATACTCGTATTATTACGCAAACCTAAAATAGTAACTAATTAAAGTACTATTGTTTGCAACTGAATTTTTTAAATAGGTAATTGATTTATTGATTTTATTAAATACCTACTTATGTTTATTTACAGAAAACAAAATTACCATTGATTGTCTACAACTGCTCGATGTACAGATGATTAAAGAATTAATTCCAGTCATAGGTGACAGGGCTATATTTTCAAAAAAATTAGATAATTGGATGAAATTGTCACAACAGTCAGATAAAGAAAATCTATTTGTAAGTTAATCAAATTGTATTGCACTATATAAAATAAGTAATTGTTTATTTAGGTAATAAAAAAATAAAAAAACACAAACTTTGTTCCAGAAACTATTGGATATCCTTCAATCCAGTGTAGATGGTAGACTATTACTAAGTTTGCATCAGGAAGATGGGTTGCTAAACAGTAGTTCAAGAAGAAAGCTTTGTAATATTATAATTTAATATTTACTTGGAGACGACCCAAAAATGGCAACAATTCCCAGTGCAATTTTATGTGACATGGCTTTCCAAATCAAGGAAATTTTCAAAAAGGAAAACTTTAGCACCTACTTCATACCATACATTAATAATAAAAAATTGAATATTAAAAGGTGTGCTAAAGGAAAGTTATATGATTGTCTTCATAATAGAAAACGTGAATATCGTTTAGCTGAAAACAAGTTAAGAAGTGCTAGTAGCTACACATCAACAGATACTGCATCAAATGAAAATGGTAAAGGGTTTGAAACAAGTAGGTGGTACTTACAAACTTATTGCAAATGTATTTGATATAAAGGGTGAGATTTTAAGATAAGAGTGGATGGCCAAATTCGTAACTGTGCCATTAGTGAAAATTATGGGAGTTTGATTTAATTGCTAAAATCAAAACCATAGTAGCCTTCTTTTTAAATCACTACAAAATCTCAGCAGTCGCTTCCCGGCTAAGCCAAGTGATTTATCAAAAATATAATACGAAGCGAAGAAATTATAGCCTAAATCAAGCTTATTTCTTTTCAATATCATTCTTACGGATTTCACCTTTTACTCCCATCTCAAAAACTCATTCCACATAAATATTTTATAGTGGATTATCCCATTAAGCCCTAGTAAGAAGCTACTATTGTAATATGGGTAAATAAATCGTTTTCCGGTATTTTCAGCTGATGTGTCTGATGATATAGCGTGAATAAAAAGTTCAACTGAACGATGGAAAATGCTAGAAAAGAAATGGAAAAATACACTACATTTTAGACAAGTGGAAGCCAAAGACTCAACTATTTCCAAATACATGGCACTGTATCCTGGTTTAAAAAAACCTACAGGGTATCACTTACTGTGTATCGATTTTGATGCGCTATATTATTATCCTGATGCGAAAGATAATCTATACAAGTACTTTGGGCTGTCCAAAAAAGCTATTTTTGAATTAGCAAACAAGAAATGTATTACAAATAAAGGCATGCAAGAGACAATAATGTCTATTAATAATGTTTCAGAAGAAAAAGATCAAGGTACCTAACAAATTATTATTTTATTTTATATGCGAAACAACAAAAACAAGTTAGTTATGATTGAATTGTTTGCCACAGTAGCAATTAATTACTAACATTTACAATAAATGGTTTTAATATGTACTGTATTTGTATGTCTTGTTCATGCGTTATTCTATCTGTAACCTATTACTACTTAGTCTTTATTTTCTGATTAAATAGAAATAATTAATATTTCTTTCAGGAGGCAGTTCAGAAGAAGCGGAAAATATATCGGCATTTATGTTATTGCCACTGTTAGCCGGTCTACCCATATTTAAAAAATCTAAGAAAAATTGCTGGCGGCCATCGCGTCAGGAAAAAAAAAAACCTTCGATTTTTATTGTTGCCGAAAATTTAAGAAAAATTTTGCTATATTTTATAATAGTGGAGAACATATTTTACACAGTTCATAGTATAGTTGAGGCGGTTGACATTTGTTTTAAAATGTATCAAGCTTTGCATTGTGAATATTCGTTTGAATGTGAAACGGTATGGCATTTAATTCAAAGAGGATTTTATAAAATAACGACACCTTACGACAAACAATTTGTCCCAGTAAATTCTTTATTATCAGATTTGCAATTAATAGAGTAGTAAAATTATAAAAATGCCCAAATGTTTTGTTTGTCAGTTGATTTTATCAACTATAAAAGACTTATGCCACCACTTCAAATATTTTCATGCAAATTTTAAATTTGGTCATTACCAATGTGTCGAGGTACGTTGTAATAGAAAATATTATTTACTTAACTCATTTAAAAAGCATTTACAGATGCATATATCTGCTCAGATAAAGATATTATTTACTTAACTCATTTAAAAAGCATTCACAGATGCATATCTGCTCAGATAAAGATAGAAATACTGCAATAAATAACTCAAGTGGCAATTATGTTCCTCTTAATAGTTTTAGTTCCTTAAATACCATTCAAAATGAAAATCATTATGTAATGTTTTCTTGAGTTTACGCGAACACTATACATTGAAATGAAAGATAGGTTACGGATTTAGAACGCGTTTATTTTTTATTTAACCCGACGTTTCGAACCCTTTACAGCGTTCATGGTCACGGGTAGACTAAGGTGTTATTCGTCTTTAAGATGGTAATTTGAAAAAAATGTTTAACTACCGCCTCTAATTTTTATCGTCAGTTATGTTCCTTTTCACACAAAATGAGCTAACTGTGTCTGGAGTCTTCGCAGTGTTGCCATTTTAACCGGCTTGTATGTGTTCAAACCGATCTAACAACTAAAGCTTTAAAGAATACTACCGACTTGATCAAAAAGCATTCTGAAAAATTAAATCTAGACGTAAATTCATTGGTTTCTAGCTGCGCGAAAGCTCCTCGTATGTATGGGTTGCCGAAAATACACAAACCGAATGCTCCACTACGACCAATTGTTAGCCAGATTGACTCACCAACTTATCTTCTGGCTAAACACGTAGCTAAAGTCCTATCCTCCTTACGCGGACAAACAACAGCTTATGTGAAGGATTCCTACCAGTTTGTTAGTGAGATTAAAAACCTTAATCTATCTAACAATGAAACCATGGTTAGTTTTGATGTCCAGTCTTTGTTTACATCGCTACCAGTACAAGACTGCATTCAGATCATGACAAAGAAGTTAACTGAAAATGACATGCCTCTAGAATATGCAGAACTACTTGAACATTGTCTTACAAGTAATTATTTATTGTGGAATGATTGTTTCTACCAACAACTGGATGGCGTAGCAATGGGTTCTCCTGTGTCCCCCGTGATAGCTGACATCTTCATGGAGGATTTCGAGGACAGGGCCCTGCGCACAGCCTCAGTAATACCTAGATTTTACAAGAGGTATGTCGACGATACTTTCACAATATTACCATCTAATAAAGTTTCTGCATTCTTAGAACATCTCAACTCTGTTCATCCTAAGATTCAATTCAGAATGGAGTTGGAGGCCAATAATAGGTTAGCTTTTTTGGATGTGTTGATTATCAGGAATCCGGATCATAGTTTGAGCACCACAGTGTATCGGAAAGCAACTCATACTGATAGGTACCTAAACGGTGACTCTCGCCATCCCCCTTCACAGTTAGCTACTGTTGGAAAAATTTTGTTTCAGAGAGCCCAGCGGATCTGTGATGACCACCACCGGCATGCTGAACTCCAGCATGTCAAGCGAGCACTTAAATTCAATAAACTTCAAGTACCGCGACTCCGCTTCACGGACCGTCAAAAACCATCCACAGTTGAGCGTCTACCAGCGGTACTCCCATACATGAAGGGTGTCACAGACAAAATTGGGAACATCTTGAAGCGCGCTTCTATCAAGACCTACTTCAAGCCGCCGAAGAAGATCAACCAATTCTTACGACCAGTCAAGTGTAACATTCCCCTTCAAGTACCAGGCGTATACAAACTCGACTGTGAATGTGGGCTCTCTTACATAGGTCAAACTAAACGCAGTATAGGTACTCGGGTAAAAGAACACATAGCCGATATGAAAAACATGCGTATAACGAAATCTGCAGTCTGTAGTCATGCGTTTGATAAGCCCAACCATTTCATTAGATTTGATAAACCTAAAGTTCTTGCTAAGGAAAACCGATATGTACCTAGAATGATACGCGAAGCAATAGAAATTAAAAAACATCCCAATTTCAATAGAGAAGATGGTTGGAATTTACCAGCTGCTTGGGACCCTGTCTTATCATCATTGAAGTCCACAAACCATGGCAACACTGCGAAGACTCCGGACACAGTTAGCTCATTTTGTGTGAAAAGGAACATAACTGACGATAAAAATTAGAGGCGGTAGTTAAACATTTTTTTCAAATTACCATCTTAAAGACGAATAACACCTTAGTCTACCCGTGACCATGAACGCTGTAAAGGGTTCGAATCGTCGGGTTAAATCAAAAATAAACGCGTTCTAAATCCGTAAACTATCTTTCATTTCATCATTATGTAAATGATGTTTTACCAACTGTTAAAGAAACATCCTCTGCACAATCTAAGACTGATTCAGCAGATTCTCTGGTAAAATTTACAGCTGCTTTATACGGTAATGCTTTGATCCCAAGAAACGTAGTTCAATTTGTCATATCAAACATGAATGATATGGTTTCAAATTCTGTAATTAAACCCTTACAAGAAATTTTATCCGAATGTCAATCCCAATCTCAAGGGCTAATGTCTATTGAAATGTCTGATCGTTTAAGTCGCCATTTAAATGCATTTAGTAATTCTACGAACCATGTAAGAACAGAACATGCACGTTTCCTTATTTTAAAAATCAAGGTACGTACATAGAGCCTACAGAATATATTATTGGGCAAAGAATTGAAGGCTAATAATAATTTTAGATTAAATCCAATTACAGCTACAGGACAAAGCATTTCTATTCGACTAGTTTTGAAAAGATTTTTTGAGTTAAACAATAATATGTTTAAAGAGACTATTCAATGCTGTAATGAATATTTAGCTTCTTTTAACAGTAATATCATATAGAATATAGTGCAAGGCTCTGTATGGCAAAATAAAGTTAACTCTTGGGAAAAATAGTTTTACCTCTTTCACTATACTTTGACGACTATGAAGTGGGCTATCCCTTAGGCAACCATGCTGGTGTCCATAAATTAGGCGCCGTTTATATATCGATTCTTTGTCTCCCGCCCAAATATTTGTCAAAATTACGAAACATTTTTCTGGCGTTACTTTTTCATTCATCTGACCGCCAAAAGTTTGGAAACAGACTGACTTATGCTCCAGTTATTTCAGAGCTAAATTTTTTAAGTCTGCGCGGTATCGAGCTAAATTTTCCTAATGAGCTTCCTTTTAAAGTGTATTTTGAATTAGCTGTTATTTTAGGTGACAATTCAGGTATTCATGGCTTAATTGGTGTCAGCGACGCAACTATTGAGGGGCATGAGGGGAGCGAGACGGGGGAACGGACGCTCGGCGAGCGGCTCGGCCAGCGCGGCGGTTAGACCAGTAGTTTGAAAAAGCGGGCCCCAACAATACGTGTCGCGCGCGCCTTTATTTTCGCAAAACCGCCCCTTCGTCGCGTACGATAGTTTTTTCTACAGGTAACTGCACACCACACCGCCAACACTGGTCCTTCGAGCCGGATCTTCAATGTTCCACACGCCGCCGCGGTGTACTACTATGGTAAAAACGCGCAGTACCACGCGGAAGGAAACCGAAAGTCATTTGAAGGACGCTAACGCCGCCATTGAGGGTAACGATCAACCGCAGCCTAAAATGGATTGTAAAGACGAAGGAAAGCAGGGAATGATTGATTTGCCGATACCTGGAACAAGTGGTGTTAAAAAGGAAGATTTACCTCCAGGAAAATCGACAAAAAAATGCAAATCGAAATCCTCGTTGTCTACGATTAGAGCACAGAAGAAAAGGCTCGAGCTGGAAGCAGCACAAGAAAAGGCCCGCATCCAAATGGATCTCATAGAGAAAAAGCTAGAAGCTGATCTAGCAGCCGTTGAAGAAAAATACAGTCCAAATACGTCGAAGTGTGATAGTGATAGTCAATATGATGGCCAGGATATTGAGAACTGGATGGAGCGCAGTCAGCATGAGTTGGAGAAACAGAAAGCTAACAACAATGGAAATAACAATGGCTGTCTGTTTCCGCCGTCGGGCGCCGACGGCACTGTAGATCCGATTCAGCAGTTGGCAAGCGCACTGAAAGGATTAGTCACCACGTCCACAGCTACGAATCACCAAGCCAATCTTCTTAGTCGCATGAGCACACCACGAGACCTACCTCTGTTCTCGGGTGATTATATGGAGTGGCTATCGTTCAAAAACGCTTATGACGAGTCGACCACCCTGTGCAATTTTAGTGACAAAGAGAACTTGTGGCGCTTGAGGAGGTGTCTCCGTGGTCCCGCGAAGGAGGCTGTCACAGCCTTATTAATTAGCAATACATCGCCGGCAAATGTAATATCTACCCTAGAACTACAGTTTGGAAACCCTGATTTAATTATATCTAGAATATTACAAGATGTGAAAAGGCTAAACCCATTGTCACAAGACTACCATAAAGATATAGTGCCATTTTCTATAAAAATTAAGAACTTTGTAGTGTCCGTGCAAGAACTTAAACGTGAAGAGTACCTACATGGCATTGAGGTAGTCAATTTGATACTGTCTAAATTACCTACTGTGTTGTTATCCAAATGGGCAGACTATAGTTACCAACTTATATCTGAACGCAAGAAGTCTAGACTCGACATATTATCCGACTTTCTCAGTATGGAAGCAATCAAGATATCTACTTGCAGTGCGAACCTAATAAACATTCGGTGGGATAATAAGCGTACAGTATACAAAAATCAAAGTTATGAACATACACAAACTGTTTTAGTGCAAAGTGATAAGAACGATGAGAGTGAAAAGTGCCGTTTTTGCCGCGTATCTAAGCATAAATTAACTGACTGTAAAAAGTTTAAAAAGTCATTACGCAAGGACCGCTGGTTTTATGTGAAACGCGTAGGTTTGTGTTACAAGTGCCTTATCTCACGACACGATAGGCAATCTTGTCCCGCTGCAGTGTGTGACGTCAGCGGGTGCGGGGAGCCCCACCACCGCCTCCTGCATTTCGTCTCGGGCACAAATCAAAACAAAAGTGTCCCGCGCGCTCCGCAAACGCAAACGCAAACTAACGGCGACGAAACTGCATCATTATTAGAGACTGAAACCTGTGCTCGTCGTGAATCGGTTACTCATATCAACACAAACAGCTGTTCAGTGTTACTAAAGGTGGTTCCCGTGAGCATTAGTGGACCTAACGGTGTTGTTAAAACGTGCGCTTTACTTGACGACGGATCGACCGTGTCAATTATAAGTTCTTCTCTCGCAGAGCGAGTAGGTATACGCGGCCGTAAACAGTCTATGCGAGTGCGCGGTGCATGGGACAATACCGAGTTAGTGTGCGAATCGGAACTATTGGACATAACGTTATCTAATAAATACGGTGAAAAGTTCGATATCAAAGTGTGTAGTGTAAACGAACTCAGTCTACCACGACAGAACTTAAACCTAGTGCGATGTAATAGCTACAGTCATTTGCAAGAACTTGAAAGTGAACTGTGTTGTGCTTCTCTTAAACCGGAAGTGCTAATAGGACAAGACAACTATCATCTACTCTTACCTTTGAAGATCGTCACCGGTGGCCCTAACGAGCCGTGCGCCACGCGCACACCGCTGGGCTGGTGCCTGCACGGCCGGGCGCCGGTCGCCGCCGCTGCAGCACCGCGACACACCACGCTGTTTATCACTGACGCCGCCTCTGTACATGATGACAACCACGACAACAGTCTTCGCGAACTTCACGATGAAGTGCGCCGCTTCTTCTCGATCGAGTCGATGGGAATTTCTACTGCCAAGCCACGCCAAAACTCAGAAGATCAGCGAGCATGGAATCACCTGGAAAAGACCTCCACACTCGTAGACGGCCGATGGCAAGTCGGGCTACCCTGGAAAAACAATGATTGTATAATGCCTGATTCACTACCATTGGCTACGTCCAGATTTAAGCACCTTGAGCAAAAAATGAAGAAAAATAAAGAATACGCCGAGAGGTACCACGAACGCCTGCGACACCTGCTCGAAAATGATTATGCAAAAGAACTTAAAACTACTAAGAAGACAAACAAAATATGGTACTTACCTCATTTCGGCGTTGATAATCTAAATAAGAAAAAGTTACGATTGGTTTACGATGCTGCGGCTAAAACGTGCGGGTCATCACTCAATGACTATCTACTTAAGGGGCCCGATCTATTAATGTCACTCTTTGGAATAATGTTACGGTTCCGTGAGAATAAAATAGCCGTGACAGCCGACATTAAAGACATGTTTTTGCGAGTTAAAATCTGCCCTGAAGATCAAGATGCACTAAGGTTTATATACAAAGGTGACCCTAACAAACCGTTCAACCCTGAAATGTTGAAAGAACCGCAAAAAACATATGTGATGACGTCGTTAATATTCGGCGCTAACTGTTCACCATTCATCGCACAATTCATAAAAAACAAGAACGCTGACCGCTTCGAGTCTACTATGAAAACAGCAGTCGCAGCTATACACACTCAGCACTATGTTGATGATTATATCGATAGCATACCCGACGATCAAACAGCTGTTCAACTGATGAAAGATATAATGTACATACATTCACAAGGAGGCTTCGAGTTACGAAACTGTAATAGCAATAGCGCAACCGTGCTAGACAGCGTGCCGAAACAAGCTCTCGGGAATACGGCTGTAAAGTTCAAATTGTGTCGACAAAATGATGGTGATCGGACTCTGGGACTCATATGGCATGCCGACGACGATACCTTGCGATTCGACGTTTCCTTTAAGAAGGTGCCAGATAATATAATAAATGGAGAAAAGATACCTACTAAAAGAGAGATATTACGAGTAGTTATGTCTATATTCGATGTGTATGGATTTTTGTCGCCGTTTACAATTAATGGAAAGATAATTTTACAAGAAACGTGGCGGCTAAAAATCGGCTGGGATGATCCTGTTAATAATGAAATTTACGCTAAGTGGCTAAAATGGATTTGTTTATTAAAAACAATACATGACGTAAGACTACCGAGATACTATCCAGCGGCTACGGCGCGGGCGCCTACGGCGAGCGAGAAAGGGACAAACAACGAAACAAGCCCAGCGTCCTTATCGCGCCTCCATACTACGAAACCCGCCTGTGCTACGAACGCTGTGACCGTCGTAGCAAGCGATGAACTCAGTTTGACTACTAATGCTACGACGACGCAAAGTACTCCCTATTGTAATGGAATTAACAATGGAAATACTACGGCCGCTCATTATAAAAACCTACAGATGCATATATTTTGTGACGCATCAACGCAAGCATTCTGTGCCGTAGCGTATTGGAGATGGATGGATAACGATTCAAACATTCAAGTTGCATTTATCGCAAGCAAATGTCGAGTGGCGGGAAATAAACCTATCACAGTACCTAGATTAGAGTTGCAAGCTGCTGTTCTGGCTGCAAGATTGGCCGATTCGATTGCTAAAGAACACAGAATTAACGCTATTCGGAGGATATTTTGGAGTGACTCCACAACTGTGCTTCACTGGATTAGGAATGATGCCCGCAACTATAACACGTACGTAGCTAATCGCCTGGGCGAGATAGATGAGCTCACTAATGCAAGCGAGTGGCGTTATGTACCTAGTAAATTAAACGCCGCCGATATAGCTACGAGAGAAAGCTACGATCACCCTGTATTACAAAGTGAATGGCTGTACGGGCCTACATTTTTACTTGAAGACTGCGAAGAATGGCCTCTGGATGTGATCGACCTAGAAAACAAAGAAATCAAGTTAGAATGTGTGACAATTATACAGACGGAAAATAAAATCTTACCTGTGCCAGAACCTACTAGATTTTCTTCTTGGTTACGCTTAATAAGAACGACGGTTCGAGTACTTACGTTTATTGATAGTGGAATGAGGGCCTTGCAACTGAAAAATAAGGATAAAATGTATACTTACAATATGAATGATGACATTATGATCAGAGCTGAGTGCCTACTTCTCCGATACTCGCAGAATCTTTCGTTCAGTGAAGAAATTAACCTACTTCAATCTCATAAAATAATTCCTACTTCTAGTAAGATACTTAACCTGTCGCCTTACCTCGACGAATGCGGAGTTCTGAGGGCTGGAGGCCGCATCGACGCCGCTACTGACGTGCTGCCTGAAATGAAAAGACCGATTATTTTAGATGGACAGAATTACGTTACTCGTTTAATCGTCAGACATTACCACATAAAAGCTGCACACGGTAATCAAGAGATGGTGGTTAACGAACTGAAACAAAAATTTCATATAATAAAATTAAGGCCAACAGTTAAGAACGTGGTAACTAAATGTGTGCTATGTCGACTAAGAAAATGTAAACCAGAAATACCAAGAATCGGTGACTTACCTTACGCAAGAATGGCTCATCACTATCGTCCTTTCACCTTCTGTGGTCTGGATCTCTTCGGTCCGATGGAGGTAGCTGTCGGAAGACGTCACGAGCGAAGATACGGAGTTTTGTTTACTTGTCTCACTGTAAGGGCGATTCACATAGAAACAGTTCCCAGCCTGTCTACTGATTCCTTAATCATGGCACTTCGCCGCATGTCCGCGAGACGAGGATGGCCCCGCCATCTTTACTCAGACAATGGGACAAACTTAAGAGGAGCAAGTACCGAACTTCAGAAATCAATAATCGACATGAATAAGCAGGCACTGACTGATCAGGCCGCAAACTATGGTACAAAATGGACGTTTATACCACCGGCTAGTCCACACTGGGGAGGTGCTTGGGAACGACTCATACGGAGCGTGAAGACTTCGTTACGAATAGTCCTAAAAGAAAGAGCTCCACGTGAAGAAACCTTGAATACGCTTCTCACAGAGGTTGAAAACATCGTCAATAGTAGACCACTGACACATGTTTATGTGGAGCCTGCCAGCATGGAGACACTGACGCCAAATCATCTTTTGATTGGGTCCTCTTCCAACTTACCCAGAATTGGTACATTCGACGATTCCGATCTATGTTTGCGAAAGCAATGGAGAATTTCACAACGCCTTGCAGATAAGTTTTGGAACAGATGGGTGAAAGAAGTTCTTCCTGATCTACTGCCACGAACCAAATGGAACCAGGAACATAGACCACTAACAGTTGGAGATTTAGTGTTGGTCGTGGACACAAACGGACCCAGGAACGTGTGGCCGAAGGGTTTGATAGTGGAGGTGTGCCCAGGGAAGGACGGGCGTGTCAGGATGGTTAAGATTAAGACAAAATCTGGAGTACTTACCCGATCTGCCACACGCGTCGCTCGAATTCCATTGAGCGAAGAGTGCTGCTAGCAGCACTGGGGTGGGGCGTGTCAGCGACGCAACTATTGAGGGGCATGAGGGGAGCGAGACGGGGGAACGGACGCTCGGCGAGCGGCTCGGCCAGCGCGGCGGTTAGACCAGTAGTTTGAAAAAGCGGGCCCCAACAATACGTGTCGCGCGCGCCTTTATTTTCGCAAAACCGCCCCTTCGTCGCGTACGATAGTTTTTTCTACAGGTAACTGCACACCACACCGCCAACAATTGGGTTTAGTGAATCTTTTTCTGGAAACTCTCCTAGTCGAATTTGTAAAATACATAAAGAAAACCTTAAGTATGCTCACGAATGTGATGACGAGTTGTATCGTACAATGGAGCAGTATATGACGGATTTAGATATTAGAGATGTTACAATCACGGATATCAAAGAGGAATGCGTATGGCATGACGTAGACGGGTTTAGTGTCATCGATAATGTAGGAGTAGATATTATGCACGATTTATTAGAAGGTGTATGTAAATATGATTTATCTTTTTTATTGCATACATACATATTTGAATTGAAGTTATTTACAATAGAAACATTGAACAACAGGTTGATATCCTTTGATTATGGACCTGACCGCGATAATCAACCCCCATGCGTGTGTTAGAATATAGATATATAAATATAATATTTAGGGAAACATTAAGGGAAATCAAGAAAATATAAAAAACTATTTCAAAAGTATAACATTAAATGATTTATTCACAAGACAACAGGAAAGTAAAAGAAACAATTATTTAAGATCTTAATTATGATTTATGGTACAGACTATGGGTTAATAGCATTATTTAACACGTTGACGCGAACAGCGTATACATACGTCATATTATGGTAGATGTGGTGAAGCACAGCGTATTATTACGTTCAGCTTATAAGTGGTGTATGGAGCACAGCGTGGTAGCACGGCGCCTGTTCATACTAGTCTCTATTAGTTCGTTTTCTGTGCGACAATGCATCAAACTCTCAAAATTGTAGTGCTACACCGCGTCAAAAATTTTGCACATCTTCGAAGACTCCATACACTGGCAGTGTCGCCTCCTTGTTTACGCACAACGTTACTATACGTAGTCCGGCGCAGGTCGCGTCATACAGTCAGTCGACCTGTGCGAGCCGCGGGGGAAACGCGCGTGCGTTATTGTCGGCATCTGGCCCGCAGTGGATAATTACCCTAAATCGTAAGTATTTTATTATATTACGTAGTTGTCACAATGTTATTGTATTAAAATTACTTCATGAGATCAATGATGCCTTATTACCTTTCAATCTTTTCATTTTATTATGTGCTAATTTAGTAAATATCAATCTATGAACAGTTTTTTTGTATCTAACTGGCCTTGCAATAGGTAAATTCACTACCCTATTTTGTAAGCTAAATTAATAGATTAACTCGGAGATTTTTTTTATAAATTTCATTCTTCTTATTAATCGTATTAATTGCTCTGAACTTTAAGGAAATCTAAGTAGTTTCGACTAGTTAATTGTTTCTTGCAATTAGACGATGAAATACCTATTTGCGTCTTAGTATCATGTTAGGGTTAGGTAATACGTATATTAATATTTATAAAAATATTTATTTTAGATGGATAAATCAAGAAAAACCAAGAAGAAACCATCTTCAAAGCTCTTCGACAATTTTTCATCCCGTGAGACCACGCCAGACCCTTTCAGTGACGACGGCGAGTATGGATCTGATATTGATTACGACCCGGATGTAGAAAAAGAAGAAGGTGGTAGCTCCTCTAACGTGAGTAATTCGCAGTCAAATACCAACTCAGAGCTTTCCGATAGTAGCGAGGATGCAGTTGATAGTGAGTATTCAAGCTCTGAAAGCATATTTGACTCTCACAAAAGAAAATTAACTAAGATCAAAGTATCTAAGAGTAAAAAGTGCAAACTGCAGACGAAACAAAAATCGGGTACAAGCAAAGAATCTAAGACTAAAAACTCAAAATCAGAAAATGATCAAGATTCTGATATTTATTCTGTTGTCAGTTTGTCAGTAAACTCCGAAGTATTGCGTAGAAACATAGATGCCCTTAATCTGCAGGACTCGCTACTATTAAAAGATCTAACAGATGGGGAATTACAGTCACAGTTACTTTCGGATAACCATATGATTGAAGACAAAGCTTCCAGTGCACAGTCGTCATTAGAACTGCCAGAATTCAGTGCAGAGAGTAACATACCATCTGTTATCCAGTCGTTTGTGTCTCCACCCGAGCTTACAAGTGCAGAAGGTAGCTTGCAGTTGGAATCACCTTTGCCAGGCCCTGAATCTCATGCGCAGTTGCGTTTGCCGACATTAAACTCTGAAAATACAGAAGGTAACCTGACACCTAGCGCTCAGCAGCAAATCATTTCAACCGATTCCATACCTTGCCCGTCACTAGATCCTGCAAATACAGAAAGCTACCTAGCACCTAGCGCTCAGCAGCATACGTCTTTACCAGATTTTATTATCAGTCCGACACTAGATTCTGTAAATACGGAGGCGAACTTGCCACCTAGCGCGCAGCAACATGTGCTCACAATAGAATCATTTTTGCCTCTGTCTGAATCTGCTTCTCGTGCTCAGTCTCCACGAGACACGCAATCACGGACATCTACGCTGATCTCAATAAACGCAGAAGATAATGTTAATCTTGAGAATGAGATTGAGAATGATACTGCAGCACGACACGAAAGAAACGTTACTCCGGAACCGGCTCATGATTGGGAAAATACTACAGCTGATATACCTATTTTTGAGTTTGATGAAACTTCGACGGGTGTTCAATTTGAGATTACTACGGATATGTCACCTATAGACATCTTCAACAAATTATTTCCAGAGCAAATAATAGAATATATCGTCACAAAGACTAATGAATATGGAAGAGCTTTATGTGGCACAAACAGACGAGGCACGCGGACCACTCGTACCCGTCAGTATAAAGACATAGACAGTGTAGAAATGAAGAAGTTTTTGGGACTATGTTTACTTATGGGACAAGTAAAAATTCCTCAAAGGCGTAAACTATTTACATACAGTGATCCATTATACTTTCATCCTGTTTTTCACTTTGTTATGTCAGCCCGCAGATTCGAACAAATATTAAGATGTGTATGTGTATCTGAACTTCATTCTAAAGGCAAAGAAAAAATTGTTAAGTTTATTGATCTTGTTACTAGAACCTTCAGAGAATGTTATAAGCCCTCTAAAGAATTATCTTTAGACGAATCATTGCTCTTATTCAGAGGTCGCCTCTGTTTCAGACAGTACATCAAGAGCAAGAAAGCTAAATATGGCATAAAATTTTATGAGCTGTCAAGTTCCGATGGGTTTGTTCTTAACATACTTATGTATGCTGGAAAAGAGAAAGACGACCGAAATTTAAAAGGAAAAAAGACAGAGAAGATTGTTATGCATCTTATGAAGCCATACTTACTTAAGGGCCATTATCTGTTTATGGACAATTACTACAATTCTGTGGAGTTGTCTCAGAAACTTGTTGAGTTGAGAACTCACACTACAGGAACTCTTAGGAGCAACAGAAAAGGCAATCCCACAGAGATAGTAACGAAAAAATTAAAGAAGGGGGGACACGTGTGCATACGTAAAAACAAAGTCTATGTATCAAAATGGGTTGATAAAAGACCCGTTCTGATGATTACCACTTTAAAACATCCAAAGCTTACAGCTGTATCTAATAGGCATGGACAAATACGTACTAAACCTGACGAGGTAGCGATATACAATGATTTCATGTCTGGGATTGATAGATCAGACCAGATGATCTCTTATTATTCTTCCCCCAGAAAGTCTTTGCGATGGTATAAGAAGGTGTTTTTCCATTTGCTTGACGTCGTTGTTTGGAATTCTTTCTATATTTACAGAAGATACTGTAAAAACAATGACAAATGATATGATTTTCTCACTTTTCGCGATACTTTGATTAGATCACTTATAAAGTTATCACCCAATATCAAGCCAAATATGATGCTAACGCAACGGAACAAACATGATAACAGACTCGGAGAAAGATGTGATTCTGTGCCATCTATGCCAGCTAACAATGAAGAAAGTAATACTGGGTCTGGTCATTGGCCGGAAAAAATTCCAGTGAAACCAGGATCTAAGAAGTCCACAAATTACATGAAATGTAAAATGTGTGCAACAAAAAAGATAAGAAGAGAGACAGGCCTTAGATGCAAGGGTTGTGCAGAAAAACCAGCACTTTGTGCTCTTTGTTTTGAAGAATGGCATAGCCGAACATAGTAGGTTTCATTGAATTTTGTGATTTGTTGGTACTTTTTCAAAGATTTGACTGCTGTTGATTGTGATTTATGGTACTTTTAAAAAGATTAAAAATTAGTGTAGTTATTAAATAATATTACTTTATAATCAATCTACCAAGTTTGATGTGGTCGTTTCTAGGAACCTTTGAAATGTTTTTGGCACTAAAGTCTTTACTTAGGTTATTAGTTTTGTTTAAATTCTTATTTTTATATGCTAAGATGATTTGATCTCGTAAAGGTAATTAATAAGACTGATTAACCAGATGCTGGTGTATTAAGAGAGACTGAATAGATATATATTTGATAATAAAGAGATATATATTCACACTAAGATTTTTATTTACTCTCCTTCCTAAACAAAGCTTAGTGGCAGAACGTTTATGTACGTTGGTGCTGTTTGTTTATGTTTAGATTATAAAACAATTTGAAGCACAGCGGCACAGCGTCTATACACGTCGACGTTATTAGACAATCTTAATTATTGGCACATATTTATCTACTTTCCGTAGCACAACGTCTCTATACGACGACGTTATTATACGTTGTTTGAAGTTGAATAGATGTTTATCGACACTAATTAACACAGCGTTCATATACGTCAACGTTATGAGACGTTGTTAGCTATGACATAGAATTTTATCTTCACTCTGTAGCGCAGCGACTATACACGTTGACGTTATTATACGTTGTTCGAAGTTATTGCGATGTTGACCTGCACTCATAAACACAGCGTATATAAACGTCGACGTTATTATACGTTGTTAGGAGTTGTATTGATGTTTATTAGTACTCTTTGGCACGGCGTATGTATACGTTGACGTAATAAGACGTCAGTGCCTTATAGAATAGGACTTATTTTACTTGCTATTAGCAGACCGTCTCTGAGCGTCGATCCAGTTTGTATGAAAAAAATATGTGCGGCACCGCATCGAGTTCAGAAAATACCATGTTCACGTGAACGTGTTAAACAATAATTATTTTGTACCAAATTTGATGCATAGGACAGCCGATGGGTTAATAACATTATTTACACAAGCTAGTTATTCAATTATAAAATTCTTATAGAATATTGTTATGCATATTTAATAGGTAGTAAGTACTTAACTCACGTAAAGAAGATTCTGTATTTGATGCTTTACTGCTTGACTAGAAGAATTTGACAGCTTGTTATAGGTATCGACTCCTTGACTGAACTGTAGTAACTATTATCTTGAGTAAGGTATCGAAGTAAACTGGTTTATCCAAGCAATTATTCCTGATTTTATACCCCAATATCCCCACTTTAAGACAAACTAAAAATGCTGACCAAACTAAAAAATATTGTTTACGTAGCAGTAGCATCGACCAATAGGAATAAACTTTACAATAACTTATTGAATAATACCTAAAAATGTTTAACATTGTATGGAAATCCTTGTGAAACACATAAAGAAGATTCTTAAGTGTTAACATTGTTTTTACATAGCTTAAACTAGACTTAAATTGGAGGAATTATGATCGACCAATCACAGTAGTCGTAGTAATTTAGGCAATAGAATTTTACTTTTACAATATAAACATAATTTATTTGTTACAGTTGTTTTTAAAACATGTTAGGAACATTCAAAAATTACATATACACATATTGAATGGTACCATAAATATTTCTGGGAAATAAGTATTTTGATTGACAAATTACGAATCGAGTCAACCTTGCCAGTGGGGATGGCGTTAGAATTTTAGTTCAGCGGTAGTAGTTTGACAAACAACATGTGTAGTGGTAAAAGTACTTTGTGTTCGAACGTTTGCAGTTCAACAGGCAATACAAAAGGACAAACTATATATTCCCTGTCACGGCCATTCTGATGAGTACGTCGTTCTGGAAGTACAAAAAAAATAAACAAAATATTACATCTTTAACTTAAGGCTACTACATTATGCATCACTTCCAGCCTACTTTTCACATTAAGAGGACAGGAGTAATATTCTTTTACTTCGTTGACATAAGACCCTGACGCATGTGATATCAAGCGCGTCTGGGAAGAAAATTCAAAAGACTTCAGCAGTTGAAACTCAACATAAATTCAATTTTACATTCGATGGCATCTTTCAGATCATTCTTCAATGTAACAGACACTGAGTCAGCATTTCCACAAATTTTTACTTTCACAGTTCCAGTAATTATCATGACATCATTTACTTACATTATGATTTTTAATGCTTAAATAGGCACAATTATTATAGACAAAGAAAATAATAATAAAATGATAACAACCTAAAAGAAATATTTAAATGACCAAATAAAAAAAAATAAGAAAAATTAAAATTATTCATTTGTTTCATTGTTTTCATTTTCATTCAGTTCCCCTGGCCAAAATCTTAATTGTTCTTTAGCAACAACTATACTTCTTAAATTGCCTAATCCTCTAAGAGCATATCTGTCATTGGAAAGAATAGTCGTTATTTCGTAAGGACCCTTAAATCTGGGGCTCAATTTATCATGGCGCCTGTGATCCTGATTAACATAAACAGTGTCACCAATACTGAATCTCTTATTATCTCTTCTAACGTGATCAAAACGTGGCTTGTAAACGTAAACGCTGGTAAGCTAATTCGCGGTCTGCCCTTACATCTGTATTACATTCAGAAACACCCATATCATTTAAACGTGACTGAATACACGGGATATTTGCAGTGCATCTGTTCGGTACGAACACTTAAGTTTCGCAATACCTATTGTGTTGTGACGCATGATTTGCGGTAATTAGGCCATCGGCCGAGATATTGCGATTCTATCATTTATTTTATTAACATATAACTTTAGTGCATATTTCACCACCGTCGGGTGCGCTCACCAACATTTAGGCTAACAACAACGAACAGTTTGTAGAACGGAAAATATAGTTATTTTGTGATAATACCAAACTCTTATCATTCCAACAACCTCCCCAAGGGGTGCCCTTCGGTTCGCCTAAAATTTAAAGTCCTAATTTCATTTGGCCGAACCCTATTGGCCTAAACTTATAACGTATAATTATTGTCTAGTCTAACAGTTGATTTCGCACTATTATAGATTGGTCTAAAAATTGAAAACCCTAATTTCAGTGTGTCTAATATCGAAAGCACTAAAATGTATTAGCATCTTTTTTTGACATTACGCTTTATTTTTTTGAACAGAAAAGTTTAAGAAACGAATCGCTCACAAACCGACCCCAAGCAGTCTTGTCTGCCCTACCCGTAGAGTGTAATTCAAAAGCGCCGAAGCCGTCACGGAAGTCTGATTGTTTGGATGCATGCATGATTGCTTGTTTGCATGCATGTGTGCTTGATTGCATGCATGATTGCTTGTTTGCATACATGCTTGCTTGCTTGCTTGCATGCATGCTTATTTCTTTGCATGCATGCATGATTGTTTGCATGCATTCATGCTTGCTTGCTTGCTTGCTTGCTTGCATGCATGATTACTTCTTTGCAAGCATGCATGCATGCTGATAAAGTTTTTAACTTTCTGCGAATAAAAATTTGGAACTGCAAAAGGGTAGGTGTAATGATATATTCGGCGAAATTATAATACGGCGATATAAAGTTAAGCGTAGTAAAAATAGGCTAAACACGATTAGGAATAGTAAAGATGTGCGAAAAAATTTTAGGCTAATAGTTTGTGCGCCAATGACAATTAGGAGTACAAATAATTAGGCAACCCGATATATACCCCCTCCCCAAGGCTCAGGCACCAACATATGGTCCTTCGAGCAAAAACCTCGCGCGCGTAAATTTCGCGATTGAAGGTCAACAATCATTGAACAGTGGTGTGTGTGCTGCTTGGGGATCTAACATTCAACACAGGCGGCAGTCAAGGCGACTGCACCTCAACAACATCCGCTACGACAGGAGTCGGGACAGCATCAGCATCGTCAGGAGTGGACCCAGCTTGTTAGCTTGGTAACAACATCTACATTAAACAAGTAAGATTGTTTCATTTTACTATTCATAATGGTTGATTATGTAGGTATCATGGAAACTCAAAGCGATATTATGAAGGCTATGGAAACATTATTAACAAACTTTAAGAAGGATTCGACCGAACGAAAGAATCCATCCTACATGAAAAGACGTATAGATTTACTTGATGGATATTGGAAAGAGTTTCAGGAAAACCATGCTAAGTTGGAAGATTTGGACGAAAAATTGGCCTATCAGTATTTTAAAGAAGATTATTATAAACAGACAAACACGTTTTATATCGAAACAAGAAAATATTTAGAAATGTTTTTGGTTAAACTTAGTGACACTGAAAAAGAAAAGAGTACCTTCAGCATTAATCCAGGTACTCCAGGCCCAAGTAAGACTATGATGACGAGTAAACAGGACGAGAAAATAAAAGAAAAGGACAAGAGAGAGAATATCACGCCTTTTTTCATCTCAAATGGAACAAACCGTCTATTACGAAAGCAGGAAGCAAACTTTATGGCATTCGAAAGGACTATGAACCTTATTGACGTCAGCTCTATGTCAGAAAAATGGGAATTCGAGGACGCTCTGAAGTCATTACAAACTCGTTGGTCAACAGTGGATTCATTACATTGGGAAATTATTTCAGAAGTAGATGAAGAAGATATTACTTATCAAAGAAAATTCAATTTGTGTGAAAAACAATTTAATGACATGAAGAAAACAATTAACGTGAAGATCTGGTCTGTAGCACATATCGAAAAATCGACTCCACAGCTAGACGTTCCAGTATTTAGTAGTAATTACAATCAATGGGTTTCCTTTAAGGATTTGTTTACGGAAGCCATACATAATAACAACTCTTTGTCTAGCGCTCAAAAAATGCAATTCTTGAAGAGTAAACTGCGAGGAGAAGCGGAAAGGCTGGTACAACGCCTACAGATCAGCTCTGACAACTACACTACTGCTGGAACTTACTGAACAACCGTTTTAACAATAAAAAGCTTATTTTTACTTCTCATATGAATACACTTTTAGGATTTTCTAACATACAACAACAATCAGGTGGCCAACTAAAGAAAATGTTTGACGTCACAGTGGAAACACTAAACGCTATAAAGAATCTGGAGATAGATATATCAACGTGGGATCCAGTTTTAGTTCATTTACTATCACAAAAATTGGATTCGGATACCCATGCGGATTATATCGAATCATTGAAAAACCCACGAGAATTGCCTAATTTACAGGAGTTTTTAGATTTTATAGAAGGAAAATTCACTGCGTTGGAATCATCCCGGCGAAAGCCAGAGAAAATACAACAAAAAACAATAAACAATTATAGAGATATGCAATACAAACCCGCATTCCGTCAAGGATCATTTTTCAAGGGACATCATTTCGAGAACCGATCAAATAACTATCAACAAAAACTCAATCAACCTATGAAATCTTTACATGTTTCATCTGTGTTTAAATGTCCCTTATGTAATCAAGACCATGGAATATATAACTGCAAAAACTTTTTAGAGATGACAAATAATCAAAAATTACAGACAGTTCATAAATTAAAGATTTGTATAAATTGCCTTTTTAGTCACAATGGCCAGGCATGTATTTCAACTAGAACGTGTCGAAAGTGCAACAATCAGCATAGTACGTTATTGCATGACGCAATTCATGCAATACCTACGGAAATGGTGACAACCAAAGGTTCGATTGCGAAAACACAACATGTAAATGTTACAAACAGCTCTCACGTGTCTCAAGATGATTTTTCACAGATCTTGTTGGCTACCGCGATGTTGCAGGTCAAAGCAGCGGATGGTAGTCACCTTCAATTGAGAGCCTTAATCGATCAAGGATCGCAAATATCATTGATAAGTGAACATGCAGCGCAAATGCTAGGAATCAAAAGGCAACAATGTAGAGGAACCATATTTGGAGTGGGTCAAAAGGAGAACTCATGCAAAGGAATGTTAAATATTGAATGTATCTCTATGTACAGCGATTTTACCTTTAAGGCGGATGTACTTATTATGAACAATTTGATAAAAAACCTACCAAACAACACATTTAACAAACCCTCATGGAACTTTATCTCGGATTTAGATCTCGCAGATCCCGAATTCTATAGAAGCAGACCCGTAGACTTATTATTTGGAGCTGACATTTATTCGAACATTATTTTGAGTGGTATAATTAAAAAGGATACAACATTGCCAGTAGCCCAACAGACCCATCTAGGGTGGTTACTATGCGGACACGCAAATACAAAAACATACTATTGCAACGTGGTACTAAATAACATTCAAGATATTGAGAAATTTTGGCAAATCGAGGAAATAACCGAGAGTACATCGGATTTTTCGGCTGAAGAGCAGGAATGTATAGACTTTTACTCCTCGACAACAGTCAGAAGAGAAGACGGTCGTTACGAGGTCCGCCTTCCCCTTAAACCGAATATCGAACAGAAGCTGGGGTCGTCAAAACAGATGAGTATAGCTCAATTCAGAAACTTAGAGCGAAAATTTGAAAAACAAGAACAATTAGCGACTGATTACAAACATTTCATGAAGGAATACGAAACCTTAGGGCATATGAAAGTTGATGAAGTACAGCAAAACGACCTTGAGTGCTATTTACCTCATCATGGTGTGCAAAGGGTCGAGTCAAGCACCACCAAACATAGGGTTGTATTCAATGCGTCAGCTAAAACTAGCTCCGGTTTGAGTCTGAATGACCTGATGTATTCAGGTCCCAACCTACAGCAAGATCTGCAAACATTACTTTTGAAATGGAGACAGTATGAATTTGCGTTTACTGCTGATATAGAAAAGATGTATCGGCAAATATTTATTAACATAAAGGATCAAGGATTACAAAAGATAATATGGCGCGAATCACCTCAACAACCTCTTACAACATATCGATTACTTACACTTACATATGGGGAAAAGGCCGCCCCTTTCCTGGCCTTAATGACACTGAAAAGGCTAGCGGCCGATGAGAAGGAGTGCTTTGGTGAAGCTTCCAAAGCGTTGGAGACATCTTTTTATATGGATGACTTGGTCTATGGCTCCCAATCAATTGAATGTGGAAAACAATTGATTATGGACCTTATATCGTTACTCAAGCGAGGAGGAATGAATTTGAGAAAATGGTCCGCGAATGATAACAAGTTACTTTCTCATTTACAACATGATAAAAAGAACAACGACAACTCACTATTCAATTTTAAAAATGAAGAAACGTCGTAAACATTGGGATTATGTTGGAATTCAGCCACAGATATGTTCACGTTTCAATACAAGGAATCACAACAAACCATAAAACCGACAAAACGCAATTTACTATCAGAAATATCAAAATTATTTGACCCCCTCGGTTGGTTAGCCCCATTATCAACAAAATTAAAGATTCTATTCCAAAGCCTGTGGAAGCTTGATCTAAAGTGGGATGACTTAGTAACAGACGATATTTACATAGAATGGTCAAAAATAAAGTCGAGTATGCCATTAATTAGTGAATTTACGGTACCAAGATGGTTAAGATGCAAACAATGTGACGTCATAGAGCTGCATGGATTTTGTGACGCGTCACTAAAAGCTTACGCTTGCGTAGTATACGCGCGAATAATAAATAAGTTTGATCCTATTTTAGTGGCGGCGAAAGGAAAACTCGTTCCGCACAAGAAAACGGGTCCCAGCGTATCCTTGCCGAGATTAGAACTCAGTGGAGCCTTGTTATTGGCTAAGTTAATCAATAAAATTAAAACATCATTGAATCAACATCAAATAGAACTTTATTGTTGGACAGACTCCATGGCAGCATTAGGGTGGATACAAGGAGAACCAAGCCGTTGGAAGCCTTTCGTAGCGAACAGAGTCGAAAAAATAGGCGCTATGACTCCTACAAACTGCTGGCGCTATGTAAAATCCAACGAGAACCCAGCAGATATGGCAAGTAGAGGATTATATGCTACACAATTAAAGGACAATGTCTTATGGTGGCAAGGGCCTTCCTGGCTCACAGGAAATTGCCTTAAACAATTTGAACATAAACATTATATCACAGACTTAGAAACGAGATCTAAAAACATAAAACAAACGAACGTAATACTCGTACAATCGGAAACAGAAAATAACGTAATATACAACATAATTCATAAATATCATTTAATGACAAAGGTTATTAGAATTATTGCATGGCTACATCGGGCATTGAACCTGCAGCGTAAGCAGTTACCGGGTCAACTTACATTACAAGAACTAAACAAAGCAAAATTAAATATTGTGAAATATGTGCAAGCAAAGGAATTTGGAACGGATATTGATCATTTAAACAAAAGCGGCCTCGTAAAATCTAACAGTAAATTACTAAATTTAAATCCGATCATTGATAAAGAAAGTGTGTTAAGAGTAGGAGGAAGACTAAATCACTGCGGCCGGATTAACTCAGAAATGAAGAATCCCGCAATAATCCCAGCAAACGACCGTTTGGCGATACTTTTGATTAATCAAGCTCACCTCGAAACGTTTCATGGTGGTCCACGCTTGACTCTTGCTAAACTTCGACAACAGTATTGGATAACCGGAGGCATCAACATCGTTAAAAAGGTGATTAGAAACTGTGTCACCTGTCAGAAATATAACACAGTGAAAATGCACCAACTTATGGGTGACCTACCAGAAGTAAGAGTGAACCCTGCTCCTCCATTTTATCACACAGGGGTTGACTATACAGGACATATGGATGTAAAAATTAACAAGGGCCGGGGAGCTAAGACGACGAAAGGTTATGTAGCGGTTTTTGTTTGTATGGTGACGAAAGCTATACATCTGGAATTGGTGTCAGATCTGACAAGCTCAGCCTTCCTCGCAGCTCTACGCCGGATGTCAGCTCGCCGTGGAGCCCCGGCCCATATTTATAGTGATAATGGAACTAATTTCCATGGAGCCAATAACATTTTAAAGGAGGAACATTTACATCTTAAAAATATCTTCAATGATAGTTTTTTAAAGGAAGTAACAGAAATGAACATCCAGTGGCACTTCACTGCTCCAGCTTGGCCTAGCTCCGCAGGACTTATGGAACGAGCCGTAAGGAGCCTGAAGCATCATCTCAAACGAGTAGTTGGAGAACAGAAGCTTACGTTTGAGGAGTTTGCCACCATTCTATCGCAGTTAGAAGCATGCCTAAACTCGCGACCCTTCTGCCCGCTGACAGAAGACATTGACGACCTACACATTTTAACACCAGCGCACTTCTTCACCGGAAGAGCTGATATGACGATAATTGAAACAGCGGAGGACGCTCGCACTCGATGGCATTTAACTAACAAAATATTTCAAAAAATTTGGAAAAAATGGAAAGATGAATATTTGAGTCAGTTGACAGCGCGCAGGAAATGGTTAAAGCCGCAAAGAAACATTGAAATCGGAGATATGGTGATTATTCAAGACGACAATTTACCCGCTGGGAAATGGGCTCTCGGAAGAGTGACTGAGGTCCACCCTGGCACTGATGGCTACGTAAGAGTCGTAACGCTAAGAACAAAAAATGGATACATAAAAAGGCCTGTCGTGAAATTATCACTTTTACCAGTACATTCAGAAAAAGATGAAAACCAAAAACCGGAGACTCAGGAACAGGCCAAAAGAAAACCTCGAGAAATTAAGAAAACAACATTATCATCACTTTTCATAACATTGATATATCTCTTCAGTCTTTTTACAAACGCATTTGGAGCAAGTGTAATAACAGAATTAAATAAGAATAAAACATTGTACTTCGATCCCATTGCGAAGATGCAATTGAACAGAGACACATGGACTTTAGTCGTGTACTACGATATGAACCCTTATTGGGAAGGTAATACGGCACTTGAAAAAATACACAACTATTTAACTCATTCGTGCTCACAACTGAGTCCAGACAATCAGTGCAACATGATAACACCGCAGTTGAATCACCGTTTCATCGAATTACAATACTATAACCAGCTGTTGCTTGATCAGCACTTTAAAAACAACGCCAGACAGCGTCGTGGCCTTATCAACGGCTTAGGTTACTTAGCGAGTGAACTATTTGGAGTATTAGATCAACGTTTCGCAGAACAGTATACTAAGGACATTCAACTGTTAAAGAGAAGTCAAACACACTTGAATAACCTTATGAAAAATCAAACTTCAATCGTAGAATCGGAATATAACTTATTAAAGCGAACCGAAAACATGATCTCTACTCAACACAAAGTTATAAATAAACATTTAAACAAGATTGATAAAGCATTAGGAACATTGGAGAAACAAGTGAATAGAGTAGCAATCGAAGAAGATTTTACCTTATCAGCGTTAGCCGCTCAACAAATGCAACAAACATTGATGGACATCCAACAAACTCTTCTCGACACCGTGACTGACGTCTATCACGGCCACTTTAACATACATCTACTAACACCACAACAATTACAGTCTGAACTTAACACGATATCAGCGGCGTTATCAAATGACGTCACGCTTCCTATCAATAACATAGGGTCTGACGTCAAAGAGATCTACAAACTTTTAAGGATAAGAGCCAGGATGACCAAAGATTATTTCATATTCGAAATTAAGATCCCTCTTATCAGTAGAGACATATACGATTTGTACAAGCTTATACCTATTCCACAACAAAATGGTCGCTTCATGAGAAACATCATGCCTATATCACCACAGATCGCAATTAGCCTACAAAAGGATTCCTATATTTTAATATTTCCGGATGACTATCAGAAGTGTATGGTAAAGGATGCTTTGACCTTGATCTGTGCCTTAGATAGTCCAATACACAAATTGAAAAGTGATCAAGATTTGTGTGTCAGAAATGAACAAGATTCAAATAAATGTAAGTCAGAAATAGTCGCGTGTCAAAACAAGTGGCACACTTTATCGCAAGCGAATACCTTCCTATACACGTGCTGCGGCCAGTGTCATGTTCGAACAATATGCCAGGATCGCGTTACTGCCCATCAGCTGACTAACCCGAGTTTAATAAATATCAATGGAGAATGTTTGATAAAGACCGATAATTTTACAGTTTTCACTCACAAAAATCAGAAAAGCACATTGAACATCAAGGATAATTTAGATATTAACATGATAGCGCCAATTAACCATATTATAAACCTTAGCATGGAACATTTGACAATAGAAAACAATAACGAGTCCTTTAACATAAATAATGATCCACTAGCCAAAGAAATAGAGAAAAGAATTCAAGGATTGAGAGATTCTGAGTTAGCAAATGATTTGAACTCAGTGTCATACCATGACATTCATCAATACACGCTGTTATATGGAATAATTGCGATAGCAACAGTATCTAGCATCGTCATCGTTTGCCGGCGAGTGCGGCGCGGAGGCGGCCGGTGGAGCTCGCCGGCCGCGCCCGCGCCCCGGGCAGGAGCGGCACCAAGCCCGCCGCCGCCGCCGCCCGCCCGCGCCGCGCGCTCCTCCAGCATGGGGCAGCTTCACCAGATCAGTGAATGTGATAGTGCGCGAGTGCGTAAGTTTAACAGTGAATGTGAATTAAAGGTGTTAAAACCGATGCCGGTACCTAAACGGCTAGTGTTCAGTGATGATTAGTGTTTGATCAGTGTAACGACATTTTTAACTGATTAGAACATTGTACTAACATTATCAGTAGATTATAAGATTTTATTGGTTCACCTTGTCTCATCAACATTACCTACTATCCCTCATTATTTTGTAAAATTTTAGGGTATTCTCCCGCCCGGGAATATGTTCGGTACGAACACTTAAGTTTCGCAATACCTATTGTGTTGTGACGCATGATTTGCGGTAATTAGGCCATCGGCCGAGATATTGCGATTCTATCATTTATTTTATTAACATATAACTTTAGTGCATATTTCACCACCGTCGGGTGCGCTCACCAACATTTAGGCTAACAACAACGAACAGTTTGTAGAACGGAAAATATAGTTATTTTGTGATAATACCAAACTCTTATCATTCCAACAACCTCCCCAAGGCTCAGGCACCAACAGCATCCGATAAGTATCTGGATAGGTGTAAATCCTATAGATTTTTGGACAGTAGTATTTATAGACTGTTGTACTTTCCATAAACCGCTTGGCCAGTCTGATGACCCATTACATAAGCGAGCGGCATACCGTGTCGCGGGTCGGACAGCCAGTAAAAGCCTGCATGCCGAGCGCACACCGCGTGTATCTGGTAAGCTAATTCGCGGTCTGCCCTTACATCTGTATTACATTCAGAAACACCCATATCATTTAAACGTGACTGAATACACGGGATATTTGCAGTGCATCCGATAAGTAACTGGATAGGTGTAAATCCTATAGATTTTTGGACAGTAGTATTTATAGACTGTTGTACTTTCCATAAACCGCTTGGCCAGTCTGACGATCCATTACGTAAGCGAGCGGCATACCGCGTCGCGGGTCGGACAGCCAGTAAAAGCCTGCATGCCGAGCGCACACCGCGTGTATCTGGTAAACAAAATGGCGGCGAAAAGAACCACGTGTATTACTTTGGTGACCGAAGTGGAAAAATATCCACTTTTATATAACTATAAGTTACCTGAATACTCAAGAAAGGATCTGACAGAAAAAGCGTGGGCAGAAATTGCTCATAAAATAAAATTGACTGGTGAGTAGGTATTCATTTATTGTAATTATTAAATACAATGATTGTACCGCCATGGAAGTGCTGCTCTAGGTAAAACAAAGTAGTTAGTCAAATATTTTCGTACAGTT
This sequence comes from Anania crocealis, assembly GCA_949315895.1. Classification (NCBI taxonomy): domain Eukaryota; kingdom Metazoa; phylum Arthropoda; class Insecta; order Lepidoptera; family Crambidae; genus Anania; species Anania crocealis. The sequence continues at coordinate 10,726,146 of OX438871.1, forward strand.
AGTCCTGCTGATCAGGCGTGGACGGAAATTTCATCTCTCAAATTCAATGTTGAAAGAAAAAAATTGAGTACCCTCATAATCTGTGGACTCAGTGGCAGAATATTGTACTTCCATCTCGTGATCGTATAAAATTATGTAGAACACAAACAGATTTTATTATGTTATTCACTGTAGCGTAATTTAAACAACGAATTGGAGTTAAAAGTACTTGAAACTTTTGAGTCATCATCCCAAATGCACACTCAATAGTTTTACGTGCTCTTGACAGTCTATAATTATAAATTCTTTTGATATTGTTTAAACCTGTCATAGGATAAGGCCGCATGATATTGCGTTTTAAAGGAAAAGCATTGTCGGCAACAAAGAAATAAGGCACTTCTTGTTGTGTATCATCATGCGGAAGTGGAGATGATGTAGGCATATTCAAACCATTTCTTTGCAACCAGTAACTGATGGACGAAGCTTGAAATACTCCGCCATCACTATTTCGTCCAGCATAGCCAGTATCAATCATGGTAAATAAGCCATCAGAATCACTTACTGCAAATAAGATGATCGAATGATAGCCTTTATAATTGTAATTTGTAAGGCGGATACGCTGCGCCAATTTTTTTACAAAAAATGTTATCAGAACAAGTTAGTAAAACATATTAGTACAAACCCTAGTCCACTGCGCCTTTTGTTGTTATTGTTTTTGTTTAATTTCAAAAATGAGTTCCGACAAAGAAGACGTGGAAGCTGTTATAGCAATAGTAGATTTAGTTCTCCAAAGAAGAAACAGAAATAGATTCCGGGTCCGACCCTACCTGCAACCTCGTTCGTTTAATATATATCAAGAACTGAAAATTGATGATAGGTTCGGTTTAAAAAATTTTTTTAGATGTTCAGAAAGTGACTTTCAAGAGCTGTAATGATTAATATTACCAGATATAGAGAAAAAAAATATTTAAGGAACGATGTGATTCCTCCTGGCATGAGATTAGGTGCGACTTTACGAAAACAATCGTTTAAGAGTCTGCAAGGCATTCTTCAAGGCTACTCTGAGCTTGAGCGACCAGTACATTAAAACGGCTCTTTCAAAACAAACTGACTATGGATTCATTAGCGAAGACCAAAGAGGTAAACACGATCAACACTCGACGGTTGATGATGAGATAAAAGAAAGTGTCGTCGCTTTCATTAACTCTATACCTAGAATAGAGTCTCATTATCTTCGAGCACAAACAACGAGAGAATATATCCCTAGTGATAATGCCTAGCGGATCTATACCGTGATTATATATATCTACGAGAAAATCAGCAGTTACAAGCGGCATAGTCATCAACATTCAACCGGATTTTCAACACCCAGTTTAATATTTCTTTTCACATACCAAAAAAAGATTCTTGCGATGTATGTGAAACATACAAAAATGCTGCCACTGAAGAAAAGGAAAAGCTTCGTGAGGCTTATGAGCAACATTTCAAAGAAAAAGCTCTGTCTCGATCAGAAAAAGAAGCAGACAAGGCAAGATCTGATGTGGTAGTAGCTGTATACGACCTCCAAGCAGTGATGCAGGTGCCTAAAGGCCAGGTATCCTTGTTTTTTTACAAATCAAGAATCAATTGCCTTAACTTTACAATAAGTGACTTGTTTGCTAAAGATGTCGTATGCTTCTTTTGGGACGAGATTGAGGGCAAAAGAGGTGCTGTGGAGATTGGGTCATGCGTACTTCAATATCTGCTAATGCTGGTTGAGAAAAATACATCAGATAAAGATCTAGACGTTATATTTTACAGTGATAATTGTTGCGGACAGCAAAAAAATAAATATATTTTATCGCTATATGCCTTTGCTGTTGCTTCTTTGAAAATAAACTCAATCACTCACAAATTTTTGATTCGTGGTCATTTCAAAAATGAGGGTGATAACGTCCAGTGTTATCGAAAAACAAATCAAAAGGTACAAGAAATCCGGACCCATTTACTCTCCACAACAATATGCTACACTTATACGGACAGCCAAAAAGACTGGAAACCCGTATCATGTGCAAGAACTTACTTATGATCAATTCTATGATCTAAAAGCTCTTCAAGAGGAATGGGGTAACAATTTTTCTGTTAATGTCGATAGGGAACAAATAAAATGGCATGACATCAAACAATTGCGTGTTAAAAAGCAGGAACCGATGTCATTATATTATAAAACTTCCTATTAGGAGAAAGTTTTCAAAAAAGCTTTAGTGAGAAATCAAAGAAGGACACAGGTCCACCAATTTTCCACTCTTAAAAAAGCATATTTACAAAAAATACCACTGGGTGCTAATAAAAAGCGTGATATCATGGAATTAATTGTAAAAAAATTATTCCACAGAATTACGTCAATTCGTATTACAAAAATGCTCTCGATATATTAAATGAATAAATATATTTTTTAGTATTAGGTCCTATGCCTGTGAAATTCGGAAAGTCTGATTATTAATAGTCTGATTTAACTTATGTTTCTAAGTAACATGTAAGACTGATTAATAATAGTTCTAGTAGTAGGTACTTAATAAGTAGTAGGTACCTAAAAACCTAAAGTATCCTAAACCTAAGTTTGTAACATTTTTGATCTTTTTATTTTATAAAAAAATCACAAAAAGTTACTGTTTCAAATATAATTTTATAAGTGAGCCATATTAAACTAATTGTGATACGTATGTAAGAATAATTATAATATAAAATAATATTTTCTAGAGATTTTATTTGCTATCTTAAATAAAAGTGAATTTAAGTAAAATAGAACGGAATTTACTAAAAGCAAAAGCTTTGTTATTGAATTTGTAAGTATACCTGAGTATTACGTTTCCTGTTATTAAGTCAATAAGGTAATTACGTTTATTACCTAGATATTAGATGTACGAGGGCGGGTCAATAAGTCCGTGACTTTTGGAATAAAACACAGATTTTTTGATAAACAAATCATTTTATTTTTCAACGTAGTCTCCCTTGAGCTCTATACACTTTGTCCAACGCTTCTCCAATTTTTTTATCCCTTCCAAAAAATATGATTTGTCGAGGTCCTCAAAATAGGCCTTTGTTTGCGAGATGACTTCATCATTGGAGTCAAATCTTTTTCCACCAAGCCATTTCTTCAGGTTTAGGAACAAAAAGTAGTCACTCGGAGCCAAATCTGGAGAATAGGGTGGATGAGGGAGCAATTCATAGCCCAATTCATGGATTTTTGCCATGGCAACTGCACATGTGTGCATTGTCTTGGTGGAAAAGAACTTTTTTCTTGGCCAAATGAGGTCGGTTTTTATTCAAATCGTCATTGAAGCGGTCCAATAAGTTGGCATAATATTCCTCATTGATTGTTCTTCCCTTTTGAAGGTAGTCAATGTGGATTATCCCACGTGCATCCCAAAAAACAGTCGCCATAACTTTATTGGCTGACAAACCCGCCTTGGCCTTCTTTGGCGCCGATTCACCCTTAGAAACCCACTGTTTTGACTGTTGTTTGGTCTCTGGTGTGTTGTGATGGATCCATGTTTCGTCCATGGTTACAAAACGGCGCAAAACTCCTCCATATTGCAACTAAACAACGCCAAACCGTCCTGTGAAGTTGTTACACGATTGCGTTTGTGTTCGACTGTGAGCAAACGCGGCACCCATCTTGCGGAAAGCTTTCTCATGCCCAATTGATCTTTTAAAATTGAAAACACTGAGCCATGCGAGATCCCTACGGCTTCCACAATCTCTTGCACTTTCAATCTTCGGTCGGCCAACACCATATCGTGAATTTTTTCGATTGTTTCGGGTGTAGAGACCTCAACTGGGCGTCCAGGACGTTCGGCATCTTCAGTGCTTGTACGGCCACAACGAAATTCAGTAAACCACTTTTTTACCATTGAAATCGATGGTGCAGAGTCCCCATAGTATTTATCAAGCTTAGCCTTGGTCTTGGTAGTGGTTTTTTTTCGCAAAAAATAATGCTTAATAAGCACACGAAATTCACCTTTTTCCATTTTTTCCTCAAATTACTGGGTAGTCTGATAAAAATAGCTGTCAAACACAAACTAACTGACGCAGCAAGTTCAAATTTTGATAGGAATCAACTGACAGATACCTGTTGACAAGAGTAGTGTTGCTTTTTCAGTAAGTAAAGAGGTCAGAAATTCAAAAAGTCACGGACTTATTGTCCCGCCCTCGTATAAGAGAAATAAATGTTACAATGGTAGGTAGATTACAGATACTATTCAGTGGATCTCAGTTAAAAGTAGAAGAAGCAGTAAGCTTTCCTGATTTTATACTGTGTTTTTGATATTTTTTTATTGATTGTAACTTACTCAAACCTTAATAAAGAAACAAAATTACAGAAATTTGACCATAAATGTTTTTATTTCTTAATTATAATTTTAAAATAAAACAGATACACCTATATTTATGATAAGATCATGAATTAATTGTAGAGATTAAGAGTGCAGTAAATCAAAATATTTCACTAATAAGAAATTATTTCGATTTGATCAGATTTTTAGATATCTATCCATTCATGATAACTAGCATAACACGAAAAATTTAAATTAACAAGTAATTCATGAACTTATATATTTTCAATAGAGCAGATAAATATTTAAATAAAATAGGGATCCCACTTCTGTAATAATACATTCATAAAATTAATTAGAAATTAAATTAAACGTTTTTTTCGATTCATGAAAAAATACATATTTTGAGTTAAACTACCCTTAATCTAGGTGTGCGATATCTTCCGGCTCCATAAATTAGTCTTGTGTAGTTCGCGAACGACCTAGTTCGGAAGACCGCTCTTAGTTCACTAGTTCCGACGCGGCGCGCGGAGCGCGGATTTGTTGTGAGCGAGAGCGGGCGGGCACTGACTGACTCACCGTTTGCCGCGCATGCATTCCTCATCGTTCGTTCATTTTCGCTCTTTAGCTCAGTCAGTCAGCGGTGCGCGCGTGGCGAATGTTTTGTTATGGTAAATACAACAATAACTGATAACAGGTAACTACCTTGTATTTGTAATGTTAAATGGTTATTGTTACTATTAAAATACTTTATACATTGAAAAATTATGTAGGTACCTATTACTTTGTAATTAATGTGAAGTAGTGTACCTATTACTTTGTTTATAGGTTATGTCATGTTTGTTTTAGGTTATTTAATCTTTATTGCGATGTCATCAAAACGAAAACATAGTTCCTTGTGGACACATTTCATTGAAGACACAGATAAAAAAAAGCAAAATGTAACTATTGTTCGACAATAATAAGTATTGCAGGAGGCTCAAACGGAAACTTAACTAGGCATATGAAATCGAATCAAACAACATCCGAGTCGGAGAATATTACCTCAGCATCGCCAAGGGTAGCAGATACCCAACAATCAATGAGCCAATACATTCGCAGACCACCGCCTATTTGAAAGGTTGAACAAATAGACAGGCAAGTTGTAAAGATGGTAGCCAAAGGTCATCATGCTCTGCGAATAGTGGAAGAAAAAGAAATGCGAAAACTTATTGAATTGGTTTCTCATTGCCCAGGCTACCAACTACCGTCAAGAAAAACTTTATCAGAAAATTTAATGTCGAGGGTACATGAAGAATTAACGGTTGAAGTAAAAAAGAAAGTGCAAGCTGTATCTGCATTATCCCTCAGTACCGATGGCTGGACATCTAGAAATAATGAGAGCTATTTAGCTATCGTAGCTCATTTTATAGACGAAGATACTAAACTTCAGTCGGCATTACTTGCCTGTATAAATTATATTGAACGGCATACCAGTCAAAACTTATGTGATTTCATGAAAAGTGTTATGGCAGAGTGGCATATTTCACACAAAGTTGCTGCAATAATTAGCGACAATGCTGCAAACATCTTATCTGCTGTCGGACTTGGTGAGTAGCGGTCAATCGCGTGCTTTGCTCACTCTCTAAATCGTGTTGTACAACAAGCCACTACTGAAATAACTGACGTTATAACGCAAGTTAAAAATATTGTTGAATACTTTCATCGTAGCACGCAAGGACAAAAAAAAATTAACAGCTACACAACAACAAATGAATTTGCCCGTGCTCAAGCTCAAACAGGACGTGAAGACCCGTTGGAACTCTACATTTGATATGCTTCAGCGAATTGTACAGGTAAAGGATGCTGTTATTGCCACGGTTGCTCTTCAACGTTCTGACCTCTCTATTAAAGAACAGGACTGGGAGATAATTGAAGGAGTCTTGCCTTTACTAAAGCCATTCTATGAAATCACAGTAGAAATTAGCGCCGAAAAAAATGTGACTTTGTCAAAAGTCATTGTGTTTTGCAATTTGCTCAAAAGTTTTCTCCAAAGACATGCATTTAATAACGAAAAAGTTGTCGCAGTGCAGTCAGCGTTAAAGAAAGGCATGGAAGATAGTTTTAAAGACATAGAAAATAATATTTTATACGCTGAGTGTACCATTCTGGACCCCCGGTTCAGACAAAGAGTGTTTAAAAACCAAAGAGCTTGCGAAGTTGCGTTACAAGGTCTCAGGCATAAAATAGGCAGAGTGCAGTTAATACAACAGGATACAGAACCTGTTCCTAATCCTAGCGAGATATCGGCGTCTAGCAGCATCGGAAATTTAAATAAAGAAGAGAGTATATGGGACGAGTACGACAAAGAAATTAACAAAATTATCATTATCAGATAATCAATCTGCCGCTGGTATTCGCGAGCTCGATAAATACCTAAATGAAGAGTATTTAGATAGGAAAAAGGATCCGCTTCAGTGGTGGCATGATCGTCGTCAGTTATATCCTCATGTTAACGCATTTACGTTAAGGAGATTTTGCATAGTAGCTACATCAGTGCCATGCGAACGCGTTTTTTCGGCGACAGGACAAATTCTAAACGAAAGAAGAACATTATTATCCACAAGTAAAGTTTCCAAATAAATATTTTTACATAATAATATGTAAGTTGTAATAAGTGACTTGATAATTAGAAGACTGATTAATGTTTAATGATGACTGATTCACTAATAATACGTAAGTTAAAAAGTACCTGTACTTGTAGTTTATGATCTCACTCGAGTTTTTGATTATTTTCTCTGCCTAATTGATAGGTACTGAAATATTATATTTGTGTTATTTTTCTTAAAAATATAGTAAGATATTATTTTTTGTTCGTAAAATGTTAAATCTTAGAAAATAACAAAAACATGATAAATAGCTAATACTGAACCAAAGTATAAGATTGTCTCTAAAAATAATATATAAGTATATTTTTTGTACCATTGTTTGTGCCATGTTCAAAAACTTAATGAATATTAAAACGTTGATTATTTGCAAAATAATATATTTTTATTTATTCATTATCTATCATAAATAAACACATTCGTAATATAATTACAGCTAATATAATTTTCTTTTCTGCAATCAACTAATAAACGAATCCATTTGCAATATTCATCCACTATATTTTATTAATATACTGAAATAGTAAGTAATTTACTACTGCAAGCTGATTGATGAACATTATAATAATAAACAAAACAGCGCGACGAAGCGAACGCCGAACGACTGATCTATTTAACCGGAATTTGTGAAAGGAGCGGACGAACTAAAAGAACGACCTAGTTCGCTAAAGACTGGCGAACTAAATTGATCGCTCCCGGTCGCGAACTAAAATGCGCAAGACTACCATAAATGATAATTCGTTGTTTTCTGAATTTGAACAATAAATGACAAATAATATTTACTTTTATTTATATTTGTGCAAGCACTTACCTCAAAGTTATAAGCAATCTCTCTTTGGCACTAACACATTCCCTTAATCTAGTAGTTTGTTTTGTGATCACGGGTGCAATAAGTCCCAGAAGTTCACGATAAATTTGTTTCGACATCTTGTACATCGACTGAAATTTACATCATCTATTGAAAGTTGTTGTGCCGCAATAAAAAGTCTGCAATTTATATTTTTGGAAATGTAGGGATGTACCAAATACTTCTTTTTTTTTACGCAATCGCAAATACGCGTAACACGCTAAAGCATCTTCTTCATCTGACGACGACATTCTCGCGACGCGACGGCACAAACGATTCTGCCAAGATCCTACTGTTTTATACCGAAAGCATACCGACAGTATACCGCCTAGTGAGGAGATCGGAGCGACATTAGTAAAGGCGCGGTATAATATAAATTACTGCATACCGATACCGCACCGCCAAGTCAGGAAGCGGCCTAAGAATGTTTTGAAGGTTGGTTTTTTTTGTTAATCTTAAGTATGTACACAGAAAAAGTAAAGTGCTTAATATTATCCTTTTGACAAACTTTTATTCAACTGTGTTTTCAGTCTCGTTTTAGGTGCAGGCGTTACACTTCGTTTAACGGTGTGGGAACGGTTCCAGGAGACAGGCAGTGTAGCTAGAAGAAGTGGTTCAGGCAGAACTCGTGCAACAACTGTACAAGAAGAACGATACATCTAATTGACTGCGCGCGCCTGAACCGTACAGTGACCGCCCGGACCTTACAAACCCGGCTAAGGCAATCCACTGGCACACGCGTTGGTGATCAAATCATTCGGAATCGACTTCATGAAGACGGGCAACGTTCCAGAATGCGTGTTATCCGGCTTAAATTGACAAGGGCTCATCGTGCAGCAGTTTGAGATTCGCACGTGAGCATGTGAACTGGACCATGGATGATTGGATGGCAGTACTCTTTTCAGACTAATGTAAGGTCAAGTTTTTCAGGGATGACAGAAGAGTTCATGTATGGAGAAAAGAAGGAGAACGTTTTACAGAACCATGTATGCACGGAACTGATCCGGGTTAAAGTAAAATATACACCACCGAGTAAAAGTTACCTATTTTGGAATGTAGCTTTATACTGCATTCCGATTCGCGACATTTGGCGCTATTAGCGCGTCTATTCTCCGTTCCGAATAACTATATTGTATGGGCTTACAGCGCTAAATATCGCGAATCGGAACGCGCCTTTAGACGTCTTTGTTTGGCTATGATTGGGGACTTCCCGACAAATTTGCAACACGTATGTGTGAGTGCCACATACTATTGCTTGTGTTTCGTTTGTTAATTAGTTGCAAGTTAGTTTTCGTTCGCGAAAGTTGGAGCATTACTTATCGTTATTCATAATCATAATCATTTATTATAAATTCATTCGGTTTACAATAAGGTCTTAAATAATAAATAATATTGTCTTCAAATGAGCCCTGCTAGGGCATTACAATAAAGCTCCATTATTACATTAAAATCAATAATACCATATAAACAAACAAACAAACAAAAATCTTTCAAATACCTTTATAAAAAATCATTAAAATAAAAATCATAAAAAAGCGTCATAATAAACAAAACATGTTAAAATCATATTTAAATTAAACAAAAAAAAAACAAAAAGAAATCTATAAATCGAGTCAAGATCTTAAGTTTTTGTGTGGGTTCTTGTGAAGAATTTATTTATTTCGCATTACCGGGGCTTTTTCTGGAGACGTTATTTATGCCATTGAAAAAAAAGACTATTTATTCACAAAAATATCCAAAATAATGGAAAACATACAAAGAATTCAAATCCTGCAAAAGTCTTTTGTACTTTTTGTCATTGTAAAATGTTTGCAAGAATTGGTGACATTAAAAAACACAGACTAACAAAAAAACATAAGGAAAAATCTGACTTAGTATCTCAAAATCGTCAAATTTAAAATTTGATAATAATTGTTATCATATCTATTAAGAAATTAAAGCTAAGTATTTATATTACAGAATATTCACATAATTTACGGCATTTCATTTCCTCATTAGTGCATCTGCTCATAGCCGGCTTCTAAAAATAATACAAATAAGTACATTAAAAATGTTGTTCTTTGTAAAACACACATCTATACAGCAAATTGACCATTTAATAAAATGAAGCTTTAAAAAATATATTAGTGATTGAAATAGTGTTATAGACACTAAAATGCACAGAACGAAATGCAGTGCAGTAATAAAGAATGTGTTAGCTCCACACTTCAAGCAGATGCTATTGGATGATATTGGATCACAAAAGTATAGTGTACTACCCGTTCGCTTCGAGATGGACGTCGATGACCGTTACAAAATGACGTCACAGGCATATATAGCGGTACCGTTGGCAAAAAGAAATAATCGTATTTTTATTGCAATATTTTTTTATTGTTTCCGTACATCTTCGTTTGATTTGATAAAGATACGAAATAATATGTACCTGAGCCCTAGACGATATGTGAGTTATTAAAATAAATAAAATGGAGAAATTACAATAGATTATTTATTTATTCCTAATGCACAGTCAACCTCGAGGAGGTGCACAGACCTGTGTATACTAATTAAATCGAAATCATTTGTGGTGTGAGGGGGTTCCATAGTGGCTCACCTAAAGTTCTTTACCCGAAACTATTCTGACTGCGTTGAAATTGGTGCAAACAGTACTAATAGGGTCTGTCAAGGAGCGCGGTGCGGTGTGGCGGGGAGCGGCCAACTCGAAACGAACGCGTAGTAGATGAATTTACTGACTTCAGTGTATGAAAATTATTGGGCATAGTAATAAGATATTTTAGATGCACCCAAAAAAAAGTTGTATCTGCATTTCTTTATTAGAACCACTGAGGAACGCGATGCTCGTGGAATTGTTACTGCCTTGGTAAATAATTAACAGGCACATGGTATTCTTTTAAAAAACTTAATTGGAATTGGAGTGGATAATGCCTGTCATGACGGGAATCAATAATGGCGTACATAATATTTTAAAACCGAAATATGGCGCACCTTATTTAATTCTAGTCAGATGTGTTTGACATTCATTATTTTTTTTTTTTTTTTATTTATTCATTTAAATCAGGCAACAGATATGAAATGCAGGCCCATAAAATAAAATAACATACATACAAAATAACACATATAAATTACACTAAGTATTACTACACACTATTTTGACGGCGTTGTGTTTCGCAACTTGGTGTCAAGTAACCGTCCACGAAACCGACGATATACAACACCCTTCGGCCAAAATTCTGCCTGCATGAAGGTCGACAGCTGTTCAGTCGGAACCCTCACCACAAACAAATTAAAGTTCGTGTTGTGTCGAGACTCCAACCGTTCGACCCTCAGTGTATATCTGGTCTTCACTCGGATGTACTTTACAATTTCTTCGACCTTTCGACAATTGGCAGTTTCACATGCGTCCGAGCAAACGTTACCGCGAAATATTGAATTTCTTATTAGAAAAAACCTATAAATGGTTCTCACATTCACCCAAACGCGGTGGTGAGTACAAAGATATATATGAGACTATAAATTGTGGCGAGATAACTTTAAAAATTTTGCGCTCTTGTGATACTCGTTGGCTGTCCATTGAACTAACTGTGACCAGAATATTGTCTCAATGAGAAGAACTCAAATTGCATTTCTCTTTGAACAAATATAATTGCTACACAACAGAATTGCTTCATTCGATGTATGACGATGAGAGAAATTTTTGTTTTATATGTGCTATTTAAGGAGCATCTTGAATGATGTCAAATTGGAGTTAAGAGTTTTGAAAGTGAAGACTCAAATCCAGTTGCCCTACTGAACACATTAATGACATTGCTTCGCTCTGTTTACAATAGAGTACTGATGCCGGTAGCTGCAACGACTGACAAAGATTATTTGTCCATTCAAATAGAAGCCCACTTGAATCCGGTACCTTATTTAGGATATCTTTTTGAATTACAAGTACAAAAGACCACATTACCCAATAATGTCATCAAAGCAGTCAGGAAACGTTGTGTTGAGTTTACTGTCAAATTAGAAAAATAAATTTAGCAAAGACTTCCTTCTAACTATATTATTTTGGAAAAGTATGTCAACTGAGTGTGGAAAATACTCTTCGCCAGGGCAAAGACAACAAAATAGCAGATCTTGCCGCGGAACTCGTGACCGTCAGAATGATTGGACCAAACGAGATACTCGTATACACGTGAGACTATATGCACTGTTTACTACCTTAAGAAAACTTTATTAGCAATTATTTTGAGAAGAAGAAAATAAATAACTATGTGCAGGCGTTTTAATGGGCTTGTATAGATAACTTTTTAACGTAGCTTCTTAAAATTTTGTAAAAAATATATATTAAAGTAGAAAATAGGTAGTAAATATCTTCATTAACGAAGCGGTTAATACCATAGTACAACTATGATAACTCAGAAGTGGTCAGCCAGCCTGACGTCAGAATGGCTGACCACTTGGTTTCTTTTATAAATGTTTTGATCGATGGTAGAATGGAATAGTATACGTCGATCACGTCGATCGATGGTTTCTACTAGACCAATCGATCGATCGTCGATCGATGGTAGAATGGAATAGTCGAAGTCGATCGATAGTTTCTACCAATTGATCGATCGTCGATCGACGGCATCGATCGATGGTAGAATGGAATAGTCTACGTCGATCGAACTGCTTCATCAGCCGCGCCGCGCGCCGACCGCTCCTCATTTTGTCACCCGATGCCCGCCCTCGCCCCGTGCGCTTCCTACTTGGCCCGTAATACGCGTAACCGAATCGAATCACAATCGTAATTGAACGACAGGTTTTTTGCAGTTCTAGTATGGGCTAAATGTTAAAATCGTCCAATTCAATCACGATCGAACTGCGATTCGGTTACGCGAATTAGGCCCCTGTACGCTAAGCACGAATGTTTGTAGGTTTCGTATCGCAAACGTATCGACAATCGATACGATATCATGATACTCCATAAGTCGGAAGCACGAATAACGTTAGTGACGTCACACTAATGTAAAAATGAGTGAGTAACATAGAACGAATGGTCTTAAAATTAAATGAACGTTTCGTTCAAAAACTAGATACGTATTTAATTAATTAAAAACTTTGCTATTTTGGAGCATTTAAAACATAAACGCTGTTCAAATTATGATGCAATATGATGAAACTGCAGTAAAAGTTAATATTCAGATAAGATAAAGTGTATTTATTAATATAATTTATTACTAAAACAATGTTTGGTGAGACTGTATTCCTAAACGAACGACGCGAAACACTTGACATTTTTGTTAACTCAAAGCTCATTCTCAACTTTGTTTGAAAGTGGATTTGTGGTGTTGTGATTTGTGAAAGTTTTGGAATTATTTAATTAACTTATACAATGAGAACCAGCCACCCGCAATAAACCATTATGGTAGAATTTATGGAAAAGTAAGTATATTTAATTTAAGATTCTTATGGTTGTACGCATATAATGTTGATTTTAATAGTCTATCAATGGGATATTTGGGATATATTTCAGTAAATTTTATAAGAGCTATAATTAATTTTTAAAAAAATACTCAAGTATTTACTTTTGAAAAATTATGTCTCAGACGGGACTCAAAACCGCCTGAGATATAATTTTTCAAGTTAAAATAAATTGATATTATAATTGCAATTAAATTGTGATATGATTGTATATGTAATAATTGCAATTAAATTGTGATATGATTGTATATGTAATAATTGCAATTAAATATCATTTAAAGTATAATACTCGAGTCAAATAAAATATTAGCCTTGCGATATTTCAAGCATATGGCAAGCCTTATTTTATATGACGCTTCAAAAAGTTGGGTGAAAAATAATAACTCATTTTAACAAAAGAAGGTAACATAATAATAAGAATGACTACTGGAAGACACACCCTTTAACTAATGTTAAATTTATTGTAGGTATGGAGACTTATCCAAACCCAGCGGGGGCCCTCGTGATAGACACTTTATTCAGCAAAAATGGAAGGAGCTAACAGATATGCTCAACAGTGATGGCACTGGAGACCCTCGAACAGAGGAGAAGTGGCGGTAGGTTAGTTTATTAAATACTAATAAGGCACAAGTAAGGGAATAGACTATCACTTCACACAAGTAGAAGTACATGCATGTATTTCTATTGATGCTGGCTATTCTGCTCTTTTTAATGGTGTGGTGTTCATTTGTGTTTCTTAAGGTATCTAAGTGATTTCAAAAATGATATAAAGAAAAAGTCGGCCAAAATAAACAGGTCCGCTCAGGGTACAGGCGGTGGGCCAGCACTTCAATTAACATTAACAGACCTTGAAAACAGGGTTTTGAATATAATTAGGATGCAGGCAGCTACCGGGATGCCCATACAAGAAGTTGGATTTGTGCAGGTGTGATATTTTTGCTTAGTGTAGGTATGTAGTATAAAGAAATATTTTATGTCTATTTTTGTAGCTATCAGTTAAATCTCTCTGAATATTTAATTTCCCCTTTATATCACCGTGTGACATAACAGTAACAAACCAAATAATGGCTCTTAAAAGTCCAAACATACATTTTATTACGGTTTTAAATCAATGTTCCGCAACGGTAACAGACCGCACAATGCATTTTAGTTCAACTACTACATACTAGATGGCGGTTGTTATATCAAAGTTGCATGAAAGTCAGTTGCCGGTAATTTTTACAAGTCGTTATTTTGTGTCGGTTACAAAAATTTATCAAAAATATAAAAACTAAGTAAACTATTAGTGTAAACAGTTTAAATAGTGGGTAAGTCTATGATTTTGACGATCTAATGTTAGTTTTGCAAAATATTTCGTAATTCTGGATAAATTCTTTGATTTTTTTTGTTTGTGTCATTACTGTAACATTGCGTTAAGACGTTCCCCTGCTGCCATACATTCACGTTTATTTGATTTTTAGACAGAATGGCTTCACGAAGCTTGCGAGAAGAAGAAATTGAGCAGCATCTCTTTGATTATGAAGCCAGCGAGGACGGGTTTTAAGATGACGATGACAGCGTCGCGGACCCAGACTTTATTCCAGATATGGAGCTCCCTTTTGAAGAAGAAGCCGTTGAAGTGGTTGAAGGTTTCGGTATCAACGACATTATTGAGGACCTAGAGCACAATGTGAGTACTTCCCAGCATCCAGCTACAGCAGAACCTTCTCTTCAGCCAGAACCATCAGGACGTCGTCAAAACAAGCCTAAGCTAAATATACGCCGGAAGAAAAAGAACCTGGAACTAAATAAGCAACAGCTTTATTTTACGGGCAATGAAACTTTGTCATCGGAGTTTTTAGAACTCGATACACCTATACAGTTCTTTTTGAAACTATTTCCAAAAGAATTGATAGAAAATATCGCCAACAAACCAAATCTTTATATTGTTCAGAAAGATCCGAGTATGATTTTCCGGGTTACAAATACGGATATACAACAATTTATTGGATTGGTTTATATTATGTCGTTGGTAAAGCTTCCAAGGGTCACTAAGCATTGGAATGGTAATATAGGAACACCTTTGGTACAAAATACAATGCCCATAAATAAATTTGAAAAGATAAGGAGGTTTATTTACTTCAATGATTACTCGAAAAGTGTCCCTCGAGATCATTCTGACCATGACCGAATTTTCAAGATTAGACCAGTCGTGAAGAAACTGAACGAAACCTTCCAGAGTGTGCCTTATGAACAATATCTCTGCGTTGATGAGCAGATTTGCTCTACCAAATCAAGACACAATTTGAAGCCTAAAAAACCAAATAAATGGGGCGTCAAAATCTATGTCCTAAGCGGTGTCAGTGGATTTGCCTACAAATTTGAGCCCGAAACAGGAGCAGAAAATATAGTGGAGTCTAGTGAGCCAGACATGGGAGCTGCATCGAATGTTGTTGTCAGACTTTCTCGAGAAATACCGCGAAACCAAAATTAACGCTTGTACTTCGACAATTATTTCACTTCTTTGACGCTGTTAGAATATAACGACGTAATCGTATACCCGACTGGAAACTGCCCACAGATAATGAGATCTCCAAGAAAGAACGCGGTTACTCAGTCGAGTATGTTGGCAGTGTTGAAGGAACGGAGATATCCACAGTCGCCTGGAAAGACAATAAAGTGGTCACTCTTGCTTCTAGTTTTGTGGGTGAGCTGCCAAAGTCACCAGTCTCAAGATATGATAAGGCGAAGAAAAGGTATATGTCCATCGACCGACCAAATATCGTGGAAGAATATAACTGCCATATGGGCGGTGTCGATTTGATTGACAGTATCATGGAGCATTATAAAATAAAACTGCGCAGCAAGAGATGGCAGGTACGCATGCTTTACCATTTCTTGGATCTTGTCATGTCGAATGCCTGGCTTTTACATAAAAGAGTACGCAAGACCAAGAACCCGCAGAACATGCATTTGTTGACTTCAGCAGATTTTCGTGAAGAGATTGCTACAGTGTTGTGTAAGGTGGGAACCAAAGCAACTTCAACGCGAAGAACGATTGAACCTGAAATCCAGGCCAAAAAACGTAAAGATCCAGCCCAATATGCCCCTCCGGTAGCTGTGCGACAGGACCAAGTTGGGCATTGGCCTGTATGGGTAGAGAAGATAATTTGTTGTAAGTATCCTAGCTGTGCAGGCGTTTAACAAACGATCTGTGAAAAGTGTGGCGTAGCATTGTGCTACAATATGCAAAATAATTGCTTCAAAGCATTTCATGCATCTTAGAGGAACATTATAAGACAGTGTAACATATCTGTCACACTCCCCTTTTTCTGATTTTCTGAGTTTCCCAATAAAAAATGAATAAAACCAAATAATACGTATTTTTTTATTTACGAAAACCTATCAAAAATGTTAGTTTTTAAATAATTAAATGTTGTTGAGTTATAAAGGGTTAACGGGGCAGAATATGGTCACAAAAAGTATTCCTTGTTTACAACTTAACCCACCTACCTACTGCGTATACCGTAAGCTTAGAGCAATCAAAGCCTGTAAGTAATAAAAAAAGGTCACCACTTGAGATTTTTGGTAACTTTGTGGCACTTTAAATTCTTGTGTGGATGACTGGATTGTGTTTGATTATCTTTCTTGCTTTTTATTTTTAGTCATCATTATTAATATTGCCACGACATAATACATTTATTCAATTAATATAGGAATGAATAATAGGAAAAAATATATATTAAGCATTATGTAATCTTATATTCTGAGTTAACTATGTACTCGCAGTCAAACCTTTTTAAAGGTTTTGCGAGACCTTACCTATAATATGTAATGAAGATATTTGTTAATATAAATAAATAAAAATAAAATAATTATGATTTTAGTATGTATTCTCTAGAGTAGGGAGTATTTTGATAATAAACAAATAATAAATATATACTTTATATGATATTTAATTGCAATATATTTACACTTGAAAAATTATGTCTCAGGCGGTAACGAACCCTCATCTCCTTAACATCTCCAAAGATGTTTGTTTCGGGTGTCAAAGGTGTAAAGGTGTCTCGGTGGCTTCATGGTATACGCCGCGCCCGGCATGCGAGGAGATGTGGGTTCAAGTCCCGCATTAGAAATACTTTTTCAAGTTTAAATACTAATATAGTATACTTAACACTAGTAAACATGGTATTCACTTACAAATTTTGAGTAGGTAAGCTAATACTCGTACCTAATTATTGTTTTCATTGAAATAGGTTGTTGGTGGGGAGGAAGATAGCTTGTCGGGTACTCATCTGCAAGTTCCAGCCATCGAAAATGTAGATGAATTGACTGTCGACGATGTTCCCTATGAATATACTCCAACTCATGAAGGTTGGTACTTTTTAAATTCATCTTTCATTAACTTTAGATACTCAATTTAATAACAAATTACTCTTTAGTTTGAAATAACTACTAGTTTTAACATTAGAGTTATTTAATTCGGGATGTATACCATGTACCTTATTTATTATGAGTTTCCGATATTTCGACACTGTTGCAAGCGCCATGATCACGGGAGAACTGGGGAGTAAATCCCGAATTAAATAACTCTAGTGATAGTGACTATGAAAGTTTAAATCAGTACAGTTTTAACATATTGAGTGCCTAATACACGGCGCCGTGGGGGAGCGGACGGCCGAGCACACGGCGCTGTGGGAAGGAGAGATTAACTTGTTTTAATCTTTAAGGTTATAGAATCTTTATTTTTCACAAGAATACAGGATTCACTTGTGTGAGATACAAAAATACAATTAAATTTAAAATATAACAAGCGTACTTAAAATAACAAAAATGTAGGGTATTATAATATAAATATACATTAAATGGTCGTCATTAGCTAGTGTGTACTCACAAGCTTGCGCGCCACAACAAAACTTGTTTGCCACATATGTAAAGACAAACTACGCACCAAACTGGAAGCGGCTCGGGTTCAAGTAGGATTGGAACTTAAAGATTTAGAGTGGATTGGATAGTCCAATATTAATCGGATGGGAGTAATTTTAAGTAAATTGCAAAGCAAATGTAATTGAGGATATTCCAATCAATAAAATTAGTTATTTCAGGGTTAGATAGTATGTTTACGGATGTTTTTTTTTGTTAATCGAAATATATATTTTTTATTTTTTAACTATTTATGCTAATGTTTATTTTTTATATATATATATATTTTTTTTACTAAACTGAGACCGTTTGAAAATGTATTCCTTTAAATATTTTTGAATTTTTGAATATAATTTATTTCTTTTATATTATTTGGCAGTTGATTATACATTTTTGCACCTTCATAAAGCAGATTTTTTCTTCCACAGCTTGTTCTGGGTTGGGACAGACAAAGATCATTACCGCGTCTCATTGATTTTTTACGAATTTGATATTTTTTTGTAAAAGTGATTGACGTATGTATTTCTTTATTTAATATTTTTCGTATAAGTATGCAAGTATAGTATATGTAAGTTTGTTGTAAGCTCATAAGTTTAGTCATTTTATGAATATGAATATATATTTTCTCAGTTGCTGTTAAATAATCAAAATTAAATAATGTTTTTACCAATTTATTTTGTGTTACTTGTAAGTGTTTTAGGTTGGTCGGTTGTTCCCCAGACTTCAATTAGATAATCAATGTGCGGTTTCACCAATGAATTGTAGATAGTATATCGGACATTAAGTGGTAGGCATCGTGAAATACGGCGCAGTGCTCCTGTTAGGGATATTAGTTTTGATCGTATAGCTTCAATGTGTGTTTTCCAGCTCAAGTGACTATCCAAGGTAAGACCCAAATATTTTTCATGTTGTTTTTTATTAATTGTTTGTATACTTATTTCTAGAGATAAATGGCTACGAATCTTTTTATTCTTTGCTGAAAATATAACGTAATTCGTTTTCTTTATGTTTATAGTTAGTAGGTTAGATAAAAACCACTCGTTAAGTATATTCAAGTCTCTTTGAGCATCCGAAACCACAGTATGTATAAAATGACCAAAATAAAATAAGCTGGTATCACCTGCGTACAGTGTTACGTCCCCAATCAGTCCAATATTTTTTATGTTATTTATATATATTACCAAAGAAAATAAAGATAAACAAGAATGCTGATGTCTAAGAGACGCGAGAGTCATTACCATAAATTACGTTAGATGGCGTTACAAGTTTCGCATTTAGCTCGCATGTAAAAAAATGTTTGAAACATGCAAAATATCGCATTATTATATTTTAGTTTGTCATGCTTACTAATATTTTAGTTCAAAATAGAACTACCTGTGATTATAAGAAGTCTAAAATACAATTTCGATTTTAGCTAGTTTTATTTAAAGATGGTTTGAACATCCCGATAAATAGCACGTTTGAACATCAGTTTTAATTGCAAACATTTATACTAACATACGCTAGATGGCGCAAACTTGTTATTTTGAAAGGACGCAGTGTTATGATGTTTTCGATAAAATTATGCTCGTTCGCTGCCCAGAGTTCAATTAACTTTCGGGTCAGGGTTTTTTTGGACATTTTTATTTAGATTTCAGAATTATATTTTCTGAAAACTTAAAATACGTTTTCAATTTGTTTTGAGTTTTAAGAAATTAAAAATAATAAATGAAATGATTCTAATTATAAAACGCAGACGTTTTAAAATACTGTAAGCATTATTTTTAAAAACCAATCATTACATTACCATAAGCCATACACAGATTTAATAAATTGACGATTTGATTCGGGCACAAACAAACAAATTGAATTAACCTGTAGATATAAAAGATAATAAATAAATAAATGTGGACAACATCACATACTGACATTGGTCTGATCCCAATTTGAATAACAATTAAAAGCATTCGTGTTTTGGAAACCAGGACCAACGAAGGAACCATTAACATCCAGACACGTGAAAATGTAGAAAAACACATTTTTTCTACATTGACCCGTCCGGGAATCGAACCCGGGACCTCGGAGCAGGCGACACCTTGAAAACCGGTATGTGCGCCACTCCGCCACAGAGGTCGTCAAAAGATATAAAGAACTAAATAGGTAGGTACTTACCAACTTTTACCTAGTTTAAGATTTCAAAAACATGTTTTATTTAGGTACTTTAACAGGTACCTACATTGTTATGTTGCATTATTAAAGTGACTCGTCATTTAGGTATCAAGGAGAAAGATTTATTCCAGGAATACCTACTATCAGTATTGAGGTTGGGAACAGTTAGTATTAAAAAGTTAAAATACTAAATTAAAACAATGTTGCGGCTTATGACTTAAGTGCTGCGCGATTTTAGACTTAATAACTATTGACACGACGACGGATTCAGATGAAATTATACAATGTGACGTTGCCAATTCGGCAAAGTTACAATGCGCATTGCGTTCTCCTACTGGTGCCATTATACCTATAAGTACTTTAATTATACACCGTGTAACAGAATAAACGCACACTGAGAAAGCAGTTTGTTCAAAGTCAGTACTAAATCGAATCATATTTTAAATATGTTTTTTTTTCTCAAAAATATCTAAAATTAATTAAAATACAGTCTTTATGCACATAGAAAAGACAAAGTTAATAGACAAACGAAAATAAAACCTAAGCCAAGGTAATAAGACTTTTTATAATGTCAATTAAAAATTTGTTAAACAAAAGAAAGGACATACATAACGCGTTCTAAATCCGTAAATTCATCTTTCATTTCAGTGTATGTGTTCGCGTAAACTCAAGAAAACAGTAAAATCAAGTAAGCTTTATTTCAAGAGCATTAAGACTGACGAAAACAGCCGTATACACAATCGCACACAACAATAGGCACGTGCCAAAATACAATCATAGTTCCTTCATCCTTACGCTATCTCTTTTTCGCATACTCAGAACGGTGAGAAAGAGCGAGATAAAACTAGCGTGTCATCCGATCTCGGCAGTGCCCGGACATGGTCAACACCCTTGTTGATCAAAGTCCTATACCTCAAAGTCCTCAAAGTCGATTCGAATTCACTTAACCTCGGTCATCGACTTTGACCTCGGTCGGCGCCGTCTATCTCTTTCAGTTCACCGCTTACATCGAAGACAGATACTAAGATGGTCGAATGTTAGACAAAGTGAAAACAATTTGCGTAGTAGTACCCCTAAGCGCTTGCGGCGTAAACAAACTATCTCTCGTCATGCGCCGGTTGTAACTTGGGCATTTTTAATTTCAGTTGCTTGAACGAAAATGTGACTTTGAACAACTACAGTCTAAAAATAGAAATATCATTTGCTTAAATTATCTGATATAAAATTATGATTTATTTAATTCTCTAATACAAGGGGCGGCAAACCGCAGCACGCGGATGTCTTACTTGCGGCCATCGAGTTAAATATGTTATGTTAACATATAAATCAATGCTTGCGGCCTATATTTTTTTTACAAATGAGTTCTAAATTCCAAATTAATTGCATGAACGAACCATGATGAGAACTTGAGTGCCATTCTTCGAATTGCAACTACAAATATGACAGCTAACATACAAAAACTAGCCTGCATTTCGCGCGGGATCTCAGACATAACATTATTTATTACTAGCGGACCCGATAGACGTTGTCTTGTCTTAACTATGAATATTGATTTCGAATCGGTATAGTTAATAATTAAAAAAAAAATCTGATACTTAGTTTACAACTTTATTTTATCGACATGCAAATTTATGCTAACGGCACTGGAAATTGTAACCGTTTGCAGCACGCTTCCTGTCAATGTTGTGTCAAACGCCATAATGATACACTTAAAAAGTTTAAATTGTCAAAAGGGCTAAGGTTACATTAAAAATAATTTAATATGGTGGTTACGTATTCTTAAATTTTCTAATTATCTGCGCAATTTTCTTATTTTTTCTTTTTTAAGAACATTCTCCTAACAATAACAAACAAACAAAAAAGAGTTAGCGAAATCGGTCCAGCCGTTCCTTTATTTTAGCGGTTAAATTGGCAGCACTATTTGAAAGGAAGAGAGGGCGCCACCGCGCTAACGTTAATATCAGTGTCGAGAATAATTGTATAAATAAAATAATTAAGTGAAGTTTAAAAATATATCTACATAATTCCTAAAAGATTTAATAACAACAAATGTGCACAAGTGTTTTCGTAGCAAATAGTAAAGTGATTCTATCAAAAAACAGTGAACTTTAAAATTGAAATCCCAAAGTGACTATATCTGTGAAAAGCTGTATGTTGATACCCTCGAATTTAAACTATTTGCTAGAACTATTTAATAGTAACTATTTATAGTAATAACTCTCCGTTGATATATTTTACAAGGTAATATTACAGTGCAAAACCTAGCAAAACAAAATTGTAAGGAAAAATTAAGACTAATTAAATGATAAACCAAATAATACCATCAATATTTTGAATACCAGCGCCATCTATTGACAGCGATATACATTTTTAGCATAACCAATATCGATCGGAAACGAGTGCTATTCATCAGAAAATCTACGGCCAAGAAATACAGCAGTGTGAAGTATCTGTATAAAAAACTAGAGGGCGCTAAAATGTCATCTTGTGCAGGATGTTTGCAGGAATTACCCAAAAGAGAGTACCTAACTTGTGCAAAATGTGGTAACTCTTATGATCTACAATGCGCAAATGTTTCAATTCAGCGATTCTACAATACCATGAATCAAGACCACAAGAACAACTGGAAGTGTCTAGCATGTTACTGCAAATTGCCTAAAACGGGTAACACGAATACACCAATTCGAAATAAAGACAGTGACCCAATTGTTGAGCAGTCACCTTCACCAGGGAGCAGTAATGTTACGATTAGAAGAAACATGCCAAGTAGATCAATAGATACGTCTTGCTTTGACAGCATATTGGGCGACACAGTGGTTGAGGATCCGTCGGAGAGGCAGACAGTGTTACCTGAAATGTTGTCAAATGTAACAATACAGACTATAAGCGAAGTCATTACCCAGAAACTTCAAGAAAATAATCAAAGTATAATTTCTCAAATCCAAATGACAATCCAAACTGAAATAATTAATGCAATTTCCAAAATAAGAAACGAATTTTGCCAGGAAACAAATATTATTAAAGAACAAAACCAATTAAGAAAAATAGAAATTGAAAAATTAGGAAATAAAATTGAAAATTTAATAAAGGAGAACGAGTTTTTGAAAACGGAAATGAAAGAATTACAAACAAAAATAACTTCTACGGCCCCTAGTAGCAAAAATTGCTTGTTAGAAAGCAACAGTAAAAAGATTGTTCTACATGGTTTACCAGAAAGTTTCAGCGAAACAGAGTATAGCCTTCATGAAAAAATAGTTACAGTATTTCGTGATATCCTAAATGTCGACTTGGTGGGTTATGTTGAAGATTCTTATCGCATTGGCAAAAACAGAAGCATGCACCGTCCAATAATGATTGAACTCATAAGTAAAAGAATGGTCAAATATATATTAAACAATAATAATTATTTTAATGGAACAGGTTTATCAGTAACTGAATTTTTAGATAAAACAGCAAGAATTGAAAGGCAAAAAATGCGAGAACAAATGAAAACAGCAAGAAAAAAGGGATACTACGCAGTGATTAAGAACAATCAGCTGTTCATAAATGGAATACTCGCCGATCCTTCGAGAGCAGTTATTGATGATACAATATATCCTAAACCGGCTTCTGAAGCAAGAATACAACGTAGGAACACGGATCAACACTCACACCACTATGCGAAAAAGAACGATGATAATAACAGAAACTATTCCTTTCGAAACCCTAGAACAACAATTTAGCATTCTTTTTCAAAATTTTCAGAGCCTTTATAATAAAAAAGACCTTTTAGAAGTATTTATCGACCAAAACCCATACTACAAAGCTATATGCATATCAGAATCGTGGTTGTCTTACGAGAAGCTAAAAATGATTAACTTCACGGGCTTTAAAATGGCTTCCTCTTACTGCCGTAAATATCGCATAGGTGGCGGTGTTTGTATTTTGCTTCAGGACTCCGTTGACTACATTGAACTGTGTGATATTGCAAACATGTCTGTGGAATATGTATTGGAAGTTTGTGCAGCTAATTTAATTAAACATAATATTATTTTAATAACAATGTACTGGAATGGAAGGGAGGAAGACGTTTTCTATAACCAATTAAAATTAATTTTAAAATATATTAATATTAAATATAATAAATCAAATATAATTATAGGAGGGGATTTCAATATAAATCTTTTACAAAATAATACAAAATCTAGCAAATACTTGGATTTAATGACACAATTTAATTTTACTCAACACATTAAACAACCCACACACTTTACACCAACGTCGTCTACTTGCCTAGACCACATCTTTACTAACTTCAAACACATAGAATTGTGTGCTTCAGTCCAAAATTTAGGGATAACGAATCATGCCGGAGTTGCTTTACAACTAAAACTACACCAAAAAATAAAACAGACCACTTGGTACTTTAAAAGAAGATGTTTTACTGAAAAATCATTAAAATCGTATAAATCAGAATTAAGTGTAATAGACTGGAGTGACATAATTAAACCCTACCACAATGTTGATAAAAATTATAATGCCTTTCACAATAAATTACAAACGATTCTTAATAAATGTATTCCAAACAAAAAAATGCTTAACCAGACAACTAACAATAAAAAGTACTGGTTAACAGTAGGCATAAAGAAATCGTGCCAAAATAAAAGGCTACTTAAACTACTAGCAATTAAATCTAAAAATCAAATACTGAATAACTATTACAAAAACTACGAAAAAATTCTAAAGAAAACCGTAAGTTGTGCCAAAAAATTACAGTATAAAAATAAAATAAAAAAATCAGACAACAAAATTAAAACTATGTGGAACATAATTCACGAAAGGATGAATAAAATTAAAATCAAAAGTATGGCAAATATAAAATTAAAAACAAATAGTGGCTTTTCCACCGAACCTAAATTAGTGGCTAATCTATTTAATAATTATTTTTCGTCAATTGGCGGCGCCAGTGACGTCACCGCGCCCCGGGGTCGCCCGGTGATCAGTCCTACTGAATGCACAATGTTCCTAAGCCCGGTAGACTGCGAAGAAGTAAATAAGATTATAAAAAACCTTAAAAATAAACGAAGCTGTGGTATAGACGAACTACCACCTATATTGTTTAGATACTGCGCGGATATTCTAGCACTCCCCCTCTGTTTGTTAATAAACCAATCATTTGAACAAGGTGTATTTCTAAGTAATCTTAAACAAACGATTGTAAAACCGGTCCACAAGAAAAATGATAAAACAGATCCTAACAACTACCGGCCTATATCACTTTTACCCACCGCTTCAAAAATATTCGAAAAGGCAATGAGTGATCGTGTTTATAAATTTTGCGAAAAATATAACATTTTTAACGAAAACCAAAACGGTTTTCG
The DNA here is from genome assembly GCA_949315895.1 of Anania crocealis. NCBI lineage: Eukaryota > Metazoa > Arthropoda > Insecta > Lepidoptera > Crambidae > Anania > Anania crocealis. The sequence goes on from OX438871.1 coordinate 10,751,785, forward strand.
CAAAAATAGATCTACAATATTGGCCGTGTACAAGTTTGTACAGGAAGTAAGCGGGATGTTAGATAGAAAAAAATATGCCATCAGTGTTTTATTGGATATGACGAAGGCCTACGACAAGGTCCAGCATAACATACTGCTAGATAAGTTGTACGGAGTAGGCATTCGCGGTAAGGCACATGTTTGGTTCGCGTCGTACCTCAGAAATAGGGTACAATATGTCGAAATTGAACACCTTAACAATTCCTCTAAAGAAATGACACCTATTCGTTCCGATAGTAAGGTAATAAATGCGTCAATACCGCAGGGTAGCGTGGCTGGATGTCTTCTGTTTTTGATCTATATCAACGACCTCCCTAAGATCATCAAGGAACCGTGTGTTTTGTTTGCGGACGACATCTCGCTGCTTACGCAATGCGAAAACAATAATACCCTAAAATTAAACGAAACACTTACCCTCCTTCTCTCGAAAGTTTCAAACTGGATGGATGATCATAATTTAGAAATAAACTTCCAAAAGACGAAAATTATGTCTTTTCATCCCTATCAAAAACAAGCACTTAACATTGATTTCACGCACAATGGCACTAAATTAGAACACGTTAGCACTTTTAAGTTACTAGGTTTAGAAATAGATACACATTTAAACTGGAAAGCGCACATCCAAAAGATAAAATCTAAATTATCAAGCTACGCGTATGCACTTTACGAGGTTAAAAAAAGTACTGACCTTGATGCGGCACTAACTACCTACTACGCCTATGCAAACGCGTGGCTTAACTATGGCATCATTCTATGGGGAAATAGCACCGATGCAGCCAGTCTTTTTATTTTGCAAAAAAAGCTAATTAGAATTCTCGCCTACACAAAACAGACAGAAAGTTGCAAACCATATTTTAGAAAATTTAACATACTTCCCCTTCCATGTATGTACATCTTGGAAATATGTAAATTCGTCCGAAAACACCCCGAATTTTATACAAAGCGATCGGATTTACCCTCGAACCATTCATTGAGAAGTGTTCGTAAGAACAAATTAATGTTACCGCCTGCCCATCTAAAGCTTCATTCATCAAGCCCACTATTCATGTCTATAAAAATTTACAATAAACTACCGGAATTTATAAAAGAAGAATCAAATAAAATTAAATATTCAAAATCAATAAAATCTATTCTTTTAAATAACTGCTACTATACAATAAATGAATACCTAAATGACAAAAATCTAATAAAATTAAAAAAATAATAATCAAATTAATTAATACAATGGCCACAAATATAACAATTTATTTCATTTATGTCAAATTCAAATTTATAAAAATGTTTAATAAGTAATACAATCTAATAAAAATATGAGATTAGCTGTTATTTTAATATAAATTTAATCGATATCTATAAATTGAATATAAAGTCAATTTTAGAAAGTATGTATACACTTATTATTTGTTATTTTGTACTGAAATATCATGTAATTATGGCGTCATCCTCTCTGTCTACTACTAATTGTATTGTTGTGCCCGAACAGGGTCTATAATGAACTGTTTTTATCATATTTTATAACATCCTTGTAACATTATAGAACGCAATAAAATATTTGAATTTGAAAAAAAAAAAAAAAAAAAAAAAAAAGTCAATATGCTTAAAAATTAATTTTATGTCATAAATCTACATAAAACATGCTATAAAATAGAATAAACAACATAAAAACACTGTCCCACGAATTTGCATGTAATTAAATAATTTTTCAACTTCCTCTACGAATTTTACAAAATAATGTTTTTTTTTTTTATTAACGGCTACATTCCCAAATCCACTAAAGCTAGTGTGAGCGTCATCAGTGTAAAAAAATACGCTGGCACCAAAACCATCATTCCGCATTCGTGACACAAATTTTTCAAGTAAATAGTAATTACTTTTTTATTACTAAAATATTTTTTTCTAATACTGTAATATCATGAATAGAATTTTAGAATGCGAAAAGGTTTGGACTGATCATCTAATTGCATTCCTTAACGATGAAAAGTATTTCTAAAATTTTTATGCATTCATTCGTCACATCCATATCGTCACGTTACGTATATGCGGATCGCAAAAAGTGACAGCAGTTGTTACACGCATAATTCACACCTACGGTTTTTAAGTTGAAATAATGACAATGGCAGCACAGGCTAGTAAATGAATTTTAAGAACAAATTTCCAGGATGTATTATTGAATTAAACTAAAATAAATAACTTGTGTTTTAGACGTTAAAACGTAAGTTGTTTATTTTAGTTTATGTACCGAATTATTTTAAAAATATGGAGTTCCGAATCTTTAACAGAGCATAACAGATCCGCGAAAAAACATCGAAGAAAAAATGAACCTCCCACACATTCTACAGATCAGCTGACCGAGTTTCTATGGGAGGTTTAATATTTTTTCTTTGATTTTTGCTTTTTTTCTGGTGGAATTGTAGTCTGTTAGAAATACTGATTTCCATTATAAGAGGTTATTAGTGATTTTGATATAACCCTCTTGTATCTTTAGGTATCAAACAAAACTGTCAAAAACATATAGCATGAATATAATTTGGTTTGCTTTGTGCTTTCGTGTGAATATGAATATTATAATGTTTGTTTCATAGATGTGCTTATTGCTTGAGCTTGAATGCACATGAATAAATAACATTTTTTTGCAGAAAACTATGGTTTAAAGCAGTAGAACGCGCTTAACGATACAGAGACAAGGTGAAACAAAAGCCGAAAAAATATAAAGCGCATAAATAGACGATAATATAGTATATATCCCGCGATAAATGTAACGTTATGTTACAAATGATTACTCTCTAAATTTTTATTCAAAATAAAATTAAAATGAATACGTGAGAGTATTTCATAATATTTATCTGCCATGTACAACCTACCTTACTTTACTTATCTCTCTATCTATAGTCTCAATATTTTGTGAGTATAGTCTTAATATATCTTAAGGAATGCCGCATACATTGTAAAATGAAAAATAAGGAATGGTTTGTACCGAAAAGTGACGAATTGGATCAATTTAACAAAATATCGTTGTAGTTTAAATGGTGCTATTTTATGTGATAGTGATTTTAGAATGATAACTTTAGTTTTCACTTGTTTATTCAAATCTTACGATCACCTTTATTATTTAACAGCCCAAAACATTTCGTGACGTTGCGGAACTTTGAATGATACACATAACACAACAATAGCAATTTATTTAATTTTATTAAATATTTCCTATAACATGCATAATATATTTATGTATTCTACGTTTATCTCTTCTCATTTCTAAGTTAATTGTAGACTAAATTAACGTTATTGTATTTCGTCACTTCCGCTGCGTAACAAAGCAACTGAAATTAAAAATGCCCAACTATCAATGTTTAAAATAATTAGTTCGCGATGGCTTTTCGGTATTCAAATCTACTGCAGATTGACACACACAGACACCGAAATGGTGAGAACATTGGCAGTATGTGATGACAATGTGGCTCTTGCGTGCAGAAATCCTTTCAGCAAGTTATATAAAAGAAAGAAAGGAAAATAAAAGTGTGAGACAGGTAAATGATATAGATGACGATAGCATGAACACTTTAACAAAAAAGGTTTTAATTTCTTTATTCAATAAATTACCTCTGTTAATAACCATCTAATTCTATGTTGATTTAGACTAACATCACATAAAATATTAAAAAATAATTAGAAAAATACGAAACCGACCAAAACTCAAACGCATTCACTCTACTTCGAGCGCGCTAAACATCATTGAATTCGCCGAGTAATTCACCTGCGCAGTGGAAACTTATTCTATTACTTAGTATTCTTTAGTCACGTGTCTTGCCTTTTAACATCCCGACCCGCGCCCCACACCCGGCCCTTCGAACTTCTACCATAGGAATTAGGATCGCTTTTTGTATATTCAGTCACACGAGGGGCGGGCGACGCAGCTCGGCCGCGCGTCTCCCGCGCCGCATCCCGCTACCGTTTTACTACACTTACCAAGAATAATACGCATGCGCACTAATGTTTTCAAAATTTATGATTTTTATTGGAAATTCCAAAATTTCTAATATCGGGTGTAGTTCACTAATACACACACTTATAGCAATTGTTTTAGGTACAAAATACACAGTAAATTTTTCCACTCGGTAAGAAAAGTCACCCAGTATATGATTAAATATTATGTACCTACCTATACTGTTTGTGTATATATCCTTTATACTCAGTACCAAACACAAAATAACCTAAATGAAATCAAGTTGACAATTAATTGTTAAAATAACTTCTGTTACTTTCTTTCTTCCTTTCTATAGTCGGAATGCTATTTCAATATACTCCCTGACTAGTTTTTTCGTTAGCTTGGCTTAAATATTTAAAAATCTCAAAATACATGGTATTAATTTTAAGAATTCAATTATTTCACAAAATAATTTGTTTCACATAAAAAACATCTCTAAGTAGGTATATCTTGTCAAAATAATTCAACAAACTAATTTAAAATAAATAGTTTTTTTGATAATTTGTAAAAGTACCTTCAACATTTTGGAAAAATTTAAAACCAAAAATTATGTTATTATTATTATTATGTTGGTCATTTTCCAATCACGGGACTATGGAGCCCCGGACCTTTGGAAGGCATACGGGCGGTCGAAAAAAAAGACGCGGAACCCGGAATAAAATATGCGCGCGTCTCGTGTTGACTCGAGTCCGCCCGCGGCGCAGAGGGGCCTTTTGATTGGTGCGCTTGCGTCTTGGCCGTGGGGCCTGGAGCTGCGGAGTCCGGACGCGGGGCTAGCTTTTGCTTCTCATCGAGAGAAGGCACCCGATAAAACCTAAAGATGCACGGAGTGTCACTAGCATGTACTCATAAAAGGTCGCGCTATTCTAGAATGCAATCAGCGTGGAACAGAGTTTTGTAAGTAGTTATTTTTCAGAGGACTACTAGCGAAGGGGTGCTCAAGCCCTGCTTTTTCTGGCACGCGGTGTATCAATTTTTAAAGTATTAATGTCGTTGTATCATCATCATAATAACTAAACTACAATAAAAAAAAACACTCGTTTAGGAGCTACGTTATCACATACTGGTAATGTAAACATATACCCGTCAAGCTAATAACCCCCCTTGGTGGGGTTAAATAAACTGAAAAAAGTGTAAAATAATGTATTCAATTAGCATTGTTTCAGTCTGATTTGAATTCACATATTTATCAGGAATTTAGGACGTTCGAACCATTAGGCCAAACGGCCTCATACGATATCGACGAATTTTAGTGTCTATTGGTACTTGTGACACAATTAATTTGGATGTCATTTCATGAAAATTCGTCCTAATGCTGTTTAACGCCATCTCGTGACTCGAATTTCATATTATCTTGTTAGGTGTTGGAGCTGTATCAACTTATCGTTAGATGGCACCGGATATTTCACACTTCAGCGTGAACACAAACTCCATCTATTATATTAAGTCGAACCTGGAGGTACGAGCGAAGATAATAAGTTTTACGCGAGTTTTTTCATTTGTATGACATTAGCATTCTTGTTTATCTTTATTTTCTTTGATATTACGAATAACAGTGGTAAATGAAATCAATTGAGGATAAGTACTTTTCAAGCCGATTAAATAAAACTTTTTCAAATACCTTTGACAAGACTGGTAAAACTGAGATGGGGCGATAATTGCCTGGGTCTGATTTGGTGCCAGATTTGTACACCGGGGTAACTTTAGCAATTTTAAGGGTGTCAGGAAATTTACCAAGTTCTAAGCATTTGTTAATGCACGCTGTAAGTTCATTGAGTATTAACGGTTTTATACATGTAAAGAAAACCTCTTTACCTCCTACATACGAGTTTTGCTTAAGTTTTTCTTTGTGACATTATGTCACGCCTGACTGGCTTGTCAGTGAATAATAATATGCAATTTGTTATCAAGTTGTAAATTAATTACTAAATGTTTTAAAATATCACAAGCCTGAAATATAGACTTTAAATGTAGTTTCTTCTATATTTACAGGTAAATGATTGTTCTTATTAGGTAATATGTAATGTAATATACTTTAGTAGTTATTTTTAAATTTAACTGCTAATTATAAAATAAACTTCTATATTTCCAGAAAGAAACGCAACTATCGTCTCATTTCAAATAGTGGCTAAGATATAGAGCTAAACATTATTATAAAACTACATTTTTGGAAAATATTTCAATGAACATGGAAAAGTTGAAATTTAATTTTATTGTGAAATCAACGTCAGATGGAAAATCAAATGTCATATGTATTGCCTCCGTAGCTACACCTAATGGACAAATTTTCGGAATACCTGACGAATACCAACCGATTAATTTACATCAAACAATTATAAATACTCCGAACTACGCTAAAATAAAAAAGACATTAATTAAAAGACACCAAACTCGATCAATATGGATAACATTGACAGATGAGATGTCAAAAGTGTATTTGGATGAAGAACAAAATTTGCAATTGAATGATATTTACCTTGAAGAAATTTCAGAAGAAATAAATAATGCTGAACCTACATGTAGCGCCGCAAATAGTTCAATTGAAAAACTGATAACAAAATTACTTAAAGATAAACAAACAAAAGTCGAAACTACAAATTTAGGAATGATTTCAAGGGATTTTATGATTGAAAAGTTTACGGGAAGAAATTCAAATGCACACCAGTGGATTAAAGCTTTTGATAAAGAATGTGAGCGTTTCCAAATATCACAAGACAAGAAAAAAATAGAAATAATGAAATTTTTTTTGGAAAACTCCAGTTTAGATTGGTATAGTTGCATGATAATGAAACTTACAATAGAGTCAGAATGGAGCCAGTGGGAAAAAATTTTTTGTGAGACATTTGCGAACAAGGGATGGTCACCCATTAGATATGCATTGGGCTTAAAATATCAAGCAGGTTCGCTACTAGAGTACGCTTTAAAGAAAGAAAAGCTATTACTGGAGGTAAGAAAATCTATTGATATTGGAACTCTCATAGATCTCATAGCATTCGGATTACCTAACTATGTAGCAGATAAAATAGACAGAGAAAATTTACAAGGAACAGAAGATTTTTACAATGAATTAGGGAAGTTGGAACATCTTGTATGCAAAACTAAATACGAAAGAAAAAGTGTAATGTTTGAAGATATTAAATTGAAAAAATAATAATAACATAAAACCATGACGAATATGTATTACAGAAAAAAAAGGGAAACGTTACCATACCGAAGACACTTGTTGGTTCAAAGAGAAAAATCAAGAAGCAATCTTGAAATCTGTTAATAATTCGGAATTGGAAGTTGAGCTAAATAAGGAGAATACAAAAAAGTACTAGGTGACAAGAATGAGGGAGTTCGTTTATACTCAGATGTATTAAAGCAGGAAGCTAAAAATACTACAAATAAATGTGAAATAAATTTTAATGAACATATAAAATCAGATAGGTTTGAAATATCTGTAAACCACCTAGATATAAACCAACAATCAGAAATTGATCAGATAATAGAAAAATATAAAACAGTCTTTGCTAAAGACAAATATGACATTGGGACTGTACGAGATTATGAAGCTCATATTGACTTGATGGTGGATAAATATAGTTGCAAACGTCCATACAGGTGCACAGCTGAAGATAAGGTAGAAATTGAAAGTCAAATATCAAAATTATTAGAAAAAAAATTGATTGAGGAATCCTATAGCCCATTTGCTGCACCAGTAACTTTGGCATATAAAAAAGAAGATAACAAGAAAACAAGATTATGTATTGATTTCAGGGAATTGAACAAAATTGTCCTGCCTCAATCACAACCTTTCTCATTGATTGAAGATTTGATGATAAAAACTGTAAACTGTAAATATTTTTCTACATTTGACATAAATTCAGCATTTTGGTCAATTCCTTTAAAAATTTAAGATAGATACAAAACTGCATTTGTAACGCAAGAGGGCCATTTCCAATGGACATGTCTTCCATTTGGATTAAAGACTGCTCCAGCCATTTTCCAAAGAATATTAGGAAATGTTATAAGAAAACACGGACTCTCTAGTTTCGCAGTAAATTTTATAGACGATATATTGTTTTCTCGAGAACTTTTGAAGAGCATATAATTCATATTTCAAAACTGCTGAAAGCAATACTAATAGAAGGATTTAGACTGAAATTTACAAAATGTACTTTTGCAAAGAATTATGCGAAATATTTAGGTCATGTAATAGAAAACAATTCAGTCAGGCCTCTAAAAGACTATTTAACAGCTGTTAAAAACTTCCCTATACCAGAAACAAGAAAAAATATCCGTCAATTTTTAGGAAAAGTCAATTTCCATCATAAATTTATACCACATAGCGCTATTATATTAGATCCGTTGCACAATTTATTACGTAAAGATGTGAAATTCATATGGTCAGCAGAATGTCAAAAATCTTCTGACAAAATTAAAGCACTATTATGTTCGAAACCAAAAAAAAACCAAGATATTTGACCCTAAACAACCAATTAACATATATACGGATGCTAGTATCAAGGGAATTGGAGCAGTATTGAAACAAAACGATGAAGATGGAAATAGCAGGCCAGTAGCTTATTTTTCAAAGAAGTTAACTGAAACTCAGAAACGGAAAAAAGCAATATACTTAGAGTGTTTGGCAATAAAGGAAGCTGTGAAATATAGGCAGCATTGGCTGATGGGAAAAGAATTTGTAGTACACACAGATCATAAGCCATTGGAAAATATGAACATTAAGGCGAGGACTGACGAGGAACTAGGTGATTTGATGTATTATTTATCACAATATAATTTTAAAATGAAATACAATCCTGGAAAATCAAACCTAGAAGCAGACTGCTTGAGTAGAAACCCAGTTCTAGAACCTGATGACAACGCTGATGATTTTCTAAAGTTGTTAATTTTATAAGCTTAAAGGATATAAAAAATTACCAACACAAAAATTTTGACTTACTAAATCGGAAACTAATTATAGAAAATGAAATTTATTACAAACAAAACAAAAGAGGGATTTTTTTTTATTATCTGAAGAACTTACCAAGATTCTTTTAAAAGATGTCCATGAAGCTTACTGTCATATTGGTAGAACTCAGATGGCCAGTAAAATAACACCATTTTATACGGCAGTTAATATTACAGCAAATATTAGAAAAATCTGCGATGAATGCGAAATTTGTATAAAAAACAAATCGAGGCTTAGGTCAAAATACGGCTTAATGTCACATTTAGGTCCAGCAAGATATCCATTCGAAATTGTATCAATTGACACCATTGGAGGTTTTGGAGGATCACGGTCAACAAAGAAATATTTACATCTTTTAGTTGGACATCTTACAAGATATGCTTATATTATAACATCTAAAAATCAAAACTCCAGTGATTTTATAAAATTAATGAAAAAGGTGACACAAAACTATAATGTTGGTATGGTATTAACTGATCAATACCCAGGCATAAATTCTAAATAATTCAAAGAATTCCTGAATAACGAAAATATAAGACTGGTTTTTACTGCTGTGGATGCACCATTTTCAAATGGGCTTAATGAAAGGCTAAATCAAACTTTAGTCAATAAAATAAGATGTAAAATAAATAGCGGTAATATAAAAACAGCTTGGGCTACTATTGCACAGTACTGTGTAGATAAATATAATGAAACAGAACACACAGTTACGAAAGAACAATGCCTATTTTTCACCTGAGTATGTATAGAAATGAAACAAATCTTAAAATTAAGCTTTTTTTATTGTAAACTCATTACGCTTATCATTTATTCATCAGAAACGCAGGAAAAAAAGATTTTTGATATTCTTCTAAACTTCTTAAAAAATGAAAATATGGTTTTTGAACGTTACTTGTACAGTTGTTACGTTCCGTTTTAGTTACTGACGAGTGCCGACTGGAGACTGACTTTATCTCTTTAAACTAGTTTTATTACTTATTGTTTTATCTTTAGTTTTTTATACTTTCTATATTTAATTAATATAAAGTTTTATTGAAGTCCATTATTACAAATAATACGAACATTATCAGTTAAAAATAAGTTTACGTTTAATTATTCTAATAGAGTGAAACGGATTTTTTTTGACGTTTGACAGCCGCCTGTCATATTTGAATCGGCGCAGTCTCTTTCGTTTTGCGTTTGCATCTCTTTGTGTACTACACACCTACACACTTTTTGGCACTTTACCAACATACATATTTACCTTAGTGGAAGTTCTCTGTAATCAATAGGTCGAATGATTCAAAGTTATAGTTAATTAACTTTTAAACACTAGGTAGGTACATAATATGTACTGCCGGCATATTTCCATAGATATTTTTGACGATAATTTGGCCGCGGCAATTCCTAACCTATAAAGTAAAAATTCGTATTTTTTTAAATTCCTGGCGTTTAACTAGTAAAAGTGAAAGCAGGGAATTATTCCCTAATCTAGCACGCAGTATTCCTGCTAAACTTGCGGTCTATACATAAACTTTCATTATCAGGTTTTCAAATGTATGGAAAGTGGGCATTGATCTTTGCCCCAAAATATCTCTTGGAAGGTGAAAATGTGAATATTCTACCACTTGAATTTAAATCAAAATGTACGAAAGAAGACCTAATAAGAGATAGAAAGATAGCTCTGGAAAACACGGTTAAATTTCATAATTATAATAAAAACATGTTCGACCGACGAAGGAAAGAATGTACACTGGAAGTGGGTGACAGAGTCTACGTGGAAAACGGAAACCGACTAAATAGGAAAAAAATGGATGAACTCAGGATTGCTCCATACAAAATATTGAGAAAAATTTCAAATTCAATTTATGAAGTTGATACCGGACACAGAAAAGTAGAATCAAATTTCTATCACATCACAAAACTTTCTCCAGTTTGAACAATTACGTGCAAACTTGTTTGCAATAATTGTTCTCTTTGGGGGGGGAGATGTAAAGAAAACCTCTTTACCTCCTACATACGAGTTTTGCTTAAGTTTTTCTTTGTGACATTATGTCACGCCTGACTGGCTTGTCAGTGAATAATAATATGCAATTTGTTATCAAGTTGTAAATTAATTACTAAATGTTTTAAAATATCACAAGCCTGAAATATAGACTTTAAATGTAGTTTCTTCTATATTTACAGGTAAATGATTGTTATTATTAGGTAATATGTAATGTAATATACTTTAGTAGTTATTTTTAAATGTAAATGCTAATTATAAAATAAACTTCTATATTTACAGAAAGAAACGCAACTATCGTCTCATTTCAAATAGTGGCTAAGATATAGAGCTAAACATTATTATATACATTTTAAGGATTTGGTGCTAATTCCATCTATGCCTGAACCCGTATTGACATCTATATTGTTTATTATCTTATCTATTTCGTCCACACTAGCTGGAGACAGAACATTAAGTTTATGTTTTAGATTTGACATATCAGTATTGGTCACAAAGTTATGATATTTCCTTGGGATTTCGTTTGCCAACACTATACCTATGGTTGAGAAAAACGTATTGAAATAATTGCATATTTCTTCAGCATCAGTGATTATCCCTAAAGGTGTCTGTAACTTCGGGAGTGTCTGCATTTCCTCGATCTTGTTAACAGAGAAGCTGTTTATTAGTTCCCACATCTTTTTAGGTTTGTTTTTACACCTGAGGAATGCGTTTTTGTAATATTCTTTTTTCGAAGATTGGATGAGCGATAAAACCTTATTTCTTGCAATTTTGAAGTCTTGTTCGATCTGTTTGTTGGTTGGGTTTCTTTTGTATTGCTGCCAAAGAATATTTCTTTTGTTAATTTCACACAAAATTTCGTTGTTTATCCAATCTTGTTTCGGTGGGTTGAGGGTCTTTGTCTTTTTGCATATGCTGTCAGAAACACTCTCCCTTATTTTTTCTTCCAGCATTTGATAGTTACTTCCAACATTGATTTGTTTAGATTCCTTTATTGTGTTAAAAAGTTTTTCAAAAAGTATGCATTCATATTCTTGTTTAAGTATTGGTTTCGGCTGGTATTTTTTCATTTCCAGGTAGAGTTGTTTATGATCCGACATAGAAGACTCAATAATTGCTAGATAAAAGTAATTTTTCTTTAAATTAGAACAAACATAGTCCAGGGGTGTTTTTGTAGTCGGCGTTTCTCGCGTACAATATTTGCTGCTAATCTTATTTAACACATCGTATCCACACTCTGATAAAGTGTCTTTGTAAGTTTTTGTAGATCGGTCTGGATCTAGTAAGTCGTAATTAAAATCTCCGCAAATTACAGCTCTCCGCCTTTTCTGAAGTTGTTGTGAATAAGTGTCCAGAAAATCTTTACTATTTGAACTACCTGGATTATATATAGCTCCAATATCGATAAAAAGAAAATCTAAATGTATCCAAAGGTAGTGGTTATCGTTCTCTTGTCACTCTTCAAGAAAATTGTGTTTTAGGTTTTTATGAATAAATATGGAAACTCCTCCTCCTCTGCTATTGGTTCTATAGTTATAATAATGTTTATAACCTGGCAACTGAAAGAGCTTTGCTTCATTGTCGGATTTTATCCATGTTTCACATAATATTATGACATGAATGATATTAGAAAAAGTCTGAATCACACATCGCAGCTCGTCAAATTTTCCTGCCCTAACTATACTCCTAACGTTTGCGTAAAATAGTTTCAGCGAATTTCTTGTGGTTTTAATTTGACTATAATAATCGGTTATTTGATGTGTAATGTTAGGATCTATTGTTGTGTGGTTGGAGGTTTTAGTTTTTTGATTAAGATTGGATGATTTTGGGAATACCTTTAATGTACTTTATAGTCAGGTTTTCCTCGCCATTTTGTATACGTAGTTTTAGTTCTTTTTTGAGAGATTTCATGTGAAGTTGTTGTTGGGGAGTTCTATCCGTGAATATTTTTATAGACCCTAAGTTACGCAAAATTTCTATAGCGGTATTTTTTGTTGCAAAAGATACGTTAAGAGGTCGGTTTCTTCCAGGAGTGTATTTACCAACACGCTTTACTTGTTCAGGAGGAGGGAGTTTATCATTCACCAACTTTAAAATGTTAAGCACTTCATTCAGATCTCTTTTTCTCCTTGTAGTGACATTCTTATTCTCTGGTTCTGTGACTCCTGCAATAATAATATTTTTACCTCTTTCGTCACGATCATAAATTTCAGCGATGATATCAATGTATTTCTCAGGGTTGTCCAGACAGGTGGATTGGGTATTTGAGGTCTTGAGTGACAATACATCTGTTTCTAATGTATGAATCTTCTGCTCCGTCGTATAAGTTGACTGGACTAGGTTTGCAATATCGGATTTATTTTTCTCTTGCTGTTAGCATAACTGCTGAATGGCTGAGTTTATTACGTTAACTGACTCCTTAATTGTGCTGATCTCTGAGCTTATTTTATTCATATTTTCAGTCTGGTTGTTACTCACACTTGTTAAAAGAACCATCATGTTACTTATTTGTTGCTTAATCTCACTCAACTCGGTGTGGATAAATACATCTTCATGTTTTCGTTTGTTTCGAAAGGTGATTTGTGATAGGTCATGTATTTCCGATAAATTAGGTTGCGAACCACTGCGCTCGGGAATGTCACTTCTAGGCGAGCGTAGTACACTCATTTTATATCCTTGTAGTGCGTTCGGCCGCGCTCGGTTTACGTAGTGCAGTCACTTGCTCGGGCGATGAGTTTGTCTTCTCAGCTTCAATACGCGCACGCAAAATGTCACTTTGCACTGAATGATTTTAAGGGTTAGATTTGAGCACAGTTAATTTTTAAAATTTAAATAAATTTTGCAACACGTCTGCTTCGTACGCCCTTCATTTTAATATATTTTTTTTATTATTGGTGGTTATTTATAAGTTATTATTAGGTTTATGGATAAAATAAAACAATTTATCAAGGCCGACTACACGGCGCCGTGGATTATCCTTTTTTTAACTTAAATTTATTCCAATTTATATTTTTTTAATAAACCGTCCTAGGGTGCCTTCTATTAACTATAGACACATTTAAATAATTTGGGCCGACGCGAACGTCTCTGATAATAAGGTGGGAATCCAACCTACGTCTCAGTATTAAAAAGGCATTTAATGTGTTAATTTTGAAATATTCAAAAATAAGATCCTGAGAACTAAACCTAACAGAATAGTATTAACATTGAATCACATTTTTTACAGATATATGGAATACTCCAGGAACAAGTAGTCAGCCTACAGTCACTTCACCTCCTTCACCTCCACAGCCACCAGCAGCTCCAGGGGAAACCCAGTGGCAACCACCGAAAAAGAAGAAAAAGTCCGAAGACCCAGTTTTCAAAATATTGAAGGAGTGTGAGGAGACTGCAAGAGAGTATGAAAGAGAGCGTGACCGAATTATGCAGGAATTAAATCTTTTAGAAAAGTTAAAATATACTTGTCATTATGACAACACCATCTGGTACTATATAAGACCCGGCTCTTTACTCTCTGCCCACTTCTTTGTCGTCTGTGACTACGTATTGTAAGTAGACTCTGTACTTTGCTCGTTGTGTTAAATAAATGTTATCCGATAAAATCAGCGTGGTGCTTGCTTTTTAATTTCATCGTTCAACTCTAACAATTATTATTTTACAGAATGCAAAATTGGCGTGTTAGCGAAGAGGCGTCTTCGGACTTCCTCGACATCCTCTATGGGGATGAAGAGGAAGAGGCCCTAAGTACGGAGGATGAGGAGGAGGTAGATGTGCGCGACGAAGATGAGGTTTTAACTCATTTTAGTTTCATTTTGATAGAGTTTCTGTATATAATTTTGTTTTATATGGTTGTTTGCGGATTTACAACTACTAATTGAGATTGGCAATTATGTCCTGATGTTAAGAGTTTTCAACCATAGTGATACTGCAATACTGATAGTATTGCAATGGTGTCAGTGGTTGTGAATGTTTTTATATGTTTTAGGAGTGATACTGCAATCTGTCTTGGCAATAAGACCGCCTAAATTGTACATATTTATGTGATTGTTGTTCTTTATAATTGTGTTTTTGGTGTGTTTTAGGGTGAACGTCCGTGGACGCCTGAGGCTCCGCCCTACTCGCCTCTCACGTCCCCAGAGCACAGGGCGACGGTGCCAACACCGGTAATGGATGTTTCAGTTCAATTAATTTTGATACTGTAAATAGCGTTCTGGCGTAGTAGTATGAAATGAATGTATTGTAGTAATTTAAGATATGAAGGTAATATTTAAGCAATGTAACAACAACAATGTTTTTACAGTGCACCAGTATGTGTAGTTTTGAGGATATTCGACGAGGATGGCGTGGCGCTGGACGGCGAAGATGGTGCGTTTTTAACGGCCGACGCACACACCATCTTTGTGGCACCGGAGGGCTATGGAAGGAGAGGGTGGAGAGGCAGGCGCCCAAGAGTGCGTGGCAGGGGTCACGGTGGTGCCCACCGAGGTCGCAGCGTCGCGGTTGAGTGGGTAGTAGGGCACCCCTTAACTGAAATTTGGTCGACCGATTCGGACGTCCCGCCTGAACTACTTGCGATGGCTAGGGATTTGATAGGGAGAAGAAGTGCAAGGTCGGGAGAGGCCAGGAATGACAGCGAGAGTGAGAGTGAAGATGTATTTTTTGACGCCAATGGTGGAGTGGATAATCTCCCTAGGCTGGAAAACCATTTTCAATGGTCTCCTATGGACTCCTTTCAAGGTCAGGAGGAACCTTTCGGACCTGAGCGTACGGGTTCGGTTCATTTGCATAATTCGTCATATGAAGCTTGTGGTGGTGTGAGTATAGCTAATAAGTATATGTATGTAACGTAAGATGCTTGAATCTTATAAATAGTATTGTAGCACTTATAATCGCTCAATAAATCATGTAACTTTGAATAAGAAGCAGTGTTTCTTTTATAGTCCGTCACCGAACCTTACATGGCGACCCTGCCATGCGCGTGTTAAATTACCTACATAAGTGCTGACTTTACTAATCATCAACATGGATCCACTTTTACGATCTTGTTCGTTCAACACGAGTATTGTGAATCAATTAAGTTTCTGCAAAATGGGTTCTAGCAAGAGCAAACCAAGTGAAGGCCAACAAAACCAAATGGTCTTTACCCAGTTTGGGCAAAATAATGAAGCCCGTATAGAGCAGCTGACCTTCCATGCTTCTTCAACCACCATCATATTGGCCATAATTCTGCTGTTGATGGCATTATTGATGATATATTGACTATTCAAACTCTACTACCGATGCCACAAACGAGTTATAAGAAGAGAGTTGGACAATCACATGATGTCACGACGTTCTTGGCGTCACTTCGGTCGCAGCATAGAGCAGGCATCCCAAGCGCAAAAGAAGAAAAGTTGTGAAACGTGTGAAGTGTAAAGTGTTTCGGCCCCCACCCTATAATGAAAGTGGTCTGTCCCCCAATTAAGTCATTAATTCATACGTTATGGTATGTAATCTTTTAGTTTTAATCATTTATATGCATATTTTAATATCTCATTTAATGAATATATTATTATTTTATGATTATAATTTAATTCGTCGCATGTAATGTTTGACGAACTAGATTTAATATACAGCGAAATCAAACATTTAAAAGAAAATCTTATAAAATTAAATAAAAACCGACGAACGGAAAAGACATTAAATGAGAAGTTAAACGTAGCTCACGTATTATTTAATAGATATCTTACGTGTGCCGATATTTTAGATGATAAAATAAGAAAGGGAGAATATAAAAGTAAAGATATAATATACAGTAAGGAAATTTGTATTAGAATAGAATCTTTGTACTCAAAAATAGAGGAATTTTGTACTAGTAATATTAAAACCTTAGGCACCATGTCTCAGTTCGATTTAAAAACGGCGGTTGCCCTTTTGCCGGAGATGAATGATCGCGAGGAAGTCACCAAAAAACTAATTGACGCAATTGAGTTATTTAATTCAATGCTAGATACAGAAGGAAAAAAAATTCTAATAAATTTTATTTTAAAAACAAGGCTATCTGAGAGCGCTAAACTTCGTTTGGCGTCGACTTACACTACCTGTCAGTCACTTTTCTCTGATATGAAAAAACATTTACTGACTCAAATGTCTAGTACGGCTATCCACACTCAATTAATTAAAGAAAGTCAAAATACTAGTAGTATAGAGGACTACGGGAAACGTTTAGATAGTTTGTTCGTTAATCTTACTATCTCGCAGGCCGACGGCAATGAGGCATCATATCAGGTTTTAAGGCCAATTAACGAGAAATTAGCTATCAAAAGTTTTATAGATGGTTTAAGAAACGCCAATTTGAGAGTTATATTAGCAGCTCGTAACTACACTTCTTGCTCGAAAAAACAACATCATTATACATGGAATCCCAGAACCTAACATCGAGAAACACGAAGAATTAAATGCTTTGGTAATGAAAATAGTAACAGACTTGGATGTACCATTCGAAAATGGGGAAATAAATAAAACACAACGTCTTGGTAAAAAATTAGACAATGGAAAAATAAGACAGATTCTTCTCACAACAACAACTCTGCAGAAGAAAATCCAAATACTTAAAAACAAAAAGAAAATGAAGGAAAACACATACATTACCAATGATTATTCTAAGGAAACCATGGAAAAGCGCAAAACGGCAGCAATCAACTTTCGCGAGAATGAAAAGAGAAAAAGAACTTCAGAGACACCAAGCCCAAAAGAAACGACCAGCAATACCAACAAAAAAATCCAGCGAACAGATGCATTTTAACTTATGCGTGAGCGAGCATACTCCATGTCAGAAAGAAATACATATCTTAACAACTAACCAGAAACGAAATATCGCACATCCAAATAAAACTACAACAACAAAGAATAAGCACACATTTCCCAACCCGGCTGGTCTCCGTGGGAAATTAGACCAACACCCCCCAATAATAATAAAGCAAAAACATCATGAAAGTATCAAAACAACTCTACCCATGCAAAATACTACTATTAAGACTCCATCAAACAGACATTCAAGAATATATATTGCTGCCTTGAATGTATTGACATTAAGATCAGACGAGAACCTATCAGAACTATCACTGGCATTACAGAGCACCAATTGGAATATCCTCGGCCTGTGCGAAGTTCGAAGAATGGGAGAAAATATTGTGGCACATCCAGATTATATACTTTATTACATAGGGGAAACTCCAGGAAGACATGGTGTGGGTTTTCTAGTCAAAAGAAGTCTTGCAGATTACATAAATGGATTTCATGGTGTATCAGAGCGCATAGCAGTATTGAACCTCAAACTACCAGATTACAAGGACCCATGGACCATTATCCAGATCTACTCACCTACGGAACAAGCTGAAACTGACACAATTAATCAGTTTTACTAGGTTCTGAACCGAACCCTACAAACACATGCTCACAAAAATATAGTTGAGACCGTCAATGGGATGAAGACGCAATTATAGGCCCATACACATACAGTTCAAAACCAAGAAGCAAAAATGGAAAAATGCTTGTAGACTTCGCAATGGAAAATAACCTGACCATATTAAACACCATGTTCAAGAAAAATAGAAACAGAATGTGGACATGGCTGTCACCTGATGGCAAAACCAAAAATCAAATTGATTACATATTGACCAATAAACCTAAATGTTTCCAAAACATGAATGTCATCAATAATCTAAATTTCAACACCAATCACCGTATGGTCAGAGCCGAGCTGAATTCATCCCAACTCAAGAACCCAAGACCGAACACAAATCCAGGCAATTTCAAATCCAACAAATATCTAATGCAAGAAATAGCCAATTCATTAAATTCAAAACTCAAAAACTACAACTCAAACACAAGTAATGCTGATACACAAGAAAAATACGATTGGTTGGAACATACAATCACAAGCACTATCAAAGAGCATAGCACCAAAAATGAATATTCAAAGAATTGGATGTCGAAGATAACTATTAACCTCCTCGACCAAAGAGCAAGCTTAATAAGCGCAAAAACTACAGACAATAATAGAAGAAAAATAGCAGAAATTAGCAAAGAAATAAAAGAAAATATCAGGAAAGACAGGAAACAACGACGAATGGAAACATTGGAGAGACATATTGGACTAACAGAAGGAATAAGGAAAGCATACAAAGGCATGAATGATAATAGCCTACAATAAAGCAAAAGGCGCCGTCGATATGAGTTACCAGATGATTGCGTATTCGTCGCCATTTAGAAAAACAGTAAAATGGTACAAGAAATTAGTAATCGAAGTTATTTTAAATAAAGCTATTGTGAATGGATTGATAATGTACACTGAAAATAAGAAATTTAAAAAAAGTATAGTAAAGTACAGAAGGTATCAGTATATAAACTTGAAAAATTTTGTCCCGCCTGAGACAAAATTTTTCAAGTTTATATACTGATATTATAAGTGCAATTAAGTTGCTAAAATATCAAATAAAGTATACAGAAGGTAGTTAGTGGAGTATCTGGTGGATTCAGGAATGGATAGTGAAAATCCCAAAAATACTGGAAGACCGAACGTCTGAAGCACCAGTTGAAAGGCAAGAGGGCAATGTTAGAAACTCAAGACGTTTCTGTTCAGTATGCTACAAAAAAGCACTGCAATACTCGGTTATAAAATTGCCAAAACTAAAGCAAAGAAAGTGGCAAAAAACTGCAAAGAATGTCCAAATGATAAAATTAATAGACTCAGGCGTTACTTTGCGGAAATCCATAACTAATTATGGATTGAGAAAATTATTTTGCTAATGATTTCCGCTTCTTAACACCGGCTTAGATAACTTTACCACACTACCCGCACTGACACTGATTTGAGGAAGCACCTGCACCACACTACCCGCACTAACACTGATTGAGCAAATATTCCTGCATGAAATCAGCGAGCTATCCATCGGATCTGTCCCCTGCTAGAAGAGGAGTAGCAGCCTTCCAGGAGGGCGAAGATTGTTCACACAAGAACATCCCGCGCCACTGTAAGCGCGTTGGCAACACTGGCCGCCGGTCGCGCCAGTCTTATTCAAACATCGCTACAAGCAAGATGCGCCCATCAATAACTATCTTTGTAATCGGCAAGAGACTCAAGTACACCATATTTTATGAAGAACCGTTTTTCATTCACCTGCAACATCGTAAACAGCCCCAGCCTTTTTAGGTCGTTTGTAACCTAAAAACGCTCAAAGCCGTAAGCATCACCCAGTAAAAAAACTGTCAATGTCATCAATCTGTACTAAGGTGCTGCAATTCGTTCAGTTCGTTCGTTGCATTTAAAAGTGTTTTACACTAAATACGTCACCACAAATAAAAAAAAAAAAAAGGGTTCTTGCTTCTTTTTAACAACCTCGCTTTCTTTTGGATATGGTACCGTTTTTCGCCGTGACTTACTTGGCATTAATTGGACTGACCTAACTGCCCTGTCTGTTGACCCGGCATTTGTTGTAAAGAACTTGATTTCACGTGCGATTTGGACTTTGTTGATGTTTGATGCTCAATGAAAATAACTGTCAGGTAAACGATTTGCTATTTAAAATGAACCTGATTGCAGAACTAACATATGTTTAGTAATTACACAAACTACACATTTGCTTGAACTCTAATATATACATAGTCAGGTCATAAGTTCTGTCACACAATAAAAACTTTTGAATTTAGAATGTTGGCCACAAAAAAGTTTATTGAATTCGAATTTCAAATTTTTATGAAAATAAAAATGTGTACTTTTTAGAATTTTCCTCATTTTTAAATATGGAGTGGACACTTAAAGAAGACCGTGTCGCGGTTATTGCGTTGCATCGTTGCGGTTACGCGCTAATTCAGATTTTCGACTTACTGAAAAATTTTATTATAGCCAAAAGATTCGTTCATCGTACCATAAAACGATACAATGAAGACTAGTGTAGATGTCAGGTCAAGAAGTGGTCGCCCTCGCTCTGTTAGGACTCCAGTAGTGATAAAAGCTGTGAAGGCGCGAATTCAAAGAAATCCCATACTTAAGCAGAAACTGTTAGCCCTTCAGATGGGGTTAAGCAGGACCACGGTGAAAAGGGTGTTAAATGAAGACTTATGGCTTAGGGCATATCGAAGAAAAACAGGACATCGTTTGGTCGATTGTTTAAGCATCTAAGAAATTAATCACACTTTTGATTTTGAAGATATCAATAGTATTGATGATAATATGTTTAAATTCTGGACAGGTCTTACAAAGGAAAATTATTTTAATGTTCTCAATCATCTTATATGATTGAGAACATTAAACAGGTCTTAACCTGCATTAACTTGCAAGACCCCAGAAACTGCACTTGGGGTCTATTTAATTAAAGTTAGAACTGGAGACTCGCATAGGAGAATCGCCTCTCTGTTGTGGCTGAGTAAATCCTCAGTAACTCGTTTACTAAATGAAGCGAGAGAGGCACTGAGTAGCGTATTTGTGCGTAGCTCTACACTTGGGTTTGAATAACCAAACCATTATTAATAAAAACCTTATTATTCCAGAGGGTTTATTCGG
Source organism: Anania crocealis (assembly GCA_949315895.1). Taxonomy (NCBI): domain Eukaryota; kingdom Metazoa; phylum Arthropoda; class Insecta; order Lepidoptera; family Crambidae; genus Anania; species Anania crocealis. The sequence continues at coordinate 10,773,287 of OX438871.1, forward strand.
CAACAGAGAGGAGAGAGTACCAATAGTGTTCTGTGACGGTACTTATATATACATACAAAAATCTTCTAATTATTTATTTCAGAAGAAAACTTACAGTTTGCACAAATAGCGTAATTTAGTCAAGCCTTTTTAATTGTGGCTTGTGACACATTATTGACATATACGATCCTTATCCGGCAACTGAGTCTGATGCAAGCATCATGAAGGCCCTTTTCCAAAATGAAGACGGAGACTTAAGGAGTTTTTTTAGGGAAAATGATGTCTGTTTTAGAAACATTAGGGTATAAAATATATAAACCCGAATCACTGGAACAAGGTAAGACTCAGTTGCCAACCATAAAAGCCAATAAATCAAGATGTGTTAAGATTCCCATTTGAGGCAGACTCGGGGCGAGGCAGCCGCTCCATCCGAGGCCGCACAAGTAGAGACGCTGCCTCAACTTGAGGCACGCCGCGCCATGAGGCAAATTCGTTGCCGCGAGCCGAGCCATATTTTGTCGGTTTTTTTGGCGCGCTCAAAGAAGCCTCAGTCCGAGCCGTGCACTTGGTGGAGACGGGCGTGTCGCCTCAGGTCGCAATGAACAACGAAACTGCAGTTAAATTAATAAAATTATACGAGTTCCATCGTGTTCTTTGGGATCCGTTAAATAATAACTATTACAACAAAAATGCTAAGCAAGATGCGTGGAACGATATTAGTTCAAAGTTGGGGATTCCAGTGGACGCTGTAAAAAAGAAGATTACTAGTCTCATAGGCTCATACCGACGAGAAAAATCAAGACACAAAAATAGTCGTACCACGGGATCAGGTAAATATATTTCTTTATATAAAGGCGGCGTGCATAAATTACGTCATTGGTTCGGGGGAGGGGTTGGACGAAAACTGACGTCTAATGACTTGGGGGGGGGGGGGAGAAGAGGTTCGACGAAATCTATGACGTAATTTATGCACGCCGCCTACTACTAGTATGTCTTTGTCGTGTAGTGTTTTACTTTCCATACAAATTGAACAGAAAACGGAAACGCAATCGAAATGTATTCTATGCGCAGTGTTGCCGTTCTATAAATTAAAAAATCCCTAGATAATATGAAAAAACCACTAGATATCTCAGATTACAGAACAAAAGGCCGATATCGCCGTGCGGAACTCGGAGGTGAGGCCAGTTATTTGATAAGGTGTGCGTGTCGGCACTGTGGGAAAACGCGCCTTAGTGTGGGTAAAATTCTGTAAAAAAATTTATTCACCGTTCACTTTGTATTCTGTTTGGGGCCTTACGCCCGTGTTGCGAGCGCTCTATCTGCCTTTTGTTCTGAATACCTCATATTTAGGTAATCAGCTAAAAATAAAAAATACATACATGTAGGTATTAATGTATTTTATTTTAATTACAGGACGAGACGACATATATAATTCTAAGTAGTTTGCCTACGATCATTTTAATTTTTTATCAGATAAATTTACTCCACGTCCGACTTCGGAGACTAAGTCTGTGAGTATTTTTTAATAATCATTTTGCCACGGTAATATACTATTTGTAACAAAATGTCGAGCTAAATGTAAGCGAATAGATTTAGGTTGGTCAGTTGCTCTTCTAGGAACAGCGCGGATTGGCAAAAACGATGACATTTTTTCATTTCTCCACGATCCTGGTTCAAAATTACCATTTTCTGTTTCTCTGTCAATAGATCCTGGCGGCATATAAATTTGTGAAGATTGACTTGATCTCCGCAGGAAATTATGCAAGTGTACAATTGCTAGAACAACTTTGGTAGCGATTTCTGGTTCTAACAACATTGGCTTTCGCAATACTCAAAATACAGAAGACATATTCCCGAATACATTTTCTACCACTCTTCTTGCCATTGAAAGTCGATAATTAAAAATTCTTTCACAAGACCCATACGTGGGATTTCCTTTAAATGGTTTCATAGTATAATCATTCAATGCAAATGCTTTGTCGGCTAATATCATGTAAGGAACTTTGATTGCATAAGATATTTGTATAATGCTAGGCTCTGGTAAACACAATTCTTTTTTTTTCTAATTTTTTGTATAATTTTTAAATACTCCTTCATCTGAAATTCGACCTTGACAACCAACATTAGCATAAATAAAATTATAATTTGCGTCAACTAAGCCAAGCAAAACAATGCTGAAAAATTCTTTATAATTTATATATTCTGCACCGCTATTAATTGGAACTTGAAGAACTATATGTTTACCATCCATCGATGCTATGCAATGGGGAAAATTTCATTTCTTTTCCCAATCTTGAGCCAGTTGCAGCCATTCCTCTTCACATGATGGTAACTGTAAAAATAAAGAAGTTAATTTAATTATCTGATTATAGGAGATATCAACGGCGGCTGACTCGCCAATAACTGATTTATCAACAACACAATCAGCAGAAACAGATAAGATAACTGATTTATCAACAACACAATCAGCAAAAACAGATGAGACATCAGATTTGCCTACTAACACAGAAATAAACAAATCTAGTAACTTTACTACAAACTTGGACCAGTCAGCCAAAGATGCTGCAAAGAATAAAAAGACAAGGGCAACAAAAAGAACGGCAGAAGCCTCACCTGTAATAAATATAAATACGAGTAATACCACAGATGACATGTTATAACAGGAAGCTATGGAAGTACTTCATACAAAAGATGATGCCTATGATACCTTTGGAAAACATGTGGCATCTGAACTCAGAAAATATGACGCCCACACGTTAGCATGCGTGTAGAAATGTATAATGGACACCATTTTTGAAGCAGACATAGGACGAATTCCACGCCAAAGCAATTATGGATATTTCACTCAACAAAATGCAGGCAGACAATATGTAAATGAATCATCTTCTTCATCCGTTTACGCATCAACATATGTTCCCACACCCAGCCCGCAAGCCCCCACACCCAGCCCGCAAGCCCTCACACCCAGCTCGCAAGGCCCCACACTCAGAACTCTAGCTCCCACACCCAGCACGCTAGCTCCTACAAGCCCGCAAACTTCAAAGCAAGTCCAACTCGAGGCACTGCATTCAATTCTTAACAATATGAATAATGATTTTACTGAATAACCTTGCCCGTACTTGGCACCTATTGTTAACGCTAGACATAATTTTCAACAATTAAAAACATTTCAATTTAATTTCAGAGCGTTTTACTTACCTTAACATAGTCCTTTAGCACTTCGATTATTGCTTCAGTAGGTTGTGGTATAATTTTAGAAATTGACTGCTTTGATATTCTAAACAGATATTGTAGACTAGTATATAAGCCGCCAGTTGCTAAATATCGCAGTGTTACAGTGCACAACGAAAGTTCGTATCTTTTTTTTCTATCAAAGGTGTAATCATTGATAGTAGCAACTTAAAGTCACCAGTGCTCATGCGTGTAAAATTTTTAAAGCTATCACCATCTTCAAACGTTATGTCCAATAGCAATTGGTCACATCCATGCTGAATTCTATTGCGATATAACTCTTTTATCCACCATCGATGCTTCCTCTTTTGTATAGTTTTTTGTTGTATTCTCTTTTTTTTAATAATGTTAATGGCTATTAAAGCAGCGGCTACTCTACGCGCGGGTGGTGTCATCGCGTTCTTACTTTACACTAGTTTCGGATCTAGGCGAGGCGACATGCCTCACCTTGATCCGCAACGTGCCTCGAGCCTATGCCTCGGAGTGAGCAGCCTCGGTTTGCTTCAAGTCGAGGCTGCTCGGCCTGAGGCTGCTCTAATGGATACGCACCTTTACACTATGCAGATGGGTGGTAGAGGTTGTCAACGGGCGGTTTAAAAGAGATTTTAAATTGTTCCGCCAAGATTATTTTAACCTGGCTGCCATCCATCTAATGGATGACTTAAGGATTTGTGCAAGCTTAATCAATGCATTTCATCCATATCCATATTAATAAAGCAATTGAGCGAAAAGAAATGCCTAATACATTGGCAGAACTGATCATAGATAATAGAATAAATCAATTCCGAGCCCAGTTTACCAGCATAAATGCACAACTTCCAGAGCTTGATATGTTCCCTGAAATGACCCTATCTGATTTAACAATATTTGCCTTAGGCATTTATCAAATGAAACAAGCCAGAAGTTATTATGGTGAGCATGTTAGGCAACATTTCGGGTAGAAATATCTGGAAGTTGTGTCGCAAGCTCGCAAGAAACCTCATCCCAGGAACAAGACCCCGTTTTAATTAGGGGTCGTATAAAGTCTCGCCATAATTCAGGAAAAACGTACTATACGTATTTACTGATGGCGAGACAAGGCAATGAAATTATTAGTTACTATTGTAGCTGCATATCGGGGAAACGTACAGTAGGTTGCTGTGCTCATACCATGACCATTGTCTGGTACTTGGGTTGGGCTCGGCATCAGGCTAATATTACTGCATCGGCTACCTTCTTGGATGATACTCGTATATTAGTAACTGAAGAAGAATAAAAACAATAATATTTATTACAGCTGTTTTATTTATAACCTTTTCTACAACTGAATATTATCAGGTTAGATGTATTTCCCGAGATAGTACTTTAAAATACAACATTTAGGGTGAAGTTTTGAAATTCTTAGGATACAGTAGATACAGACTGTTGCATTGGTCACCTAAAGATAATTCTGAGTCATATAGTCCACATGAAACTATTATCAACACTCATAAGCTGTCACACAAACACTTGCACTGGTGTTAAATGCATCATCGGAATTCTTAAGAGGTTGGATGGTGCAGGACACGTACGATTGCCCTATGCCCGAACGTCTTCTCAGGGTGCTGATAGACAACTCCGTAGTTTGGAAACTGCTATCACAGCATAGTTGTTTGTTGTGTAGCGGCACAATACATGGTCAGCACTTTTGGCGTAGCAACGCGTGTAACGTTATACGTTCTTCTTATATTAATAATTAGTTAAATATTTTTCTTTTTTTTTAAATTAATTAAAACTTAAAACTTTTGTTAATAATTAACCTACATCAAACTAATTAAAATTAAAGATTCTAATACAGATTACATTCTTAAAATTAAATTATATTATTTCTTAATCAAAATGTCACATGCATCAAACATGATTCATAATTAGTAGATAAAAAACAAATTAATTAACTGTCCAAATAAATATATCCTACTAAATAAAACTCAACTTCATAAAGCGTATTATGCTAATGGTTCGCTTGAGTGTTGTGCGGATCCCTAACTCGTCCTTTTGTTTGCGAGAAATCGTATGATCTTGGGGGCGGGGCCAAGCCACCGCAGCCGGTCGCTGGAAGTGGAATGCAGGACACCATTTTTACCACGGCACGGCACACCTTAACTTCACACTGAGTCGAGAGGACGTTACTTCCTCGAGCAATAAGTGCAATACCTAGACATATTGTAGACCAAAAGTTAAAGTTCGAATAGACTTATTTTATTCGCATTCGTGCTATTAGCAGTTGCCTGCAAATACTTACTTCCTACGTAATTAGGAATTAGTATTTTCCCCGATGGGGTAAGTGATGAACTTGTATTCTTTTAATTTAGTGAACCATAGTTGTAATAGTGTTTCGAACGTATTGTGTTCAGTAGGATAAATAAATAAATAAATATTTAAGACATGTCTCACTGGGCCACACAGAGTCATCTAGTCCCAAATTAAGGTACTATTAAGTAACCTGTCGTATGGGATACTAGACAATCGATAAACTTACTTATATACTTTTTTTTTTGTTGTAAATACATACTTATAATACATAGAAAACACCCAGACCAGTACAAACAGACATGTTCATGCACACAAATATTTGTACTGTGCGGGGATCGAACCCGCAACCCATGGCTCAGAAGCAGCGTTTACTACCGCTGGATTATTGTAAATTTGTTAACCTTTTTCTAGTGGCCTATCTACTTAGGTATTTCTTTAGCCTAGACTTTCCTTCGCTATTGCCTCGGTGTTAATTAAAATAATTAAGTACCTATTTGCCAAGCTATAACTTTCCTTTGTAATACAATGTTAAATTAATTAAAATAAAATATTCAATAAAATCCCTAATTTAAATTAAAACTATTTTCCACATTTACATAATCTGTAATTGTAGTTTATCGTAAATTAAATTCATTTATCTACCTACCTACCTAGCTTTTGCACTCCGTTCTGATTGCGATCTTTTAAAGCCACATCACCATCTACTGAAATACAGAACCCGTCTTCTTTGCTTTGGCTTGGCTTGTAAATGGGAAATGTTGGCGATCGCAATCAGCGGATTAATTTAGGAGAATGAGTATTAAGCTGGGACGTTTTTCCAGGGAACGAAGTTAACATTATTTGAAATTGGGCCACACCCTCGCATCTACCCTCGCATGCTGCTTGCTGCCGTCCGTCCAACGGCCCACCATCCACCCTCGCGTCACCATCGCAAAGGAAGTACGGGCCAACGGAAGCAAATTAACAGTCGGGCGGGCATACGAACCCATGCCCTTGGGCTCACCTTTATTTTTTTAATAAATGTTTTACTCCTAAAGAAATACCCTATTGCGACACGCGATCGCTCGCTAGTCTTCCCTCCGTCGCCATTTACAACGCTCGCGCACTCTCCTGTATTGTGTCCCTACATAACTCGACCTCCTTATAGTGAAACCTATAATGTGTATAATGTGTGTGTGAACAAAGACAATATATCGGCATTTACGGGAGTCTGGACTTTGATTTTATATACCCTAGAGATACGCCATAGGAACCGCACATAGGACAGTAACATTAGTGACATATATAATTGCTACATTCCTACAATACATCTCAACATCTCAACATTGGTGACCCCGACGTTATTTGAACACGCAACCTTCTGATCTGCAAGAAAACAACAAGTCAGAAAACTAACAAGGGTGCAGTCGACGGCGGGTGGCTGTGATCCTGATGTCAATTGGAGTCAGGCATCAACTTCTCTGGATCGGGAGAAGAAGCAGCAATCTTGTCGGACTCTTATATGTTCATCAAGAAGTTTGATCGTGCCAAGGATATATTCAATTGTAGGATTCAAGACCTGATAGCCTACCTGGATGAAAACCCCCATGTTCGAAGGATGATGGCATCCGATCTATCAAGCGATAAACGCCAGGCTTATGAGGCAATCATTGACAACGTGGAAGAGGGGCACTATCAGTGGGTTAGACGCGGATGATCGAAACCAAAACAAGAAAAAAAATTACCGCCTGTGCGTCACGGACTACAACGTATCAGTGTTACCCCGATGGGCAGGGAAATACAAAAAAAGTGAGTATACTGACTAGAGATATTAGCGGCTAACGGCACGCCTATCAGAACTTACGGTTTACATTCTATGACTTTAGATTTAAAATTACGCACAGCATTTCAATGGACCTTTATTGTAGCGGATTTAAAACAACCAATTATTGGTGCAGACTTTTTATGTAAACATAATTTAATCATTAATTTGAATGCACGTAAGTTAATGGATGGGATAACAAACCTTAATATTATCGGTTCAATTTCCAAATCGTGCGAAACGTCAGTCAAAACGGTCGATAATAATCATCCATATTACGATTTGTTATCTCAAATCTGGATGTAGGACAGACCCGGGTAACTATAGACCGGTTTCAATACTACCTGTAATATCAAAAATTTTCGAGCATATCTTGTACGACCGCTTAAATTCATATTTGCTGAAAAATAATATACTAAATGACCGCCAATTTGGATTCCGCGCGCAGTCAAACACAGTCGCAGCGGCAGTTGACTTAATTACTAAAATTAATACTAGTATTGATGAAAGAAATCTTGCACTAGGCATATTTATCGACCTAAAAAAAGCATTTGACACAGTAAGTCACTAAAAGTTTCTACAAAAGCTAAGTAACATAGGAATAACAGGAACAGCTCTCAGTATATTCAAATCATATTTGCAGAATAGATGTCAAGTGGTAAAAATAAATGATCACACAAGTCAACCCCAAATTGCGTATTATGGCATTGCCCAAGGTTCGAAAATCGGTCCGTTGATGTTTTTGATATATATTAATAACATAACTAATATTGGGCTAAAAGGACATTTAACGCTATACGCAGACGACACTTGTCTTTTCTATTTCGGAAAATGTATACACACAATCATTAGCGACGCGCAGAGGGATCTGGATTTATTGAACGAATGGCTCAAATATAACTTACTGACAATAAACACCTCTAAAACGTCGTTCATGATCTTTGCGGCTAAAAACAAACCCCTCCCACAACAGCTTACTTCTCTTTTAATAAATAATGAGATCATACGTTCTCAACAGGAGAAATATCTCGGATTGTGGATAGACGATAAACTAACGTGGAAGACACACATCGATCATATTAGAACGAAACTAATGACATTACTCGGAGCGCTCCGAAGGATATCTAATTGTATTCCAAAGAAAATTAGTACGATTATCTATAACTCATTAGTAAAATCACATTTAGAATACTTAGTCGAAATATGGGGCTCAGCTGCCAAAACTAACATAAACTCATTGCAAAGAACTCAAAATAAAATAATGAAAGTGCTGTACCATTATCCATTTCTAACTCCAACAAAAGATCTATACAAAAAAAACACATTTACTTAATATTAAACAACTGTACGAATATTGTACTTGCATACTTGTTAAGAAAATTATTACAAATTCCATACAGACTAGTGTAAAATTGAGTAAAAAAGTATCAAAATACAACTTAAGAGGTAGGGACAAAATTGTACTAATAAAAGCACGCACTGGTTACGGAAGAAGGACGATATTGTTCGAGGGAGCACGGCTATACAACAACTTACCAAACGACGTGAAGGATTGTGATAGTTTAGACACGTACAAACGCAGACTTAAACAACACGTCCAGACATAATACTTGCACAGAGGCAATATCTTATTTTAAGAATAAGTAGTTTAATCTCATTTTAAGTGAACTGTTTTTTAGTTTTTTATGAGAAATAAATATCTTTAAACCTAAAACCCGGAATTATGTAAACCTGTATCTTTTAAGGACGTACCAAAACATATCCCACTTTATTGAAATACACGGACCGCCTGTTTGTTGTCGGTCAAGGCCATTACCGCCAGACCGGTACAGTAAAGCCAAGGAAGAATTTAGGCTTAAGTGTGATATGGGGATATGTAGGCCGAGTAAAAGCTCGTGAGCAAGCCCATTACATATCGTTCCTAAAAAAAATGGTCAAATAAGACCTGGTGGCGATTATAGACAATTAAATAAAATCACCAAACCGGATAGGTATCCAGTTCCTAGAATGCGAGATTTTACCTACCTCTTGTCGGGAAAGAAAATATTCATTCAATTGCATACCGGTTAACTCCGACGATATTGAGAAGACAGCCGACATAACACCGTTCGGACTATTTGAATACCCGCGCATGCCATTTGGTTTGCGAAACGCAGCGCAAACATTTCAAAGATTTATGTGTCACAGCGTATTTCCGGATTTTGACTTTTTATTTATTTTTGTTGACGATATAATTTTAGGGTCAGAAAATGAAATTGAACATAAATCACATTTAAAACAAGTATTTGAGCGATTAGATTCATTAAGCATTACTATTAACATTTCAAAGTGTGTATTCGGACAGGAAAAATTGGAATTCCTAGGTCACGAGGTTACCACGGAAGGCGTACGTCCACTCAAGCAGAGGGTGCAGGCTATCGTGGACTACCCCATACCAACAACAGTAGAGGAGCTCAGAAGATTTATGGGTATGTTAAACTTTTATAGATCTCACATACTAAGTGCTGCAGCTCACCAATCCGAACTAGATAAGTACTTACATAATACTAAAAAGAAAGATAAAACTAAAATTGTATGGACGGATCTACGAGTAGCAATGTCGCAGTTTCAATTAGGTAAGGACGACCTTATGCAGGCAGCCTTATTGTCATATCCGGCCGAAGACACCAACTTAGCGCTTATGACGGACGCTTCCGAGTCATGCGTAGGCGCAGCACTTTAACAAAAAGAAGGTAATATATGGAAACCTTTAGGTTATTTTTCGCGACGATTGTCCGATGCTCAAAGAAAATATAGTACGTACGACAGAGAACTTTTAGCCATTTATTTAGCGATAGTTCACTTTCGTTATCTTCTAGAGGGACGCGAATTAACTGTCTATACTGACCACAAGCCTCTTACTTTCGCTTTTAGTAGAATGGGAAGTGAAAAGGAATTACCTAGAAGGGCCAGGCAAAAAATGTTCATTAGTGAGTTTACTACGGATATTCGTTATGTCAGTGGAACTAATAATGTTGTAGCCGATTCACTATCGCGTGTGGAAGAAATAAATATGCCCACGCCGATTAATTTCGCAGAATTAGCCCACGTACAGAGCCGTGACAAAGAACACATTCAATCGTTAGTTAAACTAAACAATAAGTTGCAATTGAAGCAAATCATGTTACCTGGCAGCGACCAGTACGTGATATGCGAGACTTCTAAGAAAACAAGACCATATTTACCTGAGGCATTTCGAAGAATCGCTAATGATTCAATTCATAATTTAAGCCATCCAGGTGTACGAACTTTGCGCAAATTAATTAAAGATGGATATTTTTGGGAAAATATGAATAAAGATATTAATTTTTGGACCAAAACATGTATATTTTGTCAACGCGCAAAAATTCAAAGACACACTGTATCCGATTTAGGTAATTTTGAACCTTCAAATCGCTTTGATCATGTCCACATTGACATTATTGGACCCCTAAGTACGTCATCAGACGGCTATAGGTATTGTGTGACGATAGTCGATCGTTTTACGCGCTGGGCCGAAGCAGTACCTATCAAGGAAATGACTGCCGCAATTGCAGCTAAAGCATTATACGAAGGGTGGATGGTCAGATTTGGATGTCCTATTAAACTTACCACCCACAAGCCAATGGTAGAGTAGAACGTTGGCATGGATCTTTAAAGACAGCTTTGACATGTTTATCCACTCACTCATGGGTTGAAGCATTACCCACTGATTTGTTAGGTTTAACAGCAGCCATTAGGGTTGACACCAACGTTAGTCCGGCAGAATTAGTTTATGGTACCACAATTCGCTTACCCGGTGATTTTTATGAAAGTAATGAAATAGAAAATTTGGATTATGAAAGTTATGTATCAAAAATAAAAAGTATAATTAAAGATTTCAAACCAGTATCCAGGCACAATAAGAGTCCGCGAACAATTTTCGTGCATCCAGATTTATCAATATGTGACAAAGTATTCATAAGAGTAGATGCAGTACGAAAGCCTCTACAACCTCCTTATGATGGCCCGTATAAGGTCAAATGCAGGAGAGATAAAGTTTTTAAAATTCAATTACCAGATCGAATAGCTTGTATCTCAATCGATCGATTGAAACCAGCCTATGTTTTGGAACATGAATCTGGAAGTAAAATCTGTGAAAATAAAGTGCCCAAAGAACCAAAAATAGTTAAAAAAGTAAGGATAGTTGTACTACCAAAAACCAACGTTGTTGACAACCCTAAGACTTTCATTTTACGTAGTGGCCGTGTATGTAAGAAGCCAGCACGTTTTGTAAGTTAAGCAAATTATTTCTCGTTCGCACACGCTATAAAATAATTTAGGTTAGGTATCATATAATTATTAATAAATATCACGTATGTACTATGACAATGCAGATAAACTACAAATTTATATAAAAATTGGACCTTATAAAATTTTAGAAAAATTATCTAACTCAATTTATAAAATTAATACTGGATATAAAAAGTTAGAATCAAACTTGTTCCACATTACAAAACTTATACCAGTGCCTGAAGAAGTTTGTGAACCTGGGGGGAGAAGTAAATTAAACTCTTTTACTCTCTGTTTAATTTGAATTTCCCGCGCATTACCTTTGGCTTTGTATTGTATTATCTATGGTGGCAGCACTTTTTTCAACTATGTTCTAGAATAAAACGTTAGCGAGGTTTCTTAAAATAAAAATCTATTTCTGATATAACAAAATAATTGAAGCAATAGCATTTAATGTTGTTTCTCTTTACAGGTTAGTAAATTGTAGTTATTTGTTCATAAGTGTTTAAGTAAGTTGTGTTTGCAATTGTAAAATTTGTAAGTACTTACATAATAGTGTTTCATAAAAATAAATTACTCTTTACAGAGCAACAACTACTCTTTGTTTCGATTATCAACATATTACAAAACAACATTATTTAAAGCTGTTGTAAACAATGGAAAAGTTAAAATTTGAATTTGTTGTAAAATCGGGTGACGATCCGAAGACAAACGTGATCTGCATAACCTCAATAATGGATACTGATAAAAATATGTTTTTAATTCCTGAAAAATTGCAACCAGTAAAACTACATGATGAGTTAGGGAAAACTCAAACTTTTCAAAAAGTGAAAGCAACACTGCAAAAAAGACATGAAAAAAGACAAGTATGGATTTCACTAATTCCAGAATTACGAGAGACTTATATGGACAAAGATGGAAATATGCAGTTCAAGGGATATTTACTGGAGGAGATTACATCAAAAACTCCACAGGTTATTGCGAATGAAACATCAACAGAAACTCTTACAAAAATCCTGGAAAATTTTGTTGAATTAAAGAAGGAATCCAAGCAACTTAATTGTAAGAATTTGTCTGAAAAGTTTGTCATAGAAAAAATCACAAAGAAAACATCAAGTGTCACACAGTGGATGGATATCTTCGAAGCTGAACATGTGTTTCGGTTATTTTTAGAGGATTCTTGTGTAGATTGGTATAATTCGATGCTTATAAAATATACTATAAATTCAGAATGGTGTATTTGGAAAAAAAAGTTTTGTGAAACATATGTGAACAAAGGCTGGTCACCAATAAGGTATGCTATTTTATTTAAATATAGGCAGGGTTCATTATTGGAATATGCTCTAAAGAAAGAAAGGCTATTATTAGAGATAAATAAGCTAATTGATAAACCTACTTTAATTGATTTAATTGTAACTGGGCTACCTAATTTTATATCTGATCAAATTGATATAAATACATTGATAGACACTGAGGATTTATTTAGTAGTATTCGGGGCTTAGAACATTTAATGAATAAAAGGATTGTGGATAAGAAGGCAATAGATTTGGATAGTAAAATAAAAGAAAAAAGTTCAAAAGAGCGACCATGCAAAATTTGTGAAAAAGAAAAGAAAGGAACTCGGTATCATTCAGAATCTGTATGCTGGTTTAAAAATAGAGATAGCGATCGCTTAAAAAAGGAATCGATTAGAAGTGTTAATAATTCTGAATTAGAAATGAGCTTAAATGAAATAGATCCAAAAAACTAGCAATTCCACCATTAATCAAAACCAAGTTATTAATAAATGATTCCATAGAAACGTTTGGGGTTTATGATTCAGGATCAAATGTAAGTATAATAAACTCAAAATTATTATCCTTAAAAAACAACACAAACAACAATAACAACAATCAAGCAAATTTGAAAACGATTAATGGTGTAAAAAAATCTATAGGAATAGTAACATTAAAGATAAAGATTTATCAAATAGAAAAATATATAAATGTTTTTGTCATAGATGAACAAAATTTCGATTATGATTTTTTTATTGGTTTACAGGTGAAAAAGTTGAAAACAAACACAATTTTATTGATAAACAGAACATTAAGGAAGTAACAGTAAAAGATAATTTCTATGTGAATGATAAGTGTGTAGTTAATTTTAATGAACACATAGAAGCTACAAATTTCAACATCTCAGTAAATCATTTGGACTCTCAGCAACAATCAAAAATAGATGAATTAATTAGCAAATATAAATCACTATTCGCAAAAGATAAATATGATGTAGGTTTAGTGAAAGGTTATGAGGCACATATAGATTTATTAGTTGATACATATTGTAGTAAAAGACCATATAGATGCAATTTTGAAGACAAAAAAGAAATAGAACGGCAAGTTTCAAAATTATTAGAAAAAAAATTAATAGAAGAATCATATAGTCCTTTTGCAGCTCCTGTCACATTAGCCTTTAAAAAAGAAGAGGGGAGAAAATCTAGACTATGCATAGATTTTCGCGATCTGAATAAAATTGTGGTTCCTCAGTCACAACCGTTCCCACTTATTGAGGATTTAATGATAAAGACTAGAAATTGTAAATTTTTCTCAACATTAGACATAAATTCTGCTTTTTGGTCCATACCCTTAAAAGTGGAAGACAGAAAGAAAACAGCGTTTGTTACTCAAGAAAATCATTTTCAATGGACTTGTCTACCGTTTGGTTTAAAAACTTCACCGGCAATATTCCAAAGAATACTAAGTAGCATTATTAGAAAACACAAATTGTCAAATTTTACAGTAAATTTCATCGATGACATTTTAGTATTTTCCCAGACGTTCACGGATCATATTTAACACTTATCATTGCTATTGGAGGCAATTTCAAAAGAGGGCTTTAGATTAAAATTTTCTAAATGTAATTTTGCACAGGATTCTGTAAAATACTTGGGTCACATAATTAAAAACAATACAGTTACTCCTCTAAAGGATAATTTAATAGCCATAAAAGATTTTCCTGGTCCAAAAACAAAGAAAAATATTAGACAGTTTTTAGGTAAAGTAAACTTTTATGGTAAATATATACCAAACATATCAATTATATTAGATCCTCTACACAATTTGTTACGAAAAGAGCAAAAATTTATTTGGACAGAAAGATGTCAAGAATCCTTTGACACAATAAAGAAACTACTTTGTTTAAAACCCATTTTAGAAATATTTGATCTTGATTTACCTATACACATTTACACAGATGCAAGTATACAGGGTATAGGGGCTATTTTAAAACAACCACAAGAAAATGGAGAAGAAAAGCCATGTGCATATTTTTCCAGGAAATTAAATGCTTTACAGAAACAAAAAAAAGCTATTTATTTAGAATGGTTAGCAATAAAAGAAGCGTTAAAGTATTGGCAACATTGGCTAATAGGAAAAAAATTTAAAGTGTTTTCAGACCATAAACCTCTTGAAAAACTTAATATTAAAGCACGAACTGACGAAGAACTGGGAGATCTCACATATTATTTGTCACAATTTAATTTTGATGTGATATATTCACCCGGTAAAAACAATTTAGAAGCAGACAGTTTGAGTAGAAACCCAGTATTAGAACCACATATAAACCAGGAAGAAGTTTTAAAAATTGTCAATTTTGTTAAACTAGAAGACATCCAAAACGATCAAAAGAAAAATGAAAACATTAAACTGTATAAAAATAAACTAATACTTAAAGATAAAGTATACTTCAAAAGGGTAGGGAAAAAAGAAAAAATTATACTAACTGAGGAATTTAGTAAAATAATAATAAAAAAATACACTATACATACTGCCACATAGGAGTAAAACTAACTGAAAATAAAATCAACCCATTCTATACAGCAAAGAATTTAATAAATAATATTAAAAAAATTTGCGATACTTGTGAAATATGCATAAAAAATAAATCTAGAACTAAATTTAAATTTGGATTAATGTCTCATCTGGGTCCCGCTACTTTCCCTTTTAAAATTGTCTCTGTGGATACTATCGGTGGATTTGGTGGCTCCCGCTCTACTAAAAAATATCTACATCTTCTGGTAGACCATTTCACCAGATATGCCTACATATTAACATCAAAAACCCAAAACGCAGACGATTTTATAAGACTCATAAAAAAAGTTATTCCTGAAAATAAAATTGGAATGATTCTATCTGATCAATACCCGGGCATAAATTCGAAAGAATTTTAAAGCTTTTTGATAAATGAGAACATACCTATCATCTTCACTGCAGTAAATGAACCTTTTTCGAATGGTTTAAATGAACGGTTAAATCAGACATTAGTTAACAAAATAAGATGTACAATTAATGAAAAAACAGATAAATTAGCTTGGACAACTATCGCTCATAAATGCACCCAAAGATATAATGAAACTGAACACACTGTGACGGGATTCTCCCCTACATATTTAATGGAAGGAAAAGTTATTAATATCTTACCAGAAGAGTTAAAAGAACATAAAACACGAAATGATTTATTAAAAGATAGGAAAACAGCTATGGAAAGAACTATAAATTCACACAATTATAACAAACAACAGTTTGATAAAAACAGAAAAAATTACCAACTATAAGTAGGAGACTCTGTATATGTGGAAAATGGTAACCGATTAAATAGAAAAAAACTAAATGAATTAAAAATTGGACCTTATAAAATTTTAGAAAAATTATCTAACTCAATTTATAAAATTAATACTGGATATAAAAAGTTAGAATCAAACTTGTTCCACATTACAAAACTTATACCAGTGCCTGAAGAAGTTTGTGAACCTGGGGGGGGAGATGTAAATAAAACTCTTATACTCTCTGTTTAATTTGAATTTCCCGCGCATTACCTTTGGCTTTGTATTGTATTATCTATGGTGGCAGCACTTTTTTCAACTATGTTCTAGAATAAAACGTTAGCGAGGTTTCTTAAAATAAAAATCTATTTCTGATATAACAAAATAATTGAAGCAATAGCATTTAATGTTGTTTCTCTTTACAGGTTAGTAAATTGTAGTTATTTGTTCATAAGTGTTTGAGGAAGTTGTGTTTGCAATTGTAAAATTTGTAAGTACTTACATAATAGTGTTTCATAAAAATAAATTACTCTTTACAGAGCAACAACTACTCTTTGTTTCGATTATCAACATATTACAAATGTAGATAAAAAATCCTTGGCATTTCATTCGTAAATTACTTATGGCAACTTGTGCCTATAATATTGTATCAATTAACGAAAATACCAAGTTTATAATGGGAAATCAACAGAACAAAGAAAAAGTTGTTGTAGATCAAACTACTCATATGTCAGAAGAGAATTTTGCGAAATATGAAATTGTGTTAATAGTCGTTTTCGCACTATTATTCTTTTTAATAAGTTGTGGTCTGCGTCAACAGTGTAGAAAGCAAATTAAATCTTGGTTAGTTAAGGATATAACGGCAGCTAATGCAGTGCCAATTGTGAGAGTGGAAAACGTCCAATCAAACTCTTCGAATGTGTCAAACTTAAGAGCTAAATGTCAACAACCTAAAGTAGTGTTATCGTAGTGGTAAGAAATGAAACATCTTTTGTGTATACTCGTACATAATGTATTTTACAATTTTAAAACTTATACAATATTAACATATTCACAAACCTATGTATTAATTTAATTTGACAAATCTTATTTAAATCTTTAGTATGAGTAACTACAACATCAATTGAAACGTTGAATATGTGTCCTAACTGTTAATTATTAACTTACCGTATATTACAATATTCATTGTTCCTATAATAACATCGGATGTGAATGTAATTTTATACCTTTGTTATTGTGAACGAACGGATTGCAACATTGTACCTAGCAAGTATCATTATTCATTAGCTAGTAAATGTATTGTAAATCAAAACTGTAGTCTCCGATTCTCAATCCGTAATCATTAAATGTGTACCTATGTGAGAATAATAGTTTCTCAAACTTTTGTGACTTTGTACCTATAGATAAGTAAACATTTAAAAAAAAAAAGGGGTTGGAATGATGTAGCGGCACAATACATGGTCAGCACTTTTGGCGTAGCAACGCGATCGCTCGCCAGTCTTCCCTCCGTCGCCATTTACAACGCTCGCGCACTCTCCTGTATTGTGTCCCTATATAACTCGACCTCCTTATAGTGAAACCTATAATGTGTATAATGTGTGTGTGAACAAAGACAATATATCGGCATTTACGGGAGTCTGAACTTTGATTTCATATACCCTAGAGACACGCCATAGGAACCGCCATAGGACAATCCCACCACCAACCCATGGTTCTACCTGCCTTGCGGCATACGAACCGAATCTCGGAAGAGCGCTAGGGTACTGCGTAAGGGCTCTTTTCCCCTGCGCTGGTCTATGCTCCCTACAAAAGTCTAAATCCATCCCTTCTATTTCAACTCTCCCCCTTCTGGGGCATGACACCACAAAAACGGCACTTCGCGTCGGGCTGAACACGTTGATCAATCGTCACTCTTCAAAAGTTCGTCGAATAGTGTGCCAGGAGTGCGCGAACTCGCGCTGCAAAAGCCAATTGCTTGGGCAACATCGGGTAGGTCGGGTGGGTAGATCGGGCCAGGCTGTGCACGTTGAATCGTGTCCAGAAGCTTAACTCTAGCGTCAGCGTAGAGGCTACATTCCCAAAGAGCGTGATCGCGGCTCTCCTCAACTTCATCACCACACGGGCACAGAGCTGACTCGCACAGCGCTAAATTATGTAGGCGCTGTCTGAAGCATCCGTGGCCACATAGTAACTGCGAAACAATGTAATCTGGTTCCACCCAGTCTTGGGATAACCTCACACCTACATCGGGAAAGAACCTATATAAATCGCGACCGTCTTCGCTTGACTGCCATCGTGCCTGCCAAGTGGCAACGATCTCCTCTCTGATGCTGCGTCGCAGCTTCCTGCGCTCCCCGGAGGCCAGTTGGAGTCCCTCGTCCGCAATTCGTCCTGCACGAACAACTTCTAGATCGGCAGGGAGAACTCCCGCAAGCACAGGTAACGCCGCGGTACTGCACTTTCTATAGGCCTTCGTAAGCAAAATAAGTGCCGGTCTCTGCGTGCTGAGCAACGCTCTTCTGACTATATAAAAGGACGAGCGTCGGTACCATACTGCCGCAGCGTACGTCAAAGACGCCACATAGGTCCCTGAAAACAGGACCTTAAAGGCGCGGAACTGAACACCCCGGATGGATGCGGAAACCCGCGATACCTTGCCAAAGCACCGTGAGGCGTTCTCGCCAATAAGTCTCGCATGCGGCGCGTAGGACCTAGCCTCGTCGATGGTCACACCTAATACCTTCGCCTGGGCGACGCTCGCGATCGAGGCCCCGTTGAGTTTGATGATCGGGGCGCGCTTGAACTTGGCCCTTATGCGTCATGGTGAGAGACTTTCCCGGGGAAAAACCGAGACGGTTGCATGTTCCCCAGTCGGATATGTCCCTCAGCATGGTGGCCGCCTTGCGCTCGATTTCGGACCGCGAGGATGCCTCGATCGCGATCGTCACATCATCGGCATACGCCACCAGGTGGACTCCGTCAGGTCTCGGCAACAGCAGGAGGTCGTTGAGAAGGAGGTTCCAGAGTGTCGGGCCGAGGACCGATCCCTGTGGACACCCCATGGTGCTCTGCTTCCAGGTCGTCTGGTTCCCGACAAAGAGACCCACACGCCGGTTCGTGAAGTAACTGACCAAGATGCGATAGAGATTGGGCGGAATACCGACCTGTTTCGCCTTCAATAGAATCATTGGCCACCACGCGTTGTCAAAGGCACCAGAGATGTCCAGGAAGATCAGCTGCACATAGGTCGCCGCACTGTTTTCGGTGATAGAGTTAATAGACTTGAGCGCCGTGACCGTGGAGCGGCCACGGGTAAAACCGTGCTGGGCGTCCGCGATATGTCTGTGCAGGCAGGGGGCGCAGGAAACTATGACACGCTCAAGTATCTTACCAAGAATAGGAAGCAGGGTGATAGGCCTGTATGCCTTTGGGTCCGAAAGAGGCTTACCATTACCCTTCGGCAGGACGAGCAGTCATCCGACCTTCCAGATGTCTGGAAAGATCCCCTGGACGATGCATAGACGATACATGTGCCACATCTCGTCGGAGGCAGCCTTCCAGGTCCACTTGACGATTCTGGCAGTTATACCATCCGCACCAGCGGCAGTATTCGGTAGTCCGCGGATAATCAAGTCAAGAGCTGACTTGATCAACTCCGGTGAGTCGCTCCCAGAGGGGGCGAAAGCTGCTGCAATACGTACGTCGCGATGGTAGATGGTATCCGCCTCTGGTTTATCGTCTGGGTACAGCGAGGAAAGCAGACACGGCATAGAGTCGCCGGAGGACTCCGTAAATCCGTCTAAGAGCTTCATACCGTTGATAACGTTTGGCGGCGGGCGAAAACGCCCACTCGCCTCCCGATATGCTTTGCCCCACGGGTCGTCGTTGCCGGACTCAGCGATTGCTCGGAAGAAACTCAACTCCGCCGTCTTCATGGCTCGCTTATACGCAAGGCGCTGCACACGGAGTTCCGAATGAAGAGACTCAACCTGAACTCCTCCCGAGCGACGAGATCGCTGCCAGTCCCGACGAGCCCTATTGACTCCTCGACGTAGTCGGTCAAGCTCCGGCGTCCACCACTCGTATCTACCGTCGTCCTTACGCGCGCTCTGTCCGAGAACCTCCCGGGCAGTGCGCAGAAGTATGTCAGTAAATTTCTCGCTGTACAGGGATGCAGGAAGGCTGGTGGAGATGTTCCCTAGGCGGGCATGCAGCACCGAGCAGAACCTGGCCCAATCAACCCCTCTCGTGCGAAAATGTGCCGGCAATTGGTCTTCCGCTCCCGCATGGTAGCCGATTGACGTCCTCGGTCGAAGACGACGTTAAATGTGATCAACTGATGGTCGCTGCGACTGACGCCCTCATGCACGATCCAGTCACCCACAGTCACGCCCCTGGTAGATAAGGTAAGGTCCACATTAGACTCACCAGTAGGGCCACAGTAGGTAGGTGGTTGGTCGGGAGCGTTATGAATCTGGAGGATTCTACCTAGTATAAGGCTGTAGTGTGTACGTCACACTTCCCCTTATTAGGATATGTATGACATGATATATGTATATAACACAGTGTCATTAGTTGTAAGAGTCAGTAATAAATCAGACTTCCATCAGTGAACACCCGTCTTTCATTGGTCGTCCCGGTTCCCACATTACATGGCGACCCTGCCAGTGCTGCCGTGTTGGCAGCGCTGCGCAAATGAATTATTGTCAGAATTGAATTGATTTGTGGACGATACAAATAAAATTTATTAAGTGTAAGTAAAGTGAAGGACTTTAATTAAAATGGCAAATTTTGACGCTAAATATTGACACAAAGCTAAGTGAAGCATGGGACTAGAGGAGTCCTTAAATCTACTTTGGGACACAAAGAGTTGGTGAAGCTCTTTAGAATGTGAGACCTGGGTGCAGAAAATGAAAAAATGGAGGAGTTGGAAATGAATAACGCGGGGTGCCGGGAGAGTGTTGGTGTCCGAAGAGGCTGCTGCCGGGAGGTCAGCGTTGACGAACGCGACCTCAACAACAAAATAAGTGCAGTGAGTGTTGTGGTATGATGTAGGTCAAGTACTCAAGTGAAGTGCTGTCCCTTGGTAGGAGTTGTGGAAGTACTGTTTTTGTAGTTTTAGAAAAATTTTATAGTTTTAGATTTTTATCATTCAATTCCATCACTGTTAGCAATTCAGCACATTTTTGAAATCAGAAATATAATGACTTTATAACTAAGATAAATCTTCAAGAATGACATACATAATTCGTATCTCTATTTTTAAAACTAATACTAAAATTTTTGAGTTTCCGTTTCTTTAATATTTTTTTAAAAGATAGGTATATATATAAATAATTTTTTTTTTGCCTGTTAATTTAATGTGTATGAATAGGTTTACAGATTTTTACAACCTTTTGACGACGACGAATAGACTGGTATGTAATTTTTATTTCATTTTATTCCGTATTGTTTTTGTATGTGTTTATTTTTAAAATGGGAATTAATAGTATAATAAAGTGTTAAATACATTTTCTCAAAGTAAATTGTAGCAATGTTGTTTGAAATTAATTGTGAAAAGTATAAGAGTAACAATTTTAATGAAATCAATTTGAGAAATTAAATGCTTACGTTAATTAGACCTAAATAATTGTAAATGAACATTTCCAAATTGCTGACGCGCCACCCGAGGTGCATTGACTTGAAACTTTACACTGTTGCTAGCCTTTAGCAATAGCGCTACTTAGTATGTCAATGTTCGATTTCTTTTGGGTAACGAATTACGTAATCTAACAACTTAGAATTTAATTATTATTTTTTTGAGAAAAACGGATTATTATTCTATCGTTACTTAGCTTATTGCTACATTGCGTCGTACTTTCATGCAATAAGTACCTTAAACTAGTTTTTTTTTAATTTGTTTACCAAATCTCTCTTTCAAATGATCGAGTAACTAGATTTTGTCTCTGATTATTATTAAAAAAGTTAGAATCGATTGGAATTAGAGGAAACACACAACAGTGGATATCGTCCTACTTAGCAAATCGAGGTCAACGTGTGACAGTCAATAAGTTAGTGAAAGAGGAACTGGTGCCTTACACATCTAACCTGAGAACCATCGAGTGTGGTATCCCACAGGGAAGTGTGCTAGGACCTCTTATGTTTATTTTATATATAAATGATATAGTAGAAGTCACAAACCATAAATGCATATTATTTGCAGATGACTTATCTATTATTGTAACATCTGGAAAAAAATCTCTTCGTGACCATGAATCTGAGTTAAACAATACAATTGACAACATTATAAAATGGCTAGAGACAAATAATTTAAAGCTAAATCTAAGTAAATCAAATTTCATACAGTTCAATCAATCTAAACATAAACAATATAATTTTAAATTAGAAATTGACAAAATAAAGGAAATAACGCATACCAAATTTCTGGGAGTAGTCATAGACCAGAGTCTGGACTGGAAATTACATATTGAGACCTTAACTAATCGTATTAATAGTTTTGCCTATGCCCTCAGCAAAATGAGGAAAGTAACTGACTTGCAAACAGCACTTATCACATACCACGCCTTTGTAGCTTCGGTCCTACGCTACGGCTTACTAATGTGGGGAAACAGTACAGATAGGCATAGAGCATTTGTAGCTCAAAAGAGATGTATCAGAGCGGTCTGTGGGATACAACCCGGCGAGTCAGAGCAGCTTTTGTGAGCTTGAACTTACTCCCACTGCCGGCACTATATATTTTTGAAACAAGCTGTTTTGTGAAGAAACATATAGATTTGTTTATAAAAGCAGGTAACACGAATACAAGATCCAAAAGATACCCCAATAGGCTTGTATTAAATACAATTCCTAGGTCAGCTAAATACAATAAGAGCTGTCTAGGGATGTGTTTAAAGATTTACAATAAAATCCCAGATGACATTAAAAACCTAAATATTTATTTGTTCAAATCAAAATTATATAAGTGGCTTATTGACCTAGGTATCTATGACATTAAGAATTATATTGATTGTAAATTATAATTATTTTTGTATTTGTTATGCTATTTAATTTGATTTTCTTTTGACATGATATAATTGTTTATTTTAATTGTTTTAATTTTCTATTGACATTATTTAATGATAAAATGTTATATATATATAATGTTAATCTTTGCATGCTATTTTGATAGCGAAACATGTGCGTACTGTAAATGTAACATCCATAAATACCATGTTTTTTCGCAAATAAAATCTGAATCTGAATCTGATATACTTTTGTATATTGTTTAAAAAATTCTTTTATACTTTCAAACGTTGTCATTTAACACCTTATTCATTCATTATGTTTGCTACAACTTGTAACATTTAAAATTTTTCATTTTGTAAGAATCATATTAGATGAAAAATGTTACTTATAAATTAACACTTTTATTAATTTCAACCTTACGTAACATTTTATAATAATTACTCCGTATGATAGATTTTAGAATGGTCCAAAGTCCAGTTTTACATTCTAAGCAAATAGTTGACTCGCATTTCAATACCAGAGGAACGCAATGCAGATTCATTGTTTTGAGTTACCGTGTCAAATAAGGCAAAGTGACTTCGAATTATAATACTCGTATGTAAACGAAACTCTTACCATATAAGTGTAGAGCTAGATCAATTGAATACTCTACAAATTTTAATTGTTACACTTTTGTAAACAAGCTACTAAAGCCAACTTAGCCACCCAAGTAGAAAGCTCTTATTTAGCCAATGGATTCTTATTTAGCTTACCTATTCCCAAGTTTTTTTAATTACTTATTTGAAGATACGTATTTGTAATAGATACATAACTAATAATATTACCATTCAAAATGATTGAAGCGAAGTAGGTAGGATACGGGATATTTTCGCAGTACGTAGATACGTGTAGGTAGTGGCTCGTAATAAATAAGTAAAGGTTCAATATTAAACATTCTTAGGCAGTATTAAAAATCTTTTTGTTGACCAATCGAGTACAATTAGGTGCTGTCTTAGAATTTGTTTGAGATAAATGGATTATGGATGTAGTTTTGGAAGGAAATACGAATGAAGATTTAGATGAGCAAATAATTTGGCTACTTAAATGAAAGCTTGTGCAATTGGACTGATCACCCAAATGCATTAGATTATTTTATAAGTCAAAATATTCTTTTGAATGATATTCGGGTTTTGTACAGAATGAAAGTATGTTGCTTTGATTTGTAGATGGATTATGCGAGATAAATAGATGCTCTAGTATATGGTACACAAATAAGGTGAATTAGAGATCAGGTCCTTCAGACTAAATGCGACGTGAACGAGCTTCATCGCTGAAACCTGTTGGAGACCAAAGGAATGTCTTAAACCGTGATGCTCTATTATTATATAATGTAATGAAATGGTACAAGGAGAGTCAATCCTTCCATTCGATCATGGTGCGAACGAGCTTTCCTCCGTGAGATAAGTTGGAGTTCAGGTGAGACTTAAAACATGACCTCCAAATAAAAAGGCGCGCGACCCGTGATATAAGTATACATAAATAAATATGAAGTCGACTATAAATAAAGTTATGTACCAAATGATAATGACAAATAAGACCTGGCCAGGCCTAAATAAAAATGATTATGTACCAAGAATAAGTTGTGAGTAGATAGATAGGCAAGGAAAATGTATCAATACTTTGATGATGATAATGAGCACGTATAGGGATTTAAGAAAGATTTTTTATGAATAATATAGATAACATGGCTGTGTAAGATAAAAATAAAAAATGATGAATAGATAATAATGGGGTTTAAATAAACTTAATACATATATGAATTGACGTAATAATGGTAATAAATGGTTATAAGCATATTTATAAATATGAGTTATATGGGTTAAGGTAAAAATAAAAAAAGGAAAGGAGGCGTGTTCTGAAACGCTACTGATTTTTTTTTCTTATAGAATACTACGAATAATGTCATTCATTTATATAAAATAATTGTATGATAATTAATTACAGAATAATCGAAAGTAAAATTATGTTGAATAGTTAACGATTGCTAACAGTGTTTGGTACCCATATTTAATAGATTCAAGAACTATAAACATTATAAAAACAAATTGTTTTCGTTCTGATCAAATGAAATGTATTGAGAATGATATTTGGTAATGAATAACTGTGTATTTTCATAAGATGATTCTTTTAAAGTTTTATTTTTTGATGTATTACTGTATAACATAAAATGTATTGTTTTTTCAGGTTTTATTAATTAGTTAATGGACAAGTTCAGATACAGATTATATCATTTTTCATCTCCTTTGAATTCAACGAATTTAAAACAAAAATTTTAATGTGCTTAACGTTTATAACGTTGATAGAAACGTTGTTTGGTGCCTATGTTTATTAGATGTTAAGAATTATAAACATGTTAAAAACATTTTTTTTCGTTATGATTACGTAACTGATTTTTTTTAAATTATAAATTCAAAGTGTATCCTAATAAATAAATGTGTATTTTCATAAAATGATTGTATTAAAGTTTTGCTGTGTTGATTTTACTGTATGATTATTATTTATTATCGTTGTTAATAACTTATAGTACCAATTACTTCTTTAATGTTAGACAACAAGATGATGTTATTTAGCTTTTAATTTGAATATAATGAACAATACACAATTTTTTAACAAGAAATTTGTTATGCTAAAAGTTTGTATAATTTTAGAGTTTTTTTATTTATTTCACGTTCTAAACAGTAATATGCCAGTCCATAGCATTAACAGTGTTTTCTGAACATCTGCAACAAATTTAGGTGTTTTTAATGTAATTTTTGTTTCTTTTAATGTCATAATTATACCTAATTAAAATAGTATTTGATGTTTTTTTATGTTTACAAATTGTCTTTTGAATTATATGTATACTTGTCTCATTACATATGAATGTTAAAATGTATTTGTTTTGGTCTATTATAATATTATGATACTTAAAAAAAAATGTAAATAAAACTTTTTTTTTTCTCAAAAAAAACGGGGTAGGTGTAGTGTGTACGTCAAACTTCCCCTTATTAGGATATGTATGACATGATATATGTATATAACACAGTGTCATTAGTTGTAAGAGTCAGTAATAAATCAGACTTCCATCAGTGAACACCCGTCTTTCATTGGTCGTCCCGGTTCCCACATTACAGGCCCTCCATGTGATTCCTTCTGTATTCGACGTCCCTTCCGCGACATAAATACTGCCTCTCCTCGCAGAACCACATGGGCGAATGTGCGTTGCTGTCGACAGCAACCAGTATCGGTTTACCGGCTAGTCGCTGGAGCACAGTCTCCAAGTGTTGGATATGGCTGCTGATGTCGTGGCAGTACTGGAAGTAGGCGGAAACAATGTGGATACTTACGTCCCCGCAGGATATGTGGGCGACCAGACAGTGAGAGTTGCTAAGGTGATCCAGCATGGTAATCGCTATATCACGGTTCAAGATGAGGACGCCAGCCATGGAACCCTCGCCACACTGAAGAATACCTGAGTGGCAGCAATATTGCTCCTGGACAAGAACAAGGTCCAGTCTAAGCGATCGCGCCACAGCCGGCAGTTCTTTGGTAGCGGCCTCGGATCCATTCAGATTCAACTGCCCAACTCGAAAGTGCGTGAAGGCTGTATTAAACATACTGCAACATATTTACGGCCTATTGCTCCGCATACTTTCTGGCAGGACAGGTGGCCGCCGCGGTCTGGTGTGTGTGGGCATCCTTGCGCTTAAAGCGTCTGCACGTCGCACAGCACTGGCTAGATGACTGGCACTCCGCTGACTTGTGGCCGGTGTCTCCACACTTACCACAGACGGTCTCCTTGGCCCTGCAATACTTCTCAGGATGGCCGTATTGCTGGCACTTGTTGCAGCATGTTGCCCTGATATGGTCGCTGACCTCTAATTCGTCCCACCCGAGGTAAACCTGGCCCAGCGCAACCAGCTTGTCCCTGACGGCCATAGAGCACTCTAGCACCACTAGGTACTTGGGACCCACCTGTTTCTTAACTGCTACCTTACAGCAGCCCCTGAACTTATCCAATGGCCAACTAGGGTCATCCGATAGATTGGCCTGATGCAGGTGCTCTATCACCTCCGTGTCCGACAAATTCTGCCTAAGGTACCTAAGGGCGACCCTTGGCTGTCTGGCCTTTGGCTCCGCAACCTTGAGGGTAGGCGGAACCATCGCCCTCAGCTTTTGGGCCGCCTCCGACGATGCGGTCCTTACAACGATGCCGAAGTTGCCCACCATCCGAACGCTGCGGATGCGGATCCCCTCGGCTGTAGGCTTGACCGCCTCCTGCAAGGTCTTCTTTGTCTCCTCCGACGATTTGATGGCTTCGTCGGCGGGGTAAAAGATAACTGCCGGACCCTGCTGAGCAACTGTCATGGGCGCCTTACCTTTGGGTAGTTTCAAGGCACCCGCGTAACTTGGGACGGTGGACATCCCCGGAGCCGGCAGGTTGGAGCTGGTGGCGGAAGCCGATATCAGCCTCTTGCTGAATTCCAGTTCAGCATTAACGGCTTGGAGCTTCGTAGCTGCTAGCTGGTGCTCCATGTCACTCAACCTCAGTTCAAGCGTGGCAACCACAGCCAGGATGTCCTGGCTGTGGGATGCCACCGCTGACTTATCCCCCAGGTTAAGTTTGTTGTTGGCGTTAGCAACACCAGCAATACCTCTTACTGCACTATATACGAAGTCGAGCAGCTCCGACTTACTCTTGGCGCTAAGGCTATCCTCGGGCGGGGCCTCAGCGCTGGTGGGCGGGGGGCATGCTGTCGGTGGTTGGGACCGCTGCGGTTAGGGATTGGACGAAGTGGCCGACGATGAAGACGGCCGCGGCGCGCTGGTGAGTATCCCCCCAATCGGCGGCGCACCCTTCCTGCGGTCAACTACTCGGCGCCTCACGGCCTCCTGGACCTCCCCAGGCGAACCTAGCGGGCGTTTGGGACCACCGGATTGAGGGGCATCCTCTGGCTGCACGGCTACTGGTGGGGGGGAGTGGTAAAGCCACTCGGCGGCGTACGGGCAAGCGACGTCCGGGGCCTAAACCCCGATGTCGCAGCTATCTCCTGCAATGCGATCAGCTCCTCCTCCTTACGGGCCATTTCCTCGGCAATAAGCCGCCGCTGCAGTTCCGCGGCCTCTTCGTCGCCGTCCATAATGATGGCGCTGCGGTCGGTCAGGCAAAAGAAACTTTTCGGACCGAAGAGAATGCAAAGTCACAAAAGTGCGACCGCACTCAACCCGGACCGAACGAGCGAGCCTATACGTCAGCTGTCAATGTGACACTGACACTGGCAGTGACAGTGACACACGTCAAACTGACGCAAAACGTCAAACGACCACGCGGTCGCCTAACCACGCGGAGCACACTTATAGCTTATGCACGCTGTTAGTAAAGATAACCTCAACTGTTATGAACCTTATAAAAGTGAGCCCCCGGGATCGGCGACTCACTACTATTTTTGGATAAGGGTAGTGAACACTACCCTTATCCAAAAATAACACCCCAGAAGCGGGAATGTGTCCGAGAGCACCCCCTCGCTGCCTGGAGCCTCGTGTTATAAAAATTGAACAAACCACCAATTACACGGTCCATAACACCAACAAAACACAGCACAACGCACACGAATATTCCGCTCTTAAAATGTTATAAAGAAAATTTCAGAAACGATTGGGGGGGGGGAACTATGAAATAATTTACCTTCTACCGCACAAAATCGCTTTACCTCCGGGCACGTCCGCACGCTGGCACGTCCGCACGCTGGCACGTCCGCACGCTGGCACGTCCGCACGCTAGCACGGCCGAACGCGAAGTGCCATAGGACCGCCATAGGGACAGTAACATTAGTGACATATGTGTATATATATATGTATATGTGTATATATATATGTATATATATATATATGTGTATATATATATATGTATGTATATATATATATATATGTATATATATATATATATATGTATGTATATATATATATATATATATATATGTATATATTGCTACATTCCTACAATACATCTCAACATCTCAACAGTTCCTTCTTTGTTTATGTCGTCCGCCACAATGTCGCAGTCACTAGTTGCTAGGCTGGAAGGAGAGCGGCCAGTAGGCCGAGATGACACGGAATCTTGATGTTGGAATACGTAGGGGTTTGTTGCAGTGCTGATTTCGTAGTGGAGTTGAATATTGTTCTCGCTGGCCTGCTTCGAGATCGGAAAGGTGTTAAGTAGGTAAAAACTCCTAGTATAGCAGCTGATCTAGAGCTGCATGACTAATTTTTTGTCCATTGTTCTGATTTTATTGCTAAAATAATAATTTGTGAAATAAAATAATAAAATTCATACTGTCAAAAGTAAACTGACAGACAAAAGTCATTCAAGTGTCAAATATGGCGTCCTCCGCCATATTGTACTGAGTTGCAATAATGTGGTTTATTTTATTATTTCAGCCAAAAAACTAAGGCTCCCCATAGAAATTAGTTTGATTAAAACTGTACTGCACATATTCGTCTATAATTAGGTATAGCGTACATGGACCTGGCCGAGGCTTCATATATTTTTGGGACATCTCCTTTAAATTACACAATTGTAATGAATGAAACATTGTTCACGTTACAAAAGGAATTTTGTAATAAAGAAATAATCTTATCGCCGCGAGCTCACGTGTTGACAAACAAGCCATAATAACAAGACCCTTTTTTTGCTGTGCGCTCAAGTGGCCGATAGTGTGCCAGTTTCTTGGAAAGCCAGTGTAAACGTAAAATGTTCTACAAAGGTAAGTTTTGTAATATAATGAGTTAATTAGATGTATACTTTTTTAAATAAAACAAAAACTGTTTGAAAATTGAGTTTTGTTTCATTTTTTTTTTTGAGTTTAATCCATAACACGGAGATATTTTTTTAAACCTACTTTGACCTTGAACTAGAAAAACTATCACACATTTATCTGTTTAAATTATTCAATAATCAGATAGGTTGATTCATTCCGAAGACAGAAACATATATTACAAGGTTGTAATAGTTAGATTTGCTGAGTAAACTTAAAAAATGTAACCCGAGTCGGCGGGGGCGTGAGTCGGCCCTGCCAGGTGACGGGTAATCATGTCGGCTGGCGGAAAAGGTACCTACAAATCCTCCGCCGCCAGCAGCCCTGGCAACATCAGTAAGACATATATTTATATTTTGGTGAGTAAAACAAATTAATTTATTTATCTTTTTTGCCTTATTATAACATACCTCTTTTGTACACAGGCTGCCAACATTTGACGAGGTGGAAAGCGTCGCTTCAGGCTCGTCATCCACCGTGTCGTTGTTGTGTAATTGAACGACTGGTGGCCTAAGTAAGATTTGTCTTACTCATATTTCAGACCAACAATTTGTCAATGAGTGGCTAGAGCAGCTGAGTGACGGTGAATTTGAGGAATTGGACGTAGACTACGGAATTTCTAAGGAACACTTGAATTTTGTAAGCGAGCCACCTGCTCATTTGCCTGAGGATATGAACAACATCTTGCAGCAGTGGCTAACGCGGCAGGATAACGACGCCGACACAGTTGTGTAAAATTTAATAGCGCCTGACTATTTGACGTTTAATTGGAGCAATAATTCCGATTCGTTTATGGGACGACAAAAAGAATTTCGCGGCTATTCCGGTCCTACATTTTCAATTACCGAAAATGATAGGCCAATGGATAACTTTTTAAATTATTTTACGGACGAAGTTTTCAATTTACTTGTCTCAGAAACGAATCGGCATATTTGTGACATTCTTAGACCATTTTCTGAACATAGCCGCGTCAATCGACTTACAGAAACCAGCAAGGATGAGATAGCCGTCTTCATTGCCGTCTTAATATTTCCTGCCTTTAACAGTTAAAAAAGATTATTGGCGTGAAAACGGTTATCTCACTATCGGCTATTTTAAACAACTTATGCCTTACAACAGATTTGTATTGCTTAAAAAAATTTTGCTTTTCTCAAACAGCGATTCATCGGACAGCGCTGACCTCTTAACAAATTTACTTAATAGTAAATTTAGGGAGCTGTATCTTCCGTCGCGGGATATCACCATCGATGAATCGTTGCTAAAATGGCATGGTCGTTTAAGTTACGCCCAAAAAATGGCGACCAAAGCGGCGAAAGTTAGCGTCAAGACCTACGAACTCTGTGCGTCAAGTGCAGGGCACTTATGGATTTTTTTATATACTGGGAAAGACCACGGTCGAGACTTTGATACAGAGGCTGACCAGCCCGATGATCAGCAGATGGCACCAGATGCGCCAACTAACGCCACTGCACAGATTGTGATTAGATCTCGTCAAACCGTTGCTCAACCGTGGGCATTCCTTGACGTTGGACAATTTTTATAATTTGCCGTGACTGGCACGGTACCTAAAACAAAACGGCACGAATTGTCTGGGAACACTCCGTGTCAATCGGAGGTTTCTTCCGGAGTCCATTAAAGGTATGCCCAAGAGTGAGCTACGACCTGCCGGGATTGTTCAAACTTATTGCAATGATCTGGCATTTTTATTATGGTGTGACAAAAATGCTATGCTGTCAACTTTTCACTAACTGGGGGGGAAATTGGGAGGAAAGAAAAGTATGGCTCTTACAGGTACAAACCCTAGGCCGTGCTCGACTATTACCTTTTGATGGGGGTGTTGATAAAATGTGACGATAAAATTGTCACATTCCATTGAAAGGGGTCGAAATCAAGAGACCAATTCTACTAACGTAAAATAACAAAACGTAAACGCTACAATTGACAAAACGCAACTAAATGTCAACTTTTCGTATTCTATTAGCAATATCGGTAGCGTTTCAGCTCACCTTATCGATCGATCTAAACTAAGTTTAACGATTTCCTAAATTCATATTCCACAAGTGATTTGACGTTGCTGTCAGTCAAAGCGCGCGCAGCCGAAGACCAACGTTTCAACTGTCAAAATTACCGGTCGAGCATACGCTAGTAAAAAGCTACTTTTGTTGGATCGATAGCTAGCGGTCCAGCTTACGTTTAGATTTCGTTTAGTAAAAATGGTTAGTAGAATACAGTCTTGTGTGACAACCGAAGTTGACATTTAGTTGCGTTTCGTTAGTTGTTACGTTTAAGTTTTGATAATTTACGTTAGTAGAATTGGTCTCCAGGCCTGGTACAAAAAGTGTTCCGGCGCCTTTTAAACGTAACTACATAGTCAGGTCATAAGTTCTGTCACACAATAAAAACTTTTGAATTTAGAATGCTGGCCACAAAAAAGTTTATTGAATTCGAATTTCAAATTTTTCATGAAAATAAAAATATGTACTTTTTAGAATTTTCCTCATTTTTAAATATGGAGTTGACACTTAAAGAAGACCGTGTCGCGGTTACTGCGTTGCATCGTTGCGGTTACGCACCAATTCAGACTTACTGAAAAATTTGAATATAACCAAAAGATTCGTTTATCGTACCATAAAACGATACAATGAAGACTCTAGTGTAGATGACAGGTCAAGAAGTGGTCGCCCTCGCTCTGTTAGGACTCCAGCAGTGATAAAAGCTGTGAAGGCGCGAATTTATGAAAATTAACTTTAAAAAATATGACTTTAGCTATTATTTATAAAATTAATTGCGGAGACTTGTGTTTATATGACGGCAGCGCCATTTAACCGTCACCGTCAGTTGAAGCTAAAAACATTCCACTCGGACAAAAAGGAAGAGAGGCAGACCGTCGAAAGCAAAAACTGCTCTTATTATACAATAAGTTTATTTTAGCTGCTGCTATGCAAATTCTATGTCATTTACTTATGTATGTTTTGAATTACGAATAAAAGTTACTATGTTTATTAAACAATTTGTTTTATTTTATTCCTTCAGTCAATGCAAATGTAGGTAATTTAATTTTCATTCCTATTTAAGAACTGTTTTTTAATTTTTATTTACCCCCTCATTGCTTATAGAATTGCTTAGAATGCCAGTTTTTTATCGACGAGTACCGATTTATTACTGCGCACACGTAACCGCTTATTCAATATTTTTTGCCGCCCATTTAATTATTTTCCTGCTCAGTTATATATTCACTGATCCATTTCGATATTTTTTATTACCCATTTTTGTTTACTTTACCGCTTAGTTTTAACGGCTGAACTAGTTATTAAACGTACCATTTTTAATTTTTAACTTAACAAAACTGCTATTTACAACTGCCTCTTAAAATCAGTGCCATTTAAAAATAAACTCCCAAAGGAGGATGCGGAGGCAATACGGCAAGACATATCATCCATCGACCTGGTCCAGATACAGTTCTCTCTAGTGCAGAAGAACAAGAGATAGTTAAATGGATAATTGCAGCTTGTAGAAAAGGATTTCCACGGCGTAAAGAAAATGTCATAAAGAGCGTCATACTGTACGTGGATAACACTGAAAATGTTTAGAACTGGCCAGTTAAAAACATTGCAAATGAAAACGTTTTTTTATTTCTATTTTAGAACTCTTTGGTAACCTAATGTAGTATATTGCATTCATTTGTCATTTGTTTTTGTGAATTGGCGGCAAATCTAAAACTCTTGTTACACGTGAAAATGAACCTAACGCGAGAAAATTTTCGGTCAATGATTTATTATGATCTTCGTTGTGGGCTCACTCAAAAACAAAGCTATGATAGGCTGCGATTAGCATTTCTTAATGAAGCCCCATCTCGTGCCACTATTTACAATTGGTTTAACGAGTTTAAGCGTGGACGTAGAAATCTCAATGATGATCCGCGTGAGGGACGTTCTTTAACAGCGACTACTGAAGATAACATCAGTGCTGTGCGACGCATGATAGAGGAAGATAAGAGAGTGACCTATCAGCAGATACAGGCAAGCCTAGGCATTGGTATGAGTCAAGTTCAAAAAATATTACACGAACATTAAGGCGTCAGAAAGCATTATACCAGATGGGTTCCCCATACTTTAACCTACGACCAGAAACACATTCGCATGGACTGGTGTCGGTCAACGGCGGTGACTCAAATGCTGTATTTGACATCGTCACAGGTGATAAAAGCTGGATATATTGCTACGACCCCGAAACCAAAAGACATTCAGCTCGGTGGGTGATTCCTGTCGAGGATCGACCAACTAAGGTTAAAGAAACGAAGAAGTCAAGGAAAAAAGATGATTGCCTCATTCTTTGGTCGGAAAAGTCATTTCGCGACAGTTGTGCTAGAAGATAGAAGGACAGACTTGGAAAAAATTCGACAGCAGTGCCCTCGAAGCAGGATCCTCCTTCTTCACCACGACAATGCTTCAGCCCACTCCGCAAAACGGACTGTTGAATATTTGACTATGGCAGGTGTCGAGATAATGAGTCATCCGCCATACAGTTCTGACCTGGCGCCCTGCGACTTGCATTTATTACCAAGAACTAAAGATAAAATTCGAGGTATTCGCTTTACGAGCCCTGAAGATGCGGTGAAAGCGTACGAAAATGCCATAGAAGAGACCTCTAAGGAAGAATGGGCCTACTGCTTATCTCAGTGGTTCCATCGAATGCGAAGATGTGTAGAGAGGAACGGAGATTACTTCGAAAAACAATAAAAATATTGGTAACTTTCTACATTAAGTTAATACATCTATTGCTCTGGAACGCACTACCCGAAAAGATCAAAATGTCTGCCAGTAAATACACGTTCAAGAAAAATGTTCGGTCTTATTTTCTAAATAAGACCGAACATTTTGCCTCCCGTCCAGCTGATTTCTTTAAGAAGGGCATCAATAAACTGCCACTGCGTTGGCAAAGATGCATTGATTGCATGGGTGACTACTTCGATTAATAGAAATAAAAAAAACATGAAAAAAATTAGTTTTAAATTTTTTCATACAAAAGGGCTATTTCATTGGTAAAGATTGGCTGGCTTGTCAGTGTCTCACATATGTCATTTGTTCAAATGATCATTACAAGTTTTTTATTGCGTTCCAGAACTTATTTAAGCCGTTGCAATAGGCTCTAAGGATATAAGGTATTTTGTATATCAATTACGGAACACACAATGTATTTTTTTTTTGTTTTTTATGAATCAGTCTCAGTTTAATACGCATTAATTTATTATTTTTTCAAAAAAGAGTATTTGGATTACATAACTAAGCCTTTTATTTATATATACATTTATAATATTGTTTACGTCTGGCGATGGAAATAATTTTAGTAAATTTAAAACCTTACTTAAAAAACTGTAATTAAATAAAGCCTATTATACTGTTTGCGAGTATTTGCATGATAAGGAACTGGTTAACTATAAAATATAATTTATTTAACATAATATATAAAAAATAAGTAAAAAAATATATACTTTCCATTCTAACGCAATTACAATGGAAATATATAAAAAAGTCTAGATAGTTATATTAAAGACTAATCATCTCGTTTTATTATTAATTAATTATTTATGTGCGTCGTCCTCTCTTCTTATTATTGCTGTGCCCATCAGAGTCCAAAGTTGTGTCTAATACAATATTTAATTGTACTTACCACCTTTGTTACATTTTGGAATGCAAATAAATTGAAATTGAAATGAAAAGATCATTGTAAAAATATTCCTCAGGTAAAACGATCGCCGCGCCGTCGAAGCGACTGCCGGCGAAACGTTCGTTGGCAAAATATGTAATGCAGAGTAAAAATTCATAGGTGAAAGATATTTAAGAGAAACATTCGCCGATAAAAAGTTGTGTTGGTTAAAAGTTCAACAGACAAATGACTGTAGGAGAACCGTCCCAAATTCCTTTAGCTATATAATATTAGTATAGATACACCAGGCGAGGGATGGTATAAACTATTATTGAAGAGGCGTCCTATATGATATTTTCTTTCTATATGAAACTGCTGTAACTTCAACAAGCAGAAAGTTGTCAGAGAAGCAAATTAGAAACTTGTTAACACAAGTAGGGGAATATCTGAAAGAAAATGATCTCTTACATATTTTGAGTGATCCATCTAGAGTTTACAATGGGCATGAAACTTATTTTATTTTATGCCCAAAGAACAACAAGTTATCGTTTTAAAGGAAACCAAAAATGAGTATGAGATCACGCTTAGGCTAAATCATCTGTTACTGTAATGTTTACATTCTCGGCGGATGGTGTAACAACACCACCTATGATTATTTACCCCTTAGGAGATGATATTTACCTGATATTCAAAAGTTTGTGCCTAGCGAGTGGGGTATTGACTTGTCACATAGTGGATGGATGAAGGTCGAGCTTTTCATCCAGTACATACAGTACAAACACTTCAGGGCACTTGCCAATCACTGCACTGGGCATTAGAATTTTTAAAAAGAATGTATCCGCAATTAATTATTAAAGCAAACGCCGGAGTTTGGGGAGTTTGCAGTGATTCGGGTTGGATGACTACAGATCTTTTACTAGAATGGTTTAAAAGGGTCCTGTGTTTTGTTATTATTGGATAGACATAGTACTCCTACGAAAAACATTGAACTCATAAATAAAGCACGCAATCACGGCGTTATCATTTTAGTTTCTCACCACATAAAACTCACCGTCTTCAGGTTGCAGACGTTGCCTACATGAGACCGTAAAGCATCTACTATGATTATCAAATCGCGGCGCGGCTTCGCAACAACCCGGAAACGACTGTCACTGTCCGATAAGAAGCTGAAAGTTTTGGAAAGACGTTCATACAAACGTCTACGATACCAACAGCTGTCAATAGTTTTAAGAAATGTGGGATTTGGCCATATTATTATGATCCAACAGTATTATCTGAGAGTAGTCTCAGTATTCTCTGACTTTGCTGTCTTTGATGACAGATATTCAATTTAACTTATCCGACGCACCTGCAAGACATAGTTAGAGAATCGTCATTCACAGAACCAGCAACAAATAATCAGAATGCGCCAATTTTATCTGAAGCAATTTCTGATGTAGCAACTTTGACGGGTACAGCTGTGTCGTCAGTAACAATGAAACCAAGTAAACATTTTATTGATGACAAAATTATGGCTCAGATAAGGATAGTTATGTCGGTTGTGACGTGTAACAACATGGACCTATCCTTGGGACAATCTACCTCAGGTAGCCAGAGCGGGGGTAACTTCTCACAGCAGAGTTTTTTTTTTTCAAACCATGACAAATATTATAACAAAAGATGTTTTAAGTATTATAATACTGAAATAATAATAATTCTTTCAATTAATGAAAGCTGAAAGACCAAATAATCGGGGTAAAAAAACTATTTTATTTTATTACAATTGTAATGTTTCTTCGAATTATGATGTTTTTTGATTATTCTTTTTTATATCGATTAACACAAGAAAATGACGGAGGTCAAGAACTAACCATAATTAGGTATCTTTTGTGATAAAGCAGCGCCCTTATCTCTGTAACCTTTTTGCCTATTGACAAATGTGGCATACCGAACTCTTTTAGAATTTTTATTTTTTATGACGTTTTTGTTTTTCTTTTTACTTGTCAATGGCCATTGTTATTAGTAAACTTGTATTATTATTTAAATAGCTTTTTCTTTTGATCCCTTGATTTTCTACGTATTGGCAAGATTTTTAGTACAATAGGCGGAAGGGTTTCAGTGATAAGGACGTCTACCTGCTTTATCACAAGTGATACCTAATTACAAATTACTTCTTGACCTCAGTCGTTTTTACATTGTGTTAACCGCTACTTGTCTTGTCACATCATTATTTTCTACCTCTTTGCTTTGCCTACTGATACTGCTGCTGCCTACTTGTTCTGCTGCTGCTTGCTTGTTATTGGACTCCGTTTTGCCCATTGATTTGGACTGTTGTTATTACAAAGTGTTCGTAATGGTCTACACTTTGAGTGAATATGCAGAAATGCATTATTTCTACGGTGTTGCGCAGGGCAACGGCCACGAAGTAGCAAGACTCTACAGGGAACAACTCCAACGCCGGGATGGAACGCAACCAGGTAGGCGATTCTCATGTAATCGAACTTTTTTCGTATGAAACTTCGTACGCTAATTTTTCGATTCTACTAAAAAATTCGAATGCTACGTCTAACTCTTATTCTGGTGCACCAATAGAAGCGTTTTACCTTACAATAAAACGCATATTAAATACTTACCTTATTCAAAGCTTAATAATAATGAGATAGACCTTCCCTTTTTCGCCCATGTTCCCTACCTTTTCTTCTCCATAGCTCTGTCCCTTTCACACAGCTACTAGCGCCACCTGGCGCCCCCACCAGGCAGTGTTCGCGTTTTGAATTTTGTCGCGGACTTCTAGCGTCATTGTGTAAGTTTTTAAACCAGCAGGCAGGATTAAAAATTTAAGCTTTGAATAAGGTAAGTATTTAATATGCGTTTTATTGTAAGGTAAAACGCTTCTATTAAATAGCTTCGCCTTATTCAAAGCTTAATAATAATGAGACGTGTTTGTTATCGCCTGGTGGTAGGAGAAACGCCAATGTGATAATACATTGACAAGAAAAGAGGTATGATGTAATGTAATAAGTATGAGGCTGCAATTTGTAAATCTACATGTTAAAGTTCACAATGAGCTGTTGATTATTCTGGTATTAGCATATTTCAATTAAGAATCGTATGAATAACTACTAGTTATTGTAAATTAAATGAAACTGAAGCTGTGTGAAAATGATGTTTTTATTATATGTACAGATATATTTTAAATATACACTGAAATAAAATCAATCGACCAATAGAAACAAAACTGGGAAAAAACAAAATAGTCATTGTATTCAATCCATACACTTGAAAACTTAAGAGAAAACCGGTACATTAGGTACGTCTAATACAATAGTTCTTATTTGTAGGTATATCTAGATTACCCAAATAATAATAAAACAAGATCACGCAACAGGCTTAAACAGATTCATAATGCTACTGCTTGAAGCAGCTGGTATAATTTCTTTTTTATAAAACTTTTTGAATGTATTCTCTGATCTCCAGTTGCCTTTTGCAAGGATGTCATCGATTTGTAGTTTATTAGACCAGCTTTTTGAAGCAACAGCGGATCTACAGCTACCCGGAGATGCTATTATACCAGCCTTTTCGAGCAAAGACTTGACCCAACCTGCTAAAAGTGCCCGTGAAGCGGGCTTAGGAGAACCTCTAAGATTAATGAACAAATTGTCACATTTTGCTTCATTCCGTCTATCATTTAGTAATTCCTTCGTACGAATCTGCCAATAAATTTTTATTTACAGAATTGTGTAAAATCTTCCAGCCAGACTGCTGGTATTTAGCTGAATCAGTTTTTGACCCAAAGCTGGGCCATAAAATAATGCTATTGTTTGATTAGATCATATGTTTTGAATCAACATTTAAGAGTGTCAAGTCATTTATTCTTCTACCCGAACAAAGCAATAGTAGAATAGCAGTGTGTCTGGAAGTTTCAAACATATTATTACAATCAATGGTACTATTTGCTAAGAATAATAAAAGATCATCAATATTCCATACATGACTTTTTCTTGTTACCGGTTGTTTGAGAGCAATTGATTTTAATATGTGTTTAATCAAAGGGTGATCACTTATATTACCTGATTCGTTAGCATCACACAGGGTTGAAATAACAGATTTGTGTAGTAAGATAGTGTTATAGGACAAATTCTCGACTAAGAATAAATCGGCCAGGAACTTTGCAACACTAGAAGCCTCTGGCGCCATTGGGTCAATACTGTGAGAGTCAGCCCATTTTAACCAACGAAGCCAGGGAGCTTTGTAAGTTTTTCGCGTTGACAAACGCCAGGCTGACTGCAGAAGCTCAACCTGCTCCGGTTTCCAGTTCTTTAGACTCTTAGCCCAGCCCCACATTTCCACACCTCCAACGTCATCTCTTCCACTTTTGGAGGAGGCAGTTGGGTTGCAGTATCCACCAGACAGTTTCTGAGGTTCTTCACCGTGAAAGGGGGTGCAATCGCCCTTTGCTTGAGGTCTGCCCGCCAAAATACCCGATCCCACCGAGGAACCACTAGGATGTAGCACCCTTTCGCCTAGTTCAAGTGAGTGAGAATCCTTGGTAAGGAGGCGGAAAGATCCATGCAAGTTGATAATTCCATGGTCTGGAGAACGCGTCGTGAAACAACGCCTGATTGTCGGTCAGGTCTAGTGATGCATAGTTGGCAACGACATGTGCCATTCTTGAGGCAAACAAGTCGATCACCGGAGTGCCGAATCGATTGAATATCTTGTCTGTACAGTGAGGCAGAAGATGCCACTCTGTAGTCTGCCGATGGCGGGAAAGAGAATCTGCGTGGACGTTGAATCTGCCTGGGGATCTGATAATGGGGAATCAAATGTATTTGATATTGATCTAGAATCTCGTATACCTTGTACGTCAAGTCCATCAAGTACGGAGACTTGCTTCCCCCCTTATTGCGGAGGTAAGCAACCGTTGTCTTGTTGTCGCATTGGAGTAGTATTGTTGAATTTGCTAACGACTGACCGTTGGTTTGAAGGACTTTTAGAACAGCTAGCAATTCTTTTTGATTGCTGTGTAAGCTCTGTTCCAGAACGCTCCAGGTTCCCGAGAGAGAACAATTGTTCAGTTTGGCACCCCACGCTACATCCGATGCGTCTGTTGTTAGATAGTGACTTGGTGTGGGATAGTGAATTGGAGACACCGTTTTGTAATTTTGAAGCCACCACCTTAGATTTGTCAGACATTCCTCTTGCAAGGCATACTTCTCCTGTGTGGATGTTTGGGGAATGGAGTTTAGAAACCTGAGCAGATGACGATAATTCAGTCTGCCCTTCGGAACGACAAAACTTACAAAATTGAACAGGGCTACGAGGCTCTGCAGCTCTTTTAGGGTAACTGTTCCCTTGTGAAGGGCCTGAATAATTTTGTTGACACA
Source organism: Anania crocealis (assembly GCA_949315895.1). NCBI lineage: Eukaryota > Metazoa > Arthropoda > Insecta > Lepidoptera > Crambidae > Anania > Anania crocealis. Next base: position 10,814,289 of record OX438871.1, read on the forward strand.
TCCTGCATGTTTGTTCTGCGGAAGGCATTTGCGGTTTAGCCACGGGTCCCAATGAATGCCCAAATAGACAATTTGCTTTTGAGGTATTAGTTGGCACTTTTTGGCATTTATGTGCCAACCTAGGAATTTGAGAATTTCCACCACTTTGACCACCTGGCTCTGTAGCACAGAAGCATTCTGGTGTGCAAGTAAAAAGTCGTCTATAAAGACGATTATGCGTATGCCCTGTTCCCTTAGAATTTGAGCGATCCAATTCGTTATGGATGCGAAAACTTTCGGGGCTGTGCTTAGACCGAAAGGTGCCTCCCTTTCCAAGAGTTGCCCGTCGTAAATCAGTCGTAGGAAGCGTCTTTGGGCTTGGGTTATGGCGACGTGAAAGTAAGCCTGAGAAATATCGATCTTGCATAACCAGTCCCGCGGTTGCAGAAAGTCTGGCACGCGACACATATTTATGAGCTTGAAACGCTCTGTAATTACATATAAATTTAGGGTTTTCAAGTTGAATATGGGACGATACGAATGGGCGTCCTTCTGAACCAGGAATATGGTTGAAAGAAAACTTGGAGTTGGCTGTTCTACTGCCTCCCTCTTTCTTCATCAGGTTTATTATTTGTGACATGGCTGGCGAGGGCGGGATATTTAGGGCACTTTTTTGTGGATTTGGAACAGCGAGAGGTGGTTTCACAGCAAATGGGATACGATAACCCTTTATGATTTGAAGAATGTAATTCGGAGCTTCCATTGCTTCCCACTGTGCAAGAAATTTGGTTAGTTGCCCTGCTCTGAACCCCGTGCCCCGCTGTGACGAGTCAAAACCTTCTCTTTTTACTAGCATCGGACTTCCGAGTTTGGGCCTGGGGCCGCAAACTTTCGATTTGTTCGAAATTGATCGTTAGGTCTGTTTTGTCGGCCGGGTCGAGAGCGAAAAGAGCCCCTAGAGGTGCTTGCACCTCTACGGTTATTGTAGGTTTGTCCTTGCAGAGGACGCATTTGTTCACCCTGTGAGGGTGCATTATAAGGTGGCTGAAATTGAGTATAACCAGATCCACCAATGTAATTACCCTGCGAGGGCATAAAACGATCAACCAGTCCCTGCGAGGGATGGGAAGCGGTCCTGTTTTTTAGAGCTACTGCCTGCGAGGCAGAAGCATTGGACCTATGAAGTGGCACAAAAGCTTTTTTCACACCGCCAGCTTTTTCTAGGGTAGCAGTTAATAGATCGGCATTAAAAATATGCTCATTTGATGGGGCAATCTTTCTTACTGTTGCTTTCACTAAAGGGTCCCTGATATGGTTAATAATACCATCCCTACGCATTTGAATAACTTCTGCCCTGTGCCCACAAATTAACTGTAGAAGATCGGATGATACTTTTGTAAAATCACCTTTTTGGAATAAATCTATTACTTTATCCTTAATCAGATCATAATTTAAATTTTCTGGGGATTTTAACCAATTTAATAAATCTTTTACTGCATTTTGCGAACACTCCCTTTGTTTTATAAGGCAAAAAGACATGGCTGCATATGCTTTTTCAGTATGCGCTAAATTACGTAATATATCATAACCTTTAATTTCGTCATTCGTGTCTAGCTCGACAAATCCCGGGGATCTACAATAATTCTTTTGTGTATCTGTATACCGCACTTCGCACCATTCATTTGTATTGAAATGTTGAACATTGTTAAGAATATTAAGATAAACATCCGTAGACTTAGGAACTGTAGGGTCTTTTAATTTAGTTTCAATATCGAACAAAAAATTATTTATTTCGGTAGAGGTACCCTCAGTATTTTCAATAGAATTAACACTCTCAATAACTTGCGAAGATTGAGGGTAAAGATGGTCTAATGAATCATGTTCGAGTGAAATACAATCATCGAGATTGATTTGGGGTTCCCTATTATCTAAATGGTATCGTAAATCGCTTACTTCCTTAAATAAATAAATAATAAATAAATAAATAAATAAATAAATAAATGTGGACAACATCACATACATTGTTCTGATCCCAATTTGAATAACTATTTAAAGCATTCGTATTTTGGAAACCAGAAACAACGAAGGTACCACAAACACCCAGACCCGAGAAAATGTAGAAAAACTCTTTTTTTTTCTACATTGACCCGTCCGGGAATCGAACCCGGGACCTCGGAGCAGGCGACACCTTGAAAACCGGTGTTTACGCCACTCCGCCACGGAGGTCGTCATTAAATAGTTGCTCTAACCTAGCATCGGACCGACGAGCCCGTTTGCTACGCTTATGATGACGGTGTCGGTGTCTACGCTTGCGCTTAGACATACCTTTAGAGGAATCCGAACTTGAAGAATTCGTACTTGAGCAGTTGCTAGATGAAGAGCTTGATCTTGACCGACGCCTAGAGGGGCCTGGCTGATTGGGCGACTCCTCTTTCAGATCTTGCGCAATGTTCGAATTATCCATCCTAAGATGCAAACTTTATTAAAACACAGAAAGAATACCTAGCATTCACTTTGATACTGAAAACCTGTTATGGGACTATTCTAAAACACTAGTTAAACTTTTTTGTTAATCTTAAATATTAACAAAATCGGAGAAGATACTGAACCGCGGACGAACGTTTAAACGTTATTAAACTTTTTCCGCATATGAAACAATGGTATTAGTGTAGATCAAGTGTAAAAAAATTTTAAACACTTACTTGATAGGTAGAACAATATGGCGGTCTGCTAAATATTTATTGTAGTAAAGACAGACCGACCGCTAGAGGCGAAAAACGAACGCCAATGACGCTAGAAGTCCGCGACAAAATTCAAAACGCGAACACTGCCTGGTGGGGGCGCCAGGTGGCGCTAGTAGCTGTGTGAAAGGGACAGAGCTATGGAGAAGAAAAGGTAGGGAACATGGGCGAAAAAGGGAAGGTCTATCTCATTATTATTAAGCTTTGAATAAGGCGAAGCTATTTAATAGAACAATTACTAATCGAAATATGAAATCAAGGATAGCATAGACAATATCTGACGTTTATTTTTTTCGTTATTGCGTTTTTAAAAACGCTGTGGCATCCATTACAAAAGTTCATGTAAAAATAGTTTGTTTGGCCAAATTTTATGACGAAATTCATTTATTTTCAAACTGATATATATCTTAAATCTAATACACGCAATTCACAAAACATTCTTAATAAAACATCAGTTTTCAAGTTTTGCTAAAGTGTAAGGTGTAACGGAACGCGTCAAGTACCTATCGAGGGAAAATCAGTTTGTTTGTTAAATAATCAAGACATCAGACGAATATAAAAGTAGTTAGAAAAAATTCAAATGCATTATGGAGCAAAGTAATTTGAAAAAATTTGCAAGCACAGAGAAAAAGCATCGCTTAGTGCACTTAGTGGAGGCTGACCCACAGTTGAAGAGCGGAAAGTTCTCAGTGTCTTTTACCAAAGCTGAAGCCCAAAGACGGTGGGAAGTCATCGTTGAAGAGCTAAATTCCATAACAGGAGCAAGAAAAACGTGGGAGGAGTGGCGCAAGGTAAGGTTTCAATTATAAGAGCATACCTTTTATGTATATGAGATCATGAGATTCCAAATCAAACGTACTAGCCTTAAAAAAACTATCTTTGATACTTTTCAGACTTGGCAGGACAGAAAAGCCAATGCAAAAAAAAGTTTGCTTTATTGCGTCGCCAGGCAAACCTGACAGGTGGTGGTCCGCCGCCAAATCCTCCTGCATTGGAAGAAAGCCTTATTATAAATAATGTTGACCAACCATCATTAGTGGGTCACACCGATTCCCAAGACTGCCACTATTATTGGTAAGTTTATTTCATTATTTGTACAGTAGTTGTGGGTCTTTCTTTAATAAACTCTTGTTACAGCAGTACCCACTTACCAAAAGGATCAAACATACATCTTTTTATTTTGATTTCAGACTTATAACAACCTCGAACTAGTGCCAGTATAACTCTAAAGTTAGGTATGGTTATAGTGCTTTTATAAATTAGCTAAAATAAACGAATATGAATACATTGTTGCTAAATATCTAATGCGCTGGAAAAAGCCTTCGAAGTTGCAATTGTATTGAAGTAATTTGATTTTTCAGATTCCTCAAGCCCAGGGAGTTCCAACGATGAGGTTGGTAAGAATAAGTCAAATCCAATTATTAACAGTGATTTATTTTCTTAAGTTTTTTAAATTTTGGCTTACCTATCTTTTGAAAGGGAACATATTTTATCTAGGCGGACCTAACATAGTACTTAAGGTGAACATAATAAGTTGACGTCGTTCTTTATTGGAATAAAATAAACCTAGGAAAGACAAGTTGTTGATAATAAGTTGAAAACTTAGCAGTGAGCTTTCAAGTTGATAATCTTAGCAGCTAGACACTTAATTTGATACAATACCCCTGTTTGATATAAATTTATTTATTTATTTAACATCATCCCTACATCTATCATAACAGACATACTCGTACGTATCCAATGCGATAGAGGAGGCCAAATATCAATATAAAATTTAAAAAGCACGATTAATTCTTAATTAATATCAATAAGATATCAATATTTAAGGGAATTCAGAGTAGAATTAAATAAATAAAACCATATAGGTAGTTGTTTACAAACTTGCTATTATAAAACTGTATTTGAAAGTTTTATGGCAAAGATTACATGCTATCAATTTTCATCATCATCATCTCAGCCAAACAACGCTCACTGCTGAACATATGGCCTCCAATCAATCAATAATATGACACCATTATTTTTTAGCAAATGTGCAAGCAAGAGCAAGACTGCAAAAACAAAACCGAAGAACAGTGGCTCAAAGGCGGTTAAATGAGGGTTTAAATGCTGCTCAAGAGTTAAACAAAACCCTGGAGGAAAAAAATTCCATAAAAAAGAAATTTTATGAAGAATTCATAAAACTAATGACCTTGCAAACAAAGGCATTAACAGATATATTGAAATAAATAATTGTTCATGTTTAAGTTATTACAAATTAGGTGATAGTTTATTACGTTAAATTCTGCAAGTGCCATAATTATTTATTATTGTTGATTATTATTAATAAATGTAACATAAGTGTCACACTAATTAGAAAGCTGTATCAGTCCATACTTAACAAAGCTTCAACTTTTGAAAATTGTGCCATCACATTTCTATAGTTCTTAATCATATAATAATAAATGTTCATCAATCCATATATTAATTAACTAAATGTATGATACATATTGAAAGCTGTTCAATTACGGTAAAATTTAAACTTGTTTTGTTTATATCAATATGTTGTTTTGTTTGATTTTTTAAGTGTCATAATTTAAAATTGTTGATTATTAGGTATTAATTATAACATAAATGAGGCACAAATTAGAAGGCTTGTACGATGCATAATTTTTTAATTAGTCAAATTAAGGTTGAATGCAACAATAGGTAGGGAAAGGAATTTATAGATAGAAATAAACATGGAGACTTATTGTAAAAGCTTTATTGTATTTAATTAAAATAATTATTTACTATTTGATTTTGTTTTTTTCTTCCTTGCGCTAAAAGAATATTTCCTCTTCCAACTTCTCTCTGTTGTAATGGTGGTTGTGGAAAATCAATGACATCGAAATGTTCATCTAGAACAATGTCATTGTTTGGCAAATTGTGAGCAATGCCCATATTGTGCAGTACACAACATGCATTGATTATTTTTGTTGCCTTATTAGGTTTGTAATGTAGGACCCCTATCTTTGATGAGGTACCTAAATCTGCCCTTTAGTACTCCATTGCATCTTTCTATTGTTGATCGTGCATGTTTGAGTGCCTCAGAATATCTGAATTCGGCAGTGCATTCTTCGGCATGTAAAATTGGTGTCAGGCACTAAGGCCTTACAGCATACCCACTGTCCCTTAAAATAAATGTTTTTTATTAATATAGCAAGTTTAGTCAGTTATAGACCAGGATCGATAATTTTAAAAATGGTAAAAAATGAAAAAAAAATTATAGTAGAATGATACCCATTGGAAAAGGTAGAGAATATAACAAAAACGAAAGGAAAAATAAATTACGGGCGATCTGAGGTCGGGAAGGGGAAGTGGGTGAATTTTTAAGATTAAAAAACGGTTAATCTCGATTTCCTGTAAAACCGAAGTCTTATAAAAAAGAGTTAAATGGCAAAGTTGTAGGTAATGAAAGGATCTACAACTTTTGTATCAACACTTTTTCACATAACCTCAAAATGTATGTGAAAAATTCGAATAACCGAGTTTTTGGTTTTTTATTTTTATGTTTTGCAAAAACAAATATTTTTTCACGAAATTTGGTGAAAACTTACCTTTGTATGTCCCAAACATACAGTAATTTTCTTGATTTAAAAATTTATTTTTTCACCTTATTTTAACTTAATATCAAAAAAGCACCCTAATTTTCAATCGAAAATTCTCACGTCAAAATATCTGCTTTTTTAAAAAGGTTGGTGTGTTTTTTGTTCGTTGAAATCTCTACTTTCTGATGGTATAAAAAAATATATACATTACTATGGTAAATGTTCTCAGAAAATGCAAATAATGAAGAAAATCCGAATCCGAAAATTTTTTTTTAATCACTATGTATTATTATTTATTATTTATACTCGTACCTTCGGAAAATGTTAGCCCGTCAAAAGTTATTTCATAGAGAAGAGGGGAAGGGGCTAGGAAGGTATGGGGTATGGAGACTATACACATACTACATACAGTGTACAGTTTCCATAGTATGTGGCTTTTATTTCGTAGCAGCTGTAAAACCGTTAGCCAGTATTCGAGATACAGAGCAGTGAATAACATCGTTCGTAAAAAAAAACACGTGCTAGCTAAATTACTTGAAGAGAATTGTGACAAATTAACTTTAAAATAAACTTGAGGAATCAAGGTAAATACTACCTGTATTTTAATCTGTACCAATCAGCTCTAATTTAAAAATAGTAATATTTTCTTTCATAAATAGTATGTTTAACCTAACATAACCTAAAAAATTAAAATCGAATGATGTTTTAGTAGAAGATTTCGTTTAATAGTAATTTCGTTTATTTTGCACAAACAAATTTAGTTATACTCATGATAAAGGCTTTATTAATTTGATTTTGTCTTTTCAGATTATCAGTATTGATGAATCTGTTTGTATAATCTGGGGGGCTAAAAAGGCCACATTGAGCAATTCATCCGTTAGCAATTCATATCCTGAATTTTGGGCAATTCCGTTGCAATTCCTCTAAAATTCGTAAAATGGCCTAAGTTTGGGGAGAATCATTTACAATTCAATTCATTAGATGAATCATATTTGACGAAAATGTTGTAACATGCAAAAAACATAGAACGAGTGAACGAATGTATTAGAAAAAAATGTTTTCAATATTTTTATACTAGCTTAATGACTTTTAAGAGTTTGTAATAATGAAATAAGATAAGAAAAATATATATTTTGCTATAATGGCTATTCTCAGAGCTAAACAAACTCATTTACTTACGACTTAAACTTATTTTTTTCATCACACTGGCAATAAATTTGATGTCATTGTTTAAAAAAAAGTAATTATAACCTCTCAAAACTTAACACTAAATTTGGAAATAATAATTTGATTTATTTGTTTACGATCGATATATTTGATTAAGTGAATTGTATGCATAAACTACGAATATGAAAACACGTAGTCCTTCCTTATGGAGCTGCATTGTGGCTAAAATAGAGACGTTTCATTGGATGATATTAATGTTTTGGACAAAAACTGAACTTGGAAATAATTTGTATTGTTTAGGATGGATATATTTAGATAAGTGAATTGAATGCTTATCCTACGAATATGAAAACACTTATTCCTTATGCTGGAGCTGCATTGTGGCTTAAATAGAGAGGTTTCAATGGATAATATTAATGTTTTGGTTTATTTAAATCAAGACTTTCATTTCGTGTAAAAGTAAGTAATTCTTTCATCAATATGTATAATTTCATAAACCACTAACCCATAATAATGAGACAGACATTGCTGCACCACATTTTCCTAAACAAATTGTCAATGAGTTATACTCGATATTGCAGTAATTAAAATTAAACAATAGAGAAACTGACATTATTTTATATTTATTTATTATATTAATATAAAACCTTTTTCTAGGTCACCCTTAGGACCACTATAGAAAACTAGGCAGCTAAAATTTATTAGACTCACACTACACACTAGTACTTAGGTAAGTAAAATTAAACTATTTTTTAAATTAAAAATGTACATATTTATTTTAAATAAAAACATAACCTCATATTTTATTTTAACCACTTCAAACACAATCTTTAAACAACACAGGAATTTATGTGTAGCTGACTAGATTTTATCCGTACAGAGATATTTCTGACTGCGGTACCTTCGGCTTCATGGTAGTCCGAGTTGTCTGTACATGTGCCTGAAAATTAAAATTAAATTTTAGAATAATGTAACACATTCAAATACATTTAGAAAAGTACTAGCATGTATGTTTGTAATTTTTATCACTTTAACATTACTCATATAATGAATATTTATATCAATAGTACATACTTAAAAAAAATGTTTTTTGTTTCATTTTCAGGATAGTGGAGGTGTTCCAGATGGAATTTTATTGTATGAATTCTCCAAACAAATGAATTTTGGTTTGCTGCACCACAGCTGGCATCTATGTATCATCAAAATATTGGGAGTTGGAGTCACAAACCTGAAACAAAATTATGTATATAATAATAATGTGTAAAAGAAGTATTTGTATATTATATAAGTTAAAAGAAACACTTTTTTTTATATCCTTAATGGCTGTTCCTACTAAGTCTACAGGAGTTAAACTGAATTTTAAACGAATAAATATTTTTTTAAAAAATTTAATAAAAGCTTGCTTATTATTTCCTTTATTATATATATTAAGTAGGATATTCTGCTAGTAAGTTTTCCTTTTGTTATAACAATTGTTTATAATTTTTTTGTGCTATGCATCTGCAGAATAGCACGACCTCTTCTCGCCCTTCTTACTAAGTATTTTTCATATGAGGTTAGGTATTTATTTATTATAAGGCTCACCTTGTTATAAGTTTCTGTTTTATATACACTAGGGACTTACTATTTGTAGAGTATGATACAGTTTCCTATTGAAGAATCTTTTTTTATATTCTGCAGACCTTGCAATGACAATGCAATGTGAGATAAGTAGAATACGACGCTCTAAGTACGATTATTATCTAGACAACCGAACATATTATGAACTTATGAATCCTGATTAATTTGTGATTTGAAAATATGACTCACCATAGTTTATTCCGTTTCGATGATGTGTAAGCAAATATAGGGCTCCAACTCGTTTTAATCACTGCACACACTTTTGTTGTGTTTCGTGTAATTGGACAAATTCAGTCTTGTCTAAAGAGGTTATTTTCACTTAGCTAACATTAAAAGATGCTCCAAGTTGCTCTCGATGCTCTAAAAGCTTTAATTTAGTCCTTAATCTTAACTTTTAACAATATTTCATAATTTTTAGTCTTGAATTAGTGAATATGAATTGTAAAAAGTTACTCGAGAGTAACTTCTTATGAATCTGCTATTTGACACAAAAGCAATTCATATTATTAGGCCATTTTACGAATCTCCATAGAAAACTGTCAAAACGATGAATTGCGGAAATGAATCGTAATGTGATTCATTAAAGGAATTGCCTCTAAGTGGCCATTCTGCGATTTCTAATACAATTCATAATAGGATCACAATATGATTCTGCCAATGTGGCCTTTTTAGCCCCCCTGCAATAAGGCAGATGAAAAAATCCTTTTAAAATCGTATTTTTAATATTTATGTCAACTATTTGCGAATGTTTTTTTGCAATTTTGATGTACTATGGATTAGCAATTTATCAATATATCATGAAATCTTACGTTTTTCTAGTAATTAAAGTGTAAATTTTAATAAATAGCTCAAAATTATACATATTATTAAAAAAAAATTTCGGATTCGGATTTCTTCATTATTTGCATTTTCTGAGAACATTTACCAGAGTAATGTATATTTTTTTATACCATCAGAAAGTAGAGATTTCAACGTTATTCGAATTTTTCACATACATTTTGAGGTTATGTAAAAAAGTGTTGATACAAAAGTTGTAGATCCTTTCATTACCTACAACTTTGCCATTTAACTCTTTTTCATAAGACTTGCAGTTTCACCGGAAATCGAGATTAACCGTTTTTTACCCTTAAAAACTCACTCCCTCCCCCTTCCCCACCTCAGATCGCCCGTGATTTATTTTTCCTTTCGTTTTTGTTATATTCTCTACCTCTTCCAATGGGTTTCATCCTACTATAATTTTTTTTGGTATCAAAAATTATCGATCCTGGTCTATTAGCCACTAAGGTGAGTATAAAAATATAACAAATGAATGTTAGGTACATTAAAAAAAAATAACACTGCCATGATGTTATACATAATGGTCCAATAACATGGGCTTCGTTTTACAGGTGGTTAAAATTGCACGATGGATATCGGTGGTAATAGAAAAATTGTTTTGAAGTGTTGTAATAGACAAATATTCTTGAAAATAACGATAGAAGAGTTATTGACAGATATCATGATTGAGTTGGATCAAATATAGTTTTAGTACTGATAACGGTAGCAATACGGTAAAGATGGTGAATTTGATGGTAGTAGCATACACTTCCGATGACGATTATTGTACTACCGAACAAGAAGAATCAATGGACGAAAATAAAGATAGCGAAGAAGGAAACTCGGAAAAGGAACAGGTTAGTGATATTTTTAATTCTTCTAATATAAATATTCAGAATTTCACTACAAAATAACTGACTATTAAGGTGCGACGTATGTTATGAGCAGCTCACACACTACAATAAGGCATTGAAGATGCGGTTAACGCTGACTTTACTGTTCAATCAACGATAGCGATGACAAACCCCTTCGGACGGTGACCCAAGCCGAGGTCTGAGCCAACAAAGACACCCTCTAAGTCGATGTTGATGTCGATGTCCGATCCGTTCTCCCCAGGGATGAAACGATACCATTGAAGTATACTTACTCAGTATCAATTAAAAAGTATCGATACTTACTCTACTTTTTGGAAAATTTTAAGTAGTGTTAAAAATCTTTATTATACAAAAACAAATTATTTTTCAAATTTACAAAAGGAAGTCTGATTTTGTAGCGCTTATAATAGCAAATATTTTAAATGCTTGCCTCTTAGGCGATTTCTTGAAGCAGTTGTTGTTGCACTTCTTAAATAAAAGCGATCATGTTTATACATATAAGGCTGGGAATACGGGCTTTAAATCCTCCTATTCCTCCGATGGGGTAGATTTTAAAGCGCAGACCGGATTAGCCAAATAAATTGACATTCCATCGGTTTTCGACGAACGCTTTCGCTTCTGGCCAACTGCGAGTTGTTTGTGATGTGACAAAAAATCATAATCTTTGGCGGCCCGATCTGCAGGCTTACTCTTGATCCAATATTTTGTCTAAAGTTATTAATATTTTATAATAACAAACTTAATATGTAAAACTCAATAAAATACTTTATTTTTTATGTAAAACTCAATAAAATACTTTATTTTGGACAGAAATGGTAGTGTATGCGTTAGTTCTTTTGCTTACTGTATCTATTAAAAAGGCCATATTTTTGGGTTTGTTTGTTCACAAATATGATATGTTTGGTGGACTTCTAGTTTGCAATGAAGGGCTTAAGTATTTTAAGTGGTTTTCAAGTGCATTAAAGTTTGTGAGAAATGTAAGAATAAAGTTTTGAATCACAACCCACGAGGATCCACCCTTTGGCCTTAGTCGAGTTCCTGGAGCGTAATCCAGGGATAGGAAAGGCCTTTTGCGAACCCAGCAAGCAAAAGTAGAAACGCGCAGGAAGTAGCAGGAATTTGCCGTTGCTACAAATGCGTTGGGTGGGATAAGAAAAGATGGGCTTGCGTGGTCCAAGGTAAGCTAGCAATACAACCTTAAGCTATTATTTTAAGATTTTCAGTAAGTAATTATTATACTATTCTATCCATTAGGATAAAAACATTATAACCCATATCGTTTTTCTTTAGTACTGGGCTGACAAGAAATGTGCCTTGAAGCGGCAGTGCCAGCAACGAGCTCAGTCTATAAGGCGCACTGGAGGAGGAGTCGACTTGCTGCCTGAGCCCGCTCCGCTCGAGCTACGTCGGTCATGGGTGGGTACTCCTTTGCCACAGGAGACAGGGGGCTGGCTGTGGACCCTTTTCCACATAGTAGTGTCAGTATAAAATGAATAGACCCAAAATTCAAATTCATATTATTTTTAAACATAATTTTGATAAGTAATATTTAATGTAGCTATCTTTTTTTTTGCAGTCGCAACCATTGGCCATCCTTGACCAACCTTCCACCTCAAAGGCTGCTGAGATAGAACTTATGAATTTTGAACTTGCTTCCCCTGAAGTGATACAGCAAGTTCAAAATTCACCACTGTACTCAATGGAACAAGAGGAAGGAAGCCACCAAGCAGATGTCTCTGCTGCAGGTCAAGCGACATACCAGCAAGGTGTAGCAAGTCGTGTGCAGTCAGGTAAGCATTGTTTAAGAATATATTTGAAGGGTTAGCTGGGCTATAATAAGAAATTATATGTTTTTATATCTGTACAATAATGTAATCATTTTACTGTTCAGAAACTCGCCAAGCGCCACGAGCACGTCAGGGACGACAGGGACACAGAGTCTCTTCGACACGCAAGTGGCGCGTTTCGAAGAAATTGAATCGAAGCGAGTTGAAGCTGATATTCAAACTGCACAAGCTTTGGCAAAAATTGCCACTGCATTGCCTGAACTTAAACTGCTTTTGCGTGTTTTGTTATAAAGAAGACAAAGGGAGGAGTAATACACGCAAGTGGCGCGTTTCGAAGAAATTGAATCAAAGCGAGTTGAAACTGAGACTCAAACTGCACAAGCTTTGGCAAAAATTGCCACTGCATTGTCTGACCTTACCCTGCTTTTGCGTGTTTTGTTATAAAGAAGACAAAGGGAGGAGTAATATTTATTGTACATAATTTTACTTTTATAATTGTTGTTAATTTAATTAGGTTTTCTTTAAAATTATTGTGGTATCCCTAAGAGAGTAAGAAAAAGAGTGTTATTTCTCTCTGGTTCGGATGGGCTTTCAATGTAAAAGGGCTAGTAAAAATAAAACTCCAATCAATTAATTTGGGTGTTTAATTAGTATATTTTAGTGGCGACGAGGATCAAGAACCTGTAATTGCAAAGAAAAGTGATTTGGTATTGGCAATTAATAAGTTACTTCATTGGTAAAAAGATTAAATAATTTAGCGCTTTCCTGCGTGGACTGCCGCCATTTTGGATGCACCACGTTTTTAATGGCCGTAGTACATATTTGTTGCAAATAATAATTATCGATTGAATTACAAGTTATGTCAGATTTGGAATCTGAAAATAAATTACGTCAGGTGAGATTAGGAAAACGCAGTTATATATACAAGTGTTCAAAAGAAGAATTGTGTGTGATATTGCAAGAGGAGAACATACAATTTTCGAAAAACCAAAACATAGAACAGCTTCGTAAAATACTTAGTCATTATTACCAAAACAAGACACAAAAGGTTATAAAAACTAAAACTATGTCAACTTATGGAGAACTGAAACCTTTTGATGGCGAAAAGTGGGAAGCATTTCACCAACAACTAGAGTGCTTTATAATTTTGAACGAGGTAGAAGAAGCAAAGAAAGTACCGCTGTTAATTACTAAACTCACACCTAAAATTTATGAAACTTTAACTATTCTGTGTGCTCCAGTGAAACCAAACAAAAGTTCTTATGACGACTTATGTGCCAAGCTTCAACAACAGTATGTGAAAATTTTATCATCTGTTTTAGAAAGGTCCCAATTTAGAAAACGTGATCAAAAACCAGAAGAAACTATTGAAGACTATATCTTAGAACTACGTAAATTAGCTGGTAAATGTGGCTTCAAAGACATGGAGGACCAAATTAAAGAAAAGTTCATTGATGGAGTTACCTCCAGACTTATAAAGTTTGAACTTTTGAAGAGCTCATGCGAGTTGAGTTTAGACAAATGTGTTGAACGAGCCCGCACTGTAGAAGCAGCATTTGCATTATTATATTACATTGCATGCAGAAAAACCACAAGATGTGACTGAGATCCTTTACAACCAAAGTTCGATGAAACCAACAGGGCAAAGAAAACCAAAACACAATCTACCTATCAAACAAAACAGTGAGAAAAAATGTTATTGCTGTGGTAAAAATAATCATTTAAAAATAGAATGCACGCTAAGAAACAAGTTTTGCTCTGAATGTGGCCTGCGTGGTCACATTTTCAGGATGTGTTCAAAGAAACAACGGCAAACAAACATATTAGAAACTGAAACTAGTCAGGCAAGTGAGCAAGGGGTTAAAGTAGAAAGAAAAAATAACCCTTACACAGAATATGAAACTTATTCATTTAAAAGTGTAAGTAGGATACCTCCTTATTACATATCCTTAAAAGTAAATAAAAATAATATAGCATTTCAATTAGACACCAGTTCTGAAGTTACAGTTATTTCAATGCAGGACAAAGAAAAATACTTAAATTCTTTTGAATTACTAGATTGCAATGTAGTTTTCCGAAACTTCGACCAAAGCTTATCCCAACCTCTGGGAATTGTGACTAATATACCTGTAGAATATAATAACTCATATAAAAAATTAAATGTTTTTGTTGTCAAGAATTCATCTCCACGCATTATTGGCAGAGATTGGTTAACTGAGTTGAAACTGTGGCCGCCATATTGTAGTAATAGTGTAAAAGTAGGTACTAATGATATACAAAATGTTTCAGATGCACAACAACATGTAAAAAATCAGTTCGCAGATGTATTTAGTCCCGGCTGGGGAAAGTTTAAAGGTGAAATGATTACACTAAAGTTAAAAGAAGGTGCCAAAGCACTCTGTCTTCCTGCACGAAGGGTACCCTATGCACTGCGTGATAAGGTAAATAAGGAAATACAAAGATTACTAAATAATGAAAGAATCACACCAGTAGAACATAGTGAATGGGGCACGCCTGTAGTACCAATATTAAAACCCGATGGCTCAGTAAGATTGTGTGGTGACTACAAATTAACAGTTAATAGAGTGTTGGAAGTTGATCATTTCCCTTTGCCTCATGTCGAAGACATATTAAATTCATTGAAAGATGGTGCATATTACTGCGAACTTGATTTAAAAGAAGCTTATTTACAGGCATCCCTTGATAAAAATAGTCAAGATTGTACAACTATTGTTACAGAGATAGGAACTTATAAATATAACTACCTTCCTTATGGGGTAAGTTCAGGCCCAGGCTCCTTTCAACGCTTAATGTCTAATAAGTTAAAGAATATACCAAACACTATTGTTTTTATTGACAATATATATATTAAAGGTAACAATTTAAAAAACACATTCGAAACTCTTTGTAAGGTATTGAAAACATTACAAGACTGTGAATTTAAGCTAAAACCAGAAAAATGTAAACTATTTGTAACCAGCCTTGAGGTATTTGGATATAATGTAGACAGGAATGGAGTTAGTATTATTCCATCTAACATCAAACCTTTGTTAAACTTAAAACCACCAACAAACCTGTCTCTACTTAAATCATTTCTAGGTAAAGTAAACTACTACTCACGGTTTCTAAAAAATATGGCAACAATTTTGAGCCCTTTATATGAATGCACAAAAAATAATAATTTTCATTGGACAACAGAGTGTGATACTGCTTTTAAATTAGTAAAAGATAAACTGGCAACTGCAAATAAATTAAGTCACTATGACCCTGAATTAACATTAATTTTGACTACAGATGCATCAGACACAGGCTTGGGTGCGGTTTTGTCGAATAAAACAAAAGAAGGTTTAATTAAACCTATAGCATTTGCTAGTAAAAAGCTTAATGAAACTGAGCTTAAATATACAACTATAGACAAAGAGGCCATGGCAGTAATTTTTGGTATCACCAAGTTTTATAATTACTTGTATGGTAGACTTTTCGAACTAGAAACTGATAATTCTGCTCTCACACGGATTTTCGGACCTACTAAAAGCATTCCAAAAATGGCTGCTAAAAGATTGCAACATTATGCAATATTTTTGCCTGCATTTAATTATAATATTAGACATATTAAGTCAAACATTAACCCAGCAGATTATCTATCTAGAACTGCTCAAGAACATGTAAATGAAAACAATCATCCTTTGTGCTGTGATAATGCAAGCGAGGTCTATCATGTGAATGAATCCCAATTAGAGACACTTAATTTTAGAATAATCCAGACTGAGACAAAAAAGGATTTGACGTTTTCAAAAATTGTTAGATATTTAACAGATGGGTGGCCTGATAAGAAAAATTTACCAATAGACGCCGTTCCGTATCACACAAGAATGTCTGAATTGTCTATAGATCGAGGATGTTTGTTCTGGGGATATCGCATTTTAATTCCACACTCACTTAGAGAAAATGTATTACAAGACCTTCACAAAAGTCACTTTGGGATCATTCGAATGAAGGAGATTGCTCGCTCGTATTTCTGGTGGCCTAAATTAGACAATGATATTGAAAAAATTGTAAAAAATTGTATAATATGTCTCCAAAATAGTAGGAATCCATGTAAAATCCAGAAGCCATGGCCGGTTGCTCCTTCTTCTTGGTACAGAATACATGCAGATTTTCTCGGTCCTTATTATAATAAGATGTTCCTTGTTATAGTGGATAGCTATTCGAAATGGCCAGAAGTATTTGAAATGTCAAGTATAACATCAACCCGAACAATAGAAATATTTAAAAAACTATTTACAACATTTGGGTTTCCAATTCATCTAGTGACAGACAATGGGCGATCGTTTACCAGTGTAGAATTTCAAAACTTTTGTAAAATGACTCAAATTAAACATACCTTTTCCCCTCCATATCATCCAGCTACCAATGGGGCGGCAGAAAGATTTGTCCAAACTTTCAAAACCACTATAACTAAAATTAAAGAAGCTGGTAATCCTTTATCATATGCTATAAATCTTTTTCTTATGGACTACAGGAATACTCCTCAACGAACAACGGGCATCACACCAGCTAGGCTAATGATGGGTAGAGAATTAAGGAATAGGTTTAGTTTCATGCGGCCCCCACCATTACACGATGAAATACAAAACAAAATACAGAGCCAAAGTCAAGGTAGCAGAAATACTGAATTTCAAATAGGCCAAAAGGTGATGGTAAAGGATTATAGAAAGGGGTATAAACCATGGGTTCAGGGTGTCATAATTGAGCAATCTGTGCCAGGCGTTACATATATTATAGATGTGGAGGGGTCCAAATGGAAACGTCATGTAAATCAAATAATACCTCATTCTGATACCTTGGATGAATAAATATACAATGTTATAAACTGATTGATGTCGATCATGCACCAGTGGTAAAACCGATCCCAAGGAATTGTCCGTAGGGCTGTTGCATGAACGGCTCAATACGTACCTTGTAGCACAATTGTACTAAGTTAAGTTTAGCAATATTCTATAGCGTACTCAATAATCACTTTGTTGTACAATTAGTATTAAGTTAAGTTTAGCATTAAAATTTAAGTGTATGCCACATTCATGTGCGGGAGAGTTGTGGTATCCCTAAGAGAGTAAGAAAAAGAGTGTTATTTCTCTCTGGTTCGGATGGGCTTTCAATGTAAAAGGGCTAGTAAAAATAAAACTCCAATCAATTAATTTGGGTGTTTAATTAGTATATTTTAATTATAAAGGCATAGTTTTTATTTAAGTAATTAGAATAAGTGAGTAGGTGCATATCAAATGAGCTTAAGTCCACCATATACATTTTTAATCATTTTTGGTAATCCTGATTTAGGCGCCAAAATCAAAAATGTCAGTTTATATCAAATTGACCTAAGTCTACTCTATCACATACAAATAAGGTTCTAAATGTTCGGGTTTTTTTCATAACTGCTTATTATACTTTTCATTCGCGCGGGACACACATATTGATTTGAATCGATTTTATGGAATGAACTGTTCTGCCCTGATATGAAAGAAGGCGGCTATGTGACTTTTGCGGCTTTTTAAGTTTTCATTACCTCTGAACTAAACAGACGATGCTCTATCGGCCAATTTTGGAATTATATTTTTCCGACTATTAGTTGGGATGTAGAGGGGCGAACCACCATCTTCCGCCCCAAGCCAACCTCACCTGCACGCGGTGCATCCTGCTGGACGACGAACGAGGCTCTGGCGATTGACCGACCGATGGCGGTATAACCATCCAACGGAAGGCGTAGTTAAGTGTACCGGGCCGGTGACGGGCAGCAGCGTCATCGGTGCAAGAAGCTACGCCCTGCGATCGCCAACCCGTCTGCCCAGCGTGGCGATTATGGGCATTACCTCCTATGCAGACGCACAAAAAGCCACGGCCCCCAGTTCCCGGCGGTCCCGCTATTCCTGGTCATGGTGGCGACCACGGTTACGGCGGGACGGGGGGTGCGAAGAATCTCCGGGTTACGGGAGGCCACCAAAAACAACTGACCCTGGCGACGTACAACGGACGCACGCTACGGCTAGACTCGCATCTGGCTCAACTTGAGGTGGAACTTGGGAAGATTAGGTGGCATATCCTAGGGCTATGTGAAGTCCGAAGAGAGGGGGAGGACACCATAACCCTCGAGTCGGGCCACCTAATGTACTTTCGTGAGGGAGACCAACAATCCCAAGGTGGCGTTGGGTTTCTGGTAAATAAGTCCCTTTCTGACAACGTTGTGGAAGTGTCCAGTGTGTCGAACAGGGTAGCGTACCTTATTATTAAGCTCACCGAGAGGTATAGCCTCAAGGTGGTTCAAGCGTACGCACCGACCTCGAAACACTCGGACGAAGAGGTGGAGGATATGTTTGATGACATATCAAAGGCCCTCCACTTCACCACTAAGACTCACTACAGCGTTGTTATGGGAGACTTCAACGCTAAAGTGGGAGTACAGAATTACAACGAATCGGTAGTAGGATCCCATGGATTTGGATGCAGAAACCATAGGGGGCAAATGCTTGTCAACTTCCTCGAACGGGAGGGGCTCTTCTTGATGAACTCCTTCTTCAAGAAACAGCCCCAAAGGAAGTGGACGTGGCAAAGCCCCGACACTATGACGAAAAATGAGATTGACTTCATCATGACCAACAAGAAGCATATATTCAGAGACGTCTCCGTGATTAACAGGTTTAATACCGGTAGCGATCACCGACTCGTTCGAGGCTCTCTGAATATTGATTTTAAGGCTGAACGTGTCCGTCTGATGAAGTCAAGGCTCCGACCTACTTTGCTCCAAACCATGATAGGATCTGAAACGTTCCAGTCAAACCTGGAAAACCGACTCGCTGCCGTGGAAACCACAACAGACGTAAACCAGAACCTCGAAAATGTGGTTCGGATCCTCAGGGAAGAAGGTACGAGATTTTGTGAAATGCAGCGTAAGGGCAGGAAGTCAAAGCTTTCGGAAAGAACTTTAGGGCTGATTAAGGAACGACGTGAAAACCCACCCGTCACTTCGTCAGGAAAAAGCGCTCTAAACCGAGAGATCAGTAAGCTCGTACGACACGACCTCCGTTGCTCCAATACTCTTGAGATTGAAAGAGCGATCGAGCAAAATCGGGGGTCGAAAGTGTTCGTACAATCTCTTGGAAGAAGCCACCTGACGAAACTGACCACAGCAAGTGGAGAAGTCGTTGCTTCGAAGCCAGCAGTCCTTTCCGAAGTAGAACGCTTCTATGGCCGGTTATACGCTTCGCATGCATCTCGACCTGATCCCGAAAATGAGGACCCTAGAGCCGCGTTAACACGCCACTACACTCAAGACCTGCCAGAAGTCAGCATTGACGAAATCAGGATGGCTCTTAAACAGTTGAAAAATGGAAAAGCCCCTGGAGAGGATGGCGTTACAACAGAGTTGCTAAAGGCTGGAGGTAAACCCGTACTGAGGGAGCTTCAAAAGCTTTTTAACGCTGTCTTGTTTGAAGGGAGAACTCCGGAGGCGTGGAGTAGGAGTGTTGTCGTCCTGTTCTTCAAAAAAGGAGATAAGACCCTGCTGAAGAACTATCGACCCATTTCCCTTCTAAGCCACGTCTATAAGCTGTTTTCAAGAGTCGTCATGAACCGCCTTGCGCGAAGACTTGACGAATTCCAACCACCGGAACAGGCTGGATTTCGGAGCGGATACGGCACCATAGACCACATCCACACATTGCGGCAGATTATACAGAAGACCGAAGAGTACAATCAGCCCTTGTGTCTAGCATTCGTGGACTATGAGAAAGCCTTCGACTCGATAGAGATCTGGTCCGTTCTGGAGTCCCTGCAGCGTTGCCAAGTAGATTGGCGGTACGTGCAAGTGATGAGATGTCTCTACGAAGCCGCCACCATGTCCGTCCAAGTACAGAATCAGCAAACAAAACCTATACCATTGCATCGAGGAGTGAGACAAGGGGACGTCATTTCCCCGAAATTGTTCACAAATGCAATGGAGGATATGTTCAAGACGCTGCACTGGAAAGGACGAGGCATCAACATCAATGGCGAATACATCTCTCACTTGCGATTTGCAGACGACATCGTCATTATGGCAGAAACGCTGCAGGACCTACAACAGATGCTGAATGACCTGGCTGACTCTTCTGTGCGTATCGGCTTGCGAATGAACCTGGATAAAACCAAGGTTATGTTCAATGAACATGTACTACCGCTACCGATTGCGATGCACGGCGCCGTCCTCGAAGTTGTTCAGAAATACGTGTACCTCGGGCAGACATTGCAGTTAGGTAGAAACAACTTTGAGGATGAGGTGAACAGAAGAATTCAGTTGGGTTGGGCAGCATTTGGGAAACTACGTCGAGTCTTCTCATCGTCGATCCCACAATGCCTAAAGACGAAAGTCTTCAATCAGTGCGTCCTACCCGTCATGACATACGGAGCCGAAACGTGGACACTGACGGTACGGCTAGTCCACAAGTTCAAAGTCGCTCAGCGGGCTATGGAAAGAGCTATGCTCGGAGTTTCTCTTAGGGATAAAATCAGAAATGAGGTGATCCGGCAGAGAACTAAAGTTACCGACATAGCCCACCGGATTAGCAAGCTGAAGTGGCAGTGGGCTGGCCATATTAGCCGCAGAACCGACAACCGCTGGGGTAAACGAGTTCTTGAGTGGAGACCGCGTCTCGGCAAACGTAGTGTAGGACGCCCTCAGGCTAGGTGGAGTGATGATTTGCGCAAGGTGGCTGGCAGGAGCTGGATGCGAGAAGCCGAGGATCGACCTAAGTGGCGTGCAATTGGAGAGGCCTATGTCCAGCAGTGGACTGTGATAGGCTGATGATGATGATGATGATGATGACTATTAGTTACTGAGATAGCGTAAGGATTTAAGCGGCTAAAGCCTTGTATCCACTTGAGCATGCTCGGGCGAATGAGCCGCTCAT
This sequence comes from Anania crocealis, assembly GCA_949315895.1. NCBI lineage: Eukaryota > Metazoa > Arthropoda > Insecta > Lepidoptera > Crambidae > Anania > Anania crocealis. The sequence continues at coordinate 10,835,779 of OX438871.1, forward strand.
TCGCCTGAGCATGCTCAGAGGAACAAAATGAATGTTTTGGTCGAACGAGCCTCAACATTGAAAAAGCTGTGCTCAGGCTGCTCATTATATGCTCGGCTCCGTAAAGCTTTGTATCCACTTGAGCATGCTCAGGCGAATGAGCGGCTCATTTGGCCGAGCTGCTCAAGTGGAGACGCCTGAGCTCTACAAACGATCCACCTCTATCAATTTGTATTGTCTTGTGTCCATCAAACTTAAACCAGAAAATCGTTATTGCCTCTCTCTTCTATCAATATAAATAATAGCTTCCCAAATTGACAAATTAATTTTAGAGATTACACACAATAACAAGAAAAGAAAAAACAAGAACTAACAATAGAAATGTCAAGTAAGACGAGACATAATGTAAGCAAGCTTAATCGCTTTTTAAAACCATCAAAGAGGAATTCGCAAGTTCCCTCAACATCTCCGATCCGTGAATTGATTGTAGAACCTGTCCCCATCTAACCACACTTACCTGTGCCGCATTGTGCCTGAATTCACTGATTTTTGTCCTGCGCAGGCGCAGCCGACGGCGTACTATTCGAGCTCGCAAGCGTTTTCAGAGACCGATTGAACACCTGATAATAAGAGAATACGCGTCAGAAAATACTGTAGAGATCATAGTAGTCAACGCCCCATTGCTGGAGTGGTTTAAGGCCTGGTAGTTCGGCATTTATGGATCGATATCTATCAAACGCCTTATATGGAGCGCCTATGCGTTCCGTAAGCGCCAGCGCGCGACAGTACGGGCCTGACGAGCCATTGCGCTTACGTATTTTGTAGTTATTTAAACATAGTAATTAAGTACATCATTTAATGAAATCAAACTCAGCGACTTCGTCTATTAATATATAATAGCCAGTAGTTTAGTCCAGCGTTGATAAAATCATGATTGTTTTGTTTCTGACAGATTTTTTTGATTTAAACAAAAAAAATTAAAAAATTATGGTTTTTATTTTTTTTTTAATTTTTTTTCTATTTCTTACCGGAAATGATAAGATAAGGGTTTAATTTATTAACTTTCTACTAAAACTACTATTTTTTTATACTAGTAATACTCAAAACAAAACACGAGGATTCCCCAGTTTGCTAAAATGGCGTAGTGTCGTGCCTTCTACGTTTAATCGTTCGCCTGCGGTCGTCGCACGTCGTAACAATTTGTTAGCATAAAAATTTGTTGCGAGAATGACTGGACGAAAGAAGGATCCCATTTGGTAACATTATACTGAAATTCATGACGTGTTTAAAAAGGGTTCTAGGGCAGTATGTATCAAATGCCGTAAGGAGATTCAGGGAATACCGCAGCGACTAAAATACCATTTTAAGTCATGTAGCACGCAAGGTAAGTTATTTTACAAAGCTAAATTTTATAGATTTTTTACTCCTCTGCACTGAAATTTTACGCAAGTAGGTACTTGTTTAGTTTAGTTCTGATGAATGATAGAACAATATAATTATTTAGACAGTAGACGTACTCGACAGCGCCCGAATCGACGCACGCACACAGAGACGCACGTGTACTTACACGGCCGCTAAGCGCTGTTGGGGTGTAGATCTATGGATTTTCGTGTCGCGCGGGGCCGTGCGCTCTTGTCTGTGTGCGTGCGGTCGGTTCGGGCGCTTAGTATGAAATTCAAGTAGGTACTCTCTATTCGTTTACTCTGGTGATAGGATAGGTGACAATACCTACATTCAATTATTATCTTTTTTTAATTAATTAATAATACAATTTACTTATTACAATTATTTTATCTATCTGTATTGTCTGGAAGAGTTCGCTTATAGCGATAAGGCCGCCTAAATTGTGTTATTATTTTTACCTGACTGTTATCCTAATTTTATTTGTGTGCAATAAAGTATATTCTATCTATCTATCTATATTTGCTTGTATTTCTTTTTAGGTCTTAGTTCAACTCTCAACCAGGAAGTCCAGGAAACTTCAACAAGTGCTATAAGACCTAGTACCAGCACAGATGAAGTTATTTTGGTGTCAACATCACCACCTACGAAAAAAAATGCTATACTCAACCATTGTCTACTATTTGTTTTAAAGACTTCAAAAGAGCTTAAGGAAAACTTAGATAAACAAATTGCTAAAGCTGTATATGCTGCAAACAGCAGCTTTCGGTGTGTTGAGAATCCTCAAGTTACAAAAGCAATAGAAATGCTGCGGTCGGGCTATAAACCACCATCCCGATCTGATTTGGGAAACAGGTTACTTGATGAAAGGAGACAATTTTTTTTAGTATGGCGAATGGGCCCACTAAAAAATTGTGACGTATAGTAATGAAACATATATCAAATTGTTCCTTATAATGTCTAGAAAACATTAGCAATATTAGTATTTCTTTATCTAACGGGAATATTCAGAAAATAATCGGAACTAAATGACATAACCTAAAAACATTTTACAAGTTTTATTTGATTATTTGCATACACAATGCTATTTATATCAAAGATATACATGTCTTAGCTAGGAATCGAACCCACAGGCCTTAGCTGACTAAGGTTAATCATATTTTTTCAAGTTTAAAAAATATAGCCATATTCTAAACAGAGGTCAAACAGGTTATTGTGATTTGTGATCATTATCAAACAATAATATTATGTACCTACAGTTTAACCACTTAAACGTGAAGAAGGAGAAGTATAAAAATAAAACCACCGAAAAATCAAACCAAAATACGTTTATTCCTGAGAATCATCATTTTCGGAATCGTCTCTCAGTAACAGTACTTCCTCGTCTAAGAAAGATGAAGAAGCGTGCTCAAGATAAAAACCACACAATGGACATCACATGTGCACAACAACCGATAGTGCGTCTGCCTACCGGACAGTTGCAACAGTATCACCATAAGTTTAAGCATATTTTTAGTCGTTTCTGAAAGTAATTTTTTTTGCACATTACGTTGAAATCCCACTGCACACTGACACAACGGTTCAATGGCATAGGAGCTGTACTTGATACCATTTTCTTCTTTTTTTCGTTAAAAATAAGGAAAAATCGTGCAACATAAACACTCAGTTCGAAACAAACGGAAGGAATAATGTCAGTGATAACTGTCAAACGTCAAAACGGAATTGCGTTCCGTTCCACGGTTTTACTGAATAAACATTTTAGAAAAAGTGTTAAAAATTGAATTAAAACATTTTTTACTGAGTTTCTAGTTATTTAGAATAAATAAAAGTAGATAAAATGTGGTCTAAACATTATCTCCTAATTAAAATGGTTGATTTTGTTTTTATAACAACCTTGAAGTTCCTTTACACGAATTGTAAGACCTTGACACAATAAGTTATTCTATGCCTTGTTGACTCTAAAATGGAGGAATGTTATAAAAAGTCAATACAAAGCATTTTTTAATTGATTTTACGATTCAGGTTTCATTTAAACACGATCTTTTGTCTAATTGTCTAAAAAAATAAGTTATTATTTTAGGATACAATGACATCTTTATACGGTACCGTTGCTACTGGGCCCAAAAAAAATTGTCTCCTTTACAAAGAAGAAAAGCATAAATGCCTTAATACTGTGAAAGATCAAGTGGTTAATTTATCAATTGATGGGTGGTCAAATGTTCACTTGTTTGTTACGTCACGTTGTGTTACTACTGAATCTGGAGAAGTGTACTTATTGGTAAGCATAGACACATCTGGAAAACCTCACACAGCTAATTATCTAAAAGAAATATCAAAGGAACTTATTACAAAATGCAAGGACGAGTACAACTGTAGGGTGGGAAGTTTCGTAACTGATAATGCATCAGCCATGACCAGAATGCGACAGGACATAAGAGCTGAAGATGAGAATGAAGAACAAATATTGACATATGGCTGCGCTGCTCACATTTTGAATTTATTGTCCAAAGATTTGGATGTAAAAGAGGTGCGAGAGCATGTCGTACAAATTGTAAAATATTTTAGGAATAATCACTTTGCTGCTGCAAAATATAAGGAAGAAGGTGGGAGAGCCCTTATTGTGCCACAGGAAGTGAGGTGGAATCATTGATTTTAATAGAAAAAACACTTGATTTAAATCATGATTTAAATCAAATGATTTAAATCAATCAACCCTGGTTTAGTCGTAATATTGAAAAAACATTACAAACAGGTGTAGATTTGTGATTTTTTTCTATCGAGCGAAATTAATCTTATTACGTTACTACCCGACAGACGTTGCCCTGTCTCAAATATGGATTACGAAATAGTATTATAAAAAAATGTTCATGCATTGTTTATTAATAATATGCTTTAGGATACACAACATTCTTTGTTTTTTTTCTCTCGCGAGTGTATAATAGTTTTGTTAATATTCCGACACGGGAACAGACGACATTACTGACCATGTGCAAAATTTTTTGTCCCCTATTTGACGATATTTTCAGCACGCATTCTATCAAGTATTGATATAAGTATTGAAATGCTGTAAGTAAGTCTGTTAAAGCTACTCATTGTATTTTGTTAGGTAATGGGCCCAGTCCCATTTCTCTGGCGATAAAAAGTTGTTTTTTTCTATCTACAAATTGTGAAATATTGTACTCTCCGTAGTAACTCGTTTGTTAACTATCTTAAATTAGACCAGATTTGTTCAGATCACGAACTATAGTGCGTAAATTGATTCTCGCCGAGTCACGTTCTTGAACAATGGCCGGTAGCTACATTGTAAATGTACCGAAGCTCACGGGTCGGGAGAAGTATGATGAGTGGGCGTTTGCCGTAGATATTTTTTGCATCCTAGAAGGAGTGGACATCAACGTGAAACCAGATGCGGGCGTCCTTGCCGTTGATGCACAGAAGGCAAAAGCGAAGGTGATTATGACCATTAATCACTTTATGTTCATATCAAGGACGAGAAACGTCTAAAATCACTCTTTTCAAAGGAAGATCAGCTTACGACGAAATCTTATTTCCATCAGATTAGAGAATTGCAAATCTATCCTACGTGACCAAAATTGTGGATACAGGACATAAGTAACAGGTTTTAAAATTACTGATGAGTGGATAGGATGCCTGTTATTGGCGGGATTAACCGAAAAGTTTGCCTGTTATAAATGTAAACAAGTTGGACATTTTATGAACCAGTGTAATTGCAATAACAAAGATAAGGAAAGCACAGTATTTACTGGTTTTTTCCTCAAACTCAACATTTAAGAAAACGGATGGGTAAACAAGAAAACGGATGGGTAAATTGATTCCAGCGCCAGCACCCATATGATTTACGACAAAGAACGTTTACAGATATTTCCTATAACCCGTCCGTAAAACACATTGTAGTAGCTAATAAAGTAACAGTACCAGTGTTATGCTCAGGAAAGACGCAGTTGACCACGATAGTGGATGGTTCAGCAGAGCACGATATTACTATGTAAAATGTCATGTGCATTACTAACCTCACTACTAATCTTCTCTCAGTTAGTGAGCTCATTCGAAACGGAAATGGTGTAGCTTTCGAAGAAAATATATAAAAAATATTTAACAAGAATAATATACTTGTTGCAAAAGCACACTTACTGAATGGAGTGTACAAGTTGGACATTAAACCAGAATGTTTATTTTCAGGTGCAACAATGCAAGAAAATAGTTTGTTATAGCATACTTCTATGGCGCTGTAGAAGGAATTTCCTATTTATTATTTAATTAAGAACAAGGTTTACAGACAGGTTTTACAGACATGGAATTAAATTAAAAATATTTCGGAATCTTTGGGTGTTCCCGATTCGAACATTGTTCGGGTTTGTAATCACTAACCCGCATTTGGCAAGCGTGGTGTTTTTGCCTGTACCCATCACTGCTATGATTACTTGAATTCAATGATGGAGGCCTATGACCTGCAGGGTGATAAATATAGGCTGTTACTTTACTTCAATTTATTTGTATGGAGTATGGATATATTGTATGGAGGATTTTATTATTTGTATCAGTATTAATGTAGTACCTGCTGCACTTCCGCCGTGGTAGAGCGAAACAGCTCTATATGTCGTGCGCCTATAAGCTTCCTGTGCCTGGACAATGCTTTCGGCGCGTCGTCTTCTTTCGCAAACAGTACGAAAGCGTCGCCAGTCGCCCGGTTGTCGGCTCGCCGGACGAAGAGGACGCCCTCCTCGCCGTCCAGCACCTGGACTGGGTCGTCGCCCGTTGAGAAGAAGTCCAACTGGAAGAAGGAATAGATTTTTAGGAGACGAAGAAACTAGAAGGTTTTTAATTTGACGTTTTTTTTTTAGTATGAGCACCATCGATTATAATAAGAACTAGATACACTGTCGTCGATTGAATGTTTGACCTTGATTTTATGTCAGTGTCATCTTCATATATTAATGTCATGTTGTATCTATTCCATTGATATAGATTGTACTACAAGTGCACCCTTATGTCAAATGGGTGCCCTTTATTTGGGATACTTTTTTGAAGCACATTCAGCGTCAAAAAAGTATCCCAACTAATCCAGTTTTTTATATCACATCAATGATCAGCACGCGTAGCCTTTTTTTGTTCGATCAAGCACCGACTATAAATTAGCGGCTTATTACGAGATTTGGAAAAAACATATATGAATTGTTAAAAAGGGTTTTCCAATAAGAGGTGTTATTTTGATATTCAAAGAAAAATGGCATTTTCTGAGATAAATGATCAGATGTTAATTTCAATGTAAAGAGGAAGGTACGCGATTAATAATGGTAAACAATATCAGCCAAATATCTAAACGAAACCATCGAAATTCTACGAGAATAGTTTCCGGGTGTACCGTGGTACCGTGTTATCTCTCGAAGAGGTTATCACGATTGGCCACCGAGACTAGTCAATTTGACGTTTCGGTCGCGTTACAGCGGAGGAGCTCACAAAGATCTGATAGTTTAATAATGCAACAAGAAAGTTTAAAATATTATCTCTGTCTTGTATTTAAGCATCATTCTATAAAACCACACATTCGTCAAGTTATACACGGAGTATATCAAGTGTTCTGCGGCATTAAGAAGTTGTAAGGTTTATAAACGTCAAAGCCACGCCAGAGAGAGAATAATACTTAACTTACAACTTGTTGTGGTTGCGCGTCATAGGGCAGGCCTCGCATTCTCACGATGACCTGCGCTCCGCGCGACGAGAACGCAGCTGCCTCGAGTGTGGCCCAAGCGATCACAGATAGGGGGTCCTCGCCCCTCGCCCGGTAAACCTAGAGAAACGTGGAAATTCAATAAGATTCATCCATCTGATACTTCTGTTAGTAATTGAATGAGCAATATTTTTTCTTGATTACCATCAAGAATTAGGAATCGTTTTATGTTTTATACATACAGCTATACAGACTTTGATGATACTATGTTACCGATATTTCGTCCGTCACTGTTCAAACAAAGCGCCAATAGGTACAACTAAGTTTTCACTAGCTACCGCCATCGATAGTCTAGTAGTTTAAATACTGTGCCAAGATCTTGGGGTCCCGGGTTTGATCCCCGAGTTGGGCGACAAGACGAATTTTCGAACATTGCTCGGATTTGTGATCACCAACTCGCATTTGGCAAGCGTGATGATTATGCCTGTACCCATCATTGCTGTGGTAACTTGAACATTAACTGAAGTTAAAAACTATATTAACATAATCATATAAAACTACAATATTTACAACTTATAAATAAAAAATAACATAAAAAGAAACAAATACTTAGATAGACTAGATAAAAAGGGAAAAAACTATAAAAATGGTCCTCGTGGTAAGGTGTCCAAGATACTGGCAGCATTACCTCGCTGGATTGCGATGCTCAGTCGCTGTGCGAGGTAGCTGCCAGCTCTTGGGTCACCGCTGACGTCAGATAATCGTTTAGCAATCTCTTTAAATAAAGAGAGTGCATTAGGACCCCGCGGACCTAGGGTTTCGACACCAAAAGGTACGAAACAGTGCTGGGTGCCTATTTGGCTATACTTGGTTATCTTAATGTTTTCGGCTTTAATCGCCGCCGCACCTGCACATTGGCTAGTTCCGGGCAGATGGGAGGCCGCCAGTGTGTCGACACAGATAGCGTCCCACACTAGAGTCCGACCCATCCGCCAGGGAATAAGCGACATACCGTCAGGTCTCTTGCCATCATCACGCACGATACCATTCGGCTCAAGTATAGCCGGCACGTTTATGGTGGCAAGGGAACGTCGGAGTATGTCGTTAATGCAGGCATGGCGCGATAACCGCCCAGCGCTCTTCGCACAAGACAGCCCGTGGTGTCCCAACGAGCTGACATCAGCACCACAAGGACATTTGTGTGGAAAAACATTTGTACACTCCATTCATTAACTTAAATTCAATGTTATAGGCCTTTGCCCTGCAGTGCCCTGCAGCTGATTATAGGCCTTTAATTTACTTTTTATCAAACTAGCGGGTTGTTTAAACTGTTTTTAGTAAAGTAAAAAAGTAACAACTAATTTTCGCTCACTGTTGAGCACGGGTTACGAACACTTTCTGTTCGATTTGTTTATAGTATAAATAAATAACATAATGAAGTTTAGTTCTTACCTCGATGTATCGAGGGCCGATGTGGCGTTTATGCCGATTGAGCGCCATGTCGCGGTGCTCCTGCGATACGAACCGAACTAGCACTTCGCCGTTCCGACGCCCCTGCTGCGATAAACACAGGGAGTAGCCCCTGGAAACAAATATTATATTATTATGTAAATCCTAAATCCTCGATTTTATATTTTTTCAAATATATGTAAAACGGAATTCTTAGCTTAAAACAAAAGGTAATGTGTCGAATCTTTAACTGGTAAAAAGTAAAAGTTTTATAATACTTACGGCGATTGAGTCCTCTAAAGAACTTGGCGATATCCTGGTCAGACGACTGCCACGGAAGCCTGCGAGCGCGAAAAATGCAGTTTCCGTCTATTTCATCGTACTTTGAGCTGTAACAAATGAGAACGTATGTCATTTAACAAGTAATTTGAAACCTGTTTTTGGCGTTGGTATTTAATACGTGAGGTACTAGGTCGCCCTGGTACAAGATTTTACAAGCAACGACTCATGCCTAGATAGCAGACCCTACCCACTAACCACCCTCCGGGTCCTGCGGTGTCATGTAGGGAATCAGAACTACGTGAGATAAACCGCGCGCTTTGTAAGCCCGGGCAATTATTCGTAGTTCTGCCTCATGGCTCGCTACGTAACGAGTGCCAACCAGTTCAGCCGGGTGAAGAAAGTACTCCCCCAGTTTTCAGCAAGACGTGATAAACCCTAGTGCGACGTACGACTACTGACTAGGGCTTATCAAGACGAGCCTAGGATGACGCTTTGACAGACTTTATGTGTCATCATGTCATCGTTTTTCCTTAAAATTAGGGATAACACAAATGTTTCAGTGTCTAAGATGAGATCCTCAATTGCAACAAACTGTAGCTGTTCGCACAATAAATAAAACACAAACATACGTCATTTCGAATAGAAACAAGATGCAGCTATGAAAAGAGCTATTTCTCTTTTGCACAGAAATAGTGATAGTGACCCTGAAAAGAGCCGTTTTCTTTTCGTCACAGAAACAGGATGGTAGCTCTGAAAAGAACTGTTTTATATTGATGATTGCCGCACGCGCAACACAGCGCGAACCGCCGACGACGTCGATGAAATGGCCGCCGCACCGTATTCGCCTTAAGCGTCGTCGAGTGACGACAGCGATAAGAGTTCATAGTCCAAACATTGTATTAAAAAATGTAACGTAGCATTGTAAGCTAGCGTAGGCGAATCAATTATGGTGTAATAACACATGTTGTTGGAGCTGTATAATTGTAAAGGGTTCAGTATGTAAATTTATTGTTTTTATTTAGTATTTTTTTTTAAAAGGGGGGTGTGATGTGGCGACACACATGTATAGTTCGAGGAACACTGATGTGCCAGAAAGCGATGGCCACGGCTAAACGCGTGGCCGGGACCGGTAGTCACACACCGCACCCGGGCCCATCAGGTTCCCTCTAAGAGCGCGGCTCCATTACTGCGTTGCGTTGCGTTGCGTCATCATTTTCCATATATTTTTTATGACATTATATGACGCGCGACGAGACGAAGCGGGCGGGAGGGTGACGCGCTGCGTCGACACAGCACAGCTGCGCCGACGGACAGTGTTCTATGATCCATTGCTAGGGGAGGAAGCCTTCGAGCAACGCGGCATTCCGTCCCGTAAGGGAGTAGCCATACGAAGTGTTTCCCCTCTGTCAAAAGTATATTAAGCCCAATTGGGCATTAGCGTTTATAAAAACTGGTTGCGCTCAGATCGTTTTGGCGCAAAATGTGCTTTTCTCAAAATGTCCTTTCTCATAATGTCCTTTTCTCGAAATAATGTCCTTTCTCAGAATGTCCTTTCTCAGAATGTCCTTTCTCATAAAGTTCTTTTCTCGAAACGTCCTTTTCACAAAATGTCCTTTTCTCAAAAAGTCCGTTTCGCAAAATGTCCTTTTCTCATGCCTTTTTCTCTAAATGTCTTTTTCTCAAAATGTCCTTTTAATATGCAATATTTTTGAAACAAAAGACACATTAAAAGAGTTTTAAGTTATTCGATTATCTAAATTATATCGTCAAAAACACAGATATAAACAAATATTGACATGCATTGCATTTCTGTGTTTTTGATGGGTTCATGGAAGGATCTGGTTTAAGTGTGCTACACTGCCTGCCTAAGCCTGCTACACTTTGTATATTTTGTACTTTGAAGCATACACGAATTCATAAATTACCCTGTGGTATGACTAATAATAAGTTCTTGGCTAATGGTAGCATGATGATTGATGATGACACAAATCAGAATTGTAAACTAACGCCTTTCTTTAGTATTACAGGTAATAAGGACTTATTTTATACTGTAAAATTAATGTAGATACTGTGAAGTGTAAGTTTGCACTTTCTAATAACAGTTTTTCTTCTTCTTTGTTCACTCACGTTAGATAATTGAAAGCATAAAGTAGTTAATTCTTGGTATCTAAGTTGTCAACTAAGACATTGACAACTATTTGGGTATGTGAGACCTTGTAAATTCGAAGGTGTTAAGTATCTTTCGTTACATTCCATACCTATTGTATCTTCGCATAAAGTCCATCGTAACAGTGGACAAACTTAAGTATGTAATTATCAACGAAAAGCTATCAGCAGCACTCACCTCCTTATCTTGAGTCGCAGCCGAGGACCGATAATTCGCAGACCCAAAAGCGGTTCACAAAACAAACACAAACACGTTATCAACCACGATTTTTATAACACCGAGGAGATGTTTTAAAACAGTAAAGATAAGCGCTTTTCGAATTTGGAACGGAGCGCGAAAGACGTTTAGCTCGCGTGGTAGTTTAGCACGGAATCAGTTGGTGACTGACGCTTAGTTGCACTTCGCCCTACCCAGGAGTCGATTTGTCCTGTATTATGAATTCGCGCGGAGTCGCAGTGTCTCGGTGGCTTAATGGTATAGCGCCCGCCCGGCATGCGAGGAGATGCGAGTTCAAGTCCCGCCTGAGACATAATTTTCAAGTTTATATACTGATATTATAATTGCAATTTCATTGCTAAAATATCAAATAAAGTATATAAATAGCTGTTTCATCTTAACTGACTGTCAAACATCTGCAAAGATGTTTCTTTCGGGTGTTAAGGGTGCAAACTCCTAACATTTGATGAAGCAACGCTGTCTTACAGCGTTAAGAATATGCTTGAAAAATTCGCGCGGAGTCGCAGTGTCTCGGTGGCTTTATGGTATAGCGCCCGCCCGGCATGCTAGGAGATGCGGGTTCGAGTCCCGCCTGAGACATAATTTTCAAGTTTATATACTGATATTGAAAAATTATGTCTCAGGCGGGACTGGAACTCGCATCTCCTCGCATGCCGGGAGCGGCGCTATTATTATTATTATTATTTCATTTATTCAAAGTCAACACAGAAGACCAATTACAAAATATAAAATATAAAAATTACAAATTAAAAAAATATTTTAACATTAGCCAGTACATGTACCATGTCACAGTGATACATATACTGGCAGTCAAATCGATCGGCGAAAGTGCGCAGGATACTTTTTGGGCTGACCCGCACCCTGCGCACCAGGGAAGTGCATCGTTTGCGCATTGTTGTATAAAAACAATTTACACGTGCTTCAGCGAACATCCCCGAGGCGCTGCAGAAGCGAGGCAGCCCCAACAAAACCCTGAATGCATTATAGTATTGGACGCGTAGGGCGCTGTACTGCTTGCGCGTATAGTCAACCCACAGACCGCTCGTGTAGAAGGACGTGCAAAATGCCCTAAATAGAGTGATTTTGACGTTTAGCACGAACAGACAACGCCCTACGTTCCCTTTCAATGTCCGCGTTGTCTTTCAGGTCCGGGGTTAGAATGTGCCCAAGGTATTTAAACTGTTCCACTCTATTGAGGGGGCAGCCATTCAGTCTAAGTTTAGGTGTTTGACTTATTGCTCTTCCCCGCGCCCAAAAGATCATCCACTCACTTTTCTTAAGATTGTACGTCAAACCGTGTTGCTCAGCATATTTTTCGCAAATATCAAGTAGCTGCGACAACCCACCCACAGAGGCACTCAGCAGCACCAAGTCGTCCGCGTAACTAATGTTATTAAGGCATACTTCACCAATATGGCATCCAACATGAGTGCTACTGAGCTCCTCCACAAGTGCGTTCACGTACAGATTCAAAAGTTTTGGCGAAGTCAGCCCCCCCTGCCTCACGCCGCACTCCAACCTGTATGGTGTCGAATACGCCTCTGCCCACCGAACAACGTTGGTCTGGTTTCCATACCAATATTTGAAAGTACGGATTAATTCCTTGGGCATCGATGTTTTATAAAGTTTTTGCCATAGAATATCGTAAGAAACCAGATCAAACGCTTTCGATAAATCAAGAAAACATGCAAAGATGGGCGTGTTTTTATCCGTGTAGTACTTGACAGTTTGCTTTAGACACAAAATAGCCGTTTCAGTAGAGAGACCTGACTTGAAACTAAATTGGTTATCATGTATATGTAGGTGTTTATCTAGATGAGTGTTAAGCAAACTGTCAAACACCTTCGCGATAATCGTGGCCAAAGAGATCGGACGATAATTACACTTGTCACTAACATCACCAGTTTTGTTTTTGACAATTGGCACCACCACCGTCTTCATCATCGGCGCAGGCAAGTAAGAATGTCCCACACACAACGAATAGAACATCGCCAGCACTCTGGGCAGATGACATCCCGCGTACCTTAGATGCTCAATGCTCAGGTCGTCGTGGCCACGAGACTTACCGCGTGACATGGATTTTATGGTCTGTCTGACTTCCTTGGCCGTAAACCTAACGCTGACTTTCCGGCCACTGCAACCATCATCGCTCACCGACTGGGTTATTAGACCCAATGGTGATTTCACGGTAAAATGCTCTCTAAATATTTCTGCTATTACTGGCAGGTCACTGGCACCGTCAACGCTACCAGGCAGACCGGGCTTACTATTAAGTTTGTTTGTAGCCTTCCAGAAACTGCGGAAATCGCTCCCGGAATGGTGGGACGCTAGGATATCCATTTTAATTTGGTCAGTATGTTTCTGACACCACCGTAATCGCTATTTAAAAATCTTACGAGTCGTCTGCATGTCATCCCACACGCGACCTTCTGCCGGCCTGCCGTACAAAACCCACGTCTCAAACTTTTCCCTAGCTGCTCTATGCGCCCCACCCACGTGCCTGTTCCAACCGAGGACTTGCTTTCTACGTCTAGGAACACTTGACGAGGTACCCTCACGAGCCGCCTGACATAATATCTTAATTATTTTATTGTACATATTATCAATAACAATCCGGTGGTCCAAATTTTTACATATATAATTACAACATTCTGTCATTTCAATAGGAAAGTTAATAAATTTTAAATTATTATTACATAAATTACTATACATGTCACATTGATTAGGGTTTCTATCACCCCAGCGTACACTGCTGTATTGCACAAAATTTTTATGAGATTTAGGTTTGATGATAATTAACAATATGTCTATCTCGAGAGGAAAATGATCGGACCACCCTACGTCTTCCTTAACTTGTACATTTACAATAGTCTCAGAAGCAGATTTCGTGACTACGCAATGATCAAGCCAGCGCTTAGATCCATTCGCCTCGCTTATAAATGTAAACGTTCCAGAGTCGAACCCTAGTCTTTCAACATCTGCACACAACCACTGAGCGTCTACACAAAAACTCTATAACTCAACATAAAATCGTTCATGTGGATGTGCGTTAAAGTTTCCGAGTATATATACCGTAAGGTAAATGCTGGTCAAAGGTCGTTCATGGTGTTCAGTTTGTACATGCCAACGGATAGTGCGGTGAATCTAGCGGAGTTTACGGATATTCTCAGTTTGGTAAGCGCTATGATTAACAATAGTAGTGTAGAATAAACAGATTCTTCACGGCACACACTCGCGGGTTATCACACTGCACAACTGTTACATCGGAAAACACACTTTTCCGCCACAACAGCGCGACGCCGCCGTAGGGACGGCCGCGCAGCATGCCGGTGCCGGTGTCCACCGCCGACGTGCCGGTGCAGCCGTACTCCACGTCGATCCCGCTCAGAAACAGAATATCTCCTGGCAGCAACCATGTTTCTTGAAGGGCTATTATGTCAGATGAGCGGCATAACTGTCTTACGCTCTCTACTGAACGTTTAACGCTCTTGCAATTGTAACTAACTAGTTTATATAGATTTTATATCCATTAAGATAGCTGCAGTGGGCCGATCACGGTGCCTTTGTTTACACCGTTCGCATCTGAATTTCTGATTTTGAAATTTACAAACCGTCTGAAAATAATTCCTTCAGGCCATAGGCCGCTATTCAAAAATAATGATGATTTTGCTTCCGGCACAAGGAATTTAAAAGCGTTATAGGCTTTCGGGTATTTGAACAATATTGGTTCAAAAGCTACAAACTCCCCTGTTAAATAAACAACATACCTACGCGCGGGAGGAGACGAGCGGGCGACGGGCTGTGACGTCATCGCGGACCCGGTTTGAATGCGCCGGCACACTCGTCTTGGGGATACCACGGTCGGCGGTTCATATTTGCATTTATTTCATAAACTATTGTAAATCAGAGGCGAAATACAGCACCTATATAATACAGTCCACTTTATTTTATCTGACCACAAGAAGATCTGTTAGAAACCCTAACAAATGGTCCTTCAAATGGTTACAAGTTAACGCCGTCTGTTTTGCGAGGATTTACTGTGAATAAATAGCATAGGAATTCAAGCCTTTTGATTTGGAGCTCTTCTGTTGCGGACTTCAGCTACGCTAGATACCTGCCGGAGCCTTCACTTTCCAGCAAAGCATACGAGTATCGTACAGCGCAAGCATCTGCACACGCCCAAATAACGGAGGTCATTTAGAGGACATCACGCCGCGGACTTTGGACCCCGCCTTAAAATTGAGTCAACGTGGAGTCTACATAGCACAGTCATCGTCACATATTACCTGTGTCTTGGATTGGGGTGAGAAGATACGTGAAATCGTTCCAATATTTCCTTTATTTTCCATTTCATTCCAGTGTTAAAAATTGTTGAAATTGAGCGAGTGTGTTTTGAACCTACCTACCTATCCAGGTAAATAATTGTGCTATATCTTTCTTCAAAGCTTTACGCCTTATTGTGTTTAATGTCATTCATACTTAAATTTTATTTCATTATTATCAACTAGCCTATTTAAACAAAAAAAGTCAAATCATAAAAATCATCATCACATCACAGGAAAAAGAATCATCTATCAGCTTAGTGCAATCGCTTTCTATCATTATTCATTAGTAACATATTTACAAAGCCTATACCTACATTACGTAGGCTGTTAAGATAACGGTGCATTCGCTCAGCTGTCTTAAATACCTACATCAGCAGTTCCTTTGTTAAGCCTGCCAGTCGGGTCATTAGCACATTCCACCTGTTCAATTTGCTTATCGTTGCATTTTATTGATAAACAACTTTTTCTACTATTTCATTCAATTATGTCTGACGAAAAATTATTAAAGAAACGTAGTTGTATGAAGTCAAAGCTGACTATATTTGGTAATTACTTAAAACTGCTTAAGTGCTGACGAACCAGGAAGCTTGCAGCTTGTAGACTTAGAAAGTCGTCTTAGTAAATTTGAAAGCTTATACTCGGACTTTGACGCGTTACAGTGCAACATCGAGGAGTTATCGAAAGATCAAGATGCCGAATGTCAGGAGCGCGAGCAGTTCGAGGACTCGTATTACCGGCTGCTGGCGGAGGCGCGCGTGCGCGCGGTTCCGAGCCGTGCCGACCGATAGTGATGAACAGGCAGGTGGTTTTAAATCGAATTGCGTGAGATTGCCAAGAATCGATTTCCCTTTTTTCACGGCAACTATCAACACTGGCTAGAATTTAGAGACACTTTTATATCTTTAATCCATTCCAGAAATGACATCGATAACATTAATAAACTGCACTATCTTCGTGCATCTTTAAAAGGTTCTGCTTCTCTTGTAATTGATAATTTAGATGTGCGTGCTGAGAATTACGAGCCTGCATGGAAGTTAGTATGCGACAGATTTGATAACAAAAGGCTACTCGTGAACAACCACGTCCAGTCGTTGTTTAACGTTGAGCGCTTACAAACCGAGTCTTGTTCTGCATTACGCTATTTAATTGATTCAACTAATAAGAACCTTAGAGCATTGTCTACTTTGGGTCAGCCTACCCAGTATTGGGACACGCTTATTATCCATATGATGGCTGAAAAATTAGATACCATCACTCACAGGCAATGGGAAGAGCATAGAAACACGTTAAGTAGTTTTCCTTCATTAGATATATTTATACAATTTTTAAGTAATAGGGCAGATTTATTAGAAACATTGCAGGAAAACAAAAATAACAGCATTAATAAAACAGATATTCTTAAATCTAGTTCTTACTTACAGACTACAAAATTTAAACAAAATAATCACATTAATAGAAAAGAAGTAAAATCAAATAACAATAATAATTTTAAAACATCTTTAATTTGCCCCTTGTGTAAACGAAATCATTTCTTATTTAATTGTGAATCATTTAGAGCCCTCCCAATTGAAATGCGTATTCAGAAGGCAACAGACGCCAAAGTCTGCTTAAATTGCCTAAGACCAGGGCACGTTGAAAATAAATGCAGTCTTGCACCTTGTAAATATTGTAAAAAATATCACAATACTCTTTTGCATTTACATGAATCAACCCCTACACCTGAAACTTCTGTCTCAATAAATAATTTTGCTAATTCCACTGACATAAATAGGCAGATTACTACTCCTCCACACGTTTTGCTTTCCACAGCGATGGTGAAGGTGTTGGATGGCAAGGGCACCGTGCACCGGGCTCGTATGCTGCTTGACAACGGTAGCACGGCGAACTTCGTCACGGAATCATTGTGTGGTAAGCTAGGCTTGTCCCAACGGAGTGCTAGCGCCACGGTAACCGGAATCAATAATAAAACCTCTTATAGTGCACAATCTTGCAGTCTTACCATTATTTCAATTCATGATGACAGTGTCAAGCTTACTATTGACTGTCATATTTTACCTCAAATTACAAAACATTTACCTTCGTCAATCATTAATATTGACCATATTCCTCTTCCTTTAGGAATTCAGTTAGCTGACCCTTCATTTAATATACCGTCAGCAATCGACATTCTAGTCGGTGCTGACATCTTCTGGTCAGTCTTATGTAATAATTCAATTGATTTAGGGAAAAGACAACCCAAACTATATGAAACCAAACTAGGGTGGTTAGTGTCAGGGCATGTCGCCCGCCTTAAAGCACAGTCATCATCAACGGTTTGCAATTTCGTATGTCACCAATCTGACCCAGACCTATCTCGATTTTGGGAGCTCGATAGCATACCTATCAAGCATTCCTTGTCTCCCGAAGAACGTAGTTGTGAGGAATCTTTTTTCAACAATACAACTCGTAATGCTGACGGTCGCTTTGTTGTCAAAATGCCGCTGAAGCAAGATCCTTCAGTCTTAGGCGACTCTTTTCAAAAGGCCAAATGCCGTTTCTTATCTTTAGAAAAGAAATTTACTCGGGAACCAGAATTCAAGAAAAGATATCTTAATTTCATGCAAGAGTATGAACAACTGGGTCACATGACATTAAATAATGAGTTAACAAACTCTCTTCATAATATAAATTATTTTCTTCCTCATCACGGTGTCATCCGAGAGGAGAGCCTTACCACAAAACTACGTACTGTATTCGACGCTTCCGCAACATCTAGTACAGGGGTGTCGCTTAACGACCTACAAATGGTAGGCCCTACAGTGTAAGAGGATTTAACTTCTATATTACTCCGCTTTCGACAGCATAAATATGTTGTTACGGGCAGGGGCGGATCTACTTAAAGGCTTTTTGGGCTGCAGCCCAGGGCCCCGCGAATACAGAGGGCCCCCAACCGAACTGAAACCAATTGACGATATTGTCAATAATAAAAATTATCTAGAATTTTAAAAAATCCGATCATGAGGTTGGCAACACTGCGATCAATCAACCCGAGTGCGCATCTATCAAACGGAACGGGGAATTCCCTGTCGCTTGTTTTCGGTCGGTGTATTCCGTGTATAGTATTGTCTATTACTGGGGACTTCCCTCCGCTTATCGCCCGACGCAATTTTGTTATTTTTCCGCACTTCTGCTATAGTCGACTATATTAACGAATTGACTTTGTTATTGTTAGAAATGTGTTTAGTGCGTGTGTTTAGTTTACTAAGTAATAGATAACTTAAAAGTTATAAGGACCGGACCTTTCTTTTAATTTACTAAAATTGAAAGTATTCAGCATAACTAGACTTCCTGCTTTTAATAGGCAGTAGGTAAGTAAAAAGAATTATAAAACATGACTTTTTATTTCAGTTTTCAAAACTAAATGAATCAAACTCGTTCGATATTTAATTATAATTTGTGAATTGCTACACTCATTACAAAGTAGGTATTAAAATTAAAAGTTCTATCCAGTTCTTTGTTTATTTTCAGAAAAATATCTTATTTTACAATATGTCTGCTAGAAAATATAAAAGTGGAGCTGAAAAAAGAAAATTACAGTTTAGTCGAGAACAAGAAAGAAATAAATGCGCAAAAATTGAAACTTTTTTTAAATCGGAACATATAAACGCGAATGAAATAGCTATAAATCCATTAAAAAACGTAAAGGAAGGTATTTTATGCGAAGAGAATCTAACCGATGGCAGCAAAAAATCGCAAAACGAGGGAAAAAATACAAGTGATGAAAATATGCAAGATTTTGAAAACCAGAAAAAAAATACCAACGATGAAAATGTGCAATATCTTGACTTCCAGCAACCCTCTGGTTCCTCTGAAAATGAAATTGGTGTTCAGCAAAAGGGAGGTAATACCGATACCGAGGTGGAAAGAAATTTAGAAAATATTAAGTTTGAGTTTGAGAAATATGTTGACGTGGGCTTGTGGCCAGATTTGCTGAATAATGATTTTATTAATTTCGTCCTCTCACATGAAATGACTGACTTTCAAAATAAAGATCCGAAGAATATATATTCAGCTTCAATGAAGAAATATAAAGAACAAAACAGATCTTTTTCAAATAGGTATTTCACTAGAAAAATGAAAAATGGCCAATTACTGGAAAGATCTTGGTTATGTTATTCAAAAAGGGTTGGTACTGTTTTTTGTTTGACTTGCAAACTTTTTTCTAAAACTCCTTCTCAATACACAACCGGATTTTCTGATTGGAAACACATAGGATTTTGTTTAGAAAATCACGAAAATTTTAATGAACATAAGAATTCAATGTTAGTGTGGTTGACACGAAAAGAAAATAAGTCTGTTTTAGACAAGCAGCTTCAGGAGCAATTAAATAAAGAAACAGAATATTATCACAATGTCCTAAAACGGGTTATTGCAGTGCTAAAATTTCTGAGTATAAGAGGCTTAGCACTTAGAGGTTCCGAGGAAGTATTTGGTTCTCCACATAATGGTAATTTTATGGGTGCTCTAGAGCTATTGGCAGAATTCGACCCATTCATACGTGAACATATTGAACAACGAGAGCTGCGACCAAACCCTGTAATATCATATTTATCAAAAACAGTATATGAGGAAATAATTGAGATTATGGGTAAACAGATAATTAAACAAATTATAACTGAAATAAATAACGACGACACAAAGTATTATTCAATTATGATGGATTCAACCCCAGATCTGTCTCACGATGACCAACTTGCTATTGTATTACGATACTGTTTTCGGGGAAAAGTGTATGAAAGATGTGTATCTTTCATTAAAATTAGTAGTCATACTGGCTTATATTTATTTAATATTCTACAAGCCTTTTTGGAAACAAATGGACTACTACTGGATAATTGCAGGGGACAGTCATATGACAATGCTGCTAATATGGCCGGAATCTACAATGGTGTACAAGCACTACTAAAAGAAAAAAATAAATCCGCGGATTACGTGCCATGTGCTGCGCATTCCCTTAACCTAGTTGGTCAAGAATCCGTGAAGAGTTCGTGAAAAACATAAGGCAACAATCAGATCAGAAGCTAAAGGAATACGAAGAGAAAGCTAAAAAATTAAGTACTAGTGTGGGAACAGACTACAGTGACATAAATAAGAGACGCATTACTTTGAAATTTTCAGATAAATCTATAGATAAAGTCTCAGTGAACTGCGCAGAAAAATTTAAAAGAGACACGCTTAACGTTGCGTTGGATAAGATGATTATGGATTTAAATAATAGAAGCCAAGCCTATGAGACCTATAGCAAAAAATTTAAATTTTTAATGGATTTGCAAGACAAAAATCAAGAACACATAGATCTGGAAAGTGTACGTAATATTATTGATTATTATCCAAATGACGTAGACGAACATTTAGTGAATGAGTGCATTCAGTTGAAATCTTACTTACTGCAATCTAAGACAGAGTCTTACACCTCTTGCAGTGAAATTTTTTGGCTAATTTATGAAAAGAAACTTTTTGATGTTTTCCCAAACTGCTATACTATCTTGAAGATTTTTTTAACGATGCCGATCACTAGCTGTGAAGCGGAGCGTTCTTTCTCCAGGATGTCGTATATAGAAAACAAATACAGGACAACAATGTCGAACTATCGACTAAATCATTTATCAGCTCTTTCGATAAATTGCGATTTAACAAAGGACCTACAGTGCGATGACCAAATAAAAGAATTTGCAGCACAAAAATGCAGAAAGGTTGCTTTATAATTTATATAACATAACCATTTATAACCCGTCAATTTATTTTGCAATAAATAATGTTTTAATAAATAAATAAAATATTTTGTTTTCCTATTTTCTTCCTGTACTTAACATATATTACATTACATATACCTACATCACTACAGAAAACAGTTTCTTGTCAAAATAGCAATTAGTTGAGTAATTAGGTAGAGCCCCTAAGCAGTATTAGCCCAGGGCCCCACAAATTTAAGATCCGCCTCTGGTTACGGGTGATATTGAGAAAATGTATAGAGCGATTGAACTTCACCCATCACAACGCTCTCTTCAACAAATTCTTTTTCGATCTGACCCTTCAAAACCCATACAATCTTTTACATTAAATACATTGACCTACGGGACATCATCAGCTCCATATTTGGCCACCAAGTGCTTGGTCAGTTTAGCAACCTCCGCTCATGATAATGACGTAAGAGAATCTATTGAGCGAGATTTTTACGTCGATGACTACTTGGGGGGAGGATCAACAAAAGAAAAAACAATAAAAAATTGCAAGGGAGTAATATCTACACTAAAATCAGCTCAATTCAATTTACGTAAATTTAAATCAAATAGTGAATCAATTTTAAAAGAAATTTCCGAGTCAACAAAAAATAATTATAACAAATTAGAATTTTCAGAATTTAATAAAAATATTTCATCAAAGACTCTCGGTTTACATTGGAATTGCAATAAAGATACTCTTTCATACTCTATTAACGTAGGAACATGTAAAATACTGCCAAAACGGCACATACTATCTGTCATTAGTCAAATTTTTGAACCTCTAGGTCTTGTAAGCCCATGTATAATTGAAGCCAAGATCATTATGCAGAGGCTATGGGTGGGTAAATATGACTGGGATGATGATGTCTCGTCGGAAATTAAAGAGTCATGGGATTCTTTCTCATCAACTTTCCCTCTTCTCAATCAATTAAAAATTCCTCGATGGGTTCTTAGTGACAACTGTGAGCACTATGAAATTCATATTTTTTCAGACGCATCAGAGAAATCATATGGTGCAGCCTTATATGTACGCTCTGTGAGTCGAACAGGGCTCGTAACAGTACACCTTCTGACGTCTAAAAGCAAGGTAGCGCCAATAAAGCCGACTACGATGCCGCGACTTGAGCTTTGTGGAGCCTTGTTAGCTACACGATTATGCAACAAAGTACTGGCTGCGCTAAGCGTTCCTATTGCCAACTGTACGTTTTGGTGTGACTCTACCATCGTATTGGGATGGTTAAAAACTTCAACTTCTCAACTTAAAAATTTCGTTCGCAATCGTGAAATGAAATGAAATGAAATTATTTATTTGCATTTGAAAAAGGGTACATTGGGGTGGTCAATATAATAGCATGGTTCAGCTTTTTCAGCCATATATAAATAGCATGCAAAATACAAATTATAATTATGTCAAACTATTACATCATAAGATTAATTAAATATTAAATGTCGGAATTTTAAATAAAGCATCTATACATTAATAATATCAATAAAAAATTTATGAGTATGTCAGAATTTTAAATAACAAAACACAAGGACACAATGTAACAAAAAAAAACAATAGGTCAATACAATTAAAACAACAAAAAGTACTACACTGTCACATACGGTTTAGGTATTCATTCACACTGTAAAAGCAATGTCCATTAAGCCATTTGTAGAGGGCACCTTTAAATCTACTAAACGGTAAATCTTTTATAGACTGCGGTATTTTATTGTATATGACCATACACATCCAGTAGCAATTCTTTTTGTAACGAGCACTCTTTGGTATGATTTCGGATACCAGTCTATTGCCATTTCTGGTATTACGTGTGTAAACCTCTTTGGCCTGCTTGAAGTAATGCATATTTTGTTTAACAAACTTAGAAATTTCAAATATGTATAAACATGGGAGGGGTAGAATTTTCATAGAAATGAATAGCGGCCTACAAGGCTCATCAGGAGCGGTGCGACATATTGCTCTTAAACATTTTTTTTGGGCAATGAATGCTTTATGTACATCAGTGCTATTGCCCCAAATTATAAGTCCATATCGCAGAACGGACTCAACATAAGCGAAATACGCAGTAACAGCTGTATTTTTTGTGGCTACTTGGCGCAGTTTGTAAAGGGCGTACGAAAATCTGTAAATTTTTTTGCAAACGACTTCTACTTGATTTTTCCAGTTTAGTTTTTGATCTATCCATATACCTAGAAATTTTAAATTGTCTGTACTTTTAAGTTTTTGTCCTTCGAAATTAATATTCATAGTCTGAAATAATGTGTCATTAAAATTTAAAAAATAAGTTTTGTCAAGATTTACAAGTAGATTGTTCCTTTTAAGCCAATTTATTATTACTTGAACTGTATTATTGATGTCATTTATATGGTCATTTAATGTCAATTTACCATCCGTAGTCACTATCACAGATATATCGTCAGCGAATAAAGTGCATTTGTATTTAGTCACAGCCGGCAGATTATTAATATAAACCAAAAATAGCAGTGGACCCAAAACGCTACCCTGTGGGACCCCATACTTATTTTCTCTGCGGTCTGATTTATGTTTAACAATGACATGATTACAGTCAGGTCTATTTATTTCAACAGACTGTTGTCTATTTTGCAAATAGGTTTTGATCCAACTCAGAGCAGACCCTCTTATGCCACAATTTTCCAGTTTCACTAGGAGTGAAGTATGTGAAACAAAATCGAAGGCTTTCGACATATCAAAAAACAGCGCAGTTGTGTACTTATTAGCATTTAGACATGTAAGGGTCTCATTTAACATGTCGAAAAC
This sequence comes from Anania crocealis, assembly GCA_949315895.1. Lineage (NCBI taxonomy): Eukaryota > Metazoa > Arthropoda > Insecta > Lepidoptera > Crambidae > Anania > Anania crocealis. The sequence goes on from OX438871.1 coordinate 10,859,852, forward strand.
AGCATGTGCAGTAGATTTTCCCCTTTGAAAGCCATATTGACAGCTCCTAAGGACATGATACTTGTTAAAGAAAGATACAAGTTTGCTATGCATAACTTTTTCATAAACTTTTGATATTATCGGGATCAACGCTATCGGACGGTAATTGTCTAATGCTGTTTTTTTGTCTTTTTTTAACAATGGTTTAATTAGAGAAATTTTAAGTTTATCGGGAAAAAAGCCAGATACCATTGACAAATTTACTAGAAATGCCAAGACTCTACCTAGTTCTTTATTGCATGCCTTAATGACTTTGGTACAGATGCCATCGTAACCCTCAGAGTTACTATTTTTTAAGGTCATTATTACTTTATTCATGTCGTATTCGTCAATAGCGTTAAGAAAAATAGAATTATTTAAAATTATATTGCAATTAGAATTGTCATTCGGAATGTTATTTTTATTATGGACGACCATTTGGATCAGCGGTAGTTAACGCTGCTTCTGAGCCATGGGTCGCGGGTTCGATCCCCGCACAGTACAAATATTTGTGTGCATGAACATGTCTGTTTGTACTGGTCTGGGTGTTTTCTATGTATTATAAGTATGTATTTACAAAAAAAAAAAAAGTATATAAGTAAGATTATCGGTTGTCTAGTACCCCATACGACAGGGTACTTAATACTACCTTAATTTGGGACTAGATGGCTCTGTGTGGCCCAGTGAGGCATGTCTTAAAAAAAAATTAATTATCTTTCTTCGTTAGGTCAATGAAATAATTATTGAAAGAATTTGCAATCTGTTTTGGACTGGTAATAACCTTATTTCCGCATTCAATAACATCTATATAACTATTGTATTGTGTTTTTATGTCAATTTCATCCTGTATTACTTCCCACGTTGCTTTACAGATATTTCTGCTTTTCATAACATATTTATTATTAATATTTTTTTTAGCGGATAAGATGCATTTTTTTAGTAATTTAGAGTAAGCCTTATATATGTGTTTGTTTTGGTAAGTTTTCTTTCTTTGGTAGTTTTGTCTTAGAACTCTATTTTTTGCGCAGCTCTTTCTTATACCTTTAGATATCCACTTTAAGTTAGATTTTGATGACAATCTAACTTTTATAAATGGGAAACAGAGATTATAAAAAAGGCATAGCCAATCATAAAACTTGTTAAACGCAACATTGGATTCAGATTCACTGTATACATCGGTGAATGAAAGACTCGCCATACATTTTCTGAATAACTCTATATTTTCAGCCGAATAGTCTCTTCTATAGACATACATTGTTTTATGGGACGTAGGCTTTGATTTACTACTAAAACTAAGTATTTGCGCAGTATCGTGGTCCGACAAACAGAGAGGGAGGGTGAATCCAGTAGCACCTTTGACATTGCTAAAAACATGATCAATACATGACTGACCTCTAGTGGGTACCGTAATATGCTGAGTTAAATTATAAGTTTGGAGAATATATAAGAGGTTGCTCGTAATATTATTTTTTATTATAGTATTTATGTTAATATCTCCAACAATCGCAATCCTTAACTTTGCATGCTTTTGTAAATATTTATTAAGAACAAGCTCAAGTTTATCAAAGAAATATTCATAATGCCTTTTTTTTGTAGCAGTTGAAGAACGATATACGCATACAATAATTAAGTTGACCAAAGGTACTCGTATTTTTACAGAACAACATTCAAAATGAAAATTTGCTATTGGCGTGTTAACGAGATTCAAGAAAGTACTGTCGGTAACACATGGCGCTATGTACCTTCGAAAGACAATCCAGCGGATCTTGTTTCTCGGGGGCTGAAGGCCGATTCCATCTGCTTTTCAACCTTGTGGTGGAATGGTCCTAGTTTTCTGCAGAACAGCGAGACAGATTGGCCAAAGAATCCTAATAACAGATACAGCGAGAAACACGATCTACCTGAATTAGTCACTTGTTCTGTCGCTCACAAGAGCGATGATTCAAATTCTGATTCCATCTCTACATTAATAAAAAATAAATCTAATTTTAAATATTTACAAAGATCAATGGCATATGTACAACGATTCATTTATAATTGCAAAAATAAACCTAATAAATTAAATGGTCACTTATCTTTACAAGAACTTCAAAATGCACTTAACATAATTATTCTGAAATCACAATTGGAAATGTTTCCTTCAGAATACGCAATTCTAAAATAAAAAAAAGAACTTTCAAAGAAAAATCGTCTTATTTCATTATCTCCATTTTTAGATGAAAATAATCTTGTTCGAGTTGGTGGGAGAATTCAAAATTCTCCTTATAGTTATGATACTAAACACCCTATTTTACTTTGTGCAAAGCATCATTTCACGAAAATTCTATTTAATCATTTTCATTTAAAATGTTTACATGCTGGCCCTCAGCTTCTTTTATCTACCATTAGGCAGACATACTGGCCGCTAGGAGGCAGAAATCTGGCCAAGGCCACGGTTTACAAATGTGTTCGATGTTGTAGATTTAAAGCAAACACTGTTCAACCCATCATGGGACAGTTGCCAGCATCACGAACTGAATTAGAGTACCCATTTTTACACTGTTGCGTTGACTATGCAGGCCCAGTATTGATAGCTGATCGTAAGGGTCGTGGATGTCGACTTGTCAAGTCATTTTTGGCAATTTTTATATGCAGTTCGATTAAGGCCTGTCACATTGAACTTGTTACGGCTCTGTCATCCGAAGCTTACTTAGCCGCTTTGAATCGCTTTATAGCTCGTAGAGGAAAACCCCAAAGTATAACTTCCGATAACGGTACGAACTTTGTTGGCACTTAAAATGAACTCTCAAGATTTCTGGTTCAGTCTAACCTTGAATACCATATTGCACAGGAAGGCATTGAGTTTAAGTTTGTTCCGGTATTTAGTCCACACTTCAATGGCTTAGCAGAGGCTGCTGTAAGATCAACCAAGTTCTTTCTTAGACGAGTGTTACAAACTACCAATTTAACATATGAAGAAATGGCTACATGTCTCGCTCAAATTGAGGCAATTTTAAACTCCCGTCCACTGACACCTCTGTCTTCGGACCCTAACGACCTTTCTGCCCTTACTCCTGCACATTTTCTGATTGGACGACCCGTGTCTTTTGTGCCTCATCCACAGATACCAGAAGAGACCGAGATCAACCGACTTCAGCGGTTCAAGAGAATAGAGCTGATCAAGCAGCATTTTTGGAGGCGTTTCTCTCTTGAGTATGTCACTCTTTTGCAGCGGAAGGTCAAGTGGCATACGTCAACATCAGAACCGAAGATTGGCTCTCTTATGCTTTTAAAAGATAGAGCTCTTCCCCCTTTATTGTGGTCTATGGGGCGAGTTACAAAGCTCTACCCTGGCACGGACAATGTCTCCAGAGTCGCCGAGTTTAAGACCAAAGGTAGTACCGTTCGGAGAGCCCTGATTAACCTGTGCCCTCTTCCAGACTATTGAAGTCATCTTGTCTGCAGACTTCAAGCCGGGGAGCATGTTAAATAAACAACATACCTACGCGCGGGAGGAGACGAGCGGGCGACGGGCTGTGACGTCATCGCGGACCCGGTTTGAATGCGCCGGCACACTCGTCTTGGGGATACCACGGTCGGCGGTTCATATTTGCATTTATTTCATAAACTATTGTAAATCAGAGGCGAAATACAGCACCTATATAATACAGTCCACTTTATTTTATCTGACCACAAGAAGATCTGTTAGAAACCCTAACACCCCTGTTTTTTGATAAACATACTCGGCTATGTCTTTTTCTGTCGTTTCTTTGAGCACCTTAGTTATAAATATTGGCACTTTTTTAACAACGGCCTTGAACTTCCCTTCGCCATCTCTGGCGGTGCCGGCCAAACCGCTATAACGGTAATTCATATGTCTCCTACGATATGAAACTCTTTGCCATCCATCACCGTCATTCCCTTGAAGTGGCTCGGGTTGGTAGGCCGCCATGGTTTCGCTCAAGCGGTCCGTAGTTCCTTGTTTGTTTTCGCAATTACTTTTATTCGTCGCAGCTGATATGGATAGCTGTTGTATTGGCGGCGCGGGTGCTGGGAGTCGCTGCGGTGACGTCACGGCGCGCAGCGGGGGGCTTTCGCTCGCACCCCGCACTTGCTGCCTCAACGTAGCCGTTATAATGTTGTCAAATATTTTCTTGTCTACCTTCTTCAAGTTTCGTACTCGCAGAATGTGGTCATCAGGTCTGGTATTTAATGATTTTTCGACTGCGCCTTGGCACTCCTCTAAAGACGAATCAAGGACGTGTGGTAAACCAATAGGGCCACTATCCATTAACCAGCCGCCTCGCTTCATGTTAACATTACACATAGATGGCGATATTAACGAGTCGTTCTGCGTTTTCAAAATATCCGTCTTGACTTCGTCCAATTGTGCCTGTGTTACATACGTTTCCTTCACTTCTTTAAGTTCGGTTTGCACCAGGAGGAGGAGGTCTTTAAGTAGTTTCGTGCAATTAAGGTGATCAAATAGAATAGGCGGCAACCGATCCAGATTTTTTGCCACAAAGATTGGAAATAAATCTGGTTCCACAGATTTAAACACGCTCACTATGTCCGCGAGATCTCTTTGCTCTTTTCCCTTACATTTACGCTTTATTTTGACCTTTTCAACAGGTACCGATAAGAACAATAGCTCCTTTGATTTTTCAATTTCTTCACTGGTGAACGCAGAGGAGCATACACTCACTAGAGTATTCTCGTCAATCACTGACAGCTTATTTTGTATATATGATAACAATTCGTCAATAACAATATTGCAGGAAACACATTTCATCGCTTTAGACATATTTAAAAGCAACACTTAACCGTCACATCTTTCGCTAGAAAACATACCCGCACGGAGGGATGCGCGCGCGCGACTGAGAAGTAAAATGTCATATTCGATGAAGCTATACCATGAAGTAAAATGTCATATTCGATGGGTTGCTAACTTTATCAGTAATAATAATAAAAATAGAACAATAGAAAACAGAGAAAACCAATAGAAAAATAAAACAATATTTAAAATAAATAATTATACAAATATCTGTTTTAAAACCCATTAATTTCATGGTGATTGAATCCCAGACCATAATAATTATTTTTTGGCATGTGCGGACAACTCCCGGTATCCTACTCTTAACCTAACATAAAAACAGCTGATTTTGCCATTGACATTTGTCAGGGACTCTACCTAATTTACTCAAATTTGCCATCAAAGACTTCGTTTGCCAATCAGACAACTTATTACGCAATCTACGAATCTTGTGAATTAGAGTGAAAAAGCGGATTGTTTGTGTTTATTGACTGATGTCATCTATAAGGCATATTCTTTGTAATTGTTTATTTGTTTATAATCCATAAAATTCTGTCAATATTTTACTTTAAGTCTAGCATATATTTTTAACATTTATGAATACTTCTAATGTGGAGTGTAATATATGTGCCCCCAGCGATTTTTCAAAGGGCAGAGAGGACTTAATATTCATGTAAGTCGACGTCATCACCAGGTAAGACAGACTATTCCTGATGTTTCGCAGGCCCCGCTTTCTGAGGTACCCAATTTGCCATTATCCGACCAATCAAACCAGCATTCTTTACATTTTCCTTCCTCGGATCCATTTTGGCTACGTTTATCCAAGTTAAAACATACCGTTCCGGTGCTCAAAAGAGTTCCCCGTGGTGCCTGTATCTGTGTGGCTCAGAAATTGACTACAGAACTTAGATCTGTAGTGAATCTGAATTCCACGCAGGCATGAGAACATCTTCTAACCTCTCCGTACAGAATTTTACACTTAGATTCATCCAAAAGCTGCACTCGATTCCTTACCTCTCAAATTAAAGACAATTGCTCTTCAAGTCATTCCAGTGCAAATAAATATATTTATCCTCGTAATTTAGGCAATAGGGTTCCATTCTATCACATTAAAGCATAATTATGCGAAGGAGACATTAAAGGAGCAGCTCGACTCCTTTTTTCGGACGATACTTTTGCGCCTGACACTCCAGACACACTTTTGGGAATCCATAACAAGCACCCTCATCCCGCTTATAACCTTTCTCTTTCTGATCCTCTTAGTGCCACACAAACACAAACTTGCAGTCATCTCCTACTGAGGTTCTCCAAGCAGGCTTTAGTTGCGCTACCGCAGCTGGTCTCGATGGCCTCTCTGCACAGCATCACAAGGATCTTCTGAACGCTAGTGGTGAGGCCAGCGTAAGCTTGCTCGAGGTACTGATATCTTTTGTAAATTGTTTGCTTTCAGGCCAATTTCTAACTTACCAATCTTAATGTTTACTTGTTATCCCTGCAGGCGTTTCTCTTTCCCACTATAATATTGTAATATGTTCCCACAATAATGACACATACGAGTACCTTTAATTCGTCGCGGTACACACATCTTTCTTTGTGACGTACATTTTAAGAATAATAAGCAATTAGTAATTATTCGAGGGCTTTATTTAACTCCATATGTCAACGTAGACATGATTTGGTTGACCATGAGAAGAAATATGCTACAAAAATTTAAGGTTTCGTCAACAATAAGTTAGACGCAACTAACTTCTCGTTGAATTGTTGACGAGTCGAGTCGATTACTATACCAGGAAGACGAAATACATCACCGAGGACTAAGAAATATCGATTGCGTTATACCAACGGCGCACACTGGGGCGTTCATACAACGTAATGCCCATAACTCGATTTTCAAAATGAGGGAATTTCTAAAAATAAACTATGTAGGGGTATTCTTGAGAATGTATTACATGACTTGTACAAATACTACATCAGTAACTTCTATCTACTGTCCAGTGCAGCAGTTCAAAGTTAACCATATTCTGAAATCTTTAATTAACGTACGCGGGTTTGTAGTCAATATTGCAACATTTATTTCCACAAGTAAACGTTATATTTAATAGAAGTGAATCATGGCTACAACAAGGCAAGGTATGGTTATTTTAATATATATTCTTTATGAACCCTAACGTTTAGTATATTATGCATTACTGGCCAAATTTATATAATAGTATGGTTTTTTTTGTGTTGAATCAAACAATTTAGTTTATATTCTTTTTTGCGCAAAGTTTTATTTTTGAAATATATTTTACCATAACTACAAGGTGTTGGTTATTAATGAACCGAAGAGATTTGCAATAGAACTTTGCGCATTTTCGAGAAAAAAAATTTTTTCTTGCGCACAATTTTTGGTTAGGTGTTCTGATGTTCCTATTGAATCAAAATATTTAATCCGTAACAGATAAAACATATAATAATAATAATATTTAATATAATAATAATAATATTTTTTAAGACATGCCACACAGAGCTATCTAGTCCCAAATTAAGCTACTATTAAGTACCCTGTCGTATGGGGTACTAGACATAGAAAACACCCAGACCAGTACAAACAGACATGTTCATGCACACAAATATTTGTACTGTGCGGGGATCGAACCCGCGACCCATGGCTCAGAAGCAGCGTTTACTACCGCTGATCCAAATGGTCGTCTAAACATACAGATACAATATATTTTGCAGTACAGATACGTAACTTTATTTCATTACATTTGAGGTGACAGTTCATCATCCTTTCTCCTTGAGTAATGCAAGCTTATGTGAGATAATGTTCAAAAGTAATTTTAAATCTGTAGAAAAGAAGTTTATGGACCTAGAAAACTATCTCGGAGATCATACTAACTGTCCGGATTCTAAGAATAGCGAACAAATTACCAACACAATCTTGGTGTATTTATAAAGAAACTGAAAACGTAAGAGAGGAGAATAAAAAACGTAGGTATTCAAGCAGAATTTAAAAACACATGTCATTAATTGTCAATAAGCCCAAACCAGGTTTCGGAAACACCAATGACGGAAATGTGCCTCGTAAGTTTTTTCGAAATAGTCGGCTATCTGCATCAACTACTGGCATTGATCACAACCTAATTCATAAGCTTTATACAGGGTGCAGATTTCAATACGAGCGGAATTTATACAAAAAGCTCATGATCGCATATAGGACAAGCACCAGGAAGCAATTAATTAAAAAAAAAACTGAAATTTTAAGCGAATATTTTGTGTTAAACCCTTACTGCACTGTGGCGCGTTAGATACTGCAAACTGTTTGCACTTTACGCTTGCGCACGGCGCGAATCGCGCTACCTACTTACTTGTCGTCATTACTTACTTGCTTAACTCTCTTTATCTGCCGTCTGCGTTATTCCCGAATGTGTAAATAGCTATTTGTAAAGGAACCGATTTCACGTGCTTGGTTTAGTTAATTACAAATTTCCTTTCCTACTTCAATCGGGCTAAGGACTGACAAACATACCTAAGTACCAAAGGGCGATCAATCGGGAACCGACATACGAACCTCAAACTTACACTAGGTACCTATCTGGGTATCTTAATCTAGGTCAACCTAAAATTAAGTGTTTTTATTGCTTAATGACCAGGTCATCTGGTCGATCACGATTTGAGCCCTCAGTCGGGAATCGAACCTGAATCTATTTGTATATTTTTTTAATCTTTAAGTTAATATTAGTTTAAATTGTTTGATGAGCAAAAGTCGTCGTGCAGGAAATCGAACCCTGAGCTTTCATGTTGATTTAGCCCAGACCTTTTTAAAAATTAAAAATACTAAATTATTAAATGACGTGAGTGTGCAGTATTTTCGACGTAGTTAAAATTTTGGAATCAAATTATTGACAACGATGTACCTATCATAATACCTAGTTTTTTGGACACTCTTATTTACACTAACCTCAAAAAAAATTTGTAGTTGCAACTTATTTATTTTCAACGATTTATCTTAATAGGTACCTTGATTTTGTACACTTTTATTTTCACTAACCTTAATTAATCTTTAAAGTGGCCACCAGACTGAGCAATACATAGTCTAGCACGGCGTCTGGTGTTCCTTTTCAAACTGTTCAACACAACACGATTTTGTTTCACTGTCTAGAATGCACTCACTATTGTTTGTTTTAAGTCGTCAACACTTGTCGATTCTTCAGTGTACACTAATCTTCAGATCACCTCACAAATAAAAGTCCGAGGGCGTTAAGTCCACACGCCCGATCCACTGATTTCCAAATTCACGATTTAAATAGTCTAGCACTTTAAAACCATAATGAGGCGGTGCTCCATCGTGCTGGTAAATTAAGTTGGAACGGAAATACAAAGGCATGTCTTCCAATATCTCGTCTTTATTACGACGTTTTCAAACAGTTCCTAGGTAGTATGTAGCATTGGTGAGGCGGCCTTCGATGAAGTAAGGTCCCAACAGCTGATCCCCTACTATCCCAGCCCACAAACTGAGACTAAAAGCCGGCGTCTCTGGTGCTCCCCCCTCTCGGTTTCCTCTCAAAGTAGTCCAAGATATCTTCTTGCAGCCTTACATCAAGAAGACCGATACGGCCTTCCCGACTTTGAGCGTTCATGGAACTGTTCATGGTCACAAAGTCTCTGCGTTGCCGGGAGCATGACTGCTCTCGAGGGTCGTAGACGGTTTGGGAATGACTCACTAAACATCCTAAATAGCTTCACTCAAATTATCATTTCAACTATTAACGTTGGAATAATATTGCGTCATTTTCGCAAAAACACGGACAACTCCGGACAAGTTGCCTACGCGATGATTTCGTCACAACTGACCGCGTGAACGAGAGTAACTAGGGCGGGCGGCACGGCACAAAGAGATTCCGCCACTTGTCGGATTCTTTCGGCGCGGCTACTGGTCCGCGCGTACACGCTAAACACAAAGATTGCGGTACCTTTGTACTTTGAAGTTATCGTTTGTTCGCACGCTCGGCGCCGCGCAAGCGGCGTTAATGTTAGTGACGGGGTCCTACTACGCAAATCGAAGGGTCTTCTTTGAAAACCATAAGTATTTAATAATTAAAAAAAAAAAACCGCCCGTATTGAAAACTACACCCTGTATAATACTAGCTGACCCGGCGAACTTCGTACCGCCATATTTTATTTCTCTAGTCGCAACTGAGGAAATAAAACCCTTCCTGTAAAATCGAATTAGCTAAATTGAAAATAAAACTGGAGTACTCAATTGAAAAATTCATATTGTTGTACAAAATGCGTGGGGTGCTTATTATAATTACTATAGATATACTAAACTATCGTTAAAATATTTACAGCAATGAAAATCAAGCCCCCCACCCTTTTTTTACAACAATATGAATTTTTCAATTGAGTACTCCAGTTTTATGATATACAATATGTTATAAAAACCCTGTCAGATCCGAAAGGGTCATAAAGTTGCTATATTAACATAACCAAAATAAGTATCAAAATTACGTAATTCATGAATACAACTTTTTTATCGATTTTTAAAGTCAACAGGTTTATCACCCATTTACCCTACAACGGAGAAATTTTCAAAATGTGTTAACACTCCCCGTCGCGAGGCTCTATTGTCGGCATTGACGCAAGCAAACTACTCGCTTTTCGGCACCGCAATAAACATAGGCGGCGCCTTTGACATAGCGTAAAGGTAGCCGCCCGCTTTGATTCAACTCGCCGCGCGGCACGTGTCTGTGGATATATCCTGATCATGCATTATTATTTATTATTACGACAGGTCAGTTTCGCGAAGACATTACTTCCGAGTGGTCGTACCGTTCTGCTCCGCGAAATGTCGTATTCTACAAATAGTTTTGATAAAATTATGTGACAGTGAAGCAAAAATGCGTGTGCGGATTGTTGCGCTTAAAGCGGATACGAGTGTGTTACAATCGGTGCCGGACGTTCTGACGGTGGCAGAAATATGGAACAACATCTTCGCCACAACCATCAAATCAGTTTCCCTCTTGAGTGACCTTATACTACCAAATAAAAAAGCGACTTGCAGAGCTACCAAGAAGTCTCAGTTTCGTACAATTGACACATTATTATCTGACTAATAAGTACCGGGGTCAACTGGGGTCATGACTTCGCTACCTGCGAGTGCGAGCGCTGGCGCATCTCCGCGCCTCCGGTCACCGCCTCTTGGGATTACCATGTAAGCTTTTTTAATGTAGCGAATTTTGTATTTTTTTTTCATGGGGTAATTTCTTTCTAATGTTTCATGAAAATTATTACACAAATAGAATCTTATATAGATTCCTAATAACACCTTAATGGGTCTGACAGGGTTTTTATAACATATTGTATAATAAACAATAAACAATTTATAAATGAGGTAGGCTCGCAGAGCACGCTGGAGTCGTGCCTTTCTGTTACACGCATTGTCGAGGTTAGATTTTTTCCGCGGCATTATTCTGTAATTAAAAATATTTATAATTGAAATAAATTAATAAATTAGATTGAAATTAATGAATGGATTAATTAACAATTATCAGATTAAAAAATCAAAATAAAAATCTGGTTAACAATAATTAATTTTTATGATTGAAAAGAAAATTGTTAAAATATTAATAAGTTAAAAAGAAAAAATGCACGTTTATAAAGTAAAACATTTATTCATAAGTGCGTTTATTTTATTTTTATTTATTTATTATTATGTATTAATAACAAATGAATTTAAGTCTGCGAAATTTACACTCATGAAGAAAATAAAATAAAATGCAAGCAAAAAATACTTACATGTGTATAAAGTTATGATTTTGCACTGATTGATACTTGCAGAGGTTATATACTTGGTAAATGCACAGGTATATTTACGTAGAGACTAACGCAGAGAGTATTACTAAGACTTGCACTAAGATTTTACTGAGACTATCACTTTCCGGGAGATACGAGTAGTAATAGGGGTTAAAGTATGAAATTGCCGATTATTTTCCCACTTTTTATTTTGTTTAGAGCTCTTAAGTATAGTGGTATTATTGCGTAATTTCTTTTTGTATTGCATCAAAAACTAAATAAAGTAACTTTTGACTAAAAAAAAAATGCAATACTAGTGCCTGTTACTTCAAAGGAAGTCGTTGAAAAGACCCCTTACAATTATGTGTCAGCTGACCTTCGTGCTTCAATTAAGTATACATATTTGTATTATATACTGTCGGAACTGGGTATTTATAAGGAACAACCAAGCGTACACAAAATAGATATTTATTAAAAATATAAGGTTTAGCACTGTGGGTATGGGTTCGTATGCCCGACTGTTAAATTGCTTCCGTAGGCCCGTACTTCCTTTGCTATGGTGACGGAGGATAGATGTGGCTCGTTGGACGGACGGCAGCAAGCAGCATGCGAGGGTAGATGCGAAAGTGTGGCCCAATTTCAAGTGTTAACTTCGTTCCCTGGAAAAACGTCCCAGCTTAATATTCATTCTCTTAAATTAATCCGCTGATTGCGATCGCCAACATTTCCTATTACAAGCCAAGCCAAAGCAAAGAAGACGGGTTCTGTATTTTAGTAGATGGTGATGTGGCTTTAAAAGATCGCAATCAGAACGGAGTGCAAAAGCTAGGTAGGTAGGTAGATAAATAAATGAATTTAATTTACGATAAACTACAATTACAGATTATGCAAATATGGAAAATAGTTTTAATTTAAATTAGGGATTTTATTGAATATTTTCTTTTTATTAATTTAACATTGTATTACAAGGTAAAAGTATAGCTTGGCAAATAGGTACCTAATTATTTTAGTTTACACCGAAGCAAAAGCGAAATAAAGTCTAGGCTGAAGAAATACCTAAGTAGATAGGCCACTAGAAAAAAGTTTAACAAATTTACAATAATCCTACTCAACACAATACGTTCGGAACACTATTACAACTATGGTTCGCTAAATTAAAAGAATACAAGTTCATCACTTACCCTATCGGGGAAAACTCCTCTTCCTATTACGTAGGAAGTAAGTATTTGAAAGCAACTGTTAATAGCACGAATGCGAATAAAATAAGTCTATTCGAATTTTAACTTCTGGTCTAGAATATGTCTAGGTATTGCACTTATTGCTCGAGGAAGTAACGTCCTCACGACTCAGTGTGAAGTTAAGGTGTGTCGGCCGTGCCGTGGTAAAAATGGTCTCCTGCATTCCACTTCCAGCGACCGGCTGCGGTGGCTTGGCCCCGCCCCCAAGATCATACGATTTCTCGCAAACAAAAGGACGAGTTAGGGATCCGCACAACACTCAAGCGAACCATTAGCTTAAAACGTTTTATGAAGTTCAGTTTTATTTAATAGGATATACTCGTAATTATTTGGACAGTTAATTATTTTGTTTTTTATCTACTAATTATGAATCATGTTTGATGCATGTGATATTTTGATTAAGAAATAATATTATTTAATTTTAAGAATGTAATCTAAAAATTAATAGACTCAGGCGTTACTTTGCGGAAATCCATAACTAATTATGGATTTAGAAAATTATTTTGCTAATGATTTCCGCTTGTTAATATACCGGCCTAGATACCTTCACCACACTACCCGCACTAACACTGATTTGAGGAAGCACCTGCACCACACTAACACTGATTGAGCAAGCACTATTTCATGCAGGAAAACCGCCCGCCCTCCCTCAAAAATGCATGCAGTACAGTTAATTTCGCTGCGCTTTCGCTTCGCTGCGCTCCGACGCAACATCTCCTGAGGATGCCACGTGAAGTGGCGAAACGCGTCGAGGTTTTTATTATATTGGTGTTGGGTACTAATAATTGCATTAACTGTACTGCATGCATTTTTGAGGGAGGGCGGGCGGTTTTCCTGCATGAAATAGTGCTTGCTCAATCAGTGTTAGTGTGGTGCAGGTGCTTCCTCAAATCAGTGTTAGTGCGGGTAGTATGGTGAAGGTATCTAGGCCGGTATATTAACAAGCGGAAATCATTAGCAAAATAATTTTCTAAATCCATAATTAGAATGTAATCTGTATCAGAATCTTCAATTTTTATTAGTTTGATGTAGGTTAACTATTAACAAAAGTTTTAAGTATTAACAAAAGTTGAGTTTTAATTATTATTATTTTTTTAAAAAAAGAACATTATTTAACTAATTTAATTATTAATATAAGACGAACGTATAACGTTACAATACTTCGATTTTCAGAAACTTAAATACTATAATGCGTAGCTTTATAACCATTTAACTTTCACCTTTAATTGCATCAAGACTTTAATTATTCTAAATATTATAAAAAAAAAAATGTGTACTTCATTTTTTTTTGGTTATTAATGGTAATAATATTGTAACATAATACGCACTATAATTATAAAAATATCAGTCACAAACCATTAAAATAATACGGTTATATCGTGACTATAAATAAATATTACGTGAAATAAAGTAATAGAATTTATATTCTAAGAAACAGAACACAGCGCCATCTATTGGGTGTATGTGCAACCTAGATGTCAAATAATATTGAAAAATTTTATCGATGAATCAACGTACACCGCCATCTATGAGAACTTCATAAAACTAAACAGTAAATAAACACTTGCTTAAGAAACCATTAATTGATACATTTTATTCGTTTACATTCACGACATAAGCGAATAATTGAGATGATATAGTTATCATTGTATCGTATTTTGGTCTAACTTACTGGATAGGATAGTATCCTATCCAGTAAGTTAGACCAAAATACGGGTATATGTGAAATTTGATTGAAATCGGTTCAGTAGTTTTGGAGCTTATTGGCAACACACATCGTGACACAAGATTTTTATATAAGGTCACCTTCTTTCAGGTGAAAGGACTTACACAGAGTCTCTGTTTATATAAAATAAAAATATCCCTATAATTGATTTTGATTCATGGAGATGTTATAATATCAAATTGTTTGCTACCGATTGGTCAGTTAAGTGAAGAAGCACAAGAATCACGTAACAAGGATTTTAAAATATATAGAGAGCGCTTCTCTCGAAAAACTTCAAGACAGAGTAACTTAGAAGACGTATTTCATCAACTACTTATTTCGCCTGACCCTATTATTACAAATTTAAGACCTTTTCAAGCTATGAAAAGACAACTGTTTGATCCTGAAGTTACAGATATGCTAATAGAAGAATTAGTGACTTTTCCTTTTTCCTCATGAGTCTGATGGTTCGGATGACGAAATATAATATTCTCTGTTATATTTTTTTATTTCTGACTGGTATTTAAATTTATATAAACAGTTTATTTTATTTTTATTTTATTTTATTTTATTTGGAAAACATTACAGTTTTTTTAAGACTACAAATAACACTTTTTTTGACGACTGGATACCAATTACATGTTTTCACTTATAAAATTCAAGAAAGCTTGTTTTAAATTAAATTCAACTAAGTATGAATTACAATATAAAGAAAAGACGACCTTGGCAAAAGACGATCACGGAATATAAACCAGAAAGTTACTACACAACATAGATCTAATCCAACTTACTCAGAATGCACATCAAACCAGTTCTTTGATAGGTCATTCTTAATGCTGTTAACACTTGAGTTAAATAAGTCGATGTCTGAGTCGCTAGCTATCGCATTGAAAACGTTAGCCGCCCTTATGAAGAACGAATTCTTTCTGTAATTAGTAGCACTATGAGGAACAGAAAGAGTTGTGGGGCGTCTAAAGGTCCTACTAGGAGCTGTAATATTAATGTATGAAAGGAGATGGGGTGAATCTGTTTTAGATTGAGCAATTTTCAAAAGATAGACGATATCGGCAATTTTGCGCCTATGTTGCAACGGTAGTGTATGGTGTTTGCTGCATCTCCCCTCATAGTCATTGATATAGGTCCCGCTCTTGTACTGTAGGTACCGCATAAATTTTCGCTGAATGCACTCTAATCTGTTTATGTAGATATCGTACTGTGGATTCCAAACCTGTGAACAATACTCGAGGATACTACGCACATACGAGCAATATAATATTTTTGCAACTTTGACGTTCTTGAATTGCGAGCACGAACGCATGATGAACCCCAAGGACCTATTGGCTTTTTTCGCTATATAGTCAATGTGTTTTTCGTAGGTCAACTTAGAGTCATGTACTATACCTAAATCTCGGATTTCGTCAACTCTCTGGAGCCCTGTTTCCTTGAGTTTATAAGTGAAGTTTGTTGTGTTAGATTTACGGCTAAAAATTATACTGTAACACTTAGCAATATTTAAATCTAATTTATTGATGTAACAATATTCTTCAAACCTATCCAGATCTTCCTGAAGTTGATAACAATCCATTAAATTATTAATTTGTTTATAAATTTTCATGTCATCGGCATACAAAAGAAATTTAGAATGGAGAAAACAGCCAGCTATATCATTCACAAAAATATTATTCACAAAAATATTAAATATTTTATTAGACTTTTAAGCGTTACTTTGTATGAACGGCCCCAGTGTGCGGCGGTTCATGAGACAAGTGTCCGAAAATCCTTTCCTCCTAACACCACAACCACTAATATCAAACATATCTATATACGTAGTTCCTAAGCTATTTATTAGTTAAAGATTGGTGCATACAATTGTAGTTATTCAATAACTCATTTTATCTACCAAGTGATGTAACGCGAAATTCTTAAAAATATAAATAGCATTTGTAATTGCATCAGCCCATGATAATTTTCTAGCCTCAATGAAACATAAAAATTTGGCAAAATACCCTCTATCCAGCCAGAACTGGATTTATTGAAGGAAATGTGTCAATTATTTAATTATGAATTGAAAATAAAGAATATCTCGATTATAAATGTTAATCAAGATCCTTTTGAAAATTTATTTTGCTGTATTCGTAGTAACGGAATTAGAAATATTAATACCACATGTATGCAATTTACCAATGCTTATAAGACATTGTTGACTAATAATATGAGTTCATCTTATTCGATTAGCGCTAATCGCGAAATAGATGATTAGAGTCTGGCTAACGAAAGATGAGACTGGCTTTTTATTTCGAAAATTTATATGGCAACACTAATAATAATGTCACTGTCACTTTAACCTGAGTTGTTGATGTGTCAAAGTGAAAATTATTTCTGTGATTTTAGTGATTTCTAATTGAAAACATGACGAAAACATTGAAAAGCGAGTTACGAAAGGTTCTTTTTACTATGATTAGTAAATTTGAAATGAAACAACTTGAAAGAGATGTAGTTTTCAAAGAAAAACAAGAGTGTTTACGTGAAATTTCGCAATGCATTGGTTAGTGTGACTTTGATATTTTGATACTTTCATCTTGATTGCATTGCACATTATTATAAGTACGATTTGTTTAATATTTATTCTTTTGCAGGTAACATACTCGTAGATGATACCAGTAATCCAGTTATAGAAACCATTCAAGCAACAATAAAAATATTTAATGATCTGTTCCTTAAAGAATGTTTAAAGACACAAAATCAGTATCTTGACGAGATTTCTTCTATGACCGGTATGTACCTATTTGCTCGCAGCGAGACAGGGCACACCTGGATGACGTTATTTTTAGACTTAAATCACATTTTTAAAAGACAAAATGATATTCTTTTTAATTGTAGGTGTGATTTTTCAATAATTACTTGTAGCAGACATAAGTTGATTTTAATTGATTACATAGTTAATATATCAATTATTTGATAGTCAAATAGTAAGTGAACGGGTATTAACAGAATCTTAATTGGAAAAAAATATATTTTTGATAGTAATGATGAAGTTAAATTACAAGCTTTTAATTATAATAAAATACATAGAAAAAGAAAAAGCGATGTTGTTCTACGATTAATCTTGCAAACATGAATGTATGTGTGTAATGTAACTTGATTTCTTTGACGACCATTTGGATCAGCGGTAGTAAACGCTGCTTCTGAGCCGTAGGTCGCGGGTTCGATCCCCAAACAGTACAGTAGAGCCTCGATAATCCGTACCCAGGCTAATCCGAACGCCGCTGTAATCCGAACTGCCCCTGTCCCTTTCTCACTCTTACCATGACCGCTGATCTATGTTTCGTTTTTAGTTGCAAATGAGTCACCTCCGCCACCTCACGTTACTCTGTGCTAAACTCGTGCGCCACGTATTTTTGAGGTTATGAAAAATGGTTCCTTCACCGAAACGTAAACATAAAACTTTGACTATAGCCGAAAAGTGTACCATACTGGATAGTTTGAAAGATGGGATGTCTGCAACTTCTCTTTCCCATAAGTATGGTGTTGGAAAATCGACAATTACGGATTTAAAGAAAAGAGAACAGAAGATACGGTCGTTTGTAGCTCAAACCGAGAAAGGTCCAGGATTAAGAAACACGCTAAAATTGCCAGAAAATCCATTTCTCGAAGAAGCACTTTTCACTTGGTTTTTAGAGCAAAGACGGAGGCATGTTCCTTTATCAGGCGAAATCGTTATGGTAAAAGCAAGATTTTTTCATAAAAAAACTAACAGGGCCTGATTTTAGTGCAAGTAGAGGATGGCTAGATAATTTTAAGAAACGTCATGGCATACGGCAGCTAAAAGTGTCAGGTGAGAAAGTCTCTAGTAATGCGGAGGCTGTTCAGCCATTCCAAGAAAAGTTTTTGAAAGAAATACGAGAAAAGGCCTTTGTCCTGAACAAGTCTATAACGCAGACGAATCAGGATTGTTTTGGAAGGTTCTCCCAGATTAAGCGGCCATCAAAAGATATGAAAGAAACCACTTATGTTATAGAACTGCAATAAGCGACTCAGTGAACGAAATCCTTCGAAATCAGCAAATATACTTACGGCACTTAACCGGAACAAAATATCAAAATTAAATTAAACTCGGCGACTATCGGCCGGTATCAAAAAGGCGAGGTGACGGCCTCCGTCTTCTCCTTCGGCTTCCTGGCCGACCTCTTCAACAGCAAGAGCGAAAGTGCTGTCCTCGAAATCCTTGCAAATCAAATGAAATCGAATTTGCAAATCATTGTCACGAAGGAATTTCTGAGTGCTTAACACACCAATTCAAATCTCCCCAAAACAATCGAAATATCACCAAATCTAACAAGAAAACACTTCTACATATTACATTATAAATTGACAACATTTTAATATTCAAATTACAATTATTTACTAAAGTCTGGTCGTTTATTTAAATTGTTTTCTTTACCAACCAGTCCTCAAGACAAGTATTTTTCCCTAACAAATTCCCAATGTTTGTAAACCTGCAACACTACTATTTTTTATTAACTTTCTAAACATCTGTCGAAGGTCGAACGTCATTCTGCCAGGCTCATGAAAATTACTTCGGCTGCGTGAAGTTTCATTAAATAAGTTATGACATTAACACACAAATCGTAAAAAGTATAGAAAACAAATATTGTAACATTTCTTGAAATAAATCATTCACGACCCTTGTGAAACAAATATGTGTTGCGTGCATCTGCCAAGCGCAGACAACACGAACGAAACATTAATTCAGTGAAACGAAAGATTCGGACAGTCGTATGCGCATCTGACAGCTTTGACATTTGACAGATCAATAATCAAAACAACAAAATTCAATTATTATTGAAGTGAGATAAAATGTGTTTTAATAATGAAACAATGAATGTAATTACTAAATGTGAGTGTTTAGAGATTAGTGCGCAGCTCAGAAATCACAACGTGCGTGACACCCCTCTGGGAGTCAGTCGATCTAAATAAAATTTCATTCGGGCCCACGTCCACTTTGGGAGACGGCCCTTTGAATTCACTCATTGAAGGTTGAAATTCATTCCGAATGCCGGCCACCTTCAGTGCGCACTTCACCTAGGTGAGTGACGCTCTGTGCCATCCCCCTCCAGGGGGTGTGGTCGCCTCAAAAACGCTATATCACCTTTAGAGATAGCGAATTATAAGTGATCAGTGACAGATCAATAACTAAAACAACAAAACTCGATTGTTATTTATGTGCAATTAAATGTGTTTTAATAATGAAACAATGAATGTATTACTTAAATGTAAGTATTTAGAAATTAGTGCGCAGCTCAGAAATCACAACGTGACAACCGGGCCAAGAGCTCGGGGTCCCGAGTTCGATCCCCGGGACGGGCAACAAAAAGTTTCGAATTTTCGAACATTGCTAGGGTTTGTGATTACCAACCCGCATTTAGCAAGCGTGGTGATTATGTAGTACCCATTATTGCTGTGGTAACTTGAATGCAATGATGGAGGCCTTTTCCCTGCAGTGGGATGATTATAAGCTGTTACTTTACTTTTTTTCGTTAATGTACATTACTAATTAACACATTGAGCGCCATGGGGGTCACCGGTGACCTCCAAACAATAAAATTTTAATTGTGTACAGTACTTCGGCAGTTAAAGGTTTAAATATACACAGTCTGGCCATAAATACTGTTACAATTAAAAATAAGGAAGATATTACATTTGAATTTGGAATCTGTCATTTTTATACGATTGCTCATTGTGTTTTCTAATTTTGGCGCCAATACATTTTATAATATTTTGCGATATTAAAATGGAGTGGGGTCATAAAGAGAACCGAATCGCTGTGATTGCATTACACAAAGTCGGTATGGAGCCAAATGCAATTTTTAAAACTCTCCATACGCTTGGTATTAGTCAAATGTTTGTGTACCGGGCTATGCTCAAACCTCTAAGGAAGCTTCCCAATTAGTCGGCAGAGTGCAACGTGGGCATTACCCGACTTCAGTGATGGTTTGGTGGGGTGTTAGCTATGAATGTGTGACTGAGCCATATTTTTGTAAAAAAGGTATCAAAACATCGGCACAAGTGTATCAAGATACCATTCTTGAGAAGGTAGTTAAGCCCCTTAACAACACCATGTTCAATAACCAAGCATGGTCTTTCCAACAAGACTCGGCGCCGGGTCATAAAGCTCGGTCCACGCAGTCTTGGTTAGAAGCGAACGTTTCGGACTTCATCAGAGCTGAAGACTGGCCGTCGTCTAGTCCCGATCTTAATCCGCTGGATTATGATTTATGGTCAGTTTTAGAGAGTACGGCTTGCTCTAAACGCCATGATAATTTGGAGTCCCTAAAACAATCCATACGATTGGCAGTGAAGAATTTTCCCATGGAAAGAGTACGTGCTTCTATTGATAACTGACCTCAACATTTAAAGGACCGTATTGCAGCCAATGGAGACCACTTTGAATAAGCGTTTTATATTTTAAATTGTTTTATATTTATGTATAAAACTAACACACTGTAAAAGTAATAAATATTATTTGCATTAAATATTTTTTTTCTTTCTGACAATATTTATGGCAAGACTAGGTATATTTTTGTAGGATTCCTCATTACAAGAAGTCCTTTAAGAAACGTGACAAACGTGCCAAATATTTAAAATTGTAGATGCTGGAGCTATAACATCTGATAATCAATACAATCTCAATAACCAACCCCAAACCAAACGTCAATAAATCGCAGGTACACTACTGCGGGTATGCTATCAATCTTATTAAAATCCTTTAAAATAATATAGTAGACATGACCATACATTGCTTGCTGATAACTAAACTTAAACAGTGCGAAGCGCCATAATATGTATGTGTATGGGTTTGTTTATCATGTTGTTATTATTTATAGATGATAATACCTCATACCCCAAAATGTGGCTGTACTTCAATAATTTAAAATATTTACACTTAGGCAGCATGCACTTTGATCCAATGTTTTCCTTCCTTTTTTTCCTGTTTTATACTAAATAAATATTGTGCGGCAATAGGTTGCTTTACATTGTATTAATTAAATCAATATTAAAGTCGAGCAGGCAATGTATAGCCACCGTCCTTTCTCTGCTTTGTCTTGCACACAAGCACCCAATTCACAAACTGGATTAACCTGGTATTGATCTCATTCTTATGACTTTATTATAAATTAGTCACGTATACTAAATGTATGATAATTACCATGAAAATGAAATACACATGAAATTCACTTAAGATGTAAAATTATTTATTTCAGGTTCTGTATCTACTGGAATTGAAAAAAGAACTAAGAAAGGTTAAAACAACCCAGAAGGCTATTGTTTATTCAACTGAAGCCAGTTTTTTTAGCTAGGCAATACAATAGATTTAAGAAAAGTAAAGATGACTATGTGAAAAAATTTAAAGCTAATATAAATCTTATCAGTATATAAACTTGAAAAAATTTTGTCTCAGGCGGGACTCGAACCCGCATCTCCTCGCATGCCGGGCGGGCGCCATACCATTAGGCCACCGAGACACTGCGACACGGCGCGAATTTTTCAAGCATATTCTTACGCTGTGAGCCAGCGTTGCTTCATCAAATGTTAGGAGTTTGCACCCTTAACACCCGAAAGAAACATCTTTGCAGATGTTTGACAGTCAGTTAAGATGAAACAGCTATTTATATACTTTGTTTGATATTTTAGCAACTTAATTGCACTTATAATATCAGTATATAAACTTGAAAAATTTTGTCTCAGGCGGGACTCGAACCCGCATCTCCTCGCATGCCGGGCGGGCGCCATACCATTAGGCCACCGAGACACTGCGACACGGCGCGAATTTTTCAAGCATATTCTTACGCTGTGAGCCAGCGTTGCTTCATCAAATGTTAGGAGTTTGCACCCTTAACACCCGAAAGAAACATCTTTGCAGATGTTTGACAGTCAGTTAAGATGAAACAGCTATTTATATACTTTGTTTGATATTTTAGCAACTTAATTGCACTTATAATATCAGTATATAAACTTGAAAAATTTTGTCTCAGGCGGGACTCGAACCCGCATCTCCTCGCATGCCGGGCGGGCGCCATACCATTAGGCCACCGAGACACTGCGACACGGCGCGAATTTTTCAAGCATATTCTTACGCTGTGAGCCAGCGTTGCTTCATCAAATGTTAGGAGTTTGCACCCTTAACACCCGAAAGAAACATCTTTGCAGATGTTTGACAGTCAGTTAAGATGAAACAGCTATTTATATACTTTGTTTGATATTTTAGCAACTTAATTGCACTTATAATATCAGTATATAAACTTGAAAAATTTTGTCTCAGGCGGGACTCGAACCCGCATCTCCTCGCATGCCGGGCGGGCGCCATACCATTAGGCCACCGAGACACTGCGACACGGCGCGAATTTTTCAAGCATATTCTTACGCTGTGAGCCAGCGTTGCTTCATCAAATGTTAGGAGTTTGCACCCTTAACACCCGAAAGAAACATCTTTGCAGATGTTTGACAGTCAGTTAAGATGAAACAGCTATTTATATACTTTGTTTGATATTTTAGCAACTTAATTGCACTTATAATATCAGTATATAAACTTGAAAAATTTTGTCTCAGGCGGGACTCGAACCCGCATCTCCTCGCATGCCGGGCGGGCGCCATACCATTAGGCCACCGAGACACTGCGACACGGCGCGAATTTTTCAAGCATATTCTTACGCTGTGAGCCAGCGTTGCTTCATCAAATGTTAGGAGTTTGCACCCTTAACACCCGAAAGAAACATCTTTGCAGATGTTTGACAGTCAGTTAAGATGAAACAGCTATTTATATACTTTGTTTGATATTATAAGTGCAATTAAGTTGCTAAAATATCAAACAAAGTATATAAATAGCTGTTTCATCTTAACTGACTGTCAAACATCTGCAAAGATGTTTCTTTCGGGTGTTAAGGGTGCAAACTCCTAACATTTGATGAAGCAACGCTGGCTCACAGCGTAAGAATATGCTTGAAAAATTCGCGCCGTGTCGCAGTGTCTCGGTGGCCTAATGGTATGGCGCCCGCCCGGCATGCGAGGAGATGCGGGTTCGAGTCCCGCCTGAGACAAAAAAAAATTTTTCAAGTTTATATACTGATATTATAAGTGCAATTAAGTTGCTAAAATATCAAACAAAGTATATAAATAGCTGTTTCATCTTAACTGACTGTCAAACATCTGCAAAGATGTTTCTTTCGGGTGTTAAAGGTGCAAACTCCTAACATTTGATGAAGCAACGCTGGCTCACAGCGTAAGAATATGCTTGAAAAATTCGCGCCGTGTCGCAGTGTCTCGGTGGCCTAATGGTATGGCGCCCGCCCGGCATGCGAGGAGATGCGGGTTCGAGTCCCGCCTGAGACAAAATTTTTCAAGTTTATATACTGATATTATAAGTGCAATTAAGTTGCTAAAATATCAAACAAAGTATATAAATAGCTGTTTCATCTTAACTGACTGTCAAACATCTGCAAAGATGTTTCTTTCGGGTGTTAAGGGTGCAAACTCCTAACATTTGATGAAGCAACGCTGGCTCACAGCGTAAGAATATGCTTGAAAAATTCGCGCCGTGTCGCAGTGTCTCGGTGGCCTAATGGTATGGCGCCCGCCCGGCATGCGAGGAGATGCGGGTTCGAGTCCCGCCTGAGACAAAATTTTTCAAGTTTATATACTGATATTATAAGTGCAATTAAGTTGCTAAAATATCAAACAAAGTATATAAATAGCTGTTTCATCTTAACTGACTGTCAAACATCTGCAAAGATGTTTCTTTCGGGTGTTAAGGGTGCAAACTCCTAACATTTGATGAAGCAACGCTGGCTCACAGCGTAAGAATATGCTTGAAAAATTCGCGCCGTGTCGCAGTGTCTCGGTGGCCTAATGGTATGGCGCCCGCCCGGCATGCGAGGAGATGCGGGTTCGAGTCCCGCCTGAGACAAAATTTTTCAAGTTTATATACTGATATTATAAGTGCAATTAAGTTGCTAAAATATCAAACAAAGTATATAAATAGCTGTTTCATCTTAACTGACTGTCAAACATCTGCAAAGATGTTTCTTTCGGGTGTTAAGGGTGCAAACTCCTAACATTTGATGAAGCAACGCTGGCTCACAGCGTAAGAATATGCTTGAAAAATTCGCGCCGTGTCGCAGTGTCTCGGTGGCCTAATGGTATGGCGCCCGCCCGGCATGCGAGGAGATGCGGGTTCGAGTCCCGCCTGAGACAAAATTTTTCAAGTTTATATACTGATATTATAAGTGCAATTAAGTTGCTAAAATATCAAACAAAGTATATAAATAGCTGTTTCATCTTAACTGACTGTCAAACATCTGCAAAGATGTTTCTTTCGGGTGTTAAGGGTGCAAACTCCTAACATTTGATGAAGCAACGCTGGCTCACAGCGTAAGAATATGCTTGAAAAATTCGCGCCGTGTCGCAGTGTCTCGGTGGCCTAATGGTATGGCGCCCGCCCGGCATGCGAGGAGATGCGGGTTCGAGTCCCGCCTGAGACAAAATTTTTCAAGTTTATATACTGATATTATAAGTGCAATTAAGTTGCTAAAATATCAAACAAAGTATATAAATAGCTGTTTCATCTTAACTGACTGTCAAACATCTGCAAAGATGTTTCTTTCGGGTGTTAAGGGTGCAAACTCCTAACATTTGATGAAGCAACGCTGGCTCACAGCGTAAGAATATGCTTGAAAAATTCGCGCCGTGTCGCAGTGTCTCGGTGGCCTAATGGTATGGCGCCCGCCCGGCATGCGAGGAGATGCGGGTTCGAGTCCCGCCTGAGACAAAATTTTTCAAGTTTATATACTGATATTATAAGTGCAATTAAGTTGCTAAAATATCAAACAAAGTATAATATAAATCTTTCTCAAAACAAGACTTTTATGAATGCATATAAAAAATTATATGCCTTTGCGACAATATTCACATTGATGCAGTTCAGGGAAATAAAGAAGAAATCAAAGGGACGAAGATTCACTAAAGCTAAATAGTTGTGCTTCCAGCCCCAGTTACATTAGGCAGATTAATTTCTGCTGCCAACTTGAAGGCAGGCCTAAATGAAAATATTTTCAACCAATTTGAAAAAGAGTTTCTAAAATGAAAGAAACAGATTGCACACTCTTGTTCGATGAAATTTCACTGGCCCGCCATTTTAATAATTATAATCGACGAAAAGATTGCATACGAGTAAGTGGATTTGTTGACAATGATAAAACCATGAAAAGAAAATTGCAATAGTCTTCATGGTAAGAGGAGTAGTAATGATCAGGGCCCTTCAAATGTGAGTGCTATTAATTGTTTAATTAATGATGCGAAAAAGCTATACAACCAGCAAGACAAAGAATATAAAATAAAGTATTTATTGTAAATAATGAAGACAAACTACACTACACTAACAGAGTCCGGGTTTTTTACTAACGGCATAGCACACAATTTACATTTTGTTAACACTGGGTTCCACGATGATGAATGATGACAAATGAAATGCATCTTCTCTAGTGAAATTCCTTATGTTTTCTTAATTCAATAAGATTAAGAAGAAGCCTATTAATCTTGAATAGTAATGACGATCGGTTGGATAGATGATGGTACGGATTTTAGGATCATGTAATTGCATCCAGTGGTTAACTCCTGAATTCAATAGATGTTCTGCTATCGCGGATTTGCTCGTTTGTCGATTCTTAACAGCCGCTATGTGTTCTTTGACCCTATCTGCGATGGTACGTTGACAAACAAAACGAACTGTCTATAGTTTTTGTTTGTGCAGCCGCAATCGATTTTATATACTCCCGGTGTTAACAGAGGTACCACGTCCTTTTGGCGAGCGTATCTCCTTTGTTTCTTTAGACCACGGCTTATACATATACAGCCATGATGGAGTATCTGTTTAATACTGTTCCACTGAAATGTTAAATTATTATTCAAATATAAAATTATTGAAATTGTAACCAAATTGAGGAAAATCGAGTTCGAAATTCAGTTTTGAATTATTCAATTCACGAACGCATGCTTTATTTTTCCTAACCTCCACAACTTTTTTAATACTGGTTACATCAATCTGTCAGTTTCCAAATAATGTCAAAATCAGTGTCATTTTACAAAACTATTGTCGGTTGCTTCACGAAGACGAAAATAAATAGTTTTTTTGCTTGTAAGCAAGTTACTGAAAAAGTAAGAATTATTTTGGATTTCTATTACTTTATTTTGTTGTATACATATAGCCTTAGTATTAACAAAATTAAGACAAGTTTTTTTCGGTAATGGGCAGCTTTTAACTTTTGAATAAAATGTTTTTAAGTGCCTATTCTAATCTACAAAAATAAAATATATATTGAATTTAAGAAGTTTTTTATAGGGTACTGATTTTACTTAATTTTGTTTTTACAGTCATCATGGTAAAAATATACAAAAAGAAAAAGATGTGAACGAAGATGATGCCCACCGAGCTGTTTAGTGTGATGTCGACAACGGGATGAAACTGAGGACCGCTGCTGCAATAAATAACATAAAAAACAATCACTTTATATTATAGAGTACAAAAATATAAGGGGAATAATTATACCAAAAAAAATTAAACTATAGCAGCAAATACACTGCACATCAAGTTTTTACAAAGGATGAGGAGCATATGCTGAAAAGATACTTGCTCTAAATGTCTCATGAATTACGGTCTTACGTATTTACAAGGCCGAGAATTAGCATTTTAAAATGCAAAAGCTTTAGGCAAGTGTCCTGAAAAATGAATGAATACCAAAATGGCTGGTATTGATTAGATGAAGGCTTTATGAAAACGCAGTCTGTATTATCTTGCGAAAACCAGAAAATAGCAGCCTATCTCGATCAACCAGCTTCAATAAATAATATAACTAGCTTTTGCCTACGACTTCGTCTGCGCGAAGTAGTTACTTTTGGTAATATTTAACTTTTGGCATGCAATTTTTGGTGCACTTAAATATAAGTATACCGACGTAAACAACTTAAAATTAAAATAATTAATATCTGACTCCTAACTTATAAATAAAGTAGATGAACCTGGGATGCTGGATAGTATGGACATAATTATGGCGATTTGTATGGTGAGGTGAAACAGCGCCATCTATTGTTTGTCGTCGGAACTGGTTAAACTCCTGTTTGTGGCGTGTGACTGTTGTCTTCGAGTAATCAGGAATTATGACGAAATAACATCATCCCCCTTTTTTAAAGACGTTTAAAAAGTAGCCTGTTTCCTTCCCCAATGTCTAATCGACCTTTGTACAAAATTTTATCAAAATCGGTTCAGTGGTCTAGGCGTGAAAGCTATCACACAGACAGACAGTAACTTTCGCAATTATAATATTAGTAGGGATAAAATATAACGTTATTATGTTCTTCGACTGTGAAAAAGTGCTATAACGTGACACATATACACCAAATATTTTTTTTATTTTTTTATTATTAGTTCTAAAAGGCATACATACAAGTTCTCTTCAGAAATTAATGTAACATTCTAACAAAGGACTCAGTATAAAGATGGGGATTGTTGACGTCTATGCTAGTTTACAAAGAAACTGTGTGACAGACGTCAGTTCTTCCACATATTGTTACAATAACTGATGTTATAAAAAGTGAGCAGTAATGCCAAACAATTTTTTAAGTAAGACAATAAATTTAAATAGTTGAATTAAAGGTAAGTACTACTTGTGTGTATGTGTGTGTGTGTGTGTGTTTGTGTGTGTGGGTGCGTGTGTGTGTTTGTGTGTGTGGGTGCGTGCGTGCGCGTGTGTGTGTGTGTTCATGCATGAGTATGTGCGTATGTGCGTGTGTGGGTTCGTGAGTGTGTAGTATGTGTATAGTGTAGTATAAAGAGAGTGAGCGAATGCGAATAAGTCTTCTTGGTATTAGTTTTATCTGTAAAAGAAAAGGAAAAGCAACCACCCTAATCTCTTTTGATTTGGCTAATATACATCATTTTAGTCCCTATGCTGCCTTCAGAAGGTGCTCTGTTTCAAGGTAAGTAAGTTTTTGTAACCAGGATTTGAGGACGTATTTTACCGTTGTGAGTGGACAGGTGTAGATATTTAGAATTTTATTTAATTTGTTGTACATATTATAGCAACTACGAACATGTATTGATTGCCTGCAAGAGCCGTTCTATGGGGTACACTACGACAAACTTTATGACTCAAACGGCGTTTTAAAAGGGTCACATCCAAGGGAAGCGAGGAATGTTTTCGTAGTATTAGTTGAAGTACATATAACTTCCTGACAGAGAGGACTTCGCAGTCAGCATACAATTGAACAGTCGGATAACGATAGGGTTTATTGGGCATGACCTTTAACACAGCCCTCTGCGCTCTTTCAAGTCGGAGAAGGTGCGTAACACTTGAACCACCCCAAGCTGGGATGCAATAAGATACAATCGACTGTGCTAGGGCATAATAAACCATCCGAAGGGTGTTTATATCAGCCGAGTTTCTGAGTTTTCTTATTACTGGCATTACTTTGCGTAATCGTTTTGTCAAGTTCTCAATATGCGTGTTCCATTTAAGAGTGCTGTCAATGTGAACACCGAGATATTTAATATCACTAACACGGGTCAAAGAAAAGCAGTCACAGGTATGGTCACGGTTCTGCTCTTCACAAGTGTGCATTTTAACCTTGAAATGTTCGC
The DNA here is from genome assembly GCA_949315895.1 of Anania crocealis. Classification (NCBI taxonomy): domain Eukaryota; kingdom Metazoa; phylum Arthropoda; class Insecta; order Lepidoptera; family Crambidae; genus Anania; species Anania crocealis. Next base: position 10,889,068 of record OX438871.1, read on the forward strand.
CAGGCTGTGAAGTCATTGAAGCGGAAAAGGTAATATATTTGGTTTTACTTACGTTTAGACTAAGTAGGTTAGTTTCTAGCCATTCAGCGACATTTCCCAACGCATTTTCAGTCAAAATGCGAGCATTTTCCCATTTTATTTATTTATTTTATTATATTCGGAACACCAACAGCTACATCAAACAAATAATAGATTACATAAATTATATCTACTTAGCTATTTATAGGTATTCGCATATGAAAATGTGTCATTGTTGCCATGTGTCTCCTTATACAAGCAGAACCGTGTCATCTGGATATGTAATAATTTTGCAATTTGGTATAGTTATTTGACATAGACTATTAATATATATTAAAAACAAAGTTGGACCGAGGAGTTTTTTAAAATTTTACAAAATATCATCTAAATCTAGATAAAACAAATATTATGACAGTCGTTCAAGCACCCAATGTCATTGCTAGAACAGGCCAAAACAAAGATGGACAAAGTGTTTTTACAGAAAGAGGTCAGTTGTTAACCATGTGTGCTATGGTAAATTTTAATGCTCTTGGGAATACCATCCCTCCAGTTTTTAATTTTCTAAGAGCTAGGTTTCATGATTCAACGTTTAATGGTGGTTGGGTTTGCAAATAGTCCTACAAGTGGTCAGATGACGGGAGCTTTCCCAACTAACATTAGGCGCTAATATAAGAGTTAGAACAGATATATAAAAGAGCTAAACAGATTCTAAGGTTATCAATAAGTGCTATCATATGGTAGTTATAGCGAGCTATAATTTTACTAGACCCCTGGAATGGGCACAAGTTCTTATGGCCTTAGGTTCCACTATGGCGATGTAATGGAGTTAAAGAACGAATTTAAGAGATATAGTAGAGCTATTGTGGAGGAACAGTAGCGCTGACTGAGACTTAAAGCGCTGTAAGAGTAGTATTTAAGTGACTAGTGACTCCTCAAGCGATATAGTAGAGCTACATGCTGCTTACTGACACTTTAAGCGCTACAAAGAGAGCAAATGTATGAATATAAACTCTGTAAGGGTTATAGTAGATCTATGATGTATCTTACTTACTGTTTGAGCGGTAAGTGGGTGGCAATAGGGTAAATTGTAACGCCTTGAGTTGCAGTACAGATCTACAATAGGAAATTTTAGCGTCTAAGCCTAGCTTTTTTTTCGTAGCGTTAAGGGTTCGTGTTTTTTATAACATTGGTAAATTAATTATGATATTCCCTTATCGAAAACCATACATTTGTGTTTACAAAATTAAATGGCGGAGTTAGTGTTTAAATGTTAACTCATTGTCAGTGGAAACTGAGGCGGTTTTCTCATTGCGAAGGTAAGTAGACTGTAAATATGTGTATATATTATTAGCAAATAATTGAAAGGCCCCACTGTTTGTTGTGTATTTATCTAATAAAATGTTTTACTTCATATGGAGCAAAACAGTTATTTTTACTAATTCTGCAATAAAACTTTGCTTTGACTTAAAAGTGTTGTGCCTCTGGTATTAGAACGCTAGAAAAATAAATATGTTCATTATAATATGTTTTCGTTTTGTACGTTTTATTGTTTTTTATAACCTTCATAATCTAAAAATGGTGGGCCCATAAGTTTGGGGATCCGTAGTCATTTCCCAAAACCACTACCTAGCCAACGCACGACTAGAATACGTATCTCCTAGCTGAATGAGTGCTACATTGTTGTTATTGTTTGATTTGCCAAATTAAAAAGATTTGTAATTTGAGTACCAACACGTCCCTGTTTATCTACAAATTTAAATACTGTGCTAATTCTGCAGTTAAGGCCTTTGAATATTTGTAGCATTTTTTTAATGCGTCGATTGTCTTTACTGTATACGTGACTAATTACCTACATTATTCGGCAGATCAGTTGATCGCGTTTCACGTAGGTACTTACACAGCGAGAGCGAGCCCGCGCGCAAACTACGAACCATTCAGTCTCTGCTCTCCACTAAGTTCGACGTGACGTGTGTTGTTTTTTGCGCTGTTCTTGGACACCGCGCGACAGATGTGTTGTACCTACCTTTGTTTACTTAAGTAGCTTCGATATCACTGGTTACAGTGTTGTTAAAATAAATAGGAGTACAAGACGACTTAAACATTAAGTACTACATTTTTTAAACTTAATTCTGTTCACTAGACAATAATTGTATTTCTATTTCAGAATGCCTTTCAAAATAGTAAGAACATTAGAGAAAGGAAAATACAGCCACTGGATTGTTCCTTCTACGTGGGAATCAAATAACATTGTGAAATGGCCTAAAAGAAACGTTTCAAAACTTGTTAAATGTGATGATTACTTACCAGACCCGGATTGGCGACAAATAAAGTGCCAAGTAAAACGTTACAATATTCCAACGTCCTTATAACGCAGAACCGGAACTCGATAAATTATTGGTATACCTCCACTTGCCAGAATTTCATTTGCCTGAATTTTATTTGCTATAATAGTCACCAGACATATTATTGTTTCTCATAATTTTATATGTCATACTCATTGTTTACTATATTAGTCACGTGCTAGAAACTTTGTTTCCCATAAAGTTACTTTCCATAACATCATTTGTTATAATCATTGTTTCCCATAAAATCAATTTCCATAACATCGTTTGTTAAACTAAACAGTCAATAGGTTTAGGTTTGGTTTGGTTAGGTTAGGTTAGGTTAGAACATGAAAGAAAGCCTTAGGTTTAAATTATCGGTTATATTGAGCTTCACACCACATTTTTGTTTTAAATACACAGTTGTTTTAAATAACTGACAAACATTATTTGTATCCATTTTGAACACAAATTCAACAGCGAACAAATTGTACACGCAGATAAACTATTGTCAATAAATATTGCCTACAGATGATTTGCCTACCCACCAATGTATTTAGAATAATTTTAAATAATTTTAGAGCACCTTTAGAATTTTATGAGCAAATGCATAGCTTAGATATAAGTATTCGAAATTAAGTATGGCGTTGAAATATTCTGTTAAATAATATTATTGCAATTAATAAAATGGATAACAATACGTATGGCACTTGTATCATTATGGCATCTAATGTTCGAGCAAATAAGAGTATGTCAAATATCTTTTATGGTAAACAAAACATTCGGGCAATTGAAATTCGGGCAAATGAAATTCGGGCCTATGAATATTATGGTATATTTTTCGGGCAAACAACAGATAACCTAAATTATTATGTGTAACAGACACTGACTTTTTTTTTCCCCCGGACCTCTGAGGAGTTCAGACGCATTTAAAACTAAAACCCTCGTTGCTTTGAAATAATATTCTAAAGTTATTTTTGACAAAACAATTCGCGCGAAATAATAGGAGTGCATACACAGTGAAGTGTTAAAACTGCGCGCGCGCTCCTGGTACGTTCCTACGACGCACTGAGTCACCGGTACTAAGCCACCGCCCACCGTACCGTACTGCCCGCCCCGAAAGGCGTTGACATCACCCGGTTACTACTGTGCGTACATCGCCAGCCTTACGCAGCGTCCGGTGAGTTCTTCGTGAGTCATCAACATTTCTTATCTCCTAGTACAATGCCGCTTGGTAGATCGCCACTACGCTCCGCTTATGACTCAGCGCCGGACTTAATGACAGACGAGGAATCGTCGTCAACTATTACAAACCGTTTAAAGCGTAGGCGACAAGAGGTGAACATCAGTGATTTTATGGAAGAAGTTCAGGAATCTTTAAAACAAATGAAGCAACAACATGACGCTAAACTTGATTCATTAATGACCACAATTACGCAAATTAAGGAGCAAAATGATGAAATTCGTCTGTCTGTCGAATTCATGTCCACCAAATATGAAGAGGTCAGAATTAAATTGGATGAAATGGAATCGGAGCGAAAAAATAATTTTAACTATATAAAACAATTGGAACAAAAAATTGAAACTCTTGAACGCGGGTCCAGGTCTACAAGTATTGAGTTACGCAATATTCCGCATACGGAATCGGAAACAAAGGAGAACCTCATTCAAATAATTAAAGAAGTGGGTTTGGTCATAAATACACCTATTCAGACAACCGACATTAAGGACATTTTTCGTGTTAAATCAGGATCTTCCCAAAACAAACCCATAATAGCTGAATTTACATCAGTGCTGACAAAAGAAAAGGTTCTTACTTCCTTAAAAGTTTTCAAAAAACAAAATAAGGAACTTAACACGTCTACGATTAAAATCAAGGGCAAAATTCAGCCTATTTACATATCCGAGAACCTCACATCTATGACCAAGAGATTATTTTATTTAGCACGAGACTACGCAAAAACGAATAGCTATAAATTTTGCTGGTCAAATCATGGAATAGTTTATTTGAGAAAAAAAGAATGATCCCCTGCCTTGCGTATCACCAAGGAAACGGATTTTGATAAACTGGAATCCAACAAGTGACTAGGTTTGAAAAGAGAAAATTATGATTTTTTATACTACTTTTACCTTAAACTTATATTTTTGTTCCTACTTGAAATTATTTTTAGTTGTAAAATCACACTCACACTTTGTTCAATAATTCGACATTGCGCCCCTGAAACATCTTTAAACAACTCATTACACAATATTTTACAATGTTTTATTTACAATGATTTACAATATTTTACACAGCAAAATATATTTATAGTGCTAACTTACAAATCTTCTTTAAACTACACAACACCGATTCATTACAAACACAAAATATATATAATATATTATCAACATTATCAAGTCACACAGCTGAGCTACACTTTAACATTAAAACACAATACACCGATTATATTTAGATACAAGATATACATTAATATACAATACTATTATTATCACCATCGTCACAGCCGCATGATGCCCTCTGCTGTACCTAGGCCTCTACGGGATGCATTTGGTATAATAAATAAGAAACACAATGCCTCGAGCTTTTTTACTGTTCACGTAGTGATTCTACGGTTTACTATTATAGACAGACAAAATATAGATGAACAACACGCAATAATCCTCATGTCAGAAATTGTTCATTTCCTTATATCAACGTTTATTTTTATCGCAGGTAACTCATTTAATTTGAACCCTGATACCTATTATATTAATTATGGATGATATTTTATTATTTAAAGATATCGAGAGTACAGGTGATGTCAGGTGCAGTTTCGTTTGTGATCCAAGTAACTATAAGTCTTATTTTAATGTTACCGGTATAGATAGAACTCTTTCAGTTATTTGTGTAAACATACGTAGTATCAACTGTAATTTAGACAGGTTTCTAATTTTTTTATCACAGTTAGATGTAGCTATAGACGTTTTAGTGTTTACTGAATGCTGGATAAATGAAGAGTCTAACATACCTGCGATTACTAACTATGAGGCTTTTTGTACAAATCGGACGCTAAATCAGAATGACGGTGTAATTATATATGTTACCAGCGGTATTGGTAATGTAGAAGTCTTTCAACCGGACATCAGGGACGGCACCTGTCTTGTAGTTAACATTGATCGTAAATACTCAATCGTAGGTACCTATAGACCACCTAGTTTTAAAAATGCAAGTGCTTATTTGAACTCTATTGATTGTTTGCTAAGAGACTTAAATACTAAGCACATTGTTTTCACAGGAGATGTCAATCTTGACATTATATCAAATGCTCCTACAGGCTTTACTACAGATTATCTTAACCTTATAGCTTCAAATGGTTTTCGAGTTGGAATCACCAAACCGACAAGGAATAAGGCCTGTCTGGATCATATTATGGTCAAAACATGTTATCAGGCTCAAACTTTTGTATTTGAACATTTCACGGACCACTCACCTATTCTTATATGTTTGAGTGTACCACCTATAAAGAAATATCCGAAAAAAGAATGTCTCTCAAAATCTATGGTGAATTTTGATAAAATGAAAGAAAGCCTTAAATCTATAGACTGGTCTGATTTCTTTTGCTTGCAATCAGCCAACGATGCGGCACAACACTTAGTTACACTGTTGCAGGAAATAATCAAAAATAATACAGAAATTACAATTATTCCCAATAGAAAACGACCCTTAAAGCCTTGGATTACCACAAGTGTTGTAAAGTCAATAAGAAAACGCAACCTTTTACACAAAAAAATTAAAAACAATAAGTATGACGAAGAGCTTAAAAATTACTATATACAATATAGAAACATTTGTAACAAGATTATAAAATCACTTAAGTACAATTATTATCAATCTCAACTTACTAAAAACTTAGGAAATAACAAAGAAACCTGGAAAACTATTAAAGAAATGTGTAATCTTAACAAAACAAAATCGAAATGCTTGGAACTATTAAATAGCAGTAAGAATCCGATAGAATCTCTTAATGTTGTAAATAAGTATTTCACCTCAATTGGACAAACACTAGCTAACGATACTCTTAAAAATTTAAATAAAAGTGAAGTTGAGTTAACAAAAAAATCAACTAATGATATTAGTCCCATTAACTCAATGCTACTATTACCAACAGACCCGGTGGAAGTGAGAGGTGTGATATTTAAACTTAAGACCAACAGTGCCGCAGGATACGATCAAATTTCTACAAAAATTATAAAACAATACCACCAATACCTATCAGAGCCAATATCGCACCTCTGCAATATTAGCTTTTCGTCAGGTGTTTTCCCCGAGATTTTTAAAAAAGCCACTGTGTCGCCTATCTATAAGTCCGGTGATAAAACTATTGCATCTAATTACCGACCCATATCCTTGCTGTGTGTACTATCAAAAATCCTGGAAAAGCTTGTGAATAAGAGACTTATCAACTACCTAGAATCCAATAAGCTTCTTTCCATCAACCAATTTGGCTTTAGAAGAGGGAAATCAACAGAAGACTGCATAATAAAGGTAACATCACAAATAAATAGGTACGTAGATGCAGGGTACAAATGTATAGGTGTTTTTATTGACCTGCAAAAAGCCTTTGACACAGTTTCCACTTCGATTCTCTTGCGAAGATTAGAGAATATGGGAATAAGAGGTATCACTCAGCAATGGTTTCAAAGTTATTTATGTAATAGAAAGCAATGCATTAGGGTTGATGGGATTGTGAGTGATGATATGATATGTACATATGGAGTTCCACAGGGAAGCACTTTAGGGCCAACTCTATTCTTAACCTATGTAAATGATCTAAGTGACATTGATTTAGACGCCGCCAATGTCACTATGTACGCTGATGACACTGTCATATTGTTTAGTGCAAAGTCCTGGGATATGGTTAAAAGGGTGGCCGAGGCGGGTCTTGCCAAAATTTCACACTGGCTTGAAAATAGTTTGCTATCACTCAATACCTCAAAAACTCAAGTGATTTGTTTTAGTAAGACTCTGGCTGGTCAACCCAGAGACAGATTCCAACTTAAAATCCACACAACTCCATGTAACACACTTACTGAAATTCCAGCATCGTGCAGCTGCTCTCATGTTATGAAAACTGGCACAATAAGATATTTGGGAATTGTAATTGACGAAAGGCTTCAATGGAAACATCATATAACAACTGTTGGTAAGAGAATAAGAAAACTTGTGTATATATTTCAGATGTTGCGATGTGTAGCAAATCCAAAGTTACTGTTGCAAACTTATAGGGCACTATGTGAATCAGTGATCGCTTATGGTATCTGTGCGTGGGGAGGCGCGTGTAAAACAATTCTACTGGAAGCAGAACGAGCCCAGCGTTGCATTCTAAAGGTTATGATGTCACTTCCCTACCGCTATTCAACAACACTGGTGTACGATAAAGCCCAGGTGCTGAGTGTGAGAAAACTGTTTATATACCAATGCATTCGAAGGTACCATCGAGTATCTGTGCCTGACATCAAAATTTCTAAAAAAAGAGTTTTCAGATATCCGACTCCTAGAACTCGTAGCGCCTTTGCAAAAAGACAATACGACTATCTTGCCCCACATTTGTACAATAAGTTACACAAAATTAGTAACTATTTACATACTTGCAGCAACCACCAAATAAAAGCTAAGATCAAGGAGTGGCTTAAGCTATTTGACTATAACAGTACAGAATCTCTTATGCTGTAGACAATTAGTACATTACATATTTATTTATCAATCAGAATCTATATATTTAACATATAAACACTTACACATACACACACACGCACCCACACACACACACACACACACACACACACACACACACACACACACACACACACACACACACACACACACACACACACACACACACACACACACACACACACACACACACACACACACACACACATACGCACATTCCAAGGTAGTAATCAATAAAAAAAACATGTATTAATTTTGATTGTTAACATTAACCTTTTGTATAGTAATATTTAAGGGAAAAAAACTGACTCCTGAAACACAGTTATACTAGCTCGGGAGTCAGTGCAACATTGTACTGTAGAAAAGGCTTTATAAAATAAATAAATTATTATTACTGATGAAGATCAAATAACTGACAAAATGACAAAGGCCAACCAACAAGAAGTAAACTTGAATGCACTAGTGGAACAATAATTGGTATGTATTTACTTTAGATTTTCAATTTAGACGCTTTCAATAATAAATTTCTAAAAGATGTTACAAAAATAACGAATGGATTGGAACGGATGGGAACGGATCTCTTCGGATTTATACTTACGAATAGGCAACATTTTTTGCAATACAAAGGGTACTTTGGCTTTTTTTTGCAATACAAAGGGTGCTCTTGTTTTTTTTGCAGACTACTAACCAATACGAACCACTCGTGATTTCTGTACCCAATAAGCCCAACGCGTCTTCTTCTGAATTTACAACATCCGATCAACAACAACCAAGCGTACTTGTGGAACAAGTGGTATGTATTATTATTTTCAGGAAATCAAGCTCACATTTTTGATAAATAAATATTGTTTTTTTTTTGTTTAAAAACGCTTTACGAGCGTTAACTACGCTAGTAAAGCGTGATCCGAATAGATTCTCTTCGAATTTATAGTGACAAATGAAAGATGTTCAACGTTTTTAAAGCAATTATTGCATTAAAACCTTTCTTACTATGAAGAAATTTGAGATTTCTTTACGATTGTGTACCCACCTTTTGTGTTTTATTTTTCAGACTACCCAATACAAGTCACCCGTGATTTCTGTACCCGATGAGTCCAGCGAGTCTGCCTCATAAATAGTTTTGACTTCAGATAACCAAATTCTGGGTATACCTACAAATACCTATTGTGAGCTTGCTGAAAACCAAGAGCATTTTATAGACAAAACACAAGACAATAGTGATTTCAAAAAAATATTAGACAATATAAATCTCGTATTTAAAAACCAAGATAAAAAGATGGATACAATATTGGAAAATCAAAAAAATATATATATGCACAAGATGGCTTGCATTTCTGTTCAAGTTGATAATATGCAGTTACAACTCGGTAACTTTAATGAAGAAGCTGTTGTTCCCTTGGGGGCATCTAAAAACCAGGTTGAGAACATGCGATTCAGTTTTTCTGCAATTAAAACTGTTGAAGATTTAAGCAAAATCAATGATTTACTTTCTGATCAAACTGCTAGAAAACAACTGATACAAACTTTTTCGGTTATTTGTTCTGGTGGAAAAGGAATAAAATGTGCCTACAAACTTATAGATATAATATTTTCGCGTGATTTTTTGTGTCAGTGTTCTTGGAGTGGCAGTAGTCGTTCTGATGGCATTAAAAATAGTTTAAAATGCTATAAAAATATTGTTTCGTTTTATTGGGAGATAATTTTCAGTTGGGACCAGACCTTTACTTTACAAAACAATGACCTTTTTTTCAAAAGCATTTTGAAGAATGCCAACAAAAGAAAAAATGCTAAACAAGAAAGGTCATCTACAACACGAAAACGAGCCAAAATTGAAAAGTATAAAAGTAGCACAGAGCCTAATAATGAAAATAGTGTGGGAAATATTGAACAAGACAAAAAAGAATAATAATATAGCATCCGCGGAAACTCCTGGCAATATTGTTGAAAATCAACCCAGCGATATACATGGAATCAAAAGTGATTCCACAGTACAAGCCCCAGGTAACGATTCAATCGAAGTCGAAGTCCCTATGCTAATTTTTTTATTCATTTATATTTACTAAGGTTTTGTTTATTGCCATAACTCATTCAATATTAGGAATACACAATAACCAACATAATTTAATATTTTTCTTTAATTTAGGAGTATATTTTTATGACATTATCTTATGAGGTACCTAGCCTACCCATTTGAAAGTTTGATAATTGTTTTGTAAGGGTTAATTATTGTGTTAATTATTTTATAAGTTTATAAGTATTTTAGTTACCAAAGCCAAATTAATAGTACGAGTAGATCATGCACTAAGGAGATAAAGCATAATCAACACAATGTAGAATCAACAGTTGCCCATTTCGGACGTATAATATACATTTTCTTTTTTTTTTGTTCTGGCTATGGTGGCCAGTCCGATTTGGGAATAAACTTTCTCGTGTTTATACGAGTTTTAATGTTTTAAATTCAATTCACATTGTACCCCATGGAACTTTCATACAACGTTATCTCCCTTGGGAGATAATGTCTAGCTTAACGTTGAGATATGTAATTGGATATTGTCGAACAGGCGGTATGCAAAATATAATTGTTTACTTTAAACTAATTGTTGCCACAACCCTAGATGAAACATCACTGTCAAATAGCAGCTATTTAGGAACTTGGCATATTAAGGATTTAAAATTGGTCGGTCTGAATAAATAAATAAATATAAAGAAGGTGTTTTGTTTTAGAAATGTAACTATACTGTGTAAATTTATGGTGCCAGTTTTAATAATTTAACAGTTAACTTAGTATGACTTGTGTTGCGTCGTTATTTTTTTTAAATATTTAATATCACCTAATGTAATTTATAAACTTTAGTAAGTACGGATTTTATTCTAAAAGATAATAAAATCCTTGGAGAAGCGAGGGGGGTGGGTAATGTAACGTTATCGTTACACGTTTACATTTAATTAGCAAAAAACTATTAAAATATATATATTTCTTTACTTATTTAACGAATTAATTAAACTATAACTTAAATCTAATTTACTTCAATATGTATCATTATTAAAACAACGAACTATTATCAACATTATTGACATTATTTCGTAATTGCTATTGGTTCACCTATAAGCAGCGCGGTAAAGTGATTGCTTTTCAATCCTTTGTTCTCAAATATCGTACGACATCGTATGATGATATCGGATGATGTTTGCGGGGGGACCTTCCCTCTCTTGCGACCGGTCGCGAGCTGCGCGAGCGCTAGCACTCGGCAGTCACCGGTCACCAGACTGATTCAGTAGCTTATAAGCACGGACGTGTCGCTCTCTGCGCCTCCGTACTCCATTTCGTACGTCTTACGAGATTTGTATTGATAAATTTATAATCTATCCTGCATATTTTAAACAGTAATAATATTATAAAGTGTAAGGAATCCATCCCCGATAGGGGAACTTGCCTCGGACCGAACATACTTCGGGATATTGACATCAGCGTGTCCACTTACGGGCTCCCCCTGGACCGCCGTGTCACCCCACACCTACGGCTGCTAGCTGCGTTCTCCATCTTCGGCCGCTCTGTCAGGGAAGTCCGGAACCGAAAGCAAATTGTCAGTCGGGCCTTCGCCCACCCCCTTGTGTAATTTATTCAATAAATACATCTTACTTATCGTGTACGCTTGGTGTTGGTCATTTTTACCTACCCCACCGCGACAATACTAATATCTTTTCTCATTGTTTATTAAAATATTTACTGTTTATAAATATATAAGAACCTAAACATCTGTATACATAAGACTTTTTCCTATTTATAGCAGATAAAAGCACTTATATATTTTTGATACCAAAATTATTTTCTTTTGTTAAGTACAATTATCAATAAGTATTTTAGTTTATATATAGATACGTTTATTGAAGGACCGAATTATGATGCAAATGCTCTTTTTCTTAGGCTTATTTCAACAATGAATATATTATTTTATTACCTGACCATTAAACATATTATACGTTCTTGTTAAAAGGTAAAAGTACTTTAATTATAATGTAAATTTATTTATTTAATTATTTATTATCTTATTAATAGTATTTTCGTATTAAAATTGTTAATTTTAGAATGATAAGTTGATTTTACACGAGAAATAAAAAAATGGACATACATTAATTGCGTTTTGTTCAAAATGTTACACAGTGTGAAGGAGAGGAAAGTAAAGAGAAAATTCAAGGTCAATACACACAAGTTTAAATTGGACATCTCCTGGTGATATCACTATTTCTTCTCGATTTTCAGCCTCCTTTGCGACTACAAACATATTCAAGTATGATGATTTAATATGTCAAGTTTGTTCCTTAATCTATAGCCATGAATATGCACAACATTAGATTCATGTAATTGCTTATACTCTCTTATTTCCACAATGTCGCTGTCATTCGTCATGCAGTATCTGTCCTGAGGTGTAGGTGATAATACATAAGTATTACAATGAAGCTTTGTACGATATTGACTCTGAGATACAAAAGGCTCCGTAAGCTCAGATCTTTTTAGTGTAAATTAGGAGAATCAACCATTCTTTTCTCGGTGATTCTTTTCGCTACCTGTCTGTATCAAAGGTTTATTGCCCTGCTTCAGCATATTTTTAATTGTGTATAATTTATTTTCGAATGGATAAGCGTTAAAAGTTAGCAGAGGCCCAAATTTTTCCTCTTCATCTACCACGTGCATTAAATTATGAACATTGCTGGTCGCATAGTCGATGCCATAATTTTTTTAAACTGTTCCACAAAACACTGAAACAGCTCTCTAGCTATTGGTAAAAACGTGCTATATTTACTTACTGAACATATCTTTGTCGCACAGAAAAACATTAGGAAATTTGGTACACATCTTCACGAAGGACATCAATCAGTACGATTATGCTCAGATAATGTAAAAAAGTCCTGAATTCTGAGCCGTTGTAGTACGCGAGGCAATCAAGTGTACGTATTGAGCGGTGTATTTCTGAAGGCATTCTAAATTTCATCAAGAATTCGTTTACTTTTATGATATCTCCTGCACATCATTTTGTAGTATAAATCCCAAAGTTTCCATTACGCCATCCAACTTATAGCCGTTTCATGACTCCTAGATCAATCAGATGTAGTGAATCTCCTACAGGAATGTCTTGAACCATGTCGATTGGTAATTCTAATAGTGGGGAATCAGTTTTGTGATGAGCTCCATATTTCTTAGCCCTAAAATCTTCATTATTTCTATCAGGAAACTTTCGAGAAGAATAAAACACTGTATAAGAACGGTGAGAGTATTCGCCCACAGTTGTGCATTTCAAACAACCATGCATTCCATTAAAGTTGCAGACACCTGAAACATTAGAAAACTTATGCATTTGTGTTTTGCATTGCTTTTGATTGTGTTTAACAATCGCCCAAAGAATTAAGTTAAGAAAACCGGTAGATAGATTTAACATAATACTAATTCACGCATTGAGTAAATTGTTACATACCATCTTAACAATTATAAACTTATCGATTTGAGCCATGTTACTAATAATTTGCCGACTGAACTTACTAACTCGTACTATGTACAAACCTTTACTGAAAGCTCGCGCTGGAGAATCACAGATGAAGCATCTGATTTTTACAGAAATGTGCAATTGTCTTCTATTTGCAGGCCCTCTTGTAAAATACATTTAGTCTCATTCACAAAATCTTCTAAATAAAGTTTCAAAGATTTTGGTTTTCCGATACCAAAATACACTCCAATCACAAAAGGATTTGCGTCGACTTGATGAATGTTTGCTAATATTGGCCAAAATTCTTTTTTAGAACTGTTGTGGATTGGTAATCCATCAATATTAAAATTCAAGAAAATAGTATTCGGTAACGCCTGGAAGAGCTTCTGGTCCATGAAAGCGTATATGAAAGGAGATCTTCCAATATCACTGAAACGCAAACTCGTTGACACTTGTATCCTGCCCGTACTTACTTACGGAGCGCAAACGTGGTCATTGACCGAAAGTCAAAAATCCAAACTCAAGGTTTGCCAAAGAGCTATGGAAAGGAGCGTGTTAGGTATTAAAAGGATTGATAAGGTCCGTAATACCACAATACGCTCCAGAACTGGCATAGCAGATGTAGGCAAAAAGACAGCAATGCTTAAGTGGGACTGGGCGGGGCATGTGTGTAGAATGCACCCGGATAGATGGGCTCAAATTGTCACGCGATGGATACCATCAGACGGCTACCGACAAAGGGGTAGACCTAAAAAGAGGTGGTGTGACGATTTGTCTAGCTTCGCGAGAGATTGGGAGTCATTGGCCGCTGACAGAGACCAGTGGAAAGCGTTTGGGGAGACCTTTGCCCAGCAGTGGGATGATGTAGGTTAAATATAAATATAAATAAGTATTCGGTAAGTTACTTACAACTTCCTTAAATTACATTTTAAAGGCTCAGAAATTCCATTATGCTAATATTCGCCATCTTCATCTAATTTTTTTATTAAAATATTTTTTGGTGTTTGTAAAAGAGTTCGAGGATCTTTTGGTAGAATCGTGCCAAATCTGTCATTTAAGATCAACAGCAAATCTTTCATTAGCAGTTTGTGTAATATTTTTTTCAATCGCCCATGCCCTCAATTTTTCACTAAAATGAAGATTCTTAATATATTATTCACTCGAATTATTCATCTATTGTTTGCCCGAAAAATATATGCCATAATATTCATATGCCCGAATTTCAATTGCCCGAATGTTTTGTTTACCATAAAAGATATTTGACATACTCTTATTTGCCCGAACATTAGATGCCATAATGATACGAGTGCCATACGTATTGTTATCCATTTTATGAATTGCAATAATATTATTTAACAGAATATTTCAACGCCATACTTAATTTCGAATACTTATATCTAAGCTATGCATTTGCTCATGAAATTCCTAAAGGTGCTCTAAAATTATTTAAAAACTTATTCTAAATACATTGGTGGGTAGGCAAATCATTTGTAGGCAATATTTATTGACAATAGTTTATCTGCGTGTACAATTTGTTCGCTGTTGAATTTGTGTTCAAAATTGATACAAATAATGTTTGTCAGTTATTTAAAACAACAAAAGGTGGTGTGAAGCTCAATATAACCGATAATTTAAACCTAAGGCTTTCTGGCACTTCGCCGGCCGCTGCCGCGGCACGCTCGCTTCGCTCGCTCAGCTCGTGCGTTGTCGTTCATGTTCTAACCTAACCAAACCAAACCATATTCCAATCATAAGACATCTCCTACTGAGTGAAATCAGAAGGCGTTAATAAAGTAGTTTTTGCCAACATTACTTTCCTGCGACGTTTGCCAACGTCGTGGGTCAATCTTGTGAGTGGTTGCCACTGCTTATAAATCTCGACTCATCGTTTGCTAACGATGGGTGTTATCAGCAAATTTCGTGTTTACCCGCGGTTCGAGACCATCGAATGCGGTTATTTCTGCATTGTCAAGGGAAGAGTTTACATCAAAGATGGATATCGCTACTTGCAATATTTTATTGATCAGAACATTTCTTGTGCAGATCTTATGTACATAGCGTTAAGATTAGGTAAGTATCCATTAATTAATACGGTAATTAGGTTATTAAAAAATTTATATAGATATGACACTAAGGTTAGAATGCCCCTCGTTCGACCGCAGAGCGTTGTGCATGTTAATAATAAATCGCGTTTTACGAATTTAGAGGAATTTGAAAAAATATATAAATACTCCAGATATTATATCGGTGGTACGTTCGGAGCGGAATTGACACCGGAAGTGTCCGCTTTAGTATGTAGGCAGGTAGGTATTGAATACGATGAAGCGGTGGGTAGGATTCTTAAAGCGGATATAGACCAACTGGATTCGGTCGTCAGATCCGCACTGCGTAATTTGGCCTTAAATAAAGCGCAACAAATGCTTGACCCTAAAACAAAATTGGACAGACTTGTAATACCACATCGATTGACCGGCGGTGAAGAGACCGCATTGATAGAGATGTTTCCTGAGTTAGAGCTTAAATTTGAGGGAAGGGTTTTTCATCCACATGCCTTCGCTGCCGCGTCTCGGCAAATAGAAGAGCAGTTAAATATTATGCATCTCGGGATAGATGTGAATCGCGGTGTAGTACCGGAAGGTTACGATGTTCTCATCAAGGACTCGGGCGGTGATCCGGTTAAAGCGGTAATGCGCGGTAGATCTTATATGCACACGTGTGCCCCAAAATTAACTTTAGCGGATCAACATCGTGAGGCAAAACGTTCTCATGATTTGGCTAGTATGACAAAAATGACACGCCTTCAGCGTCAAGCAGTAAATAAAATGAATGAAGACTTAAGAAACGGTACTAGATTTTTCTCCTGTGATAGACCGTCTGAATATTGTGATATTAAAGCACCATATATGTTATTTTTGCATTCAACGTACGACTGAACTGCCACCCAGATCGCTGACGCCATGAGATCGGCCAATGCTTGTAGGGCCGCAGGTTCCTTCATCTTCAAAACGGCAATGATAGTTGAGAAGGTCGGGGAAATAGAACATCTCAACGCATATTACGAAATTAAACGAGATTCTTCAGGCGAACAGTGTATACATTTAAGTTTCCGTCATGATAGTTCACTAGATTTCGTTCATAAACTTTCAACGTATGTTCAATTGATGACTCATAAAGTCATCTTTGATACACATGGTCAGGCATATTTTTTGGACATTCAATCTATCAAAAATTCTATAGTCTTTTTCACTATCAACAGGGGTCTGTCGAAATCCGTCATACCTGGCTGCATAACTCATAAACTATGGTTTGAAACCGAGGACGTGTATCTCGTGCAAACCTACGACTGGGAAGCGGGTGGTTATGATTTGGATAGAAACAAAATGCGCGTTGTTAGATTTCTTGCCCTGACAAAATTAGTAAATGACACAATGAAACACGCTTTAGTTAGTTAATTTCCCTCCTAAAGGGTATGAAAGAATCCAGTCCGACGAAATCGAAATGACCGTTTGCGGGACCGACACTTCATCTGTGATGTCCGAACCAAAGCAGAACATTCAAAGTAAAAAGAGGAAACGTAGACGATCAAATAATAAGGTTGACAAAATTTTTAGTTATATTAAAAACGTATCAAAGAAATCTCTCAAGAGCTTGGTGTCGAGCACAGCCACGACTGCAAGTGAGTTTGGTAGTGTAGGTCTCAACGTATTAGACGTAGTAGTACCGGTGGTCGATGATATTAGTGCAGAGGATTTTCAATTCAAACTCAAGCGTGTAGTGCGTAGGATAGCAGGTACGAAAAAGAAAAGTCGCAAAGTAGTGTTGGAGCCTTCTCCAGATTTCGGTAAACCTCCGCTATATAAACGATTGGTCACCAATAAAGCTTTAGAAAATTCAGACAAGGAAAGGAAATTAGTATTCGATTATGAGAATTTGGGAGAAGGGCCTTCTGCCTATGCGGAGAAAACATTTGTCGAGGTTGCTAACATGTATGACATGAATGTCATCGACAAGTGTTTGTTTGGTAATAATAAGAAGAAAGAAAATTCTTTGAATACGATCGTCGAAGAAAATGGTGAAGATACCATCAGCATTAAGTCTACTTCTTCTTATAATAGTTTGCTCTCCGATAGCAATGTCGATGAATTTTTTTAAAAATATCTAAAACTGCCAAAGAACCCGACATGTTTACTATCAGGTGAATCAGGGAAAACGCATGTGACAGATGATGACATCGTGGGTACGCACGTTAACGTAGAGATTTCGGACGCAGACAATATTGAAATCGTAGATAATGTTTTAAACGTAAGATATGAAGACGTCTTTTTCTTCAAGACTGTCTTCAATTCTATCATTAGTGCTCTTCCAGCAAATACGTACTTGGCCATAAATTTAAGTAACATCGGAGAATTACCAGTTGTACGGTCGCACATTAAGTATATGATAGGTTCTACGGAGTGCATGGGATCGGTTGGTAGATTGGTTGTGCATGTTCGCGGAGATTTCTTAGATGACGTGAGGTCTCTACAGACAGTAATCAATGAGCCTAAAGCCGACCCAAGTTATAATGACTTTTGGCTTCCTGTGCAACACGCGACTTATCCCAGTGCAACTTTTAACCCAATTCGCAAACCGGAAGAAACGGGGAACGATAGTGCTGTTAATGCCATCTACGATATTTTAGAAGTATGGAAATGTACCATCGAAACAGCAAGACATAATTATTCCAATATATACACTAGATTAACGTTCCCTTTGACAGAGAATATTATCAGAGATCTATACTCAGCCTACATTTGATACCATTAGAGGGGGTAAGAGATACTCGAGTAGGGTAGATATAACGGCGTGTTCCGCGGACATTCTCGGCCGAATCGAAGCGTGGAAAGTGGACGAGTGTTACCAGCTCGGACCACAGGGCAATCCTGTTTGATATTAGACAAACAAATTCAATAGGCGTAGATATAAAACAAACCACAAGGCAATACAATACTAAAAAAGCAAGCTGGAGTCAGTTTCGTGAGAAACTGACTCCAGCTGAGAAATGCAGCACCGATTCGCCGAGAATAGGTCGTGGAACAATACATCAACGCCAAATCAGAGTATCTCTTGGAGGTGCAAATGGCTCAGACCGCCGGTTGGAAGGAGTTCTGCAAGAGACAGGACAGAGAGTCGATGTGGGACGGCATATACAGGGTAATTGGGCGCACAACGGATAGACGGGAGGACTTGCCCCTCGTTTATAATGGGGAGGTGCTGGAAGGAGCCAGGTCAGCTGACTTGTTAGCCGGGACCTTCTATCCGGAAGACAACCAGGAGGACGACAACGCGGACCATAAAGCAATGAGAGAGGTAGCCAACACAGTGAATAACGGTGGTGAACATGATGAATCATGCGACCCTCCGTTCACGGCGGAGGAGCTTAAATGGTCCGCGTCTAGTTTCAACCCGAAGAAGGCCCCGGGGTCGGATAGTCTGACGGCGGATATCTGTTGTGCGGCAATTACCCTAGACCCAGACTTATTCCTGTCTCTGATGAATAAATGCATGTCCCTCTCTCACTTTCCCACCAAGTGGAAGGAGGCGATCGTGGTGATCCTGCGGAAACCAGGCAAGAGCGACTATACTCTTCCCAAGTCGTACAGGCCGATTGGGCTTTTGCCTGTCCTTGGGAAGATCTTAGAGAAGATGCTCATCGGGCGCATAAGATGGCACATCCTGCCAACACTGTCCACCAGGCAGTATGGCTTCACCCCGCAACGGAGCACGGAGGATTCCCTCTATGTCTTGATAAAATATATTAGGCAAAAACTTGATGCAAAAAAGCTAATGGTGGTGGTATCTTTAAACATAGAGGGAGCTTTCGACAGCGCGTGGTGGCCAGCCATCAGATGCCGGCTCGAAGAAACAGGTTGCCCAACAAACCTGAGGAGAATTGTGGACAGCTACCTGAAGTGCAGGAGCGTGCGTCTGAGATACGCAGGCTCGGAGGTTCGCAGGACCACCGCGAAAGGGTGCGTTCAGGGTTCGATAGGGGGCCCAACATTTTGGAACCTTCTGTTGGACCCCCTGTTGAAGGATATTGAGAATGTAGACGTGCGATGTCAGGCGTTTGCTGATGATGTGGTTCTAGTCGTCTCCGGAGACAGCGGTAGTGAGGTACAGGAACGGGCCAATGCGGTTCTCGACCGTGTCCGGGCTTGGGGGATCAAAAATAAGCTGAAGTTCGCACCTCACAAAACAAGCGCGATGGTTGTAACAAGGAAGCTGAAATTTGACTGGTCATGGGCGGGGTGCGCATTGGTCTGTCGAAGGAGATGAAGTTGCTGGGCTTGACAACTCGGACTCTATCGTCAGTTGTCAAGGGCAGCAAAGGTGCAGTGGGGACTGTCCTCGGAGGTGATCAGGTCCATATATGTCTCTGTGGTGGAGCCGGTAATAATGTACGCGGCGAGTGCATGGGCACCGGCGGCCAAAAAGCTCGGAGTTAGGAAGCATCTTGATACCGTTCAGCGGGGCTTCGTGCAAAAGCTGATAAAGGCCTACAGGACGGTCTCCCTAAACTCGGCCCTTATACTCGCTGGGTTACTCCCCCTGGATCTGAGGATCCAGGAGGCAGCCGCTACTGGAAATAACAGCTCTGACCGATAATCAAAATTTGAAAGTATAATTCAAATCCCGGAAACATCAAGATCTGATCCTTCACAGCACATTCTTAATGATACCCAAAATATGCAGCTCAAAGAAAATACGGCATCACATGATTATCAGCCTCCTAGAAAGAGAAGGCAAATAATATCCAAAGAAAACAAGCTTTACGACAAAGAATATAAGTCATCAAGAACTTTTTTGTACTCTCTTAATACATTTTTTTAATATCAAGCCATAGTTTCCTACAGTATATTGGAGTCATAGAAAAATAAAAAAAGATAATAAAAGTTATGTATACTTCGGGACCTAAAACAAGTAATTTCTGGTGCAAAACCAACACAACCTTTCCAAGTGATTGATATGACAAGTGACTTCCACGTGACTTATATAGAACCATGGATAGAAATAAATGTACTGAAAAGAGGGAAATCAATTTCAGACCTAAAAAATGTGGAGTTACATCGACTTGTGGCTAGAAACTCTATAAGCAGAAAAAATAAGAAGGACTTAGGAAGTATGATCGAATACCTGTTAGAAAATTGGCAAAAAATCTACAGGGATTAATGTTACAATTACTTTTTTCAAAATATTGACACTTAGCCCCAACAATAATTAGACTGTTACTTAGCTCATATGTAACGCATTTCCTTTTTTTTTAAATTAGGCCAAATAAAACGTTTATGCGTTTTTATTCAATTTCCCAATAATTATATTTTGGTTCTTGGCCCATTTGTAAATGCCATGCCTTAATTGTGCAATTTGATTGAACATGCCATGCATGTTGGATGTCAGTAAGAAAAGAAACTACACGTAACCAATAACTGGATGAAAGGAGAACTAATGTAACAGTCCTATAGCAAATCCAGAAGATATAAATTTCACTCTGCTTCAGTTTTCTAATGAAGAATCACTTACGGATGATTTCATAATATGGTATTTACCACAATAATTAAGTACACCACAACAACCAGAACTTTTGGTTATTGGCCAACCTAATAATAATGACTCGGGTATGACAAACAAATTTCATAATTTATGAATGTGATACCATGAGAAATCTACACATAATCAGTGCATATGCAGTTTTGATCTCGAAAAGGTCTTAACAACACCTCATGGTCAAAGCGTTAACTTCTACTATACTCGAAAGCTTGCCTATTACAATGAAAGTATTTATTAGAGTTGATTGATACGGGGTTTATACCATGTACCTTAGTTTTTATGAGTTCCCGATATTTCGGCACTGTTGCAAGCGCCATGATCACGGGAGAACTGATGTCTATGCGGGTGGGTAGTTGTTAAGAGCAGACAAATCGGTCTACCCTCCGTCGGAGTCTTTTATTACACACGATACCGGTACCACTGTTTGAAAACTCACTATTACTACACTTCTGTTCTCGACACACAACACTTACAGTATCCAATCGAGATATAGCATTTTTTGAATTACTTCTGTTTCCGCAAATTTGAACCACTGGATTCCATACACTAGATAATTTAAAGCCATCTTCGCGATTGAAATTTTTGTGTTTGGTAATTTCAATCGCTTCTCTGACCATCCTTGGTATATAGTGGTGTTCTGTAGAAATTGGATGTTCTGTAGAAATTAGAACCAAGGATGGTCAGAGAAGCGATTGAAATTACCAAACACAAAAATTTCAATCGCGAAGATGGCTTTAAATTATCTAGTGTATGGAATCCAGTGGTTCAAATTTGCGGAAACAGAAGTAATTCAAAAAATGCTATATCTCGATTGGATACTGTAAGTGTTGTGTGTCGAGAACAGAAGTGTAGTAATAGTGAGTTTTCAAACAGTGGTACCGGTATCGTGTGTAATAAAAGACTCCGACGGAGGGTAGACCGATTTGTCTGCTCTTAACAACTACCCACCCGCATAGACATCAGTTCTCCCGTGATCATGGCGCTTGCAACAGTGCCGAAATATCGGGAACTCATAAAAACTAAGGTACATGGTATAAACCCCGTATCAATCAACTCTAGTAATAGTGACCATGGAAGTTTAAATCAAGAAAGTATTTATGAAAGCGGTACGAGATCTGCATTTTGTTATGTTTGGAACGAAACGGAGGCGAAAAGAGGATGTAATGAAATCTGTACCGTTATCTTTAAATACCTTAAAATGGTCGATGAGAGAAGGATTCAAAATGAAATTGCATTATACTGTGACAGTTGTGCAGGACAAAATAAAAATAAAGCCATGATTGTCATGCTGTATTATTTCATGCAACATCATGCGAGTTTTGTTGAATCGCTAACTATAAACTTTCTTATTCCTGGACATACCATGATGCCAGTAGACTCTGAGCACGCGACAATAGAAGGATTTGTACAGAAAAGAACCATTTACGCACCATCTGAATGGCAAACTTTGATTGGGAATGCTCGGACTAATCCCAAAAAATATGACACTATTCTTTTAAATAACAATGAAATTAAAGACTGGAATTCCTATGCATCAGCCTTCTTACCAAACAAAATTAAAATACAAACAAGGAAGCTGCGTAACGCTAGATTTGAAAAAGTGACAAGTTTTATCTTAAATACGACTATGATGGACCCGAACAAGCTATAGATGTGTCTCTTATATTGAGGTCTCGGCAGAATCAACAAGCTATTCGTGAACCTAAAACTGCTTACAGTGAAAAAATTCCCATTTCGAAGGCAAAATATGAATATCTAAAGAAAATGTGTGAAAAAGGTATCATACCAGAAGTATATGCGAAATAATATCTGGATTTGCCCTGCGATAGAAACACAAGAGATGTTTTACCTGAAACTGATGAAGACGACGAGTGATTTATGTCTCCTTTTGTATTTTAAATAAAGCTTATTCACTTTGACTTCCTGTTTATTTATTTATTAACTGTTTGTCCGTCTTTGTCTGTCATGGTATCTCGTAAAAAGCTAAAATTAACCTCATACAAACAATTTCTACTATCTCATTATCTTCTAAATATATAAAAATGAAAACTGATTTAATGACTGACTGACTGACAGACATATCAACGCACAGCCCAAACTACTGGGATTTAAAATCTGAAAATTTTCACCGTGCTTCCTTTTATAGTGTAGGTGAGCACTAAGAAAGGAATTTTGGAAATTCCGCCTCTAAGGGGGTAAAAAGGGCCCCATAAGTTTGTATGAAACTCCGTCAGTTTTGAAGCTAAGTCGATGAAAATTGGTATCCAGCTACCTGATTAAAAATTAAGAATGACGTCTTTCAGGATTTTTGAAAATTTAATCTTTAAGGGGATAAAAAATGGGGGCAAAGTTTGTTTGGTTCCGCGTCATATCCGTACTCTTTACATATTTGTACTCTCTGACTTTACTTAGTTTGTTATGACATTCAATGTGTCAATCAGAAAATAAATAGGTAATTTCTTACAAACAGAATGGTATTATTTTAGAATTTAATAATTGGCGCCGAAATGGATGAATTAACTGAATTAAAACGTGTAGAACTTTAATTAAAGGCTGCATTACAAAATTCGGCAGCCAGATACAAAACCTACGAGAAATTTCTGATTATGAATTAAAATTAGTGAGTGATCAGCTGGTGAAGTGATAAATGAACAAATTTACCAAGAATAATTTGGAAGAGATACGACTACAAATAATATTACTGATGACCCACAGTTGGAAACTGAGATTGAAGAAAAAAATTACCTTCAGCTTAAACTAAAACTGCAGAGTTTGAATTCGATAGCACGAAACAATTCCATGTATGCAGAAGGTACTGAGGAGCAAAGGTCGGTCACAAACAAATCTTAGGACATCTAAATTGAACTCGGTACCATTAGACAGAAACATTCAAAAAC
Organism: Anania crocealis; assembly: GCA_949315895.1. Classification (NCBI taxonomy): domain Eukaryota; kingdom Metazoa; phylum Arthropoda; class Insecta; order Lepidoptera; family Crambidae; genus Anania; species Anania crocealis. The sequence goes on from OX438871.1 coordinate 10,913,087, forward strand.
ATAATTAAACGGTTAGATACGTACTTAAAACTGAACAGATGTGATGATATCGATACAAGGAAATACACGTCAATCATACATCTTTGAGCCCAGAATTACATCAGAAAACGTATTATATTATATTTTTGTGCTCCACGGGATCCTTGTGAGTTAGAATTTGAAGAGTTGGATAAAATTCAGTTAGTAAATTATCAACAACTCAAAATTGGACAGATTACTAGAAGATTTAACGATGGTGTTTGACGGAACTCTTGTTTGAATATCAAACTACGAGTACAAAGCTCAATTAGTGCTTCAAGAAAATGTGACACCAATTTTCCTCTAGCCGCGAAGTATTCCATATGCCCTGAAGGACAAAGTTGACGAAGAAATATGGAGGCTATGTAACGAAAAGACAAAACTTGAAAATTCCTATTGGATGTCTTATCTATAAGTATATTGGTACATATTCAGAAAATAAATATCGGTACTTACCATAAGAATCGTATTATTTAGAACTTAATCATTTTTAGGGTTCCGTACCCAAAGGGTAAAAACGGAACCCTATTACTAAGACTTCGCTGTCTGTCCGTCTGTCCGTCTGCCTGTCACCAGGCTGTATCTCAAGAGCCGCGATAGCTAGACAGTTGAAACCTTCACAAATTATGTATTTTTGATACCGCAATAACAACAAATACTAAAAACAAAATAAAACAAATATTGAAGGGACAATAAAAATGGCGTTTGTTGTATGGGAATACAACAAGCGCGATTTTTTTGTCCTTTTTTGTTCGATATTAATAATAGCAACAGGTAGGCACTTGAAATATTCACAAAACACTCAGTTATATTTCTAACTTTAATAATCAATAATTAAATTAATATTTAAGGGAGGTCACCACACAAAAAAATCAATTTTTTGCTTATTTTTGCTTGATATCAATAAATGGTAACAGGTAGGCACTACATTAACTAAATTAATGTAGGTACTTAATGTTGTTTTCGTAGTCAATGGTACGGAACCCTTCGTGCGCGAGTCCGACTTGCACTTGGCCGATTTTTGCTTATACGGTAGAGACGAATGTCGGGAAATCGAAAAAAGTGTATAGAATTACACTGTTGTACCTTATGACATTATCAACTATATAGCATTACAAAAATAATTCCTAAACTGGGCATAGACCCGTATCTCAGGCAGGAAAAGGTAACAGGTGTGTTGCAACAACACTAAGCAGCTGACTGGTGGATTAAATCAATATAGACTGGTAGACCATTTGACAAGCTTCCATTTAGAAGATAATTTGATAAACTTCCATTTAGTAACGATTTATTTTTTCTAGGACGCACCGCTTTTGGGGGCCTGGCAAAGTTTGTTTAGTGAAACTGCCTTTTTAACGCATCCAAATTATCTTTTTATTTAATATCCTCCATATTAAAAAAAATACACTTTTAAAAAATGAAAATAAAACGTTGAAAAAAAAAAACACCTCACTTCATAATTCCGTGTTGTTTAACTTAGGAATAGCTACCACCACGCACCCACTATAATGACCAAGCAGCAGTAATTAATGTTTTGCTGACATCATTTGAAGCTGAAGAAATATAAAAAATTATAGACACAGTGGTCAGTACAGTCGAATCAGTTCTCTATCCTGTCAAGTTTCTGAACACTTTTTATCCTACTGATCATCCTCTACCATTCATGCCTCGAACCTACATCCCACATGAAAGTTTTGTGAAACTACGTCAGCTTTTTGGTATAAATTTTGTTATGTTGTTTATAAGGATTTTTTTATAATTAAATATTTGAGGGGGTGAAAAACGATTGAAAATTTTGTGGTTAATTATTTGTGTTTAACATCATGTTGAGGTGCTTGAAACTTCGTTTATCGATCATGAAGGGAGAATGACATAGGACTGGCTTTTTCAGAGCTCTACACCGATGCTGGTACTACACCGGTCTTCTATCCAAACGTAGTATGCAAGCAAATTGTCTTTGTAAAATCGCATTTTTAACGCTTATGGATCGAGAAAAATGGTAACCTTCTTGGTTGGAAATTAAGAATGTGGTTTTTTACACAGGGCCACTTCTTCCAGGGCTCTACGCCAGCGTTGATCATATTCGAATAAAGCCTTGCAAGCTGCTTTGAATGGTTTGTTGTACTACAGCGTTGACAGTTTTGAAAGTTTCAAATGATATTGTACTTCAGATTTCATGTAAATGCAAACAGATGTGGTGCGAGCTCGCTTGGACCACGGTTCGCTAGGAGAACTAACACCGGATCCCTGAACAGTTTAATTGGCCCCTTTCATCCAACTATTGTATCAACGGGCCCTGGTAAGTCGGCAACGACGTATCGGCTCCCACTAAGTGTCCACCACCAACTCGCCGGAGATGGGCACCTTCGGCACCGTAGGCAAAGGAAGTGGAGGAAAAGAGTGGAGAAGAGGGAGGTAGGTCGTGACGAAAACTTTGTAACAGATCAAAACCCACGCGTGCGAAGCCGCGGGCATCAGCTAGTATTTAAGAATTATCGTAATCGATATACTCATACCAGCTCTATCTAATAATGTTCATCAGTTTTAACGTAAGCGTGAAATGTTTTTGATTTTGAAGTACTGCGTCAAAACTTAACATTTAAATCAATAGGGAGTCGCCCATATATGATTTAGTTAAAATTTCAAGTTGATTCTGTTAATATTTTGAGAAATATTTAAAAAAAACCTTCTCCTGTAAAATATGCCAAATGGCGGTTACGATGTTGTTCCTGAAAAAGCTCGATATACATAATTTCACAGTTATAGATACGGGGGACGGCTGATAAGTTCTAAGACTAAGGTACTTGTAGGTACTAAAATCACTCGCGAAACTAGTCCATAGTTGAGTGACATCTAATTAGTATATATGAAAAGTTTTGTCTAATTAGGATTATCGTAGTCCGAGCAATTGATCTTTAAACATAAACATGTCTGAGTCATCGCTACATCTCAATCATGGGGACAGGACAGACAATAATGACTTGGGAATATTGAAAAGTCAGATAAGTCAAGTTTCTGAAATGCTGCAGAGAGTTCAGCAGTCTCATGATAATGACTAATCAATTATTCAACATAAAGTTTACATTATCTTGATTCTGAAATACTTTAATGATTATAGGTATAAGATGAGTTTCAATGACCAATGCTTGATTGATGCTGTCTCAACAATGAATCAAATGATCATAAAAAACATGGCAGAGAATGTTAAGTTTTTCTTTTTGTCGAGTCACCACAATAGGGTGAGAAGGGATATTGAGGATATTGGGTACTTGAAGAGTGTAGTGAAAAAGTCAGAGGGTGGGCTGTTGAAAGAACTTGCCGAATCAGGATTAATATTAAGGAATCAACAAGATGACAAAAAAGTTGTCAAATGTTGTACTTGGTGCATCCAGTGTGGCTGACTTTAATCATATCATCAATGTGAATGACTTCCCAATTCGAGTGCTTCTCTACCCTTTGCTGAACTGGCCAGAACCTTTAAGCATTTCAATATTTTCTTTGAAACCTTTAGGGTTGAATGGGAATTCCATGAATTATAAAATAGCTACTGGATTTGCTTGATGCTCTGGACTCCTAACTAGGAGGAACAAAAAGAAAGACTTGATCAAACAAGTCAATTTAATTTCCATTGAAAATAATAAATTTTGTAATATCAGTATATTAAGGCAGCATGCGAAAACAGAATTTATGGTAATTACTCTTGTGGAAATGACACTGTAAGATCATTACAAAAAGAAACTTCAGATCTGGACCCATCTATGTACCCAGCCAGTATGTTAAAATAATATGAAATACCAAGAAGGCAATCCATACAATGAGAATGAAATGTGCTAATACAAAGATTTTTTTTCAATGAAAACTTTATCTGATTATATAGGCTTTAATGCAAAACTGAAATACAGCTGAAACAAATGATTCAAGGTATAATCTTTAAAGTCTTTGAATATGTATGACAAGCTATTTTAAAACTTCATATGAAGGTGATTTGATTGAAATCAATCGTAATCAAACAGTAAGACGAAGCATAAAAGTCTTACAACCTCAATAAGTATCACTAAATTAATATTCAAAACATAAGTGATACCAATATGAAACCCAAAGTATATGAAACTATTTATGACATAACATTTTGATATTTCTTTACTACACATTTAAACAAAAGCGAGTCAGATTTGTGCTTTACTATGCAATGTTTTATATACTTGATGACATTTGTTACTGATTTTCTTTATAATTTTTTCACAAAAGTTATAGTTTCAGATTGTATAAAATAGCTGTAATTTAATGTTATAACATACATGAAGATGATTACGAATTTAAGACATTGTCTCAGGCTATTTAATTACTAAAACTTTCTTCAATTTCTCTGATATTATAATTGCAACTGAATTGCTAAAACAACAAGTATTTTAATAGCTAGCCAGAAATGTATGGCATTAAATTGTAACAGCTCGTACTTGCTTAAGCCTTGTAAAAATTACTGTACCTTGTAAAAATTTATTTAAAAAGAGGCTGACAATAGTGACCGAGTTTCTTGCGCTGCTTCTTCTCGGCACTAGCCCAGACTTGTTCCGAAGCAGTGGTAGGTTAAAATATTGGGAAGTGTAAAAGCGCCTCCTGGGGACACACACACACACATACCCATACTTATATATATACTTACTTCTTATCTATCACTTGTAACAGTGTAATAAAAATGAACATTGTATGTTTTTCCTAGAGGTGGGAACCTGGTGTCCTGATGAACAGGCATTTATATGCTTAGTTTAGGCACCAGTCTTCCACAAAGTGTATTATTTTACCTTTGTTAACACGATTATGTATCCATGTACTTGTATACTTTGTGGTAAGAAATAAAGCTTTTTATTATTATTATTATTATTATTTGCAGAAATAAAACTGATTTTAACTGATGATTTTAGAGTGGATCCCAATGACTGAAAAGAGGATAAATAATATGTTTACTCTACATATTTTAAGGACAGAAATTCCAACTCCCAGTACTACTCCATCAGGTTAAAGCAAGGCCTAAAGAAAGAACAGGACGACTCCACAAAAATCAGTGAGAAGAACTAAAGGATTGCAGGCAGAGCAAATTAGCTTTGAATAACATAAACAAGCACCTGCCACGGGAAATTCTACATTTAGACTAGACAGGAATTTTCCGAGCATAATTACGTGTATTATAACTGTTAAGGCTATTAAATTAAATGAGCTATAAACAAGCATCTCTTTAGATTACATATAAAAGATAGTCTTCTAGGTAGAGGATAATAGTAGGTACACTGTTAGAACATACGCACACAACAAAAAAAAGACACAAAACTCAGTCCAAACAAGAGGAAGGCACTGAGACATATACGAGGCCTGGTAAATTTTTAGGACTGACCTGAATGGTCGGAATAGCAAAATTTTAACTGCCTGTCCTACTAAGTAACTATACCTAAGGACAAAACCTTTTTAGCTATATATATCCTATTTCGACATTTTGAGGTGCTTAAAGGCCAAATTAAAAGCAAAATCTAATCCCTCATGAATTAAATTTCAAAGTAACTAGTCAAAATTAACAAAAATTGTGCTCCACAAACACTCCCGCCCCTAAGGATACCCTCTGACCCTTCAAACACATTTTAGTACAAAAAATGTTGGTTAATGCGACACAAAAAACACATCAGTCTATCTTAAATGCCTAAGAACCAAAAAGTTCTTTTGTATCCATCCATCAAAGGAGAGAAGAAAACCACTCCTGAACAAACAAACGACATCAAGATTCCATCAATAATAAACATAGAGCCACGCACGCCAATACCTACCACGACGTCAATGAGTAAAATGACTAACTTTCAATCGAAACAACTACAAAAATAATCACAGAAAGTAGAAACATGCTTAAATCATGCATAGGTTCACAGACTACATATTATATTTTAATTTTATCGTAGTGATGATTGTTTGATTACCTACCACCGGTACCGACCGTAACCCAAGTTCACCAACATTTAAGCAGCCGGTAAACAAAGAGTAACGATTAATTTGACACATCTACCATACAAAATATGTCAAATAATATTTTAAACGCTGTTTAAAAGCTGTTTAAACTTAAGGTGGCCATTGACGATCATTTTTTCGCGTCAGTTGAACTGACGTCGCTCCAAAATTTGATCTTGATAAAAATTTGAACTCGATTACCCCACTGACTGGCGTCAGTCCGGCCCTTCAGTTCTCGGCTGGCCGCGACCGCGGGCAGCCGGGCTGTTAGTACGGGTGTATTTATTTTGTATGCTTTTTACCCGACTATAACTCGACAAAATGCATCGATCTACATAAATTAACAGACTCAGTTGAATAATAATAACAATATATCGAAAAGAAAGCTGTTTAATACGCCGAGTAACATCATTCTTCCATAAGCTAATGGATTAGAGTTTAATTTCATTGCTTCTGTTGTACTACTTGTTTGACTCGCAAATTTAGGCTCTAATGCGTTTACTTAATGCTTGTCAACTTACTCAATAAACGTATAAATTTATGAAAAAGATTGGTTTTATGATATTTTTATTCATTGCGGACTAGCGTTTTAAACATTCATTAGGTAATTTTATCAATCGGTTAGATTTATGTATACGAATAAAAGTTTTAGTTGCGTTTCATTATCAACGGCTCGAATAAATATTGTTAATCGATAAGTATAATAATATTTATTGAATAAATGTTATATTTTTTTATTACTTACTTAAATTTAACTGATAATAGATATACTTTATTTGATATTTTAGCAACTTAATTGCAATTATGATATCAGTATAGTATAAACTTGAAACATTTTGTCGCGGGTTCGAGTCCCGCCTGAGACATAATTTTTCAAGTTTATACTAGTATGCTGATTATATTAGATATATTTACCATCTCTAGTATGTATGTATATACAGGGTGTAAAAAAAGGCTTAACGAAGCCGAATATCACATATTCTACTCATTTGTACGATAATTTTTATCAGGAAACCATACCTGGGAAATGAATAGTTCCTGAGATAATTAGGGTCAAAGTGAAAGTTTTTTTTCAAGATCTTTGCATGAAAATCTTCTATTTGTTGTAACAAAACTTTTTTCTCTAGAAACATTATGGAGACGGGGCGCGGGTCAATATCTTCTACCACGGAACAGGCCATACTTAACGTCATGCAGGCGAACCCACGATTGGGCGTGAGAACAGCAGCTAAGGTGCTAAGAAGCAGGCGAAGTCATCATGCAAGACACGTCGTATCACATTCGACTGTGCACAAGCTGTTAAAAAGAGACGGTCAAAAACCATACAGAATTCATAAAATTCATGCACTTGTGCCAGGTGACACCCAGCGTCGCATGGCGTATTGTAGATGGTTTTTGAGCCAGGATAGAGCCTTCGCGAGGAACGTCATTTTTACGGATGAGAGCACTTTCACTAACAATGGGATGTGGAACCGTCGAAATTCTCACTACTGGTGTGCTGAGAACCCCCATCAGACGCAGGAAACTGGCTTCCAGACAAGGTGGAAGCATAACGTTTGGGCCGGCATTGTACGGGACCAAATCCTGGGACCAGTTTTTTTACCAGCGCGAATGGATGGGGCAGCCTACTTACAGTTGATAAATAACGAATTGACGGAGGCTCTGGACGACATGCCACTAGCCCAGCTGCGAGAGACGTGGTTCCAGCACGATGGTGCACCACCTCACATCGTTAGGCCAGTACGTGAACGCCTGACGGAGTTGTTTGGTGACCACTGGATCGGGAGGTATGGGCCTAACGCATGGCCAGCCAGGTCACCAGATTTAACACCGCTCGACTTTTTTTTGTGGGGCTACGTGAAAGACAGAATTTTTGACCGGCCATGCACATCGAGTGACGAAATGCGTCAAAAAATCATTGACGTGTTTGAAGACCTTAAACAACGGTCGGTGCGAGGAGGCATTCTCGAGAGAGTGCATCAGAACACGCGGTATCGGGCGCGTGTTTGTTTGGAGATGGGAGGTCGACAGTTTGAGCCACAGCTGGTTCATTTGGAGAGGCCTGATCTGGACGACACGGATGAAGAGTAGGTAAGTAGGTACTTTTGTTTAGCAATTTGTGTTCTGTGCAATTTTAGTAGGTTGTGCCTGCCTACAAGTTACAACCGAAGACTATGTACACGCGATAGGGGCAAAGCGAGGCGGTCCGCGTTTGCCCCCGCCCCGCTCCACGTAGCCCATACGTACACAACACCTCGTCTAGCAATTCGTTCGCGCTATACATTGCGGGCAATAAATACTTGATTTTTTTAATGCCTCAAAAAAAAGTCGTTTCCCAGCGATTATTTTTGTTACATGCGTTTTGGTTTGATTAACCTAATTCGAGGTTTAAGGCTTCGTTAAGCCTTTTTTAACACCCTTTATGTATGTATGTATGTGGGTATGTATGTTTATCTGTTCCCTCATAGCTTCTAAACTAGTTATCATTGAACACATGAGGTCTCGGTGGCTTAATGGTATAGCGCCGCGCCCGGCATGCGAGGAGATGCGGGTTCGAGTCCCGCCTCAGACATATTTTTACACTGTATGATATTATGACATTATTTTGTAGCCGTGGTCATATGCCGCCTAAAGCAGCAAAACAGATAAATTATTATAGAAATATATAATAAAATCAAAGTGGCATACGATCGATTCATATAATTTTTGTCCGTTCCTTTCACCGCGCGCAGCGAGCGAACTGAAGCTTTGGATGTGGGTTTACACACTGACGGTCAGTTTGGCGTGACGCCGGGCTGGATTTCCAGGCGCGACGTCAGTTAAAACTCTGGAGCGATGATTCGCCACTGACGATCAAATTTTGGAGCGATGTCAGTTCAACTGACGCGAAAAAACGATCGTCAATGGCCACTTTTAAACGTCTGTTGGTGAACTCGGGCCGAGGAATAGTGTTGCCAGCCGGGTCTTATCAGAAGTTACCTGAAGTATAGAAAAATAAACCTTTTTTGTTAAAAAATAAACTGTGAATATTTTTTTTACTTGAATGGTATTAAAAGTTGATAGAATGGAATGTTAGTTGTATGGCTTACGGAAACATCGATGAGTTTTTGAGCACTTGCCCGGATTTCTTGATTTATTCATATTGATACATTATGCTAAATATTAATTTCAATTTCTTCATTAGTTGTTATAGTTCCAAACTTTATATTTTATTTAGTCGTATTGGTCGGTGGGTATTCATTACGAAAATTTTCCCATATTTTGTGGATCAAACCTTAGTAACACTATTATAATGTTACAATTTTTGGCGAGATTGTGCAGTTATGATGGTATGTATGGATGCAATCGTTATTCGACTACTTCGAAGAGACAGATACGGATCTCTTAGGTCACGGGAGGATGCCCCCATGAAGATTTGTGACCAAAAACTCCAAGAAACGATAAAACTAGCACAAAAATTTATCGTAATGTCGCAAGATTTAAGAACATAGCACTCAAATAACAAGATATTTGTAAAATTTGTTTTATGTTAAACGTTCTTCTATGTACAAGTTAATTCTACAAATTCCGAAAAAATCACCTTAAAAGTAACCTTTTCATTAGTGTAACCTAAAAGTAACCAATGCTGTTAAAAAATCACCCAAAAGGTTACAAAAGTAACCTTCTGGCAACACTAGAGGATGGTACCGTCGTTGTTCAATGCTAGTCAAAGAGTACGGCTTCCATTTTTTTTAGTTTTTTTGTTCCTTTATAAACCGGCTAAGGGTCAGATATGACATACCATTGCCATGTCATTTAGTGCGAATTCAATCATTTTAAATAAATACATAAAACGTCATTTATACTTACTTACATATAATAACTTAAATCTAACATAACTCATTGAAATGTGGTTTATACTTTATACATTTATAGGGCCTTTTGTTGTTTCTCACTTTTATTTGATTTTATTCTACTTACTGACACATTATTATGTAAATACCACCACTTAATAATAAAGTAAATATTTCCCGCGACTTTGTACACGCTGTATTTTGAATTTCTTTACAGTATATTGATCCCACGGGAACCGTACCTTTTCCTGACATGTAAAGTAGATTATTTGTTATTCCAGCCAATAAACTAACACCGTGCTAAAATTCATTCAGGGGCCTTACCATTAGCACTTAAAGCAGGACTGCTATTGGACTGCATTGCTCTTTTGTACTATGACATCGTTTTTAGCAGACCTGTGGCAGGCCAATTTACGTTAACGTTTCAAAACCGTTCACCATTTTTTTAGTATGAACTTTTCGTACCATGACATTCAATTTGACAGCAGGTAAACGTCCTTTTGAGCGAAGCTAATGTCATCCTAGCCATCTTGAAAAAGTTACTATACTAGGAGACTAACTTTTTCGACATATTTTATGCGTTTTTCAGACTTTTTTTCAGCAGTTTTGTGAAAATTTACATGCATTTACATGTTTCATTATAGATTTATGGAACCTAATTACAGTGTAAAGAAATCTGAAGGTCTTTGAATTAGTATTTTGTATAAAATGTTTATACTTATCATCATTTACCAAAATGAAAATAAAATTTCGACTAAATTGTTAGCATGGTTTTGTGATGTAATAGGTATATACAATATACTATAGTAAAAAAACTGTACTTCTAAATTTTATAACTCTTCTTTCTTACTAATATTTCTGTGTAATACTTTTTTCAGATTTGTAACAAATACATGGAAATTATAAGTGTAAATGATGGCTATGATTCCTTTAATTTACAATAAAATATGGTCTAATCATCCTTTGTGGTCTCTCTTGAATGTACTGAGCACATAGCATCTGAATGGCTTTTAGGTAAACATACAATACACATTTTAGTTTAACTTAAAAGATATTTCCTTTCAATTGAGTAAAAAGAAAAGATAAAGAAATATATTTTACAGGTTAAAGCACCTAAAACCCTTGTGTTATGAATATGTTGCTGATTTTGTTTTATTAAATATCGCCTGGGTGTCAAAGACAACAAAGGTTTAGTTCTTATATAAAATATTTCCTTTTATTGTAGGTGATTCTAGATATCCACTGCTCAAATTTATGATGACAACAATCATTGTTAAAGCAGAACTAGATTTTCATAAAGCCTATTACCTATACAGAGACATGTAAAAACTCATAACAACAGAGAGAGATCAATAGATGTTCTACAGACTGGGTTTCAATGTTACATTACCAACGTCAGGTAGCTGGCCTTATTGCAAAAGCATGTATAATCCTACATTACATTTGCAATGCAGCTAATTTATCTTACAGATGAAGAGGTTCACCAATAAGCTTATGTATTGATGTATTTTTTAACCCCTTTTATGCCGGTAATTCCAGACACAATAGAAATCAATTGTCATATGGCTCGATTCCTCGACTTCGGTAGCCGACCAGTTAATACATATACAAAGTTATGGTTGTTTTGTTAGATTTTAAATTTAGGATTAAAACTGAAGTACTTTTATATTAAGTAGGTATGTCTTTTTTATTTTAATATGTGTTTGAAATATATTTTTTTGATATTATATTACATTTATGAAATCATGTGTGTTTGTATTTTTATTGAAAAAATTCTGCAAAACATGTCTACTTAACCAAATGCTCGACTGGTAGAGAATACCTAATATGTAATATAATTTTCTGTTTCCTCTTCCTCTCCTTAAATCATAAATTTTTGGATTTAGTCTACCAGTCAGTACTAAAATAGAATAGATTATTATAATACTTATGTAAAAAGTAGTAGTAGTCTTTTACTACACAGTGTAACTGAATCAGAAACTATTCAAACCTAATTTTATGACTACATCGCCTGCAGAATTTAAATTTCTGCCACCCTTGCCATTCGCTTGGAGTGGTCTCCAGCTGTTAAAGATTTGTTAATTGTTGTTAATATTTTAATAAAATTACCTTAGAAAATTACTTACAATTCCACTTTAGTTTATTCAATAATTATACACAAGTATGACATTGTGGAAATAGGGTTTAACTGAATGCTTAACCGTAAATATAAAATAGTCTTAGAACGTACGTACTACTCCGAGAAATAATGAAAAAAACTATAAATATTTCTTTAATTTTCGAATGTTACCGCCAAAAATGCAGACAGAACCGTTCCAATCATGATCACGTTAAAATGATTATCCACATTTTCAATAACCCAACACTGTACATGAAGTAGTATCGCGAAGAAGGAAATTTTACTAGAATTTAGTATTTTAACTAATCTCCTGCAAAATAGCAACATTTAGATCGACTTATTCTCTTTAAAATCCAATAAGTAGAAAGTTTTTCAAAAACCGGTAATTTGGAATAAATCATGTATTTGTGTATTTGAACGTTTTCAACTAAAAAGAGACAGAGTTATCTGAACCAGTATAGCTCTATCTCGTTCATGCAATCTGCAGACAAACAGACCATAGCCAAGCTTAGCTGTTCACCTTTTGATTTAGCGATGCTATAGTCGTTCAGCTTTTCAGCGGTTATGGTATGATTTTTAGCAGCGCAAAGGCAGACCTACTGTTGAACTGCCTGGAAATTAAGTGGCTTGCTATAAGCTGATGGTTAGCCCTGTCTGCATATTTGGCGGTACCAAATATGCAGACAGTACCGTTCCAATCATGGTCACGTTAAAATGATTATCCACGTTTTTAATAACCCAACACTGTACATTAAATACTATTACAAAGAAGATAATTTTACTAGAATTTAGTATTTTAACTAATCTCCTGCAAAATAGCAACATTAAGACCGACTTTTACTCTTTAAAATCCAGTAGAAGGTTTTTGCAAAAACCGGTAATGAATAAATCATGTATTTGTGTATTTAAACGTTTTCAACTAAAAAGATACAAATTTATCTGAACTAGTATAGCTCTATCTAGTTCATGCAAACTGCAGACAAACAGACCATAAGCAAGCTTAGCTGTTCACCTTTTGGTTTAGCGATGCTAAAGTCGTTCAGCTTTTCAGCGGTTATGGTATGATTTTTAGCAGGGCAAAGGCAGCCCTACTGTTGAACTGCCTGGAAATTGAGTGGCTTGTTAAAAGCTGATGGTAAGCCCCCAGAACACAATTTTTATCAATGTTGTTTATGCCTTGCCGAACAATCGATAGGGTATCTCTGATTAATTGATAGTGCAAATGGAGCCGAAGATAGTATCAATAACATCGTTACTGACATTGTATCAATTAAATCAACTTTAATTTTTTAATCGATTGTATCACATAATCTAACTAAACAATAAAATTGAAAGTATCTATAGCAAGTTTTGATACAATACCATCGATCGAATCGTTAATATCGATAGAATCGATATTAACGATTCGATCGATGGATTAGGATAGTATTGCTGTTAATTTTCAGTTCAAATTCATAACTATGCTACGGGCAGCAGCTAGTAGATAATAACAATACATTTAAGTCGGTTGTTTGTAAATAAATTTTGTCTTTACAAACTTAGTTATCTGCTCCACCTTCCCCTTACTTTGTATTGTATCCTACCTAACCCAAAGGTTGTCTGGAAGAAATCGCTCTTAGCGATAAGGCCGCCTATATTGTACATCTTTTTATAAGCATTTGATTGTAATTACCTTGTTTGGTGTGCAATAAAGAATATTCTAAGTCTTATCGACTTTAAGATTATTTAAGATGACGACTAATGACTTCTAGTAACACTACTGCCAAGTCAGTGGGTTGCCAGTGTCACTAAATTGTAATAAAATTATAATTAGATTCATGATTTTGTAAAATTATCATACGCAATATATGTGATAAAGTGGTGGTATTGTTATAATTATGTGTCAGTAAGTAGATATTTTATACGAATGTAGAATTCTCAACTAATGACATGGCAGCATGGTCTCAGACCTTTGCCGGTTCCGAAAGGAACAAACCAACAATTGGATGATTACCCGCAGTTCTCTTTCCTCCGGGAGGGGATAGGTATGATATCCTATCATCCTCCCGTCGAGGAATTTGGTGTGGGAGTGGTGATCTCCCGAGGTACGTACTACGACCTTAATGCCTACGGCGCATGTTTTCGAGTGCGGAAACGCGATTTTGCGCTCGTTCAGAGCGGCACTAATGTATATGGCAACACCAGTAGTTGTGTAATCATATTATAACACAAGATTTCTCAATGAACGTTGGGGAAGGGGTTGTGGCCTTAGTCCCAGATGGTTGAGAGGCGGCCGACGATTAAGGCTCCTTTTGGGTTTTAACGACCTTAGCCGGGGGCGGCGTGGGGCGGGGTTTTGCCAGCGCGTTTCACCGTGATGAATTCACAATTGGTGGAAGAAGATAAGGCGGTGTCCGACTCCGGAGAGTCGCACTCCATTTCGGCAACTGGGGCTGGGGCGGGGCATGACTGCGCATTTTGGTGATCCTCCGAGGGGGGGGGGGGGAGTGGGTTCCGCTGGGCCAGTGGCAGGGCGGGGGAGATGGGACTATCCAATTTAAAAAGTTCCCTCAGCAGGGATTGGTCCGCCGTTACGGCGGTTTCCGTGTTAACGTAACTCTACTACCGGTTCACAAGTCGCAACCTCCGAGAAGAACCGGCAAGAAACTCGGAGGTGTACACGGTGTGTACCTCCCTTCCCTGCGGGTGTACAGGTCTGGGGTGTGTCGATACAGTGTGCCCTATCGGTGTACTACTAAGTAGGTAGACTACAAAGTAGGTAAACTACAAAGGTGGGTGTGTCGTCTACGCCTAACGGAGCTTCGGGAGGGCCCGGGTGAACACGGGATATGCTCCCTCAGGGATGGAAACGCAGGAGAGGAAGGGGGGACACGGCCAGCAGTGGCTGACGGGAGTTTACCTAGTGCCTCAAAACCGAGGAGGAACACCTCGCTCTCTCAAGTAGACCCTCCAGGGGCCAAGGAACTCCCCCGGCGTAACGGCGGCGGAGGGAAACTTACAGTGCCTTAAAAAAGGCTCTGCCTGTTGCTCCCTAACAACAAAACCGCTTTAAAGCGTTTAACTAAACCGGTTTAGTTGGCACCGTTAGGTTTCCACCGATTTAGCCGCGGGCACACCACGTCATCCTGTAACCATAAAATGAGGACTCTCGGCTGAGCGAGACAACGGGTAGGGGGAGCAGCGGAGCAATACGTGCGTATAGCGCGACAGCTAGAAGCGGAAACTGTCCAATGAATACCGAATACCCTCAAATGCATACTCCTTTAATTTATCTCGTTTTATAGTATCGATTTAAAATGTATCGATTATTAGTATTGAATAGGCCAATGTAGTGTCAAAATTTACGAAAGCACTATCGTTACATCACTAACAGTTTTTTTCTTTGTTTTGAGTCATCGTTCGTCGTCCGTCCTACTCGTGAACTCGTCCTTTTTCCAATCCAACTGTCAATAGGAGTTTTTGGCGGGAGTTCGTGAGATACGTTTGGAGTCCGTTTATTTTATCGAATTTTTATTGTTTATAGTGATTTTTGGGTCGTAAAAGTGGTGTTATTTTGCGAAACAAAGTGTCGTGCGAGTGAACAATATACAGTTCGGTGAAATAACATGGTGTATGGGTCGTAACCAAGAAAAGTGGGCCGTGAATTTTGCGCGGGATCGCGAACAGTTCACCTCTTTCTTGGGGACTTCTCTACATTCCTTCAATCTTTCGACTGTCTCCAAAAACTCCATCGAAGCATTAAAACGTCTAACATCAACGTTTTAATGCAAAAATAAAAAAAATATTACTAAAGAATTGGCTGTATGGGCCATAGTTCCCTTTGCCTACCCAGAATGGGTGAAGAAAACAACAACAACAAACCAACTGTCAATAAAGTTGTTTGACATTGTTTGTACTTTGTAGTATGTATGGGATTGGGAGTGGGAGTCCCGCTTCATAAAACGTAGTGAGTGGTTACTTGCTCAGTGTTATTAACTATTTAAGTAATCAGCAGTAGGTTAGGTAGTACATTTTAATACTGGAAAGTGGAGTGAAAACAGAACATTAACAGAAGAACGTAACGTAAATTTATACGTTTCTTCTGAAAATTGAAGGCAATAAGAAATTGTCTGACACCTAAGAATATTATTCTAAGTCTGACACTAAAATAGCATAAATCGGGGTAGTATTAAAAATCGCGACCACACACAGTTTTCGATGCGAGGCGATCAGGCGAGTGAGCGCTCAGTTCAGTGTCTCGTAAGTCTCAACTTAGACCATCTTCCGGTGATAGTCCGTCTCGGCTCCCCTGAGTCATACTCTCCCCCCATGAGCTCATTGATAGACTCAGACAAACTCAAGTGCAATAGCCAATGTCGGGGTTGGGGCAAATACACGGTAAATACTAAGGTTAAAGGAACATAACTTTTAGAACTCAATTGGTGTAAAGAAGGACATCAAAAACTTGGAGACAACAGCAAAAACAAAAACACCTACAGTTAGATGGAAAGTAACAGATTCAGAAGTAACCAAGAAAAAATAGGGACGGGTTGTACTAGGTAAATTTGATACTTAGTCCACCTATTCCTAGTATTGTCTTATACTCAATCTAAGTTCCTACCTATTCCACGTCATTCACCTAGTATTAGTAGTTTCAAGTAGTAATTTGTCAGACTAGACGTAGACGTGCTAATCAACGTAGAAACAGGTTTTTTTGGGTAGAAATAAGAAGTGAACAAGATGACAAAATGCAAAAATAAAAATAATAATATAAAATCATGTTTTCGAACGTTATGTAATACAAATTTGACTTAAATTGAATTTATTCCACAATACTACGCAATACTTCAAGCCCCTATTCCTCTAGGATCTAGTCTACTTATCTATGGAATCTCACTTGGTGGTGTTAAAATCGAAAATTGTTAAATAGAGAGCAATACTAGGTGTGCATGATAGTCTGCGTATGTAAACGAATTAGGGTCGAAAATCGTATAATTTCTCAATGGATTAATGAATATTATCAGAGGTGCAAAAGTAATGAAAAAGAGTTAGAGAGGACTAAGTAGGTATATGAAAAGTACAAGTACAAAAGAAGGGGCTCATTTACAGTTATAATTTAAGAAAATGACTAATATAAGTTTAATGATCTTAAAACTTCAGTTTTTGGGTTCTGTACTGTAGGGTAAGAACGGGACCCTATTACTAAGACTTTGCCGTCTGTCCCTTTGTCTTTCTGTCCGTCTGTCTGTCAACGGGCTGTATCTCAAGAGCCACGATAGCTAGACACTGAAATTTTCACAAATTATGTATTTCTGTTGCCGCAATAACAATAACATCCCATTCAAAAAAAGCGATTATTTTGCCCTTTTTTGCTTAATGAATTTGTTGTTGTTCAATTACCGATTCTGAGTCACTCCTTATAATTTCTTTGAAATGAATATAAATAAATGGCAACAGGTAGGCACTTAAAATATTCACAAAATGTTAGAATTTTTTCAACATTGTATTTTTACTTTAGTAATAAATAATTCAATTAAAATAAAATGAATATTTAAGGGGGGCTACCATACAATAAACACTATTTTTATAAATTTTATAAATGTAGGTAGGTAATACTGTTAGTCTTCCCCCAAAAAATGGGGTAGTAATTGGTGTAAAATATGGACTTAATGCATTTTCCAAAACAAAATAATACTTCTTCAAATATGTTCAATTATGTTAAAGTAAAGTTCATTTTTGCAGTGTTTTTTTTATTATAACTATTTGGGTCAAGACTAGCATACTATCAAAATCATATCGACGGGTTCCGGGCTATTTGTATTAACCGCCATTTTTGAAACTTCACACCAGAGCAGTTTACAGTTTCGATTTTCAGAAAAAAAATCATAACTTTTGCAAATCGCATTATTTTTTCAAAGCAAAGGATATTTCTGTTTCTGTTACACATAATTCATATTTTGATTAATGTTTTTATGTGATATTCCTATTTTTAACGAAAATAAATGTCAATTAATACAAAATGACCCACATTTTCCTTTTTTTTGTTCCAGGCTAAATGACTTAACCGCCTAGGTTTATTAATACATGTTCCAAGCTACTTGACTTAACCGCCTAGGTTTATTAATACAAATTCAAATTCAAATAATTTATTGCATTCCATAATGATATAAAGGTGTTACAAGTATTAAATATAGTTTCATTATAGACCCTGTTCGGGCACAGCAATATAAATGTTAGTAGACAGAGAAGATGGCGCCATATAACTTATTACTTATTCTATTTATACATTTAAAATTTAAAAATTTCATACAACTGGAGCCAATTTTATGCTAACTTTTAATATTAATAATAGGTACATTATTTAGTTAGTAGGTAACTGTTTTATATAATATTTTTGTATCAGTAATAAATAAATAACATTCATTGGTAAATAATATTCAAATCACACATCAACATAAAAAACCTAATCTATAAGGACATAAATTGTATTCCCTAACTGTAGAACTGAAATAAATTGTAATATTTGTAATGATATTATAATAATAATCAATAATAATCAATATTCAAAGGTCTCGTGGTCATTTAGGTATTCCTAGATTGAATAAAAGCACCTAGATAAAAGCCAGGAATGTAACTTCATTTTACATTACTAAGCCGTCGTAGCGCATATACAAACTTATTTAATTTCATACATATATTGCCTATATGTGCTTTCCAGTCACAATGTCTATCCAAGGTGAAGCCAAGAAATTTAGTTTCATTAACAATTTCAATATTACTACCACAAAAATTTATTAGAACATCCGTTGATCTTGCTCTGTAAGTAGAATACTGGATGCACTTTGTTTTTAGTTAATTTATTTTGAGATTGTTTGAGTGTAGCCAATTGATTAGGTCGAGTAGAGTGTCATTAATAATTTTATTGATATTTTCTATTTCGTCAAATTTTATCACCACTGTGGTGTCATCTGCGAACATAAAACATTTATGTTGGGTTGCATTTGGTAAGTCGTTAATAAATATTAAAAACAACAGGGGCCCCAAGATACTACCCAGTGGAACTCCACATGGGTTGTTCCAAGCTACTTGACTCAACCGCCTAGGTTTATTAATACATGTTCCAAGCTACTTGACTCAACCGCCTAGGTTTATTAATACATGTTCCAAGCTACTTGACTCAACCGTCTAGGTTTATTAATACATGTTCCAAGCTACTTGACTCAACTGCCTAGGTTTATTAATACATGTTCCAAGCTACTTGACTCAACCGCCTAGGTTTAGGATTGCAAATAATAGCTCTAAGTGCTTTAACCAATGAGTTGGTCATATTTCAAACGTAAGCTAATTGATTTAATCCCTCGATCGTGAGTTATTCCAGACACAATTGAAATCAATTGTTATCGCGGCACGTGCCTGCCTCCTGGGGGTTGAGGGATTAAATACCATATCTCAAATTTATTTAGTTTATGCGACTTATTTCTTTGTTTTAAATTGTTTGCAATCATACTAAAATAATGAGGGGTGCAGAAATTGACGGTTAAAACATTGATTAATTAAAAGGTACGTTGAAATAATAGGGGGTTTCACCTATCTTGTTAATTATTATGAAATGAAAAATAAAACATAGATACTTAATAAAATTGTTCAAAGATAAGTTTTTTATTTAAACTAACAATTACCTAAAAACACCAGTAACTTTTTAGCTTACTAAGGTAACAACTAAGGATTTATCACATATTTTTAGGAATCACAAGTTAAACAGCCTTTTTATTAGATAATTGGAAAACAGTCTTTTCCCTGAAATTATAATTTTAATTATTTGAGATAATATTGCAGTTACTCATTCTTCTTTATTGTTAATCTTTAACATTTAGAACTGTTCCTATCCTAATTCTAAACAAGTTAAAGAAAAATCTCTTCAATAACTTTCAAAATCAAAAACATCACTCGTGATAAAACAAAAAAATAAAACATTTTCAAACTTCTCATAGGTACTTATTATAGAAACCATACTTAGGAACTATCAGCAGCACATCATGCTACCTCTTTAAGAAGTCAACCTGTACTGGTTTTTCATAAACTGTATGACAATTCTGTTTGAATTGATCCCTTAAAGGGAAGGGGTAGGTTGATGTGCTGCTGACAGTATAACTTCAATAACAAAAATAAATCTTCTATTACAATTAATTATAAAATGTAGTTCCAGTACAAATACAAAAACATTCTTATTATAATCAAAATTATAAAAAATTTACATTTAATTAAAATTTAACCAATCTTTTTCTTCTTACTTTCTAATTTCTTTTTCTTCTTTTTTATACTTAATCAATCTCGTTATTTTTCCTTGTCAGTTCAGTTCTTGTTCATTTTCATCAGTGCATCTTTGCCAGTAGTGCTTGATGGTAGGTTGATGTATTCTGAATGAAATATTCTTGGGATAGCACCAGTGTCACATAGTTTTTTTAGGTCATTATACTTAGCTTTTGTGATAGGAAGCTTTGATTTATATTTTGAATTCAGTTGTTTCGGTTTTGCATAAATTTGTATGGATTCTTCTTTTGCACCATCTTGCATGCTGTATTTGACGACCATCACATTTGGCGCAGACTTTTTAAATGTTGCCACACTAATCTTGCTTATTTTACCAACCAGGTTTCCCTTGAAATATTTTTCAGAAAATTCCTCATAATTCTTAAAGTCTTCATGTGTAAGGCCTTCTACCTGATAGGGTCCTGGATCCTTTCTAGCTAGCTGACAAATTGTCAGCCACTGTGAAGGCGCCCATACCGTTGTGTGTCGAACAGAATGTTCAATTGTAGCGTGAATACTGTCAACTGTCATCTCTGTGTGTCCTGGCTAGAGATGGCCGTTTAAACGAAAAGCGCTTAAATAAGTCTGCTTATTTAAAAAAGCCCTTAAGCATGCTTTTCAAAATAAGCTTAAAACGTTTAATGCTTTTTTACGCGTGATACTTCGCGCATAAAGAAAAGGGAAACAGCGCCATCTACATTGTGTAAAACAAGTTAGCGGTGCTAGTCCTAAGACGGCGGGGCGCACACGTCAAATGTACAGCGTTTTTGTTAGATGTCGCCCATTCCATTGTTGTGAACCTTACGACTAACGTTTTAAAGGCGTAATTTAAACGAAATCGGTGCAATGATAAAATAGGTAAAGCGAAAAAGCGTTTATCGTTTAAAAAAGCCGAAGCTTAGTACGCTTTTTGCTGTCGCATAGTAAGTGTATGTTTGCGTGTGATTTTCGTTTGCATGAACGCTTTCGATCTTTTTTGGTGGTGAATGTTTTGGGTAAATTGGCGTGAATTTGACTTTTTGATCATACTCTTCTGTTAGTGCTGTAAATAAATTTAAATTTCTGTATACTTATATATATTTAGGTTAGGTTATTAAACTATTGGTGTAAATACATAATTATGTCGCGAAGTAATGCGGTAATATGAACCGTACCTTAGACAAAATCATATTTTTTTTCCACCATACTAATTCTTTTTAATCCCTCGATCGTGAGTTATTCCAGACACAATTGAAATCAATTGTTATCGTGGCACCCGAGTGCCTCCTGGGGGTTGAGGGATTAAATAGAATCATGACTTCATGAGTCTACAATTCTACCTCACTACTTTAACAAAACCGTTATTTGATTTTTACAATAATTTCCAACTCAACGTTTTCGTTTAACCGTTTGTGGGATTTTTCACTGAAAAATAGTTGGTTTCACCTTATTTCTTTTAATTTTGCAACGAATACCATCATACACTTTTTCACCACATATCCGACCACCTTAAAAAAATCACATCCTCTGACATTACAATCTTAGGGTTGCTATTAAATAATATAAAATAACAAAATAACGTTACTGAAACAAAATAAAAAACTTTTAACTACTCGTTATTCCCACACGGCTGTCCTGATTATTCAGCTGTCCCAGATGAAATATCTTCGTCTTCTGTAGCAATCCACGGCTTCATGAAATCAGCAGAACTAGTCGTGTTAATAGGGCCTTCTGTATTTCCAATTTTCTTCAATCCATATCTGTCATTACGATTCTTCTTTATAATTTCGTAAGGACCAAGAAATTTAGGATACAGCTTGCTTCCTTGAGAAAATTGCGTCTTCTTGATGACAGCCAAATCTCCGATCTCATATGTTGTAGCTTCCCTTCTTTTCTTG
The DNA here is from genome assembly GCA_949315895.1 of Anania crocealis. Taxonomy (NCBI): domain Eukaryota; kingdom Metazoa; phylum Arthropoda; class Insecta; order Lepidoptera; family Crambidae; genus Anania; species Anania crocealis. Next base: position 10,935,211 of record OX438871.1, read on the forward strand.
TTATAAGTTTTAACATTTCATGAGCAATACTTGTGCCAAATGGGCGTATTTAACTAGATCGTTATCATTAGTAGCTATACTTAGTTTTATTTTATCTAATAAGTTTTGCATTATGTCTTGATTACTTACGATACTCTCGATAATTTGGGAGTATTGAGATGACCATTCTTTCATTTTCTACATCACTCTCATCCATCAACTCCATGTCACTTTCACTAGTGGAATCATCCATTCTTTAGATTTTTTCTTCTCTCTCTGTGACTGTTGTTGGTCTTCTTTTCTAGTTTTTCTTTTTTTTCTTTTGTGATTTTTTTTATTGTTTCTCCTCTTTTTGTTTAAGTTTTCTGATTTTTTCTTCTTTAAGTTCTTTTTGTTTTCTGTACAAAATTTCGGATGTTATTATTTCGGCCCCGCTAGCTAGTTTTTTTCGCCTTTTAACATTATGCATTCCTGCGCTTATTTTTGCGAGCAACATATCTTCCAAAGTGACGTTGAGCTTTAAAGGACGATCTTCGAGAATGATAACTTTGGGGATTTTTGAACATGATATTTGCTTTATTACAACAATTCTAGCGACTCAAGCAAACAGACAGCAATGAAAATGAAGGTAACAAAAATGTTTGAGGTTGTTTTGGAATAACGTGACAACGTGCTTTTCAAACCTAAGACATTTGATGTGAGCCACATCATTTTCTTTCCGTCTTTATCTTTATCTACATCTTCACATCAAGCATTTCATAATAAGCAAGTTCTTTTATTAATGTGCGTGTGGATTGAGTGTTCTTATTAAAAAGTTTATCCAAATATTACTCAATTCACGAATTTTTTAGGAAAAAATTGTGCAAATTCAATGGAGAAGATCAAAAATTTGTGAAAAGTAAAGATGAAAAGTTACGGTCAATTGACTATGAATATTTTTGTAAAAACAAAAATATTCATAGTCAAGACAAGAAAACCGACGTCCGTCGGGTCCGCTAGGTAAAAGAAATAGTAAATGACTCATGCTAATATTTTCATAGCATATTTAGATTCGTAAAAAATTAGCGATAAAATGAATAAAAAGCCGATTCATTAAATAAATATTTTAATTCAATTCAATTCAATTCAAATTCAAATTAATTTATTTCAGGACATGGCCCCATAATAGTATAAAATACAATACTGTTTTTAAGATAAAGTTTTTAAGTTAAAAATAGAATAATAATAGTAAATTACATTGAATAAATTATAATACATATCTATTTTACACAACATTAAGTTTAAAATGGTAAGAACAATAAAAATTTAATTAAAATTTAATTTGACGAACACTAAACATCAAAAATAAATTAAGTATGGAAACAATACAATTACTATTTTATAAAAGGTGAACTAGCATGTAGTTTCATCCACCTGTGCATCAACGGAGAATCCCATCGCTCAGCCAATATGCTTAGGATGGGTACTACTCCTAACGCGAATGAGCAGCGTAGCGCTTTTAGTTTTTAAGAAAACACAAACACAAAATTGTGGCACTAATAGATTGTTAAAGGTTAAAAGCGTGTGTTGAAATGCGGTTTATTTACGAAATTTCTTTCCCTAATGAGACACAAGAATGTAGGTAAATGGTGTAAAAAATAAACTATCGTCTCTAATGCACTTTCATAAGATTACATATTATCCTTTGATTTAAATGGGGATTTTATAGTATAGTAACAGTCTATAATCATCCTACTGCAGGGAAAAGGGCTCCATCATTGAATTCAAGTTACCACAGCAATGATGGGTACTGGCATAATCACCACGCTTGCCAAATGCAAGTTGGTGATTACAAACCTGAGCAGAAAAGCAGTTATAAATTGCTTTAAATTTTTCCCTGCGCAAGTGTCACTATAAATGCAGATTTCTTTAATAGTAGGTGGCACCTGACTGATCCACCAGTTTAAAGAACTGGCGACTTCAACACTTCCTCTAATGCCATTAACTTCGTTCCATGTTATACAGTAGGTTTGATTAGGAGGCTTTGCTGTATAAATAGTGTAGTTCTGGACATTGAGTTTTCTTGTGTAGTATAGAATACCGACACCACAAACAGGTATGTGCAACGTAGGTTGCATGTCAGCAGTGAGCATAAAATAGGTTTCGTATGCAATGGACCGTTCCTTATCACGGTCTTTGGCAGTTTGTGCGGCGGTTTTTCTCTCAATATAGGCATCATATTCTTCTTTAAGATTATCTGGCCGACCTGCACTATCGAACCAGGTACAGGTCATGCAGAGATCCTTTTTAGGAGTGAAAAATGACAGGTTAAATTCAGATCCAAATATTCTTTTAGAAACACAAAATGAACACGGGGTATCATCAGTTGATAACTGTTTTTCTTTGTACATCTCATACATTTTGGCAATGCTGAGTTTGCTCTCCAAGTATTGCCTTTAGGAAGTTTTTCTACAATAACGGGATTTAAGTCGAGGAAAGGAATTAATGTGATTAATAATTTTTTTTTGCTCTGAATTACGATCAGTTTTATTACTTGGAATGTGGGAACCACACCCGACTTAAGTCTTTCTGAAGAGGGCTAATATATCATCGACGAAATGATGGTCCCCCCACTACAAAGGCACCAGAGCGGGGAGCAGACGGCAATAGGTACAAGCAAAAGAAATGGGGGTTCAAGGTTTTTGTACGAGCAGGAATTACGGGCCTCATTTATAACTTTCTTCGAATTACGGGCCTCATTTATAACTTTCTTCCGTATAATATCAGTATATAAACTTGAAAAATTTCCGTATGCTGGAGAAGACACCTTTCGATAGCCATCGAACTTCTGTGTGAAAAAAAAGTACCTCATGGTCAAAGTCCATTTCAGTGCACAATTATTTGCTAAAGCCTTGTCAGAAATAATTTTGTCTTGACAACCTCTCATTGACATTTTGTCTCTTAAAAGACCATATTCTTCTCGTAAGTGAAAATTATCATTTCAGAGAGGTGAAGAATTTGTCGAAATAAATGGTGGCCGACTTATCTTTTGTAGTTTTGCATAGCGCCAAAACAACTTTCGCCCCTAAGATCTAAACTATTATCGTAATCTGAAAAAATACTATTGCGAAAACACATGAACAACCACATATGAATACTATTTTAACAAAAATGATTCGAAAATAAGAGTGTGCAAGCAGTTTTTCCTCAAAATACGATTGCGAAAACACATGAACAACAACATATGAATACTATTTTAATAAAAATGAATCTAAAATATTACATTAATACATTTCAAATGGACCGGTCAATGAAGCTTTCAAACAAAAGAACGAGTTAGGCATTTTTGAGAGTTAAACAATTACGACGTATTGCTTCAAGGATCGGACGCACTTTGAAATAACGATCGTCGTTTATGTCATTATTGACAATGAAGTGGAGGTATTTCCTTATCGACTCGTATTTCTTTAAGGTCAGTTTATTAGCAATTTGGGGATACCTCAATGCCTTACTCCAGCAGTCACGGTAGGCTGGCATCTGAACCACACCCATAAGTGTAGTGTAATCGCAATAAGATCCTTTATGTCATTACTTGTGACATTTATACTTTTAGTATTTCCACGTTGTACGGAGTTTAGATTGGCGTTTGCGGTTATGATATCGATAATGTCTGCTGAAAAAAATGTTTCAAAATAATACAATGGTGATTTAGTTTCTGCATCAAACGGGGGCTGGAATTTAGGAAATTCTATTGTGGCTGCTTGTGCAAATTTAGCTGTAGTCCATTTCAATTTCAAGGGTCTTGCAACAGATCTTTCCACTCGTTTTCTAACAAGCTTAGGTACTGTGTTGGCCTTTCTCTTCGATCGAGTTGTAGGTTAGGGTAGAGTAATCATATGAAAGAAGAAAAAACATTTTTGTTTCAATGGCATTGCATATAAGGTTGTCTTTGAATGTGAGAATCAAACATACGAAATGTTGTTAATCTATATTAACGTTTTGTGAATCGGTAAATATAAATACTTTTTACATGTCGTTATCACACTGTCAAATTGTTCAATGAATGTATTTTACTGAGTTTCAGGACAATCATTAAATGCATTTAATTATAATTACTTGGAATCACGACAACTAAAAGAACCGTAACCTATTTTGAACAATTTATTTATTAAAAGAAACAAGAAAAATGTGTAATTTTAGTTAAACATGAAATGCTTTTTTGTATCGACATGGTTAATTTTTTGACGTGAACGCAGTCTTGCCCTAATGAAACCGTCTCGTTTATGTTCTCCGCAAACAGCACTTGAAGCTTTTTTCACTAATTTGATGCAGCGCTCTACCGCTTGTGTGTGGCATGGATAATTTTTTACATTTTGAATTGGACCCAAACCGCTTTTGACAGTTGATTTCAAAGCTTCATCCGATAAATAAATTAAAAATTTAAAGCTGGTACTTTGAATGTTCGAAGTCTTGGAGCATCCACTGATCTTGCTTTCGAGATTTGTTGGTATGCCAGCCCACGTATGCTTTCCAAACATGGCGACAAGAACATTCTCTGGATAACCGAAATATCCATGTCGTTGAATTACGCTGTCAACGATTTTCTTCAAATCCGGGTTCAAATAGCGACTCAAGACTAATAGTTTGCCACAGGTGCTTAGCTACATTTATCCACATCCACATATATAGTCCCATATTTATTGTTGTGTATTTATTTTTGTGAACCACATTGGACCCTTCACTTTCATCACGTACGAGGGCGGGTCAATAAGTCCGTGACATTTGGAATAAAACACAGATTTTTTGATAAACAAATCATTTTATTTTTCAACGTAGTCTCCCTTGAGCTCTATACACTTTGTCCAACGCTTCTCCAATTTTTTTATCCCTTCCAAAAAATATGATTTGTCGAGGTCCTCAAAATAGGCCTTTGTTTGCGAGATGACTTCATCATTGGAGTCAAATCTTTTTCCACCAAGCCATTTCTTCAGGTTTGGGAACAAAAAGTAGTCACTCGGAGCCAAATCTGGAGAATAGGGTGGATGAGAGAGCAATTCATAGCCCAATTCATGGATTTTTGCCATGGCAACTGCACATGTGTGCACCCTTGCATTGTCTTGGTGGAAAAGAACTTTTTTCTTGGCCAAATGAGGTCGGTTTTTTTTCAAATCATCATTGAAGCGGTCCAATAAGTTGGCATAATATTCCCCATTGATTGTTCTTCCCTTTTGAAGGTAGTCAATGTGGATTATCCCACGTGCATCCCAAAAAACAGTCGCCATAACTTTATTGGCTGACAAACCCACCTTGGCCTTCTTTGGCGCCGATTCACCCTTAGAAACCCACTGTTTTGACTGTTGTTTGGTCTCTGGTGTGTTGTGATGGATCCATGTTTCGTCCACGGTTACAAAACGGCGCAAAAACTCCTCCATATTGCGATTAAACAACGCCAAACCTTCCTGTGAAGTTGTTACACGATTGCGTTTGTGGTCGACTGTGAGCAAACGCGGCACCCATCTTGCGGAAAGCTTTCTCATGCCCAATTGATCTTTTAAAATTGAAACCACTGAGCCATGCGAGATCCCTACGGCTTCCACAATCTCTTGCACTTTCAATCTTCGGTCGGCCAACACCATATCGTGAATTTTTTCGATTGTTTCGGGTGTAGAGACCTCAACTGGGCGTCCAGGACGTTCGGCATCTTCAGTGCTTTTACGGCCACAACGAAATTCAGTAAACCACTTTTTTACCATTGAAATCGATGGTGCAGAGTCCCCATAGTATTTATCAAGCTTAGCCTTGGTCTCGGTAATGGTTTTTTTTCGCAAAAAATAATGCTTAATAAGCACACGAAATTCACCTTTTTTAATTTTTTCCTCAAATTACTGGGTAGTCTGATAAAAATAGCTGTCAAACACAAACTAACTGACGCAGCAAGTTCAAATTTTGATAGGAATCAACTGACAGATACCTGCTGACAGGAGTAGTGTTGCTTTTTCAGTAAAGAGGTCAGAAATTCAAAAAGTCACGGACTTATTGACCCGCCCTCGTACGTAGCTAATATCACCAGTTTTTCACGGGATCTGTCTTAGTAGCATATAATATTAATTGAGAGGCCTAGGTTCCATATTAGCCTAATCGGAACAAAAATCACCAATGCTTACAGCCATCATTATATCGTATAGATATTTTTGGTCCGTACTCGAATCGTTAATAGTAGTAAGTAATGTTGACAGAACGGCAGTGAATTCTACTATTGGCATAGTTTCACAATTTTGTAATTCGGATCTAATGGGACCTGAAAAGCACTTAAGCCTTGTAGTTTTTCCGTCCAAACGCAATGGTAATTTATTCAAATGTAACTGACAGATAAATGTTCGGGCCACAAACGCCTGACTTGGAAGAATAGCAAAGGTTCAGTCGGCGCGCACCGACAACAGCAACGGCTCTTCGTTCGTTCGTTCCTTTAAATTCATTGCGTTTTGAACTTCACACAGTGACACATCGTTTATTACCATTATACAATTTCTCAAAGTAAATTCATCTGATCACCTTAATCTGGAGTTTAAATCAAAGTCCTCAATAGAGAAGACCCGCGCGATCGTTTGGTGACCCCGACGTGATTTCAAGCAACCTGACTATCGAAGAGGTAGAAAATTACGTCACAACAGTAAGCCGTTAAAGTCCGGACTCATCCTTCGGGAACTCGCCAGTGTTCAACTGCAGCTATAATTCAGAGGGAAGTGCGTGATTAACCCATCTGATCCCTAAAAACCTCCTTTCTACTTCAATTTGTGTGAATACAGTTACTAAAATTAACGACAATACTTGTGCATACAATCACCCTCATTTCAAAAATAATAATTTTAAATTCAAGTTTTCCTTATTATTTCATTCTTTTCACGTAAATTAATCGTTTAAATGGTGCAACGTTTAGGGTTTGGGGGGGTGTTGGGGGGTGATGTAGATGACGGAATGAGGTGGTAAATAAAGAGACGAGCATGAATTAACAGAATATATTTATTTGCTCCGGCTAAGCTTACCACCTCTTAAAAAGCTACACAGAAATCTCAGGCATGAGTCCTTTGTAAGGCTCTGAATTACCCCTACTTCTGAGCGAGTTGTACCACCAAACTTATCATGTAAATTATACTAAACGGAATAATCTGAATTTAATTATGAACGGAATACTAATAAACGGCAACCGGAATTGTATACTGCTAACTGGATTAAGAAGATGTTTCCACTTACTTCAACAAAGATAGGGTAGGGTAACCTTATGCATCCACGTGGCGTGGTACCAATCCGAATCTCATCGAGACAAGCTTCTTGCGTCTTTCATGTGATCAGCGGAAAGTCAGCGTAAAACGGAAGGTAATGTGCTAAGCCTGGTAGCCAAACCAAGCGGCCATCAAAAGATCTGAAAGAAACCACTTATGTTACAGAACTGCATGGAGCAACCAAATAAACGAAATTCTCCGAAATCAGCAAATATACTTACGGCACTTAACCGGAACAATATAAAAATTATTAGACACGGCGACTATGAGCCGGTAACAAAATTTAGGTGTCGGCCTCCATCTTTCTCCTTCGGTTTCCTGGCCGACAGCCTTTTGCTTATTACTTTGTTATTTTAATGACAAAGTAATAAAGAGTTACTTTTAAAATCAATAAGTAAGTTTAAGTTAGGAAATTTAGAAATAGAATTAACTATCTATTTAATGTTCATTTTGATAACTTATAAAAAAAACAGTAACCGTAACCTTTAAACTTCTTTGCAAACAATAATTACAAAAAATAATGCGACTTTAATGTAGCCATAGAAATAGGTACATTTCTATATTTTTTGCATTTTTTGCAAAAAAAACTTACATGAATAAAACAAACATTTAAGCTTTGAACTACATACTTTGCAAACAATGACTACAAAAAATCTGAAAACAATTATTTAAAAAAAATTATGCGAAAGAGATCTATAAAACTCAATGAATTCGGGAGATCTAATTACTGGTGTATTACCACTAGTTAGCGACATCAAGTTGTTATATTTTTTTACTGAAATTTTAGGTCGTTCAAGATTAAGAAGAGGAATTTCTTCACAAAGGCAACCTGAAACCTGTCTTTTCAAAGACAAAGATCTTAAAACTGTGTCAGCATGACTGGTTTTGAAAAATAATTTTCTTGGTTCAGGTTTTAACACCGCATATTCCATCATTTCAGTCCAATTAATACTTTTTCCCGTGTCGTCCTTCCGGATTGTAAGCAAAAGTAACTCAGTTGCAATTTTTTTGAAATTTAGGAAGTCTGAGTAATCTAATTTTATCACCTCATACGGTTTGTTCCTTCGCGCTAATTTGAAAATGGGTATTAACTGGCTAGCTATAAAAATATCACCTGCTTTCTTTAGTGCATGAGCAATGGCACTATGAGCGGAATCTCCCTCACTCTGACCGTGGCAAGGTACTGAGAAACGTAAAACTATTTATTTTATGTTTCTGGAATTGTTTATAACATACAGTAGCATAGATGCAACGACCGAATTTTTATTTTGGCCGCTGCAGCCATCAGCAAACAAGTAAACTCATTGAATTCCTTTGTCATCACTTCTCTTCAAAAAAGTATAGACTGCAGATGATATTTCACACGATCCTCTTTTACTTTATCCTTCGTGCCAAGTGAAGCAGTAACAATCTCCCGTTGCCATATCGTAAATAGTAAAATTATATACAGAGAGCCGCCTTTTGTAGAATACCGCACTTTTATTACTGATAGGCAAGTTGATGACCTGCTGTAGATCAAAAGTTGCACATTGGACTTTAGAGGGAGTTTTAAGTGCTTCTTTTTTACATTCTGCTCTTTTCTCACGAAATAAAGACTGAAGAAGATGTTTATTGAATTTTTCACACAAACGTGATTTTTCTTCCTCTGAACCTTTATGGAACGTCATACAAAGACTACATTGGTCCTTTTTAGGACGGTGGAATGTCAAATTCTTAGATTTAATAATGTAAAAATACGAATGCTTTTAATATTTATTCAAATTGGGATTAGAACAATGTATGTGATGTTGTCCACATTTATTTATTATTATTTATTTATTTATTATTTATTTAGGTACCAGGCGGTACAAGGATAAACTCGGTTTTACTGGACTATCTTTGAGATTATCACGAAACATGTGATACATTTTTCGTACAGTTAAATCAGCATTAAGGTATTCCCGAGTACTCTTTTCGCGGCAATAATGCGACTCTACTTTTGGGAATCGGTCTATATGTTCTTCTATCAGTCGCCAACATTCCATGTCATTCTCTAAGTATGATTCTCTCCTGCCTCAACGCTTGTCCTTTTCAACAACGCCTGTGATATCAACTTTCTCAAGAGCTGTTCTCACGTTTCGTTCAGTAATATTAAGAGTATTTAAAAAAAACTTCTTGCATACTCTTTTCAAAACATTTTGAAGTGGCATTCGGTAAATCAAAGTGTATTGTCTTCTAGAATTTGACTGAACAATCTTACGTTTCGGAGGCACTCTCTAAACATGTCGAACTATGTATTCTCGTTGAGATTGTAAGTTACTTTGCTTCCAAAACTTTGCAAATATATTTTGTCTCATTTCTTCGTTAAAAAGATCACAATCACTTTGGTATTTTTTACAAGTAACAACGTTACACGAAGCTTTAATTTCACGTCTTGGAACTGATTTTCTGGTAACCTGGGTGGCATATTCCTGTCCACTATCTTTCATAAGCTTATTAATTTTTTTTTATCAAACTTCTCTTTTCTGCTTATATCTGCCTGTTTTGGTGCTCCTTCAACATAAAAATCTTCTGGAATCATTTAAAATTTGTCTTGATCACTAAGTAAAATACTTTGAGATATTGAATTCGTTTGACCGACATCATCAGGTTGAATATAGTGGTAATTTTCGCATGAAGTATCATCTATTTTAAAATGCTCCCAGCAGAGTAAAATCTGACCTAAAGCACGAGCTGAACACTTCACCATGACATCCAGTTACCTCACAAGATTGGACATGATAAGAATCTTCATTTCCTGGATAAATCAACTGTTTTGGGTTGGAAAAAGTATGTTCAGAGGAGAAATTATTGATTTTATCGAATATAATATTATCTTCCAAACAGACAGTTGCATCACTTGAGCCTGATCTTCGTCTTCGATTATCAGGTTGAATATAGAGGTGATTTTCGCATGAAGTACCATTTGTTTCGAAATGCTCCCAGCAGAGTAAAATCTGACACCTAAAGCACGAGCTGAACACTTCACCATGACATCCAGCTACCTCACAAGATTGGTCATAATAATAATCTTCATTTCCTGGATAAATCAACTGTTTTGGGTTGGAAATGGTATGTTTAGAGGAAGAATTATTGATTTTATCGATTATAATATTATTATCTTCCAAACAGACAGTTGCATCACTTGAGACTGATCTTTGTCTTGGGCTTGATGGTAGGGCAAAGTCAGGATCATAAGGTTCTTCAATGTCAATATTGCTGAATGCATCTTCCTTATCTGACTGGACAATATGCTGTTTCACTACATTAATCAAAGGTTCATCATCATCTGAAGAATTAAAATTATCCTCTTTGCTGTTCTCCAATATATTATGTATCTGGCATAATTTATTAGCACTGCCCAGAACTTACTTGATGATTATAAAACTGGTCCTTACTCACCAGCTGTTTAGTCACGATCAATAGATGGCGCTGTCTGCTTTTGAATCGCGACATAATTCGCTTTTTTTGGAATAACTAATTGATTGAGGCGTCATAGATCCGGTTTCATATTTTTTTAAGTAAATTACGAGTAGCAGTACTTACTACGTAGTACTCGCTCGAAACAGGTACCTAGGTAAATGAACTCTTACTTCTCTCCCCACGCTTCGCGCACCGCGGCACTAGCGCCCAATACCTATGAATGAGGTGTGGGAAGAGTGGGGCATTAGAAAGAGTGAGACGGAGCCGATTACGTTGAGACTTGAGAGTTAGACAGGGTGATTTTTAAAATAATTATTTCTTTTGTTAGAAAAAAGTAAAATGATAACTAGCCATATTTTGTTTGGAAGAAATTATAGGGATATTTTTATTTTATATAAACAGAGACTCTGTGTAAGTCATGTTACCTGAAAAAAAGTGACCTTATATACTTCATTAGTACAGTACTAGGTGTTTCATCAGTTGTTTTTTGGCCTCGTTTACCCTTTGGCTGAGGGTGCTTTGGAGTTTGAGCTGGGCAGGGTGTAGTTGGCAATGTACCAACTGTTTGTTGACTAACCTCAGGTGTAAATGTGTCAGTCGTTTGTTGCTCAACCTCAGGTGACTGAGCAACCTCTTCCTCGTGTGCATAATCATTAAAACCGGGTACAGGTGGAATTGGACATTTAGTCGGCTTTTCTTTCATGTACGGTAACAAAAAAGACATTTCTTCTTCGTACCTCCATTTTGTTTCACGAACACTAGCCTGTCCACTTTTCGTATCTTTTTTCTTTTTATGAGAACGTCTGAAGGCATCTCGCAACAGTGGCCATGCTTTTTTTACATTCATTTCATAATGTTTTTCTTTGCAGATTTTTGGCTACTGGGGACTCCTTCGTTTCTATAGCATTTAGTTATAGACTAGGAGTAAGCACTATACACAAGATATCGAAAGAGGTTTGCAGTGCAATAATAGAACGGCTGATGAGTGAAACAATGCCTGTCCCTACAAAAGAACAGTGGCAAAAAATCGCAGAGGAGTTTTGGAATACTTGGAATTTTCCAAATTGTATAGGAGCCATTGATGGCAAGCACGTTCAAATAACTGCTCCGGCAAACTCTGGATCTCAGTTCTTTAACTATAAAAAAACTTTTTCAATCGTGTTGATGGCAATTGTGGACGCTGACTACAAGTTTATATGTGTCAACGTCGGCGCTTATTGAAAAAACAGTGACGGAGGTATTTTTTCAAACATCGAAAAAGCATTAATTTCAAACACATTTAACGTTCCAGAAAGCACAAATTTATTAAAACACGCACTTTCGGTTAACGACTGACACTTTATTTGACACATCTAAAACAAGACATGCATAAATTAAAAATGGCACTACTAGTCTTACAGAGAATTTAGAAACATTTTGGTATATAATTATAACACCCCTACTTAACAAAATATTTCTAAAGATTAAGTTACTTTTTAACAATTAACTAACTTAAAATTTTAATTGTTAACAAGACCTATCATTCCTAAAAATTTATAATGCTTTACTGATAATAAACCTTTGGTTAAGAGATCAGCAGGCATATCTAGAGTTGACACATATTTTACATGAATTACATTATTCTTTATAGCATCTTTAATATAATGATAACGCACATCAATGTGCTTAGTTCTATTCAGAGACTGGTGATTTGAAGATAATTTCATTGCACTCTGGTTATCACAATGCAATGTAACAATGCTTAATTTACCTGTTATTTCATATATCAAATTTCTCAAATATGTAGCTTCCCTAGCTGCCTCTGACAATGCTACATACTCAGCTTCGGTACTGGATAAGGATACAGTTTTCTGCTTCCTGCTTTGCCACGATATAACAGAACCAGCCATATGAAAGCAGAAACCAGTATAGGATTTCCTGTCTGAAATGTCACTTGCCCAATCGGCATCTACAAAACCTTCTATTTCTATATTACTATCTTTGCTATATTTCAAACAATAATGTTTAGTTTTCTGTAAATATCTCAACACTCTCTTAGCTTGATTAAAATGAGTTTCATTATAGCAATTATTAAATTGACTTAGGTAACTAATGGAATAAGCTATGTCAGGCCTAGACAGAACAGCTAAGTACATTAGACTACCTATTAGTCTTTGATAAGGAATATCTGTTAAACAATTTTCAGCCTTTTCAAGATTCAACCTAGATTCTATAGGAGTATCAATAGATCTACAATTCAACATTCCAAATTTATGTAACAACTGTTCTATATATTGTTCCTGATCTAATTTTACAGTATTTAATTTTCTGTCTACATGCACTCTCATGCCTAAATAGCGTTTTACACAACCTAAATCTTTTATCTTAAATTCTGATCTTAAAATAGTTTTCAAATTATTAGTTTCCTCTTTGCAGTTTGAAAATATCAGAAAATCATCGACATAAACAGCTACAATTATTTTAATATTCTCACTAACTTTTGTAAATAAACATGGTTCATTGCTACTTATTTTAAAACCCAATTTACATAAACAATCTTTAACTCTCTTATACCACATTAAGGATGATTGTTTAGGCCCATATATTGCTTTCTTAAGTTTTAAAACCTTTCCTTTATCTGTTCATTCAAAACCTACAGGAAGATACATACAAATATTCTCGTTCAAGTGTCCATTTAGAAAAGCAGTAATTACATCGAGATGAGTAATGTCCATGTCCCATTTTGTACTAAGAGCAAATAACATTCTTAGAGTTGAATGTTTCACTACAGGAGCAAATGTGTCCACATAATCAATTCCACTTCGCTGTGAAAAACCTTTAGCCACAAGCCTTGCCCTATATCTCACTTTATCATTTACATCTATTTTTTTATTAAATACCCACTTGCACTGCACTATGGAGGTGTCTCTTGGTATATCAATGAGCTCCCAAGCATCATTGTACTCAAATGACTGCAACTCTTCACGCATGGCCAGCTTCCATTGTTCTGCTTCTGGTCCATTCAGCGCTTCTGAAAGGTCAATCTCCTCAGCACCTGGTAAGTTGTTTGATGTACACATGTTTGAATAACCAAAACGATTTGGTGGTCTTCTCTGTCTCTTATCTCCAACCACTTCACCGACTCCAAGACTTTGAAGTTCACCTGATGAAATATCAGTTGATGTGACGGAATCAGTTGAAGTATCCACATGAGTCTCATCTGGATCCATATAAGCTGATGAATCAGAACTTGAACTAGACGGAGATTCATTTATGTTACTATCCCCCACTGAATCTCTGTTCTCTATACTAGATTATTGCACATTATGGGGTGTCTCAGTCTCTTCTCTTTGCGTTAAGTTCTGTTCATCATTCTTTATCCATATACGAGGGTGGGTCAATAAGTCCGTGACTTTTGGAATAAAACACAGATTTTTTTATAAATAAATCATTTTATTTTTTAACGTAGTCTCCCTTGAGCTCTATACACTTTGTCCAACGCTTCTCCAATTTTTTTATCCCTTCCAAAAAATATGATTTGTCAAGGTCCTCAAAATAGATCTTTGTTTGCGAAATGACTTTATCATTGAAGTCAAATCTTTTTCCACCAAGCCATTTCTTCAGGTTTGGGAACAAAAAGTAGTCACTCGGAGCCAAATCTGGAGAATAGGGCGGATGAGGGAGCAATTCATGGATTTTTGCCATGGCAACTGCACATGTGTCTTGGTGGAAAAGAACTTTTTTCTTGGCCAAATGAGGTCGGTTTTTTTTACAAATCGTCATTGAAGCGGTCCAATAAGTTGGCATAATATTCCCCATTGATTGTTCTTCCCTTTTGAAGGTAGTCAATGTGGATTATCCCACGTGCATCCCAAAAAACAGTCGCCATAACTTTATTGGCTGACAAACCCACCTTGGCCTTCTTTGGCGCCGATTCACCCTTAGAAACCAACTGTTTTGACTGTTGTTTGGTCTCTGGTGTGTTGTGATGGATCCATGTTTCGTCCACGGTTACAAAACGGCGCAAAAACTCCTCCATATTGCGACTAAACAACGCCAAACCTTCCTGTGAAGTTGTTACACGATTGCGTTTGTGGTCGACTGTGAGCAAACGCGGCACCCATCTTGCGGAAATGAAATGAAATGAAATGAAATGAAATGAAATGAAATGAAATGAAATGAAATGAAATGAAATTTATTTGCGTATGAAAAAGGGTACAATATAGATCTTATTTTATAATAAAGTTCAGCTTTTTCAACTATATAGAGATAGCATGCAAAATAGCAAAATATTTAAACAAAGCAATCATATACTTTATTTGATATTTTAGCAACTCAATTGCACTTTTAACATCAGCATATAAACATTACAACAAAATACAATCAAATGTCGAATAAATCGAAATAAATTAAATTATAGTAAATTAAATGTCCAGCACGATACATATAAAAATTAAACAAAAAACAAGTCAGGTTTTATTTTAGGATTAATAATACAGTTGTCATAAAAAATAAAATAAAAAATTATAAAAGATAAATTTTACTTTCATTCATAATGTCATAAAATCATTACTATTACTAACAGACAATTGAGCTGCATTAAACACACAACACTATCGAAGAGCCTGAGCTAAGATAATCCTGTATTCCAGGACTCCGATTATTATCATAATGTAAATTAAATTAAATTAAATCATCAATTAAAATTAAGGAATTCATTTACAGAATAAAAACAATGCCTATTTAGCCAACTGTAAAGGGCGCACTTAAATCTACTAAACGGCAGGTCCTTTATGTCTTGGGGTATTTTGTTAAAGATTAAAATACACATCCAATAGCAGTTTTTCCTAAATTTAGCACTCCTAGGAATCTTATCAGACACTAGTCTATTGCTATTTCTGGTATTCCGCATATATACATCTTTGGCTTGTTTAAAATAATGCATGTTTTGCTTAACAAACTTCGAAACTTCAAATACATAAAGACATGGAAGTGGTAATATTTTAAGATTTTTGAATAAAGGTCTACATGGCTCATCAGGTGCTGTACAACATAATGCCCTGATACATTTTTTTTGTGCAATGAATGCCTTGTTCACGTCAGTACCATTTCCCCATACAATTATACCGTAACGCAGTACAGATTCAACATAGGCAAAGTATGCTGTAAGGGCTGCACTTTTAGTAGCAACTTTAGTTAATTTGTACAGTGCATAGGAAAATCTATTAATTTTGTTGCATATTTTTTCCACTTGGGTCGTCCAATCTAGTTTCTGGTCAATCCATAGGCCAAGAAATTTCGTTACGTTAGTACCCTGAAGTGGTTGTCCTTCGAAATGAATATTTGTAGTCTGGTTTATTAAATTATTAAAGTTAATAAAATGGGTTTTGTCAATGTTTATAACTAAATTATTATTTTTGATCCATAAAATTATTGTTTCTATTGTACTATTTATGTCGTTTATGTGGTCATCTATACTTAATTTATTATTAGTTTTGACTATCACGGATATATCATCAGCGAATAGGATGCATCTATGCCTAACTATCTCTGGAAGATTATTAATGTAAATTAGGAACAAAAGCGGTCCCAAAACACTACCCTGTGGGACTCCAAAATTGTTTTCTCTAAAATCTGATTTATACTTTTGGACAACAGAGTTAGAGTCAAGTTTCGCTATTTCGACAGTTTGTTTCCTATTTATTAGGTAGGTTTTCACCCAATTTAAAGCAGTTCCTCTAATGCCACAATTTCCCAATTTATCCAAGAGTAGTTTGTGTGATACAAATTCGAATGCTTTCGACATGTCAAAGAAAAGTACAGTTGTATATTGTTTATCGTTAAGGCACGTGAGGGTCTCATTAACCATGTCAAAAACAGCATGTGCAGTTGATTTTCCTTTTTGGAAACCGTACTGATTGTGCTTCAGAACATGGTATTTGTCAACAAAAGATGTAAGCTTGGCGTGCATCACCTTCTCATAAACCTTTGACAATACTGGCACTAGAGTAATTGGACGGTAATTCTGATATCCAGTGTACATTAGATTTAATATTTAACTTCACTTTAATAACAGGAAAGCAGAGTTTATACAATAAGCATAACCAGTCATAAAAAATGTTAAAGGCAGCATTTGGTTCAGTTTCACTGTAAACGTCTGAAAAAGAGAGGCTCGCCAAATGGTTTTTAAATAAACTTATATTTTCTGAAGAATAACATCTCCTGTAGGTATACATTATTTTAGGGGGCGTATGCTTTGTTTTTGTACTGAAAATTAGTATTTGAGCAGTATCGTGATCAGACAAACAGAGAGGGAGGATGAGTCCAGTGGCATCTCTAACATTGCTAAATATGTGGTCGATACATGATTGACCTCTGGTGGGCTTAGTGATAAATTGGGTCAAGTTATAATTCTTAAGAATGTCCATGAGATAAGTGGTTACTTTATTATGTACTAATGTATTTATGTTGATATCGCCAACTATCACAATTTTTCGCTTAGGATGCTTTAATAAATATTTATTTAATAAAAGTTCAAATTTTTCAAAAAAGCAATCAAAGTGCCTTTTTCTTGTAGCAGTTGATGCACGATACACGCAAACGACAATTATTTTGTGGCAAGGTATCAATATTGAGCAACATTCGAAATGAAAATTAGCTATGGTATCGTCAAAAATGCTTATTTTCTTATATGCTAAGCCTTTTTTGACCAAGATGCATGAGCCACCCCTTTTGCTGTTTCTGGAGTAGTGGGCTGCAAGTTCATAATTGTTAATGTGTATATTCTTCTCCTCACTACGTTTTATAAAAGTTTCAGAGAAGCAGAGTACGTCCGGGGATAAATCGTAGTTAAGTTCTGAGAGTGTTATTTCAATAAGTTCCTTTTTGGAAGACAAACCCTGAATATTCTGATGGAGAATTGCGAACTTGTTTTTAAAGTTTTTAGGGACGAAAAAATTTTGAACCTTTTTTTTCTGGCGTTGTTGTTACATTTCCGGGAGCTTTTTTAACTTGTATTGGGAAATAATAGGGTATTGTTCCTTTGTTCTGTAATTTTAGGAAGGATAATTTGTTTGTTAAATTAATATCCAATGTTTGAGCTTTTTTGAGATCTGTGTATTTTTTTGATAAGAATCCATATTTAATGTACTCGTTTTCATATTTTTGATAGTCAATTTCAACGTTTAGTTTAACGCATATTTTTTGTATGATTGACTTCTTATTTTGAGAACTGTAATTAGTCAATAGTTGGTCTATGTCAATAAAAGTACAATTTTCATAATTATTAGCTATAAGTTTGATTTCAGAATTTAATTTATAGACATTAAGATAATTGTTATACTTTACACTTAGCAAAAGTATTTTACAGGTCTTAATGTTACATAATGTATTACATAAATTGGTAATTGTAGAATATGGGTTACTATCATTACAGCCGACTGCCAATATCAATATATCATCAATGTCAAGGGAATAATTTACTAAGCTTCCTAGGACTTCAAAGCTTGATGCGTATGGTTTCACCAGTCCACTGACGTTGTAATTATCATTCCATGATCCGGATCTTGATTTTATTATTTCTTTGGCCAGTCCTCGAACTTGTTGATCGCCAATAACGTAAATATTTGGCTTCTTAGTTTTTGTTACATACAAAGAGCCATCTTGTGAGAGTTTTGGTGTACTATTTACTAATTGGAGACTTGAATCATTAACTAATCGAGTTTTTGTTTTAGGCACAGATGGCGTGCTACTGAATTGTTTTGGAGAATTGATACAGCTGCTAGTTTCGTTTTCTTCATGTTGAAGAAAATCTGTGACGGTTCTGTTTAAACTTTTCCTATTTTTCCTAATTGT
This sequence comes from Anania crocealis, assembly GCA_949315895.1. NCBI lineage: Eukaryota > Metazoa > Arthropoda > Insecta > Lepidoptera > Crambidae > Anania > Anania crocealis. Next base: position 10,953,723 of record OX438871.1, read on the forward strand.
TACATTTTTTTTTGAACTTGAGTTGCAGATATAAGATAGAATTTTGTTTCTTTTCTCGTGTTCAAGAAGCAGTTTTTTTAGTTCCGAATTTTCCAATAACATATTTTCTATTTCGGCTTCCGCAATTTTCAATTTTTCTTTTAATTCAGTACTTTCATTCTCAAGCTGTTCTATTTTATCTTCCATATTAATTTTCCTCAAGTCTGGACAGCTATTATTTCTACTATTATGCGATAGGTGAGTTGTGTCGCGGTATTCATCGTCAGTAAGGGACTCAAAAGAGTTATTTGTCGAAACATTAATTATGAAATTCTCATTTCGAGTTCTTGAAAAGCATTTATCACACTTCCATTTGACTTTATTATCTTTAGTCATTAATAGGAATCTTTTCAATGAAACATTTGTGCAGTCAACATGGTAATTCCGAGAACAAATTAAACAGCACAGAAAATCATGTCTTAATATTTTTTTGTTACATCTAATGCATTTTGTATCCATGTTTGTCAGTTTTAAAATCCTATACAAAAAGACTCGCCGAAGCGTGATCCGATCACCGGGGCCGGAGAGACATGGAACGTCGAGTCTGTCGCGCCAACCACTACGCCAAATGTGTAGTCACCAAACAATGTGAAATTTGCTCATAGTTAGAAACTTAAAGTACATTTCAAACTATGGTGTTCGTTAAAGTATGAGTCATACAAATTCAATTTCTACACTAGATCACAGTCACTGATGGGTACTTTTACATTTAGGGAACACTGTTGATTTATATTGTACAGGATTTTATTTTTGTTTATTTCCATCACTTAGATTTTTTGAGGTATCAAAAGTTCTTCATCACTACAGAGTCATGATATTGTTTATAAAACTTGGGGCGAAAACTTTTTGAGTTTGGTCACTAGTTTACCCGTGTCACAATTCACTGTTGTTATTTTACGGATACAACACTTTCACTACAGTATTTCGATTATGATAAGTTTTTTATGTTATTTACACCACTAAAATCGTCGTATTTATATTTTTAAATAATATTTTGTACGGAGCACGATCTGAACGTGACGGCAGCGCCATCTCCCATTTCAAAGCTTTCTCATGCCCAAATGATCTTTCAAAATTGAAACCACTATGCGAGATCCCTACGGCTTCCACAATCTCTTGCACTTTCAATCTTCGGCCAGCCAACACCATATCGTGAATTTTTTCGATTGTTTCGGGTGTAGAGACCTCAACTGGGCGTCCAGGACGTTCGGCATCTTCAGTGCTTGTACGGCCACAATGAAATTCAGTAAACCACTTTTTTACCATTGAAATCGATGGTGCAGAGTCCCCATAGTATTTATCAAGCTTAGCCTTGGTCTCGGTAATGGTTTTTTTTCGCAAAAAATAATGCTTAATAAGCACACGAAATTGACTTTTTTCCATTTATTCCTCAAATTACTGGGTAGTCTGATAAAGATAGCTGTCAGACACAAACTAACTGACGCAGCAAGTTCAAATTTTGATAGGAGTCAACTGACAGATACCTGTTCCCAGGAGTAGTGTTGCTTTTTCGGTAAAGAGATCAAAAATTCAAAAAGTCACGGACTTATTGACCCGCCCTCGTAGCATTTTCTTCTGGATTTTCAATTCCATGCTTTCCTTCCATCACTATTATGTCTCTCTTTTCAGTGACAACATTTTTCTTTGGATCATAGACTCGATATCCCTTTACAGTATCAGAGTATCCAACCAATATAAATTGTTGAGCTTTCTTATCCCATTTCAATCTTTGTTCTTTGGGAACATGTACCATCACCGGACTTCCGAATAGACGTACATGGCTTAAGTCAGGCTTCCTTTGATACCACACTTCATAAGGTGTTTTGTTTACTAAACTAGATGTAACACATCTGTTTTTCAAGTAAACTGCAGTATGAACAGCTTCTGCCCAAAATTTTTTTTCAAGTTTTGCATCAAATAGCAGACATCTGCCTTTTTCTACAACAGTTCTGTTGGCTCTCTCGCTGACGCCATTCTGCTCAGGGGCATATGCAGTAGTCCTTTGATGAATTATACCTTCATTTGCCAAAAAATTGTCCATTACACCATTACAAAATTCACCTCCATTATCAGTTCGGAGTATCTTGATTTTTCTGTTTTGTTGGTTCTCAACCATAGCTTTGAAATCCTTAAATCTCTGGAAAACTTCATTTTTGTGTTTGAGAAAATAAATAAATGTCATCTTACTGTAGTCATCCACAAGAAGCAAGAAGAATCGTGAACCGCCAATTGACTTTGTCTCCATAGGCCCACACACATCTGCATGGACTAATTGTAGTGTCTCAGTGCTGGTATGTTCACTACGTGAGAATGGCAGTCTTGTTTGTTTGGCTTCACAACAGGTTATACAGTTCTCCTTCTTTGTGTCACTAGGAGAAGAAAAATTCACTCCGTCTACAATGCCATTTCTCATTTTATTCAAATCAGCACTATTGATATGTGCTAGGCGCTTGTGCCATAACTCTGCACTTGCCAATACTGGTGCTGCTAACATACAATCTGTTGTTTTTAAATTCAACTTGTAAACACCATTTATCAAATATGCAGTGGCTACAATATCATTCTTCATATTTCGAATATAGCAATTGTTACTTTCAAACACAACTTTGTTGCCATTTTTTATAAGCTCGCTTACTGACAACAGGTTTGTTGACAATTTTGGAATACACAACACATTCTTGACAGTAATCTCGTAGTTGCGATCTGAAGTTATTTTTACATCCCCGGAGCACTTTACAGATACCTTTGTACTATCGGCTACCGTAATTTCTGACATAACTGGCATGAAATTAACATTTTCTCTCCAATTTTCATTCGATGTCATGTGCGCGCTTGCGCCGGAGTCAATATACCACTCGCTTTTATTATACTGTCCACTCAAGAATACCACACTAAACGCATTCGTTTGTTTGTTTTTCTGCAATAACGGACATTGATTTCTAAAGTGCCCGTTTTCTTTGCATTTGTAGAACACAATCACTTTTTTCGACTGCATTTTAGACGCCATAGACGTTTGTTGTTGCTGACAGCCATTTTTTTTTATAGTGTTGTACCGCGTCTTCGAGTACGGTCTATTTGCAGCGAATGCAGCGCCACTGGTGTTCAAATTTATAGAAACTTCCAAATCGATTAATTTCGATTTTATAGAATCTGTGGTAATCTGTATACCAGAATGCTCTATAGCCATGATCATCGGAGAATATTTTTCTGGCAAACCTGCTAATAATAATGATCCTATCCATTCATCTGTTATGGCGAACCCGGTTCCTTTCAATATTTGTGCTGTCTCGACGACTTGCGTTACATAATTAGTCATAGAATCACAGTTTTCCTGCCTGATGGAAATTAAATGTCGCAGCAAAGAGATTTTTCTTGAAAAACCGGAGTCATCAAACATGTTTTTCAGCTTTGTCCACAGCTCAAACGAGGTTTTCGTTTCCTTGATGTGAACATACAGCCCTGAATCAATGGTCAATATTAACTTTGCCTTAGTCCTTTCGTCGTCTGCAGTCTTTGTTTCTGCGCCGGGCACAGGCGTCTTGATGTATTGAATCATACCCTCTAGCACTAACAAATTTTCTGCGGCGAAACTCCACTCATCATAATTTTCTCTCCCTTTCAGTTTGGGAACACTTTGAATATAGTTTAAAGCCATTATCTACACAAAAGTTCAGCGTTTTTCTTAAACTGTAATACTAATTACTTAAGAAAATCAGGACATTAGCCCATAACCTATTAAAACACGCACTTTCGGTTAACGACTGACACTTTATTTGACACATCTAAAACAAGATATGCATAAATTAAAGATGGCACTACTAGTCTTACAGAGAATTTAGAAACATTTTGGTATATAATTATAACAAAATTTACCTGGCACTGAAATTACAGCGCACAATATGTTATCATAGGAGATGAAGCATTCCCTTTGACAACTTATCCAATGAGACCATTATGCCTAGTACGAGTTTTCCCAAAACGTAAACTGACACAGTTTTCGTGTGAACGCCAAACTGTCAGTTTTCATAATCATTGGTAGTATAAGTGCCTTTTTTCAATAACAGTTTAAACTTTATCAACCATCGTCTAAACGTTAGAACGAACTTCACTCTTAATACTTTTGTCTCACTTTTACACTATGAAATAGATAAAGACGCAAGACTCAGTCACTTTGACGTTTTGCCGATAGTTTGTGTTGTGTCAGTCAGTGTCGTTTGTTTTGAAGTTAAAATATTGTTACTTAATCCCTCAACCCCCAGGAGGCAGGCGCGTGCCGCGATAACAATTGATTTCAATTGTGTCTGGAATAACTCACGATCGAGGGATTAAGTGTACAATTTAGGAATAAAAAGAGATTGCCCAAATTACTATGGATGGATGTACCGACCTAAAGATTTTTGTGTCATGATAAAAACGGTGTTATTTGCTTATGTAGTATATGTTTGACTCGCCTACCAAATTATATTTATTTTTGTTTCCGCAGTTCGGAGATATTCATCAAAAATCTTTTTATTTGGAGGTTATAAAATGTCAAGGAAAACATACTCTTATTTAGACTAAATAAAGTTGAAGTTTTGCAGTAGAGGTGTTAGTGTTACCACGTTTTATAAGCTGTTGGTAAAATGGGTTAGTCCACAGCTGTCCACGCGCATGATGATGATTTGTACCTACTGATGATTGCAATGAGTGCACGTCGCGTATGCATTTCCCATTTCGCGTGCAGGAATCCCAATGTTCAGATGCACTTACGCTTACGCTTTTGGATATTTTCCTTCCATTTTCATTTCACTAGACCTGTCAGTTTCGGAATATGGTCAAGCGTACCCCAAGTAATAATAAATTCTAAGCTTGCAATTTACTCCTTCTCTAATTACAAATGCAAAAAACGACTGACGCTGTGCCTACAAAACCTTATGTATTCAGAGACTTGAGATCTTCTCGGGATTCTTGTGGAGACACATTAATTAATTGCACAAACACGGGCGCGCGCACACATACACACATACACACTCATGCACGCACATTTTTAGTGTCTTTTTACTAACCTAAACTTTTCTTATTTAAAACTAGTTATGCTCATTGAGGATCCGAAGGTCTGGTAATCTCCTGTCTGCACAGATACCAGTCTCCCACAAAGATAAAATATGTTATATTAATGTAACTAGACCTAAGTGCTAATCTTTGTGGATAGAAATAAATAAATATATCGAGAATAGCGAGAATCGAACTCATGACTTTTCGGCTGTGTGGCGCCGGTACTTTCATCATAAGGCACTGTGTGAACTTAGGCAGAAATGAATACACATAAATGAAACAACATATTCTTTAAGTAAACATTTATTTTTAATCAATAAGTATATTATCCAAAAATTGAGCTGGTGCACTTACATTATTGTAACGTGCCCAGCTCAAGTACCATAATATACACATTAAATATGCACAACAACCTACAGTCCTTTTTCCAACGAGACAAGAGCAATAATAGCCAGTTATAGCGTTCAGTGTATTTCTTACGTTTTCATTTTTGCTTACTAAAATATACGTGTAATAAACCTTGCTGGATACATGTCTTGATTTAATTCTCCCACGGACCAAATAATTATTAACTCCTAATATTAAGGGCAAGTCTTCTTCAATATCTTGGGATACTTCTATTAAATATTCTCCATTTTGCCTGATGTGCTCACCATAATATGATCTTGCCTGTTTTAACTGATATGAGCCTAAAGCAAATCGTTTCAAACTAGTTAAATCTAATTTAGGAAAATCATTTAAATGGGGCATGTTGCCACACACGGTATTAAATATTACTCTTCTTCTATTAATATTTTCTTCGATTATATAATCACCTAAATGATTTGCTAAATTAATTCTATTTTTAGCGATAGTTACATATTCAAGATCGTCTGGGCGATCTTCAATTGTGAGGTAAAACCTATTCAACAGTGCACAAGTAATTTTAAAATCATTCATCACATGTCCCATAGCACGATTGAAGAAGTCTTGCCTTAGAAGTTTAAAATCACGTTTAATACGACCATTCACAACTTCCACCACCCAGCGACACATTGTAACACATCTGGTTTTATTGCTCTGTAACGTTGTTAACTGATGTTCTCCCTCCATCAATGATTCAGGCATATGTGTTTTAAAACCTAATGCTTCTAACATTGGAATCGCGTCTCTAAACCCTCTGTCTAAAATGAAAACATCATTAGTTCTGAAGAAATTCCTAAGTTCAGGTAATTCATTTAATGCGTCCATTAATATAGACGAATCATTTTTTAGTGCTTTGTAGGGTCCCAAACATTCTAAAATAGTACCATCGCAACAAACAATTAAAAAGGGTTTTAAGATATTTGCATACTTGTGCAAACTGTATGTGTCTTTTTGGAATTTGTAATTGCTACTACTTTGAACATATACATAGGTGCCGTCACAAATAACAATAGCTGGTTTTTCTTCTATTGGTAAATCTGGATTACCAAAAAGACCTTCTGGTATAATTATATTTTTGCTTGCCACTTCCTGTATAGTTCTGCATGATATACCTAAATGCAGTGGTACAAATTGCTCATGTTAGCAATCACGAGCTAAATTCATATACCTTTCCAAGGTACTGCGAGGCAGGTTAAAAAATTGTGACAGCCGTTGGTTACTATCTCCAGTTCTCAGTTTAGCCAAATATATGATAAGAGCTAAAGTTGCGGATGGCACCAAGTTTTGTAGCGATGGAATCAGTGACAATAGTTCTTGAAGCTGTTCTACAGTAAATCCTAACCAAAAATGACACATTTTGGGATCAAGACTATTAAAATCTGTGAAATCAAGTTTCCTCGCTACTGCTCTCTCTAATATATCCATCATATTGTCCATTTGATTGCCAGTAAAGTCATTATATGATGCAACTAGATTTTCCCACAAATTACTATTTACATGAAATTGACAAATACGAGCACTCAAAGGAATGTATATTTTGTAGTGAAGTAATAATAACTCCTTCACAACAGATGGAACTAACAAACGTTCTGCATTTTCACAACCAGAATAAATACAATGATTTGGAGTTGCAGCAACACGTTTATAAATATTGGAACGAATTTTAGGTATAGTTGGCCTAGCTGGTTGTGGCATTTCAAAGATCTCAGGCAGAGGCGGAGGTGCAGGGATGTCACCTTCTACTGCTATTTGCTCTTGAGATATTGGATCAAGCATAGTTAAATGATTTTGTCACTGCGAATCATGTAGCTGTTGCCTTTGGATTGTTCTGGTTGCAGCCATCCAACAAGCACGACAAACCCTTTCCAAACGATTTATCTGAAAGTATATTATTATATGAAATCACACAATTAAAACAATATGCATACATTGATCTATTGTACTGTTATTATTATACCTGATGTGGTGGCGTCCATCCCAATATAAGCATTCTTTGTGGACTGTCAAATGGCACATTAGGAGTTCTAGATCTTAATATTGAGATTCCACAACCATAGCAGACTCTTTCATGTCCCACTGCAAGTAAAACAGGTTCGTGACTGCCATGTGCATTTTGCAGTAGAGTGTAACAGGGGTCACAAACTACGTCGTCATTTGACATCTAAAAAAGACAATTATTATGAGATAGGGTAACATAGGCTTTAGTTAATCAAATGCGAAATAGTTAGTGAGAAATAAAGTAGTTGCCTTACCGGTGTAGGTGTAATCCAAGTTCGTAGAATAACTATAATGCTCTCAGGAATGTCCCTTACGATGTGTCTGTGCATAAATGGCACCAACAACAAAGAACAGTTGATACACCGTCTACGAGCAGTAGTCATGTCGAACCACACACTTCACAGTTTAGCCAAAAGTCAAATATAAAAAGTCCTGTCTTTATCACAATATTATTCACTAGAATGCGAAAAATATTCACCAACAATGTACTTTTTAACGGAGGAACTATAGCTCAACTCAACGCGTAAAAACATACAAACTTTAACACTTAAAACAATTATTTTGTATGATCTCACTAGAATATTTTCAGTGACAAACAAAACTATCAAACTTTTGGTTTTCGTTTTCGTTTACTAAATGATAGATGTCAAATCGGTAACTCATACTACCAAATTGTCAAAAACTACTCGAATACTGACAAAGATAACGAAAACTTTTTATCGATGCAACTCATACTGCCATTTTTAGTTCATAGTAGTTTCCGCTGGTGTAAAATGTATGGAAATAAAACGAGACGATCAAACTGTTAGAATACTATCAAAACTCATACTAGGCATACATATCCTAAACGATAGACTATCTCGTGCAAGAAAAGTTGTCGAAAATGCATTTGGGATTTTGTCTCAAAAATTTCGTATCTATAACAGGAGAATACAACTTGATCCAGATAATACAGACAATGTTATTATGGCGACGTGTATCTTACATAATTATATAAAATCTGGTGGTTCTCAGCATTCACATAATGAAGAAGACATTATTGCATCATATTCTTTGTCAAACCTACCTAGACAGGGTGGAAATCATCAGGTATATTTAATGTCAGAGAGAATTTTGCTAGGTTTTTCGATTCACCCGAAGGAGCGTTAAACTACTAGGTGATTATATCGGTGTCCTGTCGTTTGACCATAACTATACTAATTTTAAGTTGAAAAAATATTATCTAATAAAAACCCAACATACTATTGTTGTTGAAAGACTAATAAAGGCGTCATTAGCCTGTCAAGTCAAATTAAAATTAAGTAAATTATATTATGTGACTGTGTCTATTTTTAAAATAATATTTTTAAATATTGTTATGTTAAATAAAGATCTTAAAAAAAAAGTGTAAAATACATTATAAAAAAATAAAATATGTATTCACCATTACTATTAAGTTTTATTCCTATTTCGTTCCACGCCTGATCCTTTTTCTGATTGTCACTATACCTTTTATCACTTAAATCATAAAGGTATTTGTAATCTCGTACAAATTCTATGAGCTTTTCGTTATCCATTGTAAAAATGCAAAATAAAAAAGAAAGCACGTGTACGCAGTTCCGATACTCTATTCACACTGCCCGGCAAAGAGCCACAGACACGTACAGTAGGGCTAAGATGCGACCCACGACATAATTTTATCGCGGCCTTATATCGCATTTTGACAGCGTTATATCGTTTGTCTATCGCTGCTAACATGGCAGACTATTTATGTCATCTCTAACTGTCAAAATACGATAAACGATAAAATTGTCTACAAACTCTAACATGAGCCTCTTATATTTGTCTATTTTTATCGATTTTTGACACTTGCGCATGACAAATTATCGTGGTTGCTTGTAGCTCACGACAAGGCATAAACCCTTTATAAAAAATGGCCGTGCCATATTTTAATTACATTTTGACCACTTATGAAGAACGGGAGGCGCGTAAAATTCAGCGCAAGCGTATCCGCGACGTGTGCAACCCGTTTGACCTTCCGGATATGGAGTTCCAGGCTCTGTGGCGTATATCCAAGCCCATGGCTTTTTATTTGATAGATAGGCTGAAAGAGGACTTGGAGCCAAAAATGGAAGTCTTCCAGCCATGTATTGGCACAGATACTGGATCTGTGCCTTATTACCTCTAAGTTTTCTAAAAGAACATAAAAACCATTAGTACTTTCCATGATAAGAATTTATTTCAGTTTATTACAAGTTTTACTCACATCTTTGAGGCCATTTCAAATTTTAAAACTTTTCACACTTCAATCAAAGTTCAAACCGAAAAATATGCCACGAATGCTGTTTGACAGGTATCACTGTCTGACAGTGACTGTCACCCAAAGATGTGTGTGACGCAGATGACGTCTCTGGCAAGAAGTGTTTTAGCCAAGTCTGACGTAAAATTGAACGAATGATTATAATATTAACCAATGTTTCCACACCGAAAAACTATATAATTATGTAATATGGCTACATCCGTTTGTCGTGTAGATAAACGTTTGTCGAGCGAAGAATTTTTATCGCGGGTGGTTGCCATGTTAGGAAAAATGATAAAATAACACAAGTAGACAAATTTTATCATGTCGTGCGACAAATTTATCGTGGTGTCGCATCTTAGCCATACAGACATGAACCGCGCAGACAAAATATTCTTTCCGAGAATACTGGCCGGGCACGACACGTGTCTGTAAGCGTCTGTACGGCCGTGTTACGATAGATATAAATACGTTAATAGTTACTGTATGGAAGAATATCATTTTGTCTGCCACGGCATGTGTCTGCCACACTCAATGTCTGTAGATATAAATCGACCTTTACTCGGTCGGTACATTTCTATGAACTATCTTTTGTTTCACGCGTCAGGCGTATTAACTCGTCTCTCCTACAAGTTATATTAGCAGTCCTCGTGCACTCGCAGAAGCGCACGAGAATTTGTCTTTACAGGAAAATAAGTCTTAATAGTTAAGTAAAGCGCTCAAACTGTTTCACCATAGTTGAAGATTTATTTATTTTTTATACGTTTTTGTATGTTTAAAAATAACTATTAAAATGGTAATTTAAAAATAAAGATGAAGTACTTAATATTTTGTAATTGAATTGGTGGTTCAGCGCACGAGCGCACTTAAGGTACAGCCGCCACTGGTCGCGATTGTACTTACGTGTGAAATGTACAAGAATGTTGGTTCCCTTTTTTACATGAGTTACATCCAGGTACTGAACATGTAACCATTATGAAAATACATCAACTTAACACTCTGTAACAATGATAAACCTGAAATTAGTAAGAATAAAGGGAATATTGTGTTGCGCGTGACAGACGTCAGAACTCGGAAAAACACTACGTGAACGTGAACGGTCTTGTGTATCTATCTCGTTCTATCATATGGCAGCATTATATTTTGTTTTTTTGCATTGCCAATCCACGGATTTAAATATTAACCTGGATCGAGTACTACTATATCTCATATTTTCAAATGTGCACTCTAAAACAATGACGCTTAGATTACGTTCTCTCTGCCAAATGGAAAAGTAGGAAAACGAGCCAAGGAGATAACTAAAATAGTAGTGTGTCCTCGTCTAGCAAGTATGTTATGGAGAAGGGTGTCCACGCTATAAGTAATTTATGATAATAAGTTTTTTTAATTTAGAAATGACCGTTTTTTTTTCACTGTCTACAATTGCATATTCTTTTGATGGTTGATGTTTAATAATGATAACTTATTAATTAATCCTCAAAATGTGTGATATTACTGTGTAGTAGTATGATAATTATTTATGATCCAAACATGAATTTAAATCTTAATTAAAAATCATTAGTTTAAGCCACTGCTGGGACTTGAACCTGCAACCTCATAGTGTGAGTCAAACATTTTTCCAATTGGGCTACCACGGCTCATAAATTGTTAAATAAAAATACCTATTTAGTTAAATTTTACTCTATGTGTATTTTATTGCTGTACAGGATGCCTAAGGATGAATCTGGCAAAAAAATATTTGTTACCCACCAATGACAACCAAATTTTTCAAAAAAATATCAGTTTTATCCTCGCTTAAATGATATTCCTCATCATCCAGTACAATCTCTCACTACTGAATCAAGACACGAACTAATTAAAAATATCGCAAACAGATACTGAGCTTAAGATTAAAAACGTACGCCAACGAAGATACTCTTAAAATTACGGGGAAAAAACTGACGATGCGAGAACGGCTGCATATAATAATTTTAATCAATAATGTTTAAATTTCTAATAAATTTTTTGTCATTAATACGAGGGCGGGTCAATAAGTCCGTGACTTTTTGAATTTCTGACATCTTTACTGAAAAAGCAACACTACTCCTGTCAACAGGTATCTGTCAGTTGATTCCTATCAAAATTTGAACTTGCTGCGTCAGTTAGTTTGTGTTTGACAGCTATTTTTATCAGACTACCCAGTAATTTGAGGAAAAAATGGAAAAAGGTGAATTTCGTGTGCTTATTAAGCATTATTTTTTGCGAAAAAAAACCATTACCGAGACCAAGGCTAAGCTTGATAAATACTATGGGGACTCTGCACCATCGATTTCAATGGTAAAAAAGTGGTTTACTGAATTTCGTTGTGGCCGTAAAAGCACTGAAGATGCCGAACGTCCTGGACGCCCAGTTGAGGTCTGTACACCCGAAACAATCGAAAAAATTCACGATATGGTGTTGGCCGACCGAAGATTGAAAGCGCAAGAGATTGTGGAAGCCGTAGGGATCTCGCATGGCTCAGTGGTTTCAATTTTAAAAGATCAATTGGGCATGAGAAAGCTTTCCGCAAGATGGGTGCCGCGTTTGCTCACAGTCGACCACAAACGCAATCGTGTAACAACTTCACAGGAAGGTTTGGCGTTGTTTAATCGCAATATGGAGGAGTTTTTGCGCCGTTTTGTAACCGTGGACGAAACATGGATCCATCACAACACACCAGAGACCAAACAACAGTCAAAACAGTGGGTTTCTAAGGGTGAATCGGCGCCAAAGAAGGCCAAGGTGGGTTTGTCAGCCAATAAAGTTATGGCGACTGTTTTTTGGGATGCACGTGGGATAATCCACATTGACTACCTTCAAAAGGGAAGAACAATCAATGGGGAATATTATGCCAACTTATTGGACCGCTTCAATGACGATTTGAAAAAAAACCGACCTCATTTGGCCAAGAAAAAAGTTCTTTTCCACCAAGACAATGCAAGGGTGCACACATGTGCAGTTGCCATGGCAAAAATCTATGAATTGGGCTATGAATTGCTCCCTCATCCACCCTATTCTCCAGATTTGGCTCCGAGTGACTACTTTTTGTTCCCAAACCTGAAGAAATGGCTTGGTGGAAAAAGATTTGACTCCAATGATGAAGTCATCTCGCAAACAAAGGCCTATTTTGAGGACCTCGACAAATCATATATTTTGGAAGGGATAAAAAAATTGGAGAAGCGTTGGACAAAGTGTATAGAGCTCAAGGGAGACTACGTTGAAAAATAAAATGATTTGTTTATCAAAAAATCTGTGTTTTATTCCAAAAGTCACGGACTTATTGACCCGCCCTCGTACCTTACTTACTTACTAGGGTGACTCAACGACCCAAAGTGAGTCTTGGCCTCCGACACCAGATCACGCCATGCATCTCGGTCTTGCGATAATCCATGCATCTCGGTCTTGCGATAATACCTATCTTGTTTTATTTCCTTTGCTCCGATTCGATCCTAAATGAGTCTACTACCACTTCAACTTAAAGATCCACTGTAACTCTCCTATTCCACAATAGTAAAGAACATGTACCTAATTAAATAAATAAAAATAGCATGGGCTAGCAGGTGTCTATTAGTGCTAAAAATCCGTTTTAGATAGTATTTAATACATAATAAATAAATAAATAAATAATAAATAAATAAATGTGGACAACATCACATACATTGTCCTGATTCCAATTTGAATAACTATTTAAAGCATTCGTATTTTGGAAACCAGGAACAACGAAGGTACCACAAACACCCAGACCCGAGAAAATGTAGAAAAACACATTTTTTCTACATTGACCCGTCCGGGAATCGAACCCGGGACCTCGGAGCAGGCGACACCTTGAAAACCGGTGTGTACGCCACTCCGCCACGGAGGTCGTCAAACATACATACATACATACATACATACACTCACGCCTTTTTCCCGGGAGGGGTAGGCAGAGACCACATCTTTCCACTTGCTACGATCCTTACAGACTGCTTTCGCCTCATCCACATTCATTAATCTTTTCATACACGCTCGCCGGTTTAGGGTACTCTTGACCTGACCTTTCTTTAGTACTTCCTCGATTTGATCAAGATAAGTTCGTCGAGGCCTTCCCCTTCCAACATTTCCATTCATACTCGCCATATATATCTTTTTAAGCATTCCTTTTTCAATACTGGTCACTACATCCTCTTTTACACCACATCGATCCCTTATCACACTATTTTTAATCCTGTCACTCAGATTGACTCCAATCATACTTCTTAACGCTCTCATTTCTACTGCATTTACTCTGCTTTCATGTTTTCTCTGCCACACCCAACTTTCACTCCCATACATCAGTGTTGGAATCAACACCCCTCCATGCACAGCCAGGCGGGCCTTTTCGGACACCTTCTGACTGCTCATAAAAGCGTGCAACGCTCCATTCACCATTTTGCCGGCATTTACTCTCCTTTCAATATCACTATTACACCTTCCATCTGCTGTAAACATTGATCCCAAATAAACAAACTCCTTCACTTGCTCCACTTTTTCATCTCCTATCAAAATGTTACACTCTGTCATGCTATCCTCCTTTTCAAAAACCATTGCTTTTGTCTTACTTAAATTCACTTTCTTGTTCAAATCTTCATGCACAATATTCTCCATCTCCTGCAACTCCTCTGCCGACGATGCGAGTAAGACTTGATCATCAGCATAGAGCAGACATTTGACGATCAAATCGTTCATTCTAAATCCCCGTTCACTTTCTTTCAAATTTTTTCAAGCAACTAACCATGAATCAGTTAAACAGCCATGGTGACGCTACACATCCTTGTCTAACACCTTTTTCGATGCTAAACAATTCAGTATACGCCCCATTGATCCTGACACAAGCACTAGAATCCCTGTATAGGGATTTCAGTGCCTGTATCAAAATACTGTTCACCCCATACATGGATAGTGCTGACCACAAATAATTCCTCACCACTCTATCATAGGCCTTTTTAAAATCTACGAATGCGCAATAGACTTTTTGGTTTTTAGCCAAAGATTTTTCAGCTATGCACCGCAAGGAAAAGACCTGATCCGTACATCCCATTCCCTTTCGAAATCCTGCCGGAGCATCCCATACTTTCTCATCAGTTTCTTTCGTCACTCTCTCAATCAATACCTTTGCATACAGTTTGCCAACGACACTAAGCAGGCTTATACCGCGATAATTTTTGCAGTCTAGCTGTGACCCTTTTCCTTTATACAGCGGAACTATAACAGCCTTGCACCAATCACTTGGTACTCGGCCGCTTTTCCAACACAAGTTGAAAAGGCAGTACAGCTGATTAGCTACTGCACCTTAACCAGCCTTTAGCAGTATAGTATTTAATACAGTAAATATTTATCAATCCAGTAAGGCTATCCGAGAAGATAATATTTTATGGACACCGTATTAGAAAAGGAGACACTTCTACTTTCGAACCTCTCTCTCGGCTCGTTTTTTTTGAGATACTGCGCAGTCCAGCTTAAGTGTAGTTTCATGTGCCAATCTATTAAATACAGCAGTATATTAAATCTATGGTTATAGTAATTGGTCTGTGACAAACGTAACGTAAGCTTAACTGAGATTAGCACTGTCTATTTTGTTTTTAGTGTATAAATTATGTCATCCCTTGCATATAAACTTACAATGTGGTCAAAATAAGAATGACTCATGTGTGATGTTGCTCGCAATCGGCACAGATATTGCGTTTGTTTTGTTTGTGTTGTTGCCTATCTAGTTAAATCTCTACTTTGAGAGGGGAGCTTTTTAAAGGATAACTAAAACTATGACGAGACTGTTCAACTTGAAGCTTCGATACAGAATGACTTTATTTCACACGGAATCTTATAGCTAGGTTTTGTTTAATCTAACATAAATGATTACGTGGCGATTGATATAGTCTAAACATCCGTTAGGCCACATCAGCGTCGCCTGGTTACTATGTATGTGTTAATACAATGTATAATGTTAGGTAATTAATTAAATGGATGACAGAGTTACGGTTCCTGGGACTGGCTCCATAACTCCTCCCCCCTTAGATTCGAAATTATCAGAGTTATTTTTATTGCTCTGATTATTTCGGAAAATCGATTTTAAAACATTAAACTTATATGTCAAAAAGATACAAATTGTTAAAAGTATGATTACATATAAAACTATAGTAGCTACGCTAACACTGTTTACTATTACATTTTCACTAGTGTCCATGTCGTTTTCACTAATTTTCATTAAACTGTTAAGATGCTGTAAATTCGTTAAATCACTGGTATCCAGGCTAATAGGCTCCCGTTGGGTGAGAATTTGTTCATTGCTGACTACAGGAAGATGAATAATTGGCAGTTTCCGGAACTCTACATTGCTTGAGGTAAGATGATGTGATTTCAACGTGATTTCACCAATTTTCACGTCGCAGTGGTCGTTTAGAGTAAGCAGGTAAGTTCCCTTGATGTTTTCATTAGTAATTTCATTATTACATATTCTTGTAATTACGTTCTGAGACTCACTGTAGAGAACCCATCGTTGTTTTCCCACAGACTCTATTTTCACGGTGTTAATTTCTGCAATTATTGGTTTACAAGAGCTGGTATTCTGGGAAAACTTCATTAATGCTGTGATACAGGTATCTTGTAGTGGTGGCTGCGATTGATCTTCGTAGCAAAGATACGCAGCGTCGTTAAGAGACAGGGTTGTGATAGCGAAACCATATCAGAACCTTTTACCAGGAGATAGGGATATTTGGGAATTATTAGGGTGGTTTGATTACGGGAATTTGTTATAGGTATAGGGATGGCCTTAAAATATATATACTAGGTTTCGTCCTTTATTAACGGTACGTCTAATATAAACGTTATTTGACTTTTGGTTGAATAGGCTTTTAACTCTATACATCGCTCTATCTTAACTAAATTATCATAGTTTACTGAATACACTAATTTATAAAACTTTTCTATTTCCCGTAATAACATAATTAATTCATCTGGGTTAACAAGTGATTGATGTAAAGTATTTAATCTGCTAAAAGTAATACATGTTTCAATTTCATCTAAATGAGTATACAATATATGAAAATTGTGTAAAAATAAAGTATAAACATTAATAATATTTTGTAAGCTTAAATTAATTGTTGTTTGGTTAATGAGTTTCCTTAATTCCCATAGTTCCTTATCTATGTGTACAAAATTATTGTGGGTTGCATTAGTAATTTTTACAAGGTTTTTAGATATTCCAGAAACTAGAGTCACTTTCTTTGCTAATGTATTTTGATTAGTTCTTACTGATTTAATTAGTTTTTCATAGCGAATGGCATCCTCGTGATCTAAATTTCCGGTAATTATTTTAATAATTGATCCGAGAGGATTCAAGATTCCTCGTTTAATACGAACTGAGGGTACTAATTGTGTTCGGTGTAATAGGACCAAACACGTGAACTCTGACGCAACCGTTTGCGATGCGTCGATTTTACCTAAAACATCAAATTAGTGCATTGTACGGACCTATCGCGACCGGGTGTGCTCAGAACATTAACATTAACATTATAACATTTTGTGGAACATTTTAATACATCTTTAATTATTTTAACATAAACTCTCGTCTCAATTAACACTCGCAAATCCCGAACCCCACATTTTGGTCCTTCGAGCCGGATCTCGCGTATCGGTTATAAAATAAAAGTTTTAGTGACGATAAAGTGAGGTGACAACGAACTAGCAGAACATTGAGTTCAGGATTGCAGTGTTAATTTACAAGAACATCCGGATTGGAGCTACATCAGCGGCTGGCTAGCCCGTAAGCTGAAACAACAACTGTAAGATCTTTCCATTTTATTTCTCTACTCTCTACTCTGATCAACAACATCAAACATGGTGACTGTCGAGGCACAGTACCAACTTTCTGACGACATCAAACGCGACTACCAAAATTATAAAAAGGATGGCGCTGAAAGAAAAAGCAGCCCAGAGTTATTGAAGAGGCGGTGGAATAAACTGGAGGATTTGTGGAATGAATATCAATTCAACCACGATCAGCTACGAGAGAACATTAGTCAATCAGACCCATATTTCAAACAGAAGCATTATGAAGCTACAATGGCGGTTTATACGCAATTTAAAAATCACATAAATAGTGATTATCAAAAACTTCAACCATCTAGCATTAAGACGGTGGAAATGAAGGATAATTCTGGGTCATTACAACAAAAGGGTGACCAAGGGTCATACAGTAAGTTAGACGAAACATTACGCAGGCAGATCGGAAACTTTAAAGCATTTTCTAGAACAGTATCTAACATAAACATAGAGCAATTAACAGATAAATGGGAGTTTGAGGACGCACTAAAATTGTTAGAAATACGCTGGGCTGCAATAGACAGTTTACATTGGGAAATAGACAGTGAGTTAGATGGTAAAGATTTAGACTACGAAGCCAAGTTTACCAAGAATGAGAAACAGTATAACATGTTGAAGAAGGAAATTAATAAAAAGATGTGGTCTGTATCTCACAGAGAAAAATCAACCCCAACTTTAGACATTCCCGTGTTCAGTGGCAGTTACACGCAGTGGGTGTCTTTTAAGGATCTTTTCAAAGAAGCTATTCACGAAAATCCAACACTTTCGCAAGCTCAAAAAATGCAGTTTTTAAAAAGTAAACTACGAGGTGAGGCCGAGAGGTTAATTCAACACTTGTCAATATCTTCAGACAACTACCTAACATCTTGGAATATTTTAAATCATCGCTATAATAACGAACGAGTTATTTTTACGTCACACATCAATGTTTTATTTAACCTTCCGACGATGCAACAATCATCATTAGCTCAAACGAAGAAGATTCGCGATGTTACAATCGAAACGTTGCATGCCATCAAAAACCTCGGTGTGGATACAACTACATATCCAATAATTGTCCATATTTTGACCCAAAAACTTGATACAGAAACTTATGCTGATTACATAGAGTCGGTTAAAAATCCTCGAGTTTTGCCTGTCTTACAAGAACTACGAGTACTAGACTTTCTAGAGAGTAAATTCACTATACTCGAAACATCATCTCGGCGTAAACAAGAAATATCTACTCAAAAATTAAACAATCTACAATCTAATTCTCAACATTTTACGTCATCCAACACGAAAAAACAACATTTCAATACCTATCGAACAAACAGCGGAAACCCAGTTGCGAAATCATTTCATGTTTCGGGTTTCACGTGTCCGCTGTGCAAAAATGAACACGGCATTTATAATTGTAGGTCATTTCTGCAAATGTCGAACGAAAAGAAGCTTACGACGATAAACAAGCTAGGTATTTGCGTAAATTGATTATTTTCGCACAACGGCAAAAAATTTAATTCGACGAAAACATGTCGCAAATGTCCCGATAAACACAATACTCTGATACATGATGCAATCGAACAATTTAAATCGGGGTCAGCAGCAACAACATCTAACAACATTACTTCCAGCTCAAATCCTTCTCAGGATGACTATTCGAAAGTTTTATTAGCAACGGCTCAAATTAAAGTACAGAAAGCTGACGGAACATACTATAACATGAGGGCGTTGATCGACCAAGGGTCTCAAATATCCATCATAACTGAGAACGCCGCCCAAACCTTAGGCCTTAAACGAATAAAGTGTAAGGGTGTGGTCTTCGGAGTAGGTCAAAGAGAAAGTAACTGCAAAGGCAAGATTAACATAACATGCGCATCATTTTACAATAATTACACATTTAACACCAACGTGTTTATTATGAACAACCTCATAAAAAATCTACCTAACAAGTCATTTGCGAAACCGTCCTGGTCGAACATCGAGAATCTTGATTTGGCTGATCCTCAATTTTTTCAAAGTCGCCCGGTTGATCTTCTTCTGGGGGCAGACATCTATACCAACATACTTTTAGGAGGAATCATTAAAGGAACAGACAGAAAAACACCGATGGCTCAACAAACATTATTAGGTTGGCTTCTATGCAGTAGCGCCCAAACATTCCAATGCAACGTCATAATTAACAACATAGAAGATATACAACAGTTTTGGGAGATGGAAGAGATAACAGAGGATGTAGATATGTCATCAGAAGACATTTTCTGCATGGATTACTTTCAAAAAACAACAACACGAAACAAACAAGGCAATTATGTGGTGCGTATACCGATGAAACCAACTTTCGAAGAACAACTAGGTGCCTCTACACAAAAAGCTCTAGCTCAATTTCATAACTTGGAAAATAAATTCAAACGACAAGAAAAATTGGCCATAGCTTACAAAACATTTATGAAGGAATATCACGAATTAAATCACATGAAACTTGACAACAATAGAACATCAGTCGAATGTTATTTGCCTCACCACGGCATAGAACGTGCTGAATCCACAACAACGAAGTACAGAGTCGTATTCAATGCATCTTCAAAAAATTCAACAGGAAGTTCTTTAAACGATCTTATGTATGAAGGACCCAACTTACAGCAAGATCTACAATCTTTGCTATTAAAATGGAGAAGATATCGGTATGTATTCACGGCGGATATCGAAAAAATGTACCGCCAAATATTGATTCATGACGATGACCAACATCTACAAAAAATTTTCTGGAGAGATTCGTCAGAATTACCAGTACAAAGTTTTCGATTGACAACAGTGACATATGGCACCAAAGCAGCTCCGTTTTTGGCCATGATGACGTTAAGACAATTAGCAGCAGATGAACGTGACCGGTTCCCTGAGGCTTCACAGGTCCTAGAAGAGTAGTTTTACATGGATGACCTTGTGCACGGGACTCACTCCATAAAAGCCGGTCAAAAAGTAGTTGACGATCTCGATAAACTTCTTAAAACAGGTGGTTTTAACTTGAGGAAGTGGGCTACAAACAATCCTGAAATTTTGGCAAATATTTCTAATAAGCAAAACAGTGATAACAATAACTTTATTTTTAACTTCAAATCAGAAAGCACGGCCAAGACGCTTGGTTTGTGCTGGAATCCTATAGAAGATCAATTTACATTCAAATATGCATTACCTCAACAAACAACAAAGATGACTAAGCGTTTACTTCTTTCTGAAATTTCAAAGATTTTTGACCCATTGGGTTGGCTTGTACCTATCACAACAAAGATAAAATTATTATTTCAAAAGGTCTGGAAAGCAAGCACTAGTTGGGATCAAGAGGTGTCACAAGATAAAAACAAAGAATGGTCCAAATTACGCGGAGAGTAAAACGAAGTGTTAAAAGACTTTAAAATTCCACGATGGATACAAAATAGCGAAGGTGACGTCATAGAATTGCATGGGTTCTGTGACGCCTCGATGGAAGCATATGGGTGTGTTATTTACGCTCACATGAAAAATCGAAACCAAGTTATCCTAGTTGCCGCTAAAGCAAAGGTTGTGCCAATCAAAAAGACATTAACATTGCCGAAACTAGAGTTGTGCGGCGCTCATTTATTAGTCAAATTAATACTTAAAGTAAAAGAGGCTTTACGACAACATAACATAACCTACGGATGGACTGTTTCCCAAGTCATTTTAGGTTGGTTAAGAGGGGAACCAAACAGATGGAAACCCTTAGTGGCAAACAGAGTACAAAAAATAACAAATATAATGCCCGAACAAAATTGGAGTTATGTGAAATCAGAAGAAAACCCGGCAGATTCGGCTAGTCGAGGTCTTTTTCCAAATCAACTTAAAAGTCATACATTATGGTGGACAGCTCCCGCCTGGCTTTCTAGCTTTGAACCTCAAAAACATGTAAAACAGTCGTCCGAAACAAACGAAGAACAGAAAGTAGGTAAAGCTCACATTATACAACATCTGGAAAAAGAAAACGTAATAAATAATTTATTAATAAAACATAGCTCATTCAACAAAATAACTCGTATTGTGGCATGGATACAGAGGGCATTCACTCGTTAACAAAAATACAAGCCAAGCTATATTACATTACAAGAACTGCGAAATGCAAAATTAACAATTATTAAAAATATACAAGCAACGGAATATTCAGCGGAAATAAATTATATACGCAAACACGGCAAAGTTGAGGCGAAAAGTAAAAATTGCTATCATTGAATCCGTTCATTGATCACAACAACATCTTACGTGTCGGTGGTCGTCTATCACAAGCATCTATCAGCTACGAGATGACACATCCAGCAATTATACCGAGTGAATCACGGCTGGCCTGTCTATTGATTGATCAGGCACACAAGTTAACATTCCATGGTGGTCCAAGGCTTACCTTAGCTACGTTGAGGCAAGAGTACTGGATTACTGGTGGGAACAATACAGTTAAAAAGCATTTAAGGAAATGCATAACTTGTCGAAAACAAGATGGAAAGAAACAAGAACAATTGATGGGCGATTTACCTGCTGCTCGAGTTAACATCGCGAAACCATTCTACCACACAGGCATAGATTATACTGGTTTTGTAGATGTGAAGATCAACAAGGGAAGAGCGGCGAGAACATCAAAGGGTTATGTGGCTATTTTCATCTGTATGGTCACAAAGGCTGTCCACTTGGAGCTGGTAACAGAACTGAGTACTTCAGCGTTCCTGGCAGCATTATGTCGTATGGCAGCCCGCAGAGCAGCCCCGTGTCACATTTATAGTGACAACGGTACTAACTTTATTGGTGCTAACAGAATCCTACAAGACCAATGGCAACAACTACAACAGATCTTCAATGACAGTTTCCTGACAGAAGTATCGGAAATGAGAATAGTCTGGCACTTCAATGCTCCAACCTGGGCAAGTGCTGGAGGACTTTGGGAGAGGAATGTCCGCAGTCTAAAACAGCATTTGAGAAGGGTAGTAGGAGAACAGAAGCTGACTTTCGAGGAGTACAGTACCATTCTAACACAGATTGAAGCTTGTCTCAGTTCGAGGCCACTCTGTCCTCTAACAGAGAATATTGAAGACTTAGATTTTCTAACACCAGCACACTTTTTAACAGGAAGACCAGGTGTAACAATAATGGAAACAGACGAAGATGCGCGAACACGATGGAATTTAACACAAAAACTGACTCAGAATATCTGGAAGAGGTGGAAAACCGAATACCTGAGTCAACTGTCAGCAAGGCAAAAGTGGCAAGAACCTCAACAAAACATGGAAGTTGGAGACATGGTAGTCATACACGAAGATAACCTGCTAGTGGGAAAATGGGCTATGGGAAGAGTGGTAGAAGTCCACCCCGGGGCAGATGGTTATGTCAGAGTAGTGACTGTAAAAACTAAGAATGGAACCCTTAAAAGACCGATCGTAAAATTATCACTACTTCCTTTAAAACATCAGCCGGAAACATCCAAACTTGAAACCCAAGAAAACAAAACAGATATTAAAAAACGACGTTGTTTTAAATCGAACCTAGCTACTATAATATTTACGTTTATAGCTATTCTAAACATGTTTGTGTCGGGCCTATGCCTACAAGTGACGTCATTGAATGACAGACAGGGTCTGTATTTTGATAAGATTGGAAACATGCAATTAATCAGGGATGAGTGGAAGATAGTGGCTTACTATGACATGAACCCTTATTGGGAAGGAACATTGGCCTACGAAAAATATTATCAACATGTTAGTTCAATTTGTAAACTTATAAATAAAACTACTCATTGTAATATTCTGTTACTGCAATTAGATCATGCCTACAGTGAAATAAAACATAACAATCGCATTCTACTGAATCAACAGATAAGCGCGCGTGCCCGTAGGCGCCGCGGTCTCTTTAACGGTGTCGGGTACCTGGCCAACAACCTATTCGGAGTATTAGATGACCGATTCGCCGAACAGTATACAATAGACATTGAGGCTATTAGAGATAATGAGAAACACCTGGCGCTACTATGGAAAAATCAGACTTCGGTAGTAGAGGCTGAATACAATTTGTTGAAAAGGACTGAGAATATGATGCAAAAACAACACAAAATCATTAATCAACATTTGATAACCTTAGATAGTACCACCAACATTTTGGAAAAGAAAGTGGACGGAGTCGAATATATGATCGAATCCACATTATCCGCTATGGCGGCTAACAACTTGCTTAGACACATAAAAGACATTTAAGGTACGTTATTGGATACAGTAACAAGTGTGTTCCACGGCAAAATCAATATCCACCTGATCGATCCGCAGCAATTACAAAATCAGCTGAGCATTATTTCAAGTCAGTTGAAGGATCTCACTTTACCGATCAATAACATACAAACAAATTTGCATAGTATTTACCAGTTGCTGCAAGTAAAAGCCAAAATGACGAATCAATACTTAATATTAGAGATAAGAATACCTTTAACCAGCAGAGACAATTACGAGTTGTATAACATTCAAAGTGTCCCACATCAAGTAAGAACAAATATGGTTACCCTAATCCCTATTGAAAAGAACGTAGCCATGAATTTACAAAAAGACTCATACCTACCTGTTACGTCGTTCGAACTAGAGCATTGCGTGACGTGACGTCACAACATACTTATGTCAATTGAAGACACCAGTTTACAAGATGAGAACGGATAAGGATTTTTGTGTTAAGGATGAAACTGATTACTGTAGAACCATTACCACTGTTTGTCAAAATAAATGGATAAGTTTGACTAAAGTTAACCAATACCTGTATTTTTGCTGCGATATCTGTCAGTTGCGAACGATTTGTAACGATCATGTTACAGCACACAAGCTAACCCGAGCCAGCGTGATAAATATAGAGAACAACTGTATAGTGAAAACTTCACTATTTACACTCATAAACAACAAAGCAACCGGTTGGAGTTATCTTCCGATATCGATGTCCTTGTAATCGCTCCACTGAACTATGTTTTGAACATAACAATAAAAAATGACGAAGAACCAACTGTAACTGAAGTAACAACCACAGATCAACAACATCGAGATATAGAACAGAGCATAAAGATTATGAAAGAAAATGAACCGCTATTGAACAAAATATCCGCTCATGATATTCATCACTATTCTTCAATATGGGGACTATGGGTGATACTAGCTATCGTAGCCATAGTAGTAGTGTGTCGACGCCGAGGCTATTGTTGCCCTCGGCAGCGCCAGTCGGCGCCAACAGAGCCAGCAGCAGCGACAACAGAAGCGGCGGGCGAGGGGACGGGCGCGTGCGCATGCGCGGGCGCAGCCGGGCCTAGCGCAGGCCCAACGGCAAACCCTTGCAATACGTCAAGTGAAAAGTGTAGTGAGAGTGTATCAGTGAATGTGCGCGATTATAAAGAAAAGGGTACAACCCCAGTGTTACGAAAAATTGCATTTAGTGATGACTTGTAACGAACATTTTTATTGACTTTTAAATTTTCTATAATTTTTGATTGTTTTACATTTTCTTATTTCATCTTTTGGCCCTCGGCAAGATGTTCGGTGTAATAGGACCGAACACGTGAACTCTGACGCAACCGTTTGCGATGCGTCGATTTTACCTAAAACATCTAATTAGTGCATTGTACGGACCTATCGCGACCGGGTGTGCTCAGAACATTAACATTAACATTATAACATTTTGTGAAACATTTTAATACATCTTTAATTATTTTAACATAAACTCTCGTCTCATTTCACACTCGCTAATCCCGAACCCCACAAATTGCCTGAATTTCTCTATACTAGAGTTTATGATAAAATCCGTTTGGGCTTTTATATTAATTAATTGAAAATTTATAGTTTTGTTATTTAAATAAGTTTTTACATGTTGGTTTAGGTTAGCGTATCTATTAATATTTAATTGTAATTGTTCTTGTATAGAACCTAAATTTAAAACCTTAATTATGGTGCACCTGTCGTTGCTAAGACTGGCTTAACCTTGCTTCATCAGCAAAACTCCGAGATTTTTGTCAATCCTTTGAAGTTGAAGGGCGTGGCTCGTTATCGCCAGCGCCGCGATTATGAGGTACCTGTGAAGGTCGTTTTATGTCCTTAATAGGTACCTTGTTTCACGGTTTCTTAATGTAATTGGACAAATATTTTTATCAATATTGCCAGAAACTTGCGCTTTTTGGAAACGAGGTTTGTGTAAGTTGTAATTTTGGTTTTAAAGGTTATCGGTCATACTTTGAGTTTTACAAATTTCACAAGAATTAATTACAGTGGCTACAGTTAAATCCATGTTTTTCCAAAAATTTGTTCGTTTTAATTTCATGAGTGTTTCTTTAATTCCGCGGTGTGAAGTTATACCTTCGTGATATTTTAAAATAATAGCGCGTTGTTCATTTTCGTCTTCAATATATATGTTCAGGCACACATACTTTTGTTTTGTCGGTTGTACAGCGGAGCGGGGCGGTCAAAGCCTGCGGCAAAGTTGGTTCCCGCCAAGATTTAAAATTACGCGCGCGAACATCATCAACACGCGCGAATCAAGGACGCCTGCGACGACAGCGCCTCGTCAGGAGCGGGCACACAAGGGGAGACCATCAGTCTCTCTCGGAAATCGGCCGGCCGGCGTTTTTACATAAACTTTGGTGTATATGTGCTAATTATCCGGATAATTAGCAAGCTGAAGGTTTTGTGGTTTGTGTTGAAACGGTGTGAACTTGTGAAGCGGACATCTTCATCGTTGGATTGCGTCGCCCCAATCTTGAAGTCTCGTCAGCCTTGGTGGAACACTCACGGGATTCCCAGGTACCTAACCGTCTCTTGTTGCTACTCCGATATTGCATTGTATGTTGTGCCTGGGTTTAGGCTATCGAAGGAAGTATTGAACATAAATTTCTGGTCCATCGAACGCGGATTTCGGTTTGGTTATTATTTTTCGCAGTTGTAGGTACTTTTGCGAAGCGTTGTTGTAACATAGTCAAGATGGCGGCAAAAAGTTTAGAAGTAAAATTTAAAATTCAATTTGAGTGGTTTTCACATACGGCTGATATGATCAAATCAAATGAATACTCGTCAGGGGTACTTTCGGCTCGTATTCGCAAGTTAGATGAACATTTTCAAGTCTTATCGGATTCTTATGAGAAACTGTTAAATTTACTGACTGACGAGATAAGCATTGGGCGATACGACGAACATTTCAAAATGGCTAATATCTATTACAATGAGCTTGAGGCAATCTCTTTAAAATTTCCTAAAAGTGATGGTTCCCATGTAACTACAGAAAGCGCCGTTTATTCTAAATTGCCAACACTAGATTTACATAACTTTGATGGCGATACTTTCGAGTGGTATAGTTTTATCAGCATGTATAACTCTTTGGTATTAACTAGAAAAGATCTTTCGAAAACTGAAAAATATCATTATTTGTTTACTTATGTGCATAAAGAACCACGTACTCTTTTGCAACATTTAACTATGACGGATGAGTCTTTGGACACTGCTTTAGAAATCTTAAAAAGTAGGTATGACAACAAAAGAATGTTGATCGATCGATATCTTGGACGACTGATAAATTTGCCTGTCTTGTCAAATACACGAAGCCTTCGCATAGATATATTAAATCCTGTACTCGAATGTTAGTACATTGAACCGATAAACCTAGATTTTTCAGAGACCTAGTGGTCTCTGAAAAATCTAGGTTTATCGGTTGAGGACTATGTGCTCCTTTTCATTGTCCTATCAAAATTGCCATCGGATATAAAGACTCGTTTCGAACAATTGCATGGCGGCTTACGAAATACGTTGCCCGAATTTAAAACTTTTATTTCATTTATTGAAAATGAGTGTCATTTTATCGATACAGCCACATATACGGAATCCGTAAAAAATACTAACTATTCTAATAATAATGACCGACTTCGTAAGACGAGTTTTAACTTAGGACAACGTAAACAAATCGGTGGGTGTCTATTTTGCACTAACTCGAATCATAAAATATTTGATTGTTACAAATTCTCTAACATAGCTCGTGATGAAAGACGTGCTTGGATTAGATCAAGGGGATATTGCTTCCGATGTTTCGGTGATCATACAGCGGCTTCGTGTACTCGTAATGTGGCGTGTTCCTACTGCGGTAACTCGGGTCACCACAAATTAATTTGTGCTTCGAATAATAACGGTAATACATTTAATAAAAATAAGGAACTAGACAGGAATTTGCGTCATGTGTCAGTAGGTACTTATGAGAACAACTTTTCTATTCATGAACACTCGGATGACTTTAATAGATCGTGCCCGATCGAACGTTTTCAGAATAACATCCCTTCATCGCCTGTGTGCGAGATGGTCGAGCCATGCATTCGGGACGTGGGCCGATCCGATTCGTGTGATGTACAACGCTGTGCAACGCACTGTGAGCAAAATTCTTCTCAACAATAGCAATTAGCAAGTAATCATGGCGTTTTATCGGAACCTAAATTGGCTGATAATGTATTATTACCTACGGTTATTGTTTATGTAAAGTCAGCTTGCGGAAATTATGTACCAGCTCGTGTTTTATTAGATTTTGGATCTCAAATAACAATAATCCGTAGTGAATTTGCTAGTGCATTGTCTTTGAAGCGACATGGTTGTTCTATTTCTATTTCCGGTGTCGGCGGAAATAATAAACTTAGCGATCAGATAGTGGTTTTAAATTTTAAGCCTAAGGAAAATATTGAGGAGTTGTCTTGTTCGGCGGTTGTGATGAAAATACCTACAACTTATATGATTGGAAATAACTGTAAAGGAAAATTGACGGATGCAGAGTTTTCTCATTTAAACAAAATAGATATTATATTTGGGTGCGATATTTTGGGTGAAGTTGTAAACGGCGGAAAATTGACATTGCAACCGGGGGGTCCGTATGCTTTGGAAACTATTTTTGATTAGGTATGCTGTGTTCGGTCCGGCCAAAAATATTATTTCGGTGTTTGATAATAACTCGTCGGTTACGGTTTTAGATAAAAGATCGTCAGTTTCGGTTTTTGATATTAATTCGGCGGTTTCAGTTTCGGAAAATAATTCGGCGGTTTCGGGTTTCGGTAGAAATTCGGCGGTTTCGGTCCTTGATGTTATTTCTTCGGTTTCGGTTTCGCATAATAATTCGGCGGTTGCGGGTATACCTAAATCATTGTCAGTGTCTTCGGGTATTACTCTGGTGGAAGTGGTAGAACGGTTTTGGGCCACGGAAGAGCCACCTTCGGTAAAAATTATGGATCCATTAAATGTAGAATGTGAACAGCTGTTTAATGAAACAACGACACGTGGTTCGGACCTACTCATTCTCGGTTGGGTGATTCTAGGCAGATGGCCTATCGGCGGTTTCAGGCTTTAGAACGTTCGGTTTGGAATTGATCAAGATTTTCAAGACAAATACGTTAGGTTTATAAATGAGTATTTACAACTCGGGCATATGGAGAAGTCGAATTTTCGCAATTATTCGGATGAGCATTATTTTCTAGCGCACCACGGCGTATTTAAGGTTTCGGGTGATGTCGCTAAAATACGGGTTGTATTCGACGGTAGTGGGAAAACATCAAACGGTATAGCCCTCAATGATTGCTTGTATGCAGGAGAAAAATTGCAAAACGACATAACAAAAATAATTCTATATTTTAGATACCCTAAATTTGTTTTTACCTCGGATATTAGAATAATGTTCAGACAGACATGGATCCACCCTGATGATAGAAAATATCAGTTGATACTGTGGCGTGAACGTAGTACAGATCCTGTGGGGGTATATTGTCTCACCACGAATACTTACGGGCTTAAGTCGAGTCCATTCGTTGCAATCCGATGTTTGTTGCAGTTGGCGGATGAGGAGGGCTCGGTTTATCCTAGGGCGGCTAAAATTTTAAGACATAATAGTTTCGTTGATTGATCTGATTGTTTTACTTATAAAGTCAATGTTCCTACTGAAAAGCAGGTTACGCGGCGTACCATATTGTCTTCAACGGCTAAATTGTTTGATCCACTCGGATGGATAAGCCCGGTTATATTTCGTGCCAAACTTATATTACAGGAGTTACTTAGTACCGGGGATAGCGGGAATACGGTCGAATGGGATGCCCCCGCACCTGAAGATCTCGTGCGAAAGTGGTTTGATCTTCTCTTGGATTTACCTAATTAAACTCAGCTCAAAATCCCACGTCGCCTGCGGTCGGTGGAAAGCCGTAATCATAGCTACTCACTACACGGGTTTTGTGACGGGTCATCGTCGGGACATGGCGCGATGGTATATTTGCGTACAGTGAGCGAGAATCAAAATATATCGGTTAGTCTTTTATTAGCGAAATCACGCGTATCTCCACTTAAAAAGAAGGTAACAATTCCTCAATCGGAACTTAACGGAGCAGTTTTATTGGTATCTATTATAAAACATGTTTATGAGACTCTCATTAACGAAATAGGTATTCAAGTTGATAATGTTTTCGGGTGGTGCGACGGTACCATAGTATTAGCGTGGATTCGAACACAGCCACATAAATTACAGGTTTATGAAGGAAATCGCGTTACAAAAATAATATCATCGGATGTCCCTATAACATGGCGTCATATACAAACGGATCAAAACTGTGCAGACGCCGCTTCGCGTGGCTCTTCAGCTACAGAACTGCTGCACAACTCACTATGGTGGAGTCCAGAGTGGCTATACCACTCGCCTGATACTTGGCCGTATAAAATACTTAACTTACCTGACAATTTGCCGGGTGTGAAATTAAAATTATGTACGCATACCATAACAACACACGAGAATAATTTAGATCTTTTTGAGCGATATAGCTCTTTCGACAAAATAATTAATGTCACTGGCTTTATGCTGCGGTTTATTAAAAATATTCGCAATAAACATTCTAAAAATACTAGTAACTATTTGTTAGTTATTGAACGTAGGAATGCACTTACAAAGCTTATTAAATTGGTTCAAAATGATGCTTTCAAAGACGAGATACATTCTCTCAAATCAAATTCCAAAGTTACGTCACATCTAAAGAAATTAAATTTGTTTCTCGATAGTAGTGGATTGGTTAGAG
The DNA here is from genome assembly GCA_949315895.1 of Anania crocealis. Lineage (NCBI taxonomy): Eukaryota > Metazoa > Arthropoda > Insecta > Lepidoptera > Crambidae > Anania > Anania crocealis. Next base: position 10,984,391 of record OX438871.1, read on the forward strand.
TCGGTGGAAGACTTTGCCATTCCAATTTACCCTATGACGCGAAACACCCTATATTGCTCCCGGGGAAGGGTGTATTTACTCAAAGACTAGTTGAATACTACCATTACAGACATTGTCACGTTGGTGCGAATGCTCTGGCAGCAATATTATCACGCAGCTACTGGATCTTGTCAGTAAGACGGGTAACTAGAAGTGTTTCATTCAAATGTATACAGTGTTACCGTGCGCGACCTCGGCTCGCACAACCTTTGATGGCCGACCTTCCGCCAGACCGCGTTAGATCAATGCGACCGTTTCAAGGCGTAGGTACCGATTTCGCAGGACCCTTTTACATAAAAACAAGTTCCTTGAGAAATGCTCGTGTCGAAAAATGTTACCTTTGCATTTTCGTTTGCCTAACTGTAAAAGCGGTACATCTAGAAGTAGTAACAGGACTTACAGTTCAAGCCTTTGTTGATGCGTTCACTAGATTTGTCTCGAGACGTGGCTTGCCTGCCCTTGTGCGATCCGATTGTGGCACAAACTATACTGGAACGGATAAATACTTAAAGGACTTATACGTGTATTTGCGAGATCATAACTATGAGATTAGTCGGGACTTGGCAAAATCCAACGTCACGTGGTTGTTTAATCCGCCTAGCGCCCCTAACATGGGAGGGATTTTTGAATCTGCCATCAAATCTGCAAAATCGCTCATGCGCAGAGTTCTCGGAGAGCAAAAGTTATCTTTTGAACAACTTACCACATTCTTTACTCGGGTTGAAGCCGTTATGAATTCCCGACCATTGACTCCACTTAGCTCAGACCCAAATGACTTGGAGATTTTAACGCCAGGCCACTTCTTGATTGGCCAACCTTTGGTGGCTCTGCCGGAGTACGATTTTGAACATGTTCATATCAGTCGGTTAAACCGTTACCAATTGCTTCAACGTCTTTCACAACACTTCTGGTGTCGATGGCGCGATGAATACCTTCATACACTTCAGTTGAAACATAAATGGACTGACACGACAGACCCTATTAGGCTCGATGACTTAGTCCTTATTAAGGAAGATAACTACCCACCATTAGAATGGAAACGCGGTCGTGTAGTTAAGCTGTTACCCGGTAAAGATAAAATTGTACGAGTGGTAGAACTTCGGACCAAAAACGGTAGGCTTATAAGGCCGGTCTCTAAACTTGGTCGACTTCCTCTTAGTAATAATAATCAGGGCTAACCAAGGCGACCTTGGTTCGGGGGGGGAGTGTATGTTCAGGCACACATACTTTTGTTTTGTCGGTTGTACAGCGGAGCGGGGCAGTCAAAGCCTGCGGCAAAGTTGGTTCCCGCCAAGATTTAAAATTACGCGCGCGAACATCATCAACACGCGTGAATCAAGGACGCCTGCGACGACAGCGCCTCGTCAGGAGCGGGCACACAAGGGGAGACCATCAGTCTCTCTCGGAAATCGGCCGGCCGGCGTTTTTACATAAACTTTGGTGTATATGTGCTAATTATCCGGATAATTAGCAAGCTGAAGGTTTTGTGGTTTGTGTTGAAACGGTGTGAACTTGTGAAGCGGACATCTTCATCGTTGGATTGCGTCGCCCCAATCTTGAAGTCTCGTCAGCCTTGGTGGAACACTCACGGGATTCCCAGGTACCTAACCGTCTCTTGTTGCTACTCCGATATTGCATTGTATGTTGTGCCTGGGTTTAGGCTTTCGAAGGAAGTATTGAACAATATATTACTCGTTTTGTACATTCGTAAAAACTAACTGTGTCCCTTTTAAATAATTTAATAACGGCTTCTGTAAATTGGTTACGTTGTGACTGATTGTCAAAATAAAAGAAATATTTAATTTTAGGTTTAATATATTCTAAAAGAAAACTTTTAGCTAATTCGGGGCTATTTTAGGGTATATGAACTTCTAATACTTTTTGTTTGTCGCGAGATAAATCTTTTACTAATTTCTATTCCAGGTAAAAATAAGGATTTGATTGGGCTTTGTATCAATAGCTTCTTCTAAAATTGGAATTCCATGTGTATCAATATCTTGGGCTAAATGTGTTGTTTCGGGTAATGAACAAGCAGTTAAGGTACTTGACGATGCAGAACGAACTGGGTAAATTGATTCTAAAGGTTTAGATAATTCTGAGGTTTCCGATGAGTCTGAAATAAGTATTGGGCTATTTGATCGTTCTGTGTTACTAGCATTACCTTGCATAGATATATCGTCATTTTCTTTATTTAATATATTTACTTTTATACGCGAAAGTGCGTCTGCATTACTGTTTTGTTTTCCCTTTTTATATATAATATCAAAATCAAACTCGGATAAACGGAGCTTTCTGCCACGATGGAAGCTACATCTTATTAATTTACTTCCGGGTTTTTTTAATGAAATACCACGAAAACTTTTAATTTCAGCGTATTTTCGGGGTAATGGGAAATTCAAAACGTCTTTAACTTTATCATAATTTGGTTTTATACGTAATTTTGATGAATTTTCTTTTAGTAACTGTTCGATCTCGTTCTGATTTAAATCGTTTGTGAAATTTACTCTACATGTGTTAGGTTTATATTTAGTGGTGGTAATTGGTTTATTAGACGTTAGTGTAACTTTATTTTGTATAGTTGTTGTCGCAAAAGAGTTAGTACAAGTAACTGTGGCTGTAGGCATTTTTACAGCTTTACCAAAATTTTTTTAATTCGATTTTTTATATCTGTTGGGATTTTAACGCGTGTTTCAGATCTAGGTTTTAATGTTACTTCTAATTTTGGGTTGTAAATAATTGGAATTTGTGCGTTATGAGTTAGTAAAATTTGATTTTACATATCAATTGTTGCGCCTAATATCTTTAATAAATCAGATCCGATTAATCCGTCGTAACTACCATCTACGTCATATACGTAAAATTTGTGCATAAGCATACTTTTAAATGTTTTAGGTAATGGTATCCAGACTACTTCGTTATGTAAACTACGTGCGTGTGTACTAAATACTTCAAACGGTTCTTAATATTTAAAATTTGAGAAAAATTGGTTTGCTTTTGCAGGGCTAATAAAACTTCGTGTACTACCTGTGTCTATCATAAAATTCGCATTAATTTCTGGTAAATAAACATATGGTAATTTATTAATGCTGTTTAAGTTTAAATTAATTATGTCGGGTCTTGGGTGTCCGAGGCTTGTGCCTGAAAATTTACATTATTTTGGGAAAATTCATTTTCAATTGACTGAGGCATTTTTACATTTTCAGAACTATAATTAAGTGTATTTTCATTGTACATATTGGTACAATTAGGGTCATAATTATATTCAGAATAATTATTTGAATACTCTTGTGGTTGTTCTAGGTAACAAGTTTCATTATTATCACTTGAGTAATATAAGTTATTTTCATCGTTGGGTAAGTCTGTAATCATGTTATGTTTTACAGGACGTGCAGTGCGCATAGAGACATCACTGTCTTGAAAATGGGGAGGATTTCTTTGTGTTTGCATTTGGGGTGGTAAACCAAATTTAAATTGTTGGTTTTGTGGTGGCATACCAAATTTAAATTGAGGATATAGTCTAAATTGGTTGTTATTAAAATGAGGTTTAAATTGGTTTTGTTGAGGCATAAATGGCCTGAAATTATTTTGGTTATTAAAATTATTAGGTGAAAAACTTTATTGAGGTTTTTGTTGAGTGGGAAAGCCAGATTTAAAGTTAGGCTGAGACTTAAAGTTAGAATGACTTTATTTCACACGGAATCTTACAGCTAGGGTTTGTTTAATCTAACTTAAATGATTACGTGGCGATTGATATAGTCTAAACATCCGTTAGGCCACATCAGCGTCGCCTGGTTACAATGTATGTGTTAATACAATGTATAATGTTAGGTAATTAATTAAATGGATGACAGAGTTACGGTTCCTGGGACTGGCTTCATAACTATCTATTCTTTAGATATTATTGTTGATATGTATTATGAATAGCTTGACGTGCTGTCATGCACGTACTTCGAAAAATGGGTCCAGATCAGCTTTTCAGCAGCGCAGCAAAAAGTAGAAGTTGTAAAATTTAAAAACTTGGAAAGGGCACTCTATATTAACGGATAACTAATATTCGGATTTGTAACTCACTGTACAGGTGAAATATAATAAAATCAGTTTTATTTCTGCAAATAGGCGCTTTTACAAGTCCCAAAATAACCCTTTTTCATCAGAATTATTTTCACATATCATTTAAGTTTATATGTATTACTACTTTTAAACTTTTAAAATTATTTAAATGTTAACGGGAAATTAAACGCGATCAACTGTAACAACCCAACCTTTTCTGATATGAAAATAATGATGTAGAAAAAAAAATTAACCATCTACAGAATTAATTTATTTTTCACCGACTTCAATCTGTTTAGTTGTTAGTAATTAAAATAATATTGAAGTACGTAAATGGATTTTAAAATAAAACATTGTTCTTGTGTTATTTTGTACTTTTTAGTGAGTTTTTTTTAAGTCGGTTCAATTTTTTATTTAAAAATAAATTATTTTTCACTTTTTAGTGTTAAATAAATTACACAATAAATTATTAATTCTCTGTTCGCCGGTAACAATAACCTACATAAATAGTGATGACGAATTCTAGATGAAAAAATTAAACTTTGGTAAAATTCGGTTGGCATCGGGTGGGTGAAATACGCCGTTCGGCCAAACAAAGGCTGCGATCGCGGGCGCGATGGGCGGCCGGCGGGCGACGCATACGCAATAAGCATTTCGGCAGTTACACCTTGTATTAATAGTTTACGTAGGGATTTTTATCTTTTAAACACAATTTTTTGAATATCTAGAACTAACAACTTTTATTTTAATAGATATCATTTAAGTAACTATAACATTTTCCCCACAATGAATTGAGACTAGCCCCTATAATAACAAATGATAGTCATGAAAAGAGCTTTCTAACGACATACGTCTGGTCCTTATTGGTCAGTGGGTACTTGTCCCATACATTTTTGCCCGTCATCCTTTCTTTTATAACATTCTTTAAAATATTTTTTGGCTATAACTTGGAAATAATCTTCTTCACTGTACAGGTCTATTTTTCCAGTAAAAAATTAATTGATATCTTTGCAATAGTTAAACAAAAAGAATCTTACAGTTATATTAAATAGATTTGTAATAATTTGTTCTTTGTGTTCGGTACATTTTATTTATTTATTTAAACACTTTATTGCATATACAAAGATAGTACAAATATTCATTACATTCAATAAATTGGAAGTCTAAAAACATCAAAATATTCGTTTTAATTAACTCTTTAATATTTTCTTTTTCAAAACACTCTTTTATTATATAGAGTGGCATATGTCTTGTATATTTGAAATGCAATTTAAAACTGCTTCAGTGGGACTGCACAGCCACTGTACCTTCACTGGCATACCACATACATAGGACAGTTCTTAAAAACTCTGATTTTAATTTTTATTATAAAAATCCAAATATAATGTTAGGCACAACAAAATTACAGGTCGTCGTCACTGGTTCGCAGTCCCCTGTTACAATGAGGGCATATAAATTTTTACTGAATTTCTCTTCACAATAATTACTTCCAGCAGGGGCATGAACACTATACACATATTATTTATCAATAAGGCTGTAAAAGCCCTTTCAAATGCTTCAGCAGTAAGGTTTGTATTTCGGCACCCATGACTACGAAGTGCACCGAAAAAGTTTTCTATCGAATCTTGGTTGAGATGACGCATCCATAAAGTGGTTATTCCATATTCTTTCTCAAGTTTATTTAATAAAACTTCAATTCCGTCGAGTGTCCACGTCCAATTATTTAATGTAGGAACATTTTCTACCTTTCCTGTAACAGAATTCAAAAATTTCATGGAATTCGTTTTCAGTTTTGCTTCTGTCCACTGCTTATGATGAATTGATCTGGGAATCACAGGACCAAGAAGAGGTTTTGCGAATTATCGAAAAATAAGATAATATCTCCAGTATCTCTACATTCTTTGGGAAGAACACCTTTATATGTAAACAAAGAAAAAAAAACTATAAGTATCACTCACGGTGAAACATAGTTTATAGTAATAACATCTAGTCTGTTTGGTTTTCATTTTGTTTTATTTGTTAATAATTACCGCTTCTCTCTTACTTATTGCATGCCATTTTTTTCTGGCTAATTGTGAGCAGCCATATATCTTGTTTCATCTTTTTGTACCACATTTACCGTAATAAAAACCTATTCTATTCTATACATGTAAACATTTAAGTTGGGTCTATCTATCGGTGTGTATTTGCAAGCCCGCCTCGTGCACGTCACGCGGCCGCCATTATCATGGGCATACAAACAGCTTACGGCTCGCTTATGTCTTGGTTGGGTTGGGTTTTAAGCAAGAGTGAATGTGTATTCAAGATACCTATTTTATGAGAATGAGATAGTGTAACAAAACTCTTAGTTAGTAAAACCATTATTTACCTGCTAGATATCCCATTTTTGTAGCAACTGTCCTGCTAAATATTTGGCTTGCAAATTTTACTTTCATTTTATTTTTAGCAACTTCTTTTGGTAGGTAGGTATTAATCTTACACCTTTGTATCCCGGATTTTCTCTGTGCAGTAAAACAAGATGCTACCATTTTGCTGTGCATGTTTTGCCATTTGAAAAATATTGTAGATTTTTCGTTAAAAGATTGTTTCTAATACACTTAAATAAGTGTGGAGGGTCATAAAGTGGTTTGATTACCTCATTGTTTATTAAAATTATGTTTTGTTTGGGTTCTTGGCCATTTCTTAGACAAACACCACGTGTCTCTTGGAGCAGTATTTTTACAGCATGTCTATTATTGTTGCCCTGGTCACAACCCGTAGCAACAATAATGAATCCTGCTTTTTTCAACTCTCCAATGATTTCCTTCATTTGAGCAGCAATTCGCTGTCTACTGGTAGCTGCTGCAGAAAAAGAATATGAAACAGGTTGTTTGTACTTCTTTAGGAGACCCCTTATCATAAAAACCTGTGCGTGGTCAGAAAATTCTGCTTTCGTTTCGCGACCATTTGTGACAAACCCTACTGTTTTGTCTTTTCTTTCATTAAAAGACAAACTCTTTTTAAGAAATATTTCGTCAAATATCAAAATGCACAGTTTCTCTTCTTTTTTCATTTTTGTGGATGTAAGTTTAACTGCGAAAATATTTTTGTATTAATACCTGGATTTATGATAGCTTGACTTATCAATTTTCGTAAAGTTTAGGGTGCAGGCAGAAGTAACATTTTCCTCAGGAATCGATATCCTTTGGGCGATTGCTTGAAAAGTGATAAAACTTTTCCTGTAATGAGAATCTTCGGCCTTTGTTTTTCTTTCTTACTTCCCTGAACTGCATCCCCATTAAAATCTTTGCATTTGCAGGCAACTTTTCCATAGTTGCCAAATATTTAGGGTTGCTATTAATGTTTTTAGCAGCTTATAAGCTAATAGACGAAGGTAAAAGGTCGCGAGGTCGTTCGCCGGCAAGATGGATCGACCAAATCAGGACATCCTCCACATTCTACACGGTGCTAAAGGACGCGCAGAACAGAAACCGATGGAGGCAGATCATCCGCTCCAGATGCAATCCCGAAGCTGACCACGATCCTCAGACATGAGGGACCGACTAAAGAGAGAGAAGCTAATAGTCTGCTTTTTGATTAAATTTCTGCATTTGCTTTTCTTCTGTAGTCCCAGGCCCTCCAGGCGCTTCGGGCATTCCTGAGGTGCCCTTTTCCGCACTCAGCCTCTCGACCACCGTCGGCATCGCACGCGGGTGATTATAGGCGCGATCAAATTATTACGAATATAAAGTAACCAGAGAAATATAACCTATTGTATACAGTCCACGTCTATTCATTTGTTAGCAATGCTTTAATATTAATATGTTATTTTTATGTCTATGCTAATTATTAAAGTTAATTTAAATGTTAGTCCCATTCAGGGCATTTTTTTAATAAATCCACGTTTACGATTTGTCAGTCATCGTTACTATTTAAACTTTACTCAGCACTTTCTACTTCCATCAATGTAACAAACACAGTCACGCAAAATGAAACTGTATTATAGTACTTTCTACCCTTTTTTTCACTCACAAAACAGGATAGCAAAGTAACATTGACAGCAATACTATCTTAGACGATAGGGCAATTAAATCGATTGGATCGATATAATCGATTATATCTATAGTATTGCTTCAAAACTAGATATCGATACTATTGATTATATCGATTATATTGTATTTGACTATGCATTATAGTCGATTAATCGATTATAATCGATTATATTGGGTACAAATAGGAATCGATATAATCGATTATATCGATACTATCGATGCCATCGATAGTAGTGTCACGTTGTGATTTCTGAGCTGCGCACTAATCTATAAATACTCACGTTTAGTTAATACATTCATTGTTTCATTATTAAAACACATTTAATTTCACTTCAATAATAATCGAGTTTCGTTGTTTTGGTTATTGATCTGTCAATGACAAGGAGCTGTCAGATGCGCATGCGACTGTCCGTATGCTCCGAATGACTAAAATAACGTTACGTTCGTTTGTCTGCGTTTAGCAAACGCACGGAACACATACTCATTTTACAAAGGTCGAGAATGATTTATTTCAATAAATATATTAATATTTGTTTTCTATATTTTTACGATTTGTATGTTAAAGTCATAACTTATTTAATGAAACTTCACGCAGCCGAAGTAATTTTCATGAGCCTGGCAGAATGACGTTTTTGACCTTAGACAGATGTTTAAAAAAGTTAATAAAAATAGTAGTGTTGCAGGTTTACAAACATTGGGAATTTATTTGGGAAAAATATTTGTCTTACGGACTGGCTGGTAAAGAAAACAAATTAATTCAACGACCAGTCTGTAGTTTATAATTATAGTTAGAATATTAAAATAATGTAAATTAATAACCTAAAAAGTTTAAATGTTTTCTTGTTAGTTTAATATCTGTTTTACAAAGAAATAGTTCTTTGTGTTGTTTCGATTGTTTTGGGGAGATTTGAGTTAGTGAACTGAGCACTCGGAAATTCCTTCTTGACAATGATTTGCAAATTCGATTTCATTGGATTCGAGTTTCGACTTTTATTTGCAAGGATGTGGAGGAAGGGACTTGCTTGCTTGCTGTTGAAGAGGTCGGCCAGGAAGCCGAAGGAGAAGACGGTGGCCGTTACCTCGCCTTTTTGATACCGGCTTATAGTCGCCGTATATAATATTTTAAATTTTGTTCCGGTCTAAGTGCCGTAAGTATATTTGCTGATTTGGCAGGATTTTGTTCATTGAGTCGCTTATTGCAGTTCTATAACATAAGTGGTTTCTTTCAGATCTTTTGATGGCCGCTTGGTTTGGCTACCAGGCTTAGCACATTACCTTACCGTTTTACGCTGACTTTCCGCTGATCAAATGAAAGACGCAAGAAGCTTGTCTCGATGAGATTCGGGTTGGTACCACGCCACGTGGATGCATAAGGTCACCCTACCCTATCTTTGTTGAAGTAAGTGGAAACATCTTCTTAATCCAGTTAGCAGTCTACAATTCCGGTTGCCGTTTTTTAGTATTCCGTTCCTAATTAAATTCAGACTATTCAGTTTAGTATAATTTACATGATAAGTTTGGTGGTACAACTCGCTCAGAAGTAGGGGTAATTCAGAGCCTTACAAAGGACTCACGCCTGAGATTTCTGTGTAGCTTTTAAGAGGTGGTAAGCTTAGCCGGAGCAAATAAATATATTTTGTCAATTCATGCTCGTCTCTTTATTTACCACCTCATCCTGATCATCTACATCAACCCCCTACACACCCTCCAACCCCAAAACGTTGCAGTAGTATCGATTTTTAGATTATTTGGGCCCCATTTTGAACTATCGATTATAATCGATGCATAATCGATGATACGGCAACACTAATATGAGTATTGAAGTTTATACATAGTCAGGTCATAAGTTCTGTCACACCACACAATAAAAACTTTTGAATTTGGAATGCTGGCCACAAAAAAGTTAATTGTATTCGAATTTCAAATTTTTCATGAAAATAAAAATGTGTACTTTTTAGAATTTTCCTCATTTTTAAATATGGAGTGAACACTTAAAGAAGACCGTGTCGCGGTTATTGCGTTGCATCGTTGCGGTTACGCGCCAATTCAGATTTTCGACTTACTGAAAAATTTGAATATATCCAAAAGATTCGTTTATCGTACCATAAAACGATACAATGAAGACTCTAGTGTAGATGACAGGTCAAGAAGTGGTCGCCCTCGCTCTGTTAGGACTCCAGCAGTGATAAAAGCTGTGAAGGCGCGTATTCAAAGAAATCCCATACGTAAGCAGAAACTGTTGGCCCTTCAGATGGGGTTTAAGCAGGACCACGGTGAAAAGGGTGTTAAATGAAGACTTAGGGCTTAGGGCATATCGAAGAAAAACAGGACATCGTTTGGACGCTCGTTTAATGGACCTGAGACTAAAGAGATGCCGCGCTTTGTTGAAGCGGTACGCAGGAAAAAAGCATCGGAAAATTCTTTTTTCGGATGAAAAAATTTTCACCGTGGAAGAGAGCTACAACAAACAAAATGATAAGGTGTACTCACACAGCAGAGAAGAAGCGAGCAACCGTATTCCGCGTGTCCATCGAGGTCATTTTCCATCCTCGCTCATGGTTTGGTTGGGAGTATCTTATTGGGGCTTAACTGGGATACATTTTTGTGAGAAAGGCGTAAAAACGAATGCAGTTGTGTATCAAAATGCAGTCCTCAAGAACCTTGTGGAACCTGTTTCTCATACCATTTTTAATAACAGGCACTGGGTATTCCAACAAGATTCTGCGCCAGCTCATAGAGCGAAAAGCACACAGGACTGGCTGGCGGCGAGTGAAATCGACTTCATTCATAGATTACAAGATATGGCAACACTTGAAGGAAAAGGCCTGCTTAAAGCCTCATACTGATTTGGAGTCACTCAAGGCATCCTTGATTAAGGCAGCCGCCTATATTGACATGGACCTCGTTCGTGCTGCGATAGACGACTGGCCGCGCAGATTGAAGGCCTGTATTCAAAATCGCGGGGGTCATATTGAATAAACTTTATTACCATATGAATCTATGTTTTATTAAGTTCATTTTGCTATATAAATGGTAACATAAATAATAAACATGTCTAAATTATTTCATATTACACATGTGACAGAACTTATGACCTGACTAGTTAATATATAATAAGTACACAAATAGCTAGCGGATGTTAATTTAATTTCAAATTGTTCCTTTTTTTTTCTTTTCTCTCGTCTGTATTTGAATCATTTAATAATTTCGTCTTATGTATACGTATGAAATGATTTGTACAACTTCTTTAATTCTGAAAGTGTTAAGTTTTTGTTTGAGCGTTTTCTTTTTTTTTCAACTTCTTCTAATAAGAATGGGAAAAACAAGAAAATCACGTAAACGCGCAAGGAATGAGCGCCCGATAAGAGATTCTTCATCTTCCGAGTCGAATAGCAGTCCTGAGCGGGTTCGTGAGCGAGCTACAAGGGGCAAACGTGTCCGTCACAGTCGGAGTCGCAACAGACACATGCCTTGAAGCAGAACAAGACAAAAAGATTCAAAGCGGCGACATCGGCGGATTTTTTTAGCATCCAGTACCAATTCAGACCCAAGTATGTCTACCCCAAAGTCTTCACCCGCATTTACTAAAGGTGAGTGTTATTTCTTTACTTTTCAATTTATGTGTGCTTGTGCGTGCGTATAATTTAGTATGATTATGGTTTTATTCCAGAACCATCATTATTCGGAGACCTGGAGGAAATGACTGCGAAATGGGAAGACGTGATCGGACAAAACGCACGCACATTCTGCATTGCAGGTAATGAAGACTTGCTGCATTTTGCCTGGAGCAGCGACGCTCATTTCTTCACCGGAGCCAGAGAAGACTTTCATGGTCCATCGGGCCCAACATTCCCAGTAAAGGGTGTCACCCCACTCGACATTTTCGAGAGGATTTGGGACGAAGCTGTTATAGATCATATTATAAAGGAGACCAATAGGTATGCCTTCCAACTCTTTAGTCAGCCTAATTTACCGCAGCAGTCCAGGATGAGACGGTGGACCGATGTCAAGCGAGACGAGTTATGGACCTTCTTTGGAATAATCAGTTTACACAGCTTTGTCCCAATTTCCGTCGAAAAAGAGTATTGGTACCCTCTACTGCCCGATCTTCAGATCGGCAACTTTAAAAACAGAATGTCCTTCAGACGGTTCTGTTTAATGAAGAAATGTCTGCATTTCATAGACAACACTTCGTTACCTGAGCGCTCTACACGTGAACCAAAAACACTTTAAAAAATTAAGCCCATACTGAATCATTTAAAAGATAAATTTAGCAGTTTATACCTACCCGAGCAGAACATAGCGATAGATGAGTCTCTCCTTCTTTGGAAAGGGAGACTCTCATTCTCCCAACTCATCGCCACCAAAGCTGCTCGGGTAGGTATAAAAAGCTACGAGTTATGTGAGTCCCGAACAGGATATTTGTGGAAGATGGAGGTTTACGCAGGAAAGAGCCACAAAGTATCAGAAGTGTGGATCCGGAAAGGAAGTTGAACGAACCTGAGGGGGCCACGTCCCAAATAGTCTATCGTCTTGTTCGCCCTCTATTAGACAAAGGCTACACTTTACTGATGAACGATTTTTATAACTCGCCTCTACTGTTACGAACCTTAAAATCTCGCAAAACAGATACCGTCGGGACTCTTCGGCTAAATCAGCAATTTCTACCGGACAGCCTTCGTAGCAAAACGAAGCTAAATATGCGCACGGGGGAGGTTGCCAGCAGTCAAACCCAGGATCTTTCGATTGTGGCGTGGAAAGATTCCAATTTAGTTTCACTGATTTCCACTTACCACAAAGTGGAACTCAGTGGACAAGAAACACATGGTTCTTATAAATTTAAACCACAAGTGTGCAGGACTACAATCTTGCCATGGGGTTGTCGATAAAAAAGATCAGCTCTTGCAGGCATTCCCCGTGGAAAGAATCAGAAATTTAGTTTGGTACAAGAAATTGTTTCGGAAACTAATAAACGTCTTCATTCACAACGCCTATGTAATTTTTGATTCTAAAACATATAACTCAAAGGCAGTTTCGTGTACAATTGGCCGACCAAATTTTGAAGAAGTACAACCTGCAACTACCTACGCCGGCTCAGGTGCCAAAAACTGGCCATTTCCCTACCAGAACCAATGCCAGAACGCGTTGCAAATTGTGCGCGAAAAGCAAATTGGATGTTCGTATTCCCTGGGCGTGTGATACATGCGGGGTCAGTTTGTGCATTGATGGATGCTTTAAACGATTTCATATCAGCTCATAGATGTGAAATTGTTTAAAGCATCATCTTTTTTTTGTCTCATCATGATAAGTTGATCGATTCATCATCACTGATAGGACTAAATTTGCAAATATGCCTGATATAATGGTAGTGGATCGAACAAATGTATGAATTGTTTAATATTATAATTTGCTAAAATTTTAATTTATCTAGACATTTACATGCCGAATTTCGGTAAGACATGTTTATACCAATTATTGTAAATTAAAACATTACTACTACTGTGTATGTAAACACCATGTCCACACATGTTCTGGTAAATAAATATATCTTATCTTATTTTATCAAAAAATAATCTTCCAAATCGGTGTAGTTAACGAAGATAGGATAATCCAGCAGAAATTTGCTCTAAAATACAACCTAGTTGAATTGGAATTGCAGTGCGACAGGCCCGACCCAGTTCTAAAATATAAAAATATAAATATAGAATTGATAACCACGTCCTTTTTGAAGTCGGTTAAAAATAGTCATCACTTTTTAAACCATGTAACCAGCACTCTGACTTATAAATCTTTTGATACCTCATTTGTTTGAATCTGTTCACTAGCTTAGTCTAAATGAGGACTATAGAAACGAATACACCCTCCTTTTTCTTGTCGCAGTCGGGTAAAAATAAAACGTAATATTATATTCCACTGGACGACAACCAATTTACGTTGTTACACTTAATCAACATTTAATAGATCCGTAGTCCGGATCCGGATTTTTTTTCACCTTGTGTACCCAGCCTTATTGTACGGCATTTGAAGAACATTTTGAGCAGTACTAAGTTGTAATGCTTATAAATTTTCCGATTTGGTCGTAATTATAAATGTAATACTTCATTTATAGAATGGTTTATAGGGCAAAAAAGTCACTATTGCAGATCAAAAAATATAAACAGATTGTATCTCGAATTAAACATCCGTAAGATGTGGCGCCTTTACAATCCGGCTCGCGAACCCGACCTTCGTATGAATAAATTCCTTAAGAACTTAAGGAAAATTATTAACACACAATATAATATAGGTTTTTGTTCTCCTAGAACGGACGTGTGCTCAACGTGCATTTCAATAGATGAAATTTCTTACAGCAACTAACATTAAATGAAGAAGTTAAGATTTTGAGAGCAATTTCTGATGGGTGTTCCGGTCAGAACAACAACACCGGGATGATTGCTATGCTAGGAAAGTAGCTTTACTTAAATGCTCCAAGACATGTAAAAAAAGTGGAATTAATATTTCCTGTCGTCGGTCACTCATTTATTCCTCCTGACCGGGTTTTCGCGAAAATTGAGAAGACTCTTAAGACTTAGGAGGTCATAACTTCACCTTTAGATTACGTATCTGTATTAGAAGAAAATGCGACATGCATCAAGTGCATAAGTTTACGACTGGAAAAAAGGTTATGAAACAGTAATAAAACCAACAACATTTAATTTTGTTCGTTTTATTACAGTTTCAGTTGGCATTTTCCATTCATAAAAAGCATTTTTATGACCAGGACAAAGACAAACAATATTTTGGTACAAGGCGAGATACATTACAATAGTCAAATTAATAAAAAGAAAGTAATAAAAAAATATTATGATACAACCTGGGCTGATTGAACCAAACAAAATTTTACCAAAACGAGCCAAACTACAAGACGTTGTCAAGCTGTCGAAGACCCGCTTCGGCGACAACTGGGTGGAAATTGATACGTTAAACTATAACAAAACCATTCTAGAAAGAGCTCAGACACATGACGTTGACAATATGTACGAGGATGATGTAGATTCAGAAGATGCATGTGATCTGTGTACGAGTGGATTTAAGGAAATTGGTTCGCATGTGTAAATGTTGGTCTAATTTTGTACCATCATTAGCATTAAGTTTTAAATTTCTAGAATTATTTGACGATGATTCGAATAGTAAATTCAAGTTATTTTCTTTAGTGAAAAGTGTCCAGCATATTTTATTTATTTATGGCAAAACAGTTAAAATCGATTTAGTGGTATTTGCTTCTATACGCCTCATTATTTATTGATAGTATAGATACAATCGATAAGCTATCACTGCTTATGGAATCCCATTCGGTCCAGTACTCCTTGGTTCGTAAAGATTATGCACTGTTTCCCATGGTAGAGCGCTTCAATGGGAAGACAAAGTTTGCAACAGCATATTTCAACACGGGTTGTAAAGACAAAAATGCTTTCAACAAGACATGGAAGTTCAAGTTATCATGAAGCCTTTGCCGATTCCTGGAGTGATTATACATCTTAATCAAGCCAGAGCCACGTTGATCGCGGCCCACCTACCACCCGGCTGGGAAGAATGGACTATAAAAATATATTCCAAGGAAGAATTGCTGGGAAGTGAATTGGATCCTAAAATACTTAGTAAAATCCGATTCGCTATATCTACTGTGGGAATGGAAAGGGCATTTTCACCAGATTGCACATCAATGCCCGAGAAAACCTATCGCAATATAAAACTTAAGTTAATAAAATAGCCACTTTGCGTCGGTTAGATCATTCATCCCATGGGATGAATGACGTGGGGAACACGGAGATCGGCAGTAAAAAATGAAATGTCATCGCTGCAGTCACTGACATGAAGCCACTTCTAAATAACAGAAAGGAACCAAATAGAGAGCTGCAGACCGAAGATTTATCAGACTTCTTTTAGAAATAGCAAGAAGAAAAGCAGACTTGACAAACTGGAAGAGAGTCAACACGAAATGAGGTCTGTGATGGAACAATTCATTAAAAGCTTCCAGTTAGATCCTAGAGGATGCTCCTATTTAGATAATAAACCGTCTGACGCTACAGTAGCCTCATCTGATGATGACGGTTAAAATGTTCGCCTCTATTACCAGTATCATTCCCGAAACCTTGGGTTCCTCCGGCATGTGTTGATGAAGACGATTTTGACTGGGCGCCTGCCACGAAACAACAGGAACCAACAATTCCAGCCCCTAAACCGCACATTCTTACGCAAGATGTAAGTGTCAAAGATTGGGTGACATAACTTTCTCGGATATTATAATGCGAGTCCAGTTTTTGATCCACTTAAAGTCAATCCAATCCTCACTACGTGTGGATCAGCTATAGGTTAGAAGCACAGTATCCGCGACGATTAAACGCTTGGTACGATAACCCATAGCTTGTTGTTACAAGGAGAGTCATTAATCGGGACGTTTAAAAATCTGGCGCAAAAATACACAAATATTAAGCAGGTTTTGAAAGATATCTTCAGTACGGATACTCCAGCAAAATGATACTCTGACGACTTACTGCAATTTGTGTGTGGAGGAAGGGCGGAGGTAATAGATCAAAGAAGGAAGGCACTTCTTCCGAAAGACAGCTACTAGTCCTTGCTCTTGGCAGTAAAAAAATAAATCTACCACACATCTCTTTGATGAGAAGAAAACTCGCAGAATCCACGAAAAAAGGTTTCCTCAGATTGTTGCTTGACTAAAACAATTTTTTCGTGGAGCAAGTAGAAAACCACTGCGGTGAAAATTCGATCAAGCCTCTACAACTTTTCGAAGATCCCCTAGAATCTGTAAAAAGCCAAAGTTTTATCCACACGAAGAGCAGGTGGAAACAAAGCGTAATACTTTTAAACGCTCCTCTACTGCAAAGTACAGGGACCAAAGCCAACCTAACTTGTCGCGAACCAAGTCTACCAAGGACATTTAGATGATAAAAAGTCTAGAAACGCCTGATGTTTTCGAACATTATCAAAAGATATTTGATCCCCTTTGTAAAGAAGGCCCGACAAACTTCTCCCTCAACTTTTAACTTCAGTATCAAAGCAATAGGTGAAAAATTTATTATTATAATACTGTGGTGGGTCGAAAACAATAATCGCAATATTCATATCGTTTCCGATTCCAATCTAAACTAGCGCCTCCTGTAATTTACTATTTACAACAGGTGGACACTTTTTCTCATACAAAATGGTTCCCTTTTCTACTAGTCTTCACGTACTTAGCTATAAGTGATCGTCAACAGTTGGTAACGTGTATTTTTGTTTTTAAAAGATTCAATTTAGAATTTCTGTTAAAACTTATTTACATTTATTTATAAACTTAATTGCAAAAATAAGGTGTACAAGATATAGACGTACGCAAAAATAATTTTCTTCTAGTTAAACCTAGTTGAGTTTAGTTTACGTAAGGTTCTGCTTCTCGTGCTGGTGGAATATCTCGTTAACAGATTTACCTTTTTTAAGTTAGTTAAGTGGATAACGAAGAACGTAAAAGCTGATGCTATTTTCTGTAAGTTTCGATAGCCAGTATTTTTTTTAAGTAAGGTAATTTTTGATTTTCATACAACAACTAGCAAACCCGGCGAACTCCGTTTCGCCACCAGATGGCTTCGTTTTATGTAACATTTCGTTTGGTGATTAAAAGATGAAGAAATTTTTTTTTATATTTTGTATTTGAAAAGGAAAAATATTATTTCATTTCACAACAGTAATGAATTCATTTCGATTACAAAAATGAAGTGTTATTTAGTTGAACTTCTCTAAGTAAATGAAAGTGAATCCAAAGTAAATACTGAATCGAAGCGTTATACGTGTCCGCAAATTATCCGTTTCATTGAAGTGCTCTTTGGTAAACCACATTTTTTGTTTTTTGGTCTGACGTTAACACAAACAAAGCGGATGGTTTCCCAACTCGTGAACACGCAACGTATAACTGCCCATGTGAAAAACAATGATTTTCTAAATTTATCCCGCAAACACTAAGCGATTGGCCTTGCGACTTGTTAATTGTCATTTGCGAACGCAAGGCGAACTGGAAATTGCAATCGTTTAAAGTCAAACGGAAGATCAGTCGGAATCATTGGTATTCGAGGAATACATACATTTTTACCTGCATACTTTCCGTTACTAATGGTTGCCTCAATCAACCGAAAGTCGAGTACCGTTGCAAAGTCGCGGTTGATTCAAATTACGCAATATCATAATAACTGTACCAACTTATGTGGTGGAAATCCTGGTAACTCCAGAGAGTTCAAAAACTTCGTTGGATAATTTACTACATCATCGGGATTTGTTATGGAATCAACGGATTTGTATGTCACCAAATCGCCAGCAATTTTTGATTGAATGGTGAAATTCAGTGCGTGTACATCATTATTCTTTGCGGCAAGAATTGCTCGTTGACTTAACCAAGCATAATTCTGATAATTCTCACTAATGTTTGGGAATACATTTTCAATAAGAGCTAATTGAGAGTCTACAAATCGGCAAAAGTCATTGGTAAGAGCAATTAATCCAGATGTCGCATCAACTGGGACTTTTCCATTTCCAACAGCTAACAATTGTTTGGAAAATTGTGCAGCACTTTGATCATTTTGAAGTTGAACAATATCATCAAGCCGCCAAAGATGTTGTTATTTCGCCGAAGATCCTTCAGTGTGAAGTTAAGTGCTTCAAGTGATTTCTTATGTGCCATTGTGCACTCATCCCAAACAATGAGCTTGCATTGCATCAACAATTTTCCCATTGCACTGGATCGGGAAATATTGCATGTTGGAGTATCAATTGTTTTTAAATTGAGTGGCAACTTAAGCGCAGAATATGCAGTACGACCGCCATCTAGAAGAGTCGCCGCAATTCCAGATGATGCTAACGCCAAAGCTATGTCACATCTTGATCGAATAGTGGCCAAAATCAATGAAATATGAAATGTTTTCCCTGTTCCTCCAGGTGCGTCCAGGAAGAATAGACCACCAGTATTATTGTCCACCGCTTGCATTAATGTTTCGTATACTTGTTTTTGCTGTTCATTCAGCAACGGCACATTATTTCGAACGAATTCCTGCAATGTATCAACATTGTATTGCAGCTCTCGATTTAATTCTTGGTTGAATGCATCGTGCATCGATCGATTTGGCGCAATCATTCCTACTTCAATCAGTAGCTTGTTTGCAATAGTCAAGCATTGATCCACAATCAGAATCAATCCTTCATTGTAGATTTCATCGGTTATTTGGATGTCAGGATTATTCGTTTGAATGCGCAAGCGATGCAAGATATCTTCACATAATATGTGAAATGTCGTCTTTGTATTTGTTCCATAACTAATTTGGTTGTGAAGGAAAACATGTGGTGATGATAATTGCGAACAGCGTTCGTATTTGGTACGCATTTGATGAAAAATTGAATCCGCAAACAATGAGTAGCTGTCAAACAATGTATCACGCACCGGCGCCATCTACTTAAAATATTGGTTTGTAGTACATGCTATGTATCAGAGATGGCGCTGTATGTGAAAAAGATTTTCCCGCTTTTCTGTTGAAATTTTTCCTGAATTTTCTTTGCTATAAACCTCACGGAGCCCGAGACCTTTCCAACGAATGCAAAACCGTGGAAATCGGTTCGTGCGTTCTGGAATTATAGCGTCAGGAAGGAAAACCCGACTTATTTTTATATAGTAGATTGTATCGATTCGAATATTTGATCAAGCGATCAACCAAGTATTCAAGTAAGTTAATCTAACTAAAACTTTTATGATAAATGAGACAATTTGTTGTCTTATGATGACCTGCTTTTATCACTTGCCTCCTAGGTGTAGTTAATCAAATTGTCATCTGCAAAGTTTAATTTAATTTAAAAACAACAAAATTTCAAAATGTTGTTTATCTCTTTCGTCTGTTTGGTTCCGCGAGAAATTGTAAAAACCAAAATTCGTGGGCGGGAACAGTTATGTTGTCCTAGTATTCCATTCCCTTAAACGCCTTAATCTAGTGATTCGAGTATGGAACTCGGTGACCAAAGGTTCTAGGTTTGATTTCTAGGTCGAAAATAAAACATTAAATGTTAAAATAGCGACTCATAAAGTCTAACACCTGGGTGTATCATTGCATACAAGCCAAGAAAAATGGAGTTCTCTTACTTCATTCTGCCGGTTATTTTAACGATATTAAGTGTATGGTGTAAATGTATTGTTGACTTTCTAGCAATGAGATTCGCATATCGTTCTTCTTTGGTGGCAATTGGCTGCGATGGTACCGCTGTAAATACGGGCCATAAAAATGGAGTTATTGTTTTACTAGAAAAGTACCTCAATCGACCTTTACAATGGTTTGTGTGTTTATTACATGCAAATGAATTACCTCTTCGCCACTTGTACTCTTGTCTCGATGGTACTACAACAGGACCTAAAAGTTTTTCTGGCAGTATAGGGAAAAAGCTCGACAAGTGTCTCGACTTAAAAGTAGAAGCTTTTGAACCCATCCCCATACAATTGCCTGAGCTCGACACTGATTTGTTAAGCACTGATCAAAAATACCTGTACCAAATATATTTTTATTTATTTATTTAATTCAGGCAACAGATTATGAAATACAGGCCCATAAAATAAATACCTTACAGACTAACATACATACAAAATAACACAAATTATATCACTACACACTATTTTGACGGCGTTGTGTTTCGCAACTTGGTGTCAGGTAACCGTCCACGAAACCGACGATATACAACACCCTTCGGCCAAAATTCTGCCTGCATGAAGGTCGACAGCTGTTCAGTCGGAACCCTCACCACAAACGAATTAAAGTTCGTGTTGTGTCGAGACTCCAAACGTTCGACCCTCAGTGTATATCTGGTCTTTACTCGGATGTACTCTACAATCTCCTCGACTTTTGTAGAGTAATGATGCCGGGACACGTATAGCAGCGTCACTGGAACTGCGGGCCGAAGCAGGTGGTTCGGTCCAGTCGGTGCGTTGCCGCACTGCTTGCGGGTCAAGGGCTTCCTTTTCTTCTTCTCGACCTTCGTAAAGCCCTCCTCATCACACTTATCTGCCTGTGATGCCAGCTTCTTCGGAGCCGCCATGCAATTGCTTTTCCGAGCGGCAGCTGCAGCATATACACGCGTCGGGGTTGACGTCACAACGCGCGATGTGTCCTGAGGTGCTGCGGGGCGCGCAGTAGCTGCGACGATGTCGGTGACCGCGACGAGAGACGCATCAGTTTGCGCCGACCCGAAACTGCTGACCGATGCATTCTGCGCCCCGCGACTTGTGTTGACATTGCAGGCCTCAGGTGACCTACTAACCGGAGCAGTGTTGCTTTATAGCAACACTTTGGCACGCAAGTCACCTATGGTGTTCTCTGAGGCCTCCAATTTTGCGTGCACTTCGGCCAAGCTTGTTTTTAGGAACGTGATGTCCTTCAACAGCCTGGTGACGTCGACATGATCGAACGTGACGTGGGGCAGCTTGTGTAGCTCCTTTGCCACGAACGCAGGCACTTCGTCAGGATCGGTTTCCTTCAGCAAGGTAATGATGTCCTGCACACTTCTTTCACCCCCGTCCCTTCGGCGAGACGGCATCTGGGCACTCTTCCCGAGCGTCTGGAACAGGAGTGCCTTGCCACTGCAAATCTCTTCTTCCTTGAAATTGGATTTGCAGATCTGCATGATGCTGACCTCGTCCATAGTATATGTCCATAGTTATGACGACCATTTGGATCAGCGGTAGTAAACACTGCTTCTGAGCCATGGGTCGCGGGTTCGATCCCCGCACAGTACAAATATTTGTGTGCATGAACATGTCTGTTTGTACTGGTCTGGGGTGTTTTCTATATATTATAAGTATATATTTACAAAAAAAAAAGTATATAAGTAAGTTTATCGGTTGCCTAGTACCCCATACGACAGGGTACTTAATAGTAGCTTAATTTGGGACTAGATGGCTCTGTGTGGCCCAGTGAGGCATATCTTAAATATTTATTTATTTATTTATTTATTTATAATGTCGATGGCGTGCTGTATAAACGCCAACAATTCGTTAGCAATGAGTTTTTGCGAGTCCATTGCTGATAGACGACGCGCGCTGCGCTAGTCGTGAATTAAAATAATTCAGCTATGCAACGGACACGTCCGCTTCCAATCGCGCATTACGGAGCATTCTGCTGGTATGGTCTCAGCAAACTTGGCTGCCAAGGACCCTGGAAGAATAGTACATTCTCGGTGGTTGACTTTCGCTAACAGAATTCTTCGTTTATATATTTGGAACAGCTAAACCAACAAAAAACTTGAAGGAAATAGCCATCTTTATTATGAAAGTTTACGCACCAACCTGGTTTGATATCAAGACAAAATCCTCTTGTAAATATTGACCAATACATGTTGTGCAGGATGCACATACTTTTTGATATATATTTATACTTTTTAGAATTGTTTATGGTTTATTACTTTTCATACATACTGTTTTTGTATATACTTTTGTTTTACATAATACAGTTGTCAGTTGCACCAGAACCAGCGTTTTATTAATATCTTATAATACAGTCTTAAATACATGTATTTAATATGATTAAAAGATGTTTGTATTTGCGAGATGACCTAAAAAGTATTGTCTTAAAAACAATTCAAAGGAATTCCTTCTTTGCATACCCAGAAAATGTGTTGCTGGCCATGCTACAAGACGATGAGGCACACGTAAGAGACCTGGCTGTTCAAAGAATTTTGAAAGTAAGAAATGAGTCCAAAGGGAAGACAGTTCGCGGATTCCAACTTCCAGAACTAAGGATTGATGCGTCATGCTATTATGATTTAATAAATTGGACAAAAGAAAAGATAACTGATCCCCCAATAACAATGAAATACAGGGACACGGAAATTACAATCATTTTTTCAACAGGTAATCTACTTGAAATATTAAAGTATCCTTGCCACATTCAGGCCGTAGAGAGGTGCGTGAAGCTTGTGACAGAGGCTTCATTGTCTGTTTGCGGTCCAGAAGCAAGAGATGGTTTCATCCGTACGAGGATAAAAGCCAGGCAAGACATACAAGTTTTCGACACAAAATCTCAATATTTTCGTAAAATATTTTTTTTTTATTTGACATTTTTTTTTCTTAATACATTTGTTTATATAGATTCTTTCTTTGACATGTAAATTTTATTGTAAATGACTTAATTATTGTATTTAGTAATAGGTATTGACATTTTTATAATGGTTGCATGATTTTCATTCACGTGTTTACATTTGACATCAAAATTCACAATGCCTAGAAAAGGTAAATTTGTAACCAATTTATTGACCTCGAAGTACTGACATTACTGTATCTTTTGTTACAAATTTAATGTGATTAAATGAATATGAATATGAATATGGATGAGACGGCCGATTCTGCTTAGTAAGAAAAATGTTTTATAGTGTTTTATGCATATTTCTCATAGTAATTTATTGCTTTTGTAATTTGAAACATTAATATTATAATAAAGATGGTTATAATTGTCAATAATAAAGTTCTTTTTGTAAGCCAAATATTTTTGTTTTTTCTATAATTCAAACCTAATGCGCCACCGTAACATATTGACATAATTAGCTGTTATTTCTCATAAATAATTCTAGAATAACGGGTCATCGAATGATAATACAGGAATCTTAAATTTGAAACTAAAAAATATTCACTCCACCCTAATATATAGCTCATATGACAGAAAGCAAAGAAGACGGTCATTCATCACTGACTACCCTTGAAGCAAACAGGCCACGCTGTGTGACCATAAACAGATGGGTGGTGGAAGCTGCGAATGGTCGTTAAAAGAGGGACATAAAAACCGACTGACTTCAAAATAGCAGCTGTCCTGCTAAACGTTTTTCCACGCAACACATAGATTCGGTAAATGCAGATGCGTTTGTCAATATTATAAATGAACGTTTGTTTCTAAGAAATACCATAGCCGATTTAGTTGCTGAATTAAACTTAAACAGGCGCAGTACTATATTTAGACCAATTGATGGCACAACCATGTCATTCCCAAGGTTGTCTTATTGATTATTTTTGCTTGTGGCACATACCAAATCATAGGCACGTTGGTATGTAGGCGAGAATTTCAGATTTTATGGCATTTATACTTTAGAAGTGGGTCCTGACCAAATACCTGGATTAAAGGGAATAAATCCCTTGTTGCTTAGAGCAAAAATAAAACCTAGGCACTCTTGTAGGAAAACTTACTTTATAATTGCAAAAAAACTTACTTTATAATTGCAATTTAATTGCTTAAATCTATACTATATCTATACTAATATTATAAAGCTGAAGAGTTTGTTTGTTTGTTTGTTTGAACGCGATAATGTCCGGAAGTACTGGTTCGGTTTAAAAAAATATTTTTGTGTTGGGTAGTCCATTTATCGAGGAAGACTTTAGGCTATATTAACATCACACTGCGACCAATAGGAGCGAAGCATCAGTGAAAAATTTTGCAAAAATAATAACAGAAATTGACGCGGGCGAAGTCGCGGGAAACAGCTGTAATTAGCACTATTTGATTTTAGTATGAATAAACATAGGAACTTGGAGAAAACTTAGATAATTATTCGGTTATCTTTCGTTTAAACAACATTTGAAGGCGATGAATTTGAGTCCATATAGACTGGTGCGGTCAGGGTAGCCTTTGTTGGCTGTAAGGGATGTTGTCTAACAACATAGTTATTTATGGGTTAGTGCAGCAGGTATGAAGCCGATCATTGCATTATTGTTGGCACGCTATCCACCATCACAAACTTTGATAGACAACACTAATGGCTGTATATTGTTACTCTCCCTCTTCACGTTAGGCCACCGTACTATACGGACGTGTTCCAACCTACAAATAAATAATTAAGTGTCTGCTAAGTGCTAACTAGTGCATTCAAGGCGTGTATCTCAAGGCGAAATAAACTCTTGTGAAACTAACCAGTGTTTGTGTTCATCTTCTCAACATACAGTCCATTACTAAACACAAGCCCCGATATGGTCCTACGACCCGTTCAAGAGCAACAAGAGGAGCATATTAAAGAAGCTGTCATTGCAAAAAAGACACTTGCACACAGTGTTGCTAACTGCTACCCATGACCTGTTGCTAAGAATTTTACAGGAAGTTGCTAGATTGAATAATTTGTTCGTCCTGAAAAGTAGCTAGAAATAGCTAAATTTTCCAGTAAAAATAAAAAACCGTTTTACTGTTTACATGATTACTAGAAATCACACAGCGATATTTTACTGAAGGCTTTAATATTTATTGCATTTAAAATGTAATTAAGAAAATAAAACAGCTAGAAATTATAATAGCATTACTATGTTTCACATTTTTTTTATACGCTTTTTAAGATACTATACATATAACTATTAATTAAAGATTTAAAAAAGAAACAATGTTTAATTAAATACTAGAGGAAGAAGGTTGTGAATACTGGGAATGATACATTTTGTGCACCTGAATCAGCTCCACTTGATTTTGGATATTTTTCCACGGTACCCATTTTTCAGTAACAGCATTGGCCGCTTTTCCTAATCGAATATCATATACAGAGTATAGAATTAAGAGTTATTAAACTCATTCTATTCCTTTGTATATTTTTAACTAAATTCATCTGAGAGAATAATCTTTCTACCTCAGCATTTGAATGTGGCAGCGAAAGACATGCTACAGCGTGTTCGCATATCAAATTTCTCCAGAAGCATTTTTATATTTTTAACTTCCACCCAAAACGGTATAATTTCTTGCGATACCCATTTGAACGAATGAAGAATATGCCACTGTTGCATTATCTTATCAAATTTTTTCTGGTGTGAATCCCAAAATTTCAGCAAGATTCGTAATATCGTTGGTTTATACGGGTTTTACTGCTTCTTCAGGACTTAGTAACTGCATAGATTCTAATTGTTTATAGTTATCTGGAAGCCTTTGTCGTAATTCGGTAACCAGGCGTAATAAAAATGTGACGCAGCGATGTCTTATTCTATTTGGACTCTCAGAATCAAACGAATGTTTAGTTATTTCTGTTTCAAATATATAACCAAGAAACGGCCTAGGGTTTAATCTCTATCAATTATGGGATCCAAAATGTTCCTCTGAAAATTCTGAAATCTTGTTTGCATTAAAATTCTCTGGCTAACTGACTGTATTAGTCTTTTAGGATGTTCAGCAGTTTTAATGGGTTAGAGTCTTCGCTCTCAAATGCTTTAATTGCAATCTGAACATCATTCAAAATGCTTCTTAAAAATATTAAATATAAATAGTTTCTGTTATCCTCAAGCATATTACATATAAGTTCAGCAGCGTAACAAGTTTCATTTCCTCTTGCCAAGTTAATCTTCGGAAGGTAACAGGGGTGACACGTCACCCCATCCAGCGACATAGTACCTGATATCTTCTTAACTATCTTTTTTCTCGCTCTCGCATTTTACGTATTCTTTTGTCACGACGCACGCGCTCAGTTAGAGCTAGCGCGCACTAGTGACTTTTGGTGGGTGACAATAAATTATTTGTCACTGTCACGTCACCAAACGTTTTGTAACTGCGCAGTCTTGCGGCGACAGTGACGAAATTTTCATGCATTTGTTATGATGGACCTCGAGGAGACGGTTGTTTGTGCTCTCGTTTTAAGATATAGTAAAAAATGCAAGGGTAAAAAGTATTGGGTTCACCCGCTTTGGAGTGGTAGGTTGATAAGTGGAAAGTTCTACACCATGTTTGCCAATCTACGTACATATCCAGACAAATTTTTTCGGTACCTCCGAATGAGTGTCACAAGCTTTGATGAATTATTACTTTTGTTAAAGCCTATGATTACTTACGAAAATACAAGAATGAGACTATCCATACCAGCTGAAGAGAAACTAGCTGTAACATTAAGGTGAGTGAAATAAAAAACATATAAGTGTTTAAGGTTTATTAATAATGATGTTGGCGGTAATAGGAAAAGAATAATCACAATTTTCACATGAAGAAAGTTATTTAGTTTGATTAATGACATATTCATTACAAATGTCGTATATTTCTTCAGAATAACCGGATTCATATGTGAAATTTGACACAAATGACTGAATACTCTCACTATGTACAGGAGATGGTGCATTTGCATTTTGTGGACTAGACAGAGATACTTCAGGAGATGATATTATTATGTAGGATTGGTTTTTAGGGCTGGGGGGTGGTAATGAAGAAGATTGCTGGTCATATTGCTGTTGAGGACGAGGACTTGAAGATGGTAACGACACAGTACTATTGGGCCGTGTGATGTGATGCTTTGAATTAACTTGAGTGTAGTTTCGTTGATAGCTACTACCGGAATAGTTAAGTGAAGGGGGACGCTTGATTTATAACTGGTCTCAAAAAATGTCTTCCCTGAAGAGGTTGTGAATAGTGCGACGTTTGACATTGAGTTTGCTGATTTCGAACATCGTTAAAAACTTGTAATATTTTAATTTGAACATTTATCTTGTCTGTTTCGGGAACAGCTTTCAGTAAAGGGACAAGAGAGAGTGCAAAACATTTTTCACTGTCGTTACTATCAGGTTCATTTTTTTTTCTAACGCCGCAACAAGTTTGACATCACTAGCTCTTTTCTGTTCTAGAATATCTATAAGTCGATCCTCATATGATTTCTTATTTTTACCTTTCTTCTTATCACGTTCTGGTCTAATTGTGTTTGATGCTTCATCTTCCTCTGATTTATCTTC
The DNA here is from genome assembly GCA_949315895.1 of Anania crocealis. Taxonomy (NCBI): domain Eukaryota; kingdom Metazoa; phylum Arthropoda; class Insecta; order Lepidoptera; family Crambidae; genus Anania; species Anania crocealis. Next base: position 11,012,228 of record OX438871.1, read on the forward strand.
ATCGTCTTTATCAGCATTAGGTGTAGAGTTTCCCGTACCGTCTCTCGTTTCCATACTCGGGAGGAAAAATAAAAGTTTTTCATAATATCTATATGTTTTACGTTTTTTGGCTGCTTGGCCAGACTTTGAATTCTTTTGGTCTCGTAGTTCTCTTGAAAAACAAGCTCTGATGTTTTTCCACCGCGTTTGTACTACTTTTCCTGAAAAACAAAATTTGTTCAGTTATGTAAAATGTTATGCAAGTTTTGTTAATTTTATATTTGAATGTTCATTAAACACCTGACCGTTATTTGAAGCTTAAACATATAATGAGATAGGCCTATCTGTTTTCCGCACGTCTTACCTCTCTGTCTACCCTAGTAGCCCCCTCTCGCTCGCACACTTCCCCTCACTCCTCCACCAGCGCGGCCGCTCGGCTCGCTCTGGTCATTGGCGTCCTGTTTTCCGCTGCGCACTGCTCGTGCTCAGGACTCAGTAAAATAATTTTGCAACTTCATTTCATTCTTCATAATTTGTGTGGTTTTCTACCCTACATTTTTCAGCCGCGATAACATGGAAAGTGACGAAAGTGTTTCAAATCCGGCCTCGACAGCCCCATGTGCTAGTGCTAGTGCTCCCGCTAATAGTGCCAATAAAAAACGATCGACTATTCGTCATCAGTCGCGAACTAGGTCTCGTTCGTCGAGTAGTAGGTATCTCATCTACCTCCTCTAGTAGCTCGAGTTCGTCGTCTTCGGACTCGACTCCTCGAAAATCCGCGTCGCGTCACCGCAACAAAAAAAGGGGGGGCAAACGCAGGCATCGGTGACGGGAATCCCGGAAATTTCGTAAATTAACACGTCAGGTAGATAAACTTCGAAATCAATTAACTTTTTGCAACAATAATTCTGTGCCTTGTTCCGCGGTACACTATAACGAGAATCTAGTTGACGGAAACGTTAGTGGCGAACTTTACGAAGATTCGATTGTAAATTCGGTCGAGGTACCGGCACCTGTTACTCAGTCAGATTTTACTTTTGAAATTGAGACGAAATTGAAAGAACCTAGTATTCCAAAGACCCCGCAGGAGTTTCTTCAGACGTTAAAGGATTTGCAACATTTGGATAGTAGTGATTGGTGCGAAGTTCGTTATGCGGAAACCCAAAAACTTTATAATTCTACCCCCGGTTTTGTCGATTTGGAGATGAATGAAGAAATCAAGGCGTATGATTCGTTACGCCATCTTGCTCACGCTGACAAGGCTTTCGCCGCCTATCGTTCTGCATTCTTAAACAGCGCGAAGCTTTTCAAACTTCCGTCAGAAGTTTTTTGCAGTGGGTGCGTGGTTCGGATTTATCTTACGAAGGTATAAACGAAAAAGTTAATGAGCTATTTATGAAGGGCGATTTTTATAAAGTTTCTTCCGATCTATTGCAATTAACCTGCGGTCACCGAGCGGAAGTAATTCAAATGAGAAGGGATGGAATTACAAACCACGTGCGAGATCCCCTTGTCAAGGCCGCTATACGTAAGATCCCTCCGTCGTGTCAGCACGTGTTTAATGCGGAGTCACTAGCCACAGCACTAGAGAAGGCAGGAGGTGTTAGAAAAGCCTTCTTGCCTTTACAAAAGCCGGGCAGTACTGCTTCCGTTTCGCAAACGGGTCAAAGCTAGCCCACACGCCACCCCTCGCAGGGGCAGGCTTTACGTAACGTACCCTCGCAGGGTACTGCTCATGGATGTTGTGCGCCTGCGCATATTCCCCATGTTTACAATCAACCCTCGCAGGGTTGCTACAATGCCCGACCCTCGCAGGGTTATGGCTCTAATCAAAGCGATAATCGCCTATCATACACTGGCGGCTCAAGAGGTTCCTTTCGAGGCAGAGGAGGTCGGCAAGGCTACAGGCAGCAAGACAGCAAGAATAGCCGCAAGCGAGCCGCATCACCCTCTGAGAATTACAACCGGAACAAAAAACGTAAGTATTGACTATCAATCCCGAACATTCAGAGCGGGTCGTCTGGACTTGTTTCACCGCCGGTGGAAGGAACTGGGCGCCCCGAGTTATTTGTTAAAGATAATAAAAGGGTATCGCATACCCTTTTCTCATCGACCGCCACTTGTAGTACCTCTATTAAACAGAAGTCAGTTCAGCACGGTCCCATCAGATGCAATGACGTCCATAATCACCCAAATGCAATACCAGGGTGTATTAGATGTGGTCAAAGTCTCACCAAGTTTTGTGTCCACAATGTTTCTTGTGCCAAAGGACGACCGTTCGCACCGACCCATCTTCAACCTAGCAGCATTAAACAATTACGTAATCACCGACAGGTTCAGATTAATAAATGTCTATCGGGTCCCAGACTTCCTTCAACCAAACGATTTGATGTGCAAAATAGATCTGTCTCAGGCCTATTTTCACCTTCCCGTAGCTCCATTTCACAGACGGTTCCTACGTCTAATCTACAAAGGAAATTTAATGGAAATGACGTGTCTTCCATTCGGTCTATGCACGGCCCCCAAGGTATTTGCCTCCCTATCCAATTGGGTAGCTCAGACACTAAGGGATCAAGGGATTCGAATTATCGTCTACTTGGACGACTATCTGGTTGTGCATCAAAACCCACAGATATTACAGACTCATGTCCAAATCACAGTAGAGAGGTTGCAGTATCTCGGTTGGTTGGTGAATTTCGAAAAGTCTATACTCACACCTTGTCAATGCCTAGTCTACTTGGGTGTTCAGTGGGACACTCTATTCAACGAAAAGTCTCTTCCAGAGAAAAAGTGTCTGAATCTAATGTCCAAGATATCGACAGCCCTAGAAGAGAGAGCTCTCGTTTTGAAGGCCTTACAAAGCCTAGTGGGTCTATTAAACTTTGCAAGTTTTGTTGTGACAAGGGGCAGGCTTCACTTTCGAGCACTCCTCTCTTTCCTGAACACGGTCGCCAAGATGCCAGTTGCCAAACAGTTCATGATTCCGGTTCAGGCCCGGAAAGAGTTAACTTGGTGGTTGCAGAAACACCCTTGTCCGTCTCCGATTCACTTCGCGCCTCCAACGCATTTCCTAGCGACCGATGCCTCAGACCTAGCTTGGGGAGCGCAACTAGACGACCGTTCGTTCATGGGACCGTGGAACGAACAAGAACAACCGTTACATTGCAACCAGAAGGAACTTCTAGCATTACTCAAGATATTACAGGACCAGGGTCAGTCTCTGCGTCAATCCACGGTTTTATGGCAGTGCGACAACAGAACAGCTGTGGCTTTCATTCGCAAAGAAGGCGGCACAAAGTCAGTAGCTCTCTTGGACTTGACAATAGATATTTTCAAGGTTTTAGATCATTATCAAATTCACCTAGCCGCTCATCACATTCTCGGCAGATTCAACTCCCACGCAGATCATCTGTCTCGCTACCGATCTCCCCCAGAATGGCACCTTTTGCCTGCGTGCAGAGACCTGATTTTCAACAGATTCGGGGTTCCAGTAATAGACTTGTTTGCGTCGGAAGATGCGCATGTGGTGGCCAACTATGTGTCTCTGTACCAGAACGACGACCAAGCCTTATTCCACGACGCCTTTTCCCAGACTTGGAATTACCACCTAGCGTGGATATTTCCTCCTCCATATTTGATCCCCAAGGTCCTTACCCATCTCAATTCAGCCAAGGGCCTCTTTCTGTTAGTGGTGCCACGGTGGGAACGGGTTTTTTGGAGAGCCGATCTAAAATCTCGAGCGCTAGCTGCTCCTTTCACAATCAGGCATCTGAACCGCAATCTAGTAGACGTCTCGACGGGCCTTCCACCTCCCAAAGTTCAGGAAATGACGCTAGAAGTATGGAAATGTGGGGGTGGTCTCATAACCTAAATGATTGGGACAGTTCCCAACTGGACCTACTTTCATCATTCTGGCGTCCCTCTACACGTAATACACACAAAGCCGCATGGCAAAGATGGCTAGGATGGTGTAAAAAAGAAAAAGCTGCTCCATGTGGCCCAACCCAACCGGTTCAATTCTAGCAAGATTTTTAGCCGATTTATATTTAAAAGAAAATCTGTCATACAATACTATACTGCTACACAAATCAGTGGTGTCTACGCTCTGTAATACCGAAATATCCGGAGTCCTAAGTGCTCATGTTCTGGTTAAGCATGTTATGAAATCCATTGCAATAAGGAAGCCTGTGCCTCATAAGAAAACTATTTGGAATGTCAACGTACTCATTTCTTTTTTGACTGCATATGAAGTTAACGAAAATAACTGTTTTGCTACCGCCAGACACACTGCTATGTTGCTGCTTTTAGTTTCTGGTAGACGTATCCATGACCTGAACCTTCTAGCAGTCAATCAAGAGCATTATATTGACAATACTGACCATATTATTCTGTTGCCTAGATTTGGATCTAAAACTGACCGTTCGGATTTCAGGCAATCGGGCTGGAAATTACTAAAAAATGAGAATACAAGAAACCTCGACCCAGTGTTTTGGGTGAAGCAGTGTATCAAATTGTTTAAATCAAAAGCGTGATTCCTCAAATAATTATTCATTGTTTGTTAACTTAAGAGGTGATCATAAGCCAGCATCGCGTACTATAATTGCGGGTTGGGTAAAATCTCTCCTATTAGAGGCTGGTATTGTCGCAGCTCCCGGGAGCGTCCGCGCAGCGGTCGCCTCTAGAAGTTGGGCCGATAACGTCTCGGTTGATGAAATTTTATCACGAGGTAATTGGAGGTCTGGTGACACATTCCGCCGCTTCTATAGGCGTGAGGTCGTCCAGGCCCCTGTTAGCTCTGGGATGTCAAATTGTTTTCGCCCAATTTAAATCAAACGGAGAAGGAGTTAACTATATTTTGTTTTTTGACGTGACAACGTCTTAAATTAGGTTGCGGCTGGGAGTCACTTATGAAAAAGTGTAACGCTCGGTAACGTTACGATGAGTCACCGAACGAGAGAGAGGCCCGCCGAATGCCTTGCGTCTCTCTCCCACTCAACTATGATCGGTCTGCCGCGCGCGCAGCACTAGAGAATTAGGCGCATTGAATCGGCGCATGCTTGTGTCTCTGTCTTTGTCTTTCTCGAACGTTCTTGGCGTTGGAAAAAGACTTGACTTTCGCAAGACACATTACAGCAGAAACACTTCCTTTCATTTCATATTTCTCCTATCATCGTCCTATCCTCAACAAAATCACTCAAATAGGAATTAGTTAAGTTTAAGTTTACATGTACAATGTTTTAGTAAACAAAATATATTTCTATAGTTAAAATTTGTGCAATTCTTATTTTCATTCAATTCCTTGTTCCTATTGTGCAATTTAATTATATTCATATCAATAAATATTCTACCGAGAAAAAGACGTTGTCACGTAAAATCTTCGCCCGTAAAACCGACTTTACAGGCAACCATTTTTATAGATAATTATATTTTCTATGTACATAATATATAAGTTGATTGAATAAATTTACTTAGTTTCGCACACTTATAATTTTAGTGTTATTTGCTTAATTAAAAACATTAACTTCTGTAACTTTCATTGTTACCTTAACGCCTTCGGCGTGAAGATGTGCAACATACCTTCACATTGGCGTCCTCCTCCACCAGGCGATAACAAACAGGTCTCATTATATGTTTAAGCTTCAAATAACGGTCAGGTGTTTAATAACAGCGTTTTACCTTACAATAAAACGCTTATTTAATACCTACCTTATTTGAAGCTTAACTTTTATCCTCTGCCTGGTATAATTCGACACAATGACCAGAGCGAGCCGAGCGGCCGCGCTGGTGGAGGAGTGAGGGGAAGTGTGCGAGCGAGAGGGGGCTACTAGGGTAGACAGAGAGGTAAGACGTGCGGAAAACAGATAGGCCTATCTCATTATATGTTTAAGCTTCAAATAAGGTAGGTATTTAATAAGCGTTTTATTGTAAGGTAAAACGCTGTTATTTTATATTATGTCGTACTGTATTCCATTCATTTATTGAATATGGTTATTTGAATTCTCTTCAATATTATATTTTGTTACAGATATCTAGCCAGTGGCTCAAGCTTTTACTCTATTTCGTTTGAGTACTTGCTTTGCCCAACTACAATCAGAGAAATAGTGAAATCTACATGTATTCAAATTTAGAATATAATGCAGCCCATTTACATGGCAGAAAAAAGTGAAGAAGATTGGATCAATTTAGCCGACCAATTCTATCAAAGAACGAACTATCCGAACGTAATTGGAGCTATTGAAGGAAAACACATTCGCATTACTCAGCCTGATAATAGTGGATCACAATTTTTCAATTATAAGAAGTTTTTTTCAATTGTTCTTATGGCATGGGTTGATGCAGATTATAAGTTTGTATACGTGGATATCGGTGCGAATAGAGCTAGCAGCAAGTGATTCCAGTGTATTTCAGAGGTCACGGTCACATATGGGTAAAAGGTTAGAACAGAATCGATTGAAAATACCCAATGATCGCCCTTTACCAAACGATGAAAATGGAAAAAGTGTGCCTTTTTGTGTGGTAGCTGATGAAGCATTTGGCCTATCAAGGCACATTTTAAGACCATATGCAAAAAAATCATTGAATACACTAAAGAAGTGTACGCACACAGTAGTGAAGAAGCGACCAGCCGTATTCCGCGTGTCCAACGAGGTCATTTTCCATCCTCGCTCATGGTTTGGTTGGGAGTCTCTTATTGGGGCTTAACTGGGATACATTTTTGTGAGAAAGGCGTAAAAACGAATGCAGTTGTGTATCAAAATACAGTCCTCAAGAACCTTGCGGAACCTGTTTCTCATACCATGTTTAATAACAGGCACTGGGTATTCCAACAAGATTCTGCGCCAGCTCATAGAGCGAAAAGCACACAAGACTGGCTGGCGGCGCGTGAAATTGACTTCATCCGGCACGAAGACTGGCCCTCCTCCAGACCAGATTTGAGTACGTTAGATTACAAGATATGGCATCACTTGGAGGAAAAGGCCTGCTCAAAGCCTCATCCTGATTTGGAGTCACTCAAGGCATCCTTGATTAAGGCAACCGCCTATATTGACATGGACCTCGTTCGTGCTGCGATAGACGACTGGCCGCGCAGATTGAAGGCCTGTATTCAAAATCGCGGGGGTCATTTTGAATAAACTTTATTACCATATAATCCATATTTTATTAACCCATATCATCCCAAGCATAACTAGGCTTGACGGATTTTGTTGAAAATTTTATCTCAGCATCTTATTAGGTATATTAACAAAAATCAAAACTAAAAATTTCTTTATATTTTTTATTTATTGAGTTTTGAAACCGATCGACTAATCGATCAGTAGGAATATATACGCATGTATTGTACTAATAAGTGAGTTGGAAAATTTTGGAATAAAAAGCGAATTTTTATTTATATTTTATTAATGTTTTTACATAATAATAAATTTTAACTCCTTAGAACTACTAAAACAATGTTATATAGGAAAAACAATATAAGGTGATAGCCTAGATTTTCCATGTATGTGCTGCTTTGCTCTATGTTTGCCGTAATAAGGTATCATCGATTCATTGATGCTCAAGTTTTTTTCGCCAGATTAATATTTCAGCCACTTGTTTTTGAATACGTAGACTACGTAGGTTCCAAAGCGGATGAACTTTTCCGAACTTATCGTTTGGTAGTAAATTATTATTGTCAGCGACATGGAAGTAACGAAGCAAATCTTCAAATCTGTTACTTACCTTTCTAGGCATTAGAGATGCCACGAATTGAAAATTGCCATCAATATTTTGTTCCCAATACATGCGGTACCTTGCCACACTGTTATATCCTGACAATAATAGTATTCCGATACATATTGCTTGATTTCAGTCATTGTAACAATAAAATCATACTTGTCTTTCTGAATTGCATTTTTTTTCGTTTCTGAACGCAATAACTCAAACACCTTTTCGTCAAAAAATAATTCAAAAAACTGTATTTGTGTTTCAATATTATTATCTTCAAGGAATCTAGGTATTTCTGTCTCTTTTTTCTGTTTATCTGGAATATCGATGGCCATACAACGTCTAGATGCAGAATCGCGCTTTTTTTTTCATCGGTGGTGTTTTGGTGTGTGGTGAGGTCGATGGCCCTCTACGGGGCTCCGATATGAGCGGCGTCCTCCATAGGGCCCTCCTGCACAGCGCACAGAGGGTCATGGCGGTTCAAATGGTGAGAGGCTACCGCACCATCTCGCACGAGATGGCGTGGGCACTCGCAGGGTCCCTTCCATGGGACCTGGAGGCGGAGGTTCAGGGGTCGGTGTACTGGCGGGCGGCGGACGCCCGAAGCCACGGAAACCGGCCCCCGCTCGACACGGTAGTGCGGTGGCGTAGGGAGGCCCAAGAGGCCTCCTTGGACCGGTGGACGTGGTCTATCGAGGAGCGGCTGGGCACTTCACTAGCGGCTCCCGCCGCATCCTCGAGGCGATCCACCCCATCCTCAGCGGGTGGATCGAGAGGCGGCACGGGTCGCTCTCCTTCCGGATGACGCAGATTCTCTCGGGGCATGGATGCTTCGGGAGATATCTGTGTCTGGTCGCCGCGAAGGAGCCGACCCAGGGATGCCACCACTGTGGTTGCGCGGAAAACACCGCGCACCACACGCTGGTGGAGTGCCCCGCGTGGAGGGGGCCGCGGTCGGTGCTAACCGTGGCCCTGGGAGGAGGAGTCCTCTCGCTGCCGACCATCATGTCGGAGATGGTCCGCAGCGAGCAGGCTTGGGAGGCAGTGGCCGCCTTCTGCGGCGACGTCATGTCGCAGAAGGAGGCCGCCGAGAGGGAGAGAGAGATTCTGCTGATTTTTTACAGTTAAGCTTATTTTGATACTTAATAAAACTGACCGGGACTTCAAGGTGGTCCGGGGTTTTTCTCAGATTGGCTGCAGCTTTTGCAGCGATGTCGGCTTCCTCATTTCCGCTTAGGCCAGCTTCGGACTTGACCCAAGCGAATCTGACTGTCGCTATAGTTGTTCGGGCGACAAAAAGCTGACTATGTATCTTCGCTGCAAAAGCGTTGTGTGAGTTAGGGTTTTGTAGTTCTGTCAGGGAGGACTTGCTGTCTGATAGAATTATCGTTTTGGACATGCGGTGAGAGTTTTGGTTTATTTACTCGCATGCCCAATCGATTGCCAGCATTTCGGCTTGGAAAACAAAGCAACAGTCATGAAGTTTTCGCTTTTTGACTGCTACTCGTTCCCCTGTTGGAGTGTGAACTACAATGGCAGCTCCGACTTTGTCGTCGTGCCGACTGCCATCCGTGTAGACCCGCCAGTGGTCATTCGGGCAGGCCGCCTCCAGCTCGGAAGGAGTGGACACTTCGTCGAACTGGATGCCTTTGCGATTAGCGGGATGGAGCATCTCTTCAGGTGGACAAAGAGTTTCTAGAGGCACGTCATTTGGTAAAAATGTAGTGACACCAAGGAGTTTAGCGGCCTCTACGTCACCCACTGTCTCCACCTTGGTAGGCAGCGGAGTAAGCTGGGCCAGGGATATAGCTGCAGCAGTGCTCAATGTGCGAAGCCTTGGGTGACTTTTATGGCAAATAGGCGTTGAAAGGCTTGCCCTCTTATTACAAAACATCGTTAGTAACGGGTTTAAACCAGGACTTAAAAGTCTAGGCTTATTACGGTATTAAGGTTTATTACGGTACTAAAATTATATCGTATTACAAATCGTAGCCCAACCAAGGACTAGTTAGTACCGAAGATCGTCACTGGTCTAAATCAGATCCACAGATTATAAGCAGCAAATGTCAGTTTATCATACATTCATTCGTTCAGCGTTCAATGCGCCGTTTCTTTTTACAAGATTGTGTTATTTATTTAAAGAAAAAACAATTACTAATAATCACTTTTTTAATGGAATTCGTACTATTTTACTTTCTACAGTTATTCCAATATTTTAACAACTGAATTTTAATTCTATGGTCAAGTTTTTTGAATCTAGCTAACGTAAAACGGAAACGAGTAAGCGGCGCGCGTAATTCGAGTACTTCTGTGATCTGTCATCGCAGTAGCATTTCTATTTTCCAGTAAAATCATAGAATAAAGACGCTTTGTTTAATAATAATTCGTGCTTCTCAGTACAGAACTTGTGGTGTGATTGTGTGGGCGTACCTAGCTCTAATATAGGTATGGAAATAGCAAAGAAAAAAAGGGGTGAAAATTGGAGTACAGAGGAAAAGGTTAGTCCAACTTAGTTTACCTAAATACAGCTTATTTAATGATAATGAGCGATTTGTTTTTGTTACATTACTTTAATTAATAATTTCATGGTTATTCTAGGAAATATTACGTACACTAATCGCCCAGTCAGCCAAAATACTTGAAGATAAATCCACTAAGACAAATGTAAATAATTTAAAAATCGCACAGACACAGAAATAAAATTAGCGTGGAAAAGAATGAAGTTGGCAGCCAAAGCCAACTTGTCTCTCCACCGAAAAGAACAGTTCCTGACAGGAGGTGGCACAAAGCCCCCATCCCCTTCTCCTGAGGACTTGCAAGTCATGGAGATTGCTCCTCATGATTTTGTTATAGAGGTCAATGACTTTGATAGTGATGCTATGGTAAATACAAGTAAATAAAACAATGCATTGTTTTTTTTTTTTTATTAATTGTAAAATTTATCTAGAATAATTACAATCCAAATATTTTGTGTTTCAGATTCAAAATGTGATAACAGAGTCTGAACCTATTCCTGGCCCTAGCTCACAGGCTCAACCAGGATCAATTATTTTATTAGATGAGGAAACTCCAGATCCCAATGTTATAGAAAACGAAGGTAAACTAAGCTTATAATGATATAATGTTATAATTTTATTAATGCATAACTAGTACAAACTTTGACTTCTATATATTCTGTACAACCGGAGGGCAGGAATTAAAAATATTTATAACTTAATTTTTCATATTATTTTCATTTAAATAAGCCCTGTATTGGTATGTTTTAGTGATTAAACCTAACAAAGAGATAGAAGAAAAATGGGTTGATCATACACAGAAAGAAAATGTAAAATATATGCCAAAAATCACAAGAAAAACTGGGCGAAAAGTGTTCCAAAATAGGTGTGTTGAAATAAATATATATAATATGTACACTTAAATAATTTATTTTAGTTAAGGAGCAATTTAAAGAAAATGAATTAAATAAAAAATAAAAAATGTCAAATTACATATTAAATACGTTTACTATCTTATTATAGGGTAACATTACATGCATGTATATTTCTGATTACAGAAGTGAAGAAGGGCGCCAGGCTATAGTAAATAGCAATTTAGATTTTAAAAAAAGGCAAATAGAAATGCTGGAAGTGGAGCACGCCTACAATAAAATAATTTCAGAATTGAAAATCAAAAAGCTACAATTAGAAATAGCATTATTGGAAAATCAAATTAAGACTAAAAAAGACAATGCTAGTCCTGAAGAATAAAAAGTAAGTTCAATAAAGATAAGTGCTAACATAAAACAACAATTACATTTTATCTGCTTCAGAAGTCAGTACTTTAAACTTAGCCTGATACATATCATATCCTTTTTGACACAATCAATCCATCTCTTTTTAGGTCGCCCTGTACCCGTCCATTCATCAAGTCATGTTCATCACTCTTCTTGTTACGTGCCTTTCGTCTCTTCTCATCACATGCCCATACCAAGACAGGCAATTTCCTTACAACTTTAATACTACTGGTGCTACTTTTATTACAAAAAATATTATAAAAGTTATGAAAAAGAATTATATTTAAGTTGTTCTTACAAATGTTTTCTCTGTGATTATTACTATGTTAAGACTGATTTTATAAGTAATGTAAACTACTAACTAGTACTTGTAATAAATATTATTAAAGTTATAAAAAAAGAATTGTTATTTATCTTGTTCTTACAAATGTTTTCTCTGTGATTATTACTATGTTAAGACTGATTTTATAAGTAATGTAAACTACTAACTAAACTAGTACTTGTAATAAATATTATTAAAGTTATAAAAAAAGAATTGTTATTTATCTTGTTCTTACAAATGTTTTCTCTGTAATTATTACTATGTTAAGACTGATTTTATAAGTAATGTAAACTAATAACTAGTACTTGTAAAGAATATTATTGAAGTTATAAAAAATATTTGTTATTTACCTTGTTCTTACAATGTTTTTCTCTGTAAGTGTTACAAAGTTAAGGATGTTAAGATATGACTAAGTAAAGGCTGTTTTTATAAGAACTGGGACAAAGTTTATTTTTAATACATACATAATTTTATTTAAGAAAAATTTGTTTCAATAAACTGCCTTCTCCTTATATTTCCACGAACTGTATTTAAAATGTTATGAGGGATGGGATGTGTAGGTATTTGTTGACTACTGGAGGATTGCTCGTCTATATCATCTTCACCAGGAAACAGGCCTTCACTCATATCGATGGCTATGTTATGAAGCACAGCACATGCGACAATGGTCTTCCTGGCAGTTTCAATATCACCAAACATTCCTCTTAGCAAGCAGCGGAACCTTTGCTTCCACAGACCAAAGCATCTTTCAACTGTATTCCGAGTTTGTATGTGGCTCCTATTATACCTTTCTTCAGCATCTGATGTAGGGTTTAGCACTGGGGTAAAAAGGTATGAGGTACAGGGATAGCCACTGTCACCCAAGAGTAACCCTGTGAATGCACCAGCCTCAAACCTTTGCTTCAAGCGGCACTCCCGAAAGATTCTTGAATCATGCACACTGCCACGCCACCGTGTCACAATGTCCATAATTTTTAAATCTGCATTGCATACCACCTGAAAGGTAAAATATAGGTACTTACCTACTAAATAAAAGTTTGATTTGATTTAATAATGCAATAATTTCAAAGTTATTTCAATAACTACCTGTACATTGAGCGATGGAAATCCTTTTCGATTAATATACAACTGACCTCCATCAGCTCTGATTTTTTTTATGCGTATGTGTGTACAGTCTATTGCACCAATTACCCTTGGGAAATTTGCAATGCTCCGAAACCTTCTAATTACTGCTTCTTGCTCATTCAAAGTAGCAGGCATTTTAATAAATCTGGGTGACATACGTGCCAGAATTCCTGCTATTTTCTTGCAGGTTTTACTAATAACTGGCTGAGATACACCGTGTAAGTCACCAGTATCGTCTTGAATCTGCAAATTAAACAACATTAGCACATTTTTACTGCAGCGTCTGGTCAGAGGGTATCCTTAGTCTAAGCTAAGTTATTGTATCATTTGCATTGCATTACAAGGTTATACCACTTACTTCATGGCGAGCCCAGTTCCGTAGTGCACATACTACTTGCATCTCAGGACTGAGAGCATTTCCTCGAGGGTCGTAGGCTAAATCGTCACGCAATAAGTCCACTATCTTCATCCCAAACCTTTTAGTGAACCTATATTTGTAGCGAAAATCTTCGTCGTTTAAATCAAAAGGATTCAAACGAATACGGTATCTATTAGAACGCCGCTGCATTCCCAGGTCCTCCAAATCGTCGAAATCCATTAAATCAATGGAATTAATATCCATTTTTGGCGATTTTACAAATAAAAACACAAACGCGAATGTCAACTTTTGAATTAAATTTGACTTTTAGAGGTTAGTACCGAAGTTAAACTAGGGGTCATGGCGGTTTAACTTTAATACCATAGACGATCCTCGAACTAACGTTAAACTTCATTTTGTAATAGCGTTTATTTTAGTCCATGGTTTAAAACTAGTACAAAACTCAGTATTAAGTTTAAACCTTGTTTTGGAATAAGAGGGTTGAAGTTTATTCTGTACGTGTTTATATTTGACAGCCTTGCCCCATATACCAGCGCCGCAACAGATTATGGGTTCGATTACGTGCTGGTATATGGTTCGGATGTTGTCTGGATGGACGCCTCAGGTGGGGCGTACAAACATGGTACAGCAGGGCCTCGATAATCCGTACCACAGCTAGTCCGAACGACCCCTCATACCCCTGCGCAACTGGCTCTCACATTTTCGGTCTCGCAGTGCCACGCAGTGCGTTTTAGGTAGTACACGTATCGCTTTTTCTGAACCAGTGTCAAGGATTCCACATACTCAAGCTGTGTCTTGCTTAAATACTTGTTTAGAATGGGCAGATGAAACCGACATTTCTATTCCGGAAAAAATGCTGTTACGTAAATTAAGGGATTAAGCATTTTCTATGTCGCTAAATACTACTCGTCAAGGCACTATATTGGAATTCTTTAAAAAGTCTGATAAAGTTTTATTTAACATACATACTTGAATAAATACATTAAAATGAAAAAAAATAATGTTTTATTTCTAAAAATGCCTTTAAAAATGACTACATACTATAATCCGAACGCTTCGTACATCCGAACAGGGTATACATTTTCGGTGTTCGGATTATCGAGGCCCTGCTGTAAGTCTGTTGTACAAGGCTTTAGCTTTAGTTAAAGCGTGTTCTTCGTGTTTAGTAAACGTAAGTTTGTCGTCTATTATCAGGCCAAGATATTTTATTTGCTTAACGAACTTGAGGCGATGTCTTTGGACGTTGATCTTGCATCGAGAGGCTTGGTAGGTGAATGCTATTGCTTGTGTCTTTTCGGGGCCGAATTCCATTTTGACATCAAGGTCCCATGCAACGATACGGTCGAGCGCCTGGTTGACGCAGAGCTCGAGCTTTGGCATCTTTGGAGTGAGCAATAAGGAGTATGTCGTCGGCATAAGCCTGGAGATGACAACCATTCGGCATCGGCGTGGATAAAGTTGATCTATGATGAGATTCCACAGTGCGGGGCCGATGACCGATCCTTGGATGCATCCCCGGCTCATGAATTTGCGGACCTTTCGATCCGCAAATTGGATCAGCACCTCTCGGTCTTGTACATAGTTGAGAAGAAGTCGATACAGGTTGGCAGGACAATCGGAGTCTCGAAGCTTGTTGAAGATGGCCGGCCACCAGGCACGGTCGAAAGCAGCTTTGATGTGAAGCGAGACCCCGATCACCTGTTCATTTCGATTCTTAACCGACTTGATTAAATCAAGGGCTTTAGATATTGCCATGACTGTAGATTTTTGAGTTTCAAAACCAAATTGATTCGGTGAAGAGTTGTGAGTTTTGTACAGATGGTGTGTCAGTCGATTTGTAATAAGCCTCTCCAGTAATTTTCCGAAAACATTGATCAGGCCGATTGGTCTGTAGCTGGACAGGTTGTTGTAATCGGCTTTGCCAGGCTTAGGTATAATTTTTGCCGTGGCAGTTTTCCATGGCTTCGGAAAATACTGGAGTCGCAAGCATGAGTTTAAGATACCGGTGATTTCATCAGGGAACCATAACGCCACTCGGAGGCATATGTCTGCAGTGAGGTGGTCAAGTCTTGGAGCGCCGTTGTGGTTCATTCCTTCTAGTGCCGATATGACCTCTTCATAGGTGAAGTTGGGTTCAGATGGTGTCGTAATGGTTTTCTCGTAGTATGGTTTGTCTTCCGGTAGAGTCAGGTGTATCATCTGGGTAGAAATTGTTAATGAGTGCCCGTGCTGTGTCTGCCGAGCCCTTGGTGTATGACCCATTTTCCAATTTAAGGGTAGTCGGGGCCGGAGCGAGAGGTCGAGTTTTTATTATTCGGTTCGTGACCGACCATACGTCCTCCTTCTTTTGTCGGCAGCAGAACTCCTTGAAATGTTGAGTAGAGGCCGCACAGAAGGCTTCGGAGTATGCACGTTTAAGCCGGTCACGTTCCGCGATTTGATGTTCGATAGGTTGTCTGCGTCGGACCGCCTTGCTCAGGTCATGATGGTTTTTGACCACCTGGCGCTTGAGCTCGGCGAGTTCCTCGTTCCACCAGGGTGCTCGCCTTTTAGGACCACCCGATCTCGAAGCAGCTTATCACAGGCATTCTGAATAGACATGGTGAATAATTCTACATATTCGTTTGTTCGATTTTCGTCCATGGTTTCAAAATTGCAATCGGGTAGATGGGAGCGTATTTCTGCGACAAATTCAGACTGGATTTCATCCCACTTCACGTGCTCGGTGTTATATTTGAACGTGGACATTTTTTGTAAACTAATATTTTAAATAAAACATTAATTGAGTACTTACTTGTTAGTAATTACACTTTTTACGAAAATTTTGAGATAAAGCTGACGTGCGATCCCTATGCCATATCGAGCAGTACTAAGCGGGGGGAGATACGTGGTTAGCTTTTAACAAAATGGCGGCCTGGAGTTAAGAGGTATTCTATTTAGGCTTTTTTGGTGTATTTACGAGTTTTTCTATTAAATGCGTTCAGAAATTATCTATCTAATGGTGTCAAAATGTTAATATGGGAAAAAAAAGGAGTTAAGAGGTTTGCGACTTAAGCCGACGATAAATATTCTGCACAGAAAGAGTCGATCCATGAATTTATAAAGACAGTGAATTTTAAAATCTAAATGTCAAAAAATCTTACTTCCGTAGTATTTTCAATAAATATGTCAATATTGGCTTCGGATCACCTAAGACTGATGCATGTTCTGCGTTTGGAGCTGCAAGAAAAAAATAAAAATGAAACGGATCCTGCCAAAAAAATTGAGCTTATAACCGAACGAGTTTATACTCTAAGAGCAAAAGCTTTTTTCGAAAACCTACGAGAACAAGTTGATGGATTAAAAATAATTTCTTTCGATTGTCAGAAGAACCTACCGTTGCCTAAGTTACCCGATGTAACAAACCCCCCCTTTTTAGACAAGTATTTAAACTTCAAAATAAAGACCCTGTTGCATAAACAATTAAATAATTTGGCAGTGTGATCGTCTAGATATAATAGTAGGACCGTACGTTGTGTGAGAGTAGTAAGCCTGATTCTTTTAGAGGTACGTAGATGTTCAATTAGATATTCTTCAAGAGTTTAATCTGAATTGTTATACAACCCGGCATCGACTGAACCTACAGACATTTACCTAATATAATTAATGATCAAATGAACTTACCTGTACGTGAAGTTCGATCATAATTATATGATCAGCTTCATTCGACGCGATTAGCTTACATATTGTAGTTGAGCCTCCAAGCCTCAGCCTTCACACTGTTGTTTCTAGAAAGTAGGGGAAAAATAAAAAACCCTACTGGCAACATTTTTAACCTTGCAACCCTATTATATCACGCCACCGGTGCACTCATTTTGTTAAAAGCTAGGTAATATTCACAATTTTGGGTGGGATAAAAGAAACTTTATGTTTGGGAGGGTTCTTATTAATCGCGTCGAATGAAGCTGATCATATAATTATGATCGAACTTCACGTACAGGTAAGTTCATTTGATCATTAATTATATTTCACAGCTTCATTCTTAGCGATTAGCTTACATATTGTAGGATGTTTAGAGATAAAACTAAATTGTGAATTAGAATATAAATCAATATATTTATTGAATGAGTGAAAAAAAAAATACAACAAATATATGAGCAACGTCGCTTAATCACATTTTAATGCTGTTCATTATTGGAAAGAATGGCCCGAGGAAATTGATTATTATTGGGTACAATATCACGACTATAAAACTTTGCAAAGACAGATGAAGACTGACTCCAACCTGCTGTTTTGCGGATCACATCTAAGCTAACTCCTAGTGCGTTAGCTTTGGAGGTGGCTGCATGCCGAGTACTATGCGCGGTGAAGACTGACGTATCTATACCGCTGCTCTTTAGCGTGTCTTTAATCCAATGGTTTATCCTTTGAGACGATATTTTACCATGTGGTTTTCTATAGCTAATCAACAAGTGGTCGTCATTTGATGAACGCAAGCTTCTAGTTTTTTGAATATAAGAAATTAAACAAGTAGCTGGACATATACGATAATTTTCATGGAAAAAAGGCAGTTTTAAAACCGGTTGCTGACCGTTCAAACGCGTAGTTTTTATGCGATCCGGAATTTTAATTATGATCTCTGTATTTTCAGTTATATTTATATTACTTAATTTAATTAGGCACAAAGTCTGTACTCGGTGTGCAGTCACGAGAGCTAACAAGGTTGTTAACTTTTTTGACAATGTTTCTAAATTAAGAGATTGATTGGGCCATAATTCAGCTAAATGATTCAATACTTTATTTGGGTCCCATGTTAAATTATATTTTGGAGCTGTGGGTCTTAATTGAAAAACTCCCTTCATGAATCGTTTTACACTTTCATCTATGAGGTAAGATGATCCTTATAGTAAAGATATCGCAGACTTATGAGAATTAATTGTACCATACTGTGACCCATTATCAAAAAGAGTAGACAGAAAATTTACTACATTTGCGACAGTTGGTTGTAAATAATTAACACTTTTAGATTTACAATATTTAAGCCAATTCTTAATGCAACTGTCATACTGTTTATATGTATTTGAAGTCAGAGAGGATAGTATAATGTTAATTGAACTGTCATTTAACGATTTCTGTAATAATGATCTCCTGATAATTTCACGGCAATCAAGGTTAATGTCTTGCTCAGGTTGTGGGTTGATCTGAAAGGACATTTTAATAATTTACTGCTGGGGCCAAACTCTATGAAATCTGATACTGCTATCTTCTTCAAAAGTGGGTACCATGCTTGCGTAGGCCAGTATGGTATCACAATTATACCCATAGCTCTATCTGATATTACTTTTTGTAATGTTTTTTGAATAAGGGCAAAAGGCGGAAAATCGTAAAAATATAATCTTGACCAAGATATCGTAAAAGCGTCTACAGCCCAGGCGTCAAAATCACACTTCCAAGAGACGAACCTGGGACATTTAGAATTGCACCTGCTAGCGAACAGATCAATGCTAGGAGTACCAAAGTCCGTAATTATCTTTTGGAAAGCATCATCACACAACTCCCACTCTGTATCAGTGAATTTTTTGCGAGACAGGTGATCAGCATCTTTATTATCACGCGTATTTATATATGACGCGAAAATTATTATTTTACGTCCCTCACACCAAAGCCATATCTCTTTTGCAATTTGATTTAAATGCGAGTATTGAATACTTCCCATTCTATTTATGCATGAGATAGCAGTAACATTGTCAATCCTCAGTAATATTTCACAGTCATGGTAATTTTTGGCAAAAGTTTTTAATCCGAAAAAAGCTGCTTTCAACTCCAAGATATTAATATGTATATTTGATTCGTGGTCTTTCCAAAATCCATATGTTTCTTTATCATCACAACAAGCCCCCCAACCGCTGTTAGAAGCGTCGGAAAAAATTTCTAATTTGAAATCATTAAATCTGAATGGATTACAACTTGTTTCTATATTTTTAAGCCACCAATTGAAATCAAAAGCTAAATTTTTGGGCAAAATTATTGTTTGATCATAATTAGGATTATTTAGAAGACATAAGTATTTATATCGTTCGAATGTTTTCGTATATAGCCACCCATATTGAATAGCTGGACACACAGATATTAGAAGACCTACAAGCTTTGCGAAATCACGTAAATTGCATTTTTTCATAGAAGTAAATTTTGCCAACATTTGTTTTGCTTTTGTTATTTTATTATCGGGCAATTTTAAAACCATATTGTAAGAATCAAATATAAATCCGAGAAATTTACATTGTTGACTTGGTATTAAGCAGCTTTTCTCGTAATTAATCACAAATCCGAGATTTTCGAGTAGGCGCTTTGTGTTTTCGACATTTTTCTGACATTCTAAATATGATCTACCTATACAGAATATGTCATCAAGATATATTACGGACATAAAACCATTAGATCTCAATAGCTCCATGACAGGCTTTAACATTTTTGTGAACACGTAGGGCGCTGTAGATAAACCAAATGATAGACAATTAAATTCATATAAAATGTCGTTATATTTGAACCTGAGAAACTTTTTATAGTCTTCATGTATGGGGACCAAAAAATATGCGTCTTTCATGTCAACAGAAGCCATGTAACAATCCTTAGTAATAAATTTTGACGCTGTCCTATAATCCTCCATCTTGAAATGACAGGTTTTAACGAATTTATTTAAACATTTTAGGTTCAATATGAATCTTTTGTCACCATTTGGTTTAGGTACCAAAAACACACTAGATATAAATTCGTCTTTAACATGTGAGCATTCTGAGATTGCTCCCATTTGCTGAAGAGAATTAATAGAACTTTCTAAGTCGTTGCACTCAACTTTTGAATTCGAATGTACACAAAGCGTATCAGTACGAAATGGAACGTCAGTGAAAGGAATTTTATATCCCCTTAACCACGATAGAACAGTCTGGTCGTCAGTTATTTCTTCCCATTTATTGATAAAATATTTTAAACGGCCAGAATAAGAGTGTACCTCTAACGTCTCCTGGTATTCGGCATGGCTGACGAGCGCTCCGGCGCCTCCCGATGATGACCCCGCTGTTGAAAGCTGTTGACTGTCGATAGGCGTTGGCTTTGACGAGTTTTTGGTATGTCTGACTTGGGAGTGATTTTCCGAGGCATTGTCTTGTTGTTTAAACGATTCGAAGTAGTCTTGATGAAATTATTTTTATTAAAAATGTTTGGACGCGTTTGACTGTTCTTTTGTTTGAGGTCAGCGGCGGACCTCTTTACTGACTTAGCCGACTTGAGCTTTTCTGAAATGTTTTCTCCAAACAAAAACTGTTTAAAATTAGTTTCATTTAATGTTTCTTTAAGTTCGGGATTTATTGAGGATATAACAAAACCACGGCGTGTCCTGGTATCTGTGAAATGACTATCGCATAGAAGTCTGCATGCGTCGCTTATCGGTTTTAAAATAGATGTATAGCTTTCCTTTGATATTATTAACTCTATTGCTTGATTAAGCGCAGCTATAGCTACAGAAAGCTGTTTTTGTTTAGCCATAAGCGAAGCGTCTCTCTTGACCATATTGTCAGCTAAAGCGACCTTTATCTCCGGATTAAGTAGTGGCGCGACCAGCATGTCACAATTTTCCGGAATTAAATATTCAGACATTAATTTATCTTTTAATTCCTTTTGTAAACCCTTTCCAAGGATTTCCTGCCACCTAGATGCTAAATCCTTATGAGTTGGTTTTCCAAACTTAGTTTCGAATTTAGGTGCGTCACCAAGCAAAGCTAGAATCTCGCTGTCTAGTTCCGAATCTTCCTTTGAAGTATGGTGTACATCTACAGGGGCCAACGGTAAGGGTGCGAGTTCTTGCACCATAGACGTTGAAGCCGTGGGATCGATTTCATTGTGATCTGTTTCGATTCCTAAAACAACCATAAATGTTGTTAAGGTGTAGGTAGGTAAATTGATTTTATTAATATGACAGAGGTAGCCCAGTTGGGGCCTCGCATCACAGTACTGATTTCGATATTAGGTACCTACTAAAATACTAATAAAAACTAAAAGGTAGGTATGTACCTACCTACTGTACAAATGACAGAGATAGCCCAGTTGGCGTCTCGCATCACAATATGAACATAAGAAAACTTTAAAAGATTTTCAAATAGGTAAAATCCAAAATGTATGTACCTATATCTAAAAATAAACCATTACGTAACGTGACAGAGGTAGCTCAGCTGGCGCCTCGCATCACAACGTATTTTCCTTGTTAAAAAGAAATTGAAGGTAGGTAGGTTTAACATGGCAACGAAAAACCATTGCATTTTTGTATTCACTAATGAGCTATTAATAGACATCTATTACATTATGCACACAAAAGAAAAGAGTACTTTGGTACTGACCTTCATTTTTCGAATCCGAGTCGTTATCACTTTCACTGTCGAAATATATAATTAGCCTTTTGTGTTGATGCGCCTTATTTCTTAATTGTGTTTCCAATCTTCGAATTTTCTTCTTTATCCTGTCACTGCTTAGTTCGCGTTTCCTTTTGTTCGGCATAGTTATACAATTTACGGGTAGTAACGTTGAATCCGGAAATTAACTGCAAGTGTTTTGTTGCGCGTGCGAAGGCTTTGACACAGAAACACAGAATGAGTGCACCGGTGGCGTGATAATAGGGTTGCAAGGTTAAAAATGTTGCCAGTAGGGTTTTTTATTTTTCCCCTACTTTCTAGAAACAACTGTGTAAAGGCTGAGGCTTGGAGGCTCAACTACAATATGTAAGCTAATCGCTAAGAATGAAGCTGTGAAATATAATTATTTGATGTTATTTAATTTTACAACTTAATGAATAATCCACCAAAGTAGAAAACTACTAGATTAAGCTAAAATCCTTGCGTTGGGCTCCTTTGAAAGTATTTTAAACCATACTCCAACAGTAAAACAAACCTAATCCGGAAATACCGATCACTCCTTTAAATCAGATGAGTTTCAAACTAATTTAAATAAATTCAGTCTGAACGAACCGGAAAGAATTAATTAAACATTGTTTTAAATTCAAACACTGTATTGATTCAAACTAATCCAAAAATACCGAACACTCCTTTAAAGGTCCATAATGAAATCAGTAGTCGACCTTAAAAGCCCTCGGCATTATCACATCAGCTCGGATCAAGAAGATTTAATTAATTGAAACAAACTCAAGATTCTACAGTAATACAAACAAATCCGAAAATACCGAACACTCCTTTAAAGGTCCATAATGAAATCAGTGGTCGACCTTAAAAGCCCTCGGCATTATCACATCAGTCTGGATTAAGAGAATTTAATTAAACGGGAAAATTCAGGATCCAACAGTAATTTTAATTAATCTGAAAATACCGAACACTCCTTTAAAGGTCCATAATGAAAGCAGTGGTACGACCTTAAAAGTCCTCGGCATTATCACATCAACCCAGATTAAGAGGATATTAACAACTTGAACAAGTTCAGACTGAACCAATTAGAAGGAATTCACATAAATATAACTATTTTAAAATTAGATCCTACAGTAATTCAAACTAATCCAAAAATACCGAACACTCCTTTAAAGGTCCATAATGAAATCAGTGGTCGACCTTAAAAGCCCTCGGCATTATCACATTAGCTCGGATTAGGAGGATTTTAATTAAATAATCAAATTTAGAAGGAACCCATCGGAAGTAATTTAAAGAAGTACTATTCTAAAATTAGATCCTACAGTAATTCAAACTAATCTGAAAATACCGAACACTCCTTTAAAGGTCCATAATGAAATCAGTGGTCGACCTTAAAAGCCCTCGGCATTATCACATCAGCTCGGATTAGGATGTTTTTAATTAAATAATAAAATTTAGAAGGAACCCATCAGAAGTAATTTAAAGAAGTACTATTCTAAACTTAGATCCTACAGTAATTCAAACTAATCCGAAAATACCGAACACTCCTTTAAAGGTCCATAATGAAATCAGTGGTCGACCTTAAAAGCCCTCGGCATTATCACATCAGCTCGGATTAGGAGGATTTTAATTAAATAATAAAATTTAGAAGGAACCCATCGGAAGTAATTTAAAAAAGTACTATTCTAAACTTAGATCCTACAGTAATTCAAACTAATCCGAAAATACCGAACACTCCTTTAAAGGTCCATAATGAAATCAGTGGTCGACCTTAAAAGCCCTCGGCACTATCACATCAGCTCGGATTAGGAGGATTTTAATTAAATAATAAAATTTAGAAGGAACCCATCGGAAGTAGTTTAAAAAAGTACTATTCTTAACTTAGATCCTACAGTAATTCAAACTAATCTGAAAACACCGAACACTCCTTTAAAGGTCCATTATGAAATCAGTGGTCGACCTTAAAAGCCCTCGGTATTATCACATCAGCTCGAATTAGGAGGAATTTATTCAAATAACAAAATTAACAATAAAATATACTCGTACTTTGGTAGTCTATTCAAAATTATCAGGCATGAAATTTAATAAGTATTTTATAAAATGTTAACATAATTAATAAACAAAATGACACTACATTCCAGTCTCAGTCTTTTGATTAAATGGTATAATAAGATCTACTAACCTAATGATAGATGTCTAAAAATAGCTCAATTAATAACCTTTAATTAGGCCAATTTGACAATTTTAAATTAATGAAATATCTTTCAGAGTGAGGAAATCTATATACTTCTAGGATTCTATGAGCATGGTTCTCTATTTTATGCCCTAATAAATTCATTGAAAGTTATTAAAATTAAGAACCATTTAATTTCAATATAAACATTAATTACCGTTTGGCTCCCTTGACTACTCATATTCTATTAAATTAGAGACAATCTTACATGAGTATGTAACCTGTTATTAGACTGTCAATCTACAAATTACATACTACTCATAAAAAAATATAAAATAAATCATTTGAAATAGGTTTACATCTAGTACAAATTGGAATCATTAAATTAAACTATATAATTCATACAAAATATGATTAGCAGTCAAGCTATGTGTGCTTTATTTGTATTTTGGTTAAGCTAAAACAAGAAGGTATTTAATCTGAAATAAAATTCTTGGAAATATTGAATAATTTACAACTAATTAACAATTGAAATCAAATTACTATATTTCACATAAAATCTGAATAGCGGATAAGATAACTTTATTTGTATTTTGTTAAGTCTAAAACAGGCATCTATCTAATCTGTTATATTATATGCTATGTAATTCATGAATTATATAGATATTATAAGGAAGAGGCAAATTCTTAACATTCCATGGATTCACCATGTGAATGCCCAGTCTGTAGTGTGACAGAAAGAGAAACTCCGAGTAGCCCCGAGACTTGTGACTCGGATGTAGGTTTAAGGGTACCCTTTATGATTAATCGACACTCACCTTCACTACTCTTGTTTCTCTTTCTTTCCAATCAAATCTGGTATGAATCTGCAAAGGCAGATTTAGGTACACAACTTTCAGACCAAATTCTTTCAACAAGTTATAGATTGATTCTGCTGGTATACTTTTCACTCCCACTCTTACAGCTTAATGACTAACTACATAACTATTTTATGGTAATTCATTTAGAAGATTATCATAATATTTGATTTGTTTCAAAAATATCAATATCAATTTTATTAGAAAATAACGTACTTTCCAATAAATTAACGATTGAGATCAATTAATGTTCTCATAATGTAATAATAAATAATCATATCTCAAAAAATATGAGTAGCGGTTAAGATAACTTTACTTGTATTTTCCCAAGTCTAAAACAAATATGTATGTACGAGTAATCTATTATACATCTCAGTCAAACTGCAAATTGCCTATTATCACAAAATAACTCAAAATTCTTAAAACTCACTTATTGTTTTGCAATTAAAGATGCTTTAATTAGTAAGTATGTTCAAAGATAGTTGCTTTAAAATTTGTGACAGTTAATGAATAAGATTATGGCTTTTTTACCTGCAGTATAAAAAACACAAGTTAATAACTATAAATTAAGCCATAACTTAAAATATTATAAGTTCCAACTTTATCTGTCTTCTTGATTCCGGCTATTACAAAATAAATAGAATGTTGAAGTAAATAGATAAAATTTAAATAATAGTCTTTCTAACTAAACAGGAATGGTAAGACAATTGCATATTATTTAGAGCCAGATAACATTTGTGTAAGTGATTTAATTGTTATTAATTTTCTAAAAAAGGTTAAGGTCATTGACATTTGTTGGGTTCTATGGATTTTAATAGAAATAAGATAAACCTCACAGGTCTTGATTGAGAACAACTTTGCAAAAGTTTCATAGAAGTTGTTATAGATTGTTAAGATAGTTGGCATTGAATTGGTAATCTTACAATTGTACTAAAATCACTGGCCAAACACTCACCATTAACATCCTGGCATACCTTTTCCCTAAGCATCGCTGACTCTTATGTACTTTCTTACCAGGACTTCTTTTACACTTCCTCAACTAGGAAAGTACGCGAGGCTCTTCAATTTCTATGCTAGCTTGCATATAACAACTATAAAATTAGAATTCAAGGTTGCTGAAACCTTTTAACTAGCCGTGTAATTGATACAAATCATATCGCACTTATTATTACAATATCTCAAACTATTTATCCTGACTCAACAATCACATAGTTTTCTCACAAACTTCCACTTTTGGCGCAATTTCCAGCGCGTCCCTTGAAAACGTCAAAACCAAAGAGTATGTAAGCTGTCAAACCGGCGCGGCGGTCCTTGGATTCGTCCATTGAGCCAAAAACCAAAGTATACACACATTCGAAAAACTATTTCTTAATTTACTGTATTTTGATTTTATGTATTATTAGTACATTGTTTAGTTATTTTACTGCATTATTATTTTCTAAAATAGTATCTATTAGTGAACTGTGGCAAATGTACTAGATGTAGATGAATTTATTTATTACGTTAGTTATTATAAAGGAAAACATCTACAGAGTAATTTTTTTTTATTACCATTTTTCATATCAGAAAAGGTTAGATTGTTACACCGACCAGATAACATATTATAGCCGACAGTTATACTTCTATAATTTAACTATGGTTGAGGGATCGTCTACACTTCCATTTTCAAAAGATCGCATATTTTTGTACGTGTGTACAGAAGATGAATTTCACAAAGATTCTAACCTTGTTGCATTCGCTGTCTACCACCGTTTAACCGAAACAGACAAAACTAATATTAATACTATCCGATTGGTTGCTGATGGCTGTGGCGGTCAGAACAATAATTGCATCGTGGTAGGTGCTTGTTGTCCATACGCAACTAACTAATACGTTTTCTAAATAACAAATCTATAAAAGAAATTTAAATTGTGTTCCCAGTCACCGGACACTCTTATATGCCTGCAGATAGGGTATTTGGGGTGATTGAGAAAAAACTGAAAAATAATGACTTATTAAGTTTTGAGGCCGAATCCTTCGTCACCTATTAAGACATGTGGCACAGGGTCACTGGATCCAAGTAATGGTTTTGCAGGCAAGATTTGCTTTCTGGCAATACATTCGCTACAAAAAGTCGAGTTTTCAAATATGCCACTATCCCATAGTTGTCAATATCGACAACCAAAAATTTATAGAATGGATCTACTATAGCAAGTAAACTATACTAAAATATGATTTGTAGCAATTATAATTAGAGCCACTATTCCGTGGGCTTTCTACTCGTATTTTTACATGCTTTCCATCTATACTGCCCACGCAATAAGGGAACCCCCATAGTTCACGATAACCTGCTTCAGACTCCTTCCACATTTCTTCAGTTAGTCGTACATTAATTGGTTGCAATTTGTTCCAAATGGCATACATCCCGTACGATTTCAGAAACCGTACTGTGTCCGACTCGAAAAGAAAACGCAATAGTTTGAAAAGAATCTCCAGTTGATAAGTACCTTAAACAAATAAAATATTATTATTATGTTTATTGTATTGCATTGTAGGTGACGCAGTGAAGACCAAATGGAAAATTCTACGAGATAGGTACATAAAACACAAAAAACAAGTTCAAGGGAACACAGGATCAGAACGAAAAAATATTTCCTACATCTGGGCGGAGCAGCTAAGTTTTTTGGAAGATTCTATAAAGCCTCGTTCATCAACGTGTATTGTTACTGCATCGGTTGGACAACCATCATAGACATCAAATGCAAATACAAGTTTGGAAGAATTTGAGATCACAGACCAAACATTAGTTTAGACTTGGCATCTCAATTGTCAATTGAAGACCAGGATGACATATTGGCTCGGGTAGTTTCGAGTATTTACCAATAATAGAAAAAATACGTTTTTAATGTTACCTACCTTTACCAATAAGTTGATTGCAAATATGTATGTTGAATTTGAAAATAAACCTACTTTAATAGAAAAAAAAAGGTTTTTAATGTTACCTACCTTTATGTAATCTCTCAGTGCGTTGTAAATAGCATCGCATACTTCGGATATGATGTTACAAGTTGTCGATCTTGGTACCCTGAATAGGTGTTGCAAGACGCGTTAACTAATTCCGTTAGCCAATAAGTATAAAATAGCGTGCAATTTCACTTTCGCCGGCAAAGCAGGTCTCATAAATGTATCGCTTTTCTGTATGACGGGTGCAACAAGGTTCGAACCGGCGACCTCCCCGTGGGGTTCGAGACGTGAGGCCGGAGCGACTTGACACCGACCGTTTATTTTTTGCTGCGCTCGGCGCTTATCGCTTTGTTATTGTTCCTGAGGCCAGATGTTTACACTTACGACGGTTCGGGTTACATTTTTGAGAAGCTATTGAAACAAAGTAACTACTTACATGCTGATCCGAGAGTTTTGTGATGATTAAATTACTTCTTATCGGCCAACAAAACTGTCATTGTTACGCTGACGCACCATGTACATTTATATTCTACAGTATTTTACCTATCTAATAACATAAAATATGGGTACAGTCCCATAATAATAATATAATCTTTAGGCCCATGAAGTTGGACCATTTCTATTACATAATTTGGCTGGCGCAGACAACAGCGCGCTTTTGAAAAAAACAATGTGAAAAGATTATTAAATTTAGCCACTTTATGTTTATTACGTTAAGTAGGTGACTTATTTAAGAATATAAGGTTTTTTTTTTCTGTCTCATTTTGCTAATTGGTATAGGTTTTAGAAAGCAATAAACGGAAAAGGTCCCAATGTTGCGAGTCGATATTTTATAGTTGCACTTCCGTGTTATTATTCATTATTTACAATTCTAAATATACAACAATATAGTTCATAAAATTACCTTTTTAATAATATATAACACAATAGGGCTTGTTTTACAAAAATACATCAATATGCACAAAGTTAATAAATAATCGCGTGGTTTACCGCGCTGAGCGGCTGTCCGATCGGTAGCGGAGGACTGTACGCTCGGGGTCATGCGAGGTCAAGGCGAGCACGAGTGAATACCGGGTGATTCAATTTATCTATATGCGTTGTGAATAACGGTTAGTACCTAAAATAAAGATTGAATTGTTAAAATGATAATGTTTTTTAATTTTATCCAATCCAAGTTCCTATCCTACTAATATTATAACGCGAAAGTTTGTGAGGATGTATGGATGCTTGTTGCTCTTTTACGCTAAAACGACTGTGTGAATTTGGATGAATTTGGCACACAGGTAGTTTATAACCTGAATTGGTGGACTACACATTGGATAATTTTTATACCCTTACCAACAAAAATAAAAGACTACGTATACGTCCTGGGTAAAGATAAACTAAACATTTTAAAGTGTCATTTTATAAGATATGTGTCAATAATATTCATAAACTTTTCTATTTGGTTCTACGCTGTCAGATTTTTATTAGTAAGTTAGTTAGGTAGATAATCAAGGGAAAAAGAAAAACAAGTATGTACTTATAAAACTTATACTAATAAAAATTGCAGCAGTGGGACATTTACAGGCTAACTTAACTTATACGTAAGTAGTACTTAAATTTATCAAATTAGGAAAAAAAAAGACGTGTGGCACTCGGAGACTGCCGCGGTAAAGCTATTGCATAGCATTTTTTATCAACTTATGCAATTATAAAACTAAAAAGTATCACCGCTGTGCCAGTCGGAGTGTGGGTGTTAGGTTATTTTCGTTACAGAATTTCTGGATTCGGTCTCCACGCTCAAGGCCCGCGATAGAAGCTATGCAATAGCTTAATTTTATAATTTTATGTATTTCCTAATTTTGACTTTTGTAATTAATTTTTTCTGTTATTTTGGCAGATATGGTTACCATAGGCAACCATACTGTCAAAATCCTTATTTTCTTCTAAATTCTTTTAAATTTCGGAAATTCAAAATTGTTCGATCGTGCCTCGCCCCGAGTGTTAGGTTAGGTTATTTTCGTTACGGAATTTTTGGATTCGGTCTCCACGTTCAAGGCCCGCGATAGAAGCTATGCAATAGCTTAAAACAAAATAGGCCGTCGACACGTCCGGGGTCGCAGGAGCACACTCTCACGGTGAGCATGACTGAGGTGATATCATTCATAGACACACATACAATTATACCATTCATTAACATACATACAAACCATACGCAACTCTGTCAAAAATCATCTGTCATACCAACGATGCCAGCTGAAAATTTAAAAAAAAAACTTTGTTTTAGAAGGGTAACAGTTTTTATTACAAGCTTTTATTGAAATGAAACTGTTTTTATCGACTTCAAAAAAAGGAGGTAATTTATTCAATTTAAAAAGTTAAAACGAATTCAAAAAAGTGACTAAAAATCTCAAAATAACGCATTATTTTGAGCTTTTTAGTCACTTTTTTGAAGGTGGTTTAATTTTTTTACTGTAAACTAGTTAATGTATGGTATTCAGTCCAGCAGGGGCCGATGCACAAGGGTTTGTTGCAGAATGTGCATATCGTCGTTACCATTGAGCGCCGGCCTGCCGCAGTGCATCGCACACATCTATATTGTTTAAGCTTGTTCTTGCCGGGAATTTTCTCTGTGTTGGCAGGAAAATGGTTCGCTATCTGAAGCCGTCTTGTGTTTTTGTCTAGCTCAGGAGCTGGAGGTGCAGGGTTGACGGGGTTCCCCTCGCTCACAGAGTAACGTTCTAAAAGACCGCGGGCCACTTCGAAACGAAATGTTCTGTGAGTGAGTGGTCTAGGCATTGGATTTTTTGAGTAAATGATGAAAGTGTTCAAAAGGCTGGTATTCAACAGCCTTTTGAACACTTTCATGTACCATTTTCGGCCCCTCTTCCTCTCCATGTGGAACATGGAGAGTTTCTGATCTTTAGAATCAACCCCGCCCATATATTTATTGTACTCGATTATACTAATCGGTTTTAAAATACTCTCGCCAGCTCGCTGAGCAGGCAACTGAGAGTCGTTGTGGTAGGTTGACATTGCGGTGACTAGTTTGACGTCTTTCCAGGCGATCAAACTTATGTCACCGCAATGCCGAGCTACCTGTTGGCTTCGCTGCATTCGCTTTTCTTCTACTTTTTTGATGTCATCGGGAATATAAACCCGGCGACGATTCATAGTCCCGATGACATCCGTGCATCTCCTCTTTAAAAACCTGGTCAGGGGTAATTATCCATCCATGAGTTCAAGAACGACCTTGGCGGTGCAGTTCTTGAATCCATGGATGGATTCCTCGGACATGGAGGAGTACTTCCCTGCGTACAGCAAAAACCTTAGCAGATATCCGGTCGTTGCTTCGCACAGCTCAAAGGATTTAATCCCGAACCGGGCCGCCTTAGTGCGGATACACTGTACCCAGCTAAGGCGACCCTTCCAGAGAAGCAACGACTCGTCCAAGCTTAGGTGCTTGCTGGGGATGTACAGTTCAGCAAATGTTTTATTGCAGTGTTTGAGAATTGGGATGATTTTAAAAATTTTTTTTTCGTATGTCGACATACTGGGATCGCAGCTTTCGTTATTTACGAACCGCGTAATGGCGAGAAATCGATCCCTCGACATAACTTTACGCAGTTGCGGCATTTCGAGAATCCCTGTCGTCCAGTACTCTTTTATCCTTGACCTATTACAGAAAGACATATAAATAAGCAAAGCAAAATATCTGTACATTTCTGTAATGGAGACGTCGGTCCAGTCCAAAGATTTTGGAAGACCGTTCTCCGTTTCAGAAAATGGAGCTATAATTTGCCATGCATACCTATTTGTCTCTTTCACAATCTCATTCATAATACTGAAATTCCAAACTTTCGAAAACAATTCACCTGGGTCTTGAGACCCCAACGTTGGGCCCGGTTCACGAATGTATGTTTCCTCTTGGCCCGAAAACGAAGAAAAATCTTCTGACCAGGAGAAAACATCTAGATCCTCGTGACCCACCGGTGGTTGCTCAAGACTCTCCACCACCCCATCACCACTCACTCTCTCTTCATTCTCGCATTCTCTTCCGTTCTCTTCGTTTAAATCCTCAACCACCCTATCACCATGCACTACCACCTCATCGCGAAATTTTCTCATTATAAGTCGCTCCTTCGGCATGGTGTGTCGTGCATTGCCTCTTCATCGTCTCCGTCTCCGTCTCCTTCGGACTCCAATTCGCTTCCCGAATCCGCAAAGCATTTCAGGATTTCGTCATCGCCTAGTTTGAGCCCGCGGCGAGCCTTCTTTAGACGAGAGGGCGTCGACAACTCTGGCGTCGTTGGCGGCTTCCAAACCTAATGAAAAGTAACATTTCTATCACCTAATGCCACACACACAGCCAATAAACAATGACCAATAAAAATAAACAAACATTTAGCAAATAAAATTTGACAGCCTCTGTTAGTTAGTCTTTAGAGTTATGTTTGCAAGTAAACCACCAATAATATAAGATGCATAGCGTGCAGTTGGCAAGTTTTAGAAAAATTATAATAATTGCTCTCATCGTCAGCAAAGGCAAATTTTAAAGGCCTTACAAATTACCAATACCTCAAAACTTAACGCCATATTCATAGTTTTTAGTTGCATATTGATATACATTTGAAGAAAAAAAAAACATGTGCACACAAAAACCACCCATCGAAAATTAATTCGCAGGCACAGCTAGTTTGTAACAAATACTTACCCCGAGACGGGACCCTGAGGGCGTGCTCTGGTAGAGGAAAGCCTCCTCCCCCGAACATGCGATAGTCCCGCCTGGCGACCGTCGCACTCGATATTCTTACGCTGTAAGCCAGCGTTGCTTCATCAAATGTTAGGAGTTTGCACCCTTAACACCCGAAAGAAACATCTTTGCAGATGTTTGACAGTCAGTTAAGATGAAACAGCTATTTATATACTTTATTTGATATTTTAGCAACTTAATTGCACTTATAATATCAGTATATAAACTTGAAAAATTTTTGTCTCAGGCGGGACTCGAACCCGCATCTCCTCGCATGCGGGGCGGGCGCCATACCATTAGGCCACCGAGACACTGCGACACGGCGAATTTTTAAAGCATATTCTTACGCTGTAAGCCAGCGTTGCTTCATCAAATGTTAGGAGTTTGCACCCTTAACACCCGAAAGAAACATCTTTGCAGATGTTTGACAGTCAGTTAAGATGAAACAGCTATTTATATACTTTATTTGATATTTTAGCAACTTAATTGCACTTAAGACACTACTCACACTACACACCTGCACTCGCACTAATCACCTGCACTCACACTAATCAAAGTGTAAACCAGGCTTTATTAGTAGTAGACTCCTTCAGGCTTTAAGATTAAGAATTGCTCAACGCCGAAAGGCAGACCTAGTATTTTCACTGAAGTATTTGCACAATCCTAACAAATACTACCAGGAACAATCTTCTACTGTCGTCCCTAAAGTAGGAAATGATGTGATCACCAAAGTCATAGCTAAAATAAAAAAAAATATTTTAACCAAAGACCTTCAACGACATTTAATACTGGCACTTTTGATGACGAAGATGGCATATTTCTAGCTGTAGGTCTGCATTGTCAAAATGAAGAAGCGTCTAGAATCTCAATTATGTCAATAAAAGAACAGCTGCAGAAAAAGATAGATGATGAAATGTGTGCAAGGCCTTCTTCGTCCACAGCAACTTGCGGAGATGATCTGGAAACGTCAATAAAAATGCAGATGGCTTTATATGATACAGGAGCGCCAAGACAAATATACCACATTCAGGCGTATGATGTGTTAATGTGCATTCCACCAACTAGTGGCCTGGTGAGTCTACCCGTCTCTGTCACACCCACGCTCCTGATCAGGGTCCCCGCTGAAAATCAGCGTCGTGATATGCCTTTAGCTGTCACGACTAATGCTGAGCGGGAACCTTTTTGACACTTGTTTCCCTTTTATTTTTTTTATTTTTGTGCTTTGTGTTTGTTGTTGTGTCAAATAAATATTTTCTTTCTTTCTTTCTTTCAAATGTACAATTTGTGATAAAATGATTTCACGGGGAGGCAGTGGTCGAAAGGGTTCGTCCTCAGCTTTGAGCAACCACTTGAAATTGAAACACGCTATGGAATATACTAACCTTGAAAGAGCTGTGTGTCGGGTAAGCTCGAATACTCCAGATGACGAGGCGATGCAGCAGAAGCCTGTCGCAGCACAGGATGTCCAACCGTCAACCAGTGGTACTCAAACCTCAAATTCTAAAACTTTTACTACTACTCAATCCACACTAGAAGAATCATTTATATCTAAATGGAAAATAGACGACCCAAGATCAGTTCCGATTACGAA
Organism: Anania crocealis; assembly: GCA_949315895.1. NCBI lineage: Eukaryota > Metazoa > Arthropoda > Insecta > Lepidoptera > Crambidae > Anania > Anania crocealis. The sequence continues at coordinate 11,046,189 of OX438871.1, forward strand.
ATCAATAGCGGAAATGATTGCAGTAGACAACCAACCAATTTCCGTTGTTGAAGATAAAGGCTTTAATCGTCTTATGCAGTTAGTAAAACCTAAATACCAAATGCCGAGCCGAAAACACGTAGGTGAAACTGTCATTCCACAACTTTATGAACAATTGAAAAAGACTATTCAAGATGAGCTGTCTAAGACCAACACCGTATCAGTTATATCTGACATGTGGACAAACTTAAAAAAATTGTTTTCCTTCCTGAGCTTCACTATCCACTGAGTGCTTCAAATGAAGTCATTTTCTGGCCAACACAATGCTGATAACATACGCACACAATTTGTGGAAATAGCAGACGTCTGGCAAATAATGTCAAAGATCCATATTATATTGACAGACAGTGGAAGTAACATGGTGAAAGCTGTTAGAGACAGCCCATTTAAAGGTCAGAAGTGATTTCTACATATTTTACAACGCGTCATCCTCGAAGCCTTACAAGTTCAACAGGAAGTTGACGAAGCCATCGCTCAAGGACGAAAAATAGTCTCACATTTTAATCACTCAACTCAAGCACAAGAAAAATTCAGCAAAATTCAAGAAGAGCTAAATTTGCCTAAACACAATCTTGTGCAAGGTGGAACAGTAAATATTACATGTGCATACGTCTTGAGGAACAAAAACGAGCTATCAGCTTGTACATTTCAGACAACAGTGGCTCCATTAATATACAAAACCTGTCAGAAAGAGAGTGGATGTTACTGCAACATTGTTTGGTACTATTGCAGCCCTTTGAAGAGATTACCAAAAAGGTAAGCTCTACATACTCTTGCATTTCAGAGGTGATCCCCACACAAAAATCTTGCAAAAGTTTCTAATCAAAGAAGAAGTGCAAAGAACGTGCAGCTACGTGGATTCCTTGCGAATGGCACTAAAAGAAGGATTGGAAAGGCGAGTCGGACAATTTGAAGATAAAAAGAATTACACTATTGCTACACTGCTCGACCCAAGGTACAAGATGAATTTTTTCACTCCAGAAAAAGTTTCGTGGGTGAGACGCCAATTTCTTGCAGAATACGTTAGAAGAAGCGCAGATATGGATAGCACGAGTAACAGTGAAAATGAGAGTGAACCGCCAGCTCCGTTACCGTACAGTGGTCTTCAATCACAGGAAGGTACTCATAAAGCCCTCTGGACGTGCTATGAAGAATTAGCATCAGCAAAGCAGCCTGAGATCGAAGAACGAAAAAGCCCAATAGCTATCGAATTAGACAGATACATTGCAGATAGCTTGCTGTCACGGGATATGTGCCCTTACAAGTGGTGGTCCAAAAATAAATTCCGATTTCCTCTTATGAGCAACATGGCTAAAATTTTTCTTTCAGCTCCAGGAAGCTCCGTTTACAGTGAACGTTTGTTTTCCGAAGCAGGCAACGTTTATGAGCAAAAACGAAACAAACTATTGCTAAATAAAGCTGAGCATCTTGTTTTTTTACACCACAACTTGCCACTTGTGAATTCTAAATACTAAATTACACCAGTCTTATTTTCTAATTATGTAACAAAACATTTGTGTTTACGTTTCTTTTTATTGTAGTTTCCATTACCGTTTAAGAACTATATTTTTTCTGTTTATAGATAAACAAAACACTTTCGTGTAAGTCAATGAAGATGTGAATTGTGATTTTTTAGGAATAATCTTCCTATATTATTATTTTACATACTTAAGTAATTATTGACATTCTCAGTAGACTATAATTAAGTTCCTAACTCTTAATGTGTAGAATAAGTGATTGATCTCTTAAATTACAACCTGAAAAGTACAAACAAATTACTTATTTTCTTTATAAAGAACTATATTGGTTGAATAGGATAGGTTTAAAAGTTTAATATCAATAAATATATTTTGCGACGCTATGCTGAGTAGAAACTAGAAAAAAATATTATTCATAATCTACTAAGGTGTTGTGATTTGATTAAGCTATTCTCTAACACAATAAAGACTGATCGAAATAAATATTTTGTTTATTTTCCTTCAATTGAGACCTGATTATAATATATTATTCTAAAGAGTTTACACAGCAACCCAATCCCAAAACAGCTAGATACCTATATTTTGCATTAAGTTATTATCTTTTTACCAACCTACTTTAATTGAAAATAAAGCTTCAGTGACGACAAAAACAGAAAGCTATACTCTAAAATACTTACCTCATTACACTGTACACTCAAATCATGATAATACACGGGTCAATAACAGTAAAAACTTTGAGTATCACTTTACCGAATATTAGGTGATTCAGCCGAATATGAATATTCGGTAAAGCTGCCGAATACCGAATATAAAACGAATATTCGGCCCATCTCTAATGTTTATTCTTTGCGGACTAACGTTATAAATATTCATTAGGTAATTTTATCAATTGGTTAGATTTATCTGTACAAATAAAACTTTTAGTTGCGTTTAATTATCAATGGCTCGAATGAATATTTTTATTCGATAAGGTTAACAATATTTATTGAATAAATGTGATATTTTTTATTATTAGTTAAATTTAACTGATAATAGATATGTTCACCATCTCTATAGCATGAGCCTGGATTAGGTAGCGTTTTATTTTACTCGACGTCTTAATAATTCCCCTAGTGACCCAAGCTAAAGTTTTCTTACTACTAACTTTTCCTCCTTTAGTCTTTTTTCTAAAGCATTTTAGAAAAATCCTATTTAAGTTCATTAAGAAACTATTAATCCCAAAATTAGTCCAGTCATGTTTCAGTATGAGTTCTCTGTAGATTTTATTATTACGCTTATAAAATTTTCTTTGACTTGTCATTATAACAGTTTCAATGTCATTTTTCTTATGTCCGTGAGACGGAAGAGAAATGCTGTACATAATCGCTGCATGCCCATCTGATAAGCCATTGTGATAAATAAAATAATAATAAATAAATTTTCCAAACAGGATGATATGCTTGCCCTTGATATAACGTCGCTTGCCACTCTAATTGACGTAACTGACATTGAGCAAAATGTTCAGGGCAAGCTTTATTCGGTTTATGGTTACCTAAAATCGGTGGCAGCTCAACGTTTATTAGCGTGAGCAAAATGAAAATCTGCCTGTATATTGATCTTATATAGTACTTCGTGTAGGTATAAATTTTATTTAAATATTATTATTATTATTATTTAAGTAATAAATTTTCAAAGCAGATACGTCTTTTTGAGATAACTTTTTTTTCGATTCGGACGGTATTTGTTGTAACTTACGTCGGGCAATTTGTACTATAAATCATGTAATAAAATTCAGGATATAGAAATAATCAGTTGTAATCAAATTACAAGTTACAAATTACAAACACGTAATCATTAGGTATATTGATAGTTTTACAAAATAACAAATTGTAACAAAAATTTTAATGTTTGTCTAATTTTTTAACAAGAGTTTGTAACTTAAGCTTAAACAACAGTTTTTTTAACGTCATTATTTAACATTCAAAAATAATCAACATCTGTTTAATTAGATAACTAACAGTTTCATAAAACAATAGCTTTGAGATCACATCTTAGTTATGCACTAAACCTTATTTCTAATTGAGTTATTCAGTCTTAAACATAAATTTTGATAATCACAATTTTTTTACCTATACTTACGTATCCTAGTACGTCGATTACTTATAGTAACTAATCTAAAAAATCGAGATGTTAAAAAAAACAGTTAAAACTGCGAAATGGAACTGAAAAAAAATTCTAAAAATACTAATATCACATTATTAAATAGGAACTCTTTAAAATGCAAACGTTCACATAATCAAATAAAAAAAGACATCCTCTCGAATCATGAAAAAGTAACCTTGCTAGAAGATCTTCTGCAACAATAATCAATTTAATGTGGAAGTGATTCGTAGAAATCTGCATGTTCTGGCAGCCTTATCACTGGCGCAACACCAGTTGTTAACGAAATCAAGTCGTCATATTTTTCTTTCACAATTTTCCGGGGAGCGTCATTAAGAAGACTTAAGTCATCATTTAAGAAAGAAGACCGCTGCCGTTTTAAAGTACAGCGTTGTTGGGTCAGTTTTACGCACATGAAATGCGGTCATTTCCGTCCAATTGATTGGCAGCCCCTCATCATCACTTCGAACCGAGAGAAGACGTAAATCTAAGGATAACTTTTTGAAGTTAAGGAAATCTGTATGACTCAGGACCACGACATCGTAAGGCTGGCTCCTTCTTGACAGTTTGTATATAGGAACCAGCTGTGACGGCACAAATACATCTCCAGCCTTCTTTAAGGCATAGCCAATTGCGCTATGGGCAGAGTCTCCCTCGTTTTGACCATGATTGGGCACGGAAAATTGCAATGTGATCTCTTCTAGATTTGTTGCATTGTTGATGTTGTACAATAACGCAGAAGCTACAATGGAGTTCCGATTTTGTCCGCTGCATCCATCAGCAAACAAATAGACGTGTTTTAGACCACGAACATCACTGTCTTTCAGATGAATATTTAAAGCCGTCGATATTTCTGAGGATCCTCTTTTGCTTTGTGCTTCATGCCACGTGAAACAAGTGCAAGCTCGTGATGTCATGTCGTAGATGGTGAAATTATAGGCGGACAGAGGTCTTTTATAGAAAAGCGAACTTTCGTTTGTTATTGGCAAGGATATAACTTGCTGCAGATCAAAAGTTGCGCATTGTATAGAGTCAGGAGACTGCTTAGCTAACTCTTTGCATTCGGTTCTCTTTTGACGGAACACCTTTTTTTGTTCAATTTGGTTATCATATTCTTCCTGCAATTTTAATTTAGCTTCGGAATTGCCGGTACGATACGCCATGCATAAACTGCAGTGATCCTTTTTGGGATGATGAAAATTCAGATTTTTTGCCTTAAAGACTCTGCGGTAGGTTGCAAAACAGGGTTTTATTGCATCGTTCTCTAAAGTAGCCAAAAACATATCATACATCTTACGCAAGGATAAATCTGCATGCAAATATTCCCGGGAGGAGTTTGCACGGCAATAATGAGATTCGACCCTTGGAAATCGATCTACGAGTATATGACTGTTGACGAGTTCTCTCAATTTCGAATCAGTTTCCTGACGGTCTTTGGTACGACCACCACGATGATCTTTTTCCATTGTTCCAACAGGTGTCACTTTGGCTAAAGCAGTTCGAAGAGCTCGCTGACTTATACTCAAAGTATTCAGGAAAAAATACCCACAAACTTTGAATCTTTCCCCACGAATCATCAAGTAATATTTTAAAGTGACCTGTCTTCTAGAGGTTGGACCTGCAGTTTGACGTTGAGTTGTAATTTGTTCCACGTGCCTTGCTATAAACTCATGTTGACGGTCAACGTTTCCTAGCTTCCAATATTCTTCAAATATTTTTTCACGATCTTCGGGCGCTAGGCGATGACAGCTTCGACTTTTTCTTTGACAGGAATCTAAATTGCAAGTAGGACCAAGGCGTCGTTCTGGCACTACTTTATTTTTGACTTGTGTCAAATATTCTTTGCCTAGATTTTTTTAACTGTGCATTGTCTTTTTTCTTATTCGTCTGCTTTTTCGAAGTTGGCGCTTCCTTAGGAGCTCCTTCAACTTCAGAAGATTCTGGAAGTGACATTGCAGGTTCAGGAACATTGATGCTACTTAAAATACTGGGCGATTCAGATTGTGATCGAGTACTATGATCGTTACAAGAAGCATCGGTTATAAAATGTTCCCAACACTGTAAAATCAGACATCTAACACAAACGCTAAAAACTTCCTCGTTACAGCCAAGAACTTCACATGTTTGCTGGCGGTGTGTCTCAATCATGTTTGGTTTTTCGTACTGTGGAATATTAGGCTGAATTGACTGAAGTGAAGAAGCATTTATGTTAATTTCGTCACATAAAGTTGGTTCATCTTCAATGCACACTGTGGCGTTGCTAGATAAAGATGCTTTTCTTGGTCGAGTCAACGGAATGACGAAATCAGGGTCATCAGGATCTTCCGCATCATAATCACGAAATGGGTCTTCGTCTTCGCCGTCCGATAATTCTACATTTTGTCGCTTCGCCAAATTGGATAGTGGTTCGTCGTTCGGTTGACTAGACTGGATATTTTGGCTATTAGCACTTAATTCTGTGGTGACCACTGTTCCGAAATACCATCTCTTTTTATAAAACATTTTAACTTTGGTACCCACACAGTTCTCTGTACCGTCTTTCCACTTTACAATCACATCTGGATATTCATCCATCTTTACAGTTAAGTGTGTATGTATTTTCTCTGCAACAATGAAAATAAACTAATTTTATTCCTATTTAAATATAAATAACATCGTCGGTGCGCCTGCCAATCCTGGTATGTGTAAAATGACAACTTTTCAGGAGGAACAAAAAACTGTTTTTCTCGTGAACTGTTTTGATTTTTAAAATTATAAATATGTTATATGATAGAGAAAAATACAACGCTTTAGATAGTGTACCATTTATCAACTACGAAACAAAGCTTTAGTCTCTATAATTTTTTTTTCCATTTTTGTGCACATATCATATTTGGTGTGCCTAAAGTTTGTTCCTGCATATTAGCGTATGTGCAAAATGTATCACATAGAAGTATTGTAATGGTTCAGTTTTTTAATTTCCACTGTAGTTATGTGCTTAAACATGCAATTAACATTAATAAAATGTGCAAAGACACAATAATCCAACTGTATTATTCAGTTATAAATATTCGTTCCTCAAGATACCTAAGTTAGGAAAACACTAAAGCAATTTTAAATATTTTTATTAGTTTGTTTATTGCTAGATGGCGCTCTCCTTATTAAATAAGGTAACTTTTACATATTCCTACATTATGTACCACAGAACAACCGGAATAATTATTATAATATTTTAAAAAACATTTTTTCATATATTTTTTCATCATCCTTAACCTGGGACACGGGGCACTGGTTTTACACTGGGCCTGGACATGACCTGTATCTAGGCACCGGTAGCATCGCAGGACCTTAGCCTCTAACACCTGAGCCGGTGCTGACACCCAACCTACTAATAGCCTTCCTTGCGACAACTTCTTGGCAACAGCAACTGGCACCTTAACTACAACAAATCCAGATCCAGTATAGGATTGCCTTATCTCGCCGACCTTAAAAATATCGGTAGCACAACCACCAACTTTTGCCACTACTTCGGCCACCTCTTCTTTTGAGACAGAGTCATCTAAGCCTGTAAGCCGCACATCGGTGGTCTTTATTGGTCTGACAACCTTTACTAAATCTGACGGCAGGAGGTATTCCTGCAGTCTTTTGGCTAGGGAGTCTGCCTTCTCACCACTTGTGGCACCGGGTATCTCAAGTAATTTACCCCCAGTTTTCGCCTTAGAGAATAGCATCCCGCTGATGCCCAGCTCTTGAATATTTATCCGGGATAAGGCATCCCGGATAGCTGATTCGTATGTCACCCCCTTTTCTAGTGCCCCTGGCAGCAGGATCAGTATGATCTGGGCGGGCGAAGTTTGGGTTCGGCGGGTTTTCCAACTGAAGGTTTAGAAGTTTTGCCTTTAAGCTAAGCATTTGCCTTAGATGGGGTGGCTTCGCTCTTTTTATGTCTGTTTGATCCCCGCTTCGATGTGGACGATCTATACAACATGGTGGTTGATGCTGTCCGTACGGTATTTTAAAACCCGCTGTCCCAAATCAAAGAAACTCTCCAGTCAGACTCTTCTACTCATGGATCAGAGAAACGAAATGAGGCTACAGAACTCAGCGGATGCCCATCGCTATCGGCAACTCAATAGACAGATATCTAAGTCTTTGAAGAGCGACCTTCGTCAATTTAATACCCGGCGTATTAAAGAGGCCATTGAGCGGAACAAAGGCTCTAAAGTGTTCGCCAGAGATCTGTCTATTGGGCAAAGCTAATGACGAGGCTGAAAACTGAGACAGGTAGCATCATTGCGTCAACACCTGAAATCCTGAGGGAGATTGAGTTTCTATTGACAGTTATATTCCACGAAAACACCTGTTGAAAGCAAGGCTAAAGACCCTAGAGCCAAGCTTACCCGACACTATGACGGAATCACAACAGAGCTCCTTAGAGCGAGAGTCCTTAGAGAGTAAGCCGATACTTAAGGTCCTCCAGAAGCTCTTTTATTCTGTCATCCTCGAGGGCAAAACGCCAAAGGCATGGGGCAGAGGCAATGTGATGCTGTTCTTGAAGAAGGGTGACAAAACTCTCTTGAAGAACTACAGACCCATCTCGCTTCTGAGCCATATCTATAAGTGGTTTTCGAGAGTCATTACGAATTGTCTCACTCGCAGGTTCGACGACCTCCAACCTCCCGAACAAGCCAGGTTCCGAAAAGGCTATAGTACCATAGACCACATTCATACGCTGCGGCAAGTTATACAGAAGACCGAAGAGTATAACTTGCCACTTTGCTTAGCATTCGTGGACTATGAGAAAGCCTTTGATTCGATTGAGACCTGGGCAGTGCTGCAGTCTCTCCAAAGGTGCCAAATAGACTACAGGTACATCGAGGTGCTAAAGTACCAAAACGCCACCATGTCGGTCCGATTACAGAACCAGAGCTCTAATCCGATCCAACTACAGCGAGGCGTGAGACAGGGAGACATTATTTCTCCGAAACTGTTCACAGCTGTGTTGGAGGATATTTTCAAGCTTCAGGACTAGAAAGGACGCGGCATCAACATCAATGGCGAATACCTAACACACCTGCGATTTGCCGATGATGTAGTTCTTATGGCTGAGACCTTGGAAGACCTGAACATTATGCTCGAAGATCTCGGTAATGCTTCTCAAAGAGTGGGTCTTAGGATGAACATGGACAAGACGAAAATCATGTTAAATGCCCATGTTGCACCCGCTCCAGTTAACGTTGGGAACATTGCACTCGAGGTTGTTGACCACTATGTTTACCTGGGACAGATAGTCCAGTTAGGTAAGTCCAACTTCGAGAAAGAGATCTCTCGTTAAATCCAGCTCGGATGGGCAGCGTTCAGGAAGCTCCGGCATATGTTCGCGTCCGAAATACCTCAGTGTCTCAAGACGAAAGTCTTTGACCCACACACTGGTCAGTAATGACCTATGGGAGTGAGACGTGGTCGTTTACTATGGGTCTCATAAGAAAGCTCAAGATCACCCAGCGAGCAATGAAGAGAGCGATGCTTGGTATTTCCCTACTGGATCGAATCAGAAATGATGAGATCCGCAGGAGAACTAAAACAACCGACATCGCTCGATGGATTGCATCGTTGAAGTGGCAGTGGGCGGGACACATAGCGCGGAGAACAGATGGCCGTTGGGGCGGAAAGGACGACGTTCCGTGGGCAGGCCCCCTACAAGGTGGACCGACGATCTGGTCAAGGTCGCGGGAAGCCGCTGGATGCGGACAGCACAGGACCGATCGTTGTGGAGATCCTTGGGGGAGGCCTATGCCCAGCAGTGGGCGTCGTTCGGCTGATATGATGATCCCCGCTTGAACACCGTAGTCTACCCTTCCTTCATGGGTGGAAGTGGTGCTGGAAGCGGGCCGAGCTCGGTTTCAGTAGGCACACTAGGCACTCGTCGCTGTCTGCTTCGAGCCCTGCCTGGTGGAGGTTTCGTCGTTGGAGCCTTGGCTCCGTGGCTCCCTCTGTTTATCAGTGATGTCGTGGCTATTGGCTGAGCATCGATAGCCTTAGTTGCTTTCGGCGTCGGCCCTGCTTTCTGGATCGATTTTGTACTATCTTTCGAAGTAGCCGGTTTAGGGGAAGCTACCGTCTTGTTTGGCGCGGAGGACAGTGCTTCTGCCGTAGATGGTAGTGGTGTTGCACCTGCCAACTCTTCATCTCGTTTGCGGCCAATAGCTAATAGGATCAGCCGTTTAGCCGGTAGGAGCCGATCGTTAATACCGCAGAACTGAGCATTCATCATGGCACCATATTTGGCCATTAAGCTGCGCTCTATTTCGCGTTCTGATAGGGCCTGTGCCAACGCCAAGGAAGGAGTAGGAAGCATGGGTTCGTCAATTTTGCTGTTGCTGTTTAAGGATTTCCATTTGTTACTTTAGCTCTTGGAGCTCCTCTGTTAACCTCGTGTTAGCAGCGTTGAGGCGTTGGATTTCCTCATCTTTTGATCTCGCCACCAGTATTTCAACAAATGCCGTGACAACAGCTGCAGCATCCTTAAAGTTCCTCTCGAATACTCCTGAGACTTTCCCACTTCGCCTAGCGCAGTGAATAATGTTATCAGTACTGGTACGGATAGCTCGCACCAGCTCTTGCACTGTTAGCTCTTGAGATTGAAGCTTAGCCCTCTCCTTTATTTGGTGAAGTTTGCGGGACCTCAGTCCACACCATGGCCTCCTCCTCCACCTCATCTTTTTGCTCCTTCTTAGACTCGTTTTTAAGTAGTTCTCTTGCATCCATTTTCGAAGCGTTGGTCCCTCTGGTAGATGGCCTGCCACTTCCGCGTTTCCCTATAATGTAGTTCTTGGGAGTAGGTTTTTAGGCGCACCTACAGATTCTGCCGAATCTCTCCTAGCGTTTTACGATCCCTTACGAGTCAGACCTAGATCGAGTTGTGGAGCAAGACGCGTCAGACATGCTGCCCGCGTCTAACACAGATCCTTCCTGCAAAATTTTGCAGTTACGCTCGCCACCGTCTATGTGGGACTCATTGCGCCAACTTAACACGCTCGCAGCAGGGCTTAAAACCTCGTTGTTCGCGAAGTCACGTACAGTAGAACACTATCTACGGTTTTGGCTAAATTAGCACTGCTTGCACCACACTCTCCCTTTAATTTTTTTTGTTTACGTAGGAAAAAATGCATTTCGCATACCTACTGCTTCAGGGGCAGCAGTAGGTTATGTGGGACTCTCTTGTCGGTGCCCGACAAGCATACCCACTACAAAGACCTGCGGTGTACCTTGCGACGTATGTTGGCAGTGTATGGGTTTCCCTTAGGATGCCCTCCATGCACCGCCTACGTACGGCCTATGCCCATACTTTATGCCTGAGGCCCGCTCAGGCATAAAGTATGGGTGATCCTGTACACCAGGAATCACCCCCAGTCTGGCAAGCTGTGCAATGCGAGCGTTGAGCCCCCCGACCCAACTTCAAAAATCCTGCTATGTGCTACACATAGATTAAAAAATAAAAGGCATTCGAAAAATTTTATCTGACATGTGTCACTGGACATACTTTTAAAAACTGATATGTGACTTTACTACACATACCAAATTTTAAAGTAACTGTCGTTAGATTAAAGTGTACTTAAGTAATTTGGCAACGCTGTTTCTATACGGAATATGCACAAACGGGTTTTTGCATCAGTTCGGCGTTTGAAAACTAGTGACATCTAGCGAATAAAAAAAAAATTAAAAAAAGTCACATGTAAGGTTTGGCAGGCGCACCGACGATATAGATCGGTATTACCATCTTATTAATGAGTAACTAACTGTACCAAAACATTTTCGTGTTAGAAATATGAATGGAACATTAAACATAGACTGTTTATTAGTAGCTGAAAAAAATACTTCTAGGAAATAAAGCGACACACCATGTTAGTAGGTTTGTATGTATTTTAAACATTAGGGTACCTATTTTTACTAACACTAATGCCTATGCTCCACTGGCGCGTATGCCTACGCGTAGACATACGGGCATACCTATCTACTATTACTTATTAGGGCACTTAGAGGTCGCGATACGACGCGGTGCATATTATTTGGTTCCACCAACGGTTCTTAACAGTGCAGAAGAGCGATAAAAGCTATCAGTCCACGCAGCGAACACATGCAGCTCAACATATAGCACTTACAAATACAAAATCACTAAAGAAAACTTAAAAATTGAATGAAGTATACATTGCATACCTGTTGACTCGTAAGCGCACGGTGTTTACTCCGCTGCGTCACGCACGCACACTGTTTCCCTTACCGGCCTTTCGGCAAATGGCGCACGATCGATCGTGACTGGAGATCTTGTTCCCCCCCACGCCTCAGTGCTATCGCGTCTGCGAATGAGCATGCGCAAGTAACCCTTCCGCCCCCTACCCCGAATCTTATTTGACGTAACTGAAATTTTGTCCTACCGCATAGCAATCCGAAGGATCACACTAAACGCCGTATGTCACTTACGTCGCCAATATAATCTTACAAGTACTGCAAACAAAATCTTACAAAGTGTCGTAAGTGACATAAGTCTTTTATTGAGCTCTAAAATTTAAAAGAGTGTAGATACACCTGCCTCAACCTTTGTGATATCTCAGAACTGGTAAAACATACAGATCGATTCGTCTTGCAAAATTGATTAATATGTTGTAGATAACTCAGTTTCGAAAAAAATGACAGATACATCAGTTAGAGAGGCAAGCGACGAAAGTGACTGCAGATATCAGAGGTTTGAAGTTGTAGCATTTGAGCAAGGATAAAAACTCTGATTTGTTTTTAGTATCTTTTAGCAAATCAATATTAAAATCTCCACATATTATGCATTTTTTATCAAAATAATGTTCTAGAGTCTTTTCTAGCTGTCCCATAAAAACGTCGAAGTGCTCATCTACTGGATTCCTAGACACAGATTACATTCAAATTAGTATTTAAGTCCCTAATACCACAAACCTCAAAACAGTTTATTTTATACACAGCCTTACAAAACAAAGATTCTTCAAAGATACAATTTTCAAGACCCAATATTAGACTCCCCCCTCTGATTTTCTTAGATCTCGTATTATAAGAAACTATGTCGTACATATTTAAGCGAAACAAATCAACATTCTTACTATTTACAAAATGTTCAGTAATACATACGTATTGTGGCTTTAAAGTGTCAAGGCTTTCTAAATATAAATCTAGTTCATCTTTCTTTGTTGTCAGACCACACACATTCTGGTGATATATGCTAAAATTATGAAACGAATTATCAATATTATTTCCGGTATCTATCGAATTACAAAAGTGATTGATCTCCTCAATGTGTGTATCTGATGATGCATAATTAATTTTGATGTGCATTCCGAAAAAAATGTTTATGCAATTTTTAAAAAATATTTGTTATACCTAGGTTATTTTGACGACCATTTGGATCAGCGGTAGTTAACGCTGCTTCTGAGCCATGGGTCGCGGGTTCGATCCCCGCACAGTACAAATATTTGTGCATGAACATGTCTGTTTGTACTGGTCTGGGTGTTTTATATATATTATAAGTATGTATTTACAAAAAAAAAGGATATAAGTAAGATTATCGGTTGTCAAGTACCCCATACGACAGGGTACTTAATAGTACCTTAATTTGGGACTAGATGGCTCTGTGTGGCCCTGTGAGGCATGTCTTAAATATTTATTTATTTATTTATTTATTTATTTGCTTTACCTGTTCTTTGGGAGAACATTTTAAGGGATAAGTCCAAAATTGAGTCAAAACAATACACATGTTTAAGAGATTCAACAGTCTTACTAAATTTGTTGTTAAACATTTCGACTTTATAGTTATACAAAGGTTTACCACACTCATAAGTGGGCACTGCAAGAATAATATTAGAATGAGTTATTTGTTCTAGTTTTTGTATAATGTCTTGTATCACATTTGAATTGTTTTCAGTTCTCTTGAAATCTTCTTCCCCTATTAAAATAACACTGTAGTCATTTCTTGTGATTTTTTTTAATTTTGTGTTTAGTCCATTCAGTAATTCCATAATTCCTGTATGTGGTTTTATGTAGTGGCAATATTCGAAATTGTCCAATTCTAATTTCTCAATTGTCTGTATTATTTTATTTCTGTTATTGCTGCTGATCACACATAATTTAGGATCTTTTTTTTCGCTCATGTTTTTTTCTTTATGCAACGTTTTTTCTGATTCCAATAAAACCTTTTCAATTTTATCCTCGCCAATAATATTTTTGTCATTTTCCGCTATTTCATTTTCTACCGCTGGTTGAATTGTAGTTTGATTCATATTCATTGAGTTTATTTGTGCTTTAATGCCATTTCTGAACCTTTTTTTCGAATCATTTGCTCTTGGTGTAGAGCGGCATATAAGAACCAATTTGTTCGTTTTTACTTCATAATCTCTCAATTGGTTTTTCAAAGAATTATTCTCAAGTGACAGGTTGTTAATTTCTCTTTCAGCAACAAATAGTTTTGTTTCTACGTCCTTTAGTTTTGCTTTTAAATCTACAAGCTTTTCCTCTCCTACACTTAAATTTATTTCTGGCCAACTTCTGTTACAAACTCTTATTTGCTCTCTAGGAAAATGTTCAATATCTGATAAAAATGTTCCATATCTGATAATTCTAAATTTAGAGACTCAAATGAGTTGTCTGTGGAAATTTTAATTTTATATTTTGCACGTTGAGTAACGAAATCCAGTGAATTTTGTAAAACGTTTGTTTTTGTTGAGTAGTCCGGTGGGGAAGTTTCCTTATTAATAACTTCTGCATCTTTTGCGTATGAGCTCTCGGGCGTAATATTTGCCGGTGATTTCGGATGAACAGTAGGGAGATTTATTACTGAAGTTGCAGCTGAAGTCTTTGTGTTTTTAAAAGGCACATGATGAGTGTTTCTGATAGATGATGAGGTGTCTGTTGATTTTGGAGTACTGGTGCTAGTGCATGCTCGCTTCTTTAGTAAACAACTGTCACATCTCCAGGAGTTACTCTTAGTGCCTCTCATTAGATTGTACATTTTTTCTGATACATTTGCGCAGTTTGGGTAATACAACTTGACGCAGATAGAACATACTTTATTTGATATTTTAGCAACTTAATTGCACTTATAATATCGAGTCCCGCCTGAGACAAAATTTTTCAAGTTTATATACAGATAGAACATGTTAGAATCCTCCTATCAATTATAGCTTTGCTGCACTTTTCACACTTTTTTGCCGTTTTGGATGGTTCCCGTATAATAAAATGGCAAAAATAAAAAGTAAAAGTTACAAAAAAAAACACAAAAAGAGTCAATGCTACTGTTGCGGTTCGAACCCGTGCTTCCTAGACTATATTGACCAAGTCCGTATGTAGGTTCCTTCCATCGCGCGTTCATGTCTTCAAATATTATAATTAGCCATGTAGTTGGTAAAAGTTTTGCAGCGGGCGGGTGTTACGAATTATTTTTTCTTATTAAGTTTACAAGCACTGTGTAACGCTCACATACCGTCAAATAAAATAAAAATTGCAGTACAAATAGTTACTTTGGATCACAGTTTTGCAGATAATGTTTTAACACTTTCATTCATCGTCTATGTCCAACACTATTTACGAAGGCCACGTAATTATGCGTAATTTGATCCGTAAATAAACACTAACGGTAAACTTTTACTAGTGTAAGCAATTAAATAATAGCGGAGCTCAAAAAATATGTGTCCACTCTATTAAGACTCATGTGACACTATGTTCTTGTAATATATATAAACTAATATTAATACTCTTGGTAAATAACCAGTTAATCACTGATGACCCTACTTTAGGCTAAGTTATTGTAATTAATGTGATATCATTTTTTATCAGATTATAAAAAGGCGGTTTCTTTGGCCGAAAAAAGAAGACAAAACCGCATTAAAGCTGATCCTGAGAAATATGAAGCTGCAAAGCTGAAAGAAAAACAGCGTCGAGAAAAGCGAAAAGCTGAAAAGAAAATAAAATCAATTGATGATTTAATACCACGACAGCAACGTGCTCAGCGAAAGGCGTGGCAAGAAAGAACAAGAAAATGTAGAGCTTTAAAAAAAAAGAGGCAGCACCAGTTGGAAACCATGCTTAGAGAAAATACTCCTGCAAGTACAGATGATGACATAGGCAACATAAATCAAAATACATCACGACCCTCGACGCCATCAGCACCAGGAGAGTGACGAAGTGATAACATGGACCAAAACGAATCACGATTGTCGTCGCCATCAATACTGGTACAAAGCTGTAATGACATTAGGCACCAAAATCACTCACAGCACTCAACTTCATAAGTTGACCGCATGAATCAAAATATATCACGTCTTTCAACGCCATCAAGCTCATTTTCAAAAAGTTCTTCAACTTCTATAAGTAGTGAAAAAAGCCGTCAGAAGTTACAAGGTGCATTAACAGCTACAAAAAATCGAAGTGTTAAAACGTGAATCATAGAAAAACAAGAAGAAGTAATAGACAACATGAAAAAGAAAATACATACAATGCAAGTAAAATACAACAGACTTATTAAAAAGATTCCTCAAGCTAGCAAAAAATGAAAATCCTTAAAATATAAAATACCAACTCATCGAAAGAAAAGGGTGGCTATTAAGAATTTTCTGGAAGAAGATGAACATAGTAAGATGTGTCCAGGCAAAAGAGATACAGTCACTAAAAACAAAATAAAAAAACAAAAAAAGGTATCTGTGCGACTCATTGGAGAATCTACACAAAAAATATAATTCTCAAATTACTCAACCGTCTTTGAAAGTAAGTTACGCCTCTTTTTGTCGCCTTAAGCCGTTTTGGATCAAGCAACAAAAAGTATCTGAGAGGGATACTTGTTTATGTATTGCTCACGAAAATTTCACCGTAATGCTTGAAAAATTGTATCTTCTTAATATCATTAAATTATTTCCGACTACCGTAGTGAATGGACGTGTTGTCAGTTGCTGTTGCTAATTTCTAAGTGTATGTGTGTGTAGTTATTGTAACGGATTGTACTATTTGTTATTATTTTGTGACAATTATTGTGATCATCACTTAATAAATCCGGAAACAATTACGTGCGATCGCCGGCTGTGGACTCGCGGGGTGCCTTACCTCACCCCCGGCACGATAAGAAACTGCTGGTATAATTGCCGTCCCGCTCGAGTGTCGCCTGCGCCGACCGGTTTGTTAACTTGCGTGCGAGTAGTGGATTTTAAACCTAAACAATAAACATGCATCTATGTGCCGCCTGTAGCTCGGCAATTGAAGATTTGGATCGTATGGATTGCTGCAAGTGTGAGTCCTATTACCACAGCTTATGCGTCGCTGTCTCACCTGCAGAGCTTGGGAATCTTTCGTCTGATTTTAAGGCCAACTGGCTTTGCCCTGAATGCCGTAAAAGAATACCGCGAGGGGATAATTCTAATACGCCAATTCGCCCATCTACGCCCACTAATACCTACCCGGACGCAAACGTCACCCTGCGTCGCAAGCAAAAAGAATCATTCGTTGGGCGAGAGGCTGCCCCTGGTGCTAACGTAAACTTGGCACGCTCAGAATTGCGTACTATTATTCAGGAAGAATTGCGTGCTGCTTTAAAGGATTGCCTCAGTGACCTAAAATGTGATTTAAACAAGCAGTTGAAAGCTTTTAAAAGCGAGATCTCTGACCTCACGGAATCAATACAATTTATGAACGACTCATTTGAAAAGTTTAACACGGATTTGAGTGGCTGTATGACTAGGATTGACACAATGGTTAAGGAAAAAGATACTCTGCAGAGTGATTTAAATGTTATCACTAATCGACTTAACCAAATTGAGCAGTGTTCTCGTGCGTCGAACCTGGAGATTCAATGTGTTCCGGAACGCAAATCGGAGAACTTGTTGACAATTGTGACACAGCTGAGCAGAGCCGTATCTTGCCCAATCACCGAATTGGATGTCCATTATTGCTCACGGATCGCTAAAAAAAACCCTGAAAGCTCGCGACCCCGCTCAATTCTAGTTAAACTTAGCAGCCCTCGCATCAGGGACTCTTTGCTGGCGGCCGTTATAAAATACAATAAATTTCGCCCTCACGAAAAATTGAATACGGGACACGTGGGTTTTGGATCTGACAAAAGGGCTCCTATATAATTATGTGGCAGAAAACCTATCACCTGAAAATAAGCTTCTTCATGCCATGGCACGTACTCGTGCCAAATTGCTTCAATACAAGTAAGTATGGGTCCGGAGCGGCCGCATTTATATGCGTAAGACAGACACCTCAGAGTACGTTCTGGTCCGCAATGCATCAACGCTGGACGGTTTAGCATAGTTTTTTTCTGTTACTGTTTACTCTATCATACTATACTATAAGGCCTAAAATTCGAAAACTTAAGTGTATACTTTCAGAATGTCAGGGGTCTTCGAACGAAGACGATAGATGTGTATAAGAGCATTCTGGTTTGTGATTGTGACATAATTGTACTGTGTGAAACTTGGTTAGACAGATACATATATGACTCGGAGCTTTTTTGCGAACGTTATGTAGTATTTAGACGCGACCGAGAGACTAGCGGTTTTCATCAGGGTAAATCTGGTGGCGGGGTACTCATAGCTGTATCCAAGCATATTCATTCACGTAGACTTTATAATTATGAGAGTATGTGCGAGGATCTGTGGATTGAATTAGATTTACATGGGAAGAATAGAGATATAAAAAAACTTTTACTATGCGGTGTTTACCTACCATCCCCAATTCAAAAGCACATTCTAGATCACTTCATCGACAATACAAATCGAGTTTTAGAGTCAAACTCGAAAACAATTATTTTAGGAGATTTTAATCTTAGTAATATCACATGGAACGATAGGGGGGTGAGTACTATTGATCTGAATAGACCTTTATTGGAAAGCACTTTATTGGATTTCCTGGCATTAAATGATCTCACGCAGTATAACAATGTACCAAACGATAAGGGTAAAATTTTAGATTTGGTTCTCTCTAACCTCCCGTCGTTGAGAGTGGCTCGTAGTGATGTTCTGTTAAGCACTTTAGATGCATATCACCCACCGCTAGCATTTGAGTTGCACATTGGTAGTGCTTCAAAATTGTTGTCTTGCACCTCTAGCAATAAACTAAACTTTTATAAAGCCGACATCGATAGAATTTCGTCCTATCTGACGTCTGTTCCCTGGGAAAGTAATCTGGCTGCCTGCGCCTCTGTAGAAGAAATGACAGAGTATTTTTATCGTGTACTAAGAAGTGGAATTACTATGTTTGTCCCAAAATGCAAACCTGCATCACATCGGTATCCATCATATTACTCCAAAGAACTAATTAATCTCTTTCGGGAAAAATATAAAGTCAGAATGAAATACAATAAGTACAAGAACCCACTTGATGAACTGGCTTTCTTGACCCTAAAAAAAGATGTTCACGTTTGACCGAGACATGTTATGTTAACTATATCGCTGATCTAGAAAAAACTTTATCTAGTAACCCAAAAAGATTTTGGACATTTCTTTAAAATAAAAAACTTAACAGCAATACTTATCCCTCTACCATGAAATTTGGTGATAAAGAGCAAACTTGTGGCATTGGTATCAGTAACCTTTTTGCTTCCTTTTTTGCGTCGGTATACAGACCTACTCGGGCATCGCACACATTAGATGATCAAGAAAACTTAACTTCCGACTTCATTGGACCCTTTTACCTTCATAGGGAAGATGTTTTGAAGTCGCTTAAGAACCTAGACAAGACAAAAGGAGCTGGTCCAGACGGAATACCTTCATCATTTGTAGTGCAATGTTGTGATTCTCTTTTCATACCCCTGACAATAATTTTTAACGCTTCCTTGGAGTCAGGTATCTTTCCATCAATCTGGAAAGAGGCAAGAATTACACCTGTTTTTAAGTCGGGTGACGCTACTTCCGTGCAAAGTTACAGACCTATATCAATATTGTCAGTGTTTGGAAAGGTATTTGAGTCTCTGGTTTGCCCCATCCTGTCGTATCACATTAAACATCTAATATCACCCTGTCAGTCCGGCTTCCTGGCATCTCGTTCAACTGTGACTAATCTTATCGCATTTTCTCAACTCATTTCTCAATCACTTGATTCTCGAATTCCAGTAGATACCATTTACACGGATTTTAGTAAAGCTTTTGACACAGTTGATCACCAAATACTCCTCACTAAGCTCTCCCACTTCGGTGTCTCTGGGAGTTTCCTCAGATGGTTGGAGTCATATCTTAGTGGGCGGATTTCAAGTGTCGTTGTGGGGGGATTCCGTTCGAAGGCTTTCCAGCCATCTTCAGGAGTCCCACAGGGCTCGCATCTCGGTCCAATCCTTTTCAACGTATTCATAAATGATATTTATATGATATTTAAACATGCTACTTGTTTCCTATATGCCGATGACATGAAACTCTCAATGCAAATGAAACAAAATAAAGATACATTTCTGTTGCAAGATGACTTGAATCGTCTAACAGATTGGTGCAAAAAAAACTTACTGTCCTTAAACATAGAAAAGTGTAAGCACATCCGCTTTTCCAGAGGTAAGAGTAACTGGTCTCCAGTGTACAGTGTTAATGGCCAAACACTTGATGAAGTAGAATCGATTTGTGACTTGGGTGTTGTTATGGATAAAAAACTTCGCTTCCATAAACATATTGACCAAATTGCCACCAAGGGTTTTCAAATGTTAGGATTCGTACTGCGTAATGCGAAAGAATTCAAAAGACCATCAACAAAAATACTATTATATTCTGCCTTAGTTCGTTCTGGCCTAGAGTATTGTAGCCACGTCTGGTCTCCACATTACGATATCCACATACAACGAATCGAGCGTATTCAGAAACGATTCTTGTGGCATCTTTCCTATCAGGCTAATAAGGCTAAAACACTACCTTCTTACAGAGAGCGTTTAAATTACTTTAAATTGAATAGCTTGCAAGAACGTAGACAATTATTGGATCAAATGTTCCTGTATAAAGTCATTAACGGCACAGTGGATAGTCCAGAGATTTTGCAAGCGGTAAGGTTTAACGTTCCTTTTAAGTTGCCTCGTCGATGCCGATATGTCCCATTTTCAGAGAGTTTGTCCAAAACCAACTTGGGTCACCACGCCACAATAAATAGACTGCTAAGACAGTACAATAAACTAAGCAAAGAATGTGATATCGATATATTTGCAGAGTCAGCAGGAAAATTTAAGAGGAAGTTATTGTCTTCCTTTACCCAAGTATCTGTCTAACCAAGAGTTTTTTATTTTTAATTCATCTCGAAAACATAACATGACGGTTGAGATGGCAAGAACAGCTGTAACATACTTTTAAGTTTAATTTATAATGTAGTCCATAATTATTATTATTTGCATGCCGTGGCGACCTGTAATTAAGACGGCACATAGTTTAAAACCTTAATCTATCTTACCAATTGTTCTTATTTTGTGTTTGTCTTGTTGGTTGTCCTAATAAATAAAATAAATAAATAAAAATAAAATTAAACTAAAGAAAGTGGATGATTTAAGTGATTCTTGCAAAAATAAGGTACCAAATCTTCTGCGATTTGAAGATAGTGATTCTATTTCATATAAACAGTGGTGCACAAAGACTGAGTCCAGAATTATTAAAAACAAAGAAAGAAATATAAAGAGAACTGTTAAAAAAGAAATAGTATGCAAGAAAAAAAACTCATAGAACTTTTTTTACAAGCCATTCCGGAATTTTTGAAGCACATTTTTAATATATCTCATCAGTACAAATCTATCAAATTCATAATAGAAAATTTGTCTGAAAAAGAAGTTTTATGCCATATAGATTTTTCTAAGAACTACCAGTTCAAATATGCAGCTGAAGCCCAAGCTGTATACTTTGGTGCTTCACGTCAACAAATATCTTTGCACACTGGTGTTTTTTATTTCAAAAACAGTTCTATAGGTCTCCTTTACGTTCAGTCTTTCTGCTCTGCATCCGATTGCTTAAGACATGATGCTGCAGCAATTCATGCGCACTTGAAAGTAGCGATGAATAACTTGCTTAAGGACAAAACAATAAAGACATTTCATGTGTTAAGCGATGGACCAAGCAGTCAATATAAAAACAAAACTATTTTTTACTTATTTACTCAACACTTATTATCATGCTACGATATTTATCATGGCTCTTGAAACTTCTCGGAAACATCCCATGGCAAAGGAGCTCCAGATGGTGTAGGAGGAGTGATTAAACGCTCTGCTGATAAGCACGTTGCTCAGGGTCAGGATATTCCCGATTTTGGCACATTCATACACAAAATACAAGATCTTTGTTCTGTTCCTGTATACCAAGTAACTCAGTCACAAATTGAAGAAGCTGACCAACTTTTGAAAATTTCTTTAAAAACAATTTCTGGTACATCTCGCGCTCATCAGGGACCTGGACCAAAATGATTCCGACAAAAATATTTTTACGAGAATTAACGTGTTTGGATTGTCCTTTAGACATTATATGCTATAT
Organism: Anania crocealis; assembly: GCA_949315895.1. Lineage (NCBI taxonomy): Eukaryota > Metazoa > Arthropoda > Insecta > Lepidoptera > Crambidae > Anania > Anania crocealis. Next base: position 11,068,309 of record OX438871.1, read on the forward strand.
AGCTATGTCCAGCTCTATAATATCTCATGTCTTTGCTCATAATGCTATGAACTCTAATAATAATGACCAAAGAGAGAAAATAGTTCCTAAATTGACAAAGCGAAAGTCAACTATGAAACACAATGGAAAAAAACGTACTAAAAAGACAAAGTTTGTACAGTTTGTGAAGAATTATTCCAAGAACTCATCGTAGAGGATTGGATTCAATGTTCTCAATGTAAAGAATGGACCCACGAATCTTGTGCCATATTCAGTGGGATTGGGGAATATGTATGTGATACTTGCCAACTAGAAATAAATATGGATGCATTTTAGCACTTTATAAAACAAATAAGAGTTTATAAAACAAATATGTTAAGTTTTTTTAAATATTTGATTGTTTTTTTGTTTTAGCAGTAATTGCTAATAGATTTAAGAAGTTAATAGAGAAATTAAGACTGAGATTTTTAAAGTTTAGATGCCAAATTCAGCATCATCGTTGATTTTTACACACTAATTATACCTCACTACTATAATTAGTTCAGTGTATGTATAGTGAGAACTTATATTCTTTAGACAGTACAATTTAGAAGTGGATGTTGAATTATTTTTTGGTATTAAAATAGTTTTGATGTTCCTGACTGATTAGACTAGACAATGCATGGTTTACGGGTAAATTTTGTCAAAAAATGTCTTTAATTTATCATTTGTTCTAAGTTTAACTGACTATACTTCTACTTTTGTTAAAATTAGTTAGTTCTCTTTCATTGAGATCGTAACACAATTATATTATAGTTGGTCACCACCATGACTATATGTAACGACCATGTATTACGATTGTCAAAACCATGGCGCAGTCGTTACAGCCGTGGAAATGGTTTTTTTTTTCCTGTATTTTACAACAATTTAAGGTTGACGAATCGAATAAACAAAGTATTTGACATATTTTCTAACGAATAGGAATAAAACTGAAATCATAAAATTAAATCACAATTTTTTTTTTCACGTCCGTAAAAATAAGAATGACCCATCCGGCACTGAAGTCTCCACTCGTCTAACATTTGCACAACTCACTTTTCAAACGCAGCAGCGAAACACGAGAACTGGAGCTTCGGAGACGCCCTGGTAGTCAGGTTAACAAGCTACAGGAGTACGTAAACGATCTCGACTATAAGGCGAGCAAACTTTGACTGAAGTTTTAAACTTATTTGACAGTGATAGATAGTGTCACGGACATGTTAGAAGGTTCGAGATATCGTTAGAGGAATGTACATAACTACCTAAGTTCAACCACAAAGTAACAACAAGATGTTATTGCAAGCGACATTAATCTTTAAGTTTACAGATTAAAGCGCAAAATGGCATAACTCACTAGTGTTCTTTACGTTTAAAGTCCTTGTTTATTCTTCTGGAAAGCAAACGTTCTAGTACTTACGACCGGCGTCGATGTCGAGAGATATAAATAACAGGAGTTGAGACGCCGCAGTCGGTTCATCGTAAGCTTTCATGCGATATCTGCGAAAAGTGATCAAGTGCGAAGCAACGACGACCTTAGCGATACCAACGGATATAAGGACTTAAAAAAACATACGAGCGAAAACTGATTTAAAACTCTATAAATGACAATAAAACACCATGGAAAAATATAAAGACAATAACGTATACAAACAAAGCACACAAAACAAATACTGAACTTACCAACCTAAAATCATCCACCCTTGAGTCTGCTAACTATGTTAATATTTTTTTCGCAAATATCGGAAGTCAACTTGCTAGTGAAATAAAAGAATCTATAAGTAATGATGACATAAATAAATACCTTAATACCTTACCCGATTAGTTACAATCCTTTGTTTTGTTGGAAACTGATCATGAAGAAGTAAACAGCATTATAATGAATCTGAAATCAAATAGCGCTCCGGGATGGGACAATATTTCTACAAGTTTTATCAAATATGTAAAAAATTAAATTATTCCTATCATAACACACTTGACTAATATTTGTTTTAGGAAGGGTATCTTTTCCGACTCATTGAAGAAATCCATAGTAACTCCTATTTACAAAACTGGAGACAAAGGTAATGTCAGCAACTATAGGCCCATTTCAGTTATTTCAGTCTTGGCTAAAATTCTAGAAAAAAATATTAATTATTAGATTATTAAATTACCTTGATGCTAAGAATATCTTGTCCCCGAACCAATACGGTTTTAGACGCCAAATATCGACAGAAGACGCAGTTTCCCGCTGATATCACATAACCTTGATAAAAGCAAGAAATGTCTCTCAGTATTTATATACCTTAAAAAAGCGTTTGATACGATTGCCACTACTACTCTCCTAAAAAATAAGAAAAAATTGGTATAAGAGATATATAACTCTCAATTTTTTAAAGATAACTTAGCCAATAGAAAGCAAAAAGTTAAAATACAAGACTGTAAGAGTGGAGACGTTGAAGTGTCATGTGGCGTACTACAAGAGAGTGTTTTGGGTCCCACCCTATTTCTCATTTACATAAATGACTTATGCAGCCTAACCCTCAACAATGCGAAAATATTTTCCTACGCCGATGACACAGCAATCGTCTTTACTGGCTCTGATTGGGATACTACAAAAACAATAGCGGAAAACGGTTTAAAAAAAATTGCGACATGGCTCAAACATAACCTCCTCACTTTAAATACTGCTAAAACCAATTATGTATGTTTTAGCATCTACAATAATCACCAACCCAAAACCGATTTCAAAATAAAAAATCATTCATGTGATGATTCTCTTGGTTCCAGCTGTAGTTGTCCCTTTATAAATAAAGTAGAATCGGTGAAATATTTGGGAGTGATGTTAGATCAGAGGTTGTCATGGCATCTCCAGATTGAAATGATTGTGTCAAGATTACGAAAATTTAATTGGATGTTCCGAACGCTGAGACACATTGTTCCCTCAAAATTTAGTAATAGTGCCGGTACCACCAGAAATCTACTGAATGAATTGTATGTTTCTTTGGTTCAGTCGATAGCAACCTACTGTATTTCGGGCTGGGGTGGTGCGCTAAAAACACGTTTTTTGATGGTAGAAAGAGCCCAAAGAGCATTTCTTAAAATAATGTATTTTAAAAAAAGATCTTTCCCAACTCAAAGTCTTCACCAAATCACAAAACTATTATCTATTAGAAAACTTTATACATTAGAATTAATATTAAAAAAACATAAAAATTTAACCTATGACCCTAAAAGAAACGCTCGTAAATTTAAAGTTGCAAACACTCCCAAGGTCAAAACAGCATTTGCTAGAACACAATTCGAATTCCGGTCTTTCCATCTGTATAACAAAGTAAACAAAAACTACAAATATATAAAAAAACATTCTTCGAGTGTAAAAGTTCCATAATAAACTGGTTACAAGAATTAAACTACGCTGAAACAGAGGCCCTTGTCAATCCTTCGGGCGAATGAAGTAAGCTCAAAGACAAACATTTATAAAACTGTAATAAAATTTAATCGAAATATAATAATCACACAACAACACAATATTATACACTGTATACACTACACATATAAAATTACATATACAAATTTATTTAAATATTCTACATTATTATTAATTATTAGATTAGTAAGTATAAGTCATATTCATAGATTAAACCCGTTTTATGATATAATGTAAACTTTATATTGTTGAAAGGAAAGATATATTTATGTACTAACTTGCGTTTATTTTTATTAAGATTTAACTTTGTATTTATTTTTGTACTATCTTAGAAAATACACACTAATGTATGTACCTACTTAGATATGCAGAGCGTTACCTCCTGATACAGTCATATTTTTTATGCCTAAAAGGAGCTTTTCGTAAACTAGAAACGAGTATAAGTAAGTTCTTGTTAAAAAATAAAGATTTTTTGAATTTTGAATAGGGACTACTCTGCGGATTGGCTAATAGTGAATAGGAACCAACGACCTCAGCGAGCAACCGGACTACGATTCTTGTGATTTGGCTTGTGTGATAGTGATTGCGACCTGTTCATCGCCTAATAAAATGTTCTAATAAGTCAAATCCCGAACCCCACGTTCGTAACATTTGGTGTCAGAAGTGGGATTTGGAAATGCCACTGACTCCGAGAGAAGATACTGCTGGCGTCAGAACCAGAGCATAGCAAGCTGTGGAAGCCACGGCTGCTGCCCGTCAGGCAACCGACCATCGGGATACGCCTATTGGCGCCGCATATCAAGCATCGCTCATCGACCAGGCCCCGTCTCGTTGAACCAGAAGCCTCGCCTGCCGGAATGGAAACTTTACCCACTGCGCCACAGGCCCCACCTACTGGCTCCATTCACCGGACTACGCCATTACCTCAAGAGGCCAGAGCATCTACATTCGACTTCAGTAGACTAATGCAGATGATGGGCTTCATGTACCAAAAGCAAAAAGAAATGCGCGAGGAGATTCAACGAAAACAGGACACAATGAAAGAAGAAATGCGCGAGGTAATTCAAAAACAAGTGTGTCAAGAACAACAAAAATACTGCTTGCCGTAGGTTCAGTGGGTGATATGATGCAAAACCTTCAGAAGAATGTGGACCTGGTAGAAGAACGGGAGACCAACCTGAAAGCCACCATAAAAAATATGGAAGTGAACTTCGCCGAATTGCAAAGAAAGGTACTGAAACTGGAGGCCACTGGACCCGCCGTATCAAGTGACTTCGCATTTACCAACCCAGAGTGAAAGTGCCACCCTACGACGGCACTACATCCTGGACCGCTTACCGCCAACAGTTTCAGACCGTTGCCTCTGCTAACGGGTGGACGGAGGAACAGAGCCTAACAGCTCTCACTGTCGCTCTACGAGGATCGGAACTCTTTATACGTATACTAAAAAGTGCTTCTTTATGTATTTTTCAAGGATCTTACGTTATCTGTTTACCACAATTTTCCAAAACAGCAGTTTAGTATGAAAGCAGAACAAATGAACATCTTTCTTTAAAAACATCTTGGTCTACTTTAACGATTTTTTTAAAAAAACGCGTCGGCTCCTCGCTCTCAGAAAGTACTTTCATCAGTGTGACTAGGCTCATTGTACGGAAATGTCTCTGCCCTCCGTAGAAACATGTAATTTTGCAGCTGCGCTCCTTGCAGGAAAGGCCATCCCCATTGACAGTGTAAACTGTGATGGAGTCGCCATCCTGAGGGAGGAAAGCAAATCATATTGGTCTTATAACTATAACGTGAAGAGGGAAGATTTTCCGGACCCAAAAGACCCAAGGAATATTACAGCTGCAAGGAGTGCTTTCCAGCGCGCGTTCGCTGGTAAAGGCACTGTGGGAAAGGTTTATGCATTAGTAATAAATTTGCCCAGTGGTATTATCAGCAAGTGGCAGGTCCTTGCTTCTCCATAGGTGATAGATACTTTAACGATGTTCATTTATATTTAATATTAAAAAATATGATTTTACTAAAGAGGATAACTATAATAAATATTTTTTTAAAGCAAATAACTTAATTTATTTTTTACTTTTTTTGTATTTGACTGTAATAGTAGGTAATGTCAGTTCTTACTATAATACATACATTAAGAGGACCATTATGCGGTTCTCTATTTTGTCTCATAAATTTTTTATCCATAATCTAACGTGTCATAATGTTTTGTGACCTAGTCATCATTTGTCCGAATGATAATTAGCCCTAACTCAATGTCTCATAATATTACTTGCCCTAAAATCGAAATCACTATATATAATTTATCCTAAAATTTTTTGCTATAAATATTACAGTCTATAATGTTTAAAAGACATGTTATAGAAAAGCCTTTTAAGTCCTATGGTAATGTGTCATAATGCATTTAGAATTGCGTGTGCTCCGGCGCTACGGGAAGTGCAGCCCGCCTTTTTGAATTACACTCTAGGGGTAGGGCAGACAGTATCACGTGAAGTCGGGGTTGGCTGATTCGGTTCTGAGACAGATTTGACACGAAATCCTAAATCCATACGATTACAAGTGTATGATAATGTGACTTATAATAACTAAACTATATGAGGATAACATAACCAAGATAAACCTATTTTTAAACATATGTTTTAGGACTAACAATATTAATATAAACCATCATTCGGACTAACAATATTACTATAAACCATCATTAGACTTTAGTATTATCTTATCTGTGTTAGAACTAACAATATTATCATAAACCACGATTCGGACTAACATACATTATACAATTGAACACTTAGGACATGTGCCTTTATAGCAAGAAAAGTTAGGATCTAATTATTATAGCACCCGATATTATGACACAAAAGCATTAGAATTAAAGACAATTAGACATAATAAAATTTCGCATATTCGAACATTATGGATAGTGATGATTATAGCAAACGCGTTAGGGATTTTGAATTTCGGACTAACAATTTAGAAAAGCGAAGAAAGGGACTACCGCTTATGCATATTGGTTAACTTTATTATGACATGCTTTATATTATGATATTTAAGCAATTTAATTGCAATTATAAAATCAGTATTTATACTTGAAAAATTATGTCTCAGGTGGGACTCGAACCCGCATGTCCTCGCATGCTGATATTATCATGTCATTTTGTAAAAATATTTGTTTACTCTGGTCTCTGTGGTAAATTATGCGCCTTTCCGGTTCATATAGTCTATGTCCCCTCTAATTTTCTACTCTGTGATCATTACGTTACGTTGTGTGTCTAATTTTAATAAACTCTAAAATTATACTCGAAGAATCCGTTGTTTCACTGCATATTTCAATAGGTTATGGGCCCAGGAAGCCCAGATAAATGTGAACGCAGTGCAAAACGCCATATAGATAAAAATAAAATTACGCAGTACCGAAAAGATAACCACAAAGTGCACGCCGGTTTTACATACTGTGAAAATATCATTGTTCGCCAAAATAACATTAAAAAATGTCATCAAGCAGCTCACTAGATTTAATCGAGAAGTTAACTGGCCGGGAAAACTATTCCACCTGGAGATTTACGCTCAAAACGTATCTTGAGCATGAAGAATTGTGGGACTGTGTTGAACCAGTGGAGGGCAAAACTATCGATCCCAAACGTGATCTCAAGGCAAAATCAAAGATAAAATATCCTTACCGAGAAGCAGTAAGATCTCTTATACATGCAGCAACAGTAAGCAGACCAGACATTATGTTTGCCGTGAGTCAGCGATGCTGATTTTGCCAATGACATAGCAACTAGACGCTTGATAACAGGCTATGAATTTCTCAAAAATGGAGCTGCTGTCACTTGGTCATCCCAGCGTCAGCAAACTGTGGCCTTATCCACAACAGAGGCCGAATTCATGGCTGCCTGTGCAGCTACCAAAGAAGCCGTGTGGTTAAGACAATTACTTAGTGATTTATGTGAATTCAAACAAAACTCAGTGTCTTTGAACATTGACAATTTAAGTGCCATTACAGTAATTAAAAATAGTAAATTTCATAAAAGAAATGAAATGAAATGAAATATTTTTTTATTTGTCCTTGAAGAAGGTACATTTTAGTTGTTACATAGAGTTGCGAACCTCTTCCTCAGCAAACCAATGTTGCATACAAATATATTAAATTTAGCTACAGTACATAATTCTTTAATTAATTCAATCCTTTCTTAAAACACATGCATTATTTATATTAAATTTCAATTTAGATTCTTTATGTAAATCAATGTCAATCTTATAAAATCAATCAATTATACTTAATGTCAATATTAAAGAAAAACAAATGTCAAAGCTAGTGTTAAAAAAAAAGAAAACAAATTGAAGCCTTACAAGGTACATGCATTAATATAACAATCGTGCTTTAAATATTCGTCTACAGTGTAAAAGACATGTGTAATTAGCCATTTAAACAAATGTGTTTGGAACCAGTCAGTTCTTTAATTGTTTCAGGCAACTTATTATAAATGACCATACACATCCAGGCGACATTTTTTTTTAAACGAGCACTTTTTGGGACAAATGCTGACACCAACCTATTTCCATTCCTTGTGTTTCGTGGATAAATATCACGTGCCTGTTTGAAGTAATGTAGATTTTGTTTTACAAACTTGGCTATTTCATATATGTACAGGCATGGGACCGGCAAGATGTTTAATGATTTAAACAGAGGGGTACACGGTTCGTCTGGTGGAGCACCGCAGATTGCTCTGATGCACTTTTTTTGTGCAAGAAATACCTTTTTGATGTCCGTGCTATTGCCCCATATGATGAGACCATATCGTAGGATTGACTCCACATAGGCAAAGTATGCCGTAAGAGCTGTATTTTGTGATGCAACTTTAGTTAGTTTATAAAGTGCGAATGAAAACCTATTTATTTTACTACATATTTTTATAATTTGTTGTTTCCAGTCTAAGTTATGGTCAATCTCTATACCTAAAAACTTAGTCGCATTTGTCTCTTTTATATGTTTTCCCTGATAGTTAATATTTAATTGTTCATGAGTTACATTATTGAAATTTATATAGTAAGTTTTGTCAAAGTTTATTTTTAGATTGTTACCTTTAAGCCAATTTGTTATTGTATTAATCGTATTGTTTATGTCCTTAATATGTTCATTTAATGTCGAATTTTTGTCAGTAGTCACTATTATAGCAATATCGTCAGCAAATAGGATGCAGCGGTGTTTTGTCAAATTTGGCAGTTTGTTGATATAAACAAGGAAGAGGAGAGGGCCTAATACACTCCCCTGGGGTACTCCAAATCTATTTTCTTTAAACTCTGACTGATAACTTTGTATTACATTTTTTGTATCAGGTTTCACTATTTCCACAGCTTGCATTCTACTGCTGAGATAGCTTTTTATCCAACTTAAGGCTAGACCTCTGATTCCAAAATTTTCCAGCTTTTTTAATAACTGATTGTGCGAGCAATAATCAAACGCTTTTGACATGTCTAGGAAGACAGCTGTTGCATATTTATTTTCATTAAGTCTATTCAGTACTTCATTTACTAAATTGAATATTGCATGGGATGTTGATTTTTTTTTTTGAAATCCGTATTGGTCTTGGTGTAGTATGTCATATTTTTCAAAGAATAGCGTAAGTTTAGTAAGTAGAACTTTTTCAAAGATCTTTGATATGATGGATATTAGTGTGATTGGTCTATAATTGTCTATAGTTGTTTTATTGTTTTTTTTATTTTTTAAGATGTAAACATATAGTATAATTTTATTAAAGAAAAGTACAATGAAAATATTAAAGCTTAAATTATGTACATACAGACAATCAGTATGCTGATATTTTTACAAAGGCTTTACCTAAAGATAAATTTAGATTTTTGAGACATAATATTGGAATTATATATATATTAATATACAGGTTGTAGTTTTCAATACGTGTCGTATTTTCAGAGGTGATTATGTACCTTGTACTGATCATGAATCAATAAAAAAAAATGAGTTCGATTTTTTTTTAAATTATTAAATAATCATGGTTTTCAAAGTAGACGCTTCGATTTGCGTAGTAGGACCCCGTCACTAACATTAACGCCGCTTGCGCGGCGCCAAGCGTGCGAACAAACGATACCTTCAAAGTACAAAGGTGCCGCAATCTTTGTGTTTAGCGCGTACGCGCCGACCAGTAGCCGCGCCGAAAAAAGCCGACAAGCGGCGGCATCTCTTTGTGCCGTGCCGCCCGCCCTAGTTACTCTCGTTCAAGCGGTCAGTTGTGACGAAATCATCGCGTAAGCAACTTGTCCGGAGTTGTCCGTGTTTTTGCAAAAATGACGCAATATTATTCCAACGTTAAGCTAGTTGAAATGATAATTTGAGTGAAGCTATTTAGGATGTTTAGTGAGTCATTCCCAAACCGTCCACGACCCTCGAGAGCAGTCATGCTCCCGGCAACGCAGAGACTTTGTGATCATGAACAGTTCCATGAACGCTCAAAGTCGGGAAGGCCGTATCGGTCTTCTTGATGTAAGGCTGCAAGAAGATATCTTGGACTACTTTGAGAGGAAACCGAGAGCGAGCACCAGAGACGCCGGCTTTTAGTGTCAGTTTGTGGGCTGGGATAGTAGGGGATCAGCTGTTGGGACCTTACTTCATCGAAGGCCGCCTCACCAATGCTACATACTACCTAGCAACTGTTTGAAAACGTCGTAATAAAGACGAGATGTTGGAAGACATGCCTTTGTATTTTCTATCCAACTTAATTTACCAGCACGATGGACCACCGCCTCATTATGGTTTTAAGGTGCTAGACTATTTAAATCGTGAATTTGGAAATCAGTGGATCGGGCGTGGTGGACCGGTGCATTGGCCACCACGGTCCCCAGACTTAACGCCCTCGGACTTTTATTTGTGAGGTGATCTAAAACGATTAGTGTATACTGAAGAATCGACAAGTGTTGACGACTTAAAACAAACAATAGTGTGGTGAAGAACGAAGTGATTCTAGACAGTGAAACAAAATCGTGTTGTGTTGAACAGTTTGAAAAGGTACACCAGACGCCGTGCTAGACTATGTATTGCTCAGTCTGGTGGCCACTTTAAAGATTAATTAAGGTTAGTGAAAATAAAAGTGTACAAAATCTAGGTAGGTACCTATTTAGATAAATCGTTGAAAATAAATAAGTTGCAACTACAAATTTTTTTTTTTGAGGTTAGTGTAAATAAGAGTGTCCAAAAAACTAGGTATTATGATAGGTACATCGTTGTCAATAAGTTGATTCCAAAATTTTAACTACGTCGAAAATACTGCAACACTCACGTCATTTAATTATCTAGTATTTTTAATTTTTAAAAAGGGTTAGGCTATATCACGACTTTTGCTCATCAAACAATTTAAACTAATATTAATTTTAAAAATTTTTAAGATCCAAATAGATTCAGGTTCGATTCCCGACTGAAGGCTCAAATCGTGATCGACCAGATGACCTGGTCATTAAGCAATAAAAACACTTAAATTTTAGGTTGACCTAGATTAAGATACCCAGATAGGTACCTAGTGTAAGTTTGAGGTTCGTATTTCGGTTCCCGATTGATCGCCCTTTGGTACTTAATTATGTTTGTCAGTACTTAGCCCGATTGAAGTAGGAAAGGAAATTTGTAAAATTAATAGACTCAGGCGTTACTTTGCGGAAATCCATAACTAATTATGGATTTAGAAAATTATTTTGCTAATGATTTCCGCTTGTTAATATACCGGCCTAGATACCTTCACCACACTACCCGCACTAACACTGATTTGAGGAAGCACCTGCACCACACTAACACTGATTAGCAAGCACTATTTCATGCAGGAAAACCGCCCGCCCTCCCTCAAAAATGCATGCAGTACAGTTAATGCAATTATTAGTACCCAACACCAATATAATAAAAACCTCGACGCGTTTCGCCACTTCACGTGGCATCCTCAGGAGATGTTGTCGCCTTCGCTGCGCTCCGACGACTAAGCTGTGAAAACTGGCGAACAGGCCTTTTATAGAAACTCCCCACTACGACAACAGGTTGTGACGTTCAATCTGCGTTGTTATTGAAATTGGTTTGATTTGATTAAAAGTGGTTTGAGATTTAATTTAAATGATAATTATGATTTTAAATTAAATAAATTTGAATTTAAATTATAATTATTGTGATTTGAATTTAAATTGTAATTGTGATTTGAATTTGAAAAAATATTGAGTAGTGGGGAAGTGACGAAACTGACCTGTTCATTCAACAATGTAAGCGTGTTGTCTTTTTATGTTTTACTATTTCTAATTGTTCTAACACTGACAGTTTTAAACTTTTTTTACATGTGTGTAAAATTGAAAAAGTATGATCGTCTGGGATACTATGTCCCGAATCTATAAGATGTTTTGCAAAATGAGACTTTTCTGGGTGATTATTTCGATAGGCGGATATGTGTTCTTTATAACGTGTGTTGAAACTACGGCCGGTCTGTCCTATATAAGACAAGTTACACTCCCTACAATCTATCTTATAAACACCAGATTTCTGAAGTTTATCTAACTTCTGAAGTTTAGATAAACTTCAGAAATCTGGTGTTTTTAACTAAACCAAGCACGTGAAATCGGTTCCTTTACAAATAGCTATTTACACATTCGGAAATAACGCAGACGGCAGATAAAGAGAGTTAAGCAAGCAATGACGACAAGTTAGTAGGTAGGTACCTACCTACCGCTTGTCTACGCGATTCGCGCCGTGCTTTGCGTACAGTGCAAACAGTTTGCAGTATCTAACGCGCCACAGTGCAGTAAGGGTTTAACACAAAATATTCGCTTAAAATTTCAGTTTATTTTTTTAAATTATTTCTCGACCTTAGAAGCATTTTGTCTGATGTGTGTTTTGCTAGGTTTTCAGGAGAGCAAAAATAAAATTCTTACATTAATCGCCTCATAATTGTTTATTTAAAACCCACAGAGTTATAGTTGCATTTTTAATTTGAGTAAACTATTCAGCTTTATAATATGTTTAGGTATTTAACTATCTATCTATTATATTTTAAATAATACAGTGCAACCTTAATATAACGTACCTCAATGTAACGACTTCCTCGATTTAACAAATTCTTCGTAATCCCCTTGAATTTTATTTTTGATGAATTTTATATTTTTATTTTTTTATTTTATTTTATTTTATTTTAAAGGAAGACCAACAGCTACATAAAACACAGTAGTAAAACAAATGAAGTAACATTAAAGCCAATTAGAGGTCCTCACCGATTGAAACAATGTAGGATCACAAATATACCAAGACAAAAAGTACAATAAATTAACAATATTGAAATTGTTTTGTTGTTTTTTAAGAAAGAAGAAAAAAAGAAGTATAAACTCACATTATAGTATTGTGAATGACAAATGCGCTAACCGCAACAGGAGGTGGAATAAATCTAAGTACAAACATAATCAAATTACTGGAGCAAGTGTTCATAAAGTAATCGCTTAGCTTTAGCTACGCCCGTAGCGAATAGGTCGATGTCAACAATTTTGGATACATTATTTAAATTACTGCTAACACGCAAAACATACGAGTTCTGGCGATAATTAGTAGAGGCTGATGGAACGTAAAGAGGAGGGTTAAATCTGAGTCGTCTAGATGGAGCGTTTAACATAATCCTAGATAACAGATCTGGAGAATCTACAATGCCCGAGGTTACCTTCAACAAAAAGATTATGTCTGCTACATCACGACGAATATTCAATGGAACTAGGTGATGTTTTTTACATAGATCTATATAATTTTGAGAACTGTAGTTAGTTTTGAGACGAAAGCAAAGATGCTTCACAAATTTCTTTTGAATGCGTTCAATGCGTTCCACGTACACATTATACATGGGGTTCCAAACCTGGGAGGCATATTCAAGATGAGTTCGTACTAAAGAACAGTAAAGTATTTTGAGTGTCTTGAGGTCTTTAAACGATGTTGAGCATCTTAAGATAAAACCAAGAGCTTGATAAGCCTTTGAGACTATTTTATTTATATGGGTATCAAATAATAGTTTGCTATCGTGATATACCCCCAGGTCTCGCACAGTTGTGGAACGCTGCAGCGGTTGTTGCTTAAGTGTGTATGTAGTTGTGATTATGTTTACTTTCCGGGTATAAGTAACAACACAACATTTGGAGGGATTAAGATCCAGACCGTTTCTAATACAGTAATCTTCAAGACGAGAGATATCTGCTTGCAGAGCGAATGCGTCAGCTTGAGATGAAATAGTAGCGAAGATTTTCATATCATCCGCAAAACAAAGAAGTTGTGATGAAACTAGGAAATGGTCTATATCGTTAATCATTATGTTGAAGAGAAGGGGCCCCAGTAATGAGCCTTGGGGCACGCCACTAGGTATATCAACCCAGCCAGAAATGTAGTTTTTAACTACGACAGCCTGAGATCTATGGTCAATGTAAGAAGAAAACCACCTCAAGAGGTCGCCACTGATTCCTATTAAGGCCAGCTTAAGCATAAGTTTGTTGTGATCTATCCGGTCAAAGCATTTAGAATAATCAGTGTATATTACGTCGACCTGTTTGCCCGCATCCATTGCACCGGTAATAAAGTCATTGAGGAGCACAAGATTAGAAACTGTAGACCTACCGCCTAGAAATCCATGTTGAAAGGGACCAAAAGAATGCTTCAAAGCTGGATACAGTTGATCATATATAATACGCTCAAAAATCTTAACTATTATGCAGAGCTTTGAAATGGGTCTGTAATTTTTGACGTCTGTTTTTGGTCCTTTCTTATGCACAGGCGTTATGAACGCGGACTTCCAGATGGCCGGCACAATACCTTCACTCAGCGATTTTTGAAACAATAACGCAATAGGGACTGAAATTGTATTAGCAGTAGCTATTAGAAAAGAGGCTGGAATTTTGTCGGGCCCTGCCGACTTTGATCTATCAAGTGACAATAAATGCTTCACTACTGAGTCCAGCATGACTTCAACATTGGCGATGTGAGGTACAGGGGTACTAGATGGATAAAAAGGGTGTGAGTAAGCATTACTAGACGTAACCTGCGAAAAATTTGATAGAAAATATGTCGAGAATGCGTCACAGATCTCATCACCCGAGTTTGCTTGGATATTATTATAGTTAAGGCAGCTTGGAATAGTACTCGATTTATTATTATTTTTTGTTTTAATATAGGTCCAGAAATATTTAGGGTTTTTAGTGATAGATTGTTCAACTTTTTCGAGATAGGAAAGGTGACATTGCTTTTCAAGCATCTTTACCCTGTCTCGTAGTAACTTAAAAGACTCCAGATCTGCTCGATTACTGTAAGTATTATATTTACGTAAATATTTGTTCTTTTCTTTAATTAACTTTATCAGAGTTCTAGGGTACCAAGAGGGATACATCCTGTTTGTTGCCAAAATAGCGGGTATGTATTTATCAATTAAAGAGTTAATAAAATCATAAAAGAAATCGACAGCTTCTTCAACAGCCTTAGTAGAAAATTCAAGCGCCCAGTCGATTTTCATAATTTCGGAATTAATTTTAATGTAGTTCCCCTTATAAAAAAGACGTTTGGTGGCTGAGTCTGGCTTCAAATTGTCAACAGAAATAAAATCAGCTGTGATTAACAACGCGCCGTGAAGTGGGTCAATGGGTACCAAGGGATCCTGGCATTCCTTCACATTCACAATTTCATTTGAAATAACCAAGTCCAGGATTCTGCCCTGACTGTTCAAAACGCCATTATATTGAGCCAAACCGAGCATATTCAATTCATCCACAAGTAAACATTCATCAGTTGTACGGAAGTCCGACGGGCTATATGACAGATCGTTATTTAAATGCCATTTAATGCTACTCATATTAAAGTCGCCAATAACCGAGTATTTGTCTAATGAATTTTGTAGCATTATGATGTTAAGTTTGTTAAGGTAATTATCTAATTGTTGAGAAAAAGAATTACCCAAATGTTGGTTACATAGGTATAAAACACAAAGATGAACTTTAGTAGTGGTTGGTTATCATTATTAAGCGATAAGGTAAGCCAAAGATCCTCGGCGGTTGAGTGAAACGTCAGTTGTGGCGTAACAAATAATTCCTTACGCGTCGCTAATAGTACACCTCCGCCCATTGATTGACCTCGGGAATCATACTCACGATCACGTCTCCAAACAACAAATTGGTCATTAAAAACTTCACTATCGGCTATTCCGTCCAGCAACCAAGACTCAGTAATAAAAACTATATCATAGTTAGATAATGAAATATTACGCTTAAATGTATCAACTTTGGTTCGTAACCCTCTTACGTTTTGATAATAGATATTTAAACGTGAATTAGCCATTTTTGCTTTATACATTTATAATAAGAAACAAAATAGTAGCAGATAATTAAATGCGTGCGGAAAATAAAGAATAGATAAGACAGCTCAGAACTCGTAGTTAAAAAGCGATCTGTGCAACTCGTGCGAACAGGCAAGTACGGACAATAATATGTATTCAATATTAAAAAGAGCGAGATAGGCGTGCGTTCAAAAGTATTCACTTCAAGTGCAACGGCCAGATAAGCTAAACAAAAGACTCCCGGGCGTGAACAAAAGCCGAGTCGAGTTACGGAGTGTAAAGCAGGGGCGCTAAACATTTTTAACTGTGGTAGACTTAATGTTAAGATGCAATCAATAATAAATAGTATGTACCTTAGAAGTTTGACGTAGCATTGCTCAGCATCACAATAGCATATATTAAGTAAAAAGAGTTGAGAAAATATTTGTTTAAATAATTAAGTCTTATTATAAAACAATCTAAGCAAGTCTCTTTAAATCACTTTCAGCACTAATTATGTGTATCCTGGAAGTATCGTCCTTTCGTGCATGTATTTTGCCGAACTTTACCCATACATAGCGATAGCCCAGCTTGTCCTTAAGGGTAGATTTGACTTTTGTCAATAACTTTTTCGACTCTGCGGTCAGACGGTCATTCACATAGACTCGCTGGCCATTATCGCGGAAGCCGATGTTGCTCGCAGTAAGATTTTTTGCAGACCGCGCTGCCGCCACAAAATCCTCCTTCATGTATCTGTTCGTGAAGTTGACCACGATCGACTTCTCCTTAGTATTATGGATTGTTACCCTGGCAATATAATTAATGAACGTCTTGGAGATGGGGCATTTGATGTGTTTACCAAGGGAATCTATGATCTCGAAGAGATTTTCATCCTTCTTCGTGGGTACACCCTTTATTTCTGCATTGTTGAGCCGAGACCATTGTTCCTTCATAATAAGTGACTGTTTACACTGTGCGAGATCCTCTTGAACGGACCTTAAGGCCTCTTTGAGATGATCAACTTCGTGTAGTTTCACTTCAACACTTTCAATTCTGCCAGTGCATCGATTAATCTGGTCACTATTAAACTCACAAGAAGATCGAAGGTCCTGCAGGTCATTCTTTATAGTTCTAATGTCTTCAGATAATGTGGGCAAGCTCGATAGTTGTTTTTTCATTTCTAGTAACTCACTTAAAATCCTCTCAAGGGAGACAGGATCCTCATTACTAGTACCTCCACTAGCCGCACCTCTGCAGTTTGTACATTTCCAGGCTGCCCTTCTATCGACTCCCAGTCTCCTGTAGCCTGATTCCGTGATTCCGGCGCAGCCAAAATCGTACATACCTCTGCAGACAGAACACTGCACACCATCGTTGATTGCTGCATTACATCTATTACACGTATTCATAGTTGAATAATAAATGCGAATTAAAGGTAATAAATATTAGTGAAAATGTTGACGACTCCTGACTTAATTGTTTGTGTTAAGTAGCGTGTGGCTTTGACCAATGCTCAATTGTCCATAAGAGTCAATATAAAATATACTTTTACATTGCGAACATTCTTTGCGTACAACATCTTTATAACGAATTTTCAACTATCAGGAAAAAGTATTCATACCTCTAATTAACGAATTTTGCCAACCCAAAACCTTTATATAAAGTTTCCACCAATAATATAACTCTTAATCTTATAATTAATGATTAAACGAACTTACCCGAAGTGAAGTTCAATCATAATTATGCGAAGGCTTCGTCCGAAGAGATTATTTTATAAACAACTTGTAGTATCGCGTAGCGGGTCGCCTTATACGCACTATTTTGAGGGTACTTTAAAAAGAAAATACAATTTATATTTTTCATAAAGTGGGTATTTGTACAACCTCTACCTTATACCTCCATCTTTGCGTCATTTAGTTTAGAGCTGGTATAATATTTTGCGACATTTTCGGGATAGGTTATGGGAGGGGGGGATGCTAATCTCTTCGGACGATGCCTTCGCATAATTATGATTGAACTTCACTTCAGGTAAGTTCGTTTAATCATTAATTATACTCGGCTTCGTCCGAAGAGATTATTTTATAAACAACTTGTAGACTTTTAGAGCCCATGTCGCAAAATATGAAAGTGATTAATTAAAAATTAAAAATGAAAGTGTGTATTTCAATCAATCATATAATATTAATATAATCATTCATATGTATGTATGTAGGTATATATATTATTTGATATCTTTAGATAATCTTTTCTATGCAGACATATACATTACTTCTGGTACATATAGCTATATATAAATTAAGTAACTGATTTATATTAATCATTAATAGAGTTATTAATAATAGCTCTAGCGAAAGAATCCTTACATTCATTATTTTGATTTACAATAATGAATACTACTCTGTTCCTCATATATATAAATGATCTGTGTCAATTAAATCTTTTAAATAGCAAAATTGTCACATATGCTGATGACACAGCAATCATTGTTCATAGACGGAGTTGGGACGAGACGCGCTCTTACGCTGAGTCCGCGTTGCGCTCGGTAATGATATGGCTGTCTCGAAATCTGCTTACTTTAAATTTAAATAAGACTAAATTTGTCACATTTGCGCCCAAGGTCACGTCCCAGCCAAACTCATCGTATACAATATTTGCTCACAGGTGCAGTATGAGCTCAAAGCTTCCCTGCTCCTGCGCCTTAATTGCACGCACGCACAGTATTAAATATCTGGGTGTTATGGTCGATAGCGTCTTGTCGTGGAGTGAACACATTAAGTGCATGACGGCACGCATTAGAAAATTAATATTTGTTTTTAGTAGACTAAGAATTGGTGCTGACTTGGCTACTCTAAGGACTGCTTATTTTGCTCTTGCCCAGTCCACAATTTCATACTGCATTACAATTTGGGGGGGCGCTGGTAAAACAAAGTTACTACAGCTCGAAAGGGCCCAAAGGGCAGTGCTAAAGGTTATGGCCTCGAAACCAATCAGATATCCAACGAAACTAATATTTAGCTACTGGGAAGTTCTCTCCGTCCGTAAACTATTTATCTCGAGTGTTGTTATTCGTAAGCATAAAGCACTTGTTTATGATCCGAATATATCGCTGAAAAAAAGGAGAAAAGATAAAGTGTGTCCTATAGTGGGGTGTAGATTAGTATTGGCAAAACATCACTATGATTTCATCAGTCCCAAACTATACAATAAAGTAAATAAGGTATTAAACATTTACCCTCTCCTACCATATGAGTGCAAAGCTCTTCTGAGTGAATGGCTGCTAACTCTTGGTTATGATGAGGTACAATCTCTAGTAAAATAAAGAGTCACATATTGTATTAATTTCAATAATAAAGTCACAGACATGCACTCACTTACTTACCCACACACACACACACACACACACACACACACACACACACACACACACACACACACACACACACACACACACACACACACACACACACACACACACACACACACACACACTTAAACCACATACCTACTTTTGTAATAATTCTAGTAATGTAAGCAACTTTTACTACTTATTAAGTGTCTTAGTCTGCAACGCCCGTCTACTTAGAGGTGGGCGCTAACATCTGCGACTCAGTCCTAGACTACTGCAGATGTTAACGCTACTATGTTTGTGTAAACTATGTTTCTGGTTTCAAATAAAGATTTTATTTATTTAAAAAAAAATAAAAAAATAGGTCGGTTATAATATCTGAAAAATGTACTGGAAGATCCACTCCACCCAGCAGTTTTTCTGATAGTATCTAAACTTATGCCCATTCTGTGCGCCGCAGACGCGGCTGCGTGGCGCGTGCTGTGTGCACAGAACAAAGATACGTCAATCCCGCTCTCACTCAGAACATGTTTAATCCAACGACTTAATGTTTGTGTCGTGACAGCTTTGTGCGGCTTTTTAAAACTAATAAAAAGGCTTTTAATATTATTGCGGAGCAATCTTGTTTTTTCTAGGTAGGTAATAAGAGTATTTGCAGGACATATTTGTACTCGTTCATTAAAAAATGGAAGTGTTAACGCGGGCTGCATTGATCCTACACGAGAAGTTTTTATCAGGTCCGGTATTTTTATAACAATATTATCTGTTAAAAACTCGACGTTTTGGATTTGTATTTGCAAAAAAGTTTGGACTCGGTGTGCTGTAGCTAAAGCTAATAAGGTGATTAATTTCTTAGAGATAACTTCTAGTGACATATCTTCATTGGGATACCAATTTCCTAAGAAATCCAGTACAACAGACGTATCCCAAGTGATATTATACCGAGGCAATGGTGGGCGAAGGCGAAAAACACCCTTAAGAAATCTTTTGACTCTGTCAATCAAAAACCAAGTGCAGTAAGTAATTTACGAGTAGCGTTAATATTAAAAAAACATGTGTCATATGATTGGCCTATCAATAAATAGTCGTCCAAATATATGGTTGATACCTGTCCAGCACATCGCAGTAGCCGGCAAGCCGGTTTCATAATTTTTGTGAATATGTACGGTGCGGTATTAAGACCAAATGGTAAAACATTAAATTCGTATAGATTTTGTTCCCATTGAAAACGTAAGTACTTTTTTGAATCGGAATGAATTTTTGTTAAAAAGTAAGCATCTTTTAAATCTAATTTGGCCATATAACAGTTTCTTGAAATTAATTTTAAAGCTGTTCTTAAATCTTCCAGTTTAAAATGCTGTGTATCAATGAACTTATTAAGGTTTTTTAAATTTAAAATAAACCTCATTTTACCATTTGGCTTTGGTATTAAAAATATGCTGGACAGGAATTGACCCTCACATGGGGTACACATTGGATATTGCAAAATCAGTTAAAATCAGTTAAAATCAGTTTTATTTCTGCAAATAGGCCCCAGGAGGCGCTTTTACACGTCCCAATATTTAAACCTACCACTGCTTCGGGACAAGTCTGGGCTAGTGCCGAGAAGAAGCAGCGCAAGAAACTCGGTCACTATTGTCAGCCTCTTTTTAAATAAATTTTTACAAGGTAAGGTAATTTTTACAAGGTTTAAGCAAGTACGAGCTGGGACAACTTAATGCCATACATTTCTATCATTTAAATAATCATTAACAGTGTAATAGCCCTTTTTCATTAAAATAACTTTAACATACGATTTAAGTTTATGTACAGGGAGTTCAGCAATATCCTTTGGTAATTTGTTGAAAATACGGATACAATTTCCCATAAACGATTTTCCTACTTTTCGCAGTCTGAAGCCTGGAACGGCAAGTTTATCTTTATTTCTAGTATTGAAATTGTGTACGTTACTTTTCTTAAGAAATAAATGTATGTTCTTACGAACGTAAACAATATTCTCGAGAATGTATTGAGAAGACACTGTAAGTATATTAATCTCTTTGAAGAGCTCTTTCAGCGAGTCACGGGGTCGAAGGCCGTAAATAGCCCGTACAGCACGTTTTTGTAATATAAAAATTGACTCAATATCTGCCGCTGAGCCCCACAACAGAATTCCGTATGACATTATGCTATGAAAGTAGCTAAAATATACTAATCTTGCCGTTCCAACATCAGTCAACTGCCTTATCTTTCTCACAGCATAAGCAGCAGAACTAAGTCTTCCAGACAGCCCCCTAATATGAGCACCCCATTGCAAATGAGAGTCTACAGTTATACCCAAAAAGGTAGTAAAATCTACAGAGTTTAGTGGTTCATCTTTAACAATTATATTAGGGGCAGCTAACCTTACGTTTGGCATCGTAAATTTAACACATTTTGTTTTATTTGCATTCAGTAAGAGATTATTTGTTGTAAACCAATGCAATAATTTAGAGAGGGTATTGTTAACATCGTCAAATGAAGATTTGCCCCTCTTGGTTTTAAAAATCATGGATGTATCATCTGCAAACAATACCATCTCACAAAGATTATGTAAGTAACAGGGAAGGTCATTTATATAAACTAAAAATAGCAGGGGTCCTAATACTGATCCCTGTGGGACACCCATAACAAGGGCCGACCCTGAAGACTCAGCTCCATTTATGCAAACCTTTTGTATTCTGCCTTTAAGGTAAGAACTTATTAGATCCAAGGAATCATTCGATGCACCATAATGTTTAAGTTTTTTAAGTAATATTTCATGGTCTACACAATCGAAGGCCTTTGAAAGGTCACAAAATACACCTAAGGCATCTAGCTTACCACCAATAGACCACTGCACCAATAGACAGTAAATTATTTATGGCTTCCTCAAAGTGATTTTTTTCCGAACTAGAATAGTTTGGAACCTTTGGAAGACACACTTGATGAACTGAAGTATTGATAGGAATTTTATAACCTCTTATGTATGACAGAATAACCGGGACATGGGTTATCATGGCCCATTGGTCATAAAATAAAGATAATCTGCCAGCGTACATTACCGGGTCTACCGTCGATTGATGTTGTTGTACCGAGGCTGCGACTGCTTGTATGAGGTTGATGGCCGATTCTTCGGAGTAGCCGCGTCCTTCGTCTTCTGCGTCGCTAATGGTGGTGGTTTCTTGTTGGCAGGACCTTTCCAGTTTTTTGATGGAGCCGGGGTTGACTTCTTGTTAGCAAAAGTCTTAGGTGGAAGATTAGCTTTTAGTTCTGCTCCGGATTTGTTAATAGCTCTTGCTGCTTTTAACGTTTCTGTTAAATTCTCTCCAAAAAGGAAGCTGTCAACTTTAGTATTCTGTAACTGTTCCTTCATCTCTTTTTTCAAAGAAGAAAGAATAAAATTACGTCTCGTAATTGAGACATTATATTGGCAATCACTTAGGATACGACTGGCGTCCATAATCGAACGTATCAAGTTCGTATCTTTATTTTTGGATGAAAAAATTGATGTTAGCGATTCACTCAGGCAAGATAAAGCAGTTGCAACTTGTTTTTGTCTTAATTCAATGTGTTTATCCCTTTTTGCAACTTGTTCAGTCAAAGCAGCCTTAATTTCAGGGTTAAGCTGCGGCGCATCAATAAATTTGCAATTGCCAGGAGTGAGGTATTTATCGGCAAGTTCCTTGCGCAAATCTTTAGTCAACCCAGTGGTTGAATAATACTGTAGTCGAACAGCCAAATCATTGTTGATGTCTTTTCCGAATTTGGACGGTATTGTGGGATCAATACCCAAAATTTCAAGAATATCATTGTCTAATGGTGGCTCCGAAGTTTCGACTAGTGCGTCCGAGACACCACTGGTGTCTGGGACAGGTTCGATCAAGTCGGAAGTTTCTGTTTCGTTTGTAACGACAGACTGTTCTAAATGATTTTGCGGAATTAATAATGCCGAATGTAATCTTTTATCGGTGGTGTCACCATCCGGTATTTCGATTGCCAAGTCCAAATCTATAGGTGTTACGTCGCCTGAAAAAACAGACATTCGCAACGGTGAGTACCATATTTAGTTATAAAACAGTCCTATTATACTGTTCGCCAAACCAAATTAGAGGGTAGTGACAACTCCACAGAGAGGCACGCAAACCCTTGTACATAAAGGTAATTTACCAATGTAGGTATTTAGGCATACATAATTTTACAATTGTAAAAGTAAAAGATAGATAGAAATCGGTAAGAGACAGCCCCTCGAACTGCTCGCAATACCGTATCGTTGCGTTCAAGCAACAATAATGTACACTTTGTATACATATTACATATATCGAAGCACTTTAGGTACTAACCTTCTTTATCCAATGGATGTGTCACTGACTCCGAAGACGACGAATTACGTTCTGTTCTTCGACGAATCTTCCTTTCTAACTTTCGTAATTTTTTCTTCAAATATTCATAATCGTCTTTTGACTTACGCTTAGGCATTTTTATACACTTTCCTATAGTATATTTTTAAATAGACAGATATTTATAAGGCACGTACATTCGCCTATACGCGAAGCACTAAAGCACGAATGACGCAAAGATGGAGGTATAAGGTAGAGGTTGTACAAATACCCACTTTATGAAAAATATAAATTGTATTTTCTTTTTAAAGTACCCTCAAAATAGTGCGTATAAGGCGACCCGCTACGCGATACTACAAGTTGTTTATAAAATAATGTCTTCGGACGAAGCCGAGTATAATGTGATTCATGTCTCGACATGTTTCGACACGCTTTTGTTTGTACAGTAATCATTGTTGTTTTGATGGAAAGTAATGTAAACACCTCTGCTCGTCACTATTGTTAAAGATTTAAGTTAAAATGGCTCAGAAACGTAAAAGGTGTTCCTTATCGGTCGCAGAAAAGCGAAACATCATTAATTATGTTGACCAAAATCCCATGACGAAAAAATTAGACATAGCTAATAAGTTCGGGATTCCCGCAAGTACATTGGCTACAATTTTAAAATTTAAAGATAAGTTTTCAGAAGAAGGTTTGAATGTAAACAGTAAAAGATTAAAATCATGCGAGTTCAAAGACATAGAGGAATGTGTGTTAAAGTGGTTAAAACAGTGCCGAGACAAAAAAATCCCAATCGGAGGCCCTATTCTTCAGGAAAAGGCTCAGCGGTTTGCAGTAGAATTGGGACATGAAGGGTTCCGTGCTAGCAACGGGTGGCTTCAAAATTTCAAAAAACGAAACGAGGTTGTTTTTCGAAAAATATGCGGTGAAAGTGGTAGTGTTAATGAACAAGTATGTGATGATTGGAAAGACAAACTGGCAGAGTTGACCACCGGATACGATCCCGAAGACATCTTTAACGCCGATGAAACTGGACTATTTATTTATTTATATATTTTTATATTTATTCTATAAATGTTTACCTGACAAAACCTTATCATTCAAAAGCGATAAATGTAATGGTGGGAAAAACAGTAAACTTCGCTTAACAGTACTGCTGGGAACAAATTGTACTGGGACTTACAAACTAAAGCCACTCATCATCGGAAAATATCAAAAACCGCGATGTTTTAAGAATGTCAATAATCTGCCAACAGATTACACGTCCAACCATAAGGCTTGGATGACCAGTGATGCTTTTTGCAATTGGCTTAAAAGTCTGGATAAAGAGATAAAGAAAAAAAAACAAGAAAATTCTAATGTTCATCGATAATTGTACTGCACACGGAGAAATTCCTAACCTGAAAAATATAAAAATAAAGTACTTACCTCGAAATACCACTTCAAAACTACAACCACTGGATCAGGGCATCATCCAAAGCTTCAAAATGCATTATAGGAAGGAAGTTGTCAGACGATTTCTTGCTGATGTTGAACGTCAAACACCAACTACAATTGACGTTTTACAAGCCATGTGGATGATCGCCAAAGCTTGGAATTTAGTCACTGAAAAGACCATTGCAAACTGCTTCAAGAAAAGTGGGTTTAAAGTAACATGCGAAGATGAGGAGGACGATTTACCACAAGCAGAACTTGCTAGGACCTGGCAAAGAGTTCAAGAAGAATTACACCTTCAAGACACTGACTTCGAAGACTTTGTTACCTTTGATAACGATTTGGCCATCTGTGGAGAACTAACTGATGCTGACATCGTCACATCTGTGTTGCCAGTTACTAATGCAGAAGCGGATGAAGACGAGGAAGAAGAGGGTGAAATTGATGAGCATAACTTCACAATAAAAGATGCTTATAATGCTTTGAATACAATAAAATCTGTGTTTCTCAAAAAGGGAGGTTTGAGTGACGATGTAGTGAAATCCATCACGAAATTAGATTGCGCTTTGGATGTCATAACTCATACCGGTGGTAAACAGACAACTATCAATGACTTTTTTTCTAATCAATGAACAAAATTGAGATTAAGCTACTATATAACCACATTGTTAATTGTTTTTGATTATTAATGTAAGAAAAAAAAAATATTATCTACCTAATTGTTTTTAAATACATAGCAAATACATATAGTAATTTGATAAAAATGTGTTATCATTTATTAGTAGAAGTTGTGCGCTATAACAAGATAAGTACGTAATATTGAGGTGAATAAAACTATTCTTTTACCTCTTTATAACGAATTTTAGATCAATCTAACCTCAACATAACAAACCTCAGTTCAACGAATTACTTGATATTACGAATATTTTCTTGTTCCCCTCCGATTTGTTATATCGAGGTTGCACTGTATAAACAAAAAACCAAAAAAAAACGCACTTATAACATTATGCTTCTTCATTTACGTAACATTGCTAAAAACCTTTGGCGTACATTAAGATATAACATTATACTCGAATTTTAAATCAGATGTTTACACTCTAAAATCAAATATAGCTTTATGCCTCAGTATAATTAAGAAATCAACGAGATCTATTCACAGGTACAGCTTTGTACTTCTAATAAGTTTCTATCAGCCTTTGACTCTATTTAAAGATAACACTATGCCTCATAACTTATTAAGCACATAACATATCAACATAGCAACATAACTAAGCTTGGTGGCCACTAAACGGATAAAAAAATAATTATATTTAAGTATAATTACCACTACCTACCTACATATGCTTCAAAATTAAATGAATAATTATTGCTTGATCTAAATTAATATTGAATAGGTATTGTTTGTTTTGTTTTTATTATAAAGGAACTTAAAATTTATGAACAGTTTCAATATTGATTTCGAAGTCATATAAATAACTAAGTCAATAAGATAGTGGTAATAATAATTAGCTCTTATAAGTGACATAATTATAATGACAATCATTGCAAAACTTCTTTATGCCTACAACAAAAACAATTAAAAAAATTGAATCTCTGCTATAAAAGACTGTTACTTATAATAATTTAAGGTAAACTAACAAATTAAAAGCTCAAGTTAAGCTCGGCTATTCAGCTTCGGGAATATCAGTCACGTTATTGGAATGCTTCAAAGGATTTTTTTTACTATGGAGCTTTTGTACCTCTTCGAAACCATACTTTAAACCCAGTATGAGTACTTCCTAGGTTTGATAATGATTAATAAGATCGAACTAAAGCTCAAAAACTATTTAAAACAAAGTAAGAGTGAAGCAAACACCATTAATGCTACTTATAAAGTTCACTATTAAAAGTGAAAAAAAATTTTTTTTTGTTTGATCTTGACTACATATTTAACTATTCGGTTAAGAAGAAGCCTAAGATGGAGCGAGCTTACCCAGAGACTGGTACTGGTTCTCCTACACACCAGCGGCACACAGAAAAACTGTTTGGAGCTGAACTCCTGCAGGAGGGTGGTAGCATCCAGACAGCCTCTTACAAGACCTACCACCGCAGAGGGATCTGTTCTTATTAGCCGTCATCATCATCATTGGCTAGAAAACCAAAGATGCCGTTGCCCAGGGTGGACCACTAAGAGGTAGATCCCACCACCCAAATTATTTAAAAGATGAGCGGCTTCCGGGGCATCCGAGGTAGTCCTACGTGACGTAGGGGAAAAACTGCAAGAGTGTCGTCAGCGATAGTATGCCCAATAGAGTACGTTGGTCGGAAATGCATGAATATAGTGCTTGGGACTAGGTCCCGTGGTCGGCCTCGCAAGCGCTGGCTGGACGTCGTCAAGTCCGAAATGAGAGCCAATCAGCTGACTTAAAAGTATGTTGAAGATCGGGCAAAGTGGAGTAATCAAAAGGCGGACCCTGGAAATAGCCGAGATTAACACCAGGTGGAAGAAGAGTAGTAGAAGGAGCAGTAGATTGCTGGTATGACAAAAGGTGTAATGATTCGTCATTGACAGGTAAATTATACCAGAAAATATAATGTCTTCTTGATTCAGGCATCAAAGGTACGAATTTTTTTATTAATCTCATCCTTTTATTGAGTTGACACACACGTGGATCCGAAATCAACTTACGCACATTGCAGACATTGAATCTTTTCATCAAGAAATCCAGCTTAGAGATTTGGGAAACAAATCTAAAAAGAGAATTGGTAAATTATTTATGTTAATTGACAGTGAAGAGACAATGACCAGAAGGAACGGGCTACAGAAATATTTTTTTTAATTTTTTTATTTACTCTTTAATGCACATACAAACTGTACAAATGGCGGACTTAATGCTAAAAGCATTCTCTACCAGTCAACCATAAGGCCAAGCAGAGAGGTTACAGGCGGTGCGAAGTACAAAGTAAAAATAACAAATATAAAGTAAGATATTAATTAATTATTATAAAAGTGCTTACAACTAAGCACTGGCATACATACAGATTTTATATTTGAGGTTATATACATACGAACTAGTTACATACATAAAATAACAATTTTTTTTTTTTATTTAAAGAATTATATGAAATTAAGATTACATGCAAGTAAATTAACTATAATGTGTTCAATTTAATATTATTAGCTATGCCCAAAGATATATAGGTTTTAGTTAGACTAACCAACAAACAAACCTAGTTTTGTAAAGTGGGTTTCTTGAACCTGCTAATAATTTGACTTTTACTACTGAATTCAAATAAAATTATTTTAAAGGCTCATTTGGGAGAGGTATTCCATAGTCTTTTGCCAGGCTTGTTTTTGTAACAGAACTCTTAAAGACCTGGAGGCCATGGAACGCATATATAAATTATGTTCCTTTGTCTCCACGTCTTAAGTTCAATTGCATGAACTGAGTCAGCGGGCATAACGTGAGTGTGACCTTTGGTCAAATAACCCATGGTTATTGATAGTATGTTGATTACAGATACTATTAATAGTACTGGATACTAGTACGGACTGAGCGGCAGGGTAGACACTTTCACGCCCCCGCGCAGTTCTTCCCCCTCTTACTAGCTTCGTGTTGGTCAAGCGGCGGGTGAAAATGAATCTTCATTTCCTAGTAAGACACATTGACCATTACAAAACCTAGTAAGACCATGCACTTACTAGGTTTGGAAATGGTTTAAGTAACTTACTAGGCTTTCATAATGGCCAAATCGAAAATGAAATGTACTTACTTGGTTTTGAGTTACACGTATTTTTATTAGTTTTTTTGCAATTTCTGTCTTTGTTTCCGGTGGGTACTCTTATTTTATGAAGATTTGCGATAAAAAACGAAAATTTGAAAACATGTCCCTTATTAGGTTCTTAAATGGTTCAGCTGTGTTTTTGGTATCCTTAGAGAGAATAACTCAAATACTTTTAAATAAGTCATTAACTATTTTATGGGACTTTTTTTTGAGTAATCTCTGAAAACATTAAAAAAAGTGTTTTTAATTCACAAAATAATTAAGTAATGTTTTTTTTCTCACTAATTTAATCTTAAACGTATGAAACATAGTAATTGATTAGCTAGCCAGTGTAATTAGCTATCGTTTGCCATTTTTTCAAAACCTTCATACCTTTGATATCGCATAAAGTTTCAAGCGCGCCACAGTACATTGAAAAAAAATATATTAATAATTTACAGGGGGAGGGGGTTGGACCCCCAATTTTTTTTTCGATATATATAGATATATTACTTAGCCTTAGCGGGTCCACCCCTATCACATTGTAGTAGTCTCGTCACATAAGTAAATAGTGGTCTCGTACCGGCTGGCTTCCACTGAATGGCAAGTAAACAGGTGTTTGTTTATGTCGAGCGCGGTCGTTCGTTCGGCGGAAATGCCCGATCTCACCTGATTCGTGGCGCTGTTCGACGAAAAAGTCAGACGCATAAATTTATATCTTTACATAGAACTTGACAATTGAAGATTTTATAGTAGTTAGTACAAGCACAGTGTCTTATGTTGATATGCGTAAATAAATTGAACTCAAAACGTTAGAAGCATAACGCTTTAAACAATGGTAGAACTAATATTAACATAAATTTTTAGAAGCATAATGCACTATGTTAACTTGCGATTTATAGCATAATAAAAATATTTTGAAGCATAACATCTCAAGTTTACAAGGCCCGTAATGATGTTAAGAATAAATTTGAAGCATAATAACACATTCTAACATACATTAATACAGAGTTTAAAAAATGTATAAGCATAAATATGTAAGTTGAAATATGGCATTCTGGGTCGTAATGAATTAGAAAACTCCTAACATAGAGCATTATGCATCTGTGTATCCCCGAAAGTAAAAGAGATAGAAATATATCAGTATATAAACTTGAAAAATTTTGTCTCAGGCGGGACTCGAACCCGCATCTCCTCGCATGCCGGGCGGGCGCCATACCATTAGGCCACCGAGACACTGCGACACGGCGCGAATTTTTCAAGCATAATCTTACGCTGTGAGCCAGCGTTGTTTCATCAAATGTTAGGAGTTTTTGCACCCTTAACACCCGAAAGAAACATCTTTGCAGATGTTTGACGTCAGTTAAGATGAAACAGCTATTTATATACTTTATTTGATATTTTAGCAACTTAATTGCACTTATAATATCAGTATATAAACTTGAAAAATATTTTTTTTTTGCGACTGCGACACGGCGCGAATTTTTCAAGCATAAGTGTCTCGGTGGCCTAATGGTATGGCGCCCGCCCGGCATGCGAGGAGATGCGGGTTCGAGTCCCGCCTGAGACAAAATTTTTCAAGTTTATATACTGATATTATAAGTGCAATTAAGTTGCTAAAATATCAAATAAAGTATATAAATAGCTGTTTCATCTTAACTGACGTCAAACATCTGCAAAGATGTTTCTTTCGGGTGTTAAGGGTGCAAAAACTCCTAACATTTGATGAAACAACGCTGGCTCACAGCGTAAGATTATGCTTGAAAAATTCGCGCCGTGTCGCAGTGTCTCGGTGGCCTAATGGTATGGCGCCCGCCCGGCATGCGAGGAGATGCGGGTTCGAGTCCCGCCTGAGACAAAATTTTTCAAGTTTATATACTGATATTATAAGTGCAATTAAGTTGCTAAAATATCAAATAAAGTATATAAATAGCTGTTTCATCTTAACTGACGTCAAACATCTGCAAAGATGTTTCTTTCGGGTGTTAAGGGTGCAAAAACTCCTAACATTTGATGAAACAACGCTGGCTCACAGCGTAAGATTATGCTTGAAAAATTCGCGCCGTGTCGCAGTGTCTCGGTGGCCTAATGGTATGGCGCCCGCCCGGCATGCGAGGAGATGCGGGTTCGAGTCCCGCCTGAGACAAAAAAAAATTTTTTTTCAAGTTTATATACTGATATTATAAGTGCAATTAAGTTGCTAAGATATCAAATAAAGTATATAAATAGCTGTTTCATCTTAACTGACGTCAAACATCTGCAAAGATGTTTCTTTCGGGTGTTAAGGGTGCAAAAACTCCTAACATTTGATGAAACAACGCTGGCTCACAGCGTAAGATTATGCTTGAAAAATTCGCGCCGTGTCTCAGTGTCTCGGTGGCCTAATGGTATGGCGCCCGCCCGGCATGCGAGGAGATGCGGGTTCGAGTCCCGCCTGAGACAAAATTTTTCAAGTTTATATACTGATATTATAAGTGCAATTAAGTTGCTAAAATATCAAATAAAGAGATAGAAATATGTTTCTCAGTGGGTTAGAAAGAGAACAGAAAGCCTGTTCTTCTTATGCAAAAAAACAAAAATACCTTATGTTGACATCAGACCTTTTGCATCTGGGGTCGAGATTTGGTTCCTGGTGCTAGTTCTATATGCGATCATGAGCTGTTTTTATAAATTCCGCACGTATTGAAATCAGCACCCTGTATATAATCTATGAAATTCTTCTCTAATAGGAACTTTTTAATCACAATAACATTGTCCTTTTTTCGTCATGGACTAGAATGGTACCCATCCTTTTTACGATAATTAAATTAAGTAAATATGAGCATATAAAAACTAAGCTTTTTTACTTATAGAAACGAAATAAAGAAATGGTAAGAAATTTGAAGTCTGTTTTCTCTTGCCCTCCCTAATTAATTTGACAGCACGAACTTGTTCTTTAGTTTAAAAAAATAATAAGCCATAGCTTAAAAAAAATAATTAAAGGAAATACACATTATCTTCATCATCATTAAGGATAAATTCGTCGGGATATTCCTTTATTTGCATCAAATCTGTTTGTTTGACAATCAAATCAAGCGATATGTAATCTTCATCACATCTTTTTGGTTTAACAAATTTGAGATTATTATTTCTGCGTATAGTTTTATAATATGATATTCCATATTTGTTTTGGGGTTCGTTAGATTTAATATTCATCACAGTTCCGACATAATATTTCCAATTCTTATTTGTGTAATACTTAGCCAATATAGTGTCTCCTATGTCATAGCCACAAGCATCTTTTTCATTAAAGAACTTTATTTCTGCAAATATGTCGTCTTCCATTTTAGTCATTTTTGACTTTATTGTTTCTTCGTCGTCACTTTCAATGGATATAATATCGTTTATGTCACTATCACTGTGAGCACTCATGACAACTTCTTCTGTAGTTGTTGATGATGTACTCCTTTTTCTTATCATCTGATTTTTGGTAGCTTGTTGCTTTGTTTGTTTCTTCCCTTTTTTACGTTTCATATTTTTTCTGATATTTTGTTTGGTATTTTT
This sequence comes from Anania crocealis, assembly GCA_949315895.1. NCBI lineage: Eukaryota > Metazoa > Arthropoda > Insecta > Lepidoptera > Crambidae > Anania > Anania crocealis. The sequence goes on from OX438871.1 coordinate 11,100,430, forward strand.
ATATGTTTGTTTAACATTATCACATTTATTCTCTTTGTCTTCTTTTTTATTTTTTTCTTTCGATGGGTTTGATGGTATTTCTTTATTAAGAGTAGGAGTTGTAATTGTTTGTATCCAACCTGTTTTGTCATCTAATATTTTCATCGATTTTCCCTCTTCCTCACATGTCGTTTCAAAACCATGTAATGTCGTATCTTCGTTTTCTTGCTTTTTTTCTTTTAATTGTAAGAAACTGGTGATTCCATCAAAACTTTCTATTACTGAGGCATGCTTGTCTTCGTATTGTTGATTTTTTTCTTTTCGTAATAATCCTGTTTTTTCATCTAAAATACTTATGAATCCTGTATGGCTATTTTCTTGTTGTTCATCTATTTCTATATTTGTAATTCCTATTACTTCATCAAAAATATTCATTGTTTGAACATGAGTAAAGAAGTCTGCCTGCTGTTGATCATTTTCTCCCTGTAAAAAGTCTATTTCCTTGTCTAAAAAGTTTATTGCCACTCCATTCATTTTCTCATGTGCCGTGTCAAGTGCATGTAAATTAATGTAGCCTTCTCCTTGCTGGTATTTTTCTTTTCTGTCAGTCTTTACTTTTCGGCTTCTTTTTCCTACACCTTTTTGCTTTCTGGAATTCAACGTTTTGATATTTTGTCTCTCTTTAGTTGTATCTTCTTCAACTTCATTGGATAAGCCAGTAGTATCATGAGTGAAGAAGTCAGCCTGCTGTTGATGGTTTTCTCTCTGTAAAAAGTCTGTTTCAATGTCTAAAAAGTTCATTGTCACTCCATCCATTTTCTCATGTTCCGTGTTAATTGTCTATAAATGAATAAAGCTTTCTTCTTGCTGGTCTTTCTCCTTTCTGTCAGTCTTTACTTCTCGGCTTCTTTTTTGCTTTCTAGAATTCATTGTTTCGATATTTTGTCTCTCCTTGGTAGTATCTTCTTCAACTTTATTCGGTAAGCCAGGTATTTCAAGACCAGAAACATGGACACTGGTTTTAGGTGGCAAGTTCTTTTTTGATTTTAACTGTAGTGGTTTTTGTGGTGCTTCGTTTTGCTCGTTTTTTTTTTTCTATAAAGGTGCGTGTTATAACTTCTGCACCCTGAGCGACTCGTTTCAGATTAACTCTGCCACTACTTTGAGGACGATAGGTAAGTTTCTGCAAAAGCAGTTCCTCGAATGACGTGTGTCTTTCCTGAACCTGATTATCTGGTTTGGGTTTTTTATTGCATTGGAATGTCGAAAACATGAAATTGTTTAAGATTTCAGTACAAAGTTGTTTTAGGGTTTTCACATCATTTGTTTTAGTTTTGTGAATCTTCCACCTTTGTAACGTCGCTGGGTCGAATTTTTCTTGCGGAATAACATTCGGATTAAACGGATAAATGCCCCCTTTTTTAAAACCGTTTTGTATTACCGTTGGGCTTGTTTGGTGCCATCTTTCGGCAAACATCGCCGCAAAATCTTTTTTTTGCAGTTTAACACCGATGTTTTGTCTCTGATGTTTAACAAGTCTTTTGTCCCAATTTACTTTTAGGGATTTAAAAACTGCTAAATCTAGCGGCTGAAGGAGGTGAGACGTGTGTGCTGGGAGTTTTAAAATCGTTATATTCTTTTCAACGGCTAATTCTATCACTTTGGTGTCAACATGGGTAACGTGGCCATCGTATATTAATAAGACTGGTCTTTCATCTCCCATGCCAGGTATGACGATTTTTGACATGTAGTTATAGAAAATGTCTGTTTCCATCCAGCCGCGTTTACTTGCGGCGTAGGAAATGTCAAAATCAAACTCTTCGCGTTGTTCCGCCATCCATTCATCATAAACATATTTGCCTTTATATACAATTAAAGTTGTAAGCTGCGTTTACAGTTGTTAATACCGTTATATTCTCCTTTCCCGTACCTGCTGTTGTTCTAGTACATGGTTTTCCTACAGCGCCAACCACTTTCGTTTTAGTGGGATCCAAAGACACGGATGTTTCGTCTAAATTCCAAATCTTATTTTGATCACTAAGATTTAACTCCCTGAAAACATTTTCAAGTTTTTGGAAATATTCGTAGATTATGAATGGATCTGTCATTTTTTTCCGTAAATATTCGATCGGCTGAGGTTTCTTTATAGATAAGTTGTGGCGTTTTCGGAAAGCAGAAAACCAGTCATGGCCTGGCTTGCCGTCTTTAAATGGTGTTTTAAGTTTGTTTTTTCTGACAAACTCTGCAGTCATGTCTAGAACTTCTTCTTTGGATAAACCCCATCCCCATTTCTCGAGCGTCCGAAGACAAGACGCAAGATTGGCTTCCATTTCAATTGGAATAGCGGGTGGCCTTCCGAGAGTTTCGCTTTTTAAGCCTGTCCTCTTTCTTACATGGTCATTTAACGTCGATGTCGGAATACCGTAAGTTTTTGAAGCTGCGTTGTTACTTAACTCATTTTTTTCTACTCTCTCTATGGCGATTTTTAAATCTTCTTTGGAGTACGAGGCACGTGATGTTTTTCTTATATATTTATTCGGCATATTGAACTGAAACAAAAATATAGGAAATAGAAAATTATAATTTTATTACTTGTGATCGCGCAAAGGTGTTAAATTTGCGGAATATATTAATATGAATATTGATTGATTTAAACTATAAAAATATATTATGTGCATCACTTTTTAGCTTGCCGATATTGATAAAACAGCAGTTATGTTACGTTTTTATGTATTTTTTTAATCTAGCTCGTATTGTCTCTCTCGCCGTCGGAATCGGTCATACCCAGTTTCAAATTCTTTAAAAAATATATGATAAAGATAACAAAAAAGAAATTAGAAATGTTTCACTCTTACTTTTATATAAATTCGCCAAATCATACGAGGGCGGGTCAATAAGTCCGTGACTTTTGGAATAAAACACAGATTTTTTGATAAATAAATCATTTTATTTTTCAACGTAGTCTCCCTTGAGCTCTATACACTTTGTCCAACGCTTCTCCAATTTTTTTATCCCTTCCAAAAAATATGATTTGTCGAGGTCCTCAAAATAGACCTTTGTTTGCGAGATGACTTTATCATTGGAGTCAAATCTTTTTCCACCAAGCCATTTCTTCAGGTTTGGGAACAAGAAGTAGTCACTCGGAGCCAGATCTGGAGAATAGGGCGGATGAGGGAGCAATTCATAGCCCAATTCATGGATTTTTACCATGGCAACTGCACATGTGTGCACCCTTGCATTGTCTTGGTGGAAAAGAACTTTTTTCTTGGCCAAATGAGGTCGGTTTTTTTTTCAAATCGTCATTGAAGCGGTCCAATAAGTTGGCATAATATTCCCTATTGATTGTTCTTCCCTTTTGAAGGTAGTCAATGTAGATTATCCCACGTGCATCCCAAAAAACAGTCGCCATAACTTTATTGGCTGACAAACCCACCTTGGCCTTCTTTGGCGCTGATTCACCCTTAGAAACCCACTGTTTTGACTATTGTTTGGTCTCTGGTGTGTTGTGATGGATCCATGTTTCGTCCACGGTTACAAAACGGCGCAAAAACTCATCCATATTGCGACTAAACAACGCCAAACCTTCCTGTGAAGTTGTTACACGATTGCGTTTGTGGTCGACTGTGAGCAAACGCGGCACCCATCTTGCGGAAAGCTTTTTCATACCCAAGTGATCTTTCAAAATTGAAACCACTGAGCCGTGCGAGATCCCTACGGCTTCCACAATCTCTTGCACTTTCAATCTTCGGTCGGCCAACACCATATCGTGAATTTTTTCGATTGTTTCGGGTGTAGAGACCTCAACTGGGCGTCCAGGACGTTCGGCATCTTCAGTGCTTGTACGGCCACAATGAAATTCAGTAAACCACTTTTTTACCATTGAAATCGATGGTGCAGAGTCCCCATAGTATTTATCAAGCTTAGCCTTGGTCTCGGTAATGGTTTTTTTTCGCAAAAAATAATGCTTAATAAGCACACGAAATCCACTTTTTTCCATTTATTCCTCATATTACTGGGTAGTCTGATAAAGATAGCTGTCAGACACAAACTAATTGACGCAGCAAGTTCAAATTTTGGTAGGAGTTAACTGACAGATACCTGTTGCCAGGAGTAGTGTTGCTTTTTCGGTAAAGAAGTCAGAAATTCAAAAAGTCACGGACTTATTGACCCGCCCTCGTAACATCTAAGGTCGTTTACCCCAAATTTATTTTATTTTCTTGGATTTAACAACTTTCAAATAAGAATAAAGTCTTGGCGAGTTTTTTTTTAAAACGATAATTTTATCGTTGTCAATAGTTTCTTAACCTACGTACTCAATTTTGAAGACGGCTATCAGTTACAAACAAAACAAATTAATTCGTACTTTGAATAATATTTATACGTACGTTAACACACAAATGATAAAAGCCCCACTCGTGAGTAGAACCCGAGATCTTTAGCGTTAAACTTTTTTTAGCACCCATATTCATTTAATTTAAAACATAAGCCAAAGTTTGAAAACCACTGACGTGTTTGTACAAGGGCAGGATCGGATTAAAATCATCCGATGTTCGACCGTTACGGCAAAGATCGGATCTCAGCATACAGTCGACTTTTGAAATAATTTGTAATTGCAAACTGTTAACAACTTCACAAAAAATAAAATAACACTCACACAGTAATAGAAAGAAACAATACTCACCAGAAAACTGACAAAAACCTTGCCAGGTTGAAGATCGGATCTGCCGAAAATCTGCTTATAAGATAGGATTTTAATTTTTTGCAAACCGAACACATCCAACGCAACGCAGTGACAGGCGCGGACTGAAGGGCGGGGCATAACAAGATGGCGTCTCGAGCTATGTTGCCACAACTAATAAATACGCACAGGTTTAGAAGTTATTAGAATTATCCGACCTTTCCCTGTGAAAATAGTTCTGCCAGTGTTATGGTTGACTAACAGATCTATTTGCTTAAGATGGTACTGAAATAACGAGTCTTTGCGTATGGTTAAATTAATTATATTATAAAAATGGTACAATGGTTTTGAGCACGCGTCGCGTATGGTAGCTAATTACGTACTAAAGTGTAAACGATATTTTACTTAACATGTAATGACACAAAGTAGGCCAAATAAAATGCTGAGGTGTTCAGTTGCACACAGTGCACTGAACATATTCGGGAGCCTGAGAAAAGATGACATTTATCTTATCAGGATTATATATTAACTTAAATAATTTGTGTAAACAATTTTATCAACACTATTAATATTTTATGTTAACAATTAATTCTTAAAAATTTCAAACTTAAATATTTCACTTATTTTATACTAAGGAGTCCGCTATAGTGAAAACACTTTGATTGGGCGCAGCTTTGTCTCCATCGCGCGTACTGCGTTTAATATTAGGCCATCGCTCGGCTAAATTTTGCAAACGTACACTGACTCGACTGCTTTCACCTAATGCACTTGCACTAAGCTGACGGTCAGCTGTACTCTGCTTTCGCGATTGCACTACACTGTACACTGGTCGGCGGAGCGCCCTCGGGAGGGGCGCGGGCGGAGTCTGCGACTGCTCGCGCCGGGCGCGGCGCCGCGGCGGCTGCAGGCTTGTTCCTGCACTCGCTCGGAAACACCATCGCTTCTTTCGCCAGATCCATATAATTATTGCAAAAATTGCTCCTATGACCAGGCCATACGAAATGGTGTAATGATGAATATCGTGAGATGATAGGTCATCAAGTTCTGGTTTTGCGGATTTTAGATCTTCGATTTTATTTTTTAATTTCACCATAGCTGCTTTGAGGTCTTCATCTTCTGCTGATGACTTGGTCTCCGTCGGAATCTGAATATTTATGAGGTGGTTTATCTGGTCCAACTCTGGCAAAAAGATGTTGGGAGAGTAGTTAATTTGGTTTACTTTCTTTTCTGTAAAATGCAATGTGAGATCCTTGCTCTTCATTGTGCATTTATCGTTCATCCCGATGAATCCAGTTCCAGTTAGTTTTCGCATAGATACTGATTCACCACAAATTATTTTAACAGAATATACATCGCAACAAAAATATAGGTATTGCTGTGAAGTATGTAATTCTACCCATTTGTTTGTACACGTAGAGTTTATCACCAAACATTTGTGGTTAGTTTCTGATTTTTGGCAAAAACTTTCGTCGTTTTCAAAGTTAATGATTGGTTGAGTTAGATGACACATGTATGCCTCTTTGTGCAATTGACATTCATTTAGCTCTGGTTTGGTGATAGTAAAGTAAGCGTCCTTCTGTAGGTTGACTGCGGCATACTCTGATACAGGTAATATATTGACCATGTTTTTACCAATTTGTTTCGGAATTGGTATTAATTTATACAGCTGGTAATTTTCTCTGTCGATGAGAGGGAACGTTACCTCAAAAATAAGATAACTTTCTGTTACTCTAGCTTTCACTTTTAACAGCTGGTAAATGTATTGTAGACCTGACTCAATATCGTTTATAGGTAGTGTAAGTTCTTGAGGTATCTTTCCTATAATAACTGTAAGTTCTCTTTTTATTTGCGCTGGTGTTAGTAAATGTACACTTATGTGGCCCTGGTAAATGTCAGTTATGGCATCAAGCAGTGTATCTTGTAACCGTTTTAAGTCTTGAAGTATATTATTTGCGGCCATGGCAGACAAGGTAAATTCTTGAACGAAGGACATGTTTTGAATTTCCTTTTTTAGAGTGTTCGTAGCTGCTTCTAGCATGTTAAATTTTTGGTTTACAATTTTATGTTGTTTGTCTATATTTGATTCTAGCCTTTTCATAAAATTGAACTCAGCTTCAATAACAGACGTGTGGTTTTTCCATAGTTTTAGTAAGTGTTTCTCGTTCCTTTGAATAGTAGCTATATCTTGACTATATTTTTCTGCGAATCGAGAGTCCAATACGCCGAAGAGGTCATTAGCAAGATATCCGACACCGTTGATAAGGCCGCGTCTGCGCCGGTGTCTGGCGTGTACATCAAAATGCTGCGTAAGTATAAGTTCATTGTAGTATTTGATTTCCTGGAACTCGTGCTGTTGTTGTAAAATGATTAAATTACAATTACTATGCTTATCAACACTTGAACAAAGTGTTTCTAAATATTTCGATATTTTTTCATAAGTTTCCAGGCCTGTCCAGTATGGTTTGAGGTCGTAGTAAACTACTAAGGTCCACTTGTCTCGAATAATTTGCATTTTGGTAATGGGGTCAAAGTACAGAGTTTGGTTACTAGATATGTCTTGAATAATTTCGGTTCCGTATGATGGTGAGAAAAGAGCTACGAAAAATAGCAATGTAGCTACTATTGTAGCGAATGAAGATTTCTTTGCCACTCTTTTTCTTACTTCTGGTGTACGTTTTTGACTTTTTTCTTCCGGTGAACTGTTATGGTTTACTGGTAGGACTGATAGTTTCACGATTGGACGTTTTAGGGTTCCATTTTTAGTTTTTATTGTGACAACTCTTACCAATCCGTCGTCACCGGGATGTAAGTCTATGACGCGACCCATAGCCCACTTCCCTGCGGGTAAGTTTTCATCATGAATAACTACGAGATCGCCCAAACGGATATTGTTTTGTGACGTCATCCACTTGTTTCTGGCAGACAACTGTGTCAAGTATTCATTTTTCCATCTTTTCCATAGGTCTTGGAATAATTTTACTGTAAGATGCCATCGGGTTCTAGCATCGTGTTCAGTTTCGATAATGGTTGAGCCTGGTTTTGCCGTCAGAAAAAGAGCTGGTGTTAGAAAATCCAGATCCTCTGGATCTTCTGTTAGTGAGCACAGTGGTCGGGAATTAATACAAGCTTCTAATTTTGCCAACAAGGTGGAGTACTCTTCGTAAGTTAACTTTTGAGCTCCTATTACTCTTTTTAGGTGCTGTTTGAGACTTCGGACGGCCCGTTCCCAAAGTCCTCCAGCGTTAGGCCAGGATGGTACTAGGAAATGCCATTCTATGCCCATTTCTGTAATTTCAGATAGAAAACTGTCGTTGAACATTTCCTGTAGGTGTTGGTGCTCCTCTTGTAAAACACGGTTGGCGCCTACGAAGTTGGTCCCGTTGTCACTGTAAATGTGACGCGGAGCTCCGCGACGGGCTGCCATTCTGCTTAGGGCTGCCAAAAAAGCTGAACTGCTCAAATCCGAAACGAGCTCTAGATGAACAGCTTTGGTTACCATGCAGACGAAGACTGCTATATAACCTTTGGTGGTTTTAATCCCGCGTCCTTTATTTGCCTTAATTTCTACGAAGCCGGTGTAGTCTACTCCGCAGTGGTGGAACGCATTTTCAGGATTTACTCGGGACGCTGGTAAGTCTCCCATAAGCTGGTACTGCTTGATAGGATCCTGTCTCTTGCATGTAACGCATTGCCGAATGAACTTTTTAATGGTCATGTATCCATTCATTACCCAGTACTGTTGTCTCATGTTGGCTAACGTGAGGCGCGCTCCGCCGTGAAAGGTTAGCTCATGAGCTTGTTGAATCAAAAGAGTGGTAAGGCGATGGTTTGGTGGAAGAATGGCAGGATGCTTCATATTCATACTGATTTGAGCATTTTTTAGTCTGCCACCTACTCTTAACATTCCATCTTGGTCAATGATCGGGTTTAAATTTAAAATTTTGCTTTTTGAATGTACTGATTCTTGTTTTAGAATATTATTCATATCTTCTGCGAATTCCGATTGTTGTACATTCTTTATGATCAGCATTTTTGCGCGGCGTAACTCGTGTAACATGAGGTACGGCTGTTGACCTTTATTCTTGTAGGTAGTTAGGCGCAATATCCATGCAAAAATACGAATGATTTTATTGATAGAGCTGTAGGTATTTATTAAATGTGATACTATGTCGGTAAGGAGTGAATTATCTTGTGTTCGCGTCACTGCGTTAGTTTGTTTAAAAACGGATGTTTTTAATTCTAAATTGGTTTTATAAATGGTTTTTTCCGGTTCTAGGTTGTGTGATGGAAGCCAAGATGGTCCTTTCCACCACAAATCATGGTTTATCAGTTGTTGAGTCGTTAAACCACGACTAGCACAATCGGCAGGGTTGTCGCTGGTCTTCACATATAACCATTTTTCTGCTGGTATTGTTGTGGTTATTTCTCTCACACGATTTGCTACAAATGGTTTCCACCGTGCTGGGTCGCCTTGTAGCCAACCTAACACGGCGGTAGAGTCGGTCCATGCAAATAGGTTTAAATTGTAATTTGGTAAGCAACTTTGAACTTTTTTCAGCAACTTTGTCAAAAGTTGAGCGCCCATTAATTCCAACCTGGGGGTTGAAACTTCTTTGCTGATAGGTACTAGCCTGGCTTTGGCCGCGATCAATGTAATAGTGACCTTATTACCGTTGGTTATTTTACAGTAAATTACACCAGCATATGCTTTTTTCGACGCATCGCAGAATCCGTGTAATTCTATAGTCTGATTTTCTTTGATGCCCATCCATCTATTTAGTTTGATGTTGTTAATATCTTTCAAATCACTTCTTAATGCTATCCATTCTTTACTTACGTCTTCTGGTAGTGCGTCATCCCAATCCAAATTAGATAGCCATACGTTTTGAAATAAAATTTTCATGGTGGTACTGAGTGGTGTGAGCCACCCTAGGGGGTCAAAGAGTTTTGAGATGTCTGAAAGCAATGTTCTTTTAGTTGCAACTGATGACTTTGAACGCACTTTAGATTCAAAAGTAAATTGGTCATTTATCGGGTCCCAACTAAGTCCTAAGGTCTTTGTGGATCCCATTTCTTTAAATTCGTATGATTGTTGATCACGTTGGTTTGGTTCTAAGTCTTCTAAAAGAAGTGGTTCATTAGATTTCCATTTTCTTAAATTGAATCCTCCTGATTTGAGTAATTCAATCAAGTCTTTTCGTAATTTTATGGCGCTTTCGAAATTATGGTGACCTCCGCAGTAGTCATCGACGAAGAAGTTGTTTTCTAACGCCTTTGCTGCTTCGGGAAAGTGGTTGCCTTCATCTGTAGCCAACTGTTTTAGGCACATCATAGCTAAAAACGGTGCGGGTTTTGTACCATATGTTACAGTGGTTAATTGGTATGCTAATAATGGTTTCTCTGGTTCCTCTCTCCATAAAATTTTTTGATATATTTGGTCCTCGCTGTTTACATTTATCTGACGGTACATCTTTTCAATATCCGATGAAAAGACATATTTAAACTGTCTCCACTTTATTATTAATTCTTGCAGATCTTGTTGCAGATTTGGTCCTCTATATAATACGTCATTGAGACTTAATCCAGATGAAGATTTTGCTGAGGCATTAAAGACTACTCTCAGTTTCGTGGTTGTTGATTCAGCTCTAGTGACACCATGATGTGGGAGGTAGTACTCGGGTGAGGTATTGAGAGATGGTTGCATATGATTTAAATTGTAGTATTCATTAATAAATGCATGGTAAGCGGTTTTCATGTTTAAATTTTTCTCAAGTTTCTTTTCTAAATTTTTATATTGTGCTATTGCCATTGGTTTGGTCGATCCTAATTTTTCTTTATTTTCTGGTTTAAACGGAAGCCGGACTTCGTACCTTCCATTCTCTAGTCTTTTGGTGGTTGATAAAGAATATTGTAAACACTCGTGGTCTTCACTGGACATTTCAACTTGCTGACTAATGTCTTCATTTTCCCAAAATTTAGTTAAATCGCTGGTATTGTGGAGGATGACGTTGCATAAATAATGTGGTTTTATTGAACCGCATAGAAGCCATCCGAAGTGAGTTTGCTGAGCGATTGGTTGGTCATCACTCTCTCCTCTTAGTATGCCTCCTAACATTATTCTGCTGTAAACGTCGGCACCCAGAAGTAAGTCTACTGGTCGACTTACGTTGTACTCGGGATCGGCTAAATTTATATTTTGAATATGAGCCCATGTAGGTTGCTTAAAGGTCTTGTTTGGTAAGTTCTTAATTAAATTATTCATAATTATAACATTCGTATTTATAGAAAAACTATTATAAGTTGACTGAATCTGGATAGACATCATCCCTTTGCAGTCACTTTCCTTTTCGCCCACTCCAAAAACTTTTCCTCTACAATGGTTTCGTTTTAATCCTAAAAGCTGTGCAGCATGCTCACTAATTAAAGATATTTGTGAGCCCTGGTCAATTAATGCTCTCATGGTGTAGTTGACTCCATTTGAGCCAGTTACTTTCACTAACGCAGTAGCTAGAAGTATCTCCGATAAATCATCCCAAGATGCATGGTTTGACGTAGAAGGGTTTTCTCTTTTTATTGGAATTGGAGCAGATGGTTTAAAATTTGGTTTTGATGATGACGCATTCGGGCGTTGTTTCGTCAATGCATCGTGCAATAGCGAGTTATGATTATCAAAGCACTTGCGACATCGCTTATTTGAAAAACAAGGTTTATTTAAATGATTAAATAAGCAATTATGACAACAATTCAGCTGGTTGACCGACTTCAATTTCTGCTCGTCCGTCATTTGCAAAAATTTGCTGCATTGCCATAATCCGTGGTCGGCGTTACACAATGCACAGGTTAATGATCGCGACACGTGAAAAGTTTTCGCATATTTTCCTTCAATTTGTGTGTTTTTTGTCGCGTTATTATTGGCATTAGAATAAAATGATGGTTTGTGATTTGATGGAAAGCTACGTGGTGCCGTTTGAAATTGGGGTTGAATGGTTGGTTTTTGATTATTTGGTTCCTGTTTACGTCGTGTAGCTTCTAGCGTGGTGAATTTGGTTTCTAAATAATCTAGGAACTCCTGTAGAATTGGTAGTTCCCGAGGGTTTTTTATAGATTCAATGTATTCAGCAAAAGATTCGCCGTCTAACTTCTGTGATAGTAAATGTACTAGCAGTGGATCCCAGCTGCTTATGTCCACTCCTAGGTTTTGGATAGCATGTAAACATTCCTTGGTTACGTCATGTAGTTTCTTGATCATATTAATTGATTGGTGGTGTATATTGGGAAGCCCTAATAAAGTGTTAAGATGAGACGTGAATATCAACTTTTTGTTGCCGTAACGATGGTTTAGTAGTTCCCAACACACTTCATAATTGTCAGAGCTGATCTGCAGATGGTGAATAAGGCGTTCAGCTTCTCCAGTCACCTTACTTTTCAGAAACTGCATGCGTTGAGCGTTTGATAACGAAGGGTTTTTGTGGATAATTTCACTAAATAAGTCCTTAAATGATGTCCAGTTTTGGTAATTGCCACTGAAAGTCGGTATCTCCATTTGCGGTGTTGATTTTTCGCGGTGGGATACAGACCACATCTTTGTGTTGATGTTCTTTTTTAAATCGTTGTATATCTGTTCATATCTAGTAAACTCTGTTTGGTAACTAAGTTCATCATCATCAATTTCACCTTCTATCTCCCAATGTAAGTTATCGATGGTGTTCCATCGTGTTTGGATTGACCGCAGCGCATCATCGAATTCCCATTTATTTTGCAATAGATCTATCTGTATAGTATTCACTGTTCGCATAAAGGCTTTAAAATTAATATACTGTTTTTTAATCATTTCATCTAATTTACTGTAATTTTGGTAAGTCGAAGAAGTATTTGGTTGACTGAATTCAGAACGAGTTGGTGGATCTGGTCTACCATGGGAACGATCTGCTGGTTTCTGCTCGTCTGGCCTGACTGGTGGTGGTTGAACAGTTGCGGGTCTAACTGGTGGTGGTATAGTTGCTGCTGGTTTGACTGGTGGTGGTTGCAGAGTTGTCAAGCGTTTCAGAGTTTGGTTAATTAACTCATAAATGACGTTATAAAGTTCTTGTGCTGTATCGAAACAACATTTGGTAAAATAAACATGGTCAAATTCCGCTACTTCGCAAAGCTTTCTATGATTTTCCTGATAATCTGTCCAATAGTTTTCCAATAAACCAATCTTTCTTTTACAATAATCAATGGTTTTTCGATCAGTTCCATCTTTCTTGAAGTTGATCAAAAGTTTTTGCATAGACTCAAAAATTTCAGTTTGGTTGGTAAATAGAACATCCATATTGGTTTGGTTTGTGGTAAACTTTTGGTAAAATGGTAATTAAAATGGTATGATCTGACCTTGAAATCTCCTTACGATACTCCTTAGCAATGGTCACTGCAATCCTTATTTGGTACACTATTCACAATAGTCACTGGTTACTGGTTATCAGTCCTCGATCACACGAAACACGAATTTATTCACTCGCGAACCGAGGTCCCTTTTTTCTCGAAGGACCATGAAAATATTTCTGCCAGTGTTATGGTTGACTAACAGATCTATTTGTTTAAGATGGTACTGAAATAACGAGTCTTTGCGTATGGTTAAATTAATTATATTATAAAAATGGTACAATGGTTTTGAGCACGCGTCGCGTATGGTAGCTAATTACGTACTAAAGTGTAAACGATATTTTACTTAACATGTAATGACACAAAGTAGGCCAAATAAAATGCTGAGGTGTTCAGTTGCACACAGTGCACTGAACACCCTGTATCCGAACTTACCCTGATGCACCTTATTTCTTGTTTACAATAATACAATTTTTTTTAATTCAATCGTTGAAATAATATGACAGCAGTTCACTTTTACTGTCGGTGTGAGTGATTTATTGACAAGTGGTGAATTTATTAAAACGAGCAAAGTTTTATTATACAAGTTAATAGGTTCGCTACATGTTAATTCTTAGTGCGCAAATTATTTTGTCGTGAATAGTCTATGATTTTTTCGGATATTTATGACGCGCCGCGGGAATAATCAAGATAAGTGATTGTAAATATTATTTTCATAACTCATACTCGGTCTGACCAAAATATTTATGTCGAAAGTTCTAATTCAGGCAATTCAAATGCAAAAAATACTATAAAACGAATTAGAAAATGTTGTAGTTGTAAGTATAAGCATTCTGGTATCTTTATAAATTCCTTGCTATTACAAATCACAAAAAAATTAAATGTCGATCGTTTGTTTTGCTTCCATTGCTGAATAAAAGTGCACAAAAGTCTAGTTAATAAGACTTAACTTGAATAGAGTAATTTACACATGCTTATTTCTGAATAACAATTGTATAGTTACATTTCTACTTAATTTCTAACTTTTAGTGTTCTTTATTGAAGCGTTATTTAATGAAGAATTATTGGTTTACACGAAATTGATTCATAATAACATTTAAAATAAGTTAAAAATGTAATTATTGGTTGTTTATTTTTCTCTCATTTCTTAGGGAGTACGCGATCCAGCGTACTTGTATATTTGAGTCAGTGGTTATTCCCCACCCCTCCACCCACGCCCGCGCGGCTCTCACTTGCCGTTCCATCTATAAGCGCGCGCGCTGCGTCACGTCAGTCGCAAACTTGCGTTGCTACATATAGGTACTTACGCCTAACTTTAAAATAACGACCGATAAAGACAACGCGATTGGTGAAACATTTACGGCCAGTTCCAATAACCTATCTATCTTCAGTTGTGGCATATGGGTGATAGAAAACCACTTCTGTCTTTGTTTCTCTGGACGGCAAAAACAGAGATAGAAACTGTTTCCTATCTCCGATATGCCAAAACTGAAGATAGATAGGTTATTGAAACCGGCCGTTAGGTGTGCTCCGTGATTTATCTCGATTAGTTTATTAAGTTAAACCAACATAACAAATATTATTGCTTTTTAGCGGTAATGTATAATATGTATATATTGCCGCGAATTTCCAGTGTTTTCGTATAGCGCTCACGCTAATCTCTGCGGTAAATTCGCCGTGCACCCGCTGCGAATTAGCTGCGTGGCCGCTCCACTTGGAATCCATCCAATCAATCAGCCGTGTGTGGCAGGGCCCTATGGCAAAGTGTCTATAATTGTTTTGTGTCTTTGAGGCATGTCAACTAATTTTTGATAATTAATTGATCTAAAAGGTACAGCTGTACTGCACTGTGTGTGCGTACACACAGTGCCAAGGTACAGCAGGTTCCCCTATACAGGATGTACTATTTCGATCCGTGGCGAATTCACTCAAAAGGATGTATGATCACTTACTGAACACCAAAAATAGTTTTATTTATTTATGCATCGATTTTTTTTGTACAATTTTTACTGTGTTGTTTTGTTCTGCTTTGGGAAAACATTAGAAAGTCACCTGTATGTATCATATAACTTATTAGGCATGCATTAACAGTTAAAAGATACAGATAATGTAAAAGATCTTGGCGTAGATCCTGGTTGGTTCAAATGCAGTGAAATAATCGATTAAAAAAGGGTGTCCCAGGAAACTTGTACCAGCGAAGGTCTGAGGTTCGAGGACACTAATACCCAACGTTTGAGCCTAATGTATGTTCTGCGATATTTAATAGTTTCGAGATATTATTTTACTGTTTATTTTTCAGTATTTTTTTAATTTCAGGGGAATTTAGCTATAATGTTTTATGTGTGGTGTTTTTTTTTGAGTTTTTTTATGAGCATTTTGGCTTGAATGTGTGCTCACCTGTAAGAATAAAAAAACACCCAAATTCTATCTTCTAGCTCAGAATTTGATCACAAACATAAAATATCTCTTTGATTTAAATTTACACTTGATCTCAAGTTTAAAAAAAAATCTTTCACCTAGCTGAATGACTTGTTAATAATTTTAAAAACTTCAGAGGTTCCTTAGCTCTCAAAATAATACAAAAAATCTAGTATTTTATGAGAATTTTAACCCAAAAATGGGACTCGAAATTGTAAAGTCAAAAATACTGAAATTTATTACATGCATTCAAAGTAACTTTATCTCATTTTAGGAAGGAATAAATTGCAAAAAAAGGCCTTAAAATATCGTGTTTACATAAAATTTTATAAGCAAATTATCATTGCAGGTTTTTTACTTCTGACTATCGAGACAATAAATTACATAATTTAGGCGAATGAGATAAGCTAACTTCAAACGGTGAGTAGCGTGTAGGGAACAGGTAGTGTTGAAAAGAGACGGCAATAAAAAAAAGACAACAGCTCGCCAACGTTTCTTTCACTCTGATTTTGCCCTTTTGTCATCGTCAGTCGTTTATCGTCTACTCTTGCGCTCGCTCGTACGTTAGCTGTTAATTTTATTGAATTTTGTGAACTTGGCTTGTGTTTAGGACTTTCGATTTGCACACTGATTTGGATATTTTATTAACTTGGAACAACAACTCGGCACGTTTACTAGACTCGATATTGTGTGTGGTTGCTATGGCGTACACCCAACGGGATTATGCACAAATGCATTATTATTATGGTTATGCACAAGGAAATGCGGCGCTAGCTGCGAGATTGTAACGTACGAGGTAGACGTCAACCAGCTACTTATCCTGACCGACTTTTTTTTTTACGTGAACACAACTCATACACGGAAGGCCGCTTACCCGGATCAAACGGCCGTCAGTCTGGTGCACAACATGCACCGGCAGATCCTGACTGTGTAGACGTTGTATTGGAAGAGATTGCAAGTGATCCCTCTACAAGTACGAGAGCAATTGAACGACGCACTGGTAAATAACAATAAAAGAAAACTTATGCCTGTGTTGAATTTATGTAAGAAAACAAAAAATCATGTAATTTTTTATGTAATAAACTTTTTTATCTTGCACATCTGTGCACAGAATACTGCGCAACGAAGGCTACCACCTGTGCCACATACGAAAAGTGCAAGATTTAATTGCTCCAGATTACTAACGTCGGAACGAATTTTGTCAAGACATGATAAGGAGGAATAGCGAAGACCCAGAGTTTTTCGACCGCATTCTGTGGACTGATGAGTCAACATTTAATCGCAGTGGTATTTTCAATATGCATAATTATCATTCTTGGGCGATTGAAAACCCAAAACTGGTTCGACGTCATAATTTCCAACACCAGTTCAGTGTGAATTTGTGGACGGGCTATGTTGGTAGACAACTGATTGGCCTAAAACAATTACTAACTCGACCGAATGGCGACAACAAATTGTCATTTTTGGAGAACCATTTTGTGGAGGTCATTGCAGAATCAGATGTCACATTATTAACACGACGTAACATGTTTTTCCAGTGCGATGTAGCTCCTTGCCATTATGCGAGACAGGTAAGAAGTTACTTAAATAATAAATATCCAGGAAAGTAGATTGGCCGTGGAGGTCCTATCGCCTAGCCTCCGAGATCCCCAGATCTAAATCCGGTCGATTTTTTTATCTGGGGATGTTACAAGGAACTGGTGTATCACACTGAATTCTCAACATTAGAGGAATTGAAAAGAAAATTAAATGAAGCTCAAGAACAAATTAAACAAATAACTCAATCCTTTCTAGACTTGCGAAGTATTTTTTTGCGTCGGTGCCACCTTTTTTGAAGCAAGAGGCGGGCATTTTAAACATTCATTGTAAACTCTGTTTAATAAATTATGATTGAAATTATTTCTGTTGTTTTATTTAACTATCCTCTTTGTCTTTTTTTTTAACTGCTGTCTCCTTTCAACACTACCTGCTCCCTACACGCTACTCACTTTTAAGGCTTTTTTTCCAATTTATTTCTTCCAAAAATGAGATAAAGTTACTTTGAATGCATGTAATAAATTTCAGTATTTTTGACTTTACAATTTCGAGTCCCATTTTTGGGATAAAACTTCTCATAAAGTACTAGATTAACTGTATTATTTTAAGAGCTAAGGATTCTCTGAAGTTTTTTAAAATTATTAACAAGTCATTCAGCTAGCTGAAAGTTTTTTTAAAACTTGAAATCAATTGTAAATTTAAATCAAAGAGATATTTTATGTTTGTGATCAAATTCTGAGCTGCTAGTAGATATAATTTGGGTGTTTTTTTATTCTTACAGGTGAGCACACATTCAAGCCAAAATGCTCATAAAAAAACTCAAAAGAAACACCACGCAGAAAAAGTTTATAGCTAAATCCCCCTGAAATTAAAAAAAACTGAAAAATAAACAAAAAAAAATATTTTGAAAACTATTAAATATCGCGGAACATACATTGGGCTCAAACGTTGGGTATTAGTGTCTTCTAACCCCAGACCTTCGCTGGTACAGGTTTCCTGGGACATCCTGTATAATAATTTAATTGTTGCAGATCGATCCTGTAGCAAACATTGAAGTCGCCCCCAGTGAAATACCAAATAATGTAATTGCCGAAGATGAAGGTGTTATGTATGAAGTAGTCTCCGATGTAAGCATGCAGCAGTCAGTTGCTGCTGATGGACATCAGACACTAAAGGCAATCAACAATATTAACGCTATACAAATACAAATTATGGAAAATCAGGACAAAATGATAAAAAGACTTGCAGAGTTATCCGTTCATATTGAAGAAATGAAATGTCTCTTGCCATCAAAGTCAACTATGATACCATTAGGCCAAGCAAAGGGGATAGAAGTGCAACTGTGCAACCCATCATTTTTAAACCCATAAATGATATTAGCAATTTAGAAATATTGGATCTTGAACTATCAAACAAGGAGATGTTCGAAAAACTCAAACAACAATATTCCCTTGTATGCTCTGAATCACTGAATAATGGCAATAATTGTGCGTACAGACTATTAGATACGATGATCACAAAAGAGTTCTTAACCAAATGTTCTTGGAAAGGCGGAAGCCGGAATTCGTCCGAAGTAAAAATTGGTTTTAAGGCATTTAAAAATGTCATACATTTTTTTTTCAATATGGTCAATTCGTGGGATATTACTTACATGATTCAAGAAAACGAACAATTCTTCAAATCTATATTGAAAAATGCACTTAAATGTAAAACAATGAAAAACATTCACATTAAAAAACCACTAAAACAGCGTCGTCATTCAACAGAAATCATACGACATGAAAGCCAAAACGTTATTTTAAAAAAGAGACGATCCACTATTGAATGTGTAGATATTTAACCTTCAGATAATTTGAATGAAGAAGTATTAGACGTCCAAACCAAAAAACGAAAAAGATATGGTACTAGCTTAAAACAAGGAAGAAGGAAAAAAAAACACCAAAAACTATGTAATTATAGCGTGAAAACAGGATGTGGCAATCAATGCATTAAACATGTTCAACTCATTTATCTTCAGAGGAACGAGACACCATAAACAAAACATACCAGAACTTCAGTTATGCAGAGAAGAGGTTGTTTATTAGAGCAAATTATACTGTGGCGATATCAAAACGTAAATACACGACTGAACCTAAAAGGAATCCAAAACGAACATTTACACTGCAGAAAAGTGACGGCACCGTTGTGACTGTTTGTAAAATATATTTTTTTAACCACTCTAGGATATCACAAGAGTAACGATGGAATCTTAGGTCAGTCTCTCGATTCACAGCATGATGTTGATAAACGTGGCAAGCATACCAAAGTTCCAGGATACAATCGCGATTTATTTACTGAACACTTTGAATCTTTTCAGCCTAGCGCACCGCACTATCGTCGCACGTACGGCAAAATGACGACTTTAGGCGGTCAAAAATAGATTTTTCAACTTTGATATAAGGTCTAAAATTTGTTGTATTCATCGAGTCAGATAGTTGTACCATCGCACTGGCCATAAATATCCTTTGTTATGTCTATAACAATGGCGCCCGAGGCCCCAATAGCATTGTCAGTGTACGGCTAGTTGCATACGAAACCCGAAAGCATGATAACGTGTTATTCTTATTAACCTCTTGCAAACATTTTAATATTCATTATGGATGTGGAAGCCAGAGGTATGTTTACTTTAATATAACATTAAGATTTCATTTCTTTTTTCCATAGTTAATAATAAATGACCATTTCATTACACTCCTACTTTTCACAAAAAAATGATAATTCCTTAAGCTTTCAAAAAAAGTTCCGCTTAGTACCGCCATCTATCCTAAATATTTACACTAAGGCGTTTGTTGACTGTTAGTATTATAATTTCTAGGAACTCAAACCAACTCATTGTGACCCTAGACCCTATTTTTCGCAGGTAGTCGGAGTGGACAAAGTCACTCGGAATTAAACATAAGCAAAATGGATCTGGTTTTAGTGTTTTATAAACAATCATCGTCTCAGTGCGTAGAACGATTAACTAGTTATATATTGGACAAGTTTAGTGAAAATAAACAATTAAAAGACAGTGTAAATCAAATTAAGTGTGTTTTGAAGGTGTTTGTATCAAAATTGTTACAAAAGTGGAAAAAATCTAATTGGACTATGGTAAGATGTATGAAATCCAATTCAGAATGGTTAAAGAACGATTTAGTCTTGCCAGCTGTAGGCAAGACAACTACAAGCAATGATTTGTATGTAAAAAAACCCAGAGGCAGACATGCAAAATCTTTTGAAGAGAGCTCTCTACGAACGAAACGAAGAATGATAAAACCAATTGTTTTTTAGGCAAGCCCAGAGCTATTGTCTTCTGCTGCTCAAGCCAGCCTTACTAAGAGCGGCAAAAGGACAGCTGCTCAAGTAGTAAACTTAGCGCTAACTACAAGCCCTCGCAGATATGTGGATTGGTGGATGTGCACACCTTATCAATAGCCCAATTTAAAAAGTTAACGCAAAAAGCACTTTTTGAGTCTCCTCAGTAAACTCTCAGAACCTTTTTTTTTTGCTTTCTTTCTTGTTTTGCTGATGTTTTATGTTTTAAGAAATTATGTGTCTGCTATTTATTGTTGTATTATGTATGTCATGTTTACCTGTAAGTGGTTGTGCATTGTGTCATGTTTACTGTGTATGTTAAGTGCTAATTTTACGCTACATTGTAAGGTTGAATGTAACAACTGTAGGTAAACTTTACAATAAATAATAAAATAACAAATAATAAACGCATGAAAAAGATTCACGATACGACATCATATTCGGCTATGAAACCTTACTCTCCCGAAGAAGCTTTAGCGCTCGTAATTGACTCAGACATGGGGAAAGAAGATTATATTCATTGACAAAAAGGGGCGAAATCGCGAGGCGTTAACATCTATCTAGCTTACAACGTCATAGCACAAACAAAAAAGCAGTGTTATCCGGATAATATAACAATCACAGAGACTGCAGTACAAATTCCAGTTCAAGATATTTTGGACCACACAATACAAAGACTAGCTCACGTGCAGCAGGATGTAGTTCTGTTACACCACGACCATAAATGACCTTCCTATTAGATGGCAGCAATGTATAGATAATAATGGTAACTATTTTGATTAAATAAATTTGTTAAAATATAAAAAGTAAACAATTTTGATTTTCAGTACAAATCGGCAATTTCATACTTTAATCCCTTTTATATCCTCTTCTCTACAAGTACGCCATAAAGCGACTCCACCTTATTGCCACTTCAGTGCCATGTGAGAGAATTTTTTCTAAGGCGGGATATACTCTAAAAGAAAGACGAACAAGACTGCAGACAAAAAAACTGTCTCAATTGGACTGTGTTGTGCTAAATCATACCAATCCACAACTTGGCCAAAATTGAGTTAAATACACTATCCGCCGCAAAATCACCTCTATTTTCGTGTGGCTAAGTTAGGTTTATATCAATCTGAAGTCTAGAGATGAAGTTATCAAAAAGTAAAAGATGACTGGAACCAACCCACATTATGAATGAAACATTTTTTTTTTTTGTCGATACATGACATGCCGCTTGGAACTCGTCATAAGCTGTAAACGTTAATGCTTGAACGTATCAAAAGCACTTGGTATGTTTTGGCAATAAAATTCGGGTCAATGTTTTAGTCAAAACATTCCAAGCTTCTTGAGAACTCGTCCTGAGCTGTAAACAATGTTGCTTGAACGTACCAAAAGCATTTTGGCAATAAATGTTTGGTCAATGTATCAGATATTGCTCGAATATACCAAAAGCACTTGGTATATTTTGGGAATAAAATTCCGGTTAATGTATCAGTCAAAACATTTCAACATGCCGCTTTAAACTAGTCCTAAGTTGTAAATGATATTGCTTGAATGTACCAAAAGCACTTGGTATGTTTCGGCAATAAAACTCGGGTCAATGTTTTAGTCAAAATATTCCAAGCTTCTTGTAATTTAATAATTGTGTATTATACTCGTAACAATTCTGCCAAAATGCGCCTAAAAGTTTGATTGATACGCATTTAAAATAATTCAATTTCACCAAAATGATCCAAAGAACTTATACCTTACAGAAATAGTGAATGAGAATATTATGTTCAAAACTTTTAAGTTTCATTGTTTATATTTTAAGTTGGCATGCTACTAGTTTAAGTTATTTCAAAAATTACTAAGAGAAAATGTAAAAAGTAAACGCACCTTTTTTACACTGGCAATATTGTGGGGGTACTGTCAGTTTTTATCTTTGCCAGCTGTTTCCCTGTTTCAGTCTTTTGTGAGTTATCCGGCACTTACTAGTTACCTACATACAATTTTAAAAATGGAATACAAGGAAGTGCTTAAAGATGCAGTTATAGGATATGAATTTTCAGACAGTGACTCAAGTGGTAAGTAATTCATAAACATCCATTTATTTGTTAATAGTTATTCATTCAGATTGTTTTATGTGATTATTATTTTTTCAGACATACCGAATTCGCCAGATCAATCACAAAAAAAGAAGCATATTACGGTACTAGAATCTCCAAAAAGTAAGTACCTACCTACTCACTTTATTACCTTCTTACTGCCCAGTCCATTGATCAAGCTTTCATTTACAAATCTTCTGTACTGCCTCCATGGTCCATTGGTCTATGAGTTTGCCTTTTGTGTGACCCGGAGCTGCGGAGGTTCGAATCTCATGGGAAACATTCTTAGTTTCCAGTTTGGTTAGGATCTAATATCCGATAAGAATGATGATTACCATGCTTTGGCTCCATGCATGCATGCACGTTAAGCCGTTGTGCCCGGTTATGGTCGTACCGCTACAGGTTTATCCCCCAATTTAGCAGACATAACTATGATGAAAAAAACATTAGTTACAGAATTTATTGTATTTATATGCTCACTTAGAGTACAGAAAAAGATCATTAAAAAAACAATCCAGTCAAATAATAAAAAAGGATGTTCATCCCCATGAACATTGACTTACTAATGTAGTTACTTATTCATACATTGTGTAATTGTTTCTTTGTATTGTGTGCCTAAATAAATTTTAAAGTTATATGTTATTACGTTATAAAAAATGTTATATTTTTAAATTTTTCTTTAATTTGGCAAGGTTCAACAAGATGAACATACTTTTTTATCATTGGCTGTATTACATTTTTTTATTTATTTATCTAAAATCTAAGACCCGGTTTTGTGATCGACAGTTACCTAACTTAACTAATGGTAAAATATTGTTACCAGCGGTTGAATATTTACGATTGTGGGTGTTTTAAAGAAAAAATACCTTAACCAATTGTCACAATGGCTATTTTAAAGACCATTGTTTAAGGTATTTTTTCTTCAAATACGCAAAATCGTTAATATTCAGCCGATGGTAATGACATTTGACTATTGTTGTAATTGTGCGCGGGAGTCGAAGCAATGAAACAACCGGTACTTTCAAATTCGTATACTCGACTGCCGCAGACAGCCGTTAATCTTACATATCCATGTACCGCTTATAACATTTAATAAAAAGCAACATTAATATACCCTACAATACAACATCCCTCCACCTTTATTTAAAGAACTTCTTATAATCCACAACTGGCCTGGTTCGCTTAGAACGAGTGGTGACCTCTTCTTGCGGTGTGGTAAGCTCACGCTCGGCCTCTGGTGCAGCTGCGGCGACGTCATCAAACTGCCTATTCTCATCAACGCAATCAGACCAGTTGTCGACAGTATTCTCGGATGAACTAGGATTGCCATCGACATTTTGTGATGAGGGGTGTGAAACATTATTGGTGGATGTCTCAGTTTCACATGGTGGCTCCTCGTTACTCGCAGATCGGACCACGCTATTCTGTTCCGGTGTTAATAAATATCCAGGTACCATATTTTCTGCTTCAGCGCCTCGATGACGTATATCATCTTTCCCCCCTTTATATTTCAACATCTGATTAGTGTGCCTTTTTACAGTCTGATCGTTGCAGTCAAGACGCACCAAATACAATGCCTTTCCGATTTTTCTGTGTACCACACCGAGAGTCCAGTACTGTTTTTGATAGCTATAAAGTTTGACTAACACTGTGTCCCCAACGTTAAAGTCCACTTTCCTATTACCACGATAGTTGTCACTCTGTAAATACTGTTTAGATTTAACGCAAGTGTCGAGTGCCGAGTCCGACGGCACTGACGCAGATGGTTTTAAAAGGTCTAAGCGACATCTCAATTTGCGACCAAATAAAATTTCGGCGGGGGATCTGTTTGTAGTAGAATGTATGGAATTTCTATAGCTTAAAAGGAACTCTTGCAATTTGATATTTAAGTCTTTTAAATTATACCCCGACATTAATGTGGTCTTAATAGCTTTTTTTATTATTTTAACATAACTTTCAGCCTGACCATTACTAGCTGGATTGTAAATAGGAGAGGTAAGATGAGTTATGTTATTGCTCAAACAAAACCTTTTAAATTCAGCTGATACAAAAGAACTGCCGTTATCTGAGCAAATCGTATGAATTAATCCAAACCGAGCCATAACTTCACATAGTTTTTCGATTACTACACGCGAGCTAAAGCTAGTAGAAACATCGAAGCATTCGACCCACTTAGAATATGCGTCCACAACTATTAAGTAGGTCTTCCCGCCAATTGGGCCAAGAAAATCTAAATGAACTCTGTGCCATGGATGAGCCGGATAAGGCCACGGCGTGAGCGGGGCCCGCTCAGGCGCCGCGCGCTGTCCCGCACAGGCCGCGCACGCGCCGACGTGTTTCTCGATCGCAGCCGACATACCTGGCCACCAAAACCTATTACGGGCTTCCTCTTTCATTTTTGAAATACCTAAATGACTTTTATGTAATTCGTTAAGTATTTTAGTACGTAAGCCTTCCGGAATCACTAACTTATGACCTCTCATAAGACAGTTATTTTCTAAAGATAACTCCAACCTATGACTGTAAAATGTTTTATACCTATCGTCTACGTTATTCGGCCAACCGTTTAAAACATAATGCGCTACTTTCGACACCACGGTGTCTCGTTTGACGGCCTCCTCGACGTCAGACAAGGACAGAAAAGGTTCACCCTCGTAAACAAATCGTATATACAATGACTTGTCAATCGATGACTCATCGTTGTGTCTGGAATGCGCTTGAGCAGGTAGCGGCACCCCGCCACTTACCGATCTACTTAAATAGTCGGCGCAATTATGCACACTACTAACATATTCTATTTTATAATTATATGCGGAGAGAAAAATTGCATAACGTTGCAATCTATTCGCTGAAATCTCGGGAATGCCTTTGTCTGGATTGAATATAGATATAAGAGGTTTATGATCTGTTCTCAATACAAAAGGTTTCTCGCGACCATACAAATATTGGTGAAATTTTTTTACACCAAATATAATTGCTGTCGCTTCTTTTTGAATTTGGCTATACTTTTTTTCAGCCGAATTAAGGGACCGGGACATGTAGGAAATAGGTTGCTCCGTTCCACTTTCGATTTGCGATAAAACAGCCCCCAGACCATATGGGGACGCATCTACGGTTAATATCAGCTCAGCATCAGGATTAAAATGAGTTAAAATATTTTCAGATGCTAACTGATGCTTAATATTTGTTACAGCGTCCTCATGCTCTTTGGTCCATGACCATTTCACATTTTTCTTTAACAACTGGTGTAGGGGAAATAAAATAGAAGATGCATTTTTAACAAAATTTCTATAATAATTTACCATTCCTAAAAAAGATTTTAATTCTGTGGTATTTGTCGGTACCCGTGCTTGTAATATTGATTCTACTTTATCTGGTGATTTATGTATACCGCTACGATCTATAACAAAACCTAAGTAAGAAACCGATTCCTGAAAGAACGAACATTTGTCTTTATTTAAAACAAACCCGACTTCCTCTAACCTACGGAATACCTCATTTAATCTGGACATCATTTGATTTCTGTTTTCGGCGCAAATACATACGTCATCCATAAATAAAAGGGTACCTTCTAGTCCACAGAGCACCGATTCTATGGTTCTTTGAAAAATAGCTGGGGCGCTGGCGAGACCGAACACAAGTCTAGTAAATTTGAAGAGTCCTTTGTGCGTGTTTATACAAGTGATCATTTGTGAGGCTTCATTTAGGACTAATTGGTTGTACGCTTGTGACAGGTCAAGCTTACTAAAAACTTTTCCGCCATGTAATTTAGCAAAAAGCTCCTCATGCCTTGGTAATGGATACTTGTCGATTATTAACTGCTTATTTATAGATACCGAATAATCAGCACAAAGACGTATCGAACCATCACGCTTTAGAACGGGTACGATAGGACTAGCGTAATCGGAATATTTTACTGGCACCAATATACCCAAATTAACCAAACGGTCCAATTCTTTTTCTACACTGGCACGTAAAGCAAAAGGTAAAGAACGCGCTTTAAAAAAAATCGGTTTAGAACCTGATTTAAGCGGCAAATCTATTGTAATATCCTTAAAACAGCCCAATTTGTCCGAAAACAGTTTCGGGTATCTCGATGTGATGTCTTCAGTAAAACTGTTGCAATTGTTTACCGAACAGATTTTTAAATTGAATCGGGAAAAAAAATCTCTTCCTAACAACGGCGGTCCCCCATTATGTACAACGTACACCACAACTACTTTAGAATTATAATTATAAGTAAAAGATAATTTCAACACACCCAATATGTTTAATCTGTCGCCATTGTAACTATGTAAGATTACGTCACTCGGTTCAAGTGAAATATTTGAAAAATAGTTTTTGTACATTTGCTCAGATATGACAGTAACTGGGGATCCCGTATCAATTTCAAATAACAATTCGACACCATTTACCACAACAGATTCCCGCAAGGGCTCTCCGTGAAACGAACGCATATTATAACAAAATCGCTTACCATCGTCATCGGCGTCCTCACGACACTCGACATAATGCTGTCCATCTAACTTTGTACACATCCGTCTCAGATGACCTAGCTCACCGCACTTCCTACACTTATACCGCGCAAACCGACACGTAGACGCCTGGTGACCCTGGTAGCCGCACGCCGAGCAGCGCCCTGAGCTTGGAGCGCCGCCGGCTGCCGGGGCGCGGGCTCGGCGCTGCTGCGCGCCGCCGCCCATCGCTACCTTCAGCACCTGCAGAGGGCCTGACGCGCGCTGCTGAGACGACTCCTGAGCACCCGCTCTGGCACAACGAATTCCGTCTGCCATATCCAGTGCAGCACTCAGTGTTAGCTCTGCCAAATCCTTCGTAAACAGCGTGTCCCTCTCCGGCCCAGGTTCCAGGCCCAGAACGAAACGATCCCGAAGTTGCTCATCCAGGTGTTCCGCCTTAAACCCGCAGTGCATCGCTTGGCTACGTACGCGCGCCGCCCATTCCGATAAGCCTTCTCCCGTGTACTGTGTGGCGCTGTGGAATTTCCATCTCTCGGCGAATGTGCACTTTTTCGTTTTAAAATGGCCGTCCAACAGTTTCACGACACCATCATAGCTAAGCGTACCCACTTCTTTTGGTAACGCTAAATCCCGCACAAGCCTATAAGTTGATTCTGTTAAATTACTCAACAAAATAGCTCGTCGTTTTGTACCGGCTTTGTCTATCTCCGCCACAACGTCGTTCGCAAGAAACCATTGTTCTAACCGAGCTTTGTAAACGGACCACTCTTGGACTTCATGGTTAAACAAGGTTAAAATGCCGATTGTCGCGTTCGCCATTATCAATATGTACGAACTGCACGCAATACACTTTAATTTGATCTCGTTCGCCAACTGTTGTAATTGTGCGCGGGAGTCGAAGCAATGAAACAACCGGTACTTTCAAATTCGTATACTCGACTGCCGCAGACAGCCGTTAATCTTACATATCCATGTACCGCTTATAACATTTAATAAAAAGCAACATTAATATACCCTACAATACAACAACTATTAGCTGAATTATCTATCGATCACGCAACCGGTCCTCACTAAGTGACCATGTAAATACAAGAAATTCAGTAACGAATGTTTTTCGTCCGTATTATGTGTGCCAAATTAGGGTTAAACCTTTTGTGCTTGACGAAACGGATGTAAATAAGTACTAACTAGATAGTTAATAAGTAAGTCATGTAAAAGTCACGCTTACGTAGTTGTGATGGTGGAGTATATTGTTTTTTGTTTCTTGCTTTAGGTCCATCTTTGTGCAGCGGATACGAGAATATTTTATATACCGAAGCTGAAGTCCAATTCAATATATACTGTTTTCTTGATATATATAATTTTTCAGAATGCTTTTTGATCAAGTCGGTAGTATTCTTTAAAGCTTTAGTTGTTAGATCGGTTTTAACCGGCTTGTATGTGTTCTCGTCCGACAATATTTGTGACATTTTAGCGTTATAATCTGACGTATCCATTACAACCGTCGCGTTTCCTTTATCAGCCCGGAGGATAGTCAGTTCAGGCCTATTAAGCAAGTTCTTTAACGCGTTATATTGTTGCAAAGGAAGATTTAATTTCGGCACTTTACCTCGACGTAAGACGGATGATATGTCTTGCCGTACTGCCTCCGCATCTTCCTTTGAGAGTTTGTTTTTAAATAGGCAATCCTCGACGTTGCTAATAATTTCCTCATACGGTATTCTTTTCGGCGCTACCGCAAAATTAAGTCCTTTTTCTAATACCGACACGGTGTCGCGGTCTAACGTTTGTTTTGACAGATTGACAACTGCGCGTGAGTCTAAGGAAAACCGATATGTACCTAGAATGATACGCGAAGCAATAGAAATTAAAAAACATCCTAATTTCAATAGAGAAGATGGTTGGAATTTACCAGCTGCTTGGGACCCTGTCTTATCATCATTGAAGTCCACAAACCATGGCAACACTGCGAAGACTCCGGACACAGTTAGCTCATTTTGTGTGAAAAGGAACATAACTGACGATAAAAATTAGAGGCGGTAGTTAATTTTTTTTTCAAATTACCATCTTAAAGACGAATAACACCTTAGTCTACCCGTGACCATGAACGCTGTAAAGGGTTCGAAACGTCGGGTTAAATCAAAAATAAACGCGTTCTAAATCCGTAAACTATCTTTCATTTCAATGTATAGTGTTCGCGTAAACTCAAGAAAACAGTATGTTAACCAGTACGGACTGGAAACAGTAAATAAGATCAGAAGCCTGGAAGATCTGAAGACCAAGCGCGCAAGAAAATTAACATCTTTAACTTTCTTGAAGAGATGCCGAGACCACAATCTCATCCCAACATGTATGCGGATTTCACCGAAGAATCACATACGTGGGAGCGCCAAGATCCATATAGCTAACTAAAATCCATAAAGAACCCTACAGCATCTTCTTTATCCAAGGAAGTGATTTTAAATGTTACAGATCTCTTATCACCATCCAATAATAAAATATCTGCATCTCCAGTTCCGCCTATGTCACCCAAAACAAAAGAATTATTCCAAACATTATTAAGTGATGGTTTTGATAGCGACGATTCATTAAAAGATCCAATTTACGAAGTTAACGAAGATGAAACTGACGACAGTGATTTCGAAGAAGAACATAGAAGCTTTCAAAGAATCAATGTCGAAGTTGAAATAAACCAAGTATCTGAAACTATACCAAAAAATACAGCCAAAAAACAAAACCAGTCAATGCCAAAAAATAAACAATGTGATGATTTGGATAAAATTAAAAAATGTAATTGCGCAGATAATGAAGAATGTGCTAAGGTAGAGAATGGTACAGACAATGTGATAGAAGGTGTTTAAGCCATGAACGATATGGAAACTGAAGAGATAGATATTAGAAAAGGAAGACCTAAAAGAGGCAGAAAACGCAAAGGGATCTTCCCAAGAAATGAATTAAAACAAAGAAAGTTTGATAATAAGCCCTATACTGATCGAAAACATAATTTAACCCAAAGAGTTTAAGGATATGCAATGTTCTTGCAAGAAAAACTGCTGTAGTGTGTACGTCACACTTCCCCTTATTAGGATATGTATGACATGATCTATGTTTATAACATAGTGTCATTAGTTGTAAGAGTTAGTAATAAATCAGACTTCCATCAGTTAACACCTCTCTTTCATTCGTCGTCCCGGTTCCCACATTGCATGGCGACCCTGCCAGTGCTGCCGTGTTGGCAGCGCTGCGCAAATGAATTATTGTCAGAATTTAATTGATTTGTGGACGATACAAATAAAATTTATTAAGTGTAAGTAAAGTGAAGGACTTTAATTAAAATGGCAAATTTTGACGCTAAATATTGACACAAAGCTAAGTGAAGCATGGGACTAGAGGAGTCCTTAAATCTACTTTGGGACACAAAGAGTTGGTGAAGATCTTTAGAATGTGAGACCTGGGTGCAGAAAATGAAAAAATGGAGGAGCTGGAAATGAATAACGCGGGGTGCCGGGAGAGTGTTGGTGTCCGAAGAGGCTGCTGCCGGGAGGTCAGCGTTGACAAACGCGACCTCAACAAGTAAAAAAGTGCATCTGAGTGTTATGTAGCTCAAGTGAAGTGGTGTCCCTTGGTAGGAGTGGTGGAAGTACTGTTTTTGTAGTTTTAGAAAAATTTTATAGTTTTAGATTTTTATCATTTAATTCCATCACTGTTAGCGATTCAGCACATTTTTGAAATCAGAAATATAATGACTTTATAACTAAGATAAATCTTCAAGAATGACATACATAATTCGTATCTCTATTTTTAAAACTAAAAAACTAAAATTTAAGCGAAGTAGGTAGGATACGGGATATTTTCGCAGTACGTAGATATACGTGTAGTGGCTCGTAATAAATAAGTAAAGGTTCAGGATTGAACATTCTTAGGCAGTATTAAAAATCTTTTTGTTGACCAATCGAGTACAATTAGGTGCTGTCTTAGAATTAGTTTGAGATAAATGGATTATGGATGTAGTTTTGGAAGGAATTACGAATGAAGATTTAGATGAGCGAATTATTTGGCTACTTAAATGAAAACATGTGCAATTGGACTGATCACCCAAATGCATATTAGATTATTTTATAAGTCAAAATATTCTTTTGATTGATATTCGGGTTTTGTACAGAACGAATGTATTTTTATTCTGATTTGTAGATGGATTATGCGAGATAAATAGATGCTCTAGTATATTGTACACAAATAAGGTGAATTAGAGATCAGGTCCTTCAGACTAAATGCGACGTGAACGAGCTTCATCGCTGAAACCTGTTGGAGACCAAAGGAAAGTCTTAAACAATGATGCTCTATTATTCATGTAATGAAATGGTACAAGGAGAGTCAATCCTTCCATTCGATCATGGTGTGAACGAGCTTTCCTCCGTGAGATAAGTTGGAGTCCAGGTGAGACTTAAAACATGACCTCCAAATAAAAGGGCGCGTGACCCGTGATATGAGTATAAATAAAAAAATATGAAGTAATATATAACTATAAATAAAGTTATGTAAGTACCAAATGATAATGATAAATAGGACCTGGCCAGGCCTAAATAAAATGGTTAAGTATCAATATTAAGTTGTGAGTAGATAGATACTCGTAGGTAAGAAAAAAGATACCTACAAATACTTTGATGATGATGAGCACGTAAAGGGATTTAAGAATTTTTTTTTTATGAATATTATAGATAACGTGGTTGTGTAAGATTATGGAAATGATGAAAAGACGATAACGGGGGTAAATAAAGTTAATATTTGAATTGACGTAATAATGGTAATGAACATAAATATGAGTTATATGGGTTAAGGTAAAAATAAGGCATGTAAAAAAGTCTTACTAAGATAAATAGGCTACTATTACTCGGAACAAAGCGTAACCTTTTTTTTTTAACACTATTATGAAACACAATAAATAAATGGGTGTTCTGAAATGCTACTTAACTTTTGGTTCTGAAAGAATACTACTAAAATTTTATGTAAAATAATTTTATGACTATTACAGAATACATACTTGATGGTATAAATCGTTAAGTCGAAGTAAAATTATGTAGAATTGTTAACAATTGCTAACAGTGTTTGGTGCCTATGTTTATTAGATGTTAAGAATTATAAACATGTTAAAAACATTTTTTTCGTTAATATTACGTAACAGATTTTTTTAAATTATAAATTCAAAGTGTATCCTAAAAAATAAATGTGTATTTCCATAAAATGATTGTATTAAAGTTTTGCTGAATTGATTGTAAAATCAGTAAGTATGATTATTATTTGTTAACGTTTAACGTTTCAGTTAATAACTTCAATTATCGATTATTTAATGTTGCACAAGCAAGATGATGTTATTTAGCTTTTCATTTGAATATAATGAATAATACACAATTTTTTTAACAAGAAATTAGTTATGCTAAAAGTTTGTATAATTTTAGAGTTTTTTTTTATTTCACGTTCAAAACAGTAATATGCCATTCCATAGCATTCATAGTGTTTTCTGAACATCTGCAACAAATTTGGGTGATTTGAATGTAATTTTTGTTTCTTTTAATGTCATAATTATAATTAAAATAGTATTTGATGTTTATTTTATGTTTACAAATTGTCTTTTGAATTATATGTATACTTGTCTCATTACATATGGATGTTAAAATGTATTTGTTTTGGTCTATTATAATACTATGATACTTTAAAAAAAAATGTAAAACTTTTTTTTCTCAAAAAAACGGGGGAGGTGTAGTGTGTACGTCACACTTCCCCTTATTAGGATATGTATGACATGATCTATGTATATAACATAGTGTCATTAGTTGTAAGAGTTAGTAATAAATCAGACTTCCATCAGTTAACACCTCTCTTTCATTCGTCGTCCCGGTTCCCACATTGCACTGCTACAATTTAATATCTACAGAAGAAAGAAGAAAGGAATTCAATACATTTATGCACTTAGGCTCGTACACTGCGCAGTTGCTTTACATAACTAATTATGTAGAAGAAATTCAAAAGAAACGTACTTACCAAACCCGATCCTAAAAGAAAATTTAAACCAAAAGAGTTCACGCGAGTTTACAAACTTTTTTTAAAGACACTACAAATAACTACACAAAAAGTTGACACAGCTATGAAGAAAATGCGAAGTGGTTCATTATCAGACCGGAGAGGAGTAACAGGAGGTTGGAATAGATTATCATCAGAAGAATACAAGTTAGCTGAAGAGGTTATTAATAAACTACCCAAATATAAATCACACTATAGACGAGAAAATACGGACGCAGTATACCTGCAACCTGGAATGACGGTTCGTAAAATGTACGAAGATTACTATCTGAAAGAATTTGACAACTTGCACAATAAAGATACTCGCCGATGCCTCAAGTATGGCACTTTCAAAGAGTTTTTCTACAAAAATTTTAATCTGAAGTGCAAACCGCTCAAAAAAGACACTTGCAATAAATGTGGTTACTATGACATCCAACAAAAAAATGGAGTTGACCTTAAAGAAGAACATCAGGGACACCTAAAAAAAGCGGAGTCATTAAGAAAACAAATGAACTTTATTTGATATTTGAGCAACTTAATTGCACTTATAATATCAGTATATAAACTTGAAAAATGTTGTCTCAGGCGGGACTCGAACCCGCATCTCCTCGCGAGGAGATGCGGGTCGCGAGAAGTTTATATACTGATATTAAAACAAATG
Organism: Anania crocealis; assembly: GCA_949315895.1. Classification (NCBI taxonomy): domain Eukaryota; kingdom Metazoa; phylum Arthropoda; class Insecta; order Lepidoptera; family Crambidae; genus Anania; species Anania crocealis. Next base: position 11,134,009 of record OX438871.1, read on the forward strand.
AAATTGGACTTTGAAAGAGCACAAAAAGAACCAAACATAGAATGCCTTACATTTGATTTGGAGAAAACATTGCCCCTGCCTAGAATTCCTACAAATGTCGTGTTTTATAAGAGACAGCTATGGGTATATAATAGTGGCATACACAGAGCATCAGATAACAAAGGTTTTTGCTATGTTTCGGTCGAGGGCGAGGCTGGACGGGGGGCACAGGAAGTGGCGTCCTGCCTTCTTCAATTTATACAAAATGCACTCGGAGGAAATACAGAACACCTTATCCTCTGGTGCGATTCGTGTGGCGGCCAAAACCGGAACATTAAAATTACATTGATGCTTAAAGCAGCATTAAACTCACACAAAACATTGAAAACCATCTCAATGCGATTCCTAGAACCTGGACACACTTTTTTACCGAATGACACGGACTTTTCTAAGATTGAAACAAAAATCAAGGAATATGACAGAATATATACGGTGGAAGATTATATGAATATCATGAAACACTGTAAAGTTCGAAATCCATTGCATATCAAGAGAATGAAGAATGAACAGTTTCTAGGATGCACCATTATTGAACAGGGAATTGTCAACAGAAAAGTTTTCAAGGATAAGAAAAAGGTGAACTGGCTTTTAACCTAAGGGATACTGTTAAAAAGAGATTTCAACCATTCCATATTTATGCGGGTTGATTTTGGAAGCGAATTCAACAAACGATGAAACATTTAAAAAAAAAAAAAAAAAAAAAGAGGATAGGAGGGGGTGGAGGAGAGGAAATTGAAATAGTCATGAGTGAATTGGTTCCGTTATTGCCAGATGGCAAGGAGATCGCGCAAGCGAAACTCGATGACCTCAAGTTCATGCAACACCTTATCCCTGCCGATTGCCGTTCTTTTTACGATGATGATGTGGATGGGTACGGGACTATGCCTGACTTTGAACTAGAAGAGACATAGTTAAATAAAATTAACTGTCTTTTGTTCATATTCATTCTGTCAGTTAGGTCCGTTTTCTTTTATAAATAATGACGTTCTTTTTATTTTTAAATTGCATTTTAATTGCTTCAAAAGTGATCTGTCATTATTATTACAGAATACATAGATTTTTAACCCCATAATATTGATTAAAAATAAGATATAACGAAAAATGTTATTGGTACATTTTGGACTAATTTACTATTTAGCATTTGTATGAAAAACCCTATTTTGTCAGAATATATCAAGTGAGTAAAATGTACTTTTCTTGTTTTTTTTACCTTATATATTAATTGTTTATGACTTAATCTAAAACAGGACTTTCATGTTTTTACAATGATGAAGTTTTATTAGAAACATTAAACATAAAACAATAAATAACTGAAATCTAAATTAAAACTTAATTATCTCGGAACAAGGTTGATGTGGATTGGTGGCTTTTGGCGCGACACAGTCCAATTGCTATTCATAAATAGTAACACAGATTGAGCAAGTCTTTCAAAACATGTATATATAAGGTCAAACTTTTTCATGTGATTTCCCATTAACGACCGGTTCAGCATAAAAAAAGAATAATGTCTTACTAAAGAAAAATAATTTTATTCGCTAGTTTCCGAATAAATCACATGAACACTTTTCAATTGAAGAGTAAAATAAAACATCCCGTTTGTTATAATGTACGACCCTGACCTTGTTTGATCGATACAAGTGCCGCTTCTACTCAGTCCCGCCCGCCCGCGCCCCCCGCCTCCCCCGTCGGCAAACGTCGGCGCGAGCGACGACACAGACATCATCAATCAATCAAATCAGTCCGCCAAAAAAATTCGAAGCGACAGTACGTGCGTACGCGACGCATAATTGTTATCGTGATAATGCCGTATGGGCTTTCCGGCCAGGAGTACCTCAAAGCGGCGCAAAACATGGTGCGGACGCAACAGCTTTACGCCGCGCAGTACGGGAGTACTGTGCACGTACACACCGTACTTGGAGCTGTGCAGCGGCACCGGGAGTCTGGAAGCTTCCAGCCGCGCCTCGATGTGGGTCGGCAACGACACCCAGTCCGCTTGGAGGAAGACGTGCTAGATTTTATTGAACGTCACCCAGTAGCGAGCACCGCAGACGCAGCCCGTGTATTTGGCGTAAGCCAATATTATGTGTGGCGGCTCCGCAACGAAGGCCTCCATCCGTATCTACCAGCACGACGGCGCGCTTCAGCCTACGGGTACGAGCGTACTTGGACGAGGCGTTCCAAGGCCCCTGGATCGGCCGGTGCAGCGTTATCCGCTGGCCACCGCGTTCACCTGACCTGACGCTGCTGGACTTCCACGTGTGGGGAAAGCGAAGGACTTTATTTGCACCGTGGAATAGTTACGTGCCCGAATTGTAAACGCGTTAGATGTTAAGTCAAGTGAAAAAGATATGCTCGTTTCAGTTCGGAGGCATTGCCTTGACCGTGCTAGGACGTATTTACAAGTAGAATGCCGTCACGTCCAACATTTAATCTAAGTGGTGTAAAAATGTAAATATGACTTGTGATTATCAGTGTAAATATGACTTGTAAATATCAATGAATTATACTTTTAAACACGCCAGGTTAATACAAAAATAATAGCAACCTTTTCCATACCTTTACCACAGATAATATAATACCCTTTACCTACATAATGATTTTACGATTTGTTTTGGCTTGTCAGTCCAAAGATTGAAAAAGTGTGATGGAAAGTCTTATTTCGTCAAATGAACAATTACAAATAATTGCTAAAGAGTGGTAATGGTGTGTTGTTTATTTACCTAATAAATTAAACTTACACGAAACTGTGTTTTATTGGATCACAATACAAGTATACCTAACCATACTCATCATAATCTACAAGTAAGTTTCTGTAGGTGTTATCTGCCAGAATACCTGCTTCATATTAAATTGCATACTTTATTTTAATTATTCGTTGGGTAGTGCTTACTTAGACACTATAATTTTACGTCATTTCGTATTATGTATCTGGCATAATTTATTAGCACTGCCCAGAACTGTGTTCTTACTCACCAGCTGTTTAGTCACGATCAATACTATTCTACTTGTAAATAGATGGCGCTGTCCGCTTTTGAATCGAGCTATAATTCGCTTTTTTTGGAATAACTAATTGATTGAGGTGTCATAGACTCGGTTTCAAATTTTTTTCAGTAAATTAAGCAGTACTTACTACGTAGTGCTCGCTCAAGACAGGTACCTAGGTAAATGAACTCTTACTTCTATCCCCCCCACGCTTCGCGCACAGCGGCACTAGTGCCGAATGCCTATGAATGAGGAAGAGTGAGGCATTGGAATGAGTGAGACGGAGCCGATTACGTAGGGATCGTTGAGAGTTTAACAGGATGCTTTTTAAAATAATTAATTCTTTTGTTAGAAAAAAATAAAATGATAACTAGCCATATTTTGTTTGGAAAAATTTATAGGGATATTTTTATTTTATATAAACAGAGACTCTGTGTAAGGCATGTCACCTGAAAGAAGGTGACCTTATATATGAACATTGCGCCAAATGCTTGTAATTATGTAATATAGTGTAAATATTGTAATAGAAATTGATTTTTAAATACGCCAACCTACTGTTATTACTTGCGTCTAAATTATCTTCAGGTTGACAGTCCTAAGCCTGTATAAAGTATGAAGGAAAATCAGTTTTCTGTGTAATATTTTCGATATTCATTTGTACTACATTTTATAATCGTAGTTCTTGAGCTGATATCTTCTAAATCTCCATGATAAATACATTCATGTAATGCAAATGAACTGTATATGAAGTAGTAGTGAGTTAGATCATCATACTCGTACTAGATCTACTGAACTAAATGAATCAATTGAACTAGATGAGTGATACGAGTACATATCTTTAACTTCCACTGAACTATATCACTCATTTCACTTCAGTAAACGACTTTGCGCATCTCTAGTTGAATCTCTTCCTTCGCGTATTTCTTTTTGCTCCTGGTACATAAAGTTTATCATCTGTATTAATCTACTGAAGTCGAATGCAGATGCTCTGGCCTCTTGAGCAGATGGTGTAGACCGGTAAGTGGAGCCACTAGATGTGGCCTGTGACGCAGTGGGTAAAGCTTCCATTCCAGTAGGCGAGGCTTCTGGTCCAGTAGACGGTGCCTGGTTGATAGGCGACACAACAACAGTAGTGCGTTAGGTCATTTTGCACCTTACTCTGCACTAAACATTCAATGACGCTTGCACTAAGATCTTATTATTACTTACTCAAACCTTCTAGCGTGTCCGCGACAGTTTGTACAAATAAAACGAACGAAGAAATCGATAGAGTATTTTATGATTAGAGGAGTTTTTAAAAACTTCAAGCAACCAATTGGATATTCATTTTGTGCAGCCATAACACCAACAATTGATTTAATCCAGCAGATTAAAAGCATTATAAGAAAATTGCATTTTATTGGTCTGAAAGTAATAGCTACTGTGTGCGACCAAGGCTCAACAACTTTTAATGTTAGCGCCATAAATTGTCTATAATTGAAACGCACCAAACATTTTTTTTAAAAAGCCAAATCCTTTAAAAATAAGATATTTCAAATTGATGGGAATGAAATTGTACCACTTTATGATACTCCACATTTAATCAAAGATAGAAAGACAACAACAACCTTCTCAACAAAAAATTTTGAAGAAACTATAGATGGTAAAAAGAATACCGCTAAATGGCATCATATCTTTAAACTTTATCACGAAAATCCTGCACACCAGATGCCTAGATTTACAGACAATCATGTGCTGCCGAAGAAAATATCTAAAATGAAAGTTATAAATTACCACTAATAAATTGGACTTTCACGTGTAAATTTAAGTTACGTATATATTTTATCATACTTTTAACTCTAATATATTTACTTTATATCTTGTCTTGTATTTTATTTATATTTATATATTTTATTTAGCTCTTAGGGAATAATTATAGGGAGGTAGGTTCCTATTAACTTCCCTCTTTCCAAATTTTCTTTTGTAGCGTAGCAGAACCTAGGTTTCTGAGGGTATTCTATTTTTGGGGAATATGTGGTATGTAGATACCTTTTAACATATGTAAATATCTTACCTTTTGTTTCTGGTTCATCTCATTAAATACTTTATCTTATTATCATCATATAACTTATAATTTCTTGTAATTTTATTTGTTTACTAATTTTGACACAAATATTAAAATTTTCTTGTTATTTTGACAGACATCGTTACCACTGGCAACCACCTTGTCAAATGATATATATTTTTTAATTATGTAAATTTCATCTAAATTTCGGTTAGGAGATATTGTATTTTGGCCAATTTTATATTAAACTTACCTTCTTTATGTAATTTTTATAACTGCTTATATGAATATAGTTATCATTTTGAAATATTTAAAAATAAACTATGATTCCATCAATTTTGTTATAAATAGACGTTTTGTGTCAAGGAACGATGACTACTCCTTATTCTATTGTTGTGAACTAAATATTATTATTGGGAGAATTATCTTGGACACTCCTATTTATTCATTACTCCTGGACCCTGGTACGGTCACGTAGACCGCCGGGCCTTCTCCACCTAGTGCTGTTGGATCCTGGCGGTCACGTAGACCGCCGGGCTATCTCCATCACTTCGGCTTGATCAGGCAGATCGTCGGACTACCTCACCTCCACTGCGCAGTTGGATCCTGGCGTGGTCGACCGCCGGGCCACCTCTATTCATCAAACCACTAATAAATTGGACTTTCACGTGTAAATTTAAGTTACGTATATATTTTATCATACTTTTAACTCTAATATATTTACTTTATATCTTGTCTTGTATTTTATTTAGCTCTTAATTATAGGGAGGTAGGTTCCTATTAACTTCCCTCTTTCCAAATTTTCTTTTGTAGCGTAGCAGAACCTAGGTTTCTGAGGGTATTCCTCTTTAAGGGTACCCCAGATATTCTGTTACGTTATACAAGGTGTTGGGGTTTTTTCTATTCTTAATTAATAAAACTCATTAATATTCACTCACTATTATATTCTCGAGACACATCTTTCCAATCTCTTCAAGCAGCAGAAAAAACAAAAGACCACTAAAAATCAAAACCATAAACCTAAACTTCTTAACTTTTTAATAAAACTATTTCTTTGAAAGATAGGATATTGCTCCTCATTCATCACTCTCCCTCAATGTTCTATCTTTCAAATTTACACACATAAAACACAACAATACACTATGAAATTCCACTAATTTTCTAAACACAATCCCGTACTTTTAACTAAGTTTCTAAACAAGATTTTAGGCAACGGTTCAGTCAAAATATCTGCAATTTGTTGTTTAGTTGAAACATACTTTACACATATTATACCCTCTTCTACTTTCTGCTTAATAAAGTTATACTTTACATTTAGGTGCTTTACACGTTTCTGATCTGGATTTTTAACAATTTTTATAGTACTAGTATTATCCTCAAAAATAGTAACGTTTTTAACATTAATATTTAAATCACATAATAAATTGATAAGCCAACATGCTTCCATAGAAGCTTCACAAAGAGATACTAATTCAGCCTCAGTGGCACTAAGTGCAACAGTAGGTTGCTTTCTAGATTTCCATATAATCGTATTATTGAATAATTTAAATAAATAACCTGAGGTTGACTTTCTATCCATTGTGTCTCTTGCAAAATCTGAATCTGCATAACCAACTAAAACATTATTTGAATCACAATTACTCTTACTATAAACCAAATTATAATCCACAGTTTGTTTAATATATCTTAAGAATCTTTTCAAAGCTTTAAATAATTTTTCACATGGTTGAGACTGAAATCTACTAAGGTAACCTACAGCAGTGGCAATATCTGGTCTGGACCCTATCATAGCATACATTAATGAACCAATTAAAGATCTATATTTATATTCCCAACTAAAATCTACCTCACTACTATCAATATTTAAAATAAAATTTTGATCCATTGGTGTGTCACAACCCTTACAATCTTGGATATTATATTTCTTTAAAATTTGCTTTAGATATTTAGATTGATTAATATGAACTTCCCCTGGTAACTTATTTATAGAAATCCCCAAATATTTTAAATTATTACTTCCCATATCTTTCATCCTGAATTTAGTACAAAAGAACTGTTTTACCATATTAATTTCCTTTAAATCTCTCCCTACAATAAGTATATCGTCCACATACAAAAGTAAATACACATCCTTCTTCATATACAAACAATAATCATTCTGTGACCTTTCAAACCCATACTCTATAATCGTTTGATTGAATTTTTCATACCAGTATTTTGGCGACTTTTTCAATCCATACAATGACTTTAATAACTTCAGTACATGTCCTTCAGGCACCACTAACCCCTCGGGTGGTTTTAAGTAAACATCTTCCTTAATGTCCCCATATAAAAATGCTCCTTTTACATCCATCTGGCTAATATGTAAATCCTTGTGTGCAACTATTGACAATAAAATTCTTAAAGTTTGAAGTCTCAATACAGGTGAATATGTATCTTCTATATGATCATGTTGCTTAAATCCACGAACTACAAGTCTTGCTTTATATATTTCTTGATCTACAAGCTCCTTTTTAGTAAATATCCATTTACAATCAATCAATTTGTCATTTTCCCTTCTAGGTACTATTTTCCAAGTCTTACTCTCTTCTATTACTTTCAACTCTTCTTCAACAGCTTTAGTCCATAATTTTTCATCTTTTCTTCCTTTAATATCTTTGTAGTTTATAGGTATATTTTCACCGCTTGTCAATAATGCATATAATGTTTCTCCATTGTCATCGTCTAAATTCATTTCATAATCCTCTTGCCACTTCGGTTTAGTTCTCTGTCGATTTACTCTCCCTGATTTGATGCTCTCTTCATTATTTATCTCTTTTTCCCTTTTAGATCTCTTTTCTTCATTTATATTTTCCTTAATACTTTCTTCTTCTTCTCCACTATCGAATTCTTCATCGATAGATTCACTTCTCCTTTCATTGTCATTATTCTCTTCTCTTGGTTTGTCATCATCATTTCCTGGTTTGTCATTGTTCGGTATGTGTATGTTGTTATAGTCATTATCCTTCTTCTTCCTTTCATCGAATATAACATTTCTAGCTACTACTATTCTATTACTTTCTTCATCATACAATTTATAACCTGAAGTACAATATCCTACCATTATCATTTTCTTACCATGATTATCTAATTTTTTCCTTAATTGATGTGGGATATGATTGTATGCAATACTTCCAAATGTACGCATTGATGAAACATCCGGTCTTTTTCCTGTCCACAATTCACTAGGTGTCTTATCTCTTCCCACTGTTGGACTTCTATTTGTTACATATGCCGAATATAAAACAGCATCACCCCAGAACTCCTTTCCTAATCCTGAATCTAATAAAATTGTCCTAGCCTTATCCATAATAGTCCTATTCATTCTCTCTGCCACACCATTCATCTCAGGGTTGTAAGCAACTGTGTATTGAATCATTATACCATTCTCATCACAAAATTGTTGTAATTCTTTTGAAGTATACTCACCCCCATTGTCTGATCTAAGTTTACATAAGTTAGTATTGAAATAATTTGTAACATAATAATAATAGCTTTTAAATTTATCATACACTTCAGACTTTTCTTTTAAGAGATATATTATAGTAAAATGTGTATAGTCATCAATAAATGTTATGAAATATTTATAACCTTCCCTTGATACTGGAGATATTGGTCCACATACATCTGTGTGTACCAATTCCAACGGTGCTTTAGCTCTATATCCTAACCGATTAAATGGTTGTCTTGTCATTTTACCTAATACACATGGTTCACATAGGGAATTCTCATTTATTGACATTAGTTTCTCACTTAATCCATCTACTAAATTTTTATTGAAAAGCATACTTAAATTCTTTAATCCTAAATGTCCAAAACGTCTATGCCACAGCTGTACTACCTCTTCATCATTTTTATTTAACACAAGATTACATGAATCAAAATTTGGTTCAGTTTCAATAGTGTACAATGATCCTTCACCATTTCCTATCATAATTAAATCATTAAAATAATAAACTCTGACCTTACCTTTTGAAAATTCTACATGCATATTATGGTTTCCTAATTTAGATACAGACAGCAAGTTTTTCCTTAGTTCTGGTACATAGTATACAGTTTTAATAGTGCAGTTGATTGACCTTTGACCAACAAAACATTTCACTCTTATATTACCAATGCCTACTGCATTTAATACAACACCGGTCTTTGCCGCAGCAATAACCTTAGGAACTGTCAAGTCTACATACTCTGAAAATAAATCTTTTCTATTAATTAAATGATCAGATGAACCTGAGTCTACATACCAAATTAATTTATCCTCATCTTTCTTATAATTATTAGCTGAAAGCTTCACGTCGCTTCTACCTGCCATGAATGTCATATCATTATCGTTTTCTGCTGCAAATGCATAATTATTATTTCCTCTACCTTGTCCTATTCCTCTCCATTCATGTCCTCGTCTGTTATTTGATCCTTGTCCTCTTCTATTATTCCAGCCTTGTCCTCGTACTTGTGAAAATCCTATTCCTTGTCCTCTTAAAAATCCTTGACGTCCTTGTGAAAAACCAAATCCTCGTCCTCTTGTAAATCCTTGACCTCGTCCATGTCCTTCATTCGATCTGCATTGGTTTTGTTTATGTCCTGGCTGATTACAATTATAACATGAGAAGGCATTACTGTAGTTTTGTACTTTATTTATGTTATTATCTTTCTGCTTCTTTTCTTCTTCACCTAATAATCTTTCTTTTACGAAATCCAGTTTTAGATCGGTCATTGTTTCTAATGTTGTAACAACTACTTCGTACGACCTCGGCATTGACAGCAAAATGTAATTAATTTTTTCTTCGTCTGACAAGATGACTCCCGCATCGGCCAATTCTAAGAACATGCTTTCCATGTGGCTAAAATGGTTAACTTAACAGGTTTTTTCATTGAACTTAATATCACTTAATTTTCTTCTCAAAAATAATTTCCCTTGTGTACTTTTCTTCATGAAATTAGCCTCCAGACGTTTAATCATATTGTACGCTGTATTTTCGTTTCGAATATATTCCAAATGTGTGTCCGCCATTCCACCAATAATAATATTTTGCGCCTTTGCTTCCAACTTTTTATTTTTGGGTTGACTTGCAAACTTGGCACTTGTAATCGCTTCCTCGCATTCATGTTCCCTCAATAAACTTTTTATTCTGAACAACCATGTTGCAAACCCCGTACCATCAAATTGTTTGATGTTGTAAATTTTGCATTCCGCCATGTTGATCTTACTTTACGACGCAAAAAAAAAATCCAATGTCCATCAACAATAAACGCTTCGTTTTTGTAACTACGCTCTGCTACCACTGTTGGGGTTTTTTCTATTCTTAATTAATAAAACTCATTAATATTCACTCACTATTATATTCTCGAGACACATCTTTCCAATCTCTTCAAGCAGCAGAAAAAACAAAAGACCACTAAAAATCAAAACCATAAACCTAAACTTCTTAACTTTTTAATAAAACTATTTCTTTGAAAGATAGGATATTGCTCCTCATTCATCACAAGGGTGCTCTTGAGAACTTTTTTGGCGGCATTAGAAGTCATGGCTACAGGAAGGAATAACTCTCCAACCTCTGCCGGTTTTGAAATTGCATGTGCTGCTTTATAAATTATTACTTTACTCTATTTTCTCACATTCTCATTCTCCAGGGGCCAATTGCGAAGTTGATACTCGTAACTGTTAATTATATAAAACCCTATCGAAAAGATTTTTTTATTGAACCTGCTAAGTCAAGCAGTGACCTTATTCAGGTATTTTAATCGCAGTTCGATCGTGATTGAATTGTACGATTTTGACATTTAGCCCATACTAGAACTGTCAAAAACCTGCTAATCAATTACGACTGTGACACGATTTGGTTACGCGAATTAGGGGACTGTACTGTACAAGTTGATTATGAACAATGTGATGGTGACAAACATTTTTGTATGTCTGAAGGGAAAACGGAAAAATCCAAAAATAAGAGTTAAATTGTGATAGGCTATGTTAAAAAAACGTAAGAAATTGGACAGAAAGCAAAATTTCACTATATGATAAAAGTCAAGTTAGTGTGATGAAAATGAGAGAGTTTTTTGAAAATAAAAAATGCCTAACATATCGCTTCTATTCCCTGTTAGAAAGAAAGAAGGAAACATTGATTTATTAGTGTCCACAAGCACATTACAATAGACATAGACAAAATTAAACCTAGACAATAGAACAAAGGACACAAAATGAAACAAAAAACAAATTGACAAGTAATATGGCCAATTACGTCCCACCTCAGCATGTTCTGCAACGAACCAAGGACCGCTCAAGCGCTGTTATTCTGGTGGGACCCTTATGAGTGACATGACAGACGCATATTGTAGAAAAGAGAAAAAAGAGAACATTGATAATGCATTAATAACGTCAAAATGTTTCTTCAAATAAATACAAGATGTAGTCAAAATACAATTAGTAGTGTAATATTATACAAAGTGATTGTAAAAAGCACCATATTAAACCATATACAGCCACCATATACAAAAATAGTTTTCGTTTTCGTTTGAACGCCAAAACTGTCAGTTTACATAATAATTGGTAGTATGAGTGCATTTTTTCAATCACAGTTCAAACTATTTCAACCATCGTTTAAACGATACAGCGAGCCTTCAATCTTAATACTTTTGTCTCACTTTTACAGTACGCAATAGACAAAGACGCAAGATCATCACTTGACGTTTTGCCAATAGTTGTTTGAAGTTCAAACGAACGTCGGTCAGTGTTGTTTTTTTAGGAGTTTTCATCAAGTTCTAAACAACAATCTAACTAATAATTCTAATAAAACAAAGTGTCGAAACTCGTCGAGTGGATTTGTGAATATGTCGCGGACAAGTCCGACGCAATTCGAGGTCATGCTAGAGTTCATGGAAAGGTAATTTAAAAAAAATGTATTATCCAATATTATGTACTTTTTTGTATTTTAAATGCCATTTACGGGTTAATAGACCTACATATTTATGCTAGATAGATAAAATCAAATACATCTCGCACGTAATCTCGACTGAGAAAATTAATCCAATATTGTTGAATTATGAAATATCTTGAAACCTTTATTTATAAAAGCAGTTTATTTTTCAGAAATGGTGACCTTAATAACTTTAGTGAGACTATGGACGAGTATCCGCCCATAACAAGTGGGTGGAACTCGAAAACAATCTAAATATGGACACAACCGGCCAGTTAGACCAGTTATGCATCCATTTGTTTGGTTAACATATCCTTTTCACACATTATAGTTATGCATGATCTACTCAATTTTGTGCACCTATCGTATTGTTCAAATTCTTTTAATATAGTTCCAGCTACCTCCAGCGGAACCCGATGCAGAGCATCAGCTGCCACCACCTTCGTCACAGTCCTCAACACCTACGCCTGATTTTAACCATGTTGAGATCAGTAAGTAATCATAATAGAATTTCACATAAACACTCTTTTTCTACATTGACCCGTCCGGGAATCTAATCCCGGAACATCTCGAAGCAGGCGAAAACCGGTGTGTACGCCACTCCACCACGGAAGTCGTCAAATAAGAATAAAACATTGTGAAACAAGCCCAGAATTAGTATCTTTTAGCATGTTTGTTATTTTCAAGAAATAACCGTCATGTATATAAAATATAATGTAATTTTCAGTGGTTGTCAATGAAAAAAGGCTTGGCCCAATTTGTCAAGAGGAGGAGATGGAGGGAGATGCTATTTCTCCTATCTTCAACATGCTTCAGTGGGAAGCCCTTTTTCTTTTCTTTTCTTTTAATTTTTTTCTTTTCTTCACACTACCCACGATAGAACTCTCCGTTCTGCTGATACACTTCAGTTATTTACTCCTCGACATACTTCTGGTTTTATGTCTGACTCATTCGTTCTGAGTTTCTGACGGCTGTACGACTCTGGAATAGACTGCCCTCCAAAATTAAACAGTCTTCTTCTAAATTTACTTTTAAGGCTTTGCGAAGTCACTTTAAAGACTAATTTTCTTTCTTATCTATCATGAATCTCGTTGGCATTAATTCTGTGCGCAATCATTGTATGTTTAGATTTTAGATTATTACCTATTATACAGGGTGTAAAAAAAGGCTTAACGAAGCCGAATACCACATATTCTACTCATTTGTACGATATTTTTTTTTCAGGAAACCATACCTGGGAAATGAATCGTTCCTGAGATAATTAGGGTCAAAGGGACATTTCACGTGAAGCGGACAGGGAAAAAAAATTGAGGTTCTGAAAATCGACCACATTCGGCCCATTTGTTCTTCTAGTAGGTATGAATGTGTACGCAAAATATTTTTTTTGTATAGCGTATATACCAAGTTATAGGTTTCAAAATAATTGTCGTTGATTGGTACTACAATTTTTCGAAAGTAATTTTTAGAATATAACAAATCTACTATAAAATATTTTACATAGCGATACATATTAAAAATATACTGTTCTTTTTGACAGTAAAAAAAAATTTAAAAAAAATAATGGCCAAAACCGGAAGTAAACTTTTCAAACCAGAATTACAGTCACTTCGACCAATTTTTTTTAATTTTTTTTTCTTTCAAAATATAGCTTAAATGATAAAATCAGTTAAAAATCAGTTAAAATCAGTTTTATTTCTGCAAATAGGCCCCAGGAGGCGCTTTTACACGTCCCAATTTAAACCTACCACTGCTTCGGGACAAGTCTGGGCTAATGAAAGTACACTAGAAAATTTAAAATGGGATCTCTATTAGTTTAGGAGATACGTCGAATAATATACACCCGCGTCGCAAGGGGCGTCATATGTAGCGCTTGCAAGGTTGAGCAGTTTGCGCGATATTGCAACTTTATTAATATTTTATATCGTTTTAGCGTATATTTAACCTCATTTAATGATATGAAATAAGTTTTATTAATATAATATAATATAAATATAACTACATAATACAAATATAAGTTATAATATATTATAAAGAAAAAACGTTTTTGGAGCAGTAGAAAAGTTTTATTATTTGCGAAACGTGACTAATAGCGCCATCTGTTAGTAACGTGTAGTAATTTTTTGTCTGAGATAGAGTCAAACGGTCAAACCTATCTACAAGAAAGAGATAGAAATATGACGCCTAGCGGTTTCGTAACTTAAACTTTAGTGTTGCTTTAACCGCTCAGCGACTTGTGCACGTTTTAATCTGTGACAGTTGTTATTATTAATGGCGCCGTACGGTGATCGATGTTTTAACCCATTTCACTTGGTACTTCATCGAAAATTTAAAAATTTAAGGAAAATATCTGAATGTTTAGCTCAAAAGTGGAGTTTTTCACAAGATCTTTGTATGTGCCTCCTGCAGGAAACGACTTTTGACTGAATCTCCTCCAGTAGCTAATGAAGACATTGTGCAATGCAGTCAAACATCTAGTGAACCTTCGCAAAACATTGAAGATGAACCGTTTATTCCCGAAGATAAGTTTAAACATATTTCCACCCAAACCGACACATCCATAGAAAACGAAGAAATTTTAAAGCAGCTAAAAGAGAAATTCAATCATCCTTCTACTTCTACTTTTATGAAGACTATGATATTAACAATAGCACCCACGTCATGGAGTGAAAATAAACTTGCAGAAGAATTTGGAACGTCCAGGCGACAAGCAAGAAAAGCAAACAACTTGTCAATCAGTTCGGTATCTTATCCTCTCCGAACCCACGCGGTGGTCGTAAACTACCAGCCGAGACGGAGAACTTAGTTAAAGATTTTATCTACGAGAAGACATTAGCCGCATAATGCCTGGTAAAAAAGATTTTATATGTGTTAAATTAGACGATGGAAAAAGAACGCACATACAGAAACAGCTCCTTCTCTGTAACATTGACGAACTTTATCAGAGGTTTAAAGATGAATACCCTAACATCAAGGTAGGCTTAACAAAGTTTTTTACACTAAGACCCAAACAATGTATCCTCGCAGGCGATTCCGGAACACATATGGTATGTGTTTGTACTTACCATCAAAACGTGAAATTGATGTTGAATGGAGGAAAAATCAGTTAAAATCAGTTTTATTTCTGCAAATAGGCCCCAGGAGGCGCTTTTACACGTCCCAATTTAAACCTACCACTGCTTCGGGACAAGTCTGGGCTAGTGCCGAGAAGAAGCAGCGCAAGAAACTCGGTCACTATTGTCAGCCTCTTTTTAAATACATTTTTACAAGGTAAGGTAATTTTTACAAGGTTTAAGCAAGTACGAGCTGGGACAACTTAATGCCATACATTTCTATCATTTAAATAATCATTAACAGTGTAATAGCCCTTTTTCATTAAAATAACTTTGACATACGATTTAAGTTTATGTACAGGGAGTTCAGCAATATCCTTTGGTAATTTGTTGAAAATACGGATACAATTTCCCATAAACGATTTTCCTACTTTTCGCAGTCTGAAGCCTGGAACGGCAAGTTTATCTTTATTTCTAGTATTGAAATTGTGTACGTTACTTTTCTTAAGAAATAAATGTATGTTCTTACGAACGTAAACAATATTCTCGAGAATGTATTGAGAAGACACTGTAAGTATATTAATCTCTTTGAAGAGCTCTTTCAGCGAGTCACGGGGTCGAAGGCCGTAAATAGCCCGTACAGCACGTTTTTGTAATATAAAAATTGACTCAATATCCGCCGCTGAGCCCCACAACAGAATTCCGTATGACATTATGCTATGAAAGTAGCTAAAATATACTAATCTTGCCGTTTCAACATCAGTCAATTGCCTTATCTTTCTCACAGCATAAGCAGCAGAACTAAGTCTTCCAGACAGCACCCTAATATGAGCACCCCATTGCAAATGAGAGTCTACAGTTATACCTAAAAAGGTAGTTAAATCTACAGAGTTTAGTGGTTCATCTTTAACAATTATATGAGTAGCAGCAAATCTTACATTGGGCATGGTAAATTTTACACATTTTGTTTTATTTGCATTTAGTAAAAGATTATCTGTTGTAAACCAATGTAATAATTTAGAGAGGGTATTTTTAACATCATCAAATGAACATTTGCCCCTCTTAGTTTTAAAAATCATTGATGTGTCATCTGCAAACAATACCATCTCACAAAGATTATGTAAATAACACGGAAGGTCATTTATATAAATTAAAAATAGCAGGGGTCCTAATACTGATCCCTGAGGGACACCCATAATAAGGGCAGACCCTGAAGACTCAGCTCCATTTATGCAAACCTTTTGTGTTCTGTCCTTAAGGTAAGAACTTATTAGATCCAAGGAATCATTCGATGCACCATAATGTTTAAGTTTTTTAAGTAATGTTACATGGTCGACACAATCGAAAGCCTTTGAAAGGTCACAAAATACACCTATGGCATCTAGCTTACTCTCCCAAGCATTAAACACATGTTGTAGAAGAGCAACTCCAGCATCGGTAGTATTTCTACCTTTTCTGAAACCATATTGGTTGCTATTTAATAATTTATTTACACTAAAGTGTGATAAAAGCTGATTAAACATTATTTTCTCGAAGATTTTACTTAGCACTGGCAAGATAGATATAGGTCGAAAATTGGAGGGGTCACATTTTTCGCCAGACTTAAATAAAGGAATGATTTTGCTAAACTTCATTAAAGTTGGAAACTGTCTATCATCAATACATTTGTTAAAAATAATAGCGAGTTGAGGGGCTAATGAACTTATAATTGTATTGATAATGCTGACAGAAATTCCCCAAAGATCCTCCGTTTTTTTCATATTGAATTCTCTAAAAGTTTTTGTAATTATGTCAGGGTTTATATGCCTAAAATTAAATAAAGAATTGCACTCATCGACAACAGACTTGAGAAGGGATTCAGCTAGATCAGCAGAAGAAGCAAGCCCTTTAGTAGTAGAGGGTGCTATATTTGAAAAAAAAAACTCAAATGTATTTGCAACCTCTGTGTTCGTGTTTATTAGCTTATCCCCTAACTTGAGAGAGTAAGTAGGATTATTTGGATTTACTCTACATGTCTCTTTATTAATAATATTCCAAGTAGTTTTTGCCTTATTGTTGGAAGCCGAAATTAAATTATAAAGATAGATTGACTTCGCTTTAGCACATACTAATTTAAATAACTTAGAGTATTTTTTAACATGTTCTATAATATGTGGGTTTTGAGAATCTGCCTTTAAACTATATAAATCATATAATGTTTTTCTGCTTTTATAAATACCAGGTGTAGCCCATTCATTAAACTTACACTTCTGTTTATTTATTTTTACTTTTTTCTGTTTAAAATGTTCATCAAATTCATTTTTAACTAAACCAAAAAGATTCTCATATAATTCATCAACATTCTGATCATCATGCTTTAGCAAATTTACACCCTCTTTAATTTTTTCTTTAAATTTTTATATTTTAATAATAGTAAATTGCCTATACACAGAATCTACTTTATTTGAGACATAATGGTGCTTGAACGATGCTTCTTGTCCACTGTGGTCCGAAATAAGACAATTTAAAATGGATTTTTTTAACACTCCACCATCACAAAAAATATTATCTAAGCAAGTAGCTGATGTGGGCGTTACTCTGGTGGGTTCATTAAAAAGATTAATTAGATTATACGACTTAAAGAGATTAAGAAACCGGGTGGACGACTGCGTTTCTTCTAATATATTAACGTTGAAATCCCCACATACGACTACTTTCTTATTCGATTTTGAGAGCTTTTTCAGAGCCTCGTCCATAACAGATTCAAAAACGTGGTAGTTAGCTTTGGGGGGGTTATACACGCTAATTATGATATATTGTTCCAGCTCAGCACACGCTAGTTCAATAGTTCGTTCAACCGAGAGCGACACAATGTCTTTGCGTTCTTTACATTTTAATTCATTTTTTACAAGAATAAGTGACTCTTGGTGCAGACTCCCTTATGAGCGAACTAGCGACTTTATAATTTTCAATGTTTAACATTAGTTGGTGTTTTTTAATCCAATGTTCTGTAAGACATATCACATGAACGTTATAATCTTGAAGAAATAACCCTAAACCTAACTCTTTGCCGGCTAAACTAACGGGGCTTCCCAACATTTTAAAAATAGATTTAACTTTGTGAATCTGTTTTATTACAAAGAAGATTTAAATGCAGATGCAGAGTTCACGTCTCACGGAAAGGGGCCATGCGATGGTCTAGGGGGGGATCTGAAACGTTTAGCTGCGCGTGCAAGTTTACAGTTACCTCCAAGTAAAGCAATTATAACACCAATGCGATTATATGAATGGGCAAAATCATCTTTAAAACAAACCGCCATTTATTTCTGTTCTAAAGATGATATAGAGCGTCAGAGAATTTTTTTGGAACCCCGGTTTGCGTCTACGGTCACCATTTCAGGAACCAAAAAGTTTCACAGCTTCATTCCAACAACCACAGGCCTTCTTGTAAAGAGGACCAGTTCTGCCATATTGTCATTCCCATTGTAAAATTGTTAAAATTACAAAATAAACAGTTCTTGTGTTGTACCAATGTTGTTTTATTATGTTTGAACAATTTTATCACAGTAATTTATACAAGCCATTTTATTTGACGCAGACCAACCGATCTAAGCAAGTGCTACATATGACGCCCCTTGCGACGCGGGTGTATATTATTCAACGTATCTCCTAAACTAATAGAGATCCCATTTTAAATTTTCTAGTGTACTTTCATTATCATTTAAGCTATATTTTGAAAGAAAAAAAATTAAAAAAAATTGGTCGAAGTGACTGTAATTCTAGTTTGAAAAGTTTACTTCCGGTTTTGGCCATTAATTTTTTTTTAATTTTTTTTTTTACTGTCAAAAAGAACAGTATATTTTTAATATGTATCGCTATGTAAAATATTTTTTAGTAGATTTGTTATATTCGAAAAATTACTTTCGAAAAATTGTAGTACCAATCAACGACAATTCTTTTGAAACGTATAACTTGGTAAATATATACTATACAAAAAAAATATTTTGCGTACACATTCATACCTACTAGAAGTACAAATGGGCCGAATGTGGTCGATTTTCAGAACCTCACTTTTTTTTCCCTGTTCGCTTCACGTGAAATGTCCCCAAAGTGAAAGTTTTTTTTTTCAAGATCTTTGCATGAAAATCTTCTGTTTGTTGTAAAAAAACTTTTTTCTTTAGAAACATGTTGAAAATGTTCGCAACTTTTTCATAAAAATCGCTTTAAAGAGAGCAACCCGCAATAAACCGCGCGCACGTTCACAACCACGAATGTCCTTCATTGTGTGCGCGCACTCGCTGTGTAACGCTTGCGTTGAAGTCGATGAACGTTCGTTCAATGCCCGCACCCCGCACGATCAGCTGGTACTCTGCTGTTGTGTTTTTCTTCGAAAAGTTAAATGAACGGCTTGCTGACTTTACCACTTGATCCTGATTTTAATGAACTAACAAAATAACTAATCACCAGTTATTGATAGATTAAGTAGGTAGGTAATTTTCTGACTTTGTTTGCGTTGCCAGCCTAGGTTTCGAACGTCGAACCTTAGGATCAAAAGCCTACACTTTAACCATTAGAAGATTAAGACATGCCTCGTAGTTTCTTACCACCTACACCCACTCAAGTTTCACAAATTACAGTTTATTGGCTTTATTTTCGGATAATTTGGTCGATTAAATTAACATCAAAATAAGGCTTTAGCCGTTGCGTAGTAGGTACCACATCATGACTTAAGTTTTTTTTTCGTTTCATACGAGTAATAAGTACTTTACAGTTCCAATGGTTGATAAGTTACTGAAAAATGGATACGTATGATTCAAGTCCTGTTGATGGAAACGCGCAGGCTGCATGCAGATGCATAAAAGGATTTAGCAACATTCCATATAAATGATTGGTTTGGTTAATTTATAACTAAGCTCGTATCCAAAAACAAAAATAAAATTTCATATCAATTCAATTGCTATGCTATCTGTGTAACCTACTTTGATCAACAATTTTGCATTCGACCTTCATTAAAACCGTACAATTTGTAAGCTGCTAGTTTAATTTGAATAATTCGGTCGTTTACACGAATGAAAACAAGCTATCAAATTATTTTACTCTCACAACGAGCTTACCATAACTCTTATGTTTACCTTTTTTTATATGGTGTAACGATCCAAAAAGTATGATAAAGAGATTAAATTATACTAGATACAGAAATAAATGTAATACGGTTGTTTTTAAGTGTAAAGTTGAATACGATACAAAATGTATAATCGACTGTAATACAAACATTAAGAAAATTTGGGACAAAATAAATAGTTTATTGGGTAATAATAAATCATCACTAGATAATGTAATAATAAATAATATGGGAAAACAAGACAGTCTATTAAATATTTGCAACAAGTTTGCGTCAACTTTTACCAGCGAGATTGACCTGATAAAACACTCGTGTTCTCAAAAATGGTTAGATAGGGATAGCTATGTTGATGGGCCTGTTGTGTGCATGAGATGGCAACCAGTTAGCAGCTGAGATGTGAAACGCGCTATTAACCAACTAGATAAAAACAAATCGCCTGGTAGCGATTACGTGCGGATGTCAGATATAAAAATAGCAGCTAATTCAGTTAGCTCTATTTTAGCAAATTTAGTTTAGTTAATCTGTCGGTTAGTCAACATACTCGTAAGTTTCCGAATGGATTGAAAGAAGCCATAATTCGACCTATTCATAAAAAGGGAGACCATAAGGCCTATTCTAATTATAGACCTATAGCAATATTATCAAGCATTGACAAAATTATTGAAAAATGCATAGTAAATCAACTCGGAAACTTTTTGCAACAGAATAATATAATAAGTGAATGTCAACACGGCTTCCGGAAAAATAAAAGTACAAAAACACATTATTATCTAGATTCACAGATGAAGTTAACACATATTCAGAAAATAAAAACTTTTTATGATTATAAGAAAGCATGCGATACTTTAGAATCAAAAACACTGTTAAAAGCAATGGATGAGTGTGGTGTGGGGCACCCACTAAACCAGTGGTTTGGTGACATCTTACAGCGCGCTCATTTCGTGTAAGAGTGGGTGACGCGCTCAGCGAGTTGCAGGACGTGAGATGCGGGGTGCCGCAGGGGTCTGGGTGTGGGCCTCTCTGCTACTTATTACATGTTAATAGCTTATGCAAGGTGCTCAAGTACAGTTCAGCCCATATGTTTGCGGATGACCTGTGCACACTGCGCGCCGGGGCTGACCTCGCTGAGACGTGCAGTCTAGTACAGCACGATATAGACGCGGTAGTTAAATGGTCGCACGATAATGGTATTATCTTAATTCAGAAAAAACTAAACTTCTTGTAATTAAATCACCTTATTTGCGTATGTCTGACCAGACCCCTAATTTGTATACTCATAGCTATTCATGTTTTCATTAAAATCTTATAAATTGCCAGTGTAAACCTATTGAAAAAGTAAATTGTGTTACTTATCTCGGTGTTAAAGTTGACGCAGACTTCTTGTGGTCCCAACATGTAGATTATATATGTAATAAATTAAGGATACTTCTAGGTAAATTCCATCATTAAGTTTTAAAGTTCCAACCACTACATTAAAATGTTTGTATTTCTCTGTAATAGATTTAGTGTTGGGTTACGCTCTTGGTAGTTATGGTCTTACTTTCAAAACACATATAGATAAGCTAGAAGCACTTCAAATTAGATTTTTAAAATTATTAGTAAATAAAAAAACTAAAGCTAAATGTAAAGGAGACTATACGAAACTATTTAACATATGTAAAATCCTTCCAGTTAGTCTTAAACATAAGTATCAGATGGCAATCAATAGTCATGACTCTTGGGAGCGTGACTTGACTCTAATTAAAAATAAACACTGTACAAGATCCATGTCTTCGGGTAAATTTGAAGTACCAAAGGTTAAAAATTATTTTGAAGATAGAACCTTAAAGAAGCGAATACCATACCTTCTTAATAGTTTGCCGGAAGACATTCGTCGAGAAAGAGATAAGAATAAATTTAAGCGTAATTCAAAAAAATATTACCTCAGCACATTGGAAACATAAATATTACCTGTAAATAACTTTAAATGAGACTCACTTGATCCTACAGACAAACTGTGTAAATGGTTTTGTAGGACTTTGTTTATAAAAATGTACCATGTTGTTTTCATAATAAATAAATAATAAAAAATAAAAAATAATCGTTAGGCCAGTACGTGAACGCCTGACGGAGTTGTTTGGTGACCACTGGATCGGGAGTAGGGATTTCGACCCGGGAGTCTCGATTCTCGAAATCCCGGGAATCTCGGTACTTAAATCATCGAGACCGAGACAGAGACTTTGCTAGTAAGTCTCGAAAATTTCGAGACCAGATGTTTCGGTAAATCATCAGATTTTACAATCACTAAAACAGTTACAAAATATATGTATATTTTTTAACAATAATAACAAATCTCGCAAAACAGGTTTTGTTTCCATACAAATCATAAAAAATTCGCACCCCAACGGATTCAATCGCTTTATGAACTTCATTCATTTTTCGCGCCATGTACCGCCCACTGACTGACGATTTGATTTCTGCACAAGTGTGTTACGAACATACTATTTATACGGATAAATATTTTTTTTAAATTTATGTTGTATTTTTCAATGTGAAAAGTTTTGATTTTATATTGTTTTTGTTTGTTTTAATAAGAAAGACTGATTATAATTACTTATTAAGTGGTGACGTGACATGACATTATTATAGCAACATTTTAATTTTTTTAATGCCTTAAATGGATCTCTATTATTGCAAAGCAATGTTCTTTATTAAAGTGAGACTAAAAATAAGAATGAATAGCAAGTTATCATATTATTGTATTTATTTGCTTTGTGTTGATTTTCTTTAATTTTATTGTATTATTTCGTCTGGTCGATAAGAAGTCGATTCTAATTACAAGACTTAACAATAAGTATGATCTTTTATTTCAATTTATTCTCAAGATAGCATAGCAGTAGTCAATAGTTGTCGTTATCTTTTATAGATTGATTTCTGTCAATTGTCATATTTACGTAATTTCGTACTCTAGTAGGTATCTTTGATTTTTACGAAAACTAAGTCTAATTGTCATAAACTTAGAATAATAACACTTTCTAAGGTCATAAACATATTAGCTACATAATTTATTGTAAAAAGAATATAAATTGCGCAATTTCTGATACTCATTTTCATAACTTTAGAGCCATTTTTTTTTAATTGAAAAAAATACACCTCTGGTCTCGAATTTCTCGGAAGTCCCAGGACTGGCTGCAACAGTCCGAGACTGGTCCCGGGACTGAAAATGCGTCCGAGACCGAAATCCCTAATCGGGAGGTATGGGCCTCACGCATGGCCAGCCAGGTCACCAGATTTAAAACCGCTCGACTTTTTTTGTGGGGCTACGTGAAAGACCAGAGTTTTTGACCGGCTATGCACATCGAGTGACGAAATCACATCAAGTAGACGTAAATAATAGACTAGTTATCTACTTATTAATACACTTGAAACAAGCTAGGATGTTAGGTGTGTTTTTCGGAGTAATGAGCTCGTGGGTTCTTCTTCAGCGCTCGGAGAACTGTACTAAGAAACTGTGGAGGGCGCCACTTGCTTTAACTCAGAAGCAAGAAAGAGTTAATTAAAGATTAAAGATAGAAAAGAAAACAAGTTATTTTCAATTTGTGTCCCCTTGTTTATTTTATATATTTAATATAGAAGATTATAGATTGATGCACATACATGAGCTTGGCAGTTAAGTAATGAGCCACATACATTACACTTACATTAGGGTTAAGAACTAATTACCACTATGCAATTAAACAAAAGTTGTGTGCTTAACTATAAGCTTAAATTCTCAGATTTAGTGAAGGAAAGCTGAGAAGCAGGAATTCCTTCACTCACGTCTGACTAAAACTAAGGTTGGCCTAACCTATGAGCTGAGGAGTATCATCAATGGATGAAAACTATCAAAAGAATAAATGTTCATAAATACCTAGTAGCATGATATTAGACCATGTCACATATAATAAATTATAACGTCACCGTAGAGAACCAAACATATCCCTCCGTCCCTGGAGCAGAGATTCTCACATGAGTGCAGGATGCAGGAGTATGTCCTAGTAGCTAGGAGCGAGGAGGGCGATATTTCAAGCCTGGAAGTTACACACAAGCATGAGTACAGCGGTGATAAAGCCACATGCTCTTAGGGAGCGCACGTGGGCATGAGCAGCAGCATGAACAAAGTCTTGGAAAAGACATTTATAGATGCTTACCATAAGAAGAAGAGAAAATTAAAAAATAAAGCCCTTTGGCTTACTATATGCCCACCGGCATTTTTATATTGGCACACTACGCCATCAAGAATAAAGATATTCTTGATAAAACAAAAATCAAGAATGTGGAAAAGAGCTGGCCACGAAAATGGCGTCCGCTTATAAAGCCAATCCAACCTCTCCCCTCTATGACAAGCAAGGTTTTTTTTTTTAATTCTTTGCATTCATGACTTGGAACCATTTAACTTGACTGACACATAAAGCCAAACAACGCAGAAAACTGCTCAGCCCTGAAAAAGTAGAAAACTACCTAAAAAAATCAACACAAATAGACATTTGCCTATTAATGTAATAATATAAAAAAAATAACATTAAAATTATTAGATAAAGAAAGGAATTGTGGGATGACAGACACAAAGTTGCACCTATAGTGTTCCATCAGCCGGATAGATGGCGTTATCAGTAAAAATCCTTAGCTGCGCACGAACTGTTGAAACAAAATAAATGCAAAAAATGTAACGACGTGTTACACACTGATTAGGCTAAAATAACAATTAAACATGATAATAATAATATAAGGATGCATTGCGGTGTTGTGTTTTTAAAAAATGAGTATCAATTTTATTAAAAACCTACTTAAAAACATAAATGCTCATACTATTGTCAATTGTAAAATTTTAAACTTGTAAAATTATTGTAATTTAAAGAATATCTACAAACTATGGTCAAAGCTGTGTACGCCTATAACTGATATTCGTACGAATAAGTGCTAGCTTTAAGATCAGTAATTGTGAATGTTGATGAATGTATGTAATATTGTTGGTGTACCTTAATAAATAAAATAAAATAAAATGAAATGCGGCAAAAAATCATTGACGTGTTTGAAGACCTTAAATAGCGGTCGGTGCGAGGAGGCATTCTCGAGAGAGTGCATCAGAACACGCGGTATCGGGCGCGTGTTTTTTGGAGATGGGAGGTCGACAGTTTGAGCCACAGCTGGTTCATTTGGAGAGGCCTGATCTGGACGACACGGATGAAGAGTAGGTAAGTAGGTACTTTTGTTGAGCAATTTGTGTTCTGTGCAATTTTAGTAGGTTGTGCCTGCCTACAAGTTACAACCGAAGACGATGCGCGCGGGATAGGGGCAAAGCGAGGCGTTCCGCGTTTGCCCCCGCCCCGCCCCGCGTAGCCCATACGTACACAACACCTCGACTAGCACTTCGTGCGCGCTATATATTGCGGGCAATAAATACTTGATTTTTTTAATGCCTAAAAAAAAGGCGTTTCCGAGCGATTATTTTTGTTACATGCGTTTTGGTTTGATAAACCTAATGCGAGGTTTAAGGCTTCGTTAAGCCTTTTTTTACACCCTGTATTTATGTAAGTTTATTGTTAGTAGTTGTATGCTTGCTTAAATATATTTTTTTTCTCTTTTTGCACCGCCTTTGTCTGCTTTGCCTTTACTTGACCCCAAGGTTGACTGGTAGAGAATGCTTTTAGCATTAAGTCCGCCTTTTGTACTTTATTTTTTTTTATTGTGCAATAAAGTGTAAAAATATATAATTTATTATTAATTTTTGGGCTTATGCCCAAGACGCAGTGTAGCCGGCGCCTGCCGCATCATCTACCCGCGCAGCACGACGGGTGTGTAATATATAGTATAACAACATATCGTATAATGATCAAAACTTATACAATCAATTTGTCGGCTTAACCCTTAAATGCGCCAAGTTGTAATTCTGTAACAAAGCACTTCTCAAAGTTTTTATTTTTTCATTAAATTGCGTGTTTCGGAACGTTAAATTACCGGAAACCATAGACAAATACACAAGTTTGAGGTTTTGACACTAGTTGCCGCCTAAAATTAAAAAACTGAACTGATTCACTGATTTCAAATGTCAATGTTTGTAGGCGCGAAAACTTAGTGTTGGTGTGAATTTGGTAAATGTTTATTGCAATAATTTACGAAGGTAAGTGTGTATTTTTTATGTTATTTAGTGGAGTATATTCTATTTATCAATATTACTATTTGTATTTATAATTGTATTGGACATATTTCCCTCATTTTTTACAAAATCGGTTTGTAGCAGTTGTGCAACAATGCGCATTAAGCGCTAACTTCTTTGTCGTGTATGAAAATATTTTAGAGCATGAATTATGATATTTCTTTTTATTTAATTTGTTAATTTATTTCAGAATAATGACTGGACTTGGCGATAAGGATATTGAAGCTTATCTAAACACTCTGAATGATTCAGAAGATGGAGAGAAATCTTCACATGAAGAATGCGACGAAGGAACCTATTATAGGAATAATCACCAATTGCTTCAAGTTTTAGATAGTGAAGTTGAAGATCCACCTGATTCTCCACTTCTAGCGATGCGTGTTGAAGAAATAGATGATCCACCATTAGTCACTGGGAATACAGAAGATCCGCCATTAGTAAGTGAAAATACAAGTTCCACCACTACTTCTCGCCCGATAGTATGGAGAAAAAGAAACCTTGTTACAAATCCTGACAATTTGTTTTTTTCTGAAAATATCCAATATCCACTACCTATTTTGTAACTTTATACACCATACCAATTTTTTACTTACTTTTTTACCAAAGTTTTTACGGAAAAAATCGTCCAAGAGAGCAATTTGTATGCGACGCAAAAAAATCTTTCAAATCCGTTTACTATCACAGAGACTGACCTCAATCGTTTTATTGGAATTTTGGTGTATTCTTCAATAATAAAATATCCAAATTTTCGCTTTTATTGGTCAAATAGTTATGGTTACCCACTAATAAAACCAGCTCTTGCTCCAAAGCAGTTTGGAAAAATTTCTTCAGTTTTACATTTCAACAAAAACGAGAACCATTTCACATTTCACATCCATAACATGATCGTTTATTCAAAGTTCATAGACCATTTGAACGACCGCTTTAGTACTATTCCACTGGAACAACGTCTATCTATTGACGAGCAGATGTGCGCTACCAAGATGGCGCATTTTATGAAGCAATATCTCCCAAAGAAGCCTCAATGGGGCTTCAAATTGTTTCTGATTTGCAGCATTTATGGATTTGCCCACGAATTTGAAATTTACTCTGGAACGACAACAAATGCACCATTAGCTGGGGAACCAGACTAAGGTGTTACAGGGAACACCGTGGTGCGTCTGGCTATAATTGTGCCAAGACGTGCCAATCATATAATATATTTTGATAATTTCTACACGTCGATTCCCTTAGTGACGTATCTTGCAAAAGAGGGAATTTACTCTTTAGGTACTGTCCAAATGAATCGTCTGCGTAACAACAAATTACCAGACAAATCCACAATTATAAAAAGAGATGTACCAAGAGGATACTATGTTGAAAATGTGGCCACTGTTGATGGTATAGACATGAGCGCAGTCGTGTGGAAAGACAACAAACCAGTTGTATTATTATCGACCTACGTAGGAGCATTACCAGTCGGTACTATACCAAGGTTTGATAAAACCAGAAAAGAACGAATGCCCATCGACTGCCCCCAAATCAAAACAACTCACATATGGGCGGGGCTCGACGTGGCTATTATAAATGCGTGGCTAGTATATAAAAGAGTGCATAATTCAAATAAGCCAGACGAAAATCCTATGAATTTATGTCATTTTAGTCTGGATTTAGCGAACACCCAATGTGGTCTTGGCGGACCATCTAATGGTAAAAGAGGCCGTCCTAGCTCCTCCATCGATGCAGAACTGCAAGCTAAGTAAAAACGCGGACCGGCTCAGGCTATGCCACCAAAAGATGTTAGGCTAGATAACATCGACCACTGGCAGGAACTAGGTGCTCGAGCTAGATGTAAATATCCAAATTGTAAAGGATATTCTTACACATGTTGCACAAAATGTAAAGTTAGTTTGTGTTACAATAAGGAAAACAATTGTTTTTATAAATTCCATCACACATAATATGTAAATAAAAGCTTTATATTCATTTTATTTCATCTTTTATTATGACCTGCTTATATTCTGTACGTATACATTTTTATCTCTGGTGAATGCGCAATGTTGCAGGATTGCAACATACAGTTTTTGGCAATTTACAAAATCTAATTAAAAAAAAAATTAAAATATTTTTCTCATACTTAATCAGCCTTAGGATAAGTAATCTATTTTTTACATATTAAAATAAAAAATCGAGCATCTAAGGGTTAAGTCGCAAACCTCTTAACTCTATTTTTTTCCCATATTAACATTTTGACACCATTAGATAGATAATTTCTGAACGCATCTAATAGAAAAACTCGTTAATACGCTAAAAAACCGTTACAGTTTAAAAGCCTAAATAGAATACCTCTTAACTCCAGGCCGCCATTTTGTTAAAAGCTAACCACGGATCTCCCCCCGCTTAGTACTGATCGACATGGCATAGGGATCGCACGTCAGTTTTATCTCAAAATTTTCGTAAAAAGTGTAATAACTAACAAGTAAGTACTCAATTAATGTTTTACTGTTTTCTTGAGTTTACGCGAACACTATACATTGAAATGAAAGATAGTTTACGGATTTAGAACGCGTTTATTTTTGATTTAACCCGACGTTTCGAACCCTTTACAGCGTCGGGTTAAATCAAAAATAAACGCGTTCTAAATCCGTAAACTATCTTTCATTTTAATTAATGTTTTATTTAAAATATTAGTTTTATTTTAAGGAAATAAATCACGATAGTTACATTAACGTACTTTCATTATTGTGAAAATCGTTTGAGACCGCATGCCGCAAAGATAAGAGGTTTGCTTATTTTTGTTTGTTAGACCTAATGTTGACTTATAAAGTTTTTTACGTTAATAATTTTTACTTTTCTTTACCCTACTGTGCGACGCGGGAGGGTAATGTGTTTATCAGCCCATATAAATGTATGTATTTATTTATGTTTGTGCGTATGTGGCACACTAGAGACCAAACGCGTTGGCCGATTTTGGTGATTCATACGTCAATCGATTCGTCTTAACCCGGCGAGTAACACAAAACTTTACAAAAAAGCCAATTTGCTTTACCAGAAGATAATATAGTTTTATCATTCTCACCTAATCCAGATTCATGTTCTGCTTCTGCTTACGCTGCTAACCCAATAACTTTCCAAGCTGACGTGCACACCGCTCAAATGCCAAAAAAGGATATTGTTGTAAAATCTGTCTCCTTAACCAATCCAAAATTTGTCAAATTGAATTTTAAAAAGCAAATGTCTTTTTCAAGTGAAGATTTAAATGCTATTGAGGATTTTGAACCTGCAGAAAATTTAACTGAACTAGAGTCACTAGTGTCACCACCAATAAAACCTGCGAAACAAATTGAAAAAAGTGATACGAGAGACACTGAAACTGATAAACCATCATCACCAAGCATTTTAACGATGTCTACTGCTTGTGAAACTGAGAATTATCCATCATCTTCAGGCATTTCAAAAATGATTTCTACGGATTGTCTGGCCAATGAAACCTTTGACACACAATCAACAAATAAAAGAACTACAGCAGCAAATGGATTGGACGATAAAAATACAAAAGAATTACAGAATCTAGAAGATAACATACCAAAACGAAAGAGACAGAGAAGAAACGACAAAAACAATTGGGAAAAGAATAAATCT
The DNA here is from genome assembly GCA_949315895.1 of Anania crocealis. NCBI lineage: Eukaryota > Metazoa > Arthropoda > Insecta > Lepidoptera > Crambidae > Anania > Anania crocealis. The sequence goes on from OX438871.1 coordinate 11,163,971, forward strand.
AAGGAATTACGAGAAAAGGGTAAAAATAAAAAGGAAAGAAAAAGGAAGGAGATGTGTGGGTTTATAATAAAATAAAAAAGAGAAGACAGTAAAACCAAGGTGTAATTGCAAGTTAAGCAGCAAAGAATCTAAGTTCAAATGTTCAAATATTACAGATGAAAACCGAGACAAAATTTTTCAAAACTTTTGCGGTAACATGACATGGAAAGAAAGAAAATGTACGTTGAAACTTTAGCTATAGTGAAAAAAACAGAGAGAAAACAGTCACAAAACCAAGACTCAAGAAGAAAATTTTCGATTGAACTTTACTTAGAAGTGGACTCTATTAAAAAACGAGTTTGCAAAACTATGTTTTTAAATACGTTGGCTATAGGAGAGTGGATGTTGCATAATTGGACTCAACATGATTCAAACAATGAGAACAGGGAAGACAGAACAAATGAAAATAAAAGACATAGGAAACAGAGTAAACATTTCGTAAAAGAAGAGCAGGTAAAATGTTTTTTGAAAACTTACCAAAACTTGAAAGTAACTATTGTAGGTCACAGACATCAAAATTGTATCTTGAACCCATTTGGGAATCAAAAGCACAACTGTTACTAGAATACAACAATGTTGTTGCTAAAGAAAAAGGCTATGAGCCCGTATCAATTGCAACTATGTCCAACGTATTTCAAATGATGAATTTGGCATTGTTTAGATCAAAAAAAGATCTTTGTGACATTTGCAAAGCACATAAATGCAAAACGTCCCAGAAGAAAAGTATATAAAACACATTAATATGAAAGATGCAGCAAGAAAAGAAAAAGATAGTGACAAAAAAAAGTGAAAGAAGTTCTAACCATGGATTTACAATCTGTTTTATTGTGTCCAAAATCTAATGCATCGGCCTTGTACTATAAAACTAAATTAATAGTACACAACTTTACGGTCTATGATATAAAACGGTCGGACGGTTATTGCTTTATTTGGAATGAAACAGAAGGATCTTTAACTGCAAATGAATTTTCATCGATTATCATCAGAATGTTGGATTTGTTTAAACAAAAGCACCATTTGAAAGAAGTTTCGGAAATAATTATATACAGCGATGGTTGTACATACCAAAATAGAAATGCCACCCTTTCAAATGCACTCCTAAATTTTAGCGTCCATAATAAAATTATAGTTATTCAGAAAATATTAGAAAAAAGTCACACCCAAATGGAGACAGGTTCAATACATTCAGTTATTGAAAGGCATATCAGAAACAAGAGATTCAATGTACCAGCGGACTATGTCAATATTGCAAAGACTATTTAGAACATTCTTTCTTTAAAAACTTTGATAAATTGAAAACATACAAAAGCATTAGACCAGGTAGAAAGATAGGGGATCCAGTCGTGACTGATTTGAGACAATTAAAATACTTACCAGATGGTCAAATCTTGTATCGTTTAGGATTCACTGATGAATTCGATGAAAATCCATTACCAGCTAGAGTAAAATTGACTGATTGAGTGGGAATGGAAAACTTACCTTCACTTTACACAGAAAGACTGAAAATCAAGAAGACCAAGTTTGAACATCTACAAAAATTAAAAATGGTTATGGAAGTTGATTACCATGCTTTTTATGATGCCATACCTCACGAATAGTTATAAGAAATAAGAATAAGTAAATCTCTGCTAATTGATCTCAAAGTTGTTCTTAAAAAAAAAAAAAAGTTATTTTTCCGTTATAATACGATTTAAAGAAATTTATTGTAAGATTGAAAATTCTAAAAAAGTGCCTTTCAGAACTTGAAAAGTCTGATTTTGATAGTAAGCAAAGTTATCCCTTGAATTGTTGAATTTAGTAGAGTATTTAGATATTTATTTAAGTTTCAAATGGAAACACGAATGTTTAAGTTTAAAGATAATCTATACTAATATTATAAAGAGGAAAGATTTGTTTGTTTGTTTATATGCATCGAATAGGCTCCGAAACTACTGGACCGATTTGAAAAATTCTTTCACCATAAGAATCCCGCTTTATCTGCGATGAACATACGCTATATTACATTATCAAAAAAGTAAGGGATCCGTATGAAAACTTCGATTTTGTAACCGAAGGTGTGAAAGGAAAATCATTAAATTGCGAACGCTGCGAAAACAATAGAGCAAAATAATGTATTACAGTTTTGTAGAGGACATCATTATCTACAACAAAACCCGCGATACTACTTGGTATTAATCCTTATACAAATAAAACAATAAACTCGATTTTTCCCAAATAGCTAAATTGGTAAACCTGAAATGTAGGGTTGTCTATTATATAATCTGTCTATTATATAATCTGTGTATTATAATTAAAAATGATGTAGTGGCTCTTAAATAATCGAACTATTACAAACATAAATTCTTAATGCATCTAACGGCACTGGAGACCCTCGAACAGAGGAGAAGTGGCGGAAGGTAAGTTTATAAAATACTAATAAGGCACAAGTAAGTGAATAGACTATCACTTCACATAAGTAGAAGTACATGCATGTATTTCTATTGGTGCTGGCTATTCTGCTCTTTTTAATGGTGTGGTGTTCATTTGTGTTTCTTAAGGTTTGGAGTGATTTCAAAAATAATATTAAGAAAAAGTCGGCCAAAATAAATAGGTCCGCTCAGGGTACAGGCGGTGGGCCAGCACTTCAATTAACATTAACAGACCTTGAAAACAGGGTTTTGAATATAATTGGGGTGCAGGCAGCTACCGGGATGCCCATACAAGAAGCTGGATTTGTGCAGGTGTGATATTTTTGCTTAGTGTAGGTATGTAGTATAAAGAAATATTTTATGTCTATTTTTGTAGCTATCAGTTAAATCTCTTTGAATATTTAATTTCTTAACGGGGCAGAATATGGTCATAAAAAGTTTTCCTTGTTTACAACTTAACCCACCTACCTACTGCGTATCCTGTAAGTAATAAAAAAGGTCACCACTTGAGATTTTTGGTAACTTTGTGGCACTTTAAATTTTTGTGTGGATGACTGGATGGTGTTTGAGTACCTTTCTTGCTTTTTAATATTGCCACGACATAATACATTTATTCAATTATGATTTTTATATGTATTCTCTAGAGTAGGGAGTATTTTGATAATAAACAAATAATAAATACTCGTATATACTTTATATGATATTTAATTGCAATGTATTTACACTTGAAAAATTATGTCTCAGGCGGGGACGAACCCGCATCTCCTCGCATACCGGGCGCGGCGCTATACCATTAAGCCACCGAGACACCTTTACACCTTTGACACCGGAAACAAACATCTGCAAAGATAATTACTAGAACTGTTTACTAGAAATACTTTATATGATATTTAAGCAATTTAATTGCAATTATAATATGAGTATTTATACTTGAAAAATTATGTCTCAGGCGGGACTCGAACCCGCATGTTCTCGCATTTGATGAAACAATGCTGGCTTACTGCAATAAGAATATGCTTGAAAAATTCGCGCTGTGACGCAGTGTCTCGGTGGCTTAATGGTATAGCGCCGCGCCCGGCATGCGAGGAGATGTGGGTTCAAGTCCCGCCTTAGAAATTGTTTTTCAAGTTTAAATACAAATATAGTATACTTAACACTAGTAAACATGGTTTTCACTAACAAATTTTGAGTAGGTAAACTAATACTTAATTATTGTTTTCATTGAAATAGGTTGTTGGTGGGGAGGAAGATAGCTTGTCGGGTACTCATTTGCAAGTTTCAGCCACCGAAAATGTAGATGAATTGACTGTCGACGATGTTCCCTATGAATATACTCCAATTCCTGAAGGTTGGTACTTTTTAACTTCACCTTTCATTAACTTTAGATACTCAATTTAATAACAAATTACTCTTTAGTTTGAAATAACTACTAGTTTTAACATATTGAGTGCCTAATACATGTCCTAGGGTGCCTTCTATTAACTATAGACACATTTAAATAATTTGGGCCGACGCAAATGTCTGATAATAAGTCTACCTACGTCTCCAACCTACGTCTCAGTATTAAATAGGCATTGAATGTGTTAATTTTGAAATATTTAAAGCGCGCTCTACACTCGCGGCGCGAAACGCCGCGAAAGCCGCGAAACGCGTGTGTAGATGGTTTCGCGCGTTCACGTTCACGCTTCGCGCCGTTCCCCGTTCGTTGTCGGTTTTTTGTCCCGCGGCAAAAGGTTCACGCTTGGTTCACGGCGCGCGAACGCGAACGCAACTACACTCGCAGTTTTTCGCAGTAACTGAGAAGACGCCGTCGCAAGTGGTTGTGGTTGTGCATTATTGCGTACTTAATAGCGTTTTATTTTAAAAAAAAATGAGTACTACATGGAATAATGAACTTGAGTTAAAACTTATTGAGTGCTATCAAGTTATATAGTGTTCCCGAGATCCAGATGGTAAAGAGGGTGGTGATCGGTGACCAGTCTTCGGCTTCACAGGTTCAGGTGATGCAGACTGTGTCTCTGATGATGACTGTTTTGGGACCTGACAGCTAGTACTAGGCACACCGTATTCCGAATTCTCAATTTTGTTTTGGCTTGTTGTAATAGATTCCGGCTTATGATCAAATTTATTTTCAGAAACTAGTGATGGTAATACCTTCGGTGCATTTGTCTTAATATTTGGAGTGCTAGTTTTAGGTCGGTTCTTGCTTCGCTTCGGTTGTTTGTTACACTTTTCACAGATCCATGACTTCTTGCGTCCTGGCTCCATAATATAAAAAAGCTTTTCGGACATATTTGCACATTCGATGTCTAGATTTCTGTTGCAGGCTTGACATTTTAAGAATCTCCTATTTTGTATTTTTTTGTCACATTTAGCACATAGTTTGTTGGACGACATATTGTTAAAGAGCACAAAGTTTACAGATAAACGAAGCAACTTGCACGAAACAACGTTCAAACGAAGCACTGTATCTTTCAAGTCCGTCTAAACGCAACACCGCAGCTTGCGAGTTCGTCCAAACGCAGCACGGGCCGGCGCGGCCGCTCTGTGGGTGAGTGACGTAGATGGGTGGTGCGAGTGATGATGACTCAGCCGTACCGCGCCGCGCCGCGGTTAGCGGGATGCAGCGAGCTCGAACGTTGACCAGTTAATTTTTAAACTTAATCGCACTATTATTTCGTAACCAAGTGAAATATTGAGATACGGTTTTCACTAATCACTAATTCATCTCCCAGGCTAGAGAGTGGTTATAATTTAATCGTTAAACAATCACTTTTTACTAGCTAATTTGAATATGTTCGCGGAGCAAAGAAACAGCGGTCTTCCTTTTGCGGCTACCGCACGACGAATCGTGAGTGCAAAAGCACCATCTCCCAAAAAAACGTAGGGTATATCTTTATATGAATTTGGCAATGGATGTGGTGTAGGTAAATTTAATTCATTAAGACAAATTTTATTCCATAATAAACTATTTCTAAATACACCACCATCGCTTATTCTACCTTGGCATCCTATGTCTGCGAAAATAAAATTATAATTACTGTCCACTAAAGCTAACAATACAATGCTGAATGTTTTCTTGTAATTAATATATAATATATAATTAATATAATAATAATTAATTAATTAATATATAATTAATTAATCCTGAATCGATTGGACATTCAATAACGATATGTTTTCCATCAATAGATCCTATAGTACGCGGAAATTTAGGTGCAAATCTTTTTTCAATTTCCTTCCACCCTTCCGGACTCGTCGGCAACTGTAAAATAAAAAATAAATACATTATTATTATTTTATTTCAGGAAGAATCACCTTCTGTGTGTGCCAATGAAGGGGGGGAGGAAAGTTTGGATAGTAATGTAGATAGTCAACCTTTGAGACCGCCAACTGTACGTCGTCGTAAAAACTCTGCAGAAGTGTTAGCTGCTGGAGAAACAGTCAAAGATGCTCTGTCTACACTAAAAGAAACTATGAACAATCGACGAATTCAAGAAGATGATGAATGTGACTTCCATGGAAAAATTATAGCTAAAAAGTTAAGAAAATTACCCGATAATGAACGAATGCGGTTTGTGTGTGACATATATAACATGTTTTTGCACCATGAACAAGTTACTACAGTATTATCTTCGTCATCTGTTGGATCACCGTCTCCGGCACATACTACGGCGTACTCGGAACCATCTACATCATACCAGAGAGCAGGAACTTCACATAGCAGTTACTCTGAGCCACCAATTTATTATTCGCCACCATTACAAATTCACATTCACGATGAAACCTCTACCCCTGCGGCTTCAAGGGTTATCATAACTTCAAATGCACTTATCCAGCCAGCTACTCAAGAATCCACAAACTATGTTCAAAATATGATTGATGATGCTTTCAATAGCGCTTGATTAATAAATGATGTTTGGCGTATGATTAATAAACACTTATTATAATAAATTGTTTTATTACTTACTTTGATTTCCTCCTTTAGTGCTTCATTCAAAGCTTGGCATACCTCTGGAATAATCTTCGATATCAGTTAAGGTGAGATTTTAAATAAAAAGTGGAGACTTTCAAAACTATCTCCAGTAGCCAAATATCGCAATGTAATAGCAAGGCGTATTCTAGCTGGGATGGCTTTTCTTAATTGAGTATCTTGCTTAGCTATCGCTGGTAAAACTTTGTTCAATAAGTTATCAAAATCCGTTTGAGACATTCTCGTAAACTTTTGAAATTCTCCTGATGGTTCAGCAACTAATTTGCTCAACTGTCTATCCATAGTAGCACTGGAAAAAAAGCAAAGTAAATAAAAATATATACATTTAAAAGATTAAATGAAGAAAAAAATATTCAAATATCTCTATATCCAATAAGTTAAATAAATTATTATTTTACCTGGTTCTCCCGCGATGGATTTGAGTCATCCACCATCGTCTTTTTCTCCATCTCTTTTTTATTTGATTCTTATTTTTAATACATAGGTAATTGTTATACGATATAGCACAGATCGTCACCGCAGCAGCGACAATCACTTCGTCATCCATTTTCTTTGAGGTCGCGAACGAGACTGCGAAGCTTTGCGAGTGTGGAGGGACACATTGAAACGCGAAGTTCACGGCGCGAATCGCGGCATGAATTCACAGCAAGAATCGCGGGCGAGTGTAGAGCGTGCTTAACAGAATAGTATTAACATTGAATCACATTTTTTACAGATATATGGAATACTCCAGGAACAAGTAGTCAGCCTACAGTCACTTCACCTCCTCCACCTCCACAGCCACCAGCACCTACACAACCAGCAGCTCCAGGAGAAACCCAGTGGCAACCACCGAAAAAGAAGAAAAAGTCCGAAGACCCAGTTTTCAAAATATTTAAGGAGTGTGAGGAGACTGCAAGAGAGTATGAAAGAGAGCGTGACCGAATTATGCAGGAATTAGAACGAGAGAGGATTCGACAGCGTGATGAAGAGCTTCAGTTGCAAGCTCAGTGGTTAGAATTTATGAAAGATGCTTTGAAAGTATAAGAAAAGTATTTGGAGAGAAGAAGTGAGTAGTGTTGGTTTTTTTATTTATTTATTTAGCTTCATCAATATATATATATATATATCACCTATACTATTCACTTCTTTTTCAAAAGAAAAGATTCGTGTATACGTTAAAATTAAATTTATTGTGCTTAAATATTAATAAAATAAAAACTCTAATGACGCCTTTATTTGGATTTCAAAATACTCGCACAAAACTGAGATTAATTACTTACATTACCAACCAATGTACCACGACGTGGGTTGCTTCTTCTTAATCTAAGCATTTTCTTACCAAATAAATCAACACAATCGCTTAAATTACTATTTTATTCTCAAAATATACTCCGACGAAAGTTTTCTCACAGAAAATTTTAAATTGAATAAACATGCGTAAAACTCGCAAGCCAGCCTTTGACAATTGCGATACTATACGTCATTTTATGCCTTCGTGCTAGCTATCTTCATACAAACGGCTCAAGTTACGTTGCGTATTTCGATACGATAACGATACGAAACTTACGTAAAGTGTTCGTGCTCTTAAAATTAGTTCAATTTACGCACACCAGAGGCGCTGTTTAAGTTTCCATACAAAATGCTTGCGTTAACGATACGAATGTTTTTTCGATAGTGCTTCGTGCTAACCATACTGACCAAGCTACTTTCAGCGTCAGAAACCCAAATGATGAAGTGGAAAACTATGTGAATGGCCGGTACATAAGTACATTCGAAGCGATCTGGCGAATATTGGAATTTCCAATCCACGAGCGTCATCCGACAGTCATGCAGTTAGCCGTTCACTTAGAAAACAGTCAGAGGGTGTATTTTACCTCAGACACGGCTGAACAAGTGGCTCAAAATTCACTCAAAACAACTTTGATGGCTTTCTTTGAGCTCTGTGCTGAAGATGATTTTGCAAAAACACTTCTTTACTACGAAGTGCCGCAATACTATACATGGACCAATAATAAATTTATAGGACGGAGACGTGGTGAGGATGTAGTTGGACATCCAGGCATAAAAAAAGATACCGCTTTAGGAAGAGTCTACGGTGTACATCCATCTCAATCGGAGTGTTTTTACCTTAGGATGTTGCTACATCACGTACGAGGTCCAACCTCATTCGAGTGCTTAAAAACGGAGTTCTAAAAGAGACCTATCAAGCAGCTTGCCGTGATAGAGGTTTGCTAGAAAACGATGACCATTGGGAAAATACTCTAAGAGAAGCATCGCTTCCTCATTGCCCAGCACAACTGAGAGAGTTGTTTGTGGTAATACTTTTATTTTGTCAGCCATCAGAACCATTGAAATTATGGGTCAATTTCAAAGACGATTTATGTGAAGATATTAGACACAGAATCAGACAGCAAAATCAGGACTTTACCTTACCATACATTGCGAACATTTATAACGAAGGTTTGATACAAATAGAAAATAAATTATTGCAATTAAATGATAAAAGCTTAAATGACTTTGGATTACCGTCTTCTGTTCGTACAGCAAACAATGCTGCAGACACAATGGCAAATCACTGTAATACAAATGATTTGACCGCTTTTATCGATGAAAACTTGCCAAAATTAGTCCCAGATCAAAGACATGCTTTTGAAATTATTGTCGATAGTGTGAATAATAACAATGGAAAAATGTTTTTCTTGGATGCACCAGGTGGCACTGGTAAGGAGTTTCTTGCTAATTTGATACTTGCCAAGATAAGATAATCAGGTAAGATAGCAATCGCAGTTGCTTCGTCAGGAATTGCTGCCACTCAAAAATGATTTTAAACATTCGCGATTTGAACACATATTATTTATAGTACACTAACGGGTCGTTATCGCGTTGTGTGTCATACCGATTTTATAGCGAAAAATAAAAATAATCAAGATCAATTGGGGGTAGGTGTTGAACCCCGCTCTTCGCGAAGACGTCGTTGAGCTGACATCAGTCGGCCCGTGACCGGGACGGCATGGTGCAATCTAGTCGAAACGTCGGGTAAATAAATAGGTATTTATACCTTCATAATATTTAACGCGATAACGACCCGTTAGTGTACTATTAATAATATGTGTTCAAATCGCGAAAGTTTAAAATCATTTATTGCAAGCAAACCGATACGGGCAGGTATTTGTATATAAAATTAAACAACTAGAATACCTACGAATAAAACGAGTGCGCCTAGTAAGTTCTTTAGGCTTTCTTTTAAAGTGTCGTGATAATAATCTTGTACCTACGGGAGTGCGTATTAAGACACGGAAAGATATTCCTCATTCGGAACGTATTCTGCACAACGCTAGCTTTTGTCTTCTGGGACAATTCATTCGAAATTGTAGGTATGACTTAAATACGGTGCAGTGTGAACTATATAATGTGCATGTGGAATGTAGTGAGGTGCTATCGGTGAGTGATTTTGAACTGTGTGATCGCGTAACTTTCAACCAGTCGGAGCGGGTTCGCGAGATTATTGCGGTTCGTCACAATGTGAAGTGTGATAAATTACGTAATCGTAATGAGAGGAGATCCAGTAAGAATGGACCCCTGGAACAAAAAGATACGGCCATTAATTTGTCAAGTCAGACTATTGATAGTGCCATGAAAGGAAGTGGTCGATTAATCAAACAAGTAGCTTGATCGAATGTTGGTTTATTACTACTCAATAATTAAGGAATACATCTTTTATATAACATGCTTATACTATTACACCTCACCTCCGGGGTGAAAAGAAAAAAAAATACAATTAGTAATTTTTTTTTTGTTACACAATAAATGGTTTGGTCCTATTTTTTTGGACTATTTTTTGCTTACAATTTTTCAGAATTTTAACATTTACTCCAAGGTCTGCTATGACCTTAAAAGGTCCATCATACACTGTATCTAATTTCTTAGCACATTCATTTTTAACTAAAATGAGTTGTCCATTATAATACGTTACATGATTCATATTCTTATCATAATTACATTTACGTTTTTCCTTACTCAAAATAAGATTGTTACGAGCATCTTGTTGAGCAACTTGTAACCTATATTTTAGTTCTAATGCATAATTTTCAGGATTATATAAAGGTTCAACATATTGACTTACTCTACATGGTAATTTACTCGATCTACCAAACACTAACTCGAAGGGCGTGTATTTAGTCTCTGTGTGAACTGTGTTATTGAAATCATAGCACCAAAACGGAAGCCACTGGCTCCAGGTATCTTTTTGGCCATTACATTGTATGCGTAAAAATGCTCCTAAATTTTTGTGTGAATTTTCTAACGCTCCAATAGATTGATGATGATATGCCGTTGAAGTAAGCTTCTCTATTTCTAAAATTTTACATACCTGTTGCATTGTTGAAGAAACAAATTCTGTACCCCGATCAGTTGCAATAGTATCTGGTATCCCGAACCTTAATATAAAATTATTAACTAATTCCCTAGCTATAGTAACCGTTTCCTTGTTTTTTAATGGATAAGCCTCTACGAATTTAGTCAACTCGCATTGTATTGTTAATATATAGCAATATCCTTCTAAATCTCTGTCCAATGGACCAACAACGTCTAAATATATTTTTTCAAATGCTTGTAGAGCAGTTGTAGTTATTTGCATTGGTTCTTTTACATATTTGCAATGTTTCATTTTTTGACAAGTAGTGCACTTACTCACAAAAAATTTAACATCGTTGTCTAAACCTGGCCAATAAAACTTTCTTTTTATATTATTGGTCATTCTACGAATACCAGCGTGACCGCTAGTTGGTAGTAGATGAAAATCGTTAAGAATAAATCTTTTTTCTTCGTCATCGTCAATTCTTTTAATACCTTTCAATATACATACTTGTGGACCGGTCCAATCCTCAATTAATTTTATTTCTTTTAACAAATCTTTGATAAGCGTCTCATTTTCTCTCGCTTTTACTATGCATAGTTTATTTGTTTTATTTTCTTTACAAAACTTCTCTAACTTAGTCACAAATTCGGCTTGCGAGAATTGCGCCCTAAATTTGAGGTTAATGTAAAGTATATTTTTACTTTTAGTTAATACAAAACACTCATTTTCAATACTTATATCATTGTTTTTTCTCAAATGCTTCAGTTTGTCGTCATTTATAAAACTTAACTCTACAAAGTCACTTGGCATCTTTAATAACTCCACTACCCTTGGTTGATCAGGCCAAAGGTTTGTGGGTTTATTAGAAATGGGTGATTCTGGTTGCCTATCTAACTCTCTCCTTTTTGCTCTCCTCATAACAGTTATAATTTCATTATTCATCTCTTTCAATGAATCTGACGTAATACATATCCGAGATAAAGCATCTGCTACGCAATTATTCTTTCCTGGTACGTGAAGTATTTTAAAATTGTATTCTTCTAGTGCCAACCTAAATTTTAATAACCTACTTGATGGATCTTTTAATGAAAATAAATACAATAAAGGTTTGTGATCTGTCATTACAGTGAATGTTCGGCCATATACATATGGTCTAAAATATTTTATTGACCAAACAATGGCAACCAATTCTTTCTGAATGGTAGGGTAGTTTATCTCTGCTTTATTTAAAGGTCTACTAGCGTACGCCACAGGTCTCATGTCTTTATTACATAGAACAGCGCCAATAGCCGTGCCTGATGCATCGGTCTGTATGACAAATTCATTATTTTCGGAAAAATCAGGAAATTGCAGTATTGGCGGGGTTGTAAGTGAGTGTTTTAATTTTTCAAATGACTCATTGCACTCTTTTGTCCAGCTAAATGGTTAATTTTTTCTTGTTAATTTATTTAGACTATTGGTAATTTCTGCAAAGTTTTTAATGAATTTTCGGTAATAGTTACAGAATGCAACAAATCGTTTTACCTCGTCGGTATTACTTGGTACCGGGTAATTTTGAAGAACTTTAATTTTATCAGGGTCTGGTAATACTTCTTGTGACGATACTATATGACCTAAATATAGTAATTCTTTTTTTAGAAAACAACATTTATTAGGATTTAACTTTAAATTCACTTTTCTCAACCTTTCCAATACATCTATCAAATTCTTATTATGACCGATCATATTTCGTCCAAAAACGATCAAATCGTCTAAATATATGAAACATTTTTCGAAAGCTAGACCAGACATGGCTACTGACATGACACGACTAAAAGAACTAGGACTTGTCTTCAGCCCCATCGGAAGTCTCTTCATTTGATATTAGCCTGTGCTAGTGGTGAATGCTGTGTACTTCCTACTATCTTCATTTAATAAAACTTGATAATATCCTTGGTTTAAATCTAAATGTGAAAAATAAATGGAACCAGAGAGGGAGTCTAGAATGTCCGTTATGTTTGGTAATGGGAACTTATCATCGACTATGCAATCGTTTAGTTTCCGGTAGTCAACTACTAACCGCCATTTATTATTTTGATTGTTTCCTGATTTCTTTGGTACCAATAATATCGGACTCGACCACTCGCTCTTTGCTTCCTCAATTATATCATTTTCTTTCATATTTTGAATTTGTTTATTTACTTCTTCTTTTAAACTATGAGGTAATCTGTATTGTTTTACGTAAACTGGACTTGTATTAGGTTTAAGTATTATCGACTGTTCATAAATATTGGTTGTACTTAATTTGTCGCCTGGCAAAAAGAAAACATCTGCATATCTGTAATAGAACTTTTTTCCTCGGAGTTCAAATGATCTAACCTTAAACTGTTGAGTAAAACTTTAGATCTGTCTGAATTTCTTAAACAAGTATCGAATTGGCAAATATCATATTGATCAAGCGTTTCTAAATGTAGTTGAAACATCGGAATAGTAATATTTTCATCACTAGTGTTTAATATTTTTACTGGCACTTTATTGTTTTTCACCTTCACTATACTTCCTGCCATAAAAATGTTTTCCGATAATTCTTTAGAGCTGATAACGCAATCTCCTTCATATGATGAATCTAAAAACAAGTAATGTATTGATTCGCTTCGAGCTGGTAAAACTAACATTTCATTAGAATAATCAATTGTGTCATACATCGGTAAGCGACATTCCATTCCATCTAAGTAGAACGTTATGATATTTGTACTCAAGTCGATATTTGATGCATACTTGCACAGAAAGTCTAAACCTAAAATTCCATCTGCCTTTAATGGCACGCAGTCGAAAACATAGAAATCATGATCGAATATCATTCCAGAATGTTCACTATGATGATGAATCAACTGTAGCGAAACATGTCCCGCCGATTGAATTTCACCTGCGATACCTTTTATTATTGTGGCGTCTCTAAATATGGAAGTGTTTATTGGAATAGCTTCTTTCTTTATAACCGATAATGACGCACCCGTATCTATAAGCCAGAAATATTTTTTGTTATTGATATGAAATGTTACAAATCTTGTTTTGCCATTTAAAGTCAAAATAAAATGTTTATGACCGAAAAAACTGAATATCGTTTGACTGTGATGTCGACGGTGTTGTCGTTTGAGTCTCGTTTTGAATGTTTGGTGTTACTTGTTCGCTGTAAAATACGCGTTGATTTCCACTACTATGGGTATTAGGATAACTCGATCGATTATCACGCGAGAATCGCATACCACGTCCTCTATTTGAGTGATTAAATTCTCGTCTATACGCAGAGTTAAAATAATTGTTTCTTACCGGATTGTTGCCACGTTGATAATGATAACCTCGCTGTCCTCTTGGTTGACCGCAAAACTGCCGTTGGTTAGAATTACGTTGGAACCTACCTCCTGTCCCACGACGTGAAAAATGCATTACACCTTCACCTCTCGATGTAGATGCAGATGTCAACTCCTCGTCTTTTGTCGCTTGTATAGCCTCGTTCAAATATTCATAGTTGCGAGCCGCAATGATTGTGCTCAATCGAGAATCTCGTAAGCCGTCTGAAAAACGTTTAACCGCCAGTTTTTCATTCAACGGTTTTAACACAGAGTAATTTTCTGTATTCCCGTCTGCCTGTGATATTGTCAAGTCAGAAAATAGCTTTTCTGAGCCGTACTAGTCGATTGTTCGCCAACCTTGACTTATATTTTGCAATCGAGACTGAATAGCCGTAAATGATTTTTTCGTTAGCAAATGTTTTCTTAAATCATTGACAAGATCACTTGCAGTTGGGTAAGTTTGTAATAAACGCAGTTTATCATTTTCCGAAAGCCTACTTTTCAAAACGAATGTCACTAATAATTTTTTTCCAGAATCAGATAACATTTCTGAGTACATTTCCACAGCGTCAATCATTGACTTGATATTATTTTCGTTATTGTTCATCACAGGGATTAAATTACACGCCGTTTTTAAATCAAACTCCATGGTTGGATTATCGTTTTCACTTGATTCTAAATAATCGGAACTACTACTGTCACTATCTCTATAGCACAATTCTAAAATATAGTCATATATTAATTTTATTTTCGCTGAAACAGAATTTATTGTATTTAATTTTTCGGCAGATATTGCTTGCTTGCTTAATATCTCAATAAGTTCAGAACTTTTATTAAAAATAATTTCTGCTTCCGCCAATTTTTTTTTATACACTTTCCTTGATAACGCGATTTTCCTCTCTTAATTAAATATTTTTTAATAGCTTCAATATCTTTCAAACACTGAAATAATTCATTTTCCATACCTTAATTTCATAATAAGTAATAGAATGTACGTACCCAATATTACTCTCGAGTTCTCGTAGTAGGGGCAAGATGCTCGTATCATATATGGATGTAGAAACGTAAACAGACACTTCATAAACTTATCGCATGTCGCGAATAAAATTATGTTACTATTTTATGAAATAATATTTTGTTAAGCATGAAGATTAAAAGATTAAATGTGACATTATTTAAAAATTAAGCATTATGTACTTAAAGTCTCTACTTTTGATACGTTGCTTGCAGTTAATACACGTACTACTTCCGCAACACCAGTTAGTCTAAAAAGGCTTTAATAAAAAAAATACACTATACCGCCACTTTCACATTTTACACCTTCACTAAACTTCAGCACATTTGGGCACCGCTGCACCCGGGATGGGGTCGATGTTGCGCCGACGGAAAGATTTTCGCATGACAGCTCATTAAACGTTATCTCGCGACGCATCCACTTCTTGTGAGTTTTCTTATAAATCTTGTAAAAGCCGTAGACTCCTGCCAAGGCCATAAGCGTGATGATTACCACCAAAAGGATATTAGTAGTACTGGCATGAAACTTCAAGTCTTCTGTTGCGGACGCAGAATTGCTACCACCCGAAGCATTCTGGGCTATGATGACGTCTTCTTGTTTAGACTGCCTGGAACCCATTTTTCAGTTTTGCGTTTTTTGAATTAATTACAATTATAACTGGACACAGCCGCTTAGCTGAAGAGTCACGCGTCACATAAAATTCCATTGTAATATATTTGCTCTGTCACGTTGCACCGAATGTTGAAACCCGAGAAACTTAGATGCGCGGCCCAAACATGGCAAGGGTCGCCATGAAAGGAAGTGGTCGATTAATCAAACAAGTAGCTTGATCGAATGTTGGTTTATTACTACTCAATAATCTTATATATATAAAAATCAATTGCTGTTCGTTAGTCTCGCTAAAACTCGAGAAAGGCTGGGCCGATTAAGCTGATTTTGGTTTTGAAATGTTTGTCGTAGTCCAGGGAAGGTTTAAAAGGTGAGAAAACATGGAAAAATTGCGAGGAAGATAGTAAAAACGTTAATTTCATATCTATATATATAAAAATCAATTGCTGTTCGTTAGTCTCGCTAAAACTCGAGAAAGGCTGGGCCGATTAAGCTGATTTTGGTTTTGAAATGTTTGTCGTAGTCCAGGGAAGGTTTAAAAGGTGAGAAAACATGGAAAAATTGCGAGGAAGATAGTAAAAACGTTAATTTCATATTCCCATATAAAATGCTCTACATCAAATTTTTGAGCCATTAAGTCAGTTTTAATGATGTTAGGATCAGGTGATATGAAGTACACCGGAATATATATAATTCTTCTGTGAGTGTGTATGTCACTGAACTTCTCTCAAACGACTAGACCGATTTTGATGAAATTTTTTGTGTGTGTTCAAGGGGATCTGGGAATGGTTTAGATTCACAATTTTTGGGGGTAGGGTAGGGGTAGGGTATGTGTAGGGTAGGGGTAGGGGTAGGGTAGGGGTAGGGTAGGGGTAGGGTAGGGGTAGGGTAGGGTAGGGTAGGGTAGGGGTAGGGTAGGGTAGGGTAGGGATAGGGTAGGGGTAGGGTAGGGGTAGGGTAGGGGTAGGGTAGGGGTAGGGTAGGGTAGTAAAATATTAAAATCTTATAAAATATATACAAACCTAAATTTTTACCCTTTTACCACCAACCCCTATTTTTTGTTAGCCATTTTAGTAATTTAATCATTTTTATGGCAAAACAACGTTTGCCGGGTCAGCTAGTTAAGGAATAAATCTTTTATATAACATGCTTATACTATTACACATAACGTACTGGCCAAGGGGATGAATTATGCGTTAACCCCTAAACGGATTCCTTACGAAAATATTATAAGTAGCATCGAGGAGGTTATAACGCGCAACAAGTTACCGTCTAACGACGCGGATATACTTAGACAGGATTTTGCCGTTATATTACGTAAATCAAAGCCGCCGAAACCCAATGTTACTATGGAAGAGCGTCAGGCACTAAAAGAGCTACGTGATAACACGAATATTTTCATGATGCAGTACACATCATCGACGTACCGCTTCCATATCTTGACATGGGCTGCCTGCATATCAATATGCTCTTCAAAATGTTCCATCCAGATATTAGCCATGACCGGTGCTACTGGGCTACCCATGGCCACTCCTTCAATCTGGAGGTAATGTTGCCCTCGGTATAGGAAATAATTGCCTTCCAAACAATGTCTGAGTAGGACAATGTACTCGTTAGATAGATCATTTTGTTCTAGCTTCCTCTCGATAACTTCAAGGCTATCCTGAATGGGAACATTGGTAAATAGTGACTCGACGGCAAAACTCACCATCACCTCATTTGGTTCCACTTTCACACTATTGATGATATCCACAAAGTGTCGGGACCGGGAGTCCTTTACAAACGATGCAGTCTTTCCCACCAATGGTTGTAGTACCGTAGCAATATGTTTCGCCAAGTCGTAAGTAGGAGAATCGATTTGACTCACGATTGGCCTTAACGGTACATTTGCTTTATGGAATTTAGGCAAACCATAAAGCTTCGGTGACTGAGTGATCTTTGGCCTAAATAGACCGACATACACATCATCAGCAAAGAGGTCTTCATGATCTTTGATCAAGGCACGTATGCGTTTTGTGACTCTGGCTGTCGGGTTGTAAGACACTGGTTTATATACTAGAGTGTCACATAACAGATTCCTTATTTTGTCATCATAGTCACAAGTATTCATTACTATGGTGGCATTACCTTTGTCGGCTTTAAGCACTAAAATATTCGTGTTATCACGTAGCTCTTTTAGTACCTGACGCTCTTCCATAGTAACATTGGGTTTCGGCGGCTTTGATTTACGTAATATAACGGCAACATCCTGTCTAAGTGTATCCGCGTCGTTAGACGGTAACTTGTTGCGCGTTATAACCTCCTCGATGCTACTTATAATATTTTCGTAAGGAATCCGTTTAGGGGTTAACGCATAATTCATCCCCTTGGCCAGTACGTTATGTGTGGCACTATCAATAGTCTGACTTGACAAATTAATGACCGTATCTTTTTGTTCCGGGGGTCCATTCTTACTGGATCTCCTCTCATTACGATTACGTAATTTATCAAACTTCACATTGTGACGAACCGCAATAATCTCGCGAACCCGCTCCGACTGGTTGAAAGTTACGCGATCACACCGTTCAAAATCACTAACCGATAGCACCTCACTACATCACACTGCACCGTATTTAAGTCATACCTACAATTTCGAAATAATTGTCCCAGAAGACGAACGCTAGCGGTGTGCAGATTACGTTCCGAATGAGGAATATCTTTCCGTGTCTTAATACGCACTCCCTTAGGTACAAGATTATTATCACGACACTTTAAAAGAAAGCCTAAAGAACTTACTAGGCGCACTCGTTTTATTCGTAGGTATTCTAGTTGTTTAATTTTATATACAAATACCTGCCCGTATCGGTTTGCTTGCAATCAATGATTTTAAACATTCGCGATTTGAACACATATTATTTATAGTACACTAACGGGTTGTTATCGCGTTGAGTGTCATGCGATAACGACCCGTTAGTGTACTATAAATAATATGTGTTCAAATCGCGAAAGTTTAAAATCATTTATTGTATATAAAATTAAACAACTAGAATACCTACGAATAAAATGAGTGCGCCTAGTAAGTTCTTTAGGCTTTCTTACATTTGGACAGTGAGCTGACACATATACAGGAGGTACTATGTCGCAACGGGTACAAGGAAAGTACTAAACGTATAAGGAGAAAGGAGGGACATCCCAGGGTCGACAGAGTACCGGCATTCATGCCGTATGTCAAAGGAGTGACGGACAAAGTTGGAACAGTGCTCAAGAAATACTCCATAAAGACTGTATATAGTCCGCATTCGAAAGTTACGAACCACCTGCGCACCCCGAAGGATACTTATAACATGAGCAAAGTTTATATGACCTTCAAGAATATTTTATCAAAGTTGTTATTTGCTTTCACCTCAACAACTATTCTGGAAACATCTGATATAGAACATTTAAAGACAGCAGTAGAACATAGAGCTACACAAGTTCTCAAACCTATACACTACGCTGCACATATGCTGAACCCTAAAGCCGAAGGCCATGAACTCACTGAGAATTAAGATTCACAAGCAATGGAATTTATTCACAACCTGGCGAATTTTTTAAGTTTGGATTGTCTGGTTGGTTTAGCTCAATATAGAGCGAGAGATGGTATTTGGGGAAAAGAATTTACATGGAAAGCTGCAGAGACTGTGGATGCTGTTTTGTGGTGGAAAGGAATTTGTGGTGCCTCGCCGTTAAGTAAAGTGGCACTACGAATCCTGACTGCACCATGCACATCTGCTGCTACGGAACGGTCGTTTAGCATTCATACACAGTGCTAAACGAAATCGCCTTACAACAAAAAGAGCAGCTCAAATCACATCTTTGGCGTACAATTGGAATTTAAAGGAAAATAATGATCCATCCAAAAATATCAAAGTGTCCAATATTAATGATCAATCGATCAATACCGAAATCGACGACTTTTTAAGTGATGATTATGAAAGTCAAGATGAATGTTACTCGATTCAAGTCCATACGCCTGATGATTCCCAACCATCAACATCAACTTCAACTAACCGACGACTAAAATTTGTAGATGCATCTAATATAAACCTGAGTGATGATGATGATGACTGAAGATATCTATATTGTATTATTTTTTACGTGATATAGGTACACCAAAATAATAATAATTATGATTACGATGACTAAAACTATATTTATTTTGTAAAACTATATTTCTATTATTACTTATGATTTAAAGAATTCGAATTATCAATTGTGATTTAACAAGACTGTGATTACTTATGACTGTTATTATTTAATTAAATGTTTTTTGTAAAAAAAAAGACTATGTTTTATTTTAAAGTTATATCCCGCTTAATTTTTACAAAACAAAGTTATTAGTTTTTTTGCCCTGTGATCGGACATTTATTCGGGTGTAAACTCATTTATGCCCAATATGCCAAGTTTATGCCCATTTTGTCTGTATTTGTTTTTGCCCTCGACCCATCTCTAGCTGCAACCATTAGTTGGAAAAACACCGTCCTTTGTGAAAGATTCTTTCCACTTCAGGGACATAGTAAAGAGCATAAAGTTGGAACCTGGAGATTTAATGATGAGTTTCGACGTAGAGTCACTCTTTACTAATGTACCATTAAAGGATTGCATCGAGGTCATCAAGGATAAACTGTGTGATTATGAATTGCCTAAGGAATATATTGTTCTCATTGAAAATTGTTTGGACGGGAACTACCTACTCTTCAGAGATCAGTACTACCTCCAGATCGACGGCGTTGCAATGGGTAGCCCACTCGCACCAGTAATTGCAAATATCTGGATGGAACATTTCGAAGACCTAGCTCTGGCTACTGGACCAAGTACTGTGAAACTCTGGAAAAGGTACATCGATGACGTCTTCTGCGTTATCCAAGGAGGCCAACAGGAAGTGGAACAATATATTAACCACCTGAATTCAATCCATCCGAAAACAAGGTTCACATATGAGATGGAGAACAACAGATGCCTCGCGTTCCTCGACATGGAAATAAAAGTGAAGGTGGATGGAACATTTGCTCACACTGTGTATAGAAAGCCAACACACACAGACCGATACCTACACGCATCTTCTCATCATCATCCTCGGCATCTTCAATCGGTTATAGCGTCGTTAACGAATAGAGCTCACAACCTATGTGACCCTGAACATCTACATAAGGAGCTTGCACGTGTTCAGGAGGTACTAAGACGAAATGGATATAAGATGCCGAAAGAAAGAAGAAGGCGCAGGGAGAGGGGGAGGGCTCCTGAGGCTAGTCGTCAAGCAGCATTTTTACCATATGTAAAAGGCGTAACGGACAAAATTGGATCAGCACTCAGTAAATACTCCATTAAGACTGTATATACTCCGTTACGTAAAATATCACAACTACTACGATCGCCTAAGGACGTCTTGCCTTTTTAAACTCCGGGGGTTTATAAAATAGACTGCAGCTGTGGTAGTTCATAAATTGGCCAGACAAAACGGACTATAGCCGAAAGAGTCAAGGAACACATCGCTGCAGTGAAAAATCGGCAGACGAATAAATCCGCGGTAGCAGAATATCTGCTTAATACGGGGACTAATCACTGGATGGAGTTACATTACCCAAAAATCCTCTCTACGGATCGCCATTACCATACTAGGGTAATACGTGAAGCGATTTAAATTAAAAAGTACAAAAATTTCAATCGGAAAGACGGATTCAAGTTTTCAGCGGTTTGGAATCCAGTGATTAATAAGTGCAAACCGTGTGAGTCGCCGTTATTAATAAACATTAACCTGGATACTGTGAGTGTTGTGTGTCGCACTGAACCTACTGACTCCAGTTCAAGTTGTACAACAAATATCGGAGAGTTCGAGGGTAGCAGAAGAACCGGCCGCCCGATGCAGACGGAGACGCCGCGCACCAGTCCCCTCGTGACCACGGCCGTAGCATCACGGCCGAAACGTCGAGGAATGTAAGTAGTATCAATACTACTACATACCACACCTACGTCGCGTTCAGACCCGCAATTATAAGTTTTAGTTATAATGCAACGCGAAAGTTTAAAAGTTTATAATGATGGAAAGATGTAATTTTAAATTACATAATTTTAAAACGCATAAGTAACAACTGGGATAAAATCATTTAGTATACCAACCGTTTATTATAACATTGACATGATATAATGCTAACAACAAATAAATTTTATTTAGTATAATACTCGTAACATGGTATAACGTTCATTTACGATAACACTCGTTTTTTATAACATTTGCAACAGATTATGATTACTTGATACAAAATCGTCAGAATGCAAAATTTAAAGATACAAATAGTGTTAATTCACGAGGTATGCATGCACGTAAGCATGCAGGCTTACAAGCATACAATCATGTATGCAGGCAAGCAAGCATGCATGCAGGTAAGCAGCTTGCATGCAATCATGCATGCGCAGGCAAGCAGCATGCATGCATGCATGCAGGCAAGCAAGCATGCTTATAGGCAAGCAGGCAAGCATGCATGCATTTGTTTTGCTCTTCTCCGGCGCTGCGGGAAGTGCAGTCCTTCCGCCCTTGCGTAACAAATCTCTGGCACCCACACTCGCTTCCGCAGCTTCGGCTTGCTGGTCGCCGAACAGCCTCAGCCGCTACAGCTTGCCCGGGCGCCCGAGCTTCATTACTGCGAGCGAGGACTGCACTCCATCCGCGCCTCCGGCTTTTAAATTTCACTCTAGTGTAGGACAGACAAGTCCCACGGCGGAAAGACCACGGCGATTCGGGATTCAACAAAATTCTTAATTTTACCAATGTATGTCAGCACGTCTATTTCTTTTAATCGATATTTAAAACGTTTTTATCTCAAATTATAGATACACGAAATGATGCGTATAACAAACAAATTTATATCAAATGAACGATATATAAAATGAGTTTTATTTCAAACGATTTTATTTGTTATGAATGTTATACTAAATAGTATTAAATAAACTGTACCGTGGAATGGGGTTAGTTTGATAAAGAATTCATTTCGTAGTAAAACTCAAATTGCACGGTTTCTGAACGCAATCTTTAGTATATTTTTTTTTCGGTTAGCAGTATTGGTTGTCAATGCTTGCGTTTAGTCAGTCGCTGTGGAATCTTCTTTGCAGATCCATACGAAAATTTGAAATATATGAAAGCAGATATTTTGATTAATATTAATAGCTTACATAACTTCTAACCTAATATAGCATCATGCCAAGAACTTATAAAAGACGTTTAGGCTCCAGAGAGTACAAAAACTACACTGCAGAGACTTTAAAATTAAATAAAGCAATAACAAAAGAAGTTGAAGGTCGATTGTAGTTACACCGAGCATCTGAAGAGTATAATATTCCGTACGAAACATTAGAAAAGACATTTCTGAAATTGATCTTTGTGATATACCTAGTTGCTTTTTGCCAAAACCTTTGGAAACTGAAAATAATCATCAGTTTCCATTTGAAATTGATATCAAAGAATTATAAGTAGATTAAGTTATCCGTGTTTATTGATCCCAAATATTGCTTTTGTTTTTGTTACTTTTAAAGTAAGTTTCGGAAAATTTTATGTATGAATACTTTTAGTACAAAAGACTGACAAACCATGTCATAAGACTGAAAACTACGAAGTTTTCAAATAAAGTTGATTATTACTCGTACATAAAATACCCTAGTTTTTCTGTGCCAAATCCACCCTAAATATATAAAATCACTATTAATCTTGAACCCATTGACGGATTTTTAAAATTATTTTTTCGTTGTATTACTTACAGGGGGTACTTTCGAATTCCGTTAAAAAAACGAGGGGTACCCCGACCATTGTTTAACTTTGATCACTCTCTTTTTTTTTCTACAAATATAATAATAATAAAAAATATTTTACTGTCTTATTGGATTCTATAAACAAATCTGATATTATAATTAATTTTTAATATTTTTGGCTGTTAAATTTGAGGAGTAACCTACATTTTAATTTTAAAATTGATTAAATTCACCCCCTTCCACGGTATGTTATGTAAAGTAATCGTTATGTCAAACAAAATTATATCATGTGATGTTGTAACAAATGATTATTATGTAAAGTGATCGTTATTAAAGTTTGATTATATCAAATGATTTTATATCACATGAGACGCACCCTAGCACGACTAGAGGTTGCATTCGAATATTTGAAGTATTCGAATTTTCATTCCTTTGTATTCGAATAGTAAATAAATATATATTGGAATATTCGAATGTTACCGAATAACATCAGACGCGACTTAGTTTATGTTGGCAGAACTTTAAAATTGTTGTTGGCAACACTGCTTGACGGATTGACTTGACGCCATCTTGTGCATTCACTTAAGTCACAGAACGCGTTGTAAATTTTTGCAAAGCGGTGCATTTTGTCTTTATGAAGTGATGGTGTTTTCTGTAAAAGTGTATAGGATTGTTTTTTATGTAAGTATTGAGAATTTTGTAATTTTTGTGCTAATACGGTAGACAAACTTATGACTTAACCTAAATTATTTCCAAGTTAATGTAAATTCTTGTTTTAGAGGTGTGTCGCTCTTTACGGAAACGACTCAGTGAGTCGTTTCTTTAAAGTGATTCACTGATTCGAATCCCTAACACCGCTTCAAATGAATCATTCGCTCAATTGCATCTCGGTTTCAATCGGCTCGCTCGCGGCGCTCGATGACACGATTGAGCAGAGGCGGCTCGTGACTTTATTTTCTGGGAGTTCACAAAAATAAAAATCGATCGTCGTCAACGTGTCTTTGAACTCTAATATAGGTAATTTCGATAGGTAGAATCGCGCGCTTTATGAATATCTGCCTAATAGATGCCAGTTAAAC
Organism: Anania crocealis; assembly: GCA_949315895.1. Taxonomy (NCBI): domain Eukaryota; kingdom Metazoa; phylum Arthropoda; class Insecta; order Lepidoptera; family Crambidae; genus Anania; species Anania crocealis. The sequence continues at coordinate 11,188,544 of OX438871.1, forward strand.
TTTACACACATTGATTGCAAATGTTTTTTCACTTTTATTGAAAGATACGCTAAATCATCAACACCCGTTTCAATCCATGCAAACTCACCAAGCGCCGGCGCCAGCTCCAAACACCAGATATGGGAAACAAAACAATTTATTGGTTTCTTTGCAACCACACATCCATCCAAGGTAAAGATACGCTAAATCATCAACACCCGTTTCAATCCATGCAAACTCACCAAGCGCCGGCGCCAGCTCCAAACACCAGATATGGGAAACAAAACAATTTATTGGTTTCTTTGCAACCACACATCCATCCAAGGTGTTTTTAAATACTGTTCGGGTTTAAACACACCCCTTAAGTTTTAGTTTTATAAGTACATTTTTGTATCAAAGCGATTTCAGGCCGAGGTGGCCCCTTTGCTTTTAGTTCAGGGCGCTTTTCTAAAGATTTTTCACATTTTTTAATAAAAGATACATCGTATTGTTCCATGTTTAGCACTATCACAACACTAGCACAGCAATAATGCACAGAAACTATTGTTTGGCGAAATAACACAAAACTGCCGTATTGGCGCGAAAAGGTCCCGGTGACTGGATAAAAGATTTGACGATTGTTTACATTAGATCGACAACAACGCTTATTTAGCCACACGCATAAAATATTGTCACCTCTTGGCGCGATCTGGCAACGTCGCTAAGAGCGGCGCTCCAGAATAACCTAATTTCTCATACAAAATCTTTTGTTTCACGTACCAGTCCGATGTCGATGTTTCTCTTTCGCACTTATTGAATTCAGTACTAGGCATTGTACTGAACTTTGTTTCATAGGAGCGCAATCGCTGGCGCTCCACTCGGTAACAACAACTGACACCAAATTTTATGCTAAAAAACATGTCAACTTTGTGCGTAGTTAAGATTGTTTATATGACAATAGTTAACTGCTATTGTTTGTGTTAATGTATAGGGTTAAAAATATATAAATAATAGCAGATTAAAAATACATATTTATTATTTACTAATTTTTGTGGGAGTGCACTGCACCAGTGCTCCTTAGGATGAGCCGCCTCTGCGATTGAGTGAGATAGACTGTTCGGAGCGCTTCGTGTCGCGCAGCCGCGGTCACGTCGGAGATCGCCGACCGCCGTCACTCTCACTAATTCATTACTAGTGGGTGATTGAGAAAGACAACACTAAGCATAGCATAGCATAGCATTTTGCCAAAATCTTACCAAGAATGCCTGGAAAATGTACAATTAGGAATTGAATCTGCATATGCTATTTGTATAACAACGGACTCGTGGACATCAGTTAATAATGTTAGTTTTGTGTCAGTAACAGCACACTTTATAGACAATGACAATATGAAGTCTTATCTGCTGGACTGTTTTTAAATATTACCGAATACCTTAAAACAAAGTTTCAAGAACGGAAAATAGAGCAAAAGATTATTGCAATTGTCAGCGATAATGCCGCAAATGTCTTTACTGCTATCAGGGATGGAGGTTGAAGACACATTGGCTGTTTTGCCCATTCTATTAATTTGAGTGTCCAAGCATGCCATAGAGAAGTGGCAACTACACTAACAAAAGTAAAAATTATCGTAGAGTATTTTAAGAGAAGTTCTTCAGCATTAGCAAAACTTAAAGATATTCAAAAACAAATGGGGCTACCTGAATTGAAGCTGAAACAAGACGTCGTTACAAGATGGAACTCAACTTTTGATATGCTGCAGAGATTTTATAAATTGAAAGAAGCTATCATTTCGACTTTGGCGATCTTGGCACTCAACATCATCTCATGATTGGATAATCGTAGAAAAAACAATTGATATTTTGGATTTTTTTATGATATCACAAATGAAATAAGCGCAGAAAATCACGTTTCTTTATCGAAAGTCATTGTCTTATGTAAAATAATGATTAGACATGTAAATAAAAAATTCAATGAGGAAAGAACATCTGGCCCAATTGAAATACGTTTCGTTTATTGCTTAATACCTTACGACAGCAATTAAATGATCGATTCAAAAATGTTGAAAATAATGCGCTATATGCGGAGGCAACTATCTTGGACCCAAGGTTCAAGAAATATAGATTCAGAGACGACAATATGTGCAAAATTACAATTAATAATCTAAAAAAAAAATTTGCGCTGTCTTCAGCCCCACAATGTGTATCAGCCGAAAACAATGAAGAGACAGTTGTTCAACCAACGACGTCAAAAAATAAATCCATTTGGGAAGATTCTGACAAAGAATTGAACATTTATTAAGGCCTCAAAATCAAAAATCAAAATACATCGATGATGAAATGTTGCCCAGGACTTACGATCCCTTAAAATGGTGGGAAGAAAGAAAACGAATTTACCCAATGCTTTACAATTTTTGCTCAAAAGGTTGTGTGTAATAGCTACCTCCGTTCCTTGTGAACGTGTGTTCTCCAAAGCTGGCCATATATTGAATGAGAGAAGGACGTCACTTAGAGATGATAAAGTCAATACATAGACTGCACTAAAAATATCGGGAATGGAATATTTCCACTGTTCCTGTCATATTACAATCTTTTAAATTGCAAACTCCTTGGTTTTAAAAATCGAATACCATTAATTTATTTAAAAAAAGATTATCGGTCTTATCACAAGGTCTTGACTAGAGAAAATTCAAGAGCGATGATTTTATTTATTTATTTATTTATTAAGAAACTCTACAGCTTTTTTACAGTATGCTTGACACAACTAATATAAAATAAATCACTTAAGCCAATTACAGAGTTCCATTACATGGTTATTTCATCGTACATATTGTGTTATAATTATCTAAGAGTAGAATAATTAGTGCCGACTCTTCGTCGAGCCGCCAGATAAAGGTCGAAATGACCTAATAATGACATAAAAATAATAATAATACGCGGCCTTTTGCTTCTTAGGTTAACTATCTCTTACGGCTTTCGAAAAAATCGGACTCGTGACTATTAAATATAGGGTTAACAACTAAACATCACAAAAGCAAATTCATCATGCAATAGAATAAAGTACTCGTATGAACACAATAACAATAATATGTAAAAGACAAATAAGCGGCGACCAAACAGAAAGAGAAACATTCCTTTGTTTGTTTAACTAACTTTTACGGACATCATACTGTGATTCAATTTCAGTCCGCAATAGTCTTTTTAATGCATTTTTGCTCATATTGAACATATCTATATTTTTATAATTAACATTGTAAGTTAAAGGTAAACGTGTCATGACAGCATTAGCGGCGTAGTTGGTGCGGTTCCTAGGTATACTAAATAACGGAGTATGTCTGGTTCGATATTTAGGAGTATTAAATTTCACTTGCGACAGTAATTTGGGTGTTTCCAAGTTACTGTGTAATATATCATGTAATAAGCATAGATCCAGTACCTTGCGTCGCGACTCAAGGGACAAGAGATTGTAATGATGGCAGTCCTCAAGATAGTCTCCATGACGTTTGTGGCCCTTTCGGTTCAGATATTTAATAAATTTTATTTGGATTTTTTCTAATTTGTTTTTATATTTAGCATAAAGAGGAGACCATATTGGGCTACCATATTCGAGAATACTGCGACAGTATGCATAATATAAAGATTTAATAGTTTGTGTATTCTTGAACGGTTTACATGTTCTAATTATAAATCCAAGATTACGATAGGCTTTGTTGACAACATGGCTAACATGTACAGAAAACAACATTTTAGAATCAAGAGTAATGCCTAAGTCCCTAACAGTAGTAGCCCTTTCAATTATGTTGCCACCGAAGTGGTATGGGTACGAAATTATCTCATTCTTACGACTAAAACTAATACACTGGCACTTATCAACACTCAGAGAAATTTTGTTATTATTGTAATAGTCTTGGAGCCTATTCAAGTCATTTTGTATAAGCAGACAGTCTGCAGGCGAAGCTACTTTCATAAAGATTTTTTTATCGTCTGCATATAACAAGTGACTCGAATGTTGAAAACATTCATGTATATCATAAATATAAGCACAGTAGAACAAGGGTCCCAAATGTGACCCCTGTGGGACACCAGAAGGGACATTAACATAATCGGACTTGAACCCACCCATTACAACTGCCTGTGACCGGTTAGCGAGGTAGGACTGTATCCAACGCAGTAAATCGCCGCGAATGCCAAGCTCAAATAGCTTTTTCAACAGGATGACGTGATCTACCCGATCGAAAGCTTTTTCAAAGTCAGTATAGATCACGTCAACCTGTCCACCACACTGCATTTCGCTAAGCACATAGTTACTTTTTGGCCTGGCAACCCTAGCTGTCAGACGCAGTGCAATCAGCTGCTGTAGTTTTAATTAATTTAAATTAGATTAAAGTGTAATTTATTGTTAATAATTGAATAGTTAACAAAAGCAGGGCATAACCATTAAAGGCAAATTGTTTTTGTACAAGTTTAAACCGTGTCTCGTGACTTAAGTATTGGAAAAGTTGCCGGCCGGCTTTGACACCAATCTTGACGAAATTTGAAAGGACCTAACGGATCACCTAAAACCAGGAGAGTACAGTTTTCTTAATACATATAAATCTGTAAATGCTTTGTGAAATCATAATATTAGTTAATTTAAATCGTATAGTACCTAGGTACCTATAAAACAATTGAGGTTATTTTAACGAAAATTAAACAGACTATAGATAATTGTTTCGCGGTAATTGTCGGTTGTTTGGCTACTGAAATACCTATTATCTCAACAACAGACACTGCTCAAACCTCACGAAAGTGAGATACGCCACAATTCATTACGATTCGGTTCTGTTGTGCCTCTCTTTACTTGACGTAATAGTGGAAGTAAAGTTGACGATAACAACCCTTTAACCGCAGACAATTTACTCCTTAAACTATACAGTAATACATTAAAGGTATATTGCAGTAGTCAAGCGATGATAAAAGACAATATTAGTTATTAAAAGTAGTCCATTTTAAGATTGCTCATACTATATTATATTTTTTTGTACTTACCCCCATAAATAAACATTGATACATTATCCTAAATAAATTGGGCATTGATACAGAACATTAAAGCTCCAATTTTAATTAATTATAAGCATTCCACCAAATACCTTGTATAATAAATAAACAATAACCCTCTTGTCATCACTTCTTGACACATTAAATCATAAAATATCTACATAAACTTAATTTCTTTATTTCTTTCCAAACCGTCTGTCGCACACTTTTCTTTGCATTATAACAGGCTGGGACCATACTGAAACACACATAATGGCTACCCAGACTGGTATCATGACTCGCAAGATGACCACTCATAACACAGAGATGAAACTAAAAAAGGCACTTGAGGAATTGCAACAAAGTAAAGAAAGTTGTAGCCAGCTTCTTAGGGAAAGAGACGATAGCGAAGAGGAATTTAAAACAATCATCTTGCGGAATTCTCAACTAAAGAAAGAATTAGCTGATGTTCATGCACAACTCGAAGAGGTCTCCATACACCGTGATGAATTATTGAACACGGTCAGCACGTTTGAACAATGCAGCAATATCTTTGAGCAGACTCTTAGACGGAACAACGAGCTTGAACAAGAACTTAGAGATGCCAACAAGACCATACTTCATTTGGAAGATGAAAAACAAGAACAGGACTATGCACAGACATTAAACCTCTATGAGGAATTGGTTGGCACCCCGGGTGAATTAGCTTTTTCTCCAAAATTGAATACTTCAAATAAAACCGATGTCAAAGTTAATAGTAAAATTAGATTAAATAGTGGAAATAACATTAAAAAATATATCAAATTAAATAAATACATCATAAAAACAAATAAACTTGTTAAAAAGCAGAAATGCTTTTATAAAAATGTTCAGTTGAGAAAGCAACGTATTGATTTAGTTGATAGCCTGGAAATATATAGTCAAAAATTACAAGAAAGTAGGTTGAAACATGACTCTGATATAGGACAATTGCAGGATGACATCTCAAAGTTGCATAAGTCGCTGGAATCCATGACACTATTATATAACTCTGCCCAGGACCAAATTAATGAACACATCCTGGCTGCAAACCAATTACTAGATCTTGGCAATGCTAATACTAGTTATAAATCATTACCAAATATTACGTTAAATTCAACACAGTGTACTTACCAACAGAGAGTTGAAAATCCACATTTGTCTTGCCTAAATTTAAATTCAAATTTAAATAATGTAATTAAGGCAACATCTAAAGAGGAGTCGAATGATGTCATTTTATATTCGGATAGGCTAGGAATTGGTTACGGCTCTATATTAAACAATAAATTAAATTGTAATGTAATAAATAATTGCATGCCGGATGCATCTTTTGATGAAATAATTAAAAAAATAGAAAATACTCAAGTATTTTCAGCCTCAAGTACCATTATTTTAATGTTAGGTGATAGTCAAAAAATCACCAAAAATAGTATTATAAAATCATTTTCTATTTTGGATAAATTATGTGTTAAAAAAATATTCCTCTGTGCCTTTCCATTCTGTAAAAATAATTTGAATAATATTAATATGAGTATTCACTTAATGAATACTTTATTACATAACCTATGTCAAAGACATAGTGACAAGTTTGTGTTTTTTGACACAAACAAATTTATTAAAAATAGTTTTATTTTGACAGGCGGCTCTGTACACCTGCCTCATAAAATAAAAAAACAAATTGCTACTTTGTTAGCATATAATATAAATATTAACTTTTTTGCTAAAAAAAGCAAAAATATATTTTATGAACATGTTAGTACTTGTACTAATTTAAATATTTTTCCATTGACGACCTCTGAGGCTTTAAACTAAGAGGAAAGACAAAAGCTAGGCCTGATAAGTATTTTAATATTGTTCATCAAAACATACAAGGCCTGGCCGGCAAAGAATTAGGTTTAGGATTATTTCTACAAGATTATAATGTTCATGTGATATGTCTTACAGAACATTGGTTTAAAAAACATCAACTAATATTAAACATTGAAAATTATAAAGTCGCTAGTTCGCTCATAAGGGAGTCTGCACCAAGAGGGGGGTCACTTATTCTTGTAAAAAATGAATTAAAATGTAAAGAACGCAAAGACATTGTATCGCTCTCGGTTGAACGAACTATTGAACTAGCGTGTGCTGAGCTGGAACAATATATCATAATTAGCGTGTATAGCCCCCCCAAAGCTAACTACCACGTTTTTGAATCTGTTATGGACGAGGCTCTGAAAAAGCTCTCAAAATCGAATAAGAAAGTAGTCGTATGTGGGGATTTCAACGTTAATATATTAGAAGAAACGCAGTCGTCCACCCGGTTTCTTAATCTCTTTAAGTCGTATAATCTATTTAATCTTTTTAATGAACCCACCAGAGTAACGCCCACATCAGCTACTTGCTTAGATAATATTTTTTGTGATGGTGGAGTGTTAAAAAAATCCATTTTAAATTGTCTTATTTCGGACCACAGTGGACAAGAAGCATCGTTCGAGCACCATTATGTCTCTAATAAAGTAGATTCTGTGTATAGGCAATTTACTATTAATAAAATAGAAAAATTTAAAGAAAAAATTAAAGAGGGTGTAAATTTGCTAAAGCATGATGATCAGAATGTTGATGAATTATATGAGAATCTTTTTGGTTTAGTTAAAAATGAATTTGATGAACATTTTAAACAGAAAAAAGTAAAATTAAATAAACAGAAGTGTAAGTTTAATGAATGGGCTACACCTGGTATTTATAAAAGCAGAAAAACATTATATGATTTATATAGTTTAAAGGCAGATTCTCAAAACCCACATATTATAGAACATGTTAAAAAATACTCTAAGTTATTTAAATTAGTATGTGCAAAAGCGAAGTCAATCTATCTTTATAATTTAATTTCGGCTTCCAACAATAAGGCAAAAACTACTTGGAATATTATTAATAAAGAGACATGTAGAGTAAAACCAAATAATCCTACTTACTCTCTCAAGTTAGGGGATAAGCTAATAAACACGAACACAGAGGTTGCAAATACATTTGAGAATTTTTTTTCAAATATAGCACCCTCTACTACTAAAGGGCTTGCTTCTTATGCTGATCTAGCTGAATCCCTTCTCAAGTCTGTTGTCGATGAGTGCAATTCTTTATTTAATTTTAGGCATATAAACCCTGACATAATTACAAAAACTTTTAGAGAATTCAATATGAAAAAAACGGAGGATCTTTGGGGAATTTCTGTCAGCATTATCAATACAATTATAAGTTCATTAGCCCCTCAACTCGCTATTATTTTTAACAAATGTATTGATGATAGACAGTTTCCAACTTTAATGAAGTTTAGCAAAATCATTCCTTTATTTAAGTCTGGCGAAAAATGTGACCCCTCCAATTTTCGACCTATATCTATCTTGCCAGTGCTAAGTAAAATCTTCGAGAAAATAATGTTTAATCAGCTTTTATCACACTTTAGTGTAAATAAATTATTAAATAGCAACCAATATGGTTTCAGAAAAGGTAGAAATACTCCCGATGCTGGAGTTGCTCTTCTACAACATGTGTTTAATGCTTGGGAGAGTAAGCTAGATGCCATAGGTGTATTTTGTGACCTTTCAAAGGCTTTCGATTGTGTCGACCATGTAACATTACTTAAAAAACTTAAACATTATGGTGCATCGAATGATTCCTTGGATCTAATAAGTTCTTACCTTAAGGACAGAACACAAAAGGTTTGCATAAATGGAGCTGAGTCTTCAGGGTCTGCCCTTATTATGGGGGTCCCTCAGGGATCAGTATTAGGACCCCTGCTATTTTTAATTTATATAAATGACCTTCCGTGTTATTTACATAATCTTTGTGAGATGGTATTGTTTGCAGATGACACATCAATGATTTTTAAAACTAAGAGGGGCAAATGTTCATTTGATGATGTTAACAATACCCTCTCTAAATTATTACATTGGTTTACAACAAATAATCTTTTACTAAATGCAAATAAAACAAAATGTGTAAAATTTACCATGCCCAATGTAAGATTTGCTGCTACTCATATAATTGTTAAAGATGAACCACTAAACTCTGTAGATTTAACTACCTTTTTAGGTATAACTGTAGACTCTCATTTGCAATGGGGTGCTCATATTAGGGTGCTGTCTGGAAGACTTAGTTCTGCTGCTTATGCTGTGAGAAAGATAAGGCAATTGACTGATGTTGAAACGGCAAGATTAGTATATTTTAGCTACTTTCATAGCATAATGTCATACGGAATTCTGTTGTGGGGCTCAGCGGCAGATATTGAGTCAATTTTTATATTACAAAAACGTGCTGTACGGGCTATTTACGGCCTTCGACCCCGTGACTCGCTGAAAGAGCTCTTCAAAGAGATTAATATACTTACAGTGTCTTCTCAATACATTCTCGAGAATATTGTTTACGTTCGTAAGAACATACATTTATTTCTTAAGAAAAGTAACGTACACAATTTCAATACTAGAAATAAAGATAAACTTGCCGTTCCAGGCTTCAGACTGCGAAAAGTAGGAAAATCGTTTATGGGAAATTGTATCCGTATTTTCAACAAATTACCAAAGGATATTGCTGAACTCCCTGTACATAAACTTAAATCGTATGTCAAAGTTATTTTAATGAAAAAGGGCTATTACACTGTTAATGATTATTTAAATGATAGAAATGTATGGCATTAAGTTGTCCCAGCTCGTACTTGCTTAAACCTTGTAAAAATTACCTTACCTTGTAAAAATGTATTTAAAAAGAGGCTGACAATAGTGACCGAGTTTCTTGCGCTGCTTCTTCTCGGCACTAGCCCAGACTTGTCCCGAAGCAGTGGTAGGTTTAAATTGGGACGTGTAAAAGCGCCTCCTGGGGCCTATTTGCAGAAATAAAACTGATTTTAACTGATTTTAACTGATTTTAACTGAATTCTGCTAAATTGGTTACAGTTGACTTACGTTTTAGAAAGCCATGTTGATGCTCTGATAAGCCACTTGTGATTGTACAATAAATACTGTCGTAAACTATTCTCTCAAGCATTTTACTCAATGTGTTTAAAATGGAGATGGGCCGATAGTTAGTGATTTGAGTTTTTGTTGATTTTTTGTGAACTGGTACAATATTTGCCTTTTTCCATGCTGTCGGACAAATCCCACTTTCTAATGATAGTCTAAATAGCAAACAAACTGGGTGAGCTAATACATCAGCACAGCGACGGAGAAACACTGGTGGTATACCATCACAGCCAGCACCCTTGTTAACGTCCAACGTCTGAAGCATTACTTTGACCCTATTAACTGTAACCGAGGCTCTAGTTACAGTATCCTTACAGTTGTCATGGCCAACCTCGCCATTTAGAACTGAGTCAGAAGTCGAGCTTTGAGAAAACATTGTGTGAAAGAATTCACTAAATTTATTACAGATGTTGGAGCCTTCAGTCAGCTTCTGGCCCTGGTAGGTAAATTGTTTGGGATACTGTGACCCACCTCTTTTAGATTTGACGTATGACCAGAGAGCTTTTGGGTTCTTACCGATATTATTCTCAGTGGCAGCTATAAAGTCACTATAACACTGCTCATGAACTACCTGCTGCCGCTTACGAAGCATAGTAGATACATCATGATCGCGCGGGTTGCCATAACGCTTCCACCTTTTGTGCATCTTACTTTTTTCACGAATAATTTTCACTAAAGCTGCGCTATACCAAGGTGGATATTTGTCTTTTATAACTCGTTTAGACACTGGCACAAATTTATCTAAGCAGTCATTAATTTTATCGTAAAAAATTTTTAAGGCGTCATCTACCGTCTTACCTGCAAATATATCATCCCAATCGATCTTACTTGTATAATCTATTATAGCTGGATAATTACAAGTATGAAAATTACGACGCGGTGCTGAAATCTCCAGAAAGGGTGTCACAAATAGATCCGTGAGACATATACGCAGTGACGGGTGGCTCCTATCTTCTTTAGCAAGAAGAGAAGGTGCCCTATCCACCGAGGAATTTACGTTACAGAAAGCAAGATCCAAACAACGTTCCAAATAATTGAGGTTGAAGTTATATTGCTGAAGGCCATAAAATGTCAAAAAATCAATAAATTCCACGGCAGCATCTTGCATTTCTAATGTAAGGTTGTTAACTAATGTGTAATGCCCGTCGCGCCAGTTTAAACATCGAAAATTAAAATCACCTATTATAAGGTAGGTATCATCAGGACACTCATCGATAAGATGCGTTAAAAACATTTTTATCTCTTCCAGCTGCGTAGGTATGTCTTTGTAATTAGGAGGAAGGTATACTAAAACAATATGCAGCTTACTTTCAGTTCCTAAGCAATACGCAGGTATTGTGACACAAAGCAGCTCTGTGTATATGTTTGAGTATGAAAATGTATGAGAAATATTGGCACTAAGTCTACTTTTTATGCATAACATAATACCTCCTCCTGAGTCCTTACACGCCTTAGATAGGTCACGATCAACACGAAAAATATCGTATCTATTATCACAGATCTCGGCATCAAAGATATCATCCTGTAGCCAGGTTTCAGTTAATAATATAATGTCATAATCGTTACTAAGTATGCTGTTATGTATTTCTGTGCATTTGGTTCTGAGACCACAAACATTTTGGTAAAATATATTTAAGGTTTCCCGCGTATTACTCATCTTACGGCATAAAGTGTCCCAACGAAATTCATAAGTAGATATAAGTTTATTATCGATTTTTCTGATCGTGTAGACTGCCTAGGCTTATATTGCAGACTATTTGCAGTGCTGAAGTTTGCCATCGTACAATGACAGAGCAATCTTTTGTACCATTGCGTACTAATAAAAAGTATTAAGAAAATGGATGCTAATTGCAGTATTTTGTATAAAAAAAGACTGAATAGCATCACACTGGGGCCAAAACAAGTGTTCATAAAGAAACAAACATTCCTTACTATCAGGGCGATAACGATTAAACATAAAGCTTGCATGTCAATGTAGTAATTAAGTACAATTTTATTCGATATCGAAATAATGGCATGCCGCAATGCTGTCATACAACAAAAATAACACAACTCTTGCATCAATTGTTGGTTTACATAACTTTTTGTGATGTTTACTTTAGTGTAAAGACATACTATAGTCGTATATGAGCAATGTGTATAAATAAGCATGCTACTTACATTCATGGCAGGAATCAATAAATACAAAGTGCTATGCATTCTTGCTATTTTACTGTTAGTGAAAGTAAAAAAAATGCATGACCTTAAAGGAACTAAAACTAAACCGGATATGTAAAAGACACCAGCACTTAACACATCAAAAGCACTACAACTTATCAAGCACCGATGAGTCCCGGATAAAAATAGCTTCACTTGTTTCACTTTTTCTCATATAAATTCTTCCTGCTCGAACCCAGACAAACTTGTACTTTAGATCCCTTCCCCGTTGACGAGCCGCTGCATGCAGCTGTTTGTTTTCTTGAGACAGGTTTTCTACGACGAAGACTGGCGATTTCTTTGCAAGATCAAACCCAAAGTCAGCGCTATTCAATCTATCTTGGGAGTTGTGTTTATTATATTGGTGGACCGCAGACAGCACTGAATCACGTATTCTAGGCGAGCTGAATTTTGCTACGATCGTGCGCGACCGGGAGCTATTTGGGTTTAGTTTCGTTACTCGCGAACAGTAATGAATGTCCTGGTCATTAATAACACACTTAACGACGCGCCCCAGTTGCTTAACAATTTGTAAGACGTTTTCAGACTTCAGTTCAGGAAGGCACTGTATTTCCAAGGTCGCAGCGCGCGACATTTGGTCTAGCTGATGCATTTTGTTGTTGAGGTTATTTACTTCCGTACGCAATGTCGTATTTTCTTTCTTTAGGGCCTCGATATCGTGTTGTTGATGCTTGAAACTTTCTGAAAGTCTGTCAAACTTTTCACTCATAAATTCAACAGATGTGTGCACATTTGTGATTTTCTCTGCAAATGAGTCAAACGTTGACTTTAGTTCCGCATTATGTGTTTTGATAACAAGCAACATTTCTTCCCGTAGTATTTCTCGGAATTCGGCGCGCCGAATGTATTCATCAGTATTAGTTGAGAGTGGTGCAGTATTGTGCACTTTACGGCGGGTTACATTGAACGAGATTTCAGCCTGTGAAGTCGGCGTGGAAGGGCGAGCCAGGCATGCAGAATTGTCTCCCTTTGGTTGTTTACTCATACACATTGGGCATATCCATTTGGACATAGCTTCAGGGCTCAAGCTCTCATGTTGCATGTTGAGGCAAAGCAGGTGATAAACCTCGTTGCATTTGGTGCATTCCATGTAGTCTTCATTATTTGTGCATAGCGTACAGGCTAAACAATTCCTCATGATGACGCTGCGATTTGTTTAACCGGTAAAGTAAAACAGGGATGGCAATTATCGTGTGAGTGTCTCAGGTCACAGCGGTGAGGCAAGGGGGCACCCCGCACGCAGAGATCGTCCGCGAACTGTCACTAGTCACTGCACTCAAACAAATTTTCACGAAAGATTGATGCACCCGATGCACTCGATATTGAGCTTTAGAAACGTTTTACAGTATATTGGGCCGGTAATTATCGTTTGACACTTTTACAACGTTTGGTTAAGAAGAGGAGCACACGTCCGCTCCGTACGACGATCACACGGCGAAAAAAAGATTTATTATGACTTTCGAAGTGGTTTAACAAAAAAACAGTGTGTTGACCGGATGATTTCTGCATTTGGTAATGAAGCCCCATCCAAACCACAATTTATCGCTGGTTTGCTGAATTTCAACGTGGACGTGTCAAGCTCAGTGATAATTCCCGTCAAGGTCGTCAAAAAACCCAAGAAAACGTTGATGCTGTGCGTAAGCTGATTGAGGAAGATCGACATGTGACATACCGCGAAATTCAGGCACCTTTAGACATTGGCATGAGTCAAATACAAATAATCTTGCATGAACAATTAGGTGTAAAAAAGTTGTTTTCCCGATGGATACCGCATTCGCTCTGTGAAGAGCAAAAAGCGGCTCGCGTTACTTAGTGCGTCAGAACTCTCGAAAGATTCCACGCAGGATCCTCAAATGCTGTATACAAAACATCGTATCAGGTGACGAATCCTGGATATACGCGTACGAACCCGAAACAAAAAACCAGTCACGAGTTTGGGTTTTCGAAAATGAGTTAAAGCCAACAAAAATTGTTCGTTCACGGAGTGTGCAAAAAAAATGGTGGCCACGTTTGTCTCCAAAACCGACCATGTTGCGACTATTCCTCTTGAGGGACAAAGAACGGTTAATGCAGAATGATATGCTAGCATTTGTTTGCCACAGGTCGTTTCTGAACTCCGTAAAGAGAACTGCAACCGCCGCATCATCCTCCATCACGACAATGCGAGTTCTCACACCGCGCACAGAACAAAAGAGTTTTTAGAGCAAGAAAATTAGATCATCCGCCGTACAGCCCCGACCTAAGCCCTAATGATTTCTATACTTTCCCTAAAATAAAGAATAAATTGCGTGGTGAGAGATTTTCATTACCAGCAGCGCTACGTAAGTAAGCTAGTAAGCTTAATGAGGAGACAGAAAAACTTCCAGTTGTCTACCTTGATGAAACTTATATTCATGCTGGCCATACAGCTGGGATATGTTGGCAAAATGATGATGAAACAGGTATTAACTTTGATTTTTAATAAGAATAAGTAATTATTTTTCCGTTCAAATATATGGATAGACTATTCTGTTAGAATTATGTAGTATTGGCCATTACCTTCTTATTTAAATATTGAATATATTCATTTGCAGGAGTATTGGAACCAATTTCCAAAGGGCAAAAATTTATTATTGTCCATGCAGGTGGTAATGAAGGATTCGTAGAGAATGGTTTTTAAATTTTTTGGTTTTTAAATCCCAAACCAAGAGTGGTGATTACCATGATGATATGAATCATACAAATTTTAAAAAATGGGTGATTGATAAGTTGGCTCCTAATTTAAAAGAGCCCAGCTTGATTATTATGGATAATGCCCTTTATCGTAATACCCGTTAAAATAAACCTCCAAATAGCAACACCAGAAAAGACGACATAATTGAATGGCTCCAAATGAATCAAATTGATTATTCCGAAGCGTATACAAGACCACAATTATTAGAAATTGTTGAAAGGCATAAACCTGAACCAGTTTATGCCATTGATACTATTTTAAAAGGGATGGGTCACAAGGTAAAGTAATGAAAATTAACATTATTGATTAAGAAATGTTATTTACTTACAACATACATATTTATTTAATTATTTTTTACAGATATCGCGATTACCGCCATATCATTGTGATCTGAATCCCATTGAAATGGTTTGGGCGTCCATGAAACGAAAAGTTGCAGAAATAAATATTGGAAAGCCAGCCAAGGAAATGCCTGAAATGGTAGAAAATGCCTTCAACGCTATTACCGTGCAAGAATGGCGCAATCATTGTGCCCATGTAAAGAAATTAGAGGAAGAATATAGAAAAAAAGATGGGTATCTTGATGAGGCATTCATCATTGTTTTAAATCCTGACACAGAGGAAAGTAGTGACAGCGAAAATGATTTCGAAGATGAAGATTATGACATGATGCCATTAGACCAGGTTTTGGGGGAACATATTATTATAATAAACATATTTGAAAATAACTGATGTTTCCTTACTTATGATTTTTTTTTTCTAACCTGAATACAAACCTGAGTTTACTAATTTCCTCTCACAAAATTGACCTTCTGTTAAGTATAGTAGGCAAAGTCTATGGATAGTTAATCGATTCTAAATCTTATTTCAAAACCCATTTTTGTGATAGCTTATGATGCAGATGCATGATGTGTAAAACTTTGTAAACTTTCATAGTTTTGTTCCCCTAAATCTCCATGTCTCAAACAAAATAAACTCCCTCAATCAAAGGAGAAATTATTCACTGGCAACCCTTTTTACTAATGAGTTACCATGAGTTGACATCGAAAACTTACATTACGTAGCTACTGTCGCTAACGATTTAACGGGCATCGAATACTTTTCGATAGAACACGTACCATGAGTTCATAAGAGTTGCTAGCGATAGCTCGAAAGATCGTGTCGATTTCACATAACGTGCCTAGCTTCACACCTAATGTAGCTGTCTCTTTCTAACTAAACTAATAAGACAGAGTAAGATACGTATGGCCAAATAAGTTTGGTATCCAAGCCTTGAAATTAAAAAGTATAAATAACCCGACTTATTTAAGACGTCTTCGAATAGTTCATGAAGCTGACCTTTTTGATAATTTTTAAATTGTATTGATTACATTTTGTCACTGTGACAGGGACTGACAGATCTAGTCGTTGGTTATTGTTTAGATTGGCTTAAATTGTTATCAAATGTTTTAATACAAATTGTTATTAACAAATCAATACAATGAGAACCAGTGCGTCGCAATTCCAATTAATGGTGGATTTTATGGAAAGGTAAGTCAGTAAACAACTATGTTTAATTTTAGAAAGATGGTTTGTACTTCAAACGAATGTATGCCAGTTTTTATGAAGAACATTTTCATTTTAAGTGATTGAATTCCCTATCTATTTCGATGGAGAAGTCTAAATAATGCGATGTTATGTAATGTGTGTAGCAGATATTTTTATTGAAGTTTCTTTTTTAGATATGGTGATCTAAGTAAACCATCTGAAGGCCCTCAAGGGAGTGTCACTAATATTCAACGCTGGGCTGAATTGACACAGCTATTAAATTCAGACGCTACTGGGGATACCAAAACTGCAGAGAAATGGAGAAAAGTGTGTATTTATTATTTAATCACTACTTTTTTTAAAGGACAATGCCGGATTTAGTATGGGAAGTGGCGTCTTTTTTTTTCGGGCGGCCATCGATTAAACCTTGTTTTTTAATTACAGTGGCCACGTTTGTCTCCAAAACCGACCATGTTGCGACTATTCCTCTTGAGGGACAAAGAACGGTTAATGCAGAATGATATGCTAGCATTTGTTTGCCACAGGTCGTTTCTGAACTCCGTAAAGAGAACTGCAACCGCCGCATCATCCTCCATCACGACAATGCGAGTTCTCACACCGCGCACAGAACAAAAGAGTTTTTAGAGCAAGAAAATTAGATCATCCGCCGTACAGCCCCGACCTAAGCCCTAATGATTTCTATACTTTCCCTAAAATAAAGAATAAATTGCGTGGTGAGAGATTTTCATTACCAGCAGCGCTACGTAAGTAAGCTAGTAAGCTTAATGAGGAGACAGAAAAACTTCCAGTTGTCTACCTTGATGAAACTTATATTCATGCTGGCCATACAGCTGGGAGATGTTGGCAAAATGATGATGAAACAGGTATTAACTTTGATTTTTAATAAGAATAAGTAATTATTTTTCCGTTCAAATATATGGATAGACTATTCTGTTAGAATTATGTAGTATTGGCCATTACCTTCTTATTTAAATATTGAATATATTCATTTGCAGGAGTATTGGAACCAATTTCCAAAGGGCAAAAATTTATTATTGTCCATGCAGGTGGTAATGAAGGATTCGTAGAGAATGGTTTTTAAATTTTTTGGTTTTTAAATCCCAAACCAAGAGTGGTGATTACCATGATGATATGAATCATACAAATTTTAAAAAATGGGTGATGGAAAACTGCAGAGAAATGGAGAAAAGTGTGTATTTATTATTTAATCACTACTTTTTTTAAAGGACAATGCCGGATTTAGTATGGTAAGTGGCGTCTTTTTTTTTCGGGCGGCCATCGATTAAACCTTGTTTTTTAATTACAGCATAATGTAATAAACCAAACTTACTACGTCATGTATACCTCTAAACTCAGTCTGAACTGAGTTACGAGAGCTAGAAGTTGGCTGATTTTATTTCTCGTATTTATACGATACTAGCTGATGCCCGCGGCTTCGCGCGCGTGGGTTTTTATCTGTTACAAAGTTTTCGTCACGGCTCTACCCCCTATCCTCCACTCTTTTCCTCCACTTCCTTTGCCTACGGTGCCGAGGGTGCCCATCTCGGGCGAGGTGGTGGTGGGCACTTAGTGGGAGCCGATACGTCGTTCGGGGCCCGTTGATACAATAGTTGGATGAAAGGGGCCGTTTTAAACTATCGTTTTAGGGATCCGGTGTTGGTTCTCCTAGCGTACCGTGGTCCAAGCGAGCTCACACCACATCTGTTTGCATTTACATGAAATCTGAAGTGCAATATCATTTGAAAATTTAAAAACTGTCAATACTGTAGTACATCAAAACATTCAAAGCAGCTTGCAAGGCTTTATTCGAATATGGTCAACACTGGCGTAGAGCCCTGGAAGAAGTGGTTCCAAACAAGTAGGTAAATCCATTTTTCTCGATCCACAAGCGTTAAAAAGGCGATTTTACAAAGACAATTTGCTTGCATACTACGTTTGGATAAAAGACCTAGATCGGACGGTGGACGGCGACTTACGGCCGGTCCCAATAAGAAGGAAAACAAAGACAGAAGTTGTTTTCTATTATAGATAGGTAATTAGGACCGGCCGCTAGACGGTGTAGTACCAGCATCGATGTAGAGCTCTGGAAAAGGCAGTCCTATGTCATTCTCCCTTCATGATCGATAGACGAAGTTTCAAGTACCTCAATATGATGTTAAACACAAATAATTAACCACACAATTTTCCACCGTTTTCACCCCCTCAATAACTTTACAAAATTTATACCAAAAAGCTGACGTAGTTTCACTAAACTTTCATGTGGGATGTGGGTTCGAGGCATAAATGGTAAAGGATGATCAGTAGGATAAATAGTGTTCAGAAACTTGACAGGATAGAGAACTGATTCGTCTGTACTGACCACTTTGTCTATACATTGTTATATTTCTTCAACTTCAAATGATGTCGGCAAAACATCATTAATTACTGCTGCTTGGTCATTAGTGGGTGGGTGGTGGTAGCTAATCCTAAGTTAAACAACACGGAATTATGAAGTGAGTTGATTTTTTTTCTCAGCGTTTTATTTTCATGTTTTAAAAGTGTATTTTTTTATATATGGAGGATAATAAATAAAAAGATAATTTGGATGCGTTAGAAAGGCAGTTTCACTAAACAAACTTTGCCAGGCCCTCAAAAGCGCCTCGAGGCCTCCTAGAAAAAATAAATCGTTACTAAATGGAAGTTTATCAAATTATCTTCTAAATGGAAGCTTGTGAAATGGTCTACCAGTCTATATTGATTTAATCCACCAGTCAGCTGCTTAGTGTTGTTGCAACACACCTGTTACCTTTTTCTGCCTGAGATACGGGTCTATGCCCAGTTTAGGAAGTATTTTTGTACTGCTTAATATAGTTGATAATGTCATAAGGTACTCAACAGTGTAATACTATACACTTTTTTCGATTTCCCAATATTTGTCTCTACCGTATAAACAAAAATCGGGCAAGTGCAAGTCGGACTCGCACTCGAAGGGTTCCGTACCATTGACTACGAAAACAACAGTAGGTACGTACATTAATTTAGTTAATGTAGTGCCTACCTGTTACCATTTATTGATATCAAGCAAAAATAGGCAAAAAATTGTTTTTTTTTTGTATGGGAACCTCCCTCAAATATTAATTTAATTATTTATTATGAAAGTTAAAAATATAACTGAGTGTTTTGTGAATATTTCAAGTGCCTACCTGTTGCTATTATTAATATCGAACAAAAAAGGACAAAAAAATCGCGTTTGTTTTATGGGATATTAAAATATATTAAATATTTGTTTTATTTTGTTTTTAGTATTTGTTGTTATTGCGGTAGCAAAAATACATAATTTGTGAAAGTTTCAACTGTCTAGCTATCGCGGCTCTTGAGATACAGCCTGGTGACAGACAGACGGACAGACAGCGAAATCTTAGTAATACGGTTCCGTTTTTACCCTTTGGGTACGGAACCCTAAAAATGATTAAGTTCTAAATAATACCGTTCTTATAGTAAGTACCGATATTTATTTTCTGAATATGTACCTAAATATAGATAAGACATCCAATAGGAATTTCCAAGTTTTGTCTTTTCGTTACATAGCCTCCTTATATTTTCTTCGTCAACTTTGTCCTTCAAGGCGTATGGAATACGTCGCGGATAAATGAAAATTGCTGTCACATTTTCTTGAAGCACCAATTGAGCTTTATAGTTTGATATGCAAACAAGAGTTCCGTCAAACACCATTGTTAAATCTTTATAATCTGTCCAATTTTGAGTTGTTGATAATTTACTAACTGAATTTTACTAACTCCTCAAATTTTAACTCACAAGGATCCCGTGGAGTACATAAATATAATATAATACGTTTTATGATGTAATTCTGGGCTCAAAGATGTTAGAAACGTGTATTTCCTTGTATCGATAATATCATCACATCTGTTCAGTTTTAAGTAAGTATCCAACCGTTTAATGATGTTTTTGAATGTTTCGTCCTTGTCTAATGGTACTGAGTTCAATTTAGATGTCCTTAGATTTGCTTGTGACCGACCTTTGCTCCTCAGTACCTTCTGCATACATGGAATTGTTTCGTGCTATCGAATTGAAACTCCGCAGTTTTAGTTGTAATATCCTGAAGGTTACTTTTTTCTTCAATCTCAGTTTCCAACTGTGGGTCATCAGTAATAATATTTGTAGTCGTATCTCTTCCAAATTATTCTTGGTAATTTTGTTCATTTGTCACTGGTCACCAACTGGTTTCAATTCATAATCAGAAATTTCTCGTAGGGTTTGTATCTGGCTGCCGAATTTTGTAATGCAGCCTTTAATTAAAGTTCCATACGTTTTAATTTAGTTAATTCATCCATTTCGGCGCCAATTATTAATTTCTAAAATAATACCATTCTGTTTGTAAGAAATTACCTACTTATTTTCTGATTGACACATTGAATGTCATAACAAACTAAGTAAAGTCTGAGAGTACATATGTAAAGAGTATGGATATGACGCGGAACCGAACAACCTTTGCCCCCGTTTTTTATCCCCTTAAAGATTAAATTTTCAAAAATCCTGAAAGACGTCATTCTTAATTTCTAATCAGGTAGCTGGATACCAATTTTCATCGACTTAGCTTCAAAACTGAGGGAGTTTCATACAAACTTATGGGGCCCTTTTAACCGCCTTAGAGGCGGAATTTCCAAAATCCCTTTCTTAGTGCTAACCTACAAAAGGAAGCACGGTGAAAATTTTCAGATTTTAAATCCCAGTAGTTTGGGCTGTGCGTTGATATGTCAGTCAGTCAGTCATTAAATCAGTTTTCATTTTTATATATATAGATTTTGTCGTTGAGCGCAAGGTATGTGAGAAATTGCAATAAAATAGTGTATTTTTTTTCGGACGGACCTCTCACTGAAATCTTATAAATAAGGCTTTATTCAGTTAAACCGGGCGGAGATTTGGCGAGCCCTGAGGGCGCTCAGCCTAGGTCCACCACGCTATCGGTCTCCCGGTGCGGCCAAGGGTGAGGCTTCAAGCTCGTTCGCGCCGGGGCCGATACTAGCGGGCGTGATCGGGCCAGTGTTGGGTGCAAAAGGCACCCTACCAAATGGTAAACCCTCCAGTGGTGGCACCGCCGGAACCGGAGATGCTGTGGCATGCCGGATCAAGGTCGGGCTTCATTCTGGCGGGCCAGATCTGGGTGGGGGATCGGACAGCGTCCTCAAGGGCGCCTCTGTAGGTTCGGACCTCGGCTTGGGTCGCCGTCCAAAGAGGTGGGGGAGGGTCATGATTGTGTCTGCCGAAATGAAATGCGGAAACACGCACCAGCCTCCGACGGATGCGGTGTGAAGAACTACTGTGTTGTGCAGTAATTGATTGAAGTGCTTAAGGCGGTATTGGCTGTTGTGTCATATGCGGTGATCGGATGATCGGGGTCGTTCAGTACATGCCTGGGCCGACGACGTCAGACAGTGACATCCCACTGGGGGGTGTACGTGGCGGCTTTCGCTATGAGCGGATTGGGGTTGATTCACTGCCTTATCGAAAAAGCGTTGTGAGACTTCCTTCATATAGAGGGCAATGGATTGGGTTTCGAGGTCTCGGTGTATATTTTTGTTACGCACGAACCACGGGATGCCCGCGCCGCGGCCCGACGCAAAAAGAGATTTTGAAGTCTTTAAATAGTGTCATTGTATGTGCGAACTAACAGTACAACCCATTACAAGCTTCCGCTAACTGTGTAGAAGGAGATCAGTGCAATAAAAACAAGGACGGTGCTATAGAATCTCTGATCCATCTCTTTTTCTCCCGTAGTACGGGATGTATACATTTGTTATCTCCTGCTCCTGCGCACGCAGATACGCAGAAGAACGCGAGAAGAGCAAGTTTTCAAACAATTACAGCAAACGATCTTGCAGTTAATGATTTTCCACAGCTGAGTATAGACGATTTAATCATTTAGGCTCTTGAGACTTATTAGGTTAAACAGGTCCGCAGCTACTACGGGAAACAAATAAAAGAATATGGTGCTTAGAGAAGTTTAAGTGCTTTCCAAGAATGTATCAACACCCAAAAAATGTGAAAATTACCCTATTTAGAGCAAATAAACGATTGATTGATTGATCGATTGATATAGAATAAAGGTCTGTAAAGATGTAGCCTTACACGACCTTAGACAGTACAATATAACAGCCACCAATCCATGGTTGTTGAGAGGCCGCTTATAGTCTCGACACAGACAGTTCCGAGTATATTACATGTATATTCTTGTACAAGGCGGTATGCAGGGTAGACAGGTAATACACTCGCATTACTGCAGTTGGCAATGAAACAAAAAGTTTATAACACGCCTATTACTACAGAAGCCGAACTGCTGGAAAAAAATTTAAACTGTGCCAATAGCATAAGAAATGACCCCGAAATGATTAGACGAGCAACTTCTCAAATTACGCTTCGCGCAGTAATGTGCTTGCAACAAAGAGGAGATCATTTTGAAAATTTGATGCACTAATCTTATTAGATTTTAAGTATTTTTGTTTTTGTAATTAAACATTACTTATTTTACTCTAAATCTTTTGTTTTATTTCTTATGAAACTTGTTCTTTCCACCATTACAAATCTAGCGCCCCCCGGCGCGCCCAGAGCGACTAGTTCAAACACTAATTGCAATCGTTGTGATAGGGATTGAGACATGGGATTTTTGGTTTTACAAAGGTAATACGATGGAGAATAACACAAAGTAATAAAAACTACCTGTAATATGGGCATTATTTGGAGAAATTTCTCAAATAATTAAAAAAACACTAACTCGAACCACCCGCATCTCCTCGCATGCGAGGAGATGTGGGTTCGAGTCCCACCTGAGACAAAATTTTTCAAGTTTATATACTGAGTTTATTATTACTTGTTGCCGTTTTCTGGTCAGTTTATGTATTTTATTAGTATCACCTATTATATACCATCATAACTGTTTTTATTTTATTAGGATATACCTCTTAGATCAAAATGTATAACGTTTTCTTTGCAATAAGTCAACAGAAGGTAATTAAAATTTAAAAAATCCATAAAAAACTAAAAAAAAAACTTAGATTTTTTTTGACATTATTTCCTCCGATAAAAATGAGTAAATTTTTGATATTATGTGTTTATTTATTTTAGTTTTAGAGAACTGGAATCGTCCAGGGACATCTGCCTCTCCCACATGCCTGCTTCCCTTACGTACACCAGATAATAGTCAAAGCGATCCGTGGCCGAGTAGCTCAGGTGCAGTCCCTAGAGCTACTATAGTACTAGCAGAAACAGGTGCCAATTTATTTTGTAATTACTAACAAATTCATATCTTTCCGGCCCGGCCGGCCGGGTCGGGCAAAAAATAGTTTCGAATTTTCGAACGTTGCTCGGGTTTGTGATCACCAACCCGCATCTGGCAAGCGTGGTGATTATGCCAGTTCCCATCATTGCAGTGGTAACTTGAATTCAATGATGGAGGCCTTTTCCCTGCAGTGGGATGATTATAGGCTGTTACTTCACTTTTTTTTTTTTCATATCTTTAAAAAAAAGTAAGGTAACGGCCTAAATCATTCTACTACAACCGCAAAGGATGACCACAACAATGATATGTACAGGCTTAGGTGATCACCACTGTTTCCAAATGCGGTCTCTGTGATGTAAGTAGGTAAACAAAGACTCAAATCTTTTGTTGCCTGCCCTGGGGATTGAACCTAGGACCCCGAGATCCAATACTTAAACCACTCAACCAAGTGCGTTAATACCTTATTTACCTTAACTAATGTAATATTATTCTTTTACAGTCTTTAAGATTACTTATGTGTTTTTTTTTATACTATTGCAGGCCAGTCTGTGGTGATTAGGAGTGAGACTGGTCTAACGAGCGGTGGCGTGGCGCCGGCTGAGAGGACACCTCGACCTTTCCCTAGCGCAGAGCACCGCGCGCATCAAAGCCCAACGCCCTTGCCTCTAACGCCTCGTCGGCGGCGTAGAGGCCGTTTGCAAGACCCGTTTTCTCCAGCCCATAGAAGGACCCGTACACAAACGCAGTCAGATCTAGCAAGACAAGTTTTTTTAGATCTGACATTGAATGGCGGGCTTTCCAACAGGAAACTGAGAGGGAAAGAAATAGGCTAAGAGAAATAGAAATAGGAACACAACAACGGTGGCAAGAGTTGTTTGGCCAATTTTTAATATTAGGAAACAGGATTATATCTATAATCCTGTTTCCTAATATTAAAAATTGATATTTTTAAAAATATTTGATATTTTAGCAACTTAATTGCACTTATAATATCAGTAATAAACTTTTAAAATTTTATATAAGGATTATAAATATTTTAGAAAAAAAATAGAGATTAATATGTAATTATTTCATAAAGCTTGTTGTTGTTGTTGTTGTTGTTTTCTTCACCCATTCTGGGTAGGCAAAGGGAAGTATGCCCATACAGCCAAGTCTTCAGTAGATTTTTTTTATAGTTTCTTGATCTTTTTGTTCATGTTCGGCTAGAGCCAATTCTTGTCTAATCTTGAAAAATCATAAGGCAAAGAGCCAAATCTTATATTAATATTTCATGCGTCACAAATGGGATTTAATGTCATTTCCGAGGTTTTCAATGTCTGAATCAATATAGGTCATAGTCCGGGATTATATTTCTCCAACAGTAGAAACAATGAAATCGTAAATGGGTTTAAAATTTTCTGGGCAAGCTAAGATTTCCTGTAACGATGG
Organism: Anania crocealis; assembly: GCA_949315895.1. Taxonomy (NCBI): domain Eukaryota; kingdom Metazoa; phylum Arthropoda; class Insecta; order Lepidoptera; family Crambidae; genus Anania; species Anania crocealis. The sequence continues at coordinate 11,213,705 of OX438871.1, forward strand.
CGGGATTTGTTTGTGTGTTTTCATGAGCTGGTCTATTAATAAAAGTCGCTGAAGGGTAAAAGCAGGGCAAGTAAAGAAAATATGTTCCAAGGTCTGATCTTCTTGTAAGGTGCAATCAGTGCATATTGGGGATGATATTAGGCGCATACGATATAAATGAGCTTTAAATCTGCAGTGTCCAAACCTTAGTCTATTGATTGTAATGTAGAATTTCCTATGAAGATATGTACTAGATGCAGCAAACCAGGGTTTTCGGCCAACTTCTTGGTTGATACTAGCATACCAGGCTCCTTTAGATTGGGTGATTGCCGTTCTCTCTTCCATCCACTGGTGGTTGATTTTCCCGCAATATTCGGGTAAGAGATCTTGCCAAGGGGTTAAAATATTTTTAACTTTGCCGCCCAGAGAATTAGTTAGTCTGGCAAGGTAATCAGCATTTTCGTTACCTGTCACACCGACATGTGCTGGGATCCAAACAAATCGGATAATTTTGCCAGATTTAAGCAGTGTTTCTTTAATTTCATATATCAAATAGTGCATATTATGAAAGCCTGGGTTATCAAGTGCCTTAAGCACCGACATGCTGTCAGTAACTATGAGAAACTTGTTTTTGTCGGAGCACATAATATCAGTTTCTAAGTATTGTAAGGCTAACAGGATGGCTGTGGCTTCTGCTGAAAAAATGCTGAAAGCTGGTGGTAAGCGATAGCCTTTGCCGTACTTAACATTATTGTGATAATACGCTGCGGCGACTCCTGTTTCTGTTTTCGAGCCATCAGTGTAAATTACTTGATATTCTGGCCAGCTGGATAGTTTTTCATAAACTGCCTCTTTGGTTCGCAGGTCATGATCGATATCTATTTCTAAAAGAGGAAATTTACTTTCATAGGAATCACAATAGCAAGCCCAGTGATCTTTGCTGTTTATATTATTTTCATTTACATATGCTGATATTTCTAGAAAATCGTGGGTGATAAATGGGCATTTACAAGTTGATGAAGATGAATGTAAGGAATGAATATTATTACTATTTAGTTCCTTTAAAAGATAATTATTATTAATGCTGTAAAGTTTGAGAATAAATTTAAATTTTAAATATTTGAACCTTGTTAATAAAGGAGGAATATTGCATTCTACTTGCATAGATACAATAGGGGTGGTGTTCATTGCCCCTGAAAGAAGTCTAAGATTTTTGTTTTGTATCTTTTCTAGTTTATTAATGAGTGCAGTATTTGAAGAAAAACATAGAAAACTATATTCAAAATGTGAACGAACAATGGATTTATACAGCATAAGTAAGATTTTTGGATCAGCACCCCAATATGTTCGAGCCAGCGATTTCAAAATATTAAATGCTCGCAATGCTTTGTCTGCCAAGCCAGAAACATGTTTTGCCCAAAGGTTCCGGGTAAAAATAACTCCCAGAAATTTGGCCTCATCATTTACTGGAAGTAAATTGCCATCATACAGAATATTAGTAAGTAACATTTTTGATTTACTAAATACTACAACATTGGTTTTACTTTGATTTACCTCTAATTTTAGATAATCAAAATAATTTTTTAGTTTTGTAAGTGCACTATTTAGCTTTAGTTTAACCTCATGCATATTTTTGCCAGCACAATAGACTGTGAGGTCATCAGCATACTGTAGATTTTTGACATCATTACCTAATATACTATTTAACTTATGTATGTATAAAATGAACAGCAATGGACTTAATATTCCACCTTGACAAACGCCTTTATTAGCTGACTGTGGCCCAAATAAATTATTTTGATACTTTACATACACTTCTCGATTATCTAAAAAGTAAAAAATCCATTTAATTAATTTTTCAGGTAACCCCAGCGAAGATAGTTCATTTGCTAGTGTATTATGGTCTACATTATTGAAGGCACCTGTAATATCAAAGAAAATGCACACTAAGAAACTACCACTAGAAAATGCATTATAAATATCTAAGTACAAGTGGCTCAAACTTTCACTTGCTGAGCGACCTCTTCTAAAGCCAAATTGATTGTAATGCAATAAATGGTTATGTTCTACAAAATATTCCAGTCTTTGTTTGACTAACTGTTCAAAGAGCTTCGCTGCGCAGGATGTTAATGCTATGGGTCTATATGAATCGTGTTGGTTTTTATCCTTGCCAGGTTTAAGTATGGGGACTAGACAATCAACTTTCCATGACTTAGGAATTGTTTGATTCTTCCATAATGCATTAAATATATTAAGAACTATTTTGTGACTTGATGTACTAAGATTTTTGAACATTTTATAAGATATGTGATCTAAACCAAAAGCTGTGTCTTTGCGAGAATGGATGGCAGCCAATAATTCTGTTAAAGTAAAGGGCTTCATAAAAAACTCCTCAGCATCAGGACTTGGATCAGAATAGTCACTTAAAGGTTGAGATTGTGTGTTAGAGGTATACTTATCTAAAAATGGCTGAATCCAATCATTAGGATGATAATTATTGGGAGGACTGTATGACTTATTAAACTTTCTAGTATTAGCCCAGATTATAGATAAAGGTGTCTGACGGTTAAATGTAGTACATAGTTCTATCCATGCTTTCTGTCTTTCGTGATTGATTATTAGTTTTTTCTGTGCTTGTTTCTTTTTAAATAGTATGTAATTTTGTTCAGTAGGGTTTTGCTTAAATTCAATGTAAACATTTTTACAACTTGTTACAGCCTGAGCACATATATTATTCCACCAAGGGAGATTCAACTTATTTTTATTTTGACCGCGGTGTGTTTGCTGATGTACTGGTGGCTTTTTAGAACAATTTGCATCACACACACATTCTATCAAAATTTTGAAAAGTAAATCATAACACATTTCCGGGTTTGTTAAATCAAAGTAAGAGTTACTTAATTTTATATCTGTTAGCTCTTTAAACCTATGCCAGTCAACAGTTTTATAGTTTGGTTTGGAATAATTTACACGTGTTGTGTTACTGCTGTTGTTAATATTTACAGAATTATAAACTAATTTTGTAAGAACAGGAAAATGATAACTGCACATGGAGTCATCATGTACTTGCCAGTTACATCTTAAAGCTAAAGTGGGAGAGACTATTGTAAGATCCAGTGCATTAGACCTCCAATTATGTGAGCCAACTGTTGTTACTGACCCATCATTTAAAAGGCATAAATTATTATCAGTTATGACATCAAACAATATTGATCCACGCATGTCTGTAGAGGCGCAGCCCCACATAGTGTGGTGTGCGTTAAAATCTCCAGCTAATATTAAGGGCTTGGGTAATGATTTTACTAAATTATTTAAATAAGAATATTCAAAGTTACAGGGGGTAGCTGAAGTGGGACTGTAAAAACTGACTATAGATAAAGTTTCATTGTTAATGTGTAAAGTTATAGCAATATTTTGTAAAGAATCGTCGTAATATGTTTGTAGCTTTTGATAATGTAGATAATCTCGGATTAGAATAGCAACACCATTGTGCTTAGAACCTATGTCTAATCTTTCTATTTTATAACCTTTTATATTTATAGTTTTAGTGCATTTAAGCCAAGTTTCTGAGATAAGAGCAATATGTATGTCATTTTGATACAGATAGTGAGTGAAGACATCTTTTCGGACATTCTGATGATATCGAAATATGATTACCATTACAGTGAATACATACAGCGTCCTTGGCCGGCTTACTGCATTGCTTGTAATGATGGTTGTCGCCACATATCGAGCATTTTTGAGCGTTTTTGCAGTATTTTCCGATATGTCCATAGCGAAGGCATCGTAGACATTGGCTTACAGGAGGAACGTACGGGCTTACCTCAAAGAACCAGCTATTAATGTCGACACTGTCTGGAAGAGTCGGGCAGGAAAAGGTGATGGCAACTGTCTGTGTCGGAATGAGGATGGGATTCTCGTCTTCGTCGCGTCCACGCCGCATCAGGCGACGCACAGACACGACGTCCTTAGAGCTGGAAATTCCGTTATAAATATTGTAATTGGACATATAAGTTGGAACGCCTCTGATTACGCGTGTTTTTTCAGTAAGTGTGGCTGGAATGGTACATTTAACTTGAAGTTCTACTTGAGATTTTACATTATTCAAGGCCATGTTAGCCAACCCTGGTCGCTCAAAAATAGCAGCTACTTTATAACGATTGATTCTTTTAAATCTTTTAATGCCCTTATTGTGCCGCTTGAGCATAGCGCCTAAAGCCATCAAGTCTCTGTCCCCAATAGGTTTGCTCTCATTCAAACTTTCATAAATAACTAAATATTCAAAGTTTCCCCCGTCTTCAGGGTACTGGCGAGAGTAATTTTCTACTTTGTATGGTTTATACTTATCGCCTTCATTTTCATCAGAGTCAGACTCGGTGGGTATTGGGTCTCCATCGAGTTTATGTTTCTTCCGCTTCCCCATGACTTCAACGAGACATTAACTATTTAAGAAAACGAATTTTTATTCTATTTTGTACTTTTAAAAACCTTCGAACAATTAATTTAATAAAATAATTTGCCGAGTTTAAAAAACGCGCCCTATTCGTGCGAAGGTTTTCCCGCCAAAAAAAAACTCATAAAGCTTGTATTGATTAATATGTGATTTTTTTATATTGTTTTATTGGCTAAGGTGAACTTTAACTCTCATATCAGTTGATTTTAAATCTTTCATTATTTCGTTCAAAGTATTTTATTCAGAGTGATACAAAATACTTGGATTGATATGTGTTTAATTTTTTATTGTTTTATCGGCTAAGGTGAATTTTTAATTTACTTTCAAGTCAGTTGATTTTAAATCTTTTATTATTTCATTCAAAGTTTATTTTATTTAGAGTGATACAAAATAGGATTCATATGTCTTTTTATTTTTTATTATTTTATATTATTTGCCATTACCCAGTCAGTACTGCCGATGACACCGCCGCCTCTGAGTCATCGCGGTAGTTGCGGCTACTTTTACTTGACGGTACATATTTTAAGCAATTGCCTGAAGAATCATCGGGCAATAAAATCACAGCTCTGTGCATTAAATGCCCTGAACATACGATGACAAAAGTTAAAGGGTATAACAATTGTACATCTAATTTTCTAAGCCACTTGAAAAGAAAGCATGGACAACAATGCATCGAGGAATACAAAACATACATCAAGAAAAAGAGAGAAAATGTAAAAGAAAAAAACAAAAATATGGCCAAAACCAAAGTAAGCAAAATAAAAAAATCTGATAAAGATAAGCTAACCCAAGATCAGTTCGACGAAAATATTTTGAAATATTTTATCCATTCTATGATTTCATTACGTGCAATAGAAGACCCATACTTTTTAAAGATTTTTTCCGATTTAGAAATATCTGAAATGGACATCACACTTATGAGTCTAAGGACCCTAGGGAGACGCATAGCAAACTACTACGAAAAACAAGTGACGACAATCAAATCTGAACTAAGTGAAGTGGAGTACGTATGCACAGCATTGGACATTTGGTCTAGTAAGAAAAGAAGTTTTATTGGCGTCACAGCGCACTGGATCAACGATGACTTGGGCAGAGCTTCAGTGGCGTTAGCCTGTCAAAGATTCAGAGGCATCCATAGTTACGATCGTTTAACGGATATCATCCAAGATATAAATGCAGAATACAATCTAAATTCAAACAAAATTGTTGTATCAGTGACCGATAATGGCAGTAATTTTGTAAAAGCATTTCAAATATTTGGTGTGAAATTAACAAACATTGAATTTGTAGATACAGATAAAGAATTTCAAGGTTCTTAGTCTCTTGAAGATAGCTCTGAGTCAGATGATGAAGAGACTGAGCTAATGAATTCCGAAGGAATGCATTTGCTACCTGTGCATTTGAAATGCTGTGCACACACATTGAGCCTTTGTGCAACAACAGACGCGAATAAAGTTTTAAGCGCTCAAAATACTACATTGTCGGATATGCATGCTGCAGTCATGAAGAAATGCAATGTTCTATGGAAGGCTGCAGCACGTCCAAAGAGTGCGGAAATCATTCAAGAAGTATTGCAACACACATTAAGCCGGCCTGGCGAAACTAGATGGAACAGCTTATTTGACTCTCTGAAGCAAATACAGAGCATTAAAGAAAAAAGCTTACTTCTTCATAGATCTTTGAACGTTAAAAACGTAATCATAGAAAATGAATTTGAATACATAAAAGAATATCTCATCTGTGCTGCACCTGTGGCAGAAGCCCTTGACATTATGCAGAGCGAGCTAAACACATATTATGGTATAGTGATGCCGTGTCTTCAGGCCTTACGCAAAAAACTGCAGAAAATTGAAAAAAAGAATAACTTTGCTTATTGCAATCCTCTGATTGAGGCATATAGACAAGGCGTTGAAAACAGAATTAAAAATTTTTTTGATGTTACCACACCTGAAGCCGAAAATGCTGCTATATCCTCGGTTCAAAAATAAGTGGTTGACTTGCTTGGAGCCCTCAGACCGAACAAAGATTCTCAAAATTTTTAAGACGTGTATTTCTAAACAAATAAATGAAAATGAAACTGCAACAGTTGCAAAAAAAAACTCCAATCAAGAAAACATCTTTTTCAATTTTGATGCTGACTCGTCAGACTCCGACACATCTATGACGGATACTAACTCTTCTGCTGCGCCTTTGACTAAAGCCGAACTGTTAATGTTGCATTTTTTTGCCGAAGTAAGCCAAGATCTCCAGCTCCTAGATCGATATCCTGAAATAAAAGCTGTTTTTATTAGATTTAATACTCCATCGCCATCGTCAGCATCAGTTGAGCGTCTTTTTTCCTTCGCAACAATGACTAATTTGCCGAAAAGTCACAAATTGTCAGATGGTATGTTTGAAAAAAGAGTTGTTTTAAAATGCAATCTGAATTATTATAAGAAATAATACTTGTGATTTAATATACATATTATGTAATTAAAATGTTTGATTTTTGTTGTCTACCTATATTATGTTAGTTTGACTGACTAAATTGAAATAAAAAATATTATCTAAGTACCTATTATTTGCCTTTTATTTTCTATTTACGAGAAATTACACATTATCATATGAGGTGAGTCCGCTGCTGGACATAAGCCTGCCGTAATAACTCACGAATAAGGATTTAGCACGGCCTGGAACCAACGGCTTCCTGCTGACTTTGCAAGTTCATTCGTCAACCTTGAGAGAGCCCTACCCTGTGCCACCACTCCTCCATCTTCTATTAGGTACTTCTATTTACTTTAGTTTAATTTAATTAAAGTTTAATTGCAGGGACAATTAATTAATTAATTGTTAATTGTTACGTCACAATTGACAGTTAATCAATTGTTAATTGATATTTTACAATTAACAATTAATCAATTGTTACTTTTAATTGCACATTGCAATTAAATTTTGCCCAACGTCCTTGGACTCCAATGAGACTCTTTGTGTGGATTTCAAATCTGTATAATACTCTAATAAATCACATAAATCTTCAAATGCTTCCTTATTAAGCCTATAATCTTTTATTAACTTATGTGTTCAAGTGGATTCTCAGTCCTATTTCTCATGTCAGCTTGAAATCTTCCTTGTTCGTGTCGTTCATCCTGATATGCAGCCACCGATAACATATCCCACGCTAAATATCTTCTTGCCACGTCGACTTTCAAAAGAAATAAACTCAAAATAAACCTACTTAATAAAATCAAACACCTTTTCCTGCTATATTTGGCTAGGTCTCCTACGTAGTTTCGAATGCCGCTGTTGCGACACACGTTGTTGCGAATTTTTTTTCTACTGCCTCATAGGTTCGAAAGCTCATGGATTCGAATGATGTAGTCGCGAAAGACGCTGATTCGAAAAACATTTTCACTGCCTCACGCGCTCGAATGCTTGTGACTACGATTTATTACTTTATTAGTCATTAGCTGTTGCCCGCGACTTCTTCCGTGTCATATTCTGTTATTTTGATCGCGGTTATTTTTGCAACATTTTTCAATGATGCCTCGCTTCTATTGGTCGCAGCATGATGATATATAGCCTAAAGCCTTTCTCGAAAAATGGACTATCCAACACAAAAATACTTTTTGAATTCGAACCAGTATTTCCTGAGATTAGCGCGTTCAAACAAACAAACAAACAAACTCTTCAGCTATTATAAAGTTGAAGAGTTTGTTTGTTTAAATTTCGCAGAGAATACTTTGAAAAGCAATAAATAAATTTTTAAATAGTAATGTTGTGTCACTTCCTTGATTCCCGTAATTTTCAGTGCCGCCCTCGTAAAATATTATTTTTAATCCCTCGATCGTGAGTTATTCCAGACACAATTGAAATCAATTGTTATCGTGGCACCCGAGTGCCTCCTGGGGGTTGAGGGGTAATATTAAAGAATAATTGAAATATGAATATTGTACAGTGTAAATAGAAAAAAAAGTCGTACAACTTTAACTTAAACGACTTTTTTAAATAGTAAAAAAAATACAAAAAAAAATGGCATACATAGTTGTAAATAATCAAAATAATGAATGAAATTCACTGTATATAAAATCGATTTTTAAATACGCCAGTTAGAACTTTACAAAACTAACTGTCAGTCCTAAGCCTGAAGAAAGTATGAAGGAAAATCGATTTATATCATTTTAGGCAAATTAAATTAAATAAAATAAAATACTAACACAATATTATATACTTTACATAATTAATATTCTTTAAACAAGGTCAATAAAAACGATTCATGAAGGTTTTTATTTGAATCATTTGAGCTAATAAATCAATCAGAGTTACTGATTCGAATCTTTGAACTGATCCAGATACAAATGATCCAATCTCAACAAAGATGCGTTTTTACCACCTCTATCTTGTTTTGAATCGTATTCAATAAGCTTAGCTTATAATGTCTACCGAAGTGAATAAATTGTTATGCAAACACTTCGGTGATACTCGTAGTTGGAAAACAGAACTCGGTTCCAGTCAGCTAAAATTTTACAAGAATGTTTTGGACGAAACCACTCCTGGTGAAGGCGACAATGAAGAGCCCTGTGAATATTTCGAAGAAGTTGGAATTACTGTTTAATTTTTATTAGCTTTTAAATGTCATTTTTGTTAAGGAACATTGTTAGGCATTTAAATATTTTATATCAATTACATACATATATGTCCACTGCCCTACTCTGTAAGATCCTGTTGTACATACATATGTGATGCAATTAATAAATGAATATGAATATGAATATGACATAATATGTTGGCCCTACCTTGACCATACTGATACCTAATGCTGACAGCTGACAGTTTTACATAAAAACGTCCACAAGGCCAGCAGGCCTATTCGCTAACTCTAATGACAGTTTGGAATGATTATAACCCAGTAAAGTTATCAACGTTCAACTGTCAAAATTAACATTTCGTATTCCGTAACTTCGGTGATGAACTGTAAAATCACAAAATGGCGTGCTGTTCAGTGATCATCACTCTGATAGGTCGATAGTCACTGAAAGCTATCGACTACCGTTATTTGGTATTCAGTAAGCTCGGTGTTTAAGATTTTGACGTAAAATTGTGGATCACTAAAATTATCAAAACTGAATTTTAAATCACTGCTGGATAGTAGTTATTAAAGGCAGCACAGTGATTATCACGTATTATATTATCTGTGCTGTTACACTGCTTACATTGTTGTATTTGAATTGAGATACTTTTCTCGGAGCTGTACTTCGCTAATTTCGTAAGTATATTTGTGTTTATATCATGATTTATTTAATAACAAAGTGAAGTTAATTATTGCCTATGTTTATACAGAAGAAAGGACGGAACCAAATCATGGCATTTGCTAAAAATATGTCATAGGGAACTTGTATCAAATAATTCACCTCTTTGAAAAGACTCGATAATTGATTAGTTTTCTAAATTTAGAAAGTATGGCACGCGCATATTTATTGGGACTTGCTGAAGAACAAAGAAAAACGAATGTCTTTCGAAGAGAACGTCGAGCAAGGCGTGACTTGTGCGACCTCATAAATTTGCCAGACCAAGAATTTGAGGCTCATTTTCGGTTGTCCAAGCAATCTTTGAACGTCTTGGCTGAGGAGCATCGCCCGTATATGACACAACGACGGCGAAATACTGGAGTGCCCCATAAGCTCAAAGTAGGGATGGCGATCTCATATCGATTAATCGAAGAATCGATTTTTTGGGCCCAAATATCGATTTTTTTAAATCGATAGACTGTACTGAGACGATTCAGTGAATCGATCTGTAACCCTAGGGTATCGCCATTCGATTTTTTTGTGTTGGTAAAAACTAAAAACCATAAATTGATTTGTCAGTTAAAGAGATTGGCTACTATGTATGCCTAGTTTTGTTTGCTTATTTTTTTTTAATGTTTAATAGAAGCAAACTGTCGTTTTATTATACTGTAGTAAGCGAAATAAATAAAGACCTATATTGCGTGGGATCATCAGTTCGTTGCGAGCGTCTTTTTTCTGCTGCCGGCAACATAGCAAGTGATGAGTGGAACCACTTTGATCCCAGTGGACTGGGCAGGTTATTGTTTTAAAAGTGTAGACATAGAGCATTGGTCACTTTAACATTTGATGTAATAAATACATTTTGAAAATAAATGGTATCCTTTTCCACCTAAGATCTGACTTTGATCTATACAGATAAATAACATTAAAGTGTCTGTTTGTATATATTTAGTTGATATTTAACCAGGGACTAAAAATAACTGATAAGAAATGGTTTGTTAAGGGTTTTTTTTTCATTTTAAATAAAACTTGGAAAAAAAAATGGTTGCCTGTAAAGTCGGTTTTACGGGCGAAGATTTTACGTGACAACGTCTTTTTCTCGGTAGAATATTTATTGATATGAATATAATTAAATTGCACAATAGGAACAAGGAATTGAATGAAAATAAGAATTGCACAAATTTTAACTATAGAAATATATTTTGTTTACTAAAACATTGTACATGTAAACTTAAACTTAACTAATTCCTATTTGAGTGATTTTGTTGAGGATAGGACGATGATAGGAGAAATATGAAATGAAAGGAAGTGTTTCTGCTGTAATCTAATTCTCTAGTGCTGCGCGCGCGGCAGACCGATCATAGTTGAGTGGGAGAGAGACGCAAGGCATTCGGCGGGCCTCTCTCTCGTTCGGTGACTCATCGTAACGTTACCGAGCGTTACACTTTTTCATAAGTGACTCCCAGCCGCAACCTAATTTAAGACGTTGTCACGTCAAAAATCGATTTATCGGATATCGATCTTTTTAGCCTCGATTTTTTAAGACTCGATTCATATCGATTCAAAAATCGATATTTTTTGGAAAAAATCGCCATCCCTAGCTCAAAGTAAGTTATTTAATAGATATTGTAAGATGATGAGAATAAGTTTTCTGGCGCATTCCTGCCACCCAAGACCCCATATAAACGACAATGCTTTAATACCTAATTTAAATAAACAAACATTTTCTAACATGCAACATCAACAAAATACATATTAATACTCTTAAAAGTGTCCAAACTGATTGGTTGATTTTGTTTTAGGTGTTAGCTGCTGTATCATTTTATGCCCAGGGATCTTATCAAAAAAGTATCGGGTCATCCTATTTATTTAACATGTCCCAACCTACATTCAGTAGGTGCTTGCATGAGGTTACCAATGCCCTAATCAATCCAGAAATCTTGAGGACTCACATATAATTTCCATCTACACGTGAAGAAAGAGAGGATGTCATGAAAAAAAAAGTACAACACTTATTGATTTTCTAATTTAATATCAGTATTCAAACTTGAAAAATTATGTCTCAGGTGGGACTCGAACCCCTAAACACCATGCATACCGGGCGCAGAGACATAATTTTTCAACTTACCTCAGTAGATATCTACTCTGTTTGTGCATTATCAACAGACCTATGACCTTAGGCCGTATACAGAAAGAAAGCTGGAAACTTATAAGCGCTTACCGGCGCTTGACAGCGCTGGTAACCCGCGCAGGAAAATATATGAACGCGCGCCGATAAGCACTGATCGGTGCCGACAAGTTTCGACAAGCTTTAACACGCGCTGGTCAGCGCTGGGCGCTGCCATTTAAAATTAATAAACAACTGCGACAAAACAAAACCAAATCATCGTCCGATGAGTCCGACATTTTGCTTGGTCTGCTTCAACCTGCTTCCTTTGTGTAGAACGGACCAGCGCTGTCAAGCGCCGGTAAGCGCTTAAAAGTTTCCAGCTTTCTTTCTATATACGGCCTTAGATTTGTCATGTACAAACTAAATCAATAATTATTTTATATGATATTTTAGAAACTTAATTGCAATTAAGTTGCTAAAATATCATTTAGTTATTATTTGTTCAATACTTCCTTCGATAGCCTAAACCCAGGCACAACATACAATGCAATATCGGAGTAGCAACAAGAAACGGTTAGGTACCTGGGAATCCCGTGAGTGTTCCACCAAGGCTGACGAGACTTCAAGAATGGGGCGACGCAATCCAACGATGAAGATGTCCGCTTCACAAGTTCACACCGTTTCAACACACACCAGAAAACCTTCAGCTTGCTAATTATCCGGATAATAAGTGCATATACACCATAGTTTACTTAAGTAAAAACAAAACGCCGGCACGGCCGATATCCGAGAGAGACTGTCCGAGACTGACTGTGTCCGCTCCTGAAGAGGCGCTGTCGTCGCAAGCTCGCAAGCGTCCTTGATTCGCGCGTGTTGATGATGTTCGCGCGCGTAATTTTAAATCTTGGCAGGAAACAACTTTGCCGCAAGCTTTGACCGCCCCGCTCCGCTGTACAACCGACAAAACAAAAGTATGTGTGCCCGAACAGTATTTACTGATTTAGTTCTATATTGTATATGGCAAACTTCATTTCATAGGTCTTTTGGTAATGCACTAACAAATGAGTAGTATACTTTATTTGATATTTCAGCAACTTAATTGCACTTATAATATCAGTATATAAACTTGAAAAATTTTGTCTCAGGCGGGACTCGAACCCGCATCTCCTCGCATGCCGGGCGGGCGCAATACCATTAGACCACCGAGACACTGCAACACGGCGCGAATTTTTCAAGTTTATATACTGATATTATAAATGAGTAGTACATATCTACTGTAGTAAGTTAAGGTACCTATTTACTTTCAAGCATTAAAACCATTGTGTACTTCACATGATGGTTTAATGCTTGAAAAACAAACTAAGATGACAACAAAACTTATTGATTGGTTTAGAAATTAAGCATGTAGTTTATTTTAAATTTTGTACCATGTGTTTATATTACATTAAACATGAGATACATATTCAAGTAGTGGTATTGACATAAAAATATCAATTACAAAGTCAGCAATCTTAAGTCTTATTTTTGTGACTTTAGATTTAGGTAATATCAATGATATATACTTTTAGAATTCAACTTTTCAGATTTATGGAAAAGTTTGGATTCCCTGGAACAATTGGGTGCATGAAGAAACATTTTTCTATAGGAAAAGCTATCATTATTAAATGTCTTAATAGTAAGTATAATTCTGTATTTTGCATATTGCTGCAATTGCATAGACTTTGAATACACATATCAAAATTTATTATAATACCATTATTTAGCAAAAAATCATGAAGTATGCACCAATAAATTTTAATCACCTTATGACAACCTTAAGCAATAAACATAGTATGAGGTGTAAGGGGCTAAGATAATATTTAGTCAAGTAACATTCAAAACCATTGAACAATTGAAATATGAAAATATGAAACTACGCACTGTGTGTCGCCTGGTACAAGCTAGCTGGACAAAATTATTTTGTAGGATATTTAGTTTCTAATAGGTCTGTCTAAGTGTACAATAAAGGATTTCAGAATAAAAAGTACTTGTATTCCTACTTTATCAAATAAAAAGGCTTTTTTTAAATAAAAATAACATTTTATTTTATATAAACATATTATATCAATTTAATTAAAAGCTACATTACAGCTAGGCATGGAAAGTTAGCACAATAAACATAAGTTTTAACTATTTCCTACTAAATGTTGACCTTAAATTTTCGAAAAAATTACTAAATTTATGATAACATTTAATGATATTTTCATTACAGAGGAAAACAACAACACCTAAAAAAAAGCAATACTTATAAAATTTTCTGAAAAAGGTTGTAATTTTATTCATTATCACTACCTTCTTGTGATGATGATGAAGCATATTAATATGCTTTTAATCACATCCGATCCTATAATCTGTATTCGTGGCTATACGTAAACGTTTACGGGTATTATCCTCTCGGAATCTTCGGCAATCTTTATTGCGAGCTTGCAATAATATGACGGAAACATCTGATGGCCAGCAAGCATACTCCATTTTCGCGTTTGTAGGCATGGGTAATTGGGTACTAGATTTGGAGTCTACATAATATGCGAGAGCTTCATCGCCAGTCAAACACCTTTGCTTTGGTTCCATGGACTTCCTTTCTCGCAGGTTCTCAGGACTTACACTGACTTCATGTATTAGCGTAGCCACATTTTGATTTCCTGAAAGCCTGCTGGAGATTTCAGCTGCAACTAATAGCTCTTCTGAACTTTTAGACTGAACTAGAACGTCCACGCGTCTCCGCTTTGTTTTGGTATACTAGCGTTTGCCAAATCTATTGTTGGTCTTCCAGGTCCAGTGTATGTTCAGATGATGTTGATGACTTCACATAGTATTGTAAAAGTTATCTGACCTTGTAGCCATTCTGAATTAGCAGTCAAAAAGCGTTCAAGTGTTCGGCGAAAAATCTCTCATTTTTCAGACAATTTGGCGCAAAATCTGGTTATTAAAAGCTTGATTTGCTTCATCGAATCTTCCATTTTGCCGCTTAAATCCTAAGTTCTTGTTATAAAAGCAATCATGGTCCTATTTCTTTCATTCTTAGAATGCTTCACCCATTCTTCGAAAAACTCCATCCTCGAAAGAGGTTTCTAGAAAATAATAAAATAAAAATATTAGGGCTAAATTGGGGCAAAAAATTTTGGTCTTGAAATAAAGAGAAAAGATATATCTAGCCTTCGAAAAAAAATCGTGTAGGTGTAAGCTGGGGTATTTTACTTATCGTCTAATGAATTCAAAATTTGGTTGTTGGTTATTTCACCAAAGAAAATGTTGCATAAAAAAAGTAGTTTCCAATATAGTACTGACCCTTTAGAACCGGATTCATCACTTCAAATCACAAAAAAATAGTTTGAACACGTTATTACTGCAGAATCTCAAATGCAACTAATATTATACATTTCACGTAAATATTTATGTACTTAACCTCATTACCAAAATCCTTATTGATGTACCCCCATTATATAGGCATTAAAGTAATAGCTAACAACTTACGAGTAACTATCGAACCTCGTAAATGGATCTTGAAAATCTTAACTTTGTTTTTGTCCAGCTAGCTTGTACTAGGCGACACACAGTGCTACGGTTTGAGTTTAAGGAAGAGTGGTTAATTAACACCCGATATCTATCTACGCCCAGGTAGCAAAAAACACACTAAACATTGTGCGATTCACTGAACACTCAACGCATACATAGAATACAAAATAAGAAAGCGCAGGGCGAATGGCGGCTCGTTCGCGCCACTATTGTGACAGTGAGACACCGCACTCCAGTAGGATCGGTCACGTACCACGCTGTTATAAGAAGTGCCACGAAAAAATTTTAAGTATTTCCTTTTTGGTGTATATTTTTTAGTGTTAAAAAAAATTTTTTTTTAATAACTATTAACTAAAGCACTTGTTGGTGTAATGTGATAAGAATCAGGCAAAGCGCGAGTCTTTGAGTAGGTTATTAAATATTAGAACAGCAGATGTGGGTGTTTTTCAATCTTTTTTGTCTGAGCCCACGTCAATTGCAGCGACATGGTGATCAGTCGTCAAAGATACGGGTCTGTCTGTTTTATAGGTAAGTTTATTATTTAGTAGAATTACTTTCTAACAATTTATTTGTTTATGTTTCCTTTATTTAGAATAACACATTATTTAGGGTACGATGGGACTGACATAATCTGTGGTTAAAGTCCCAAATTAAAAGGAGGAAAAAAAAAGGATAACAATCAATAAAATAATCTTAACATTAGATATTTTTAATTTTTTTTTAAAGATGGCGCCTTCGAAAATTTTCCAAAGAAAGAAAGGAAACCATAAAAGTAGAGATATGCTTCGCACTGACCAAATGCAGAGAGACGGGAAAGAACTTGAGAAAAGCAGTATAAGAGTGCAATGTACATTATCCAACGCTTGTTAGATACATCAACAAATATAAGGATGTGGCTGTTGCATCTTTACAATGGCAAAGATTTACTCCTAACTATGAAGTCAATAAAACGTTTACAAACGAACAAGAAAGATCACTAAAAGAATACAGGATCTACCAAAATCAACTGCGTACCGTTGAAGGGCGGTGTTACAAACCTTATTTTAGTAATTTTTGATTTGTATTCCTTTTTTAATTTATATTTAAAAAGAATTGATTTTTTTTTAGTTTATTATTGTCATTCTCGTGTTTGTGTTGAATCCTGTCACCAAGTTACTTGGACATTTCCCATTAGTTTTCTCTTGTACGGTACCTACATCTATTCATATTACATTATATTACATATTTTACGCCTATCATTTTATTACTTAACATACAGTCCACCCTCTTCAGGCGATATGTATATGTCGCAGGGAAATGAGGATATCAGGGATTTCATGAAATCCATAGGGGATATGACGAAATCCCGGAAGTTGTCGAATATTTTTGTTTATTACGTTTTCTTACTAAAAGTATCTAGTGATATGACAAAACACCAAATTATAGTCAGTGATATGTCGATCCACTAAACTAAATCTAGTAAAATGTCAGAAAAGCGGATACTGCTGAATAAAAATCGAGCCATGCATTTCTTTCGCTCGCTCTAGTGGGAGCGAAATATTGCTTTTAGTGGCTAGTGGCTTTTTCGAGTAGTTTAGTAAAATTCAATGTCAACTTAAAATACGATCGCTCAGTCACAGATAACTTGCACATTTTAGTGTTGTAGAAAAGTTAATATGCCAGGTGGTAACCATTCCAGGTATGTAATAACAATGAATCCGATGGCGCCCATTCATGTCAAAATTGTAATAAGCCTGTGTCTGCAACAGTATTCAAAATCAAATCAAAAACATTTATTTCTCAAAAAGTGGTGGTACAATAGATCTTAGTTTATTACATGCTCTGCACTTTCTGCCACTAGTGGCGTAGAAATATTTAAGGTAATTTATTATTAGGCTCTTTATTTTTTATTTCACTACATTTAGTTTAGTGAAATGACATATCTCTGACTTTATATTAGTATTTTGTCACATCACTAGATAATTTTAGTAAAAAGACGTAATGAACAAGAATATTCGACATTTACCGGGATTTCGTCATATCCCTAGGGATTTCATGAAATCCCTGATATCCTCATTTCCCTGCGACATAGACATCTTAATAAATACGAGGTCAAAATATAATATGATAGTCATTTTACAATGCATTTTAGAATGCAGAGCATGGAACTCATACTAATATGACGATAAATCGCACTTAAGTGTCACTGACAGTTTCGTTCTAACAATTGTATCGCACTTTCAATGGCGTGGCCATCATCAATAAAACTAGTTCTTTTACTCGACCTTACACAAGTCAAGACCTAATGGAAGTCAAGGAACGTCAGATCCGGGTATAGCAGCGGACATGGCACAGCTCCACTGCGAAAGATCCAGCAACGCCTCTACCTGCCCGATAGATAGGCACGGATATCGTGATAAAAGTGCGCAGGGGCTCCATTCTGCAGGAAATACGTCCGAACGGCGAAGATGGAGACGGTCCGTTGAGCCGCGAGAGTTCACGGTTTAGTACAATTATAATCTGCGTCATAGTAACATTACAATCTACATAAAACATCGCTTACAAAAAGCGCAATATGGTGCTTAAAACAATTTAATTAATTTGAAAATGAAACAAAAATTAATATATGATGGAAAGACCCATCCCACAATGTATAAGAAAGGACACCTAATTTTAATTAAAAATCTAACTTCAAAATGTGTATAATGGTCCCTTTTAAGTTATTGAGGAAGCGTCACCTAATGTTAGTTTTAAGGGATGGAAATGAATATCATTAATAAAAATAATATAAAAATGTATAACCGATAATTTACGAAATTATATTTAAGTTAGTTATTTTAAATTGTAATGCAATATGACATAATTACCGTAACGACATTCAAATTTTTTTTCTTTCTTTTTTCTTGTTAAGGGGAGGGAAAACAGGATTTTTTTCTGGGAGTTGTAGTAGTATACCTACGGAAGTGTAAGGCAGGGTTCCCACTATGCCGGACCGGCAGATTTACCGGCTCGCTAAAGAATATACTGTTTCTTGTAAAGTGTCAAGCCGCCGCGAGCTGATAGCAGGGTACCATACCTATCAATTTAACCTCCATGTATGTCCTACGATTTTTTGTAGATTTCGAGAATACATTTTTTTTGTTATTTTTTATGATTGAAGACGGCTTTAAACAATTATAACTTTTTTGGTTTAACTCTGTTGAATATCACCTTCATGCTGTGTGTAGAGAGAGCTGGCTGCAACCGCAATGATTAGGCTGTCACTAAAAGAATGTGTTGACATTCGCTGGTTGTTATTATAATCCATCTCTGTATTCTTTGTAATTCTATGTTTGTACTTTTCTATTAATATATTTTATGTTACTGCACGCTCCTTTGTTCTGATTGCTCTGCCAATTCCCCCTAACAGACTCTTCTTGGATATATTTTTTTATTATAATGCCTATTGATTGCAGTTTTATGAGCAAAATAATCTACGTCCTAACTTTACTACAAGATACAAAAAATACATATCGATAGTGAAAAAAAGAAAATGTATTTCATAGCTTCTTCCAATTTTAAAAACTGCTCAGTCTCATAAGCTTTCACAATAATACAAAAAAAACATGTTCTACTATGTTCTACGGGGCATGATTCTCTGAAATTAATGGTCAAGTCATGAATATCGGAAATCGTGTAATTTTCATACTTTTACGTTTGAACAGAGCTCATTTGTTAATAAATCCGTCATTTATAACTTCTAATCATTCGAAAGTCACAACTCCTGTTGTTGTATTTTTAATTAAATAAGGAAGCCGAAACATCATTATTATTATTTCTGTACTTATTTTGAGCATAGTGGCTCAAAGCAGCTCAAAGCAGGTAGCAATGTTAGAAAGAGATAAAACTAGTAGTTGTTGTGGCAGCTCTATACACCTGACTAACAAAATGAAAAAACAAATAGCAAGTTTGCTAACTTACAATATTAACAGTTTTGTTATTAAAACAAAAACTTTTTGTAGTGAACCGATTAGTAAATGTACTAATCCAAGTATTTTCCTTTGACAACCTCTGAGGCTTTAAACTAAGAGGGAAGACAAAAGCTAGGCCGAATATGTATTTTAATGTTGTTCATCAAAACATTCAAGGCCTGGCCGGCAAAGAGTTAGGTTTAGGATTATTTTTAAAAGATTTTAATGTTCATGTAATTTGCCTCACAGAACATTGGATAAAAAAACATGAACTAATGTTAAACATTGAAAATTATTAAGTCGGTAGTTCGCTCATAAGGGAGTCTGCATCTAGAGGAGGATCACTTATTCTTGTTAAAAATGAATTCCAATGTAAAGAACGCAAAGACATCGTGTCGCTTTCAGTTGAGCGAACTATTGAGCTAGCATGTGTTGAGCTGGAACAATTTATAATAATTAGCGTATATAGCCCCCCCAAATCTAATTACCATATTTTTCAAATCAAATCAAATCAAATCAAATCAAATTATTTATTTGCGAAAATGTGGGTAACAATAAGGTGTCAGATATGGAGCAAAGTACAAACACATTTACCATCACTGGCATGCAAAATTTTCGATATAAAATTATAATATTAAATTAAGAAAATAATGAAAATGTCAAATACTAATTAATTAAACAAATAAATCACTAGTAAACCATTTTTTTTAAACCATGTAGGTACATCATAACATTCCAATCAATACTTAACAATTTTTTACACACAAGTACTCAGAGACCGAATAAAAACACCTGTCCAGCAGCCATTTAAATAATTTAATTTTAAATTTATTGGAGGGAAGTTCAACAATATGCCGTGGCAGATTGTTATATATCCTACCCACCATTGAGTAACCGTTTCTTTTACATACATCTGTTTTGATAGGTGGCAAAACTAATCTGTTCGGGTATCTGGTTCGAAAATTACACACTTGACTCTTTTTTATAAATAAATACTGATGCTGTTTCACAAAGATACACGCCTCGAAAATGTACATACATGGAAGTGACAATAGATTTAGTTCTTTAAATAAAGGTTTGCATGTTGTTAAAGGAGGTACATTTGCGATTGCGCGAATACACTGTTTTTGTGCAATAAATGCTTTTTGTATCATTGTAGAATTGCCCCACAATAATATCCCGTATCTGAGATTGGAGGCCACGTAGCCGTGATATGCTTTTAAGGCAGTTTGTATGTTTGTTAGCCTAGTCAGTCTCCAGAGTGCATACCTAAATCGATTTATTTTGTTGCAAATGTAATCAATGTGAGAATTCCAAGAGAAATGGTCGTCCAGTATCAAGCCTAAAAACGTAACTTCGTCAGTTTCTGTCAATTCTATATTGTCATGTGCCACTCGCAGCTCCTTTTTTCTACCGTTTCTATTTAAAAATTGAATTAATTTAGTTTTACTAATATTTACTCTAAGGTTATTTGCATCAAGCCAATTTATTATGTTATTGACACATCCATTAATTTCGTTATTGTAATCCAATGCGGTATCTGGAATTACTATCGATAAGTCATCAGCAAATAGGAAACATCTATATTTTGTTATTAATGGAAGGTCATTTATGTATAATAGAAACAATAATGGACCTAAAATGCTTCCTTGTGGTACACCAACTGCTTTTGGTTCTAATAAATTTGACCTATGTACTACTTGTTCCATATTAGAATTCAAAGCTGATATTTCAACATGTTGGGTACGGTTTTTTGAATCCACTATGGATGAGGCTCTGAGAAGGCTATCAAAATCGTGTAAAAAAGTAGTTGTATGCGGTGATTTCAACGTTAATATATTAGAAGACACACAAACGTCCACTCAATTTCTTAATCTCTTCAAGTCATATGATTTAATAAATCTTTTCAATTAACCTACCAGGGTAACGCCCACGTCGGCAACGTGCTTAGATAATATGTTTTGTAATGGTAAAGTGTTAAAAAAAACATATTCAATTGTCTAACTTCAGACCATAGCGGACAGGAAGCATCATTTGAGCACCATCATATCCCAAACATAGTAGATTATGTGTATAGGCCAGTTACTATTAATAAAATAGACAGATTTAAAGCAAAAATTGAAGTTGTTAATTTACTAAAGCCTGGTAGTCAGAATGTTAATCAATTATATGAGGGCCTTTTTGGTTTGGTAAAAAATGAATTTGATAATCATTTTAAGCAGAAAAAAGTAAAAATCAACAAACAGAATTGTAAGTTTAATGAATGGGCTACACCTGGTATTTACAAAAGTAGAAAAACATTATATGATTTGTATAGTCTAAAAGCTGAATCTCAAAACCACAACATTATAGACCATGTTAAAAAATACTCCAAATTATTTAAAATAGTATGCGCCAAAGCAAAGTCAATTTATCTTCATAATTTAATTTCGGCTTCCAAAAATAAAGCGAAAACTACTTGGAATATTATAAATAAAGAAATATGTATACTAAAACTAAGCAATCCTGCTTACTCTCTTAAATTAGGGGATAAGTTAATAAACACGAGCACAGAGGTTGCGAATACATTTGAGAATTTTTTTTCAAACATAGCTTCTTCCACTACTGAAGGGCTTGCTTCTTCCGCTGATCTAGCTGAATCCCTTCTCAAGTCGGCTGTCGATGAGTGCAAATTTTCATTTAATTTTAGACATATAAACCCTGATTTAATTATAAAAACTTTTAGAGAATTGAAAATGAAAAAAACTGAATTGAATTGATAATATGAACGGAATCTTTGGGGAATTTCCGTTCATATTATCAATACAATTATAAATTCAATAATTTTCAACAAATGTATTGATGATAGACAGTTTCCAACTTTAATGAAGTTTAGCAAAATTATTCCATTATTTAAATCCGGCGAGAAATGTGATCCCGCTAATTTTCGATCAATATCTATCTTGCCAGTACTAAGTAAAATATTTGAAAAAATTATGTTTAGTCAACTTTTATCGCACTTTAGTTTAAATAAATTATTGCATCACAATCAATATGGATTCAGGAAAGGTAGAAATACCACTGATGCGGGAGTAGCACTTCTAAAACACGTATTCGATGCTTGGGAGAGTAGGTTAGATGCTATAGGTGTTTTTTGTGACCTGTCAAAGGCATTTGATTGTGTGGACCATAAAACGTTAATTAAAAAACTCAGACATTATGGTGTTTCGAATGATTCGTTAGGATTTAACTAACTCATATCTCACAGGTAGAACACAAAAAGTTTGCATTGATGGAACTGAGTCTTCAGGGTCGGCCTTATTATGGGTGTCCTTCAGGGATCAGTATTAGGACCCTTGCTATTTTTAATATACATTAACGACCTTCCATAATATATGTATAATCTTTGTGAGATGGTATTGTTTGCAGATGACACTTCAATAATTTTTAAAATTAAGAGGTGCGAAATATCATTTGACGATGTTAACAATACCCTCTCTAAATTATTGCATTGGTTTGCTACGAATAATCTTTTGCTTAATGCAAGAAAAACAAAATGTGTTAAATTTACTTTGCCTAATGTAAGGTTTTCCGCCACAAATGTTATTGTAAAAGATGAGCCATTAGACACAGTAGACTCCTCTACCTTTTTAGGTATAACTGTAGACTCTCGACTGCAATGGGGTGCTCATATCAGGTCTCTGTCTGGAAGACTTAGTTCTACTGCTTATGCTGTGCGAAAGATAAGACAATTGACTGATGTTGGAACGGCAAGATTAGTATATTTTAGCTACTTTCACAGTATAATGTCATACGGAATTCTGTTATGGGGCTCAGCGGCAGATATTGAGTTTATTTTATATTGCAAAAACGTGCTGTGCGGCTATTTACGGCCTTAGACCCCGTGACTCTCTAAGAGAGCTATTCAAAGAGATCAACATACTAACAGTTGCATCTCAATACATTTTCGAAAACATTATGTACGTCCGTAAAAACCTCGAATTTTTTGTCAAAAATAGTGACGTACACAATTTCAATACCCGAAATAAAGATAAACTTGCCGTTCCAGGATTCAGACTGCGAAAAGTAGGTAATTCGTTCATGGGAAATTGTATCCGTATTTTCAACAAATTGCCACTGTCAATTGCTGACCTCCCTGTACATAAATTCAAATCATATATCAAAGTTGTTTTAATGAAAAAGGGCTATTACACTATTGATGATTATATAAATGATAGGAACGTTTGGCTTTAAATTGTATCAGCTCGCACTGGTATATATCTTATATAAACATGTTTATTTAAAAAGAGGCTGACAATAGTGACCGAGTTTCTTGCGCTGCTTCTTCTCGGCACTAGCCCACATTTGTCCCGAAGCAGTGGTAGGTTAAATATTGGGACGTGTAAAAGCGCCTCCAGGGGCCTATTTGCAGAAATAAAATTGATTTTAACTGATTTTAACTGATTCTAGCGCATTGTAGGAAACGATGTGAAATTAGATTGTGAATGACAATAGATTTCATGGTTGCCTTCGTTGGGTCAATAGGTTAAAGAGAGAGGTTCATATCCTCCTTGGCTATTGTGTCTTTCCTTGTTGTAAATTTCTTCAGTCTATTTATCGTCTGCTATCCGTGCGCCTGCGTTCTTTTGCCTGTTAACCGATCTTACAACTGTGAATTTTAATAAAAGTACGCAGTTTTCGGTTGAGAATAGACAATATATATTTCTTTTTATACATTGGCATTATGGTATATAAGTACATACATAGCTCACTAGATGGCGTTAGTAGTTATTGTAATTCTAGTTTGATATTGTATTTTAACAGCACCACTTATCAAAATAATCTAATTACAATAAAAAAACGACTTTACTTTAGGATCTTTGCACACATTGAATTCCCAATAATTTTACAAAATAATTATGTTTTGCACCGCTTAAACTTTTAGTAAATATGTCAGCAGGCATCTCAGATGTTGAAAGATAAACAATTTTTACAAGTTTATTTAAAACTGTTTCTCGTATAAAATGATACCTAACGTCTATGTGCTTAGTTCGTTTATGAAATAAAAGATTTTCTGTCAACTTTTGAGCTCCCTGATTGTCATTGTAAATTACTATAGTATAGTTACAATCTACAATATATGATAAAAGGCTTTTTAAATACATTGCCTCTTTACATGCCTCAGCAATGGCCATGTATTCGGCTTCTGTGCTCGACAACGCAACAGTTTGTTGCTTTCTACACTCATAGGATACTACACAGCCTGATAGTTTAAAACAAAAACCAGTATAAGATTTTCTATCTATAGGGTTTGAAGCCCAATCTGCATCTACAAAACCTTCTAAATTGCTATTATCTTTAGTAAACATCAAAGGATAAGATTTAGTTTTTTGCAAATATTTTAAAATTCTTTTGGCATGATAGTAGAGTAAAATTGGGGGTTAAAAAAGCCCCCAATTTTACCCGTCTATTTATCCAATACTGTAGGCTCGAACTACAGAAACCTATTAATTGGTTTGAACAATGCTACACCTGATCAGATAGACATCTAATGCAGTATAGATACTTTTTTTTTGCTTCTGCATCAATCGATTCGTGCTTTGCTTTTCAAGGTTCCACATCTCTCAAAAAGGAATTCTTATAGGATCACTTTTCTGTCTGTCAAGACGGGAATCAAAAACCAATGTTTCTGATTTGATTATAAAAATAAGGCTTTTAAAATAAAACAAGTATTGCAACAATTAGTTATATTATTTTTAAAAGATTACACCATTTTTTTTAAACATGTACATTTTTAGTGCACAAAATGAAGGATGATAAATACAATTTAAAATATCGTTACAAGACTTATATTCTTGATACAAACTTAACAAACTAGGACACTTAACGTTTTCTAAATTGATTACATCATCATGATCAAATATATTCTTAATCCAAGTCGCTTTTTCAAGCCCTTTACAATATATCGTTTTATCAGCTAAAAAGGGTTGAGTGTACATCAAAAATTTGTCATAGGGTATGAAACCATCATTCCAATAAATTTTTCTATTCCGTTCTCTATCCACCTTACTTGTTTCCTTTCTGTATATGTAAGGTTCTGAACTGGAAAAGGTGGTAGAATCAATAAAACTTGAACTTGATCATCGCAAATAATAGCAATTTCTTTAACAATAAACTCGTTGTCATCTCTTTTGAATCCCTGTACATCTACAAAAGACATGGATTTCATGATGTTTTTCGTACTGTGTTACTTAAAGGTCCATACTCTATCAAATGATCGTTTATTATTAAACAATATCCACTGGTGTTATCTGGAATATCCTTTTCACTTTCAATTTCAAGACGTACATCAACAGGTCCTATTTTTAAATTGTAGTTTTGTCGTGAACAATCAATTACAAACAACGGAGCTTTATTTTTAAATGTTTGAGGATCAAGCAAAGGATCTACAGGAAGATTATAGAACGACTGACGAAATCTCGCATACATATCGTTTATTATTAAACAATATCCACTGGTGTTATCTGGAATATCCTTTTCACATTCAATTTCAAGACGTACATCAACAGGTCCTATTTTTAAATTGTAGTTTTGTCGTGAACAATCAATTACAAACAACAGAGCTTTATTTTTAAATGTTTGAGGATCAAGCAAAGGATCTACAGGAAGATTATAGAACGACTGACGAAATCTCGCATACATATCGTATATACTGTATTTATTTTCATCAAATTTCTAATTAAGAGCATCGTATGGATAATAGTAAGAATTTAAGTATAATGTTACATTTGTCACATTAAAATGATCAAATATGGCACTGTCTCTAACTTTATTATTTTTTCTATTTGTTTGTAGACAAAATATAATATAACGCGGTTTCTCTAGTTGTGAAGTTGTTTTCACAGACCATGTATGTTTAGTTGACTGGGGTAATAATGGATATTCATATAAATCCCAATTTCTAAATGCAATATGAATAGGTTTATCTTTTTCTAAATGTTTTATTAAAATAAGCTTTTGCTGGTCAGATACCTTGATATGAGGCATACGCCATTGCACTTTTTGTAAACTAACTGTTACAGAGTCATCTTTTTCAGACATAATACTGTTTAAATTTGTACTAGCTCTATTAAGTATTAGTTCATGTTTACAATTTATTAGATTTTTTTTATAATCTTCTGCGAAGCCTAATAGCTTGTTTAACGGTAGTAATACACAAAAACTACCGTCTTGATCATGAAATCCATTAACGTTCCAACCCCATATAGCTGCTGCTTTATTTTCTCCACTATTCATAGATACTAAAGATTTCATTGTTGTAGTTATTTCAACGTTTCTTACACGGTCTATTTCTACCCCATTCATTTCATACCTAATATCTTGAAATAGAAACGAAATGGCATTATTAGTTAGATGAACTTTTTTTGTTTTGGTTATTCCAGTGAGATCTTTCTCTTGTACACAGAATTTTCCCTCGATGTATATTGCGCTTGCTGAAGGTAGTAAGTAGATATCTTGTTGATGAATTGGTATTCTTATTTCATCATTTTCATTAAAACTATTATTGTATGGATTGTAGGTATGCGTTTCATAACTTTCGATAGAATTATCGAACTGAGGATAATCTGATATTTTTAGTATACTCATATTTTAAATTCTAGAGCTCGAAGGAATTCCTTATTGCTTTTTGTTATTTTGTTTATCTTTTCACGTCTGGATTGTTTGACGTCGCACTTGACAATGGGTTTAGATTTATTTTTATTCTTAACTTTATAGACACACTGATCTACATTGAAGTCTATCATTTTGATTTCCTTAGATGAAGTCGCAGTTGAATGTTTTCGTTGTTAAAATTAATGAGATTCCCCTCTAAATCTAAAACTTTAAGAGTTACTGTTGAAATATATTTCTTTTTTACGGGGAAATAAACAACGTTTTTCGGTACTTCAATAAGTTGACATCCTGAAGGAGTATTAAGCGCGAATTCATGTATTATATGTGTAGGTAAACCATTTGTGAAAGAGCCCTGTATGAGATCACATTCGATTCGTATCACAGACGTTGGAATAATGTTCACAGGATGAGTTGATTCATGCCATTTATTAGCTTCTAAAATCATTTTCGAGAATCCAAGCATTGAACCTATACTATTTTTTACCCCAAAATCAATAGATTTGGTGCAAAATAAAGTACATTTAAAAGTATTGTTATTTGGATGAATCATTATGTTACAATCTTTGATTTAGGCAAATACATTATTGCTTTCATTTATGTTATGAATAGAGTTGAATGTGGAAAAAAACAGCAAACCACACTCATAATTACTATCTAATAACAAAGGAGATACAAATTCAGATTGGAGAATAGATTTGTTACCAGTGATTGTTAGAGATAAAGACATAATGACAACTGAATACAAAATGCAAAGTACTTGCTATTTATTTAGATTCCAAAAGGTTTTTAAAAATTTTAAACAAAAATGTCCACATTTATATGTCTTACGTTTCTGTTCGTTATCATAATTATAAAATATATTCGTTCCTATGTAGTTGATGAATTCTTCCGGAGGCTTAAAATTACCATAACTATCATAGTACTCTACATAATTATTTCGTTTTGCATAGGCTACCCAATGAGTTCCAGCATTCTCAGAACTGTCGAGATTAATAATAGCGCATTCCTTTTTTAATGGACACTGGGGTAATTTATCCCTCATATACACTCCTCTGAAAAATGGAATGTCCTGACTATATTTAAGTAAATCTATATTAGTAAGTGCTCTTTTGGGTAGCCTATTATTTAGTTTTTTTTATTGTTAACATAAATTCCCAAACCATCACCATGCCTTTTGAGACATAGTCCTTTTCCTATACATAGTGCTTCCATTTTTTTATTATGTCGTTTCAATTCTTGCTAACGATCCTTAGCGGATTTAATAGCATTAACTGCTTTAGCAATGCCTGCTGCCTCACCTGCCAAACCACCAGCAGCAGACAGTCCAGCAAATATCGGTATTAACGGTAAAAATCCTCCAACTTTTGGAACAGGTATTACACGAGGGGTGCTGACAGAGTTTGAATCTGAAGCTAATTCTTTAACTACAGCCATAGCGAGATCAATAGCCGCTTTTTTGCATTGAGGCTTAAACTTTTTTATATGCTTTTTTGTAATTGAAACTATATTTTTAAAAGTTTTCTTCATTCCCGAGCCTTTCTTAATTATTTTTTTTACATTACTTTTATTATTTTGTTTTTTATTTTTTTTAATTTTTGATGTGTAAATCATTAATGTTACACAAATAGTAAAATATTTGATTCTTACTATGCAAAAGAAAATTGTGTAAAATGATCTTTCTTATCGGAGAGGTAATATCAGACTGAGAATGTAATATATACGAGTATAATATGCTTATAAAACCTTTGATTTATCTATCCAGCTGTTTTCATTAGATGATAAACCTAACCATTTTACAAATAGCTTATTTCCTTTCTTTCTAAGAACCTTTTCAACAAGGTAAATATCAGGATGTTTGGTTTTTTGTAGTTCCTGTATATAAAATTTTCCCAATATAGGATTTTTCCTAGCATCTTCTATGAGATAAGTAATGGGATCTGTGTACTGGATTTTTATAATTTTGAATATTTCAGTTGACCAATTTGGTGTAAATCCTTTTTCAAATGTTCCTTTATACTTACTTATACGTACATAATCCCCAACTTTTAGTTTAGTTTTTTTTTGCCTCGGCTTGTTATCAAAACACATTTTTTTATATTTTTGCAATATCTGTTTTTTATTAATACTCGTAGCATTTACTTCATTTGGTTTCAAACCTATTGTTCTATGCACGCTATCATTATATGTTTCTATTAATTTGGAAAGAATGTCGTGTCTATACCAAGCATAGCTTCCTTTTAAACTAAAATGTTTATAAATAATACCTTTAAAAGTCCTAATAAATCTTTCAACTATAGAGGCCTTTTTAGTAGAATATGTTGAGTAATGATTAATTTTATAATGCTTGAATAAATTCTTAAGTTTTTTGTTGTAAAACTCAGTTCCTAAATCAGTTTGTATATTTTTAGGAATGCGATTTTTACTGAATAAATCTTTAAAAGCTTCAAACATTTGTTCCATATTCTTTTGCTTCAAAGGATATACCCAAACATACTTTGAAAAGGTATCAATAACTGCCAATATGTATTTGTAATCATAATTTTCTCTTGAAACAGATTGCATATCAATTAGATCAGCCTGGCATAAATCGTCAATGTCTTTCATCACAACATGTCTTCGTGGAAAATTTTTTCTTACTTGTTTATGTAATTCTTTTACCACTATTTCTTTACTCATTTTTTTGTTTTTTTGACTTACTGACTCTACACTTTGTTTGATACCATTTATTTCTGCTGCAATTTGTAACAGAGTTTGATTTATTGATTTTAGTTTTTTCTCTAAGTTGTTTATGTTCTTATCAATTGTTTTAATATACATACTGTTTGTTCACACAATCTCCAGAATCTACTGGATTTCCGATGTTTTTAAGGGTTTTATTTTTAGCGTTAAAAGATCCATCAGGCAAGTTATCAAACGGAGATTCTGATTTATTATCCATTTTTAACCGTTTAAATACATGATGTCCAAACTTATCGATGTTCATGGTCGACTTGTCAACTAACAACTAGTTTCAATTAAGATTTTACCCTCTATTTATTCTTTATGACACCTGCTTCTTTTAATTCCTCAATTATGGATATTATTTCATTATCATTAACATCATATATAGCGATCTTCGAGGCAACTAAAATTTTTAACCTATCAATAAGTTCATTAGGATCGTCCCAATATACTAAATCAGTGCTTGACTTATATTTTTTTAAAGTAGGCAAATTACCACCTCGCTTAATTTTTTTTGTTTCAGTTTCAAGAAATAAAGGTTTAATAATTTTTACATATTTCAATCCTGAATTGCCTTGTATTTCTCCTGATGGTATAAATCCTCTTCTGTGTACATTAGTACTGATTAAAATATCTTAATACATAAGCTTATCTTGATCAGTGATTAAATCTATATTAGGTTTATTTTCAAACAATAGTTCTGATAGACCTGGAGTAATGATATAGCTTTTATCTTTAATATCAATCGTTGAACTGTTTTCAGTTTTCTTTATTGTGATTGGAATGCTTCCCATCAGTAGCCTGCCTCCCTCATTTCGTATACCATAAGTAACGTTTATCTCCCTTCCTTCATCGAAATTGCTATCGTTTAATTCTCCTTTAGTATCTGAACTTATATCACTTGCGCATGAACTGAAGTTATCAAAATTATTGTCAACTAAATCTACTATTTGATTATTTTCTTTCTCTTTATTTTTATTAATTGAAACTATTGCTTCCAATGGATCAGTTAATGGTTTTAGTATTTTACGTCGTTGACATTCTAAATTGACTTCTTCTTCTCTCATTTGTTTTAATTTATTTTTAACATTTTTAACTGAATTTACTAATTGTTTTTTTATTTGTATATCCATTTTAAAATGTAAGTGCACTTCTGTTAGTTCTTATAGTTTGTGCTCAAGTGATTTTTTTTTCATATGGCAGTATTATTTAATCACTAGGTGTTGTGTTCCCCGCGACTTCGTACGCGTCAATTTCTGTTTTTATGATAGCGATTATTTTGCAACATTTTTCACTGATGCTTCGCTCCTATTGGTCGCAGCGTGATGTTATATAGCCTAAAGCCTTCCTCGATACATGGACTATCTAACACAAAAAGAATTTTTCAATTCAAACCAGTACTTCCAGAGATTAGTGCGTTCAAACAAACAAACAAACAAACTC
Source organism: Anania crocealis (assembly GCA_949315895.1). Classification (NCBI taxonomy): domain Eukaryota; kingdom Metazoa; phylum Arthropoda; class Insecta; order Lepidoptera; family Crambidae; genus Anania; species Anania crocealis. The sequence continues at coordinate 11,244,812 of OX438871.1, forward strand.
TTCAGCTTTATAATATTAAGTATAGATTTCATTCTAATTTAATAAATACATCAAATGATTTTCGGTACTTTCCCTTATCAATTTCACAATCTTTGTTAATAATTAAACATGCATATTTTTCTTTCCATATATGAGTAGCCAATGATTTAAAATTATGCCAACTCATATCAGAATTGACGTGCTCATCATAAATGTGTTTTAAATTTATGTCATCCTGTTTGAAAATAACCAAAAGATTGGCATTATCCCGAATTAACTGCTTTGGTATTTTTGAGTATGTCTGTGATAAATAAAAACAATCTATTTTTTTATGTCGACCCATTGAAAAGATCCCATAGATCATTCAATACAAATACAGACATGATATAACAGATCTTATTAAAATTTAAGTGTAATATTACAAAGTAATTTCTTAGAAAACTTATTTGGTAGAGTGGGGTTTTAGGTTTCGCAAAAATGCGTGGTCAACTGATTTCCTTTTAAGTATTCTAATAACTTATTTACCCCTCTTCCCCCCCTCATGCTCTATGCGACTCTTCATACGAGTAGTCTTATTGCCTTGTCAGTGTCTGTTTAGTGTGTTCTAGTCTTCGCTCCCCCACTGTTTTCGTGCTCTTGAGAATTTACTCCAGCCCAAAGAAATCCAATTATTGTTTCAAGATCTTTGTGATTTACCTATTTATTACAAGTAAGTCTTAGTATTATAATTTATTTTTACGAATACTACTTTTATCTATCTATCTATATTATATTTATAAAAATCTATTGCTGTTCGTTAGTCTCGCTAAAACTCGAGAACGGCTGGGCCGATTAAGCTGATTTTGGTTTTGAAATGTTTGTTGTAGTCCAGGGAAGGTTTAAAAGGTGAGAAATCATGGAAAAATTGTGAGGAAGATAGTAAAAACGTTAATTTCATATTCTCATATAAAATGCTCTACATCAAATTTTTGAGCCCTTTAGTCAGTTTTAATGATGTTAGGATCAGGTGATATGAAGTACACCGGGTCAACTAGTTTAAAATATATATCTTATACTTTGAATCGTTTATAATTTCAGAAATGTCAACTAACTTCAATTCTTTGGACTTTAACTACGATGATGTCAGCCCTCCTCCTGCAGATCCCAGCCTAATTGATGAATTTGGCAGCGGTGCCGAAGGTCAAGATGTAAATGCTTGGCTGGAAAAAGCAGAAAAGAGACGACTTTTGTGCTTGGAGAACAAGAATAAAGAAAAAATAATACCAAATAAAAAAAAGGTCTAGCGACGTTTCCTTCATAAAAAAAGAAGAAGTATCAGGATCTTATCTTAAAATTCAAATCGAAGCACTAGATGAGCGCAACAAAAATCGAAACGTAGTCGTGCAATATGTGACAACCAACTTTCACGATAATGTGTTGATGACGCGGAAAACCTGATTAAAAAAATATCAAAAAAAATTTGTGATACCGATAGTGATTAGTATATCTTTTAAGATTTGATTATGTTTTTATATTGTTAGTGTTTATTTTTAGATGTATTAAATATGTACTTACGAAATTCTTTAAAATAAATAAATTGATACTATAAAAGTGACAGATTTATTATTTTACAGCTTACCATATTTTACACTATTTGATTATAGACTAGCTTCGCCCCCCATGATCTCGTCAGGAGCGGACTTGTAGCATAATATTAAATATTTGTGTAATTTCTGATTGTAAACTCTCTGTAAACAAAATTTCATCAAAATCCATTCAACCGTCTTGCATGAAATTGGAGCAAATATCTATCCAAACATGCATCCTCACAACTTTCACGTTTATAATATTAGTAAGATTCAATCAATACTTAAATATTCTGAATGTGGAATTGTGTTTGTTTGTTCTTCCTCAGCTCTTCGGCTAAGAGGGCTATTATTACATAATACAAAGTATCGAGCTAATAAACTCCTTTGAAGTCGATAAAAATTAACCTACGATTCTATTGAATACTATCTGTTGCCCTGTTCATAACTAGTAAATATCTCAGTAGATATATGTATACCCTTTTATTCATAATAACGCAAACAGTCTAATATACCTATTTTAGCTATTACAATGTTTTGCCACTTTCTTTCAAATGATGAGAGAGCCAAGAAAGAACGAGACAAAACAGTGTAACAGTTAAACAGGTTTATTAGATTGTTTGCGTTATTATGAATAAGGAGGGATAAAGTTTTGTAGTAGTTATAGGGAAGAAGCAAAGAATACAAACAAAACGATTAAATTGATAAAGGTAAAATGTTTCTTTATTAATATATTTTGTGTTTTACATACACATTAGACAGAGGTGCATTACATCATGCATTACATTACAGAGTAAGTTTACATTACAATCCTATAACATATTATAATATTAACATTTTTTTATAATTTGCAAGTGACATTTGCTATATGTATATTTTAATTCTATATATTCACAATAAACTTCATTAAAAAATGAGTATTCCTACATCTTTTTACAACAGCTGTATTTTCTTGACGACCATTTGGATCAGCGGTAGTTAACGCTGCTTCTGAGCCATGGGTCGCGGGTTCGATCCCCGCACAGTACAAATATTTGTGTGCATGAACATGTCTGTCTGTACTGGTCTGGGTGTTTTCTATGTATTATAAGTATGTATTTACAAAAAAAAAAAAAAGGATATAAGTAAGTTTATCGGTTGTCTAGTACCCCATACGACAGGGTACTTAATAGTACCTTAATTTGGGACTAGATGGCTCTGTGTGGCCCAGTGTGGCATGTCTTAAATATTTATTTATTTATTTATTTATTTCTAAAAAAATAGTAGAATAATGTCCCCAAGGTAATGTTGTAACTTTTCCTTCGGGTATTTGTCTTTTGTCATCGTTAGCATTTAAAACCAGTTTATTTACTTTCTGCGTATATAAATTATGATTTTAGAACTTATGAAGTACATCGAGTCTCTAAATTCTGCATTATAAAATAAGACATCTTTATATTTATCAATGTCTAATTTTTTCACAACACTCTTTTTTACACCTTTCACTTTTTAATTGAAGAATTTAGTGAATTTATACAATACAACTTAGCTTTTAAACCTACAAACTCGGTTATAACATCACCAGCCATTTCATCTTTGAAGTATCCTGGAATCTGCTTATTTAATCTTGGCATATTGTATATATTATTAGGCTTAAAATTACTTGTGTCAAAATATTAAATATTTTTTTTTAATATCTTCGTACACATCTTCTGTACGTATGAAATATAAAAGGCTGTCTGTATCAGTGTAACAGAGCTGAATATTTGAACTAAAAATCTCTTTCATTATAGAGTAATGAAAATTGTATAAATGAGTTTTCGCAAGATCTAAAATACTAAAACCTACATAAATTGGTCGATCCAAAATTATTTTTGAAGGTTCCAATTGGACAACTACCAAATCTTCAGAAATAATTGCCAAATTTTTAAAATTGGGTCACTTATATATTATTCAGCACCACAATATTTGTTCGTTTTATTTGACTGATCGGACCAAATATTAACTAGTTTTACGTCTACTTGTTTTCTTTTATTTTCTATAGTTTTTCCAAAAATTTAATTATTTTTTTTCTTGAAAAAATTCTTTTCGAATTCGGATTTTGCATTCTGTCTAAGAACAGTATTAAGAGAAATGTAAGGTTTCAAAAATGCTTTTTGATCAAACGAAAGTACTCTATGGATTTTAAGTAGTTTCAAACCATGTTGTAAGCATTTCTGTAAATGTATATAATGAGTTACATATTTATGTTTATCATATAAATTGGCTACTAATTTTTTGTTGCTGCCTAGTGGAACTGGAACGTCTAATTTTTCGACTGCAAATGGCAAATCTATATGATTATCTTGAATTTCAGGAGGATAATGTAAATCAACTTCAAGAATAAAACCCGTATCACTTAAAGGACTTATTGTTGTTATATCGAAGTTAAGTAATTCATCATCGTTTAAAAATTTAAAATTTCCTGTAGGCAACTTAGACATCATCACATATCCATACAAATTTACACAATCAAAATACATTAAATAAGTTGAAATAGAGTTCGAATCATAATCAGATATGTATTTATTATTTGCTTTTGCATAGCGCCGAGAACACTGAGCTAAATTTCAATATTTGATATTAAGTCTAGCTCAATGCCTGTGTATAAAAGCATAGCATCCCAACTTAAAGATGGTGATGAAACATAATGACAAGGATCCAAATTGTAATGACTTAGACTCATGGCTCTAAATTTTTCAAATACGTCTGTAAGTAGCAACACATCACATTTCAAGTAGAAGTCGGTATAGTCTCCCAGAGTTTTCATACCAAATGTTTCCCACACATTAATTGCATGATTGTAATCATCATTTGTAATGTGCTCGCATGTAAGGGTATTATAGAATTTGTTTTAATTTGGTAATTCAGTTTCGTTATACCTCTCCCATGAATCAACATAGTCATAACAATAAACACCTTTTCGCCGAGCTAAGTCAAACAGCTTTTGATCATTATAAAATGATTTCACATTAATGAAATCGTTAGGTTCTAGTGTTTTTATAAAATTGTCTAAACTGGAGTCCAGAAAATTGAAAGAGTCAATAAATTTTAACTGGACAGTATTATGTCTATCGATTGGAATAAATTTAGTAAAAGAAATATATTTCTCTTTACTTTTAGGTAGCAAATTAATACGACCCCAAGTTTTTGATAGTTCTTGGATGAATAAATGACTATCATATCCCGAGAGATTGTGGAAAATTATTGGTATGAAAGGACACGCTCTACAATTTAAATTGCAAGCGTTGTGAGCGGGACCCCTAAATAAGCCAGTAAAGTGATCGTGATCTAGAACTATCTTATCATTAAAAACAAATGCTTTTTTACATATATGACAGCATTTTGCATTTTTTCTCTTATTTTTTCTTCTTTTGTTAAGGGAAGCATTTCTTTTTGTACTGATAATATTTCATACAAACGTACTATGTCCTTAGAAATCGATTCAGTGAATTTTTGAGAACAGTGAGGACCTCGGTAAGAAACATATTTATTTAATTTCGGGTTAGACTTACAACAAATAAAATATCCAAAGCAAGTTGCTTCATGTTTCTGAACATTTTCAATGTGTAAAGATTTATTTTTATCTGTACACTCACGAAGTAAACTCTCAAAGTCACCATAGATCACTATCGGAATTCTTTGGGTCCTTTCGTAATTAGAAAAACTAGTCTTATTGCCTTCTTCAGGAAGAATAGTTTGAATTCTTGCACAATTATGAGTTAATAACTTCTGCTCTGTACTAAAATACATGAAACATTCATCACAAAGGTGAATTCGTGACTTATGTTTAGTAAGTTGTTTATGTAAGATTTTTTCTAAATCTTTGATTAAACAAAAATGGTTCTTTGAATTTTGGCTAATAAATAATAAGTTCACATGTTGAAAACGTCGTTGTTGTGTTTTGTATAAAGGACCTGTAACATTTCCAATAGAGTCTAATCCGTATATATTGACACTTATATGTGTGTTATGCTTTTCAAACCACTTAATATCATTAAAACTGGGAGGAAATGACATTCCTGAAATGTAGAAAAAATTTGAGTAATGTGGATACGATGAGATTCGATTTGGATTATTTTTTGTAGGATACAGAAATGCTGTAATACTCCATAAGAAACAATGATCGTCATTGTTTTTAATATTCAAACAGTACTTAGAGTTTTGAATTTTTTTTGGGAGAGGTATATATGAACCTGCCCTTAACGGACTGAATTTAGCAATGTTTACCTCCAAATGACTGATTGACTCAATAGTCCACCCTGACTCTGCATGTTCAAACTCTAAACATTTAGTTTGCAGAACATTTGATAAATTTTGATACAAAAGAGTAATATCTGTACTTTGAAATACCATTGAGTACTTTGTATTAAAAGATTTAAGGGCTTGGGTATTATTCTTAGGCAAATTATAATTCATAAAAAGTTCGAAATTAATTTTTAAAAAATTATGTTTTTTTAACATAGTGCATAAAAGATTCTGAACTATAGTAGAGATATATATGAAAAATTGATCGGGTAAAAGATAATCTTTTTCAGGATTTATTCTATAACTAACAATCCTATTTTTGAATGCTGTAGCTATTACGGAAACATTGCTCAATTCAGTTCGAATCAAACAGTTTGATTTGTGAATGCTACTTTTTCGATGAGAAGATAATCGTGAGACATGAATAGAATAGAATAGAATAGAATAGAATAGAATTTTTATTTGTCTTTGAACAGGGTATACAGTAGATTAAAATAATTGCAACATATATTAGTTCGCCCATCCAGCCATTAACAATAGCATGCAAATACAGGTGTCTGCAATACAGTACATTAGGAAAATTTAAACATAAATAATTTACAATGTTATAAGCAGTTTTACAAATGTTACAATATGTATATCAATAAGGGGATCACACCAGAATCATTGCATTTCCTTATGATTGAAAAAATCTTTAAGCGAATAAAAGGCACAAGAGGTAAGCCACTCGTGCATTCTCTTCCTGAATTGATAGAATGGGAGATCCTTAATATCTCGAGGAATCTTATTATAAATTATGACACACATGCAAAAACAGTTTTTTTTAAGACGAGCACTTCTTGGGACAAAATCAAGGACCAGTCTATTGCAATTCCTAGTATTGTACTTTGCATACTTGGCAGAAAACCATTTTTCCAAGTATTTCAAATTAGCAAAGTAAACAATCTAATATTATGTGCATCAATGTCGACAAATACTTAATAAGTACAGCTGTTGTAAAAACCATAAAATAGAAACGAAAAACTTAATACGAAGAAGTTAATAAATGTAAGTGAGAAGGTATATTCACTGTTGAAATTTCTTACAAAATATTCATTGGATAAATAACAGGACGTACACCCTTAAATTGTTCTTTCTCCTCGACCACTACTTTAGATATCGACCTCCATAGGGCTGTATTCCCGTTAACGTTGGTTTTCATATTAATTAAAGCCAGCTTGCACTTATCGCGATCCGATAACTTACTGCCCTCCAACTCGCGGCTGTTGTACACACGCAGTTCTATGTAGTACTCGCCGCGACGAGAAGGGTCTGATTGGAATGAAGTTCCCGTGCCAGTCCGACGAGAAAGAAAGTTCTTGAGCGATGAAGCTCGCACAGGTTCTAATTCATCCTGTAATAGAAAGAAAATAATTATAGGCTACTTAATAATATGACAGCACAACAATACAATAAGTATTTTATTTTTACTCAAGTAAAGAAATAGTCTAGTTTACTCTGCTGTGACAACCATACCTATTTAACATAATTATAGATTATGACCATCAGATCCCATGATACTTAGATAATAGAGCAGCTAACATACACAAATATAGGCACGCTATCCAGAGAATGACTAATTGAAGTTTTCAATTTCAAGTACAGACAAGATATGGGATTCTGGTTACATGATTCAACATACAATGAGATTTAATCTAAGATCCTAAGTAAAGGCTATTTGAACAATATTTTAAACCTACCTCAGAGTCTTTGAAGTTAATAATCTTCCTCCTTTTCTTAGATTGAGCACATGAAATCGGCTCATCATCAGTGTCAGTTCCGCAGTGAGCTAGTTCTGCTATAGGGGTAGGAACAGCGGCTGCTTTTTTCACCTTATTAGTTGCTTTTTTTGCCTTCGATTGATTTTTTTTCTGGGGGGCTTCTTCCCTTATCTCTCCGTCCTCAAAATCGAAATCAAATGGGCTGGACCACCTGAAATATTGTGACAAGTAAATAATACTTTAATAGTGACTTATTTTATCTTATGTAATAATAATATGATAAACATATTATTTATTGAAAATTTATTACACTCCTTGCAAAAATAATTTTGTTTAAGTAATTAAGAGAAAACATATAGATTTTATTTCGTAGTTAAATAACCTAATACTTTTTAACATTGAGGTAAACTACTAAAATCAAAGTTGAATTTATAGAAAATTAAATATAATCATTGCCAGCCAGGCATTACAGAGCAATAAATGGAAATGTTCTTGATGTATTGAAGAAATAGTCATTACGTTTTAAGACAAATATTGGAATAAAAATTCAAAATGAAGTTTAAAATTTCTATATACTAATGAAAATACTTACCTAAGTATTTTCCTAATGCGTAAATTCTTATACCTTATAACATACACGATATTTATTTAAGAAAAATTATATAGATCTAGTTCTTTAATATCTAGAACATTTCCAACTTATGAAATTACCTAGGCATGTTAACATTGAAAAAAAACTTGAAGAATAACTTATATATAATAAGCAAATTTAAAAAGACTTACATACTTGTTTCTTCAAATTCACAACACAGTAACAGTTATAGTATATACCAAACACAGTCAAACCGACTTGCAGCCAGAGCAAAATGGATTGGAAGTATTTTAAACTCATATTTAATATCTTCGATTTGTAAAGATGTGTCCAAATGTTATAATAACAGTGAATATGCTAATAATGTAAAATAAAAAATTGTCAATCTACATTTAATTTGAATCTTAAGATTTATGTGCTTTAAGTGCATATTGTTCTGCCTAACTTTAGTATTAATTTTCATATGTGATCGAGACCCTAGTCGATCAAATTTGGTCGTTGTTTACATTGTATATGGGCAGAGTATGTAATTTAAAACGAAATTTTTATTAGGTAACAGCATGTACTTTTGTATGGATTGATGCATTTACTAAGAGTATTTGAATGTTGTACTGACAAATGGAGCAATGTATTGTGTATAATTAGGTGTATGTTCTAAACATAAACAAATACTGTGTGAATCAAAACGCGTGTTACACATACTACCTATATGATGATCGCTGATACAGATTACCCAATATGCTTTGCTACCTACAACTTCGAAATAAACTAGAACATCGGAAACGCAAGATTGAAGATTCAGCTCCTCGTGCAACCTACTTCGTCTGGTCGCTGTGCGCGGAGGGCATCCAAATCGTCACTTCGTAACAAGCATCGTTCGATTTCAAACCTATACTAGTTATAATATTTAAATTGTAATTCCTTTACTTTATAATTAAATTTAATTAAATAAATTTCGGGTTTTTTTAAATCCTTCGGCTGTGACTATCGTAATTGGCGCAGTCGGTAGGATACTCGAGTCAGTGCGCGTCGCGAAGTATCCAGCTGTACAATCAGTTGCTCCCATCGTTACGTCACTGGTTGAGCTATCGAGCCCTCATCGAGTATCTGAACCACGAGGTCTGCAGCCAGGAGGAGGATCAAGACATCGACCCAGAGAAAGCCAGAAATGATATATATGTAAGTGCACTCGAATTGTTCTTGCGTTGCTTTCCTTTTTGTGTACCTTTATCTCTTATCTCCCAAGATTTTTCACCCTAAGAATCGTGAGTCCAGCAAATCTGCACTAAATCGGCAGTCTCGCAGAAGAGAATTAGATTTTAATAGAAATTTAGAAGATAGCGATACATTAGAAATGGCTTTAGACCCAGACACCGTATTCAATGCATTGCGCCTGGTGCCTGAATTTGATGGAAATCCAAACATCCTCACTAGGTTTATTAGAATATGCGACCAGTTAGTAGCCACATATATGTTAGAAGCACCAGGGAACGAACTAACTAACTTGTGCTTATTAAATGGTATTCTTAATAAAATTACCGGAAATGCCGCTAGGACGATTAATTCCAACGGCATACCAGAAAGCTGGTTAGGTATTAGGAATGCTCTCGTCAACAACTTCTCCGATCAGCGTGACGAGACCGCCTTATACAACGATCTCTCTTTGGCATCGCAAGGAAATAATACACCACAAGAGTTTTACGACCACTGCCAAACGTTGTTTAGCACAATTATGACGTATGTTTCGCTTCACGAAACGATAGCCACTACTATTGAAGCTAAACGCACTTTATATAAAAAGTTAACTATGCAGGCTTTCGTGCGTGGCCTAAAAGAACCACTTGGTTCCCGCATTAGATGCATGAGGCCCGAAACAATAGAAAAGGCCTTAGAGTTCGTTCAAGAAGAGTTAAATATACTCTATTTACAACAACGAAACGACAGTGCTCCTAAAACATCTAATTCTAAGCCTTTTAATATGCCGCTTGTTAATATGCCATTGCCTAAACCTGTTCATCATCAACTTTCTGTGCCTAATTGGCATATACATTCACAGTCGCATAATGTGCAACGTCCCCCACCACTACCCTTCAGGTTTAACCCTCAAATAAACCAGTATCAGCATCCAGCCCGACAGCTGGGTATGCCATCCCGAACTCAGCAAATGTTCCGTGCTCCACCACCCAATTATAACCCCCAAAGCAATGTATTTCGTTTAAATAGAAATCAGCCTTCACAACCAGCCCCCAGGTCGATGAGCGGAGTACAACCGTTCGTTCCTAGAACTTTATCTCCAAATATAAGTGGTCATGATTGGCGAAGGCATGGAAATCCCCCACCTTCAAATTACTTCAAGACTAGAGAAATGAACTTCAACGAGTGCTTTGATGAAAATTCCTATAATAATTATTGTGATGAAGTTAATTATAGCAATTATTATTACTCCGATTACGACCAAGACAACGCACAGACTTATAATGACTCGTGTTACTATGACGACAACAACCTGCAACCTGAGACATTCAATGACGAGCCGCCGACATGCGATGAGCCACAAGCGTCTAGCTCACAATCCACTCAGGATTTTCAGAGAGCCATTGCGTTCAAAAAATCAAGATAGAATTAAATCTACAAACTCAACGACAGTTACCCTACATACAAATTAATAATCCGCCCTTAAGACTCCTTATTGACACCGGCGCGAATCAGTCATTTATTAGCCCAGAAACAGTGCATAATTACTTTAATACCTATCCTATTAATTATGATCCGTTCGAGGTGACTAATGTGCACGCGACTACGCGAAGTGATCACTCTATCACATTACCGTGTTTCCAGGAATTTCGTGACACTGATAATATAAAGTTATTCATATATCGTTTTCACGATTACTTTGATGGTTTGATAGGTTTAGATCTGCTTACTAAATGGGAAGCGAATATAAACCTCAAAGATCATACGTTAAAAACTAAATTTGCCGTAAATCCCATAAAGATGTATAATTCTCGTAACGTGAATTTGTACGAGAATATTATACCAGCCCAGAGTTATAAGATGTTGCGATTACCCATTAACGCTCCGGACGGCGATGTCCTAATCGAGGAACAGGTGATATGTAACTGTATTATCCACGAATGTATTACTACCGTTAAGAATAGCCGTGGTATAGTAGAGGTTAAAAACCCTACACCAAATGACATCATCTTTTCACTAGACCACCCCGCATACGGCGAGATTTTTAATATAGAGTGCGCGCGTACCGAAACACATAGTGATCGCGTCCGCCATGTATTATCGCGTTTGAGAACCGACCATATGAACGCGGAGGAAAAAGCCAATATAGAAGCGTTATGCTCACGGTTTGCTGATGTCTTTTACATAGAAGGTGAACCGTTAACCTTCACTAACCAGATAAAGCATAGTATCAACACTACTGACGAGTTACCCGTTTACACGAAAACTTACCGCTATCCTTTCATCCATAGGCAGGAAGTTAGGGACCAAATTAACAAAATGTTGGAACAGGGAATCATACGACCTTCATCATCAGCCTGGAGCTCGCCTATTTGGGTTGTACCTAAAAAAATAGACGCTTCAGGGAAACAAAAGTGGCGCATCGTCGTAGACTACCGAAAACTGAACGAAAAGACGATAGATGATAAATACCCCATCCCAAACATCTCAGACGTCCTTGACAAGCTAGGAAAGTGCCAATACTTTACGACCCTTGACCTCACATCAGGTTTTTGGCAATGTCAGCTCGATCCTAAGGATATCCACAAAACAGCTTTTAATGTAGAGCATGGGCACTTCGAATTTCTTCGTATGCCTATGGGACTAAAAAATGCACCTTCTACGTTCCAGAGAATTATGGATAATGTCCTTAGAGGCCTCCAAAACGAGATTTGTCTAGTTTATCTGGATGATATCATCATTTTCGGTACATCACTTCAGGAAGCTGTAATTAACCTGGAAAAGGTATTACAGAGACTCAAGGAATCAAATTTTAAGGTACAGCTAGACAAGTCAGAGTTTTTAAAATTAGAAACAGCATACTTAGGTCACGTTATCACTCGCGACGGCATAAAGCCTAATCCAGACAAGATATCTGCCATAAAAAAATATCCTATTCCCAAAACTAGTAAAGAAATCAAGCAGTTCCTAGGACTACTTGGATATTACAGGAAATTCATTCCTGACTTTGCCCGTATAACAAAGCCAATGACATCTTGCTTAAAGAAAGGAAAGAAGATCACATTAGACCCAGATTACGTTAACAGTTTCGAGAAATGTAAAACATTACTACAGAATGACCCAATTTTACAATACCCAGACTTCACACGCGACTTTATACTCACGACAGACGCTTCTAATTTTGCTATCGGAGCCATACTATCACAAGGGCCCATAGGCTCTGACAAGCCTGTCTCTTATGCATCTCGAACACTCAATGATAGCGAACTAAATTATAGTACCATCGAGAAGGAGCTCCTAGCCATAGTATGGGCTACGAAGTATTTTAGACCGTATTTGTTTGGACGGAAATTTAAAATTGTCACCGACCATAAACCTCTCCAATGGATGATGAGTCTAAAGGAACCAAATTCTCGCTTAACGAGATGGCGATTAAAACTTAGTGAATTTGATTTCACTGTTATTTATAAGAAAGGCCAAAACAATACTAATGCTGATGCCTTATCTCGGATCGAGATACACAACGAAGAGGTCAGTTCTCTCGTTGGTAACCCGACCGAAAAACCACCATCACTAGCAGGCTCATCGACCAATACCGCACATACCAGTAACGAACATCCCATCCTTGAAGTCCCAATCTCAGACGAACCTCTTAATAAGTTCCACCGACAAATACATTTGACAGTTGTAGGTGACGTAAAACGACGACCTATCATGACTAAACCATTTGATACCCATACCCGCATAGCAATTCAGTTATCTCAGTCTCATCTGGAAGAAGATGTAGTTAATGCCATCAAAGAGTATGTTCATCCTAAGATAAAAACAGCCTTGCTGATACATCCGCCTCTTGCTATGTACTCAATCATACCAATCATACAAGAGAAGTTTAAAAGTTCAAGTATGAATCTCGTCTTAGCCAAAATTGAATTAGAAAATGTTAAACAATATCTTAAACAACAAGAGATCATTCAACATTACCACGATGGAAAGACCAATCACAGAGGCATTAACGAATGCTATCTTGCTCTTTCTAGAAAGTATTATTGGCCAAAAATGAAGGAACACATAGCTAAATTCATTGCCGAATGTACAATCTGTGGTCAGGCTAAGTACGACAGAAATCCAATAAGACAAAAGTTTAACATTGTCCCACCAGCGACTAGGCCTTTCCAAACCTTACATCTAGATTTATTCACTGCCCAAAATGAGAAATATTTAACATTTATCGATGTCTTTTCCAAATATGGACAGGCGTATCACCTACGGGACGGTACAGCCATTAGTATCCTACAAGCATTATTACAGTTCAGTACGCACCACGGCCTTCCTTTGACTATAGTTACCGATAACGGAACTGAATTCTCAAATCAACTGTTCGCTGAGTTTATTCGGTTACATAACATTATACATCATAAGACCCTCGCTCACGCACCAAATGACAATGGTAACATAGAGCGATTCCACTCGACATTGCTCGAGCATCTCCGTATATTGAAATTACAAAAGAAGGACGAGCCTATAGTTAACTTAATGCCTTACGCGGTTATCGCTTATAACAGCTCCATACATAGTTTCACAAAATGTCGACCATTCGATTTAATAACAGGACATTATGATCCGAGGGACCCTATCGACGTTGACCCTACGGCACAGTTACTACAACAGTATATACAGACACACAGACAGCAAATGCAGTTAGTCTATGATACTATAAATGAGTCTTCCTTAGCCACCCGTAGTTTTCTCATAGATAATAGAAATAAAACCCGTGAGGATGAGGTAGAATACTCACCGCAGCAGCAAGTGTTTGTTAAGAACCCAATCGCTAGTAGGCAAAAGGTCGCGTCACGCTATACGCAAGACACGGTCTTAGCCGATTTACCGATTCACATATATACTTCAAAAAAGCGAGGACCCGTCGCTAAATCACGTCTTAAACGTGTACCTAAACCAGCCAAATTGTTGCAGAATCCTGTTGCTGATCCAGATGACGCACTCAAAGGAGATAAAACTTGAAAGTTTAGACTATGGACCAGGACTCTTACCGTTTAACCTAGGACCCGCTAACCTCATTACTCATTACCACACATTCTTACAACGCATCCGAATCGACGACATCGAAAATACAATAACTACACTACGCGGACAGATATTAACTTACGAGAATAAATTACCTAACGATACCTATTCCTTATATGAGCTTCAAATCACTTATCTTAATAATAAATTAGATTATGCATTGCATTAAAAAGCTTAGAACCAAATCGATACAAAAGAGGCCTTGTAGACGAATTGGGATCGATAATCAAGAGCATAACAGGGAACTTAGATTATAAAGATGCTGTTCATTATAACAATATCTTAAATAACGTTCAAATTAGCCAGAATAAATTGGTATCAGAATACAATAGTCATATTAGCATAACTAAGGAGTGGACTACTAAGACATCGTCTATAATAACACAGTTAGTCGAAAATCAATATCATATTAATGTCACATTACAAACTATACTAGATAAAGTTTCTCAAAGTGATTTGCATCTAACTAAATTTGCGAAATTCGCTCAATTGCTATCTATAATTAGCGAAAACGTAGCCGATTTACTAAACGAGTTAGTTAAAGTCGAAAATAGCTTAGCATTCATACACGCGTCGACTACGCATCGTAGTATGATAGATATAGATTCATTAAACGATATGTTAGTTAAGCTTAGGGAGATATATGGTAGAAAATATATATTAAACTTAGAGACACGGGAATACTATGACATAATAAGGCCCGGCTCTTATTTTATAGATAAGCAGTTAGTCATAATTTACAGATTCCCTATAATATCAGCGGACTTGTACGATTTCTATAGACTGTCCATAGTACCTAATAAAGCCCACCAGGCCTTTATCCCTTCGCATCCTTACATAGCAACCAATGTTCATTCGTTTGTATATATAGAGACAGAATGTCCGAAGTTTAATACAGGCTATCTCTGCGATGAGTCGTACTATCACCATATACGTACCGAATCAGACTGCGTACACCAACTCATCACGAAGCAATCTCTGGAGAAGACATGTAACCTTACCACGATCCATCTTACCAAGGAAGCAATGGAGAAGATCGACGACCAGCACTATACTATCTCGCTACCTCATCTTACAAGAACAAGACTCACCTGCGAACGTGAAGATTACGTCGAACTTCAAGGTGAAGTGTATTCTACGTACATCCGAGTTCACCATCATCAATAATGACGGAGAAGTAAAAGGTCAACCCTTCAAAATCATGATGGCTACAGAAGTCAAAATTCCAACCATCGGAACACCAACGCAAATACAACTTAACACAATCAACTTGAAGAGCCTTCACAGTATCCACGACAAGATTTTAATACAGAAGCCTATTACCATAAGCCACACATCATCTGATATTCTATATCACACTACGGGACCCTTCTACGGAATACTGATCATCATTCTGATAACACTCATCATAATCATCATACGCCGTTACAAGATGAAACGCAACTCGTCTAACGAAAAGCACGAAACAGAAGATACCAACGAGACGACATACGCCGAACCTGGAAGAGCAAAGCAGCATCCAGTTCCAGCAACATTTTCGCTAAACGTCCTCAAATAGTTGCTGATCTATGGGGGGAGGTGTTACACATACTACCTATATGATGATCGCTGATACAGATTACCCAATATGCTTTGCTACCTACAACTTCGAAATAAACTAGAACATCGGAAACGCAAGATTGAAGATTCAGCTCCTCGTGCAACCTACTTCGTCTGGTCGCTGTGCGCGGAGGGCATCCAAATCGTCACTTCGTAACAAGCATCGTTCGATTTCAAACCTATACTAGTTATAATATTTAAATTGTAATTCCTTTACTTTATAATTAAATTTAATTAAATAAATTTCGGGTTTTTTTAAATCCTTCGGCTGTGACTATCGTAATTCGCGATCATGTTTGACTCTGTGATTGAAAGATCGAGTTAGTTTGGTTTTAAGTAAATTCTTTTGTAAAACCAAATAACATTGAACTTCGAGCAATAAGCATAACAACGTCAGAGGTCATCATAAAATGGATTCAGATTTAAAACTTATGATGTTCAGTATAATATGGATTAATACCTGCATCGCGCTATTAAAGTTTTTGATTCCTTTTAATATCCTCGTATAAGGATTGTAAATCTAACTAACCCGATTCACTATAGCTTTCATACTTGTGCCATTGTCAACCATGCACCTATGTTCTGTAGTTGTTAATAGGGATTGGGCTACCCGAACGCAGCTTAAGACATAATCGCATGGGTTACCTGAATATCGAATATGAATATATGAATACCAGAAATCCGAACATCATACCTACCTAAGCGTTGGGGAGATGTCAGAACAAATACCACATACCACATATAAGCTAATGACATCTCCCTGAGGCGCGAAGGTTTTGCTTGGGCGTATCTTGAAAATGTTTATTTTTACTTCTTCTGTGACGTGACTAAATTTAGCCATAGTAAAAAATCGGCTATTAGAGGATAGTGATAGCGTACAAAGATTCTAGACAGTCAATTAGAGGATAGTGAGAGCGTACAAAGATTCTAGACAGTCAGATAAATAGACAGACAAGCGACTACTTTAACCCCCAATTTTACCCTACTCATGATGCCAATGAACCGAACTGCAAAAATTGTTAAACTGGCTAAGATAGCTTACACTATATGATATATCTGGACATGTTAATACTGACAAGTACATGAGATTTCCAATAAGTTGTTGATAGGGAAATTGATTGTCAACACATTCTGCCTTATCTAATTTCAAATTACATTCCATTGGAGTATCTTACATATTACAATCATTCATGTAAAATTTTTCGAGAATTTGATTTACATATTGCTCCTGATCAATGGAGATATAATTATTTTCATATATTTTCACTCGCATACTTAAACATCTTTTTATTTGACCTAAGTCTTTAATTTTAAATTTTGACATAAGTTTTTTCTTTAAGTCGTTAGTAAAGATATGACTATCTTTACCATTAGAAAAAATGAAAAAATCATCTACAAATATAGCAATGATAGTCTGCTCCTTTTAACGTTTTTTTTTTATATACAAGCATGGTTCTGAAACTGACTTTACATAATTCATTTCTATCAAAGTCATTTATTCTGGCATTCTATGCCCTAGCAGATTGCTTTAACCCATAAATTGCCTTTTTAAGTTTAAGAACACAATTACTTGGACAATTTAAATGTATACTTTTTCAGTTAAAAAACCATTTAAAAAGGCTGTAACAACATTTAGATGAGTGATTTAAAGTCAAATTTTACACTTAATGCAAACAAAAGTCTAAGTGTAGAATACCTGAGAACCGGTGAATATGTCTCATGAAAATCTGCTCCATGCTGCTGTGTATAACCTTTCGCCACAAGTCTAGCTCTTTACCTGACACTGTTATCGCTTTCTGGCTTTTTCTTAAACACCCATTTGCATTGTACTACTCTATCTTCTTCCTCTCGTCTAGCAAACACCCATGCTTGGTTGTCTTCAAATGCTTGGAGTTCATCAGACATTGCTTCTTGCCATTTGTCTTTGTCTGGACCGTTGGTAGCTTCATCATAAGTTATTTCTTCAGCCCAAGACTCCTGTCTATCTGAAACACACAGTAATTTAACTGCTTTCTTGTCCCATTTCAATCTTCTATTTTTAGGAACATGCATCATCACTGGACTACCAAAAATTCTGACATGACTGAGATCAGGCTTTTGCCCTTTCCATAATTCAATCGGTGTCTTTTGGTCCAAACCTGAAGCCGGCGACCTATTTTTTAAGTATACTGCCGTATTAACTGCTTCTGCCCAAAATTTTTTGTCCAGTTGGGCATCGAACAATAAACATGTTGCACGTTCAACTGTGGTCCTGATGAAACGCTCACTGAGACCATTTTGCTCTGGAGTGTATGGGTTAGTCTTCTGGTGGATAATTCCATTTTCTTTCAAATAATTTTCCATCCTGTCTGAACAAAATTCCCCTCCGTTGTCAGTTCTCAATGTTTTATCTTTGTTCCCGTTTGATTTTCAACCATACTTTGAAATTCCTTGAAATACTGTAGAGTCTGATTCTTCTCCTTTAGGAAATATACAAATGCCATTCTAGAAGCATCATCCACAAACAATAGAAAGCATCTGGCCTGTCCAATCGATCGAACCTCCATAGGCCCACACAGAACTGAGTGAACTATATCTAGTACTTTTTCACTTCTATGGTTTGCTAATTGGAATAGTCAACGGGTCTGCCTACCTTCACAACATATTTCACAATTTGATTTCTGAATATCAAAAGATATTCCCTCCACAGCACCATTTTTCATCTTCTGCAGATCATTACTGTTAATGTGTCCCATTCTTCTATGCCACTGTTTTGCGTCTGTAGTTTTAACTGCTGCTGCCAAAACTTTCTCTGAATTAATTGTATTCAATTTATACACACCATTTTGTAAATTTGCTATTCCAATAAGCTTATTCTGTTGATTGTGAATATAACACACATCACTCTTAAAAGTTGTTTCCTTTTGCTATCAACTGGCTAACTGATAGCAAATTCGTGGTTAAATTAGGTATGTATATAATGTTGTTAACTTTAATGTCAATCTGAGAATTATTCACCAATGTAGTAGTGATCTGTGAATATCCGGCACACAAAACTGGCACAGTCATTAGAGATGAGACGTATTTACTAGAACAGATCCACACACTAGGTATTTTACAGTACTAAGCGGCACCTATTCCAATTTTTTAAATACTTGATCCACCTAGTATTTTATAAATTACACGATTTCCGACCCTACCATCAAAGTAATAGAGGTTATTATTGCGTAATCCGTAGTCATGTATTACGCGCACCGAGTATTTCTCGCTAAGCTTATGTGCGAACGTAGAGATAGTGAATCTCTGTCTGACCAAACAAATTTGAGCGCGACGAAGCAAACGCACACAAACGTAGTCAAACCATATTCATGTAAATGTACGACTGTACAGGCAGGTGTGAGATAGGAATAGGTGTTTGATGTATTACGTAATTTAAACTCTATTAGTACACAGGTAAGGTTTCGAATATTTTAATTTTTGTTCTCTCTCATCCAGCTCACTCCTTGTTGACTAGCCGGTAAAAACCAGTTTTTATTCTTCCGACAGGTTTGTTTTGGTTTGTTGTCACGCGTCCGTGATAATTGCATAATTTGCATTGCAATAGTAATTTGATAATTAGATTAAATTGGAATAGTTTTCGAGTGTTGTTTAGATAGAATTTAACTCCTGTTTCTGAGAAGTTACCAACTTATTTGTGACTTTAGTGAGTGTTATTGAAACTGTGAACTGTGAGTAAAAGTTATGGCGCCAAAAGGCAGTAGTGTGGCATGTGACCACTTTACCGATAAAGGAAGTTATATAGCGGAGTGTAAATTATGCAACAAAAAACTTAGTTTCAAATCTTCGGTGTCAAACTTGACGAAACATTTACAATTAAAGCACCCGCTACTGAACTTAGTTCCAAGGAATCAAGTGGCTCCCCTGCCCTCTCTCGCGGAAACTACTCGATCTAGCGCTCAACCTGAACCACAGCAGCAGAACTTGCCGTCTACTTCGACTGAAATACACCAATCTGGCTCATCAACGTCCACAGTGCGTGTGGTACAGTCAGGCTCAAAAAACATTGCATCATATATTTATAAAAGGAATGCGGAGAAGTCTTAGGGCCGTATTCTAGAACATCGCTCAAGCATAAATCATGACTTAAAACTAGATTTAAGACGAGATTTTATTCTAAAATTGCACTTGAGCATAGATTCGCTGATCACAGATTATGCTTATTTTAAAACGTCACTCAAGCGCCAATCGTCGATGAGTTGAGATTTGATCTGTGTTTACTTAAGAGACCTCCTCACCACGCTTGAGTAGAGATTTTACTTAAATTTGACTGTTTTTGCAATGGATCCATTTAATATATTCGAGGATATTGATCATTACGATCGCATTTTCTCAGCCATTACACTCCGAATTCCATTGCGACATTTACGAGACGCCGATGATCCATACACAATTGGAGTATCAGAATTTAAGAAAAGGTACCGTTTTAGCCAAAACGTAGTGAAAAATGTGATTGTGCCAATTATAAAGCCTAATACAGTTCCTTGCGTAATCGATCGAAGAGGTTTGCCTTTACCACCAGAACTAGAAATATTGGTGTGTTTACGTTTCTATGCAACTGCATCATTTCAGGTTTGTACCTTTGTAAATAACCTACAAAATATTTACTTAGCTATTTTCTCATAGAATCACTATGCTAACACAAATTATTTATTAACTTTATACTATTTGCAGATAGTAGCCGGAGATTTGCTTCATATTTCACAGCCAGCGGTATCCAGAATAGTTGCAAAAATTTCACTGAAGCTAGCTCAGCAACATAGTCAATATATTAAATATCCAAGTAACATTACTGCTCACCGCCAACAGTTTTGCAGACTGGGGAAGTACAGGCAACAACAAGGGCTGCAAAATGTGGATGGCGCTATTGATTGCACCCACATAAAAATAGTTGATACACCAGGAGTGCAGCATCATGAAGCATACAGAAACAGAAAATCATACTTTTCTGTTAATGTACAGGTATGATTATATTCAAATTTTGGACAAATATGTGTTTAACTTACAAGGCACTGTGGAATATATAAAGTAAAAAAAATAATGACATTGTTAGCGGAAGACATCTCTACATTACCTTCATTTCAATTTTTACAGGCTGTTGTTGGACCTTCTGCTGAGTTTTTGGACATAGTCGCTAGATGGGCAGGAAGCACACACGATAGCCGCATTTTTCAACTATCCAAAATTAATCATAAGTACAGACAGCGGGTACACACAGGATATTTAATTGGAGACAGTGGATACCCATGTTTACCCTACCTGCTAACACCAGTTAACAACCCGACAACTCCAGCTGAAGAATTATACAATATAATTCAAAGAAAAACCAGGATTGTAGTGGAAAGAACATTTGGGATTTGGAAAAGGCGCTTCCCATGTCTTCGTCGAGGCCTGGGAAACAAATTAAGTACTGTCTCTTCTATTATAGTGGCATGTGCAGTTCTGCACAATATTGCTGTGCTTGCTCATGAAACGCCAGCTGATGAAGGAGACATTTATGATATGGACAATGTTGACATGGAGGATGTTGTTAACGCAAATGGATCAGGGACACCTGATGGATTTGCAGTGCGAGCAGCAATAATAAACAGCCTGGTATAATTATAGATTTAACCAACAGATTTTTTTATTTATTATTTTGAGTAAAATTTACACATGACAATGTTTAGTTTTATTTCTTTTAACCCATAAGTGTGCAATTACACAGTGCACAATGTAATGGTATAATACTGGAAACAGAAGGATACTGAAGTAACAGGATGATGCACAAGTAAAACAAAATAATTTGTAGGTATAATAATATAGTATATAATTATGTATTGTCACATTAAATTTAATGATGTTAGCCTTTGCTCTGCAGTGTGATCTTAGGCCATTACTATCGAAAGGTTTAGTACAAAAATTGGAAGTGGTATGGTTATTAAGCTGCTACATAGAAAATCACAAAGAGGTAAATACTGCAAGTTACATTATGTCATTGTATGTAAATACATATTATTACTTGGAGTATTATTATACAGACAAATCATAACCTGTTTTAACGCTTTGAGCCCCAATAACAATAGATTTTAATTGTGTCTGGAACATCCGAGCGTCAAAGGGTTAATTTACATTATAAATTTGCATTTATTGACCATGTAAGTCCAAATGTACACAAAAATAAACATAGTCAATCAGCTACTTACTTACTAATTTGAGATCAACAATCAATTAGAAATACAAAATAAAAATGAAATAGTAAAATAAGAATAATAACACAAATAAACATCTACAATTATTAAATCAATCAACACAGTAACATTCTAATATCTAAATGAAGTATTCAAATTACAGTACTTACATATTACAATAACAATGCAATGCAAGTTTTATAATTAAATCTTAAAATAATTATTAAACTACTCAAAATCTTAAAACTTAAGGTTAAATAAACTTCTAATGTAATTAAAACAGATAACTTGTTAGAATGTGCACTAACAAAAAAAAAAGATTTAGGATAAAATACAAAGAGGTACAACTACTAATTATTAAGATTATTTTTCTTGGCTAATTCAGCTTTAGCTTGAGCCTCCAGCAATTGTTGCTCCAGAATTTTTAATTCAATATTTTGTTTGCTACGTAAAAACTCTACTTGCAGCGTGTGTATTTCACGAGTTCGCCGTTCTCTATTTAAATACTCTTTTTGTAGAATTTGAACTCGTAACTTTCGTTCATTTGAGCTAAATTCTGGTTCAGTATCTTCTGCACTTAGTTGGCTGTTTTCTTCAAGCTGTTGAGTTCTGAGTGGTGGCTGAACTTGCAGGGTAGGTTGTGTTGATGTTGAGGGCTCTGATTGTTGTGGATCATCTCCTAGGATTATATCCTGATCCTGGACTACTTCCAAATTGAACTCATGTATCAAGGGTCCTGGAAAACAACATACAGTTAGTTAGCACCATAAATATATTATGAATGTATCCTAAATTTGTAATTAGTCAAACACTACAACTTACCAGTCATATCAGAGTCAACAGCTTCTGATATTTCTACCAAAAGAGACGGAGCGATTTCTGCAACATCTGGGTCAATGTTTGCATCTGGACAAGGACCTCCACCACCAGTGGCTAATCTATGTTGGCGCTCCATTGTCAGCGCCTGCCGTTGCCGTGTTTTGGTATTCTGCCATAATCTTTTTAGTTGTTCTCCTGTAGCCTATAAAGTTTATTTAACGTTGATTAAACATTATCGTAATAGTTAAATTGTTACTTCATGTACATTAGAGTATAATAATACTAACGAAATGCACAGTAAAAAGCAGAGTAATTTATATTTTTTATACGGAGCTAAATAACACAAAAGTTAACTTACAGGTTCGCTAATTATCGCTGAGTGGTTGTACCTCTCTGCAATTTTTTCCTAAACCATTTTCTTTTGAAAGGCACTGGCATTGTCTGTCTTTTTGTTCTCTATTATATGAGTAAATTCTTTTAATATTTCTAATAACAGGTAACGCTCGCGTTGGGAAAAGTTAGTTTTTTTACGTGTAGCCATTTCTATAACGTTTACTTTATTCACGAATAATTAATTTCAATATATACAAATAACAAACAAACAGTAGGTAACGCTGCAGTAGTTGGTCCTTGACATACGTCTGTCACGTCATGTCGACAAAAAGAGATAAAACACTCAACATAAAGGGATTCACTTATAAAAAACATTTTATTTCGCCAAAAATGCGACGAATTTTGTATGTATTGCTAACTACGATAATCGTCAACCAACATTTGGCCCTATTTGTCATAAGTAACAAATAGTTATTTCTGCATGTAACGAAACAAACTACAGGAAAAAATAAATCGTACACGAGAACAGACTTGTATCATAGACAAATCGGATTTTTTTCCTAAATCTAGTTTGAAACTCGATTTAACTGATACTAGTTTGAAATGCGTTCTAGAATAAGTAACGTACTCGAGTGTTGATTCTTCACTCAGGCAATGATTGGGTGATTTGAGTTCAAACTGCGCTTGAGCGACGTTCTAGAATACGGGCCTTAGTCTGACATAGATGATTTAATTATGGACTTATTTATTTTAGATTTTCAGCCTTTTCGAATAGTTGAAGACAAGGCATTTAGAAAATTAATTCAAACTGCATTTCCCTTTTATATTATTCCATCAAGGAAATACTTTGCTAATAATTTACTACCGAGTCGATTTGAAAGTGTGCGAACGTCTAAAATAAAACAAATCAAAGATGATGTTGAGTCGATTTGTGTCACAGCTGATGTGTGGACATCGAGCACAAACGACGCTTATTTAGCTGTAACTGGCCATTACATCGAAAGAGAAAACTGCATCCTAAAATCCGTTTTATTGGACTGTATTGTTCTTGTGGGCTCGCATACAGGTGTATTACTGGCAAGTCAGCTATTAAGTATCACCGATGAGTGGAATATTACAGACAAAATAATATTGGCGGTAACAGACAATGGAGCTAATATAAAAAAAGCTGTAGAAAAAGAATTAGGCTGGAGACATTTTGGTTGCTACTCACTAAATTTAGCTATCCAAGATGCAATTAATTTATCTGCAGAACTAACCGCCCTAATCGAAAAAGTGAAAACCATTGTTGGCTATTTTAAAAGATCTACTAAGGCTTGGGAGAAACTTAAAAAATTCCAAATACAAGCAGACAAATCCGTAAAAAGGCCTTTGCAAAGTGTATGTACGCGTTGGAACTCATTATTCTACATGCTTGAGCGGATGTTAGAAATTAACGAAGAAGTTAACAGTGCTCTATCCAATCTTGACTTAACTGCCCTATCTTTGAGCCAAATAGAATGGGAGATCTGTGAACATGTGTGTCACATTCTGAGACCCTGCGAAGAAGTGACTAAGGAGATCAGCGGTCAGAAATATGTTGCAGGCAGCATGGTTATACCTATTACCACAGGACTAATATCATGTTTAGAAAATTTGGATTGCAGATTATACCAGCCTACTGCTCAATGCTTGCAACAGGATTTGATTTCAAAGTTAAAAAAACGATTTGTTAACTTGGACAAAAGCCGTACTTTCACTAGAGCCATGTTTCTCGATTCAAGGTTTAAGCTGTATTTTGAAGATCCAACTGTGGCCGAAAACACTAAACAGAGCAATATACAGTCAGTTACCTCTTTGATAAATAAAGAAGATCGGGAACAACCCATAGCCCCTGCCGCATCTGAAGAGGAAAAACAACCACGTCCAAGTGCATCCAGAAGTACATCTCGATCAATTTGGAACCATTATAACTAAAAAATGCAAAATATACAACCAAAGGGGACTGGGCAATCTAGAGCAATAATTGAGGTTCAGAGATACCTAGAGGACAAAATAATAATGCCAGATAAAAATAAAGATATCGCATTGAAAATGTCATACAGAATTATTATTTAAAAGGAAAAATTCCTAAAGAAAATCGTGGCGGTGAACCATAAAGCACATAAATATGTAGAAAAAACATTGAAATGTTCAGAAGCCCACTATTACAGAGGCCATCCTGCCTAGAAAGAGCTACCATCAGAATTGAGCATAAATAAAATTGCCAAAATGTACAATAACCAGGCAGCTGAACATCTCAAAGTAAAAGCTTTATATTTTCGTAAAATATTCAATACTTGTTACAATTAGGGCTTTGGCTCACCACGTGTAGATGTATGTTCTACATGCTTACAACTAACTGAGAAAATAAAAGTAGCAAATGAGAATGATAAAAATCGGTTGATGATTGAAAAAACTGTTCACAAGAGACGTTCAAAAGCATTTTTGATATGTTAAAAACCGATGATCCTTCTATTAAAATAATGTCTTTTGATTGCCAAAAAAATATGGTATTACCGAAAATTCCAGATCAAAGTACCTATTACTCGAGACAATTATATTTTTTTAACTTTACCATAGTAGAAGGCAATTCAAAATCATCACTGACAAGCCAAAATGTATTTAGTTACTGTTGGACCGAAGACGAATATGCAAAAGATGCAAACCTTATATCATCGGCAGCTTATCATCAACTTCGGAATACTGTATTCACACCAGAATGTAACAGACTTATGGCTGACGATTGCGCCGGACAGAATAAAAACTCTATATTAATAGCAATGCTTTCCAAATGGTTAGTCCACGATGCACCGGCGCAAATTAAAGTAATAGAAATAGTGTTCCCCGTAATGGGATAGTAGTTACATTTTACTATAGTTTTAATGAAAACGCTGTGTCTTTTCATTTTAGAAAATGATTTTAAGATAATCTATTACCATTTACAAAGAAATACAGTCAACAGTAACGTGCAAATAACTCCTATTTCATAAATTATGATTTAGGGCTGTTACAAAAAAATGGACATTGCTGTTTTTGATTCTAGTAGACTCAATAAGTAAAAAATCTGTACAAAAATCTATTACGGACTATTATAAATCTGACATAGGGAACCAGTTTTTTCGTAAAACACAACTTGAAAATGTGTAGTAAAAATAATTACAACAATAAATCGATAAACCCTAGTAAGTTTGCCCTGTTCCACCAAAATATAGCTGGACTTATTAACAAATCAGAATTAATTGAAATAACTTTAAAAGAATTTAAAGATCGAGGTCAGCACTTTGATGTATTGTGCTTCAGTGAGACTTTTATTAAATCTGGCAGCGAGGGAAACCTACGCATAGCGGGATACAGTCTGGCGGCATCATACTCACGAATTCGTAAAAAGAGGGGAGGAGTTTGCGTGCTATGTAAACATGGCATTCCTACTCAAGAATATAACCTACCAAATGAATTAGCTAAAGACTATATGTTCGAATGTTGTGCAACCCTTATAACGGCAATTAAATTTATTATAGTTTGTATATGTTACCGACCAAACCCGATTTCAGGATAAACTAGTTTTGCCTAGGCTAAACTAATTCATCCTACATGCAATAGGACAAACTGGTATAGCCTAGGCCATACTAGTTCGTCCTAAGCCCGATGGGATAAACCAGTTTAACCTAGGCCAAACTAGTTTATCCTGATAAAAATACTCACTCTGTCAGGATAAACTGGTATAGCCTAGACTAAACTGGTTTAGCCCAATCGAAAGTAAAAAAAAATAAAAAAAAAACGAAAGTAATTGAACTTGTACATGCGGGATTCCCAAGTCGCGCCCCGAGCGCCCCGCGCCACTCTTCACTTCGCAGTTTGCATCTAGTTGTCAGCCGTGCGACCGTGCGTTTAGTTCATTATTGCAAATTTAAGTTAGAAGTTTACGTATTTAGTAACATTACAAAGTTTTCTTTTTTAAGCTATTGCATAGCTTCTATCGCGGGCCTTGAGCGTAGAGACCGAATCCAGAAATTCCGTAACGAAAATAACCTAACCGGCACAGCGGTGATACGGCTGTTCGACGAGGTGGGTGCGGTTTGACGAGGTGTTTGCCATTCGACGAAGTGGGTGCCGTTCGACGAGGCAGGTGTCGTTCGTCAAGTTGGGTGCTGTTTGACGAGTGGGGTGCTGTTTGATGAGGTGGGTGCTGTTCGACGAGGTGGGTGCCGTTTGATGAGGTGGGTGCCGTTCGACGAGGTGGGTGCCGTTTGATGAGGTGGGTGCCGTTCGACGAGGTGGATGCCGTTTGACGGGTGGGGTGCTGTTTAACGAGGTGGGTGCTGTTTGACGAGAGGGGTGCTGTTTGTCGAGGTGGGTGCTGTTTGACGAGAGGGGTGCTGTTTGACGGGTGGGGTGCTGTTTGACGGGTGGGGTGCTGTTTGACGGGTGGGGTGCTGTTTAACGAGGTGGGTGCTGTTTGACGAGCGAGGTACTGTTTAACTAGGTGGGTGCTGTTTGACGGGTGGGGTGCTGTTTAACGAGGTGGGCGCTGTTCGACGAGTG
Organism: Anania crocealis; assembly: GCA_949315895.1. Classification (NCBI taxonomy): domain Eukaryota; kingdom Metazoa; phylum Arthropoda; class Insecta; order Lepidoptera; family Crambidae; genus Anania; species Anania crocealis. Next base: position 11,272,770 of record OX438871.1, read on the forward strand.
AGGTGCTGTTTAAGAGGTGGGTGCTGTTCGACGAGCGGGGTGCTGTTTAACGAGGTGGGTGCTGTTTGACGAGCGGGGTGCTGTTCGACGAGCGGGGTGCTGTTCTACGACGTAATCGTAGGCTTACAGTGCGGGGGCCGGGAGACTTATTTATCTAGATAATTATTTGAGTCTCTTATTATTGTTACATCATGATTGTTTGTGTTACCAATCATCCAATAGTTATAGCGAATAGAATCATTATCGTTTGAATAAAAATGATTGTTTTCAATTAAATGGTATTTTATTCAATTTAACTATTTATTTTGTCTTTCTAAGAGTATGTATTTCTATGAGGATAAACTAGTTTGGCCTAGGCTAAACTGGTTTATCCTATCGGGCTTAGGACGAACTAGTTTAGCCTAGGCTATACCAGTTTGTCCTATTGCACGTAGGATGAATTAGTTTAGCCTGGGCATTACTAGTTTATCCTGAAATCGGGTTTGGCCGGTAACATATATATAGAATCCCTTCCTCTAATTTGTTAGTATTCTTTCAAAAACTAAAAATACTTCTTAATAAACTCAAATTTAAAACAAAGTATAAAATCATTATTGTCGGTGACCTTAATATAGATACCCTTAAGTGAAACCAAGGAATCCAAGGAGCTTAAACATTTTTTTTTTTTTTAATTCCAACTTCCATATAAAAACTCCCACTCGTAAAAAAACCTGCATAGATCACATAATTAGCAATTTTCCCGTAACTATTAGTAACACACATGCTCTTTATTTATCAGATCATGATACTGCACAATCCATCCAAATAAATGTACCTAATGTAATTTGCAAATCTTCAACGTTGTACAGAAAAATAAGAGACTATCATCCGGAAAACTTCGCAAAATTTCGAGAATGCTTGAGCAGTTTAACATGGAGCTCAATAGTCGGTGAATGTAATACAAATATTGCTTTCGACGACTTCCATGAAAATATCTAACTTTTCTACGATCTTTGTTTTCCTAAGAGAATTGTAAAAATTAAGTCTACTAAAAATGAGGTTACAAAGTGGCTTACTAGGTTTAAAGAAATCAACTATTACAAAACGTCATCTGAGGTTTACCTACTACAAAAAAAATTACGCTACAAGTAAAATAAATTACCTAAATTATACTAAGCTGTTAAAAAAATGTATTCACAAAGCTCAAAAGATGATGAACTCAAAACATATCATGCAATCAAAAAATAAATGTAAAGCGACATGGGAAATAGTAAAATGTAAAACTGGTAAAGAGACGACTAATTCAAACATTGACAAATTAAAAAATAACAAGGATATAGTGGATAACCCGATTTACATTGCGAATATTTTTAATAGACATTATTTACACGTGACATGTAATAATAATAATATAAATAACAAAATAAAATCATTGATACATTCCAATCCAAATAGTTTTTTTATGACACCGGTTGACAACAATGAAGTCATAAAAAATATAAAATCGTTAAAATCAACAACAAAGCTAAAAGCCTGCGCGAATGAGATCGCACCTGTATTGACTTATTTAATTAATCTTTCTTTTACTACCGGACTTTTTCCCAATAGTCTGAAGATATCAAAGAGCCCCTAAGCCCCTATACAAAAAAGGTCCTAGAGATGTAGTAGATAACTATCGGCCGATAGCGCTGATTCCAGTTATATCAAATTTTTTTAAAAGAGCGATACATGTACACCTTACTGACTTTTTAACAAAATTTAAAGTAATAAAGCCACAACAAAACGGATCTCAGAAAGGTAAATCCACGTCGCTGGCATGTTTTCATTTGATAAATAAAATACTAACGTCGTTGGACAAACGCATTCCGGTAACGACAGTCTTTTTTGACATGAGCAAAGCCTTCGATTGCGTAGCACACAACATACTTCTCGCTAAATGTGATGCTTATGGCATAAGAGGTATAGCCAATGATTGGATAGAAAGCTATTTAGGTAACAGGAAACAATATGTTGAAATATCTAAAATAAATAACAGTAATGAACTTCAACAATTCAAATCTTCTATGGAACCAACCAAAGTTGTGGTACAACAAGGAAGTATCTTGGGTCCTTTGTTATTCTTATTGTAAATTAACGATTTACCAGATGTTACAAAAAATATGACTGCATTTTTTTGCCTGACGATGTATCCGTAATTATCCCGTGCACTGACATTGAAACATATAATTTTGACATTGATAATACTATTTCTAAAATTATAAATTGGCTTAATAGGAATAATTTGAAAGTAAATTCAATGAAGACAACACATATACAATTTATTAATAAAAACCAACAATCTTCTCAAAGTCAATTACTAGGGATTACTATAATGTACTTGGGAGGCACACATAACACAAACTTGTAAGAAAATAAACAACTTCTCATATGCATGCATTGTGGCGATTAACCAAAATTAGTAGTAAGGATGTTGCCATACAGGCGTACCATGGCTATGTGGGATCAATGCTACGCTACGGGATTCTGCTCTGGGGAAACTCTTGTCACTTAGATCGTGCTCTAAGAGCTCAGAAGCAATGCATTAGAGCCATTTATAATGCGAACCCTTTAACGTCTTGTAGGCCATTATTTAAAGAGCTAAAAATTATGTCAGTCCCTTGCCTATATATATTCGAAATATGTGTCTTTGTCAAAACTCATCCAAACCTATTCCAGAAACGGAGCGACACATTCAAGTACAGTTGCAGGCATCCCAACAAACTTAACCTGCTACCTATAACAACAGCAGTGAAAAGCAACAATAGTTATCAAATGTCCGTAAGGATCTATAATAGACTCAAGGACGATATAAAGAATTTGACATTTAAAAGAAAATTGAAATCCTGCCTCATGAGCAATTGTTTCTACTGTATTGACGAATATTTTGAAACTTCTTAATTAACTACTCTAATCTAGGCTTGCATTTTTATGACATTTTTTAATTTTAATGAACATAATATGTATTAATCGATTGACTGCGGCTATTATTATAATTTAAGTGACATTTGTACTTTGAGTTTGATGTGAATATCCGTTTATCTGTTAATATTGAAATTGATAACTTTAAACACGTATTTTTTTTGCATGCCAGCGTCTGTTAAAAAGTGAGAAACCACTTATAATTCAACATCTGTATGTGTACCACTTTTTATGCGAAATAAAGGAATTTGAATTTGAATGGAATTTCACGGCTTGAAAGGATTCATCCAAATCATATAAAAAAGTGCAAGACCTACTTTCGGCAGATTAACAAAAAAGAAAAAAATCTGTCAAGAAATGTTGAGAAGAAACGCTGAAGATCCCAATTTTTTTGATAAGATTCTTTGGACGGACGAGTCAAAGTTTACTAGATATGGTGTTTTTAACTTAACCAATTATCATTTTATGCAAGAATAAACCCTCAGGCAATTTGCCGGCACACTTTCCAGACAATTTTTCATAAGTCTACGGGTTAGAATATTAGATAGACAATTTATTGGGACGTTTGAATTACCAGATACCTTGAATGGAGAGAGATATTAAAATTTCATCAGAAAAGATTTGCCAACGCTTTTACAAGATGTAAACATTTTATTACAGTATCGACAGATGTTTTACCAAATGGACGGATGCCATTTCGCGAGAGCAGTTCGAGAAGAATTAAATGAAAATTACCCTGGGAGATAGATAGGTCGCGGTGGTATATTTTTATTTTTAGTTTATTTTTATTTTTATTTTCACGGAAAACAAACAGCTTTTATATTACAATAAACACAGGTAGCAAGGACATAAAAAAAGTGACACAGTGAGCCTAAAGTTTTCACCGATAAGTAATACTGCCGTCCTAACGAAAAGTGCAATAACTATGTTTTGACTACTCTCGAGATATTCGCGGTTAACGATTTAATTTTTCTTTTGAGTGTATCTCCGTAGCTATAAAAGCTATCGGTTTGAAACTTTTACTAAATGACGGATAAAATAATGTTTAATTTTATTTAATATATTATATTTGTACATAAGTTTATATACACACACAAAAACGCAATAATGTATTTATCATTAGGATGTATGAATTGTTTTGATATAGCATTCCTAATCATAACTGCAATAACTACACTACTTATTGCAGTATTTGTTAGTAAACCGACATATTGCTCTTTTGGCTAGCACATACTACGAGTATAATATGATGCCCTACGAGTTTTCTTCTAACCATATGTGCAGTAACTGTCCTAGTTATTGCGGTTTTCCTTAGTAAAATATTTTAATTTTAATTTAATATAAAGCAGAAATAATTGATTGCAAGAATACAATAACTTTATATTAAAAATAATAAAACAAAGTTATTTGGTATGAAAATATTTCTTTATTAAGTTCAATTATATGAAATTGTAAAAAATCTAATAAATGCTATTAATGAAATCACTATAAGCGTTTTATACTTAACATACTACTTTTAACAATTAATAAAATCACAACTTAGAACCTCTGTAGTTCCACATATTTATAGAAAAAACACTTTTAAAAATTAACAATCGTCTCGTTTACATCTATTCTTATCCAAAAGTTTTACCTCTTAACTAAAATTAAGAATATTAAAGTCTATATCTTTAATGGTACATCATTTTTTTTTTAATCAGTCTTAATTTAAATAAAGTACTTACGTACTTATAACCTAAAGCAAATTTATTGCGTGAGAAAATATTTATTAGTAAGTTATTACTTATTGTAGAAAATAATAAATCTAAAAAATTACCTCTTTAAAATAAAATGAATCAAAGTGTTATCTTTTCTAATAATTTCAACAGTTACTTAATCAAATCACAACTTAGAATCTTTGTTTTTACACATATTAATAGTAATAACAAACCAAACAATCTTTTAAAACCTTTGCTTATACCAAAAACATTAACACCTATCTAATAAGGCACATTATGAGATCATTCTTTAAAGCAGTCTTAATTCAATTAAAGTAACCTACATTGCAAGTAAAAAAGCAGTTTGGAATCTTAATTTAATCTATGTTTGACAATATTCTGGTAAGTTTAACCAAAAACTTCTTCTCGTCTCTGGCATCAGAGGCAACAATTCTGATATTATTCTTTCTTTTCTATCTTTTGTTATACCTCTGAATAGTTTTATTTTTAGTATCTGGTTTTTTTTTTTATAATTTTCATTTGTAAGAATTCTAATTCTCTCCAATCAGCTACATATTTTTCTTTGACTTTTAATGAAAATTGCCCCCTTTCAGCCTTGACTGCCAAAATATTCTTTAAATATATCCTTGGTTGTGTATTTCTAATTTTGTGCTGAGACGATAGGTCTTGATTAAAATACAAATCTAAAGTAGTCATCACTTTAACCACGTTTTTCTTCGAATTTGACAATTTTACAGCATCCACAAAATCTTCAAAATCATAAACTTTTTTTTTAAAGGACTTTTCAACTTGATGGTGAAAATGATCAGCTGATATAAATGTGTGGCCGGGTTCGAAATACTTTATTGTAATAGATTCAGCAGCAATAAGATGACTATTAACTACTCGTATGTTTACTAAGAAAGACATGAACGACCAATTTTTGTTCTGAGCCGCACAATTATCAACCAATAAAACTAAATGTTTGACATCACGATTGTATACGAAAAATGACTGATATGTAGAAATAATGTCTTCTTGATTTCGTCCGGAGACAGTTTCGTTCCACAATACAGCAAAAGGCACATTTGTGCCAGAACTACTTCCAAGGGGGACAAAATAAGGCGTGGGCAACATATGGCAGACTTGAACTGATCCATCCATGAATTGGTTGAGACATTTAAACACTCTGTTCTGTCTGTTCCACAGTCTCAATCTAATGTAGATGTTGTGCGAATTATTAAAACGAAAAATTTAGATAGACCAATTCTTTGTGGCAACCTTTTCATTGGTGAAGGCAAATCAAGATACTCGAAGTGCGTCTGGTGTAGGAATTTCCGAACCAAGTACGTATGCAAACAATGCTCAGTGGCATTGTGTATAAATATTTGTTTCGAGGAGTTCCACACCAAAACGTAACTCGACGCGTGGCCGCAGGGCAGCTTGTGACGAGCTCCTTACCTCTGGCTTGCCTTCATTGGCCGGCCGGAGTGAGCACTGACGAGGAACAGATCTCCCACCTCTTGCTTGCCTTCACTGGCCGGCTTGAATGGAGAGTCGCTACGGCAGAAATGCTCGGGGAAAGGATATATTACAGTAAGGTGCTTGTGAGGATCTTGAACGGGTTACCGGGATTGTCCTGAGAGATGTGTAATACCTCTTCACACCGCTATATTCGGGCTATGTTGCACTCTTGTCGTCTACTACGTCACTATAAGTTCCTATTGTATTCCATAAGTGCCCTTTGCTTGACGACGTTGGGGAAGTCCTTGGGGGAGTCGTTTGGTTGATATGATGAAGTTCCCTTTGTGGGCCTTTTTACAGAAATAAATGACGTATGACTTTTAAACTATCTGATTTCAATAAGTTTCAATAAGGTACAGAAATAAATGACTTATGACTTTTAAACTATCTGATTTTGGTTCGATACGTATGTCCAGCCGTGGGCGTCGTTTGGTTGAGATGAAAACAGTGCCCTTTGTGGGCGTTTTTACAGAAATAAATGACTTATGACTTTTTAACTATCCGATTTTTGTTCAATACGTATATCCAGCCGTAGGCGTCGTTATCCAGCCGTGGGCGTCGTTATCCAGCCGTGGGCATCGTTTGGTTGAGATGATAAAGTGCCCTTTGTGGGCCTTACTTACTTACTTACTAGGGTGACTCAACGACCCAAAGTGAGTCTTGGCCTCCGACACCAGATCACGCCATGCATCTCGGTCTTGCGATAATTCTTTCCAATTGCTATGGCCGAGGTTGAGCAGGTCTTGAGCTACAACGTCTTTCCAGCGGTATCTGGGACGTCCAACCGGGCGTCTCCCATTTGGTTGTCCCAGGTACACTCTTTTCACGGCACGATCCTCTTCCATCCTCTCTAAGTGTCCGAGCCATCGAAGCCTAGCTGCTTTAGTCTCTCCAATAATGTTAGGTTCGGACACTAGGTCTTCAATCTCAGTGTTCTTCCTGACTCTCAACCTCCCATCTCCCAGTTTTTTCGGCCCCAGAATCTTTCGAAGAATTTTTCTTTCCGCCACTAACAGCTTATTCTCTTCTTTCAAGGTCAGTGTCCAGGCTTCGCATCCATACATATTTGTGGGCCTATTTACAGAAATTAATTACTTATGACTTTTCAATTATTCTGCCGTGGGTGAAACAGTCAAGCCTACTAGTAAGTGGCACTTTCAAATAACTAAGATAAAGAGAGAAATTTTAAGAAGAGGTAAAAAAACTCGTAATGTCTTAGGAAGAGGCGAAATTTCATACAAAAGCGACACAGGTGTGCCCAAGTCAATACTGCGTCCCACCAAAACTTTGGTTCGGCTTGGCACCAAAAGATGGTTCCTAGCCAAGTTCAGTTGGGTGTTGTGGTCTATGAATCAAAGTTGACCGATGTAAAAAAATTACTAACTAAACATTATGGCTCCGACTGGGAAGATTTAGATGTCTTGAAATATTATAAAAATGTTCTTTCCAGAGATCATACGTACCTTGAAATTCCTGAAAATGATGAATGTCATGAAGATGATATTGAAGAAATATTAGATTTTGTTTATTGTTTATGTAATTGTTTTTCCCTCGTAAGCTGTTCAGTGTTTTGTTTAATTGTATTTTTTAACTTTCCAAATAAAAAAAAATACTCATAGTTACTATTATTTTATGTCAAGTTGTTTTGTATGCTAGCTACCTTAGTCCGCCCCCTGTCATTAACAATATCAAACATTTTTCAAATTAGGCCAAGTCCTCTATCAAAATTTATCAAAACAAGCCAAGTCCTGTGGACTTGGCTTATTTTGTTAAATATAAAATATACCAGTGGCTAAAAATCACAAAACAGCTTATGATTTAATTATCTTGACACATAGTATATAACCTATATACAATCAAAATTATTATTTTATTAAGAATCCGCTTCATTTACACTGGTAAAATGTTGAACAAAGATGTCAATCACAAAGTACAGAATTAAAATCAGTTAAAATCAGTTTTATTTCTGCAAATAGGCCCCTAGAGGCGCTTTTACACGTCCCAATATTTAACCTACCACTGCTTCGGGACAAATGTGGGCTAGTGCCGAGAAGAAGCAGCGCAAGAAACTCGGTCACTATTGTCAGCCTCTTTTTAAATAAACATGTTTACATAAGATATATGCCAGTGCGAGCTGATACAATTTAAAGCCAAACGTTCCTATCATTTATATAATCATCAATAGTGTAATAGCCCTTTTTCATTAAAACAACTTTGATATATGATTTGAATTTATGTACAGGGAGGTCAGCAATTGATAGTGGTAATTTGTTGAAAATACGGATACAATTTCCCATGAACGAATTACCTACTTTTCGCAGTCTGAATCCTGGAACGGCAAGTTTATCTTTATTTCGGGTATTGAAATTGTGTACGTCACTATTTTTGACAAAAAATTCGAGGTTTTTACGGACGTACATAATGTTTTCGAAAATGTATTGAGATGCAACTGTTAGTATGTTGATCTCTTTGAATAGCTCTCTTATAGAATAAAAATATCTTAAAGAGATATAGGGATACTGCAATAAACTGTTAAAAAAAAAATAAAGTCGATTATCTCCTAATTGACCTATTTGGACTTGGTCTGTTTTGAAATTTAACGGCTCAATTCCTCGTGCAAGTTTTCATGTAGTGGTCTAGGCTTTGGTACATTATAAGTACCGTCATAGATCTTTTGCCAAAATGTTCTAATCTTTAATATAGTGGAATCGCATTTCTTGCCATATGAGCCCACCACTAACAAAAATAAATCGGTACCTGAATCGACAACTGCCATTAATACAATAGAATAATATTCCTTGTAATTAGAGAACATAGAACCACACTTGGCTGGTTTCTAAATTCTAATATGTTTGCCTTCTACTGCTCCAATACAGTGAGGAAAGTTGGCTTTTCTTTCGAATCCTTAAGCGATGTCCTCCCATTCTCTCTTAGTATCAGGCACCTTGAGGAAATATTCATCATCATCTTTAGGTTTTTCCAATTGACACCATCAAATCATTTCTTTTATTATTTTACTTACTGTCGAAACGCCTACTCTGTATGAGTAATGTATTTCTTTGAATGAACATCCTGAAGCTAAATATCTGAAAAAAAAAGGTATCTTTTGTTACTACATTATAGCTTTATACGTCACCAACAAACAAATTCTATTCTATTCTATTGTGATATTTTTATTGATTTCAGGAAAACTGATTATAACTAAATGAAATAACATACGAGATGCGTGGCTTAAGACAGTAAAGAAACAAAAAGATGAGTCTAAATCTGGATCTTCGGCCAAAAAGACACTAAATTATTTAAATCACGAGCAATTTATGTTTTTGAAAAAAGTCCCCGAACCTCGAACACCTTATGAGTCAGTTTCAAAAAATGCAAGAACCTAAACTGAAGTAGGCATGGAATCAGATTTTTGTTCACATTTAATTAAAGATAAAAGAAAAATTTATAATAAAGAGGTAAATGACAAGATGGTAAAGTTTATAGACTCCAGAATAAACCCAGAAAAATAAAACCTTCACCTTTTTTTTTTAAAGGCATAATACTAATCTTGAACACTTTAACTACGAGTATCAAAGAAACTTTAGAATTTTAAGCTAGCGTCCTGTCAATTTTGCAAAAAATTAAAAGTAGGAATTATGAGAGACCAAATTATAGGTATTGGCGTGATTCATATAATCAGATGACCGGACAAGATCAGAATAACTCTGGATACTACACACATAATCAAGAGGCAACACCTTCGCAAGATCAACATCACTCTGGATACTCTACACAATATAATAGTATCAACCAGCAGGCAACAACATTTATACCATCAACTTCATTTCAGTCATTCAATCCGATTCCAGCTTCGCCAACAGCATCTAGTTATCATTTCATACATTCCCAGGACTCGGAATACTTGAGATTTTGAAAGGTTTTAAGGTTGAAATAAATACATACTTAAATAAGTTATATGAATTTTTAATTCATAATTATTATCAAATACACTCACACATATTATATGTATTTGCAGCCCTAAAGAAAAGAAAGTCCCGGCAAATGAAGAAAGCTTTCTCACTGACCAAACATTTCCAAGAAAACGGCTCGGCCTCCGTTACCTTCAGTTTCGTGAACTTCAGCACCGAGCGGCAAATGGCGAGGACACAATAACTCGCCAACTTGTTACTCGTCGTCGAAAGAGTTTTCTTAAGTGTGTAGCTCTTCAGCGTCATAGAGAAAGAGAATGTGTGTAACCCAAGCTAAAGAAGACGAAGCCCTCGCCACTGGGCGCGAGGATTTGGTGGGCTCGGACTGCGTCACCTTCAGTTTCTCGGACTTTAGCGCCAAGGGCGTGGCCACAATAACTTGCTGACTTGGTCCTCGTCGTCCAAAGTGTTGTCATCATTCTGGAGCTTGTCATCGTCATAGAGGTAGAGAATCTGTGTAACCTAAGCTGGAGGCTGGGGCTAGCCGGCTGCCGTTATTTTAGAGCTCCATTCAAGATTACCTTAAGAGTTAGGACCATACAATTTGTCCTTTGAATATTTTAACGGTTTACCATTGCTAAAGTATTAACTAGAGCAAAATATCGGACGTACCGATACTATTCGCGAAAACCTTCTGGTGAACTGCAATTATCCAAATTCACAGGACATGAAAAAAGAGCCAAGAGAAATCTGTGGAAATTATTGCAGCCAAATAGCACGACAATAGTGTCGCAGCCATTGCATCCAACTGTCATGCATTAGTAGATCCGATCACAAAAGTGGATCGCATTGGATTTCTGGATAAGAAACGGGCTAAAATTCAAGTAGATTGCCCAGCTATTATCATAATAAATAATGAATAAATATTTCAGACATGCCACACTGGGCCACACAGAGCCATCTAGTCCAAAATTAAGCTTTTATGAAGTACCCTGTCGTATGAGGTACTAGACAACCGATAAACTTACTTATATACTTTTTTTTTGTAAATACATACTTATAATACATAGAAAACACCCAGACCAGTACAAACAGACATGTTCATGCACACAAATATTTGTACTGTGCGGGGATCGAACCCGCGACCCATGGCTCAGAAGCAGCGTTTACTACCGCTGATCCAAATGGTCGTCGATGTATCGTCGTTATCAAGATGTATAATAAGTACATGGGAGGGGTAGACCGTTTTAATGAAAATGTTGGCTCTATGCCCTCATAGAGCTCTCCGCGGCAAAAAGAGGTGATTCTCTTTATTTGCGTTTGGCTTAGATGCAGCATGCCAGAACGCATGGCTGATCAAAAGACAGTCAGATAGCATTTTATTTATACTTTGAAAAACAAGTTATCTCAATCTCACAGTACCCAGTGTCGAATGTAGGTGACGCCCTCATTAAAAAATGAGGTGCTTTTTTTTTTCAATAACATTTTTTTATCATAACTAAACGCATATTAGGTATTTTAATCCAAAAGAAACCAAGTCTTTATTAACTTGGACATGGGAATTGTAGAGATAACTGCTTATTTAATGAAACTAAGAACTGGTGATTCCAGAGAAAGAATCGCAGAATAATTTTAAATTCCTAAAGTAACTTTAGATGGATATGTGTTATAATAATAGTACAATAGCTCGTGTATAAATTGAGTATAAATCATATAAATAGCCAGCAAATAATAGACAGGACACTATAAATACCTCAAGGTTTATTTGGAAATAGCAATGGCTAAAATAAGCCTGTAATATACACGATACTTACTGATATATACAAAAACTATTTATACCAAAAAAGAACTTTCAGCTTACATGAGTATGATATTTAGTTAAACTTTTTATGATTGTTTGTGCAAATGGTCGTATTATTGTTGTGATGGGCTCCTATCCAGCCACCACATCTGATGCTTATACCATAAATAAAGAATTTAACGATCAGAATTCAATGTTACGCCAGTATTTTCAGCCGGGTGATGCTTTTATTTGGAATAGGGGATTGGATAACGATTTAGAGATGCCATATAAAATGAAGAGAGTACTCTAAACCGACGAGCATGCATGAAAAGGTTGATGAATGTGGAAGAAGCGAAAGATGTATGCCAGGATCGTAGTAAGTGGAAGGCCTTGGTCTCTGCCTACCCCGTTGGGAAGGAGGCGTGATAATATGTATGTATGTATGTATATAAAATGAATGTGGTTATAGAACTTATGTCCCACCAACATTACAAGAGGCTGAATAGCAGCATTCTACTATTGAAGCTAATTCATCGAGAGCAGTTACTATATGTAGATGGGTTGTGGAAGTTGTGAACGGCTGGTTTAAAAGAGATTTTAAATTGTTACTGCAAGATTATTTCAATACTGCCTTAAGGCACCTTATGAAAGACTTTAAGGTAGCTGCTGCTATTCTCAATGCCTTCCGCCCTCCTATTAGAAACCGTTATGATGCTGGGAAAATCTTACAAATTATAAAAGAAAATATGTAAAAAGAAAAAGAATTAGGAGAATATATCATTCAAAATAGTGTAAACCGCCGCAGAGCTGATTTTGATAGCATTAATGTGCAAAATAATAACCTAAACGATTTTCCTCGACTATCATACAGTGATTTAATAATAATTTCTTTCGGAACCTATCAAATAAAACAAGCCAGATGCTATTACGGAGATCATATTCGGCAAGATGGCAAATACGAAATTGAGATATGCCGAGAAACAGTTAGCAACCTCCTAACAGAGCTGTCAACACTTGTTGACTAATAAGAGGCTAAATAAAGTCAAGACATATAAGTGCCAAAACATATTTTATTTATGTATTAGTTGACAGTTCTCTTAGGGCTCTTACACATGAGCAGCACGTTGACGACGGCAGAGGCAGCTGCAGTCGCCGCCACCTGTCGGCAGCTAGCTGTCGACCTGCCTGCCGCAAGCCATCGTCGTCGACAGCTTGCCGACGACGCCGATATTGTCGACTATCTTTGTACAAGAGCCAGTTGAAAATGGATTTCGTTGAGGAAACACTGTTGTTGCTTTTACTCCGTCGTCGTCGACTCAAGAGAAAGAACTCATTTCTATGCAATTCAAACAGCCCATGCTCTATTATTCATTATTTTGTGGTAATCTTTTAAGTTCGAGTTCCAAATTATTTCTTTTTTTTGACAGCACTAATAAGCAATTCAGAATCAATTTCTTCTATTAGTCTCATTTTGTGCACGTCCTCGCTCCTGGACTAACTGCATTCGCTGTCAAAATGGCGGACGCGGCTAGCTGTTGACATCAGCCGGCGGCAGCCGCCAACGCGTCGACAGCACGTCGACGGCATGTCGACAGCTAGCCGCCGACTTCTAACGTCGGCTGCAGTTACATACGTTGACACCAAACTGCTATTCGTGTGTAAGAGCCCTTAGTGGAAGACATGCAATCCGTTGTTACTATTGCAATTGTGTAGTAGAGAGGGAGACGAACTATGGTGCAACTTTGAGTATGTCACCCTACAATTACTCTTTATAAAAATAATTTGAATGTAGTTTTTTTTATTATTATATTGATATAACGGTTTTACATAACAATAAAACCGATATTATGTGCCGAAAAGGTAAACATACAGCATTGCAGGAAGTCCTTCCTGGTGAAGACCTATGAACTATGAAAATTATAGTTATAATACTAAGATACAAAATATGAACTTTATTGTGTATCAGAATCCATAAAAACTTTTTTTAACATGTGCAAAAGAAGGTTACTTACAACAACAAAAGTTCAAGTGGGTCGTTAATAAATTCGATTAGAGTATAATATCTGAAAGTGCATCAGAGTCGTGGGAAGAAGAAATATCAGAGCCCGTAGTGAGAAAAAGAAGTCGTTGATACAGAATTTACAATAACACATAAAAAAATAGGGAATGACATTCAACTTTATTTGTGCTTCGTGCTGTTCACACACATATTCATAGAGAATGATCGATAAAGAATCGATCGCATCAACTTATTTTTAACATTTTTAGACAAAACACTAGTTTATGAACACTTTAAAGTAATGTTTTTTTTCTTTTTTTATAAATAGTGGGCTTGCCCTTGACAACATACTTAACTATACGGTTAAGAAGAAGCCTAAGATGGCGTGAGCTTACCCAGAGGAACTGGTTCTCCCACACACCAGCGGAACACAGAAAAACTGTTTGGCGCTGGACTCCGGCAGGAGAGTGGTAGCATCCAGGCGGCCTCTTAATCTTGTGATTTTAAATCTATTTATATTTTGTTACGTTCACAATTGAAAACTCCGCCGCGTGACCCTTTTAAATCTGATTCAACATTCCTCTTCCTAAAGGTTCTCTGGTAGATATCGCTGCAAGCAATAAGACCACCTAAATTGTACAATTCTCAAATCTTTTTTTCATGTGTAATTTTCAATTTTATGGTGTGCAATAAAGAGTATTCTATCTATCTAATAATATAGTCATACTTTATTTTAAAGAGCAATCTATGGACAAAAATTGAATGCAGTGGGTACATAAGCACAAGAGGTAGCATCAGCCTGACAACCATTGTTGCGTAGATTTCATTTTCATTGTCAGACAAATATGTTTTATTTTATATTAAACACAGCAGCAGTTACTAATTTATTTCCATATTTTTTGGTTACTATGATTTAACATAAATCATCTCATCTCATTTGTCTTCGGTCCTCACTCAACAAAGGTGACAACAAACTGAAAACCAAGCCTAGCCTTTGTAGTGTCACACCTTTTCCTTAGACTATTATCAATGCTTTATGATGCACATTGCGAAAAACATTTCAGAAGAATTCAGTAAAGTGTTAAAATGTATAATTTTTGGCCATATTGTGTTTATTTTTATAACTTTTGTGTTTTGCTTTTGTTAAATCATAAGTTTTTTTACCTTTGTCTTTTGATCAATAATTATTTTCCATTTTTATTAGGTCATAAGTGTTAAGTACCATTGCGTTGTTATTCAGCAATAAAAGTTTCAATCTTCAGTGGTCATGAATTTATAAAAGTTTCATTTTGGATAAATGTTTATATTACATAATTTACATTAACCAAAAGCACAAGGTGACAGTTGACGAGCTAAAAGATACGGTTCAGACTACCCCAGGGTCATTAAGTCCAACATTATAAATGTTATCTTTTTCTTTTATTAACAATTTTTAAACTGATATTTATAGAAAAAATATTTTTTTTGCCAAATCTGGTCTGTTTTAATAAATTTTAGTACCAACATTATACCTTAAAAAAAAACTATATACAAGCTAAGCTACTTGACAAATATTGTGTGCTAATTAGTAACTCATGAGCTGTAGTTGTTGTAGGTAGCGGTATTTTCCAACTATTTGAATACTTTTGATGAATTGTTTCTAAGTGCAGTTTGCATGCAGTTTGCATACATTTTCATTGATTACACATACTTAAGTCCTATAAATTAAGTATTTTGATCAAGAAAATGAAACTATTTAAGAAATGATAAATCGTCGCATGAATGCTTATTTGTTCAACGGACCATTTTAACGATTTTCACTTTTAAATGCAGTTTCGTTATGGATGATATTTTCGTTCGATTGGTATAAAATACTTGCAATTTAGACTTTAAGCACATATTTAAAAAGAACTTTAAGGGCCTGTTTCACAATCGCTGTGTAAAGTTCTGGGTAAGCTACTTCGACCCTATCTGCTCAGTAAACTATTTTTTACGTTTCACAATCCCTGAGTAGGGTTAATCACCACTTTACCTGCTCGATAAGTTAATCACCGGATGCACTGCCAAGTAGCCTTTAACTTGACAAGTAAATTTAAGAAAAGATAACCTCAATTACGTCATTTCCAAATTTTCATCAACAACAATTTTTTTATTACTTGATTGGACATTTTTGCAGTCATTGTAAAATAACACAATGTTCGTAATGATAAATTCAATGCAAACAAAATCACCACACAAAAAGTACTAAATGCCGGCAAATTTGACATTTGTCATTTACTGACCAACTGACGTTGACTTGACATAGACATTTGGTTGAAACCTCGATGCGTTCCATTCTTACAGAAACATTGATTTTAGAAAAGGTGAAATGACTCAATTACATTACAGTGTAAACATTTTTTGTACGAATTTATTGTTTTTATTACTTATAATCATAACAAAAAATATTTTTATTGATAATTCTGTGATTACTATACTTTATAGAAACACATAAATTATTCTTACCTTGAAACGAAACGTAACTTGTAAGTAAGTATTAATTATATAATCTTCACTTTAATTTACCGATTGGATGATTGTGAAATGCAAAGAAAGTTGACGAAAGGATTTAACCTCTATTTAATTAACTCGTTGAGTAACTTTACTTAATAATTGTGAAACAGACCCTTAGTATTTTTAATACCAACACTACTCGATTAAATTTCGTGCTTATTTGTTCCAAAAATCCGTGAAGATACACCAAACGTGTATCCAAACGTCAACTGCGTGCTTGAGTGTTCTACCTCCTTACGAGTAGCCAATCACGATATCGGATTTTGATGACGCGATACGACGCCATAATCATTTCTTTCGTGTCAAAGCAGGTGTCAGTGCGCAGTTTAAGATAAAATTAACAAAAAATATTAGAAATAACCTCAGTACGCAGTTTAATATAAAATTAACAAAAAATATTAAAAATAGCCGTAATTTCAATCAGAAAACGTGACACAAAATGTCCGTAACACGTTATAAATCGGAAAACATAATCACAACTATAGAAAAAGAACAGAAAGTTGTTTTTTGATATCTGGCCCCTAATTAGCGTAACCGAATCGTATCACAATCGTAATTGAACGACAGATTTTTGACAGTTCTAGTATGGGCTAAATGTCAAAATCGTCCAATTTAATCACGATCGAACTGCGATTCGGTTACGCGAATTAGGCCTCAGAGCGTATCGTTAACTCAGCGTACAGGATGTTTAATTTCTTTGTTATAATTTCAGTTTTACATATTGACGTATCCGTACCTGTAGGAATAGATGACTGTGTTGAATTTTTCCGTAAGGTTGTAAAATATTAAATAAAAATTATTGCTTATGTGCGGTGACTGGGTTTCTTCAATATGGAATGTATGATAATTTAGACAAAATATATCTACTGTATGGCATTTAATACTTGCATATTTGCTAATTATTTTTATTTTAGTATGTATGTATGCTAATCCCACATGTACCCATGCCTATGTATTCGTATCAATATAAAGTATTACTCATAGGAATAAATCGCAGTATTTCACCGATATTCAAGTGTATTATTTCGCTCCAAATACGCAACCTGTTCATGGCGACCCTGCCGGCGCCGTCGTGCCGATAACAGGAGCCTGCGCACATTCCGTTACCCGAATATGGCACGGGATTCATAAACATCGTTACCAAGTTGTGATCTAAAATTTGACAAGATGATTTATTCGCGATTCATTACGCTCGGCGAAGAGCTTCAATTTTATCGTGGTGTTCCTGTGCCCGTAATTCCAGATAGCAACCATGGGTTCTACCTACACTAAAGAGGACGAAAAGGTGGTTGTTGCCCAGAACTCGTCAGGAGGTGAAAATAATTTTCATTTAGAGCAAATGCGATTCCATGCGAGCGCTACCACCATCATATTGTTGGGAACCAACCTGATTTTGGGGATTGGAGCAGTCGTCCTCGTATACAAGACCTACAAAAGATGTCATAAGAAATTAGTACAACGGCAGCTGAACGAGTTTACTCTTATGAGATATGCCAGTTTACTTCGCGGTCGACAGAAGGAAATGGAGGAATCAACCAAAAACAATATCGTGTGAAAAAGAAAGTGAAAAACTTACAGTGAAGTGTGCGTAAAGTGAGTGTTGGCGTTGCATCCCTAAGATATTTCGTTAACTTCTTTTCGCGTTATAGTATAGTGCGCATTTATTATATATTACTTGTAGTAAATATACTTATAAAATATACTTGTAAAAAAAATGTTATTCAATGCTAGATAATAAACATAACGCTATTGTTATACACTATGTACATAAACTTTAGTGGCAAAAGAATTATCATTAATTTTGCAAGAACCTAAATCGATCAGAACCTATTTAATAAAAATAGGACCCAGTAGAAGAGTAGGAAATATTTTGGACGTAAAGAAAGCAGAGGCAAATAATGTATTAGCGAAATATAATACCTTTATTCAATGTTATACACAAGATTCGGGGTTAGGAAAAACTAAGAGCAGTGAGGTTGTCTTGATTAATAAAATTGCGAAGAGTTCAATAATTTATACTCTAATATAATAACTTTGTGTTCGACTACTGTAGAACTTTCTTCACACTCAGATAAAATGTCCGACGATAAGCTTGACTTAAAAATTGCTTTAAGCATTTTACCCACGATGACTAATGACGATGAGAATACCAAACAGCTGATAGAAGGTGTTGAGTATTATAGCTCAGTATTAACATCAGAACAATGTAAATCGAAATTAACGCAATTTTTACTAAAAAGTAAACTTTGTACAAAATGGTTATCTATTGTTTGCCCGAAAAATATATGCCATAATATTCATATGCCCGAATTTCATTTGCCCGAATATCAATTGCCCGAATGTTTTGTTTACCATAAAAGATATTTGACATACTCTTATTTGCCCGAACATTAGATGCCATAATGATACGAGTGCCATACATATTGTTATCCATTTTATTAATTGCAATAATATTATTTAACAGAATATTTCAATTAATTTCGAATACTTATATCTAAGCTATGCATTTGCTCATGAAATTCCTAAAGGTGCTCTAAAATTATTTAAAAACTTATTATAAATACATTGGTGGGTAGGCATATCATTTGTAGGCAATATTTATTGACAATAGTTCTGCCGCCGTACGAGAGAAGGGCACAACTAACATTTTTGTCAAAATTGAGTTATATATATATTCAGAATCAGAATAAAAAGGCGCATCTGCTCAATTTTTTGTAGAATTTTATCTTCAAGGAATTCGGAGATACAGTAGGCTTGAAAGGCACAAATGACACTAAATATTAATGTTTATAGAATGAAAAGACACATTTATTTACCATTACATTGAAAAGGCACAAATACGTAAATGTGACTTTTACTTTATACAGATTTTTACTAAAAACTACTTTGAAAAGGCACATCTACAGCATAATATAAAGAAAAGGCTCAAATGCCAGATGTGCCCTACCTACTTAATCAAGGATTCATGGATATCTCAATTAATTTACGTATCAAAGGCACAAATAACCAGTTATGCCTTTTCTTTCAATTATTTACTATTAGGTGTGAAGTAAGGGGGGCAGGGTTTGATCGAAACGCGCCAGTTGTGCCTGCGACGTCGAAGCGACTCCATGCGTCAGCCTGCAGCAGCCTGCCCCCGCTAGGTAAGTTTAATTACGTTTTATCCATGTTTACATGTTTTTTTCTACTTTATGTAAGTAGCTACATGACTTTGTAGGTTAGGTCGTACACTTAGGTAACTTGACCTCAACGGTTACTTGTCGGTTTCTAGACAGATGTGCCAAACAAAGCCACAGTAATATTATAATTATTATTATCTGTGTCTGCATTCCGCGCGCACCTTGAGATCGAGGCGCATAGGTGTTTAGCTCGCGCTTCGTCCGTTTGTATGAGTTTTAATTGTGTGTGTGAACTGTGAGTGTTTGTTTGTTCGTATGTTTGTTGCTCCTTCACGCAAAAACGGCTAGACCGATTTTAATGAAATTTGGTATGAAGGTAGCTGACATAGTGCCGACAAACTGTTTAACAGTTTGGCAGAACGTCAACTTGCTATATACCTTTTTGTTATTGTAAATAAATTGAAAAAAAAAACTGGATTAACACAGGCTACTTTTTATCCCAAATTTACTTTAGAACCGGGAATCAGGCGGGTGGAACCGCTTGACGTAGATAATATTATCGTGCTTAGTACTTCGCTTAACATCTATGTGACATATTTTATAATTAAGTAAGAATATGATAATCATATATTATCATTCATTTCACTTGTTTCGCCCTTGTTTCAGATAATTTTGAAAATGCAGTCACGTGGTAAAAGATTGGTGAGTGCCGCTTTACAAAATCCAAAGCCTAGATCTGATATTGACGAACAAATTCCGTCTACTAGTGGTCTTCAAAACTGGTCGCCACAAATTTTAGCCTCAGAATCAGATTTCGATTCAGACGATTCAATAGCCGATAAAGATTATGAGTCACCAAAAAACCACAAAAAATACAATATTTTCGCTCAAAGCTCAAAACAATCAGTGATTAAAAACTTAAATATGAGGGGTCATAATGAAAACTATGAAAGACGTGAAGCCAATTCCAATGATTCTGGCTCTAAATCAGACTTCATTCCATGTTCTCAACCGTGTTTGGAAAAAACGATTCCAGAATCTTCAGATGAATCTACAGGAGATAAGCTTACAAAAAAAGGGACAGTGAGAAAGCGCAAGAGATACGATGTTAGTCTTAAAGAACGAAAGGAAATTAAAAGAAAAGAAAAGATAAATACCAAATATTTCGTGAGACCCGGATGCCAAGAGAACATTTGTAAAAAAAAATGTTCAACAAAATTCTCAGAGGATTATCGCAAAATAATTAACTGTAATTTCTGGGAAATGTCTTGGGTGGAACAAAAACACTTTTTTTTATCTAATACTATCCAGCAAAAGCCTGAAAGACCAAAGAAAAAAAGTCATGATGATGAGCATGGTAAACACTATGATCGAACTAAGAGTGTTTCGTATTTCTTATGTGATGAAAACGGTGAGAAAGTGGCGGTATGTAAAACATTTTTTCTCACAACTTTAGGTTACAAGAAAAGTAACTGTAAGGCTCTAAGGAATATTATTGACACATACTATAAAAAACAATATGCAGAACCTATTGCTGACGGCCGAGGTCATAACCCGAACCCATCACGAATAGACAGTACAAAGGTAAAAGAACATATTATGTCTTTTCGTCCAGTTGTTTCACATTATAGGAGAGTTCATGCACCAAACCGGAAATATTTACCCTCGGATATCAATATACGCATGATGCACGACATATATATTACTGTGAGAAAGATCCTGAAATAATTGTGTCCTATGGATTTTATAGGAATGTCGTAAATGAGCTTAAAATATCCTTTACAAAGCTTGGACACGAGGAATGTGAATTGTGCGAAAAATTTTCTATTCACAACCCAAACGCAGCAATCATAAGGCACAGGAATTGCGAAGCATGCAAAGAATTTGAAGATCATCACACTAGGTACATTTCAGCGAGAAAAAAATATGAAGAGGATGTTGAAAGTCAAACGAAGCAAAAAAGTACTGACACCATAATATTTGCAGTTGATTTAGAAAAGGTAATTATGTTACCTCGCATGGACGAATTTAAAACGGTAATGTTTTGTCCAAGGCTTATCGTTTTTAATCAGAGTTTTGTTCCTGTAGGTGACAAAAGGTTACATGGAGTGGGCAAAACACTAGGAGTCTTATGGCACGAAGCTATTGCAGGGAGAAAAAAGGAAGATATAATTAGCTGCTTTCAAGCTTTTTTCCTTGAAAACCGGGACTGCAAAAATGTGATTTTGTGGCTGGATAACTGCGCGGCCCAAAACAAAAATTGGTGCCTTTTTTCCTACTTAGTATATGTAGTCAATTCCAAGGATGTAAATATTGAAAGCATTGTGCTGCGTTATCTGGAAGTTGGGCATACTTTTATGGCTGCCGATGAATTTCACCATAGAGTGGAGCAATCACTTAAGACGAAAAAGCGAGTGTATGATTTTGAAGATTTTTGCAAAGCTGTCGATGATACTGGTTCAAATACTGTGGTGAAAAAAATGACGGTCCAAGATTTTTACAATTTTGAAGACTGCTCTTCGTCGTATAAATTAAAGAATTCTGTGCCTCGACCTTATTTAAGAAACATATCTGAAATCATTTTTCGGCGAGGGAGCAATTCGATGTTCTACAAGAACAGCCATCATGACACTGAAGAGCAAATTGAATTGGATTTCATGAGAGCCAAAAATCTTAAAATTGGCATTCCATCGCCTAAGCAGAAGCTTTCTCCACGAGGTATAACATCTGAGAGGAAATCAGCTATACTTTCCAAGCTTGGGCCACTCATGCCTTACAACAGAAGATGTTTTTGGGAAACCCTACCCGTAAACGACAGTTCAGCCGATCTCGCAGAAACTTATGAAGACTGAAATTAAAGACTATATATAACTATTTTAAGCAAAACTGATTATTTAACTTTCTTTAAACTTTTTTATAGTTATTACCAAGATATTGCATTATAATAATTCAACCAAGTACCATGTTATATTTGTTATTAGTTACATTTAATTTTTATAATAATAAACGTGTTTTTAAAAATATTAAACTACGAGTGCCTTTAATAATTACGGGTATAAGCTATTTCCTGTAAGTAAATGTACAATTTATACATAATTAGAATAAGCTCTAATAAAGTAGCTAAATAAAGGTTCAAAACAAAAATGTATGCTCCTATTTTAATATGTAATATTTTGATTTATTTTTCATATTGTGATTTAGAGTAACTATTTTTTATAGATTTTTAAGTTAAGGGTCCAACCTATTAATAAATAAAAAAAATAAATTTAACTAAAACGTGTAGTTGAATTTAAGTTTGCACTTTTTGTTTCTAATTCACAAGTTCTATTTTTAACAAACCAAAATTGTAGATGATGCTAATGATTATTAAGAAAGTTTTTTTATGTTTAAATGTTGGAGTCAACAAAAAAAAACTTAGAAGTAAATTTGTTAAGTTTTGTTTTAATTAGTTGGATAAGATACCAGAAATGGCATGATAATAAATATAATATGTTTTATAGTTTATTAAACTTTCTTCACATGATCAATTGTTTTTTTTTTGTAGAGAATATTAAGTCAATTTACATTAAAAAGACACAATTAGACAAATGTGCCCTTTCTTAGACTCAATGATGATGATGATGATGAAATATTAACCAGAAAGGTCATATTTGGTTAACTATGCCTTTTCTTTGTAATGAGTGGTATTTTTATATATTATATTTTTTAAGTTGAAAGTGTTTTTTTGTATTTATTTAATAATTATTTATATATAAAAACTAAAAAGTAAAGAATATAATAGTATTAACCTTCCCGCATATACCATCAATATTTTTATTTCGTTTAAGCAATAGGTTTCCACACTATGGAGCAGAATATGGTAAAAACTTTAAACCCAATTATCTCAGTTTGACCAAAATGATAGATGTGCCCTTCTCTCATACGGCGGCAGAGTTTATCTGCGTGTACAAATTGCTCGCTGTTGAATTTGTGTTCAAAATGGATACATATAATGTTTGTCAGTTATTTAAAACAATAAAAGGTGGTGTGAAGCTCAATATAACCGATAACTTACACCTAAGGCTTTCTGGCGGGTATATATCGGAATGCCTAATTATTTGTCAAACCCATTTGTGTTTGTTGTCAAACCCACGTTGTATGCAGCAGCAAGCAGGGTTTCATGAACAGATGTTCAATCAGTATAATATTGTTATAAATACTAATAGTTGCCCTGAGTCTTATAATTGTTATTTGTGGAATAAGATTGTTTATAGAGCAAAGTTTATAAATTGTCCTTGTGGTGTTCTATATACTGAGCCAATTGTATCTGTTAATGGTGATATTAATATAACTATCTTTATTGAAGGCAATTCTATAACTGAGCAGCCACTTAGTATTACTGAGAGTTGCACAGATCCTAACTTTGGAGCATTGGTACAACTGCTTTCAGCTAGACACAATATAGAGGAGGGTGTTATCATCCATATCTTAAATAGATCAAAAGTAATACTAAACGAAAACCATGGCAGAGAGTATAACATCAGAGCAGATCCTGAGTGCTCTTACTCTGACCAGTAATGAAGCAATAATAAACGAGTTCCAACTAGCTGGGACTGTCCCACATTCATTAACTTCAGCAGAGATTAAGAAGACTGCTACCATTCTCGGAATTACCCCTGAGCACTTTTCTAATGAATTCTCAACTGTAGAATTTGATTTTGAGAAACTTAAATCCCAGTTTAACCTGTATTGCAAAGATTTTGATGACCCTCTAAGGGATAATGTCCCTAGCAAGGCATTAGAATTCTGTTCTAAGATTATATTTGAATATGGGCCGTATATAAGAACTGAGAGGAAAACCAAAGGTGATAAGGCCATTAGGTTTAGGTTCCCATATAAGAAGAATGATACAGTCCCAACATTGACTATCAAGGTAGTTATAGTTACCACTTTTAAAGACATGCAGTTTGTGAAGCAGGTTGATGATGGTAAGCTGATATTAACCTTCAGACAGGCTGGATTGCTTGCTATGGTTACTTTCTCTAAGGCAATAGAGTATTGCTATAACAAGGCTTCAACTAAACTACTGACACCATTGTGTGGTGCAATCTTCTCTAGAGATTCCATTACAGATATGGCACGAGAATTGAGAATAGAAGAAGTTGAATGCCTAAAGATCATAAATGAGAGTGCAACTTCTGGAGGGCAACATTTGCAAAAATCTTCTATCGAGTGTGCCATAGTCTGCATGATTACAGCAACTAAGAAAGTTAGCGACAAAAATGTAAGGGACTCTATGATTTCAAAAGTCGTTAAACAATACACTCACATGCATAAGGCATATGATGAATCAAAATTTGTAATCTATGCTAAGTATGCATTGGGAGGGGTCCCACCTGGCATGGACTCAGGTACACTTATTGAGATCTACAATAATGCTCAGTTAATCAAACTATCTCCACGAGTTCAATCCCAAGCAATAAACCAGTCGGTGTATGATATGACCACATCTGGTACATCAACCAGACAAACATCACCACAGCCTAGGATTACTGCAAAAAAGTAAGTAGGTCTAATGTTGGATATTTCATTTTTGTATATCAAGACCAAGGGGGGAAGAAGATTTAGTACCACCCTTGGCTTGATTATTATTTAAATATATTATTTATAAAAATAGTGTATAAATATGTTGTTTTAATGTTGTTTTGTACTCCTAATTGTCATTGGCACACAAACTATTAGCCTAAAATTTTTTCGCACATTTTTACTTTTCCTAAACGTGTTTAGCCTATTTTTACTACGCCTTACTTTATATCGCCGTATTATAATTTCCCAATAGCGACATTTAGCCGAATATATTATAACGCCTACCATTTACAGTTCCAAATTTTTATTCGTAGAAAGTTAAAAACTTTATCAACATTTGAAATAGCCATGCATGCATGCATGCTTGCAAAGAAGTAAGCATACATGCAAGCAAGCAAGCAAGCATGAATGCATGCAAATAAGCATGCATGCAAGCAAGCAAGCACGTACGCAAACAAGCAATCATGCATGCAAACAAGCAATCATGCATGCAATCAAGCAAACATGCATGAAAACAAGCAATCATGCATGCAAAAAAGCAATCATGCATGCAATCAAGCAAACATGCATGCAAACAAGCAATAATGCATGCATCCAAACAATCAGACTTCCGTGACGGCTTCGGCGCTGCGGGGCTCCGGCGGTCCCACGCGTGCTAATAGTCGCAGATGGCTTACGCTCACCACCGCAGCTTCGGCTTTCTGGCCGGCTGCGCCGTACAGCCTCAGCCGCGAGGCCTCGCTTACAGCCTCCTGCTCCTCAGCCCGCGGGCCGCCTCGCCCCTCCGCGCCTACGCGCTTTTGAATTACACTCTAGGGGTAGGGCAGACAAGACTGCTTGGGGTCGGTTTGTGAGCGATTCGTTTCTTAAACTTTTTCGGTTTAAAAAAAATAGAGCGTAATGCCAAAAAAAAGATGCTAATACATTTTAGTGCTTTCGATATTAGAGATACTGAAATTAGGGTTTTACATTTTTAGACCAATTTATAATAGTGCGAAAACAACTGTTAGACTAGACAATAATTATACGTTATAAGTTTAAGCCAATACGGTTCGGCCAAATGAAATTAGGACTTTAAATTTTTGGCGAACCGAAGGGCACCTCTTTCTGGCACTTCGCCGGCCGCTACCGCGGCACGCTCGCTCCTCTCGCTCGGCTCGTGCGTTGTCTTTCATGTTCAAACCTAACCTAACCTAACCAAACCAAACCTAAACCTTATGTTTTTTTTATAAATATAGTATTATTATAATATTAAAATTGATTTTATTTCTAATACCTACGAGTACTTATCACTATAATCAGTCCCAGTCACTTCCGTACAAATTTAACCTAACGCCTTTGTCCTAAAAAGCGATTGGCTTTCTGGCACTTCGCCGGCCGCTGCCGCGGCGGCCGGTGCTTTGTCTGTCATGTTTCTAACCTAACCTAACCTATTTTGTTTTATAATTATTTTACAAGCAATTTCAGTGGGAAATGATGTTATGGCATGTGATAATTACGGCTTACAATGATTATAACAAACGATGTTATGGAAATTGATTTTATGGGAAACAATGATTATAACAAATGATGTTATGGAAATTAACTTTATGGGAAACATAGTTTCTAGCACGTGACTAATATAGTAAACAATATAAAATATATAAATATTTGATGATACAATGAGTATGACATATAAAATTATGAGAAACAATAATATGTCTGGTGACTATTATAGCAAATTCGGGCAAATGAAATTCTGGCAAGTGGAGGTATACCAGCCAAAATGTATACATTGTATGTCGAAAAATATGACCAACCCGTGAAAGAAGCTATTTGGGTGAAATGCAGAATGAATGTACCTTGTCTATGTCCGACCATTAGTTGAATATTGAAAAATAATAAAATATATTTTATAAATATATCTATTTCTTTGTATTCCATAAAACTTTATAGTAAAATACCATTACATTACATTGTAATGGGTTTCATTTCAGTTATTATGAACTTATTATGAATTCGACATATTTTAAAACTACCATCATATTTTTTTAGTTTCGTAACATTAGGTTGAATAACGACGTTTATGCTGAAAATATACATTATTCTGGTTAAATGCCGCTTCAAAATTGGCAACACTGATAGTCGTATGTCAGTGTCAAACAGACGTCAATGTACGGCCATTTTGTTTTGCAATATTCACTGATATTGCGCAGTGCCGATTTTTGTGCAATAAAATTATCAGTCTTACTTACGCTCATATCTGTGTCATTATTGGTAAGTTTATTTAACTGTTATTTATAAATGTGCTTTCGAACACGATTAACTCTCGATTTCGTGAGTGGTATCAACACGAGATTATTTTGAGGTTAGATTTTCTCAGATTTTGTTATCAGTTTTGTTGCGTTTCGTTACTCAGTTTCGTTGCGTTTGGTAACTCAGTTTTGTTGTTCTTCTGTTACGTTACTAAACTGAGAACCTAAGGCCTAGTTCATAAGGGTCACACAGACCCACAGTCATCGTTTTTTAAGCTTTATGCAGTCATCGAAAAAAAGTTGCATTAATCATACGCAAAGTTAATGTCATTTGACCTTTTTATTAATTTAAGTTTATTTATTTATTAGTTTAAAGATACATTTGAGAGAATGCTAATTTTAGCTATCCTAATTAACAGATGGCGCCGCTGTCTAATGCCGAAAGGCAGAAGAGGTATAGAGAACGCCTTAAACAAAATAATCCAGAAAAGTTTGAAGAGAAAAGGAAGACTAACCTGGAAAAAGTAAAGCAAAATAAAAAAAGCAATGCGAACTAAATGAAAATGAAAAGAAAACGCGAAGGGAGCAATGGATGAAATATTACAGTAAACAAAAAAAAGTAAATGGTAATGAATATACAGAAGATGCCAAAGCCAAAACAAAAAAAAATTTGACAAAAAGTACGCAAATTGAAAAGTGAAGTATCAGAGGCAATGGAAATAGAAAATAATCATGTAAAAGAGAATAGACGTTTGAAGAAACAAATATTTAGACTACAGAAAAAGGTAGCATTAATATCACAAAATAAGCAACATGAATTGATTGATGAACATTGATGAACATTGTTGCTTTTTAAAAGGCTCATGCAACCACAAGCCACAAACCGATCCACAACTGACCGAAAGTGTGACCAATAGTGACGCATTGACTCCCAAAAAGAAGACTGAACTATTTATTGATTCGTTGGGTTCTATAGATCAAGAGGATAAAAATAAAGTTAAGAAAAAGATACTTGAGCTCAATGTTTTGTCAGAATCCTTTTAACTAAATTACAGAAAATCAACAAAAAGAGAAAGAAAAACACATAAAAAAATTGTAAAAAAACCCGATTACATCAAAATATAAAATAGTAGTACTACGCCGATAGCGCTACTAACAACAAGTCGCTCCGCGTTAAAAATTCATAAAACCGGCAGAAGTGCTCAAAAATTTACAAAAGGTGTGTGTAGTGAAAGTGAAGTGGCCAATTCACCGGGATTCATGTGGGCAACATCCTATCCCTAAGGACTCCGGTGCTACAGCTTCCAGACTTTGTGGCTTAATAACATCCTAGCCGCACTACACACAATCATCATCAAAACACCATTCAGGAGAGGACATCAAGGGCTGTCAAACGACACCCTCACCAACCTCCTGTTAAAGTTATTTTAATGAAAAAGGGCTATTACACTGTTAATGATTATTTAAATGATAGAAATGTATGGCATTAAGTTGTCCCAGCTCGTACTTGCTTAAACCTTGTAAAAATTACCTTACCTTGTAAAAATTTATTGCGCTGCTTTTTCTCGGCACTAGCCCAGACTTGTCCCGAAGCAGTGGTAGGTTTAAATATTTGGACGTGTAAAAGCGCCTCCTGGGGCTTATTTGCAGACATAAAACTGATTTTAACAGATTTTTAACTGATTTTCCTACATCAACTACAAGGGACACCAGGGGAGTCTAAAGGTACGGAATTTTCCATACAAACTGCCGCCAGTCTGGCGCCGCCGTCCGCGACCTACCCCACTAAAATCCGTGCCTGAAGACTCTTGCCACGGCCTGAGGAATCCGAAGGACCATCGCTGAGACACTCATCACCTCGTCTCACCAGCATCGGAAACCTTCGACGCAACTCCTCAACCACCAACGGCAGCGGAACGGGACCACCACACCGGACATCAGGTGACCAGGCCCCTTCCACCCCCACCCCAACAACCCTTAATTCCAACCCCCCAAAACCCACCCCCATCAACAAACCCCACCCCAAATTTTCATAACTCTTATTTTCAAGTACTTACCCCCAACCAACAACCACCCCTAAGGGGACCCCCCCCCCACAAAGGCTCCACACGCGACCCCTCCGCCCCCTTCCCCCGCAACCCCCTCAGGTGTCCACACGGGACCTTCTCCCCCTCACCCCTCAAAAATTACCTCACCCCTCCGGAGCCTATCTCCGCCATTCCCGGTCCTACAGGGTCATGCGACGGCTCTTTGGAATCGGCGGGAAATTCCCAGTCGATTGGCTCCAAAGGATTTCCCTTTTTCCAACCCCTTCTATTTTTTTACCCCCACCCCTACTATTCTTAGTGCCTACCCCTTACCCATTCACCACCCTCCTTGTAAACGACCCCCCCCCCTTAGTCGACACACGAGACCCCCCTCCCCCTACCCCCGCACCCCCCCACGGGAGTCCATACGAAACCTCCCCTCCCATCCCCCCCACCCCCTCAAAATTTTCCTCACCCCCCCGCCTATCTCCGCCATTCCTGGTCGTACAGAGTTGTGCGACGGCTCATTGGAATCGGCATGAAAATTCTAATCGACTGGCTCCAAGGGATTTCCTATTTTCATTATCAAAAATCACTAAAAATCCAACAACACTTCTACTCACCTCTTCAAGCAGCGGACACAACACCTCATCGCTGCGACATCGTCTCCAATTAAAACATCACAACTTATTTTATACAGGGTGTAAAACAACCTAACGCAGATCCTGAAGCTACGTAATTTGAACATCCAACCAAGTCATATTACGCAATATTATCGCTGGGAAATGATTTTTTTTTTTAGGACTCAAAAAAATATAACAATTCATGGCACGCAATGTGCGGAAAAATCACCACTGTGCTACTGTGTATACGTGTAGGTATGTATAAAAGCGTACCAGTTAACGGCCGCGGCGGCCGGCCACGCGAGCTGCGACGCTCGAGGCCCGGCGACATACACAACGTTAGGCGGAAAGACAATTTTTATTGCAATTCAAACTGATAACTTCATACAAGAATGATAGGTTTTTTATACGTCTCAATCACTCTAATAATCCTTTTTGAAATGGTCACTGTTTTAAATCTTCAAATCCGCCAATAACATTTTTACGATAAGAAATCTTACAAATCATACTATTTTTCTAGCCATTAACTAAGCTTAATTTCAACTTCGGCCACCGATAAACATACATAAACACAAAAATTTATAAGATATTCGAACCCGCAACCACTGTTTTTACAGACCGAGTCACGTATCAATAGACCTCACGTAGGTATCTAACTACAACTAAATTAACATCATCGGCTGCTTGACACATGCTTCTCTAAAATTTTATAGGATTTCGCCATAATCGCCATCCTCGACAGGCGGGTTTTTCTGATACACTGTCTAACTAGAACCATTGCCCATACCTTTGAATGATGTGGTCACTGAAACTTTGCCGAATCCGAAGAGCTCTTGTCAGGCTCAGTCAGTCTCAAAACAATCCCGTGATTTGAGGGAATTCACTTCAGAAACAACATGTAGGTAGAACTCCATGCAAATAAACCATGTTTATTTACTTATTAACACTCAACACTTATCCACATAACATCCACACACATTTCACAAATACACTAAATAGCTGATAGCACAAACCGTACTAGAAAACTATTAAAACCTAGTATAAAATTGCAACAATTAGCGCGAAATGCGCATTCGATGTCGTAACAAACCGAACTGAGGCCGGCGCAAGCGCCAGGGCGGGCGGCGACGGCCGGCGAAATCAAACAACTTTTCTATTTCTTTCTCCTTCATGCGCCGAAGAGTAAAAGTAAATGTGTTGCTGTGCTGCGTACGTACCTAGCCTGCATTGGTTCATAATTGCGGCTTACATTGTTGTACTTCTAATAAAACAATTTACAAAACCAATGTCATTTACTACGAAACAGAATTTTAACATGTATCATTTTTTGATTCACAAAAGATTGCTATTCAGTTGTGTTACATATCGAAAATTTAAATATCTACGTGCTAAGATACAATAACTTTCAAGTTGAATTGTACCTAACTTTCGTATACGAGTAACTGAACGACAATAAAGTAGATATGAAGGTAGGTGAAGGTACCTATTAGATTAAAAACTCCAAACCTAAAACAAAATTAAAATTTTAGGACGACGAAAGGGCCGACCTTTTAGTCCTTGAACTCACAGCTTGAACTCGTATGACCTAGTTCTCTCGCTCGCCGCTGCGCGGTGCGTATTCATTGCGTATTGTAAATAAAAAAGCTTTATTATGAATGATATAATGAAAATTCTTATTATGTTTGTATGGGGAAAACTTTTAAAATAACCTTTTACAACAGCTTTTGTAATAAAATGTAAAAAAAAAATTGACACTTTGACTCTTAATATCCTTGGAACCAGCAATTTCCCAGGTATGGTCCAGAAGAAAAAAATGATCCTAGTTATAGGGACAATATGCGGTTTTCGGATCTGCGTCATGATTTTTTACACCCGTTATTTTACATAAATTTTTAGATATAAGCTTTGCTATAAACTCTGGTGTTTGTACTTCACAAAATTTATGTTTTAATTTAATGTCTTACTTTTAAAATTATATTGGTTCTTTTTTCGTTTCTTTTAATTGTATTTTGAATTATATTTCTGTGTCAACACTTAGGATTGATTAGCCTGTTTATTTTTGTCTATGTGTTATAATAATATTGAAAAAAAATGTAAGTATATCTTATTTTTTTTCTTTAAAAAAAAACGGGGGAGGTGTAGTGTACGTCACACTTCTCCTAATTAGCATAGCATATCTATACTAATATTATAAAGCTGAAGAGTTTGTTTGTTAGTTTTTTTGAACGCGCTAATCTCAGGAAGTACTGGTCCGATTTGAAAAAATATTTTTGTGTTCGATAGTCCATTTATCGAGGAAGGCTTTAGGCTATATAACATTACGCTGCGACCAATAGGAGCGAAGCATCAGTAGAAAATGTTGCAAAAATAATCGAATTCTTATCAACAGAAATTGACGCGGACGACGTCGCGGGAAACAGCTAGTGGTATATAAAACGTGTGTCATTAGTTGTAAGGAGTCAGTAATAAATCAGACTTCCATTAGTGAACACCCGTCTTTCATTGGTCGTCCCGGTTCCCATATTACACACAACCCCTTCATTGACAACAAATGAGGGCCGCGAGGCCCTCGAAACAACCAAACACCCCCAACCTACGACCTCAACAAAACTATCACCACCACGATACCAGTGTAAGAAGGATTTCACACCTACTAAAAAACATAGGTCGATGTCGAGAGCAGCCATGAAGACGTTAGGAGCAAAGGCTGAGCGACCGCAAAACCTAGGTAAAACTACTCGTATCTTACAACATAACACACAAACAAAAAATACCCCCCAGACACCCATAAGTACCACGCCGCGAAAAGATCACTACTCGATAGTGATATCAACAACCGCGGACATAGCCCCCCCCCCCCCCCCCCCCCTCCGAACCAGAAACCGAGGACGAGTGGGAGAAGGCGGGCAGTGTGGCCTCAACAGAAGGCGCGTGGACGGACATAGAAAGCGACGGTGGCAGACCAAGCATGCTGCCACCGATTGGAGGACGCACGGGGGTATGCAAGGACCTCGCAACCGAGAGGGCGAGGGAATATCTGCATGCTGGAAAGGAAGCATTGGAGAGCTCCAGGACACTAAAAAGAGAACTAAGGCAAACCGCTGTGGAGATCCTGTGTAATCTCTATGAACTGGTCCTATCTCTAGCAGACTCCAGAAATAGGCACAGACTCAATCTGGAAGTAGAAAGGACAAGAGCTGCGCGGGAGCTCATAAGAGTGGAAAGAGGTCACAATAAAGCGCTCCTGGAGCAAGAGAGGGCCTTCACCAGCCGCTTGGAGGAAGCACAAACCACTTGGGCAGCGACGAACAAATCAGTGGAAGGGATTCAGAGATGGCTCAACTTTGAGATAGAAGGAGTCGTCAAAAAAGCCATCCCGACACCACCTAAACCCTGCCCGATGTCGTTAGAAAAACCCCCAACACCAGCACCTGCAAGCGGCGATGACCTGAAGCCAGCCATAGAAAAGCTGCAGAACACAGTAGGGGACCTCACACATGACCTGCACTACCTCCGCCAGGATATAAAGGACACCCTCAACAACACATCAAGACGGGAAAGGTCGCCAACTCCTGAAAACTTAAATGTAAACGAATCGAAAATCACGGAGGTGCTGGACGGCATACATCAGCTGAAATATAACACTGACTGTATTAAGGAACTCCTAGCGCGTCTAGCACCACTAACAAGACAGGAGTTAGGGCAAGACCTCAACACAATAACATACCCGATCCTAAACAAAACCGAGAGGATCCTGAAGGAGGTACTGGTGGTCAAGGATATAACATATACAAACGGAGCTGTAGCGCAACCAGGAAACGTGGGACTGGCGGCTGAAATGGCGTTCACGGACACCGCGAATAGGTTAGACACATTAATAAATCCTATTCGTGAGGACGTCACTGAACTGGCCACTCAGTCAAAGGCCCTTAGCAAGTCGTTGACCTGGATCAACTCCTCCCTTAAACAGCAGGCAGAACAACCGCCTAGACCTAAGCCAACCTCATACGCAGAAGCGGCAAAGATCAAACCAACGCCAAGACCGAATCATGCGGTAATAGTGTCCTCTACAGATCCCACCAAGACCGGGGATCAAATAATAGATTCCATAAGAGAGAAACTACAATGCAAGACATCGGGAGTTACAGTGGATCGGATGAGGAAGGCGAAAAATCGAAAGGTCATACTCTGCTACGAAAGGGAGGAGGATGCAAAGACCCTCCGCGACAAGATCAAAACAAACAAAAATCTACACATTACAGAGGCGAAAACGTCAAACCCCCTTATAAGAATAAAAAACCTAATGGCGTACCACACCGACGAGGACATCGTGGACCAGCTGAAGGCCCAAAACAAGAAATTGTTCCAGGACCTAAAGCAGGGCGAGAAAGAGGTGAAGGTGAGGTACCGAAAACGAACAAAAAACGAACTGCAGTGCCATCCAGTGCTCGAGGTGTCTCCTAAACTACATCGCAGGCTATTGGAGGAGGGGACGGTCCACATAGGTCTCGAAAAGAGAGTCGTAGAAGACCAAACCCCTCTAGTCCAATGTGCTAAATGCCTAGGTTTCGGGCACACAAAGACCCTCTGCAAAGAGCGTACCCAACTGTGCAATTACTGCGGTGGTGAACACAACTGGCAGGATTGCACAAATCGTCAGAATGGGGAAAGCCCAAAATGCAAGAACTGTGCCCGGGCAAAGGTAGACAACTCAGAACATCCGCACATGGCGTTCAGCCCATCGTGTCTTCAGTGGCAAACGTGGGATGGCATAGCACGTTCCAAAATAGCATATTGTTAAGGGCAGCCACAACATACACGGCTCAATCTCCGAAGTAACGACAGGCACGACAACACTTAAGATCGTACAGGCGAATCTGCAAAGATCAAAACAAGCCACAAACGAACTTCTGGTCGCAGCAGAAACACGAGGCATCGCTCTGGCACTAATACAAGAGCCATACGTTGGAGCGAAGGGTATGATGAAGAATTACCCGGGCACACGAGTCATTCAGTGCACCCTCGATAGGCAAAAACCAGTGAAGGCCGCAATTATGGTTTTCGGTGACAAGCTTCGAGTCATCCACGACCCGCAGCTTGTCTCCGAAAACATTTGCGCGCTAACTGTGAAAGCCGGATCACTGCGACTGGGAGTAGTGTCTGTCTATTATGAAGGAGATCAACCAATAGAGCCGTACCTAGAGCAAACGAAAACAATATGCCATAACCTCAAAACCAACAACATTCTGCTGGGGGGGGAGACATTAACGCCTGGAGCCAGTGATGGGGCAGCGTATCCGAAGACCAAAGAGGCGAAGATTACAGCTTCTTCCTGAACGAAATGGAGTACCATATCCTTAATGTTGGAGACACACCTACCTTCGAGGAGTACCGTCGGGGAAAGTTGTGTACAAGTATTGTGGATGTCACAGCTTGCAGTACCAATCTTCTGGGGAAAATACAAGAATGAAAAGTCGATCGAAGTATAACCACTGCAGACCACAATGCCGTAACATACAACCTGACTGTTAGAGAAACACTACGTAAAGTGGAAAGACCAACAACCAGGAAGTATAACACCAAAAAGGCGAAATGGCAGGACTTCGAAAGACAACTACATAAGTCCCTAGAAGAAAGGAACGTTACTCCAGATACAGTAAAAAGGGCATCCAACGGAGGGGAACTGGACTCCATAATCGCAGCCTACACAACAACAATCGAGGAGGCGTGCAAAGGCACCATACCTAAGATAGGCAGAAGGGGCGGTAAGATGACGCCTCCGTGGTGGACCGAAGACATACACCACCTACAAAAAGACGTCAAGCGCAAGAAGAGACGCATAAGGAACGCAGCCCCGGCACGAATGGAGACCGTGCTGACAGAATACCGTGAGGCCAAGGCTAGATACTTGGAGAAAGCGCAAGAGGCCCAGGCTGAGAGCTGGAGAAAGTTCTGCTCCAAACAAGACCGCGAGAACATGTGGGATAAAATCTACAGAGTCCTCCGGAATACGGCGTCGGCCTAAGATGACACATTACTTTGTGGCAGAGACGGGAAGACGCTAGATCCGGACGAATCTGCCAAATACCTAGCGGAAACTTTCTACCCGAAAGACACAACCGCCACAGATACACCATTCCACACGACAGTAAGGCATCTCACTAGGAGCGGGGCCCCAGAGGAGTGCAATTTGATGCAAGACGACCCACCATTTACTGAAGCCGAAGTGGAGTCGGTGCTAAAAGCCCAAAACCCAAAGAAGGCTCCGGGGATGGACGGGTTCACGGCAGACATTTGCGGAAGGGCCATCAGGACCGACTGGGGAGTGTTTATGGCAATAGCAAATCAATGCCTAGCCATATCACACTTCCCTAAAACCTGAAAAGCTGCCCATGTAGTCGTCCTCAGAAAACCAAGAAAGGACGACTATACCCACCCCAAATCATACCGCCCCATAGGTCTATTATCAATCCCAGGGAAAACGGTAGAAAAGCTACTAGTGCGAAGACTCCAATGGCATCTCCTAAAAACTCTCAGCCCAAATCAGTACGGTTTCCTTCCACAGCGCGGGACGGAGGATGCTTTTTATGACCTAATGAAACATATAGCCAAAGAACAGGCGGCAAAGAAGTCGATAATAATGGTTTCATTGGACATAGAGGGTGCCTTCGATAACGCGTGGTGGCCGGCTCTGAAACACCAACTAATACAAAGACGCTGCCCAAGAAATCTCTACAAAATGGTGGAATCCTATCTAGAAGACAGAACAGTGGAGGTCCATTATGCAGGATCATCAAGCACCAGAAACACCAACAAAGGCTGCGTGCAAGGATCGATAGGAGGACCAACCTTTTGGAACATAATCCTGGACCCACTGCTCCACCTTCTGTCAAAGGAAAAGGTTCACTGCCAGGCTTTTGCAGACGATGTGGTGCTCGTATTCTCCGCAAAAACAGTGGCCGAGCTGGAGGATCCCATAAACGAGGTGTTAGAAAAGACACTGGAATGGGGAAAACATAACAAACTTAACTTCGCAGCACACAAAACCAATGCAATGCTGCTAACAAGAAGACTGAAGTTTACACCCCCCGTCCTTATGATGTCTGGACTATAGCTACCCCTCGTGAGTGAGATCAAACTGCTCGGACTTATTATAGACAACCGGCTCAACTTTAATGCGCACGTGTCCGCACTTTGCAAGAAAACTACGGACATCTACAAACAACTTGCGTGCGCAGCGAAGGTGAAATGGGGTCTCAGTGGAGAGATAAAATCAGTTAAAATCAGTTTTATTTCTGCAAATAGGCCCCAGGAGGCGCTTTTACACGTCCCAATTTAAACCTACCACTGCTTCGGGACAAGTCTGGGTTAGTGCCGAGAAGAAGCAGCGCAAGAAACTCGGTCACTATTGTCAGCCTCTTTTTAAATACATTTTTACAAGGTAAGGTAATTTTTACAAGGTTTAAGCAAGTACGAGCTGGGACAACTTAATGCCATACATTTCTATCATTTAAATAATCATTAACAGTGTAATAGCCCTTTTCATTAAAATAACTTTGACATACGATTTAAGTTTATGTACAGGGAGTTCAGCAATATCCTTTGGTAATTTGTTGAAAATACGGATACAATTTCCCATAAACGATTTTCCTACTTTTCGCAGTCTGAAGCCTGGAACGGCAAGTTTATCTTTATTTCTAGTATTGAAATTGTGTACGTTACTTTTCTTAAGAAATAAATGTATGTACTTACGAACGTAAACAATATTCTCGAGAATGTATTGAGAAGACACTGTAAGTATATTAATCTCTTTGAAGAGCTCTTTCAGCGAGTCACGGGGTCGAAGGCCGTAAATAGCCCGTACAGCACGTTTTTGTAATATAAAAATTGACTCAATATCTGCCGCTGAGCCCCACAACAGAATTCCGTATGACATTATGCTATGAAAGTAGCTAAAATATACTAATCTTGCCGTTTCAACATCAGTCAATTGCCTTATCTTTCTCACAGCATAAGCAGCAGAACTAAGTCTTCCAGACAGCACCCTGATATGAGCACCCCATTGCAAATGAGAGTCTACAGTTATACCTAAAAAGGTAGTTAAATCTACAGAGTTTAGTGGTTCATCTTAAACAATTATATGAGTAGCAGCAAATCTTACATTGGGCATGGTAAATTTTACACATTTTGTTTTATTTGCATTTAGTAAAAGATTATTTGTTGTAAACCAATGTAATAATTTAGAGAGGGTATTGTTAACATCATCAAATGAACATTTGCCCCTCTTAGTTTTAAAAATCATTGATGTGTCATCTGCAAACAATACCATCTCACAAAGATTATGTAAATAACACGGAAGGTCATTTATATAAATTAAAAATAGCAGGGGTCCTAATACTGATCCCTGAGGGACACCCATAATAAGGGCAGACCCTGAAGACTCAGCTCCATTTATGCAAACCTTTTGTGTTCTGTCCTTAAGGTAAGAACTTATTAGATCCAAGGAATCATTCGATGCACCATAATTTTTAAGTAATGTTACATGGTCTACACAATCGAAAGCCTTTGAAAGGTCACAAAATACACCTATGGCATCTAGCTTACTCTCCCAAGCATTAAACACATGTTGTAGAAGAGCAACTCCAGCATCGGTAGTATTTCTACCTTTTCTGAAACCATATTGGTTGCTATTTAATAATTTATTTACACTAAAGTGTGATAAAAGCTGATTAAACATTATTTTCTCGAAGATTTTACTTAGCACTGGCAAGATAGATATAGGTCGAAAATTGGAGGGGTCACATTTTTCTCCAGACTTAAATAAAGGGATGATTTTGCTAAACTTCATTAAAGTTGGAAACTGTCTATCATCAATACATTTGTTAAAAATAATAGCGAGTTGAGGGGCTAATGAACTTATAATTGTATTGATAATGCTGACAGAAATTCCCCAAAGATCCTCCGTTTTTTTCATATTGAATTCTCTAAAAGTTTTTGTAATTATGTCAGGGTTTATATGCCTAAAATTAAATAAAGAATTGCACTCATCGACAACAGACTTGAGAAGGGATTCAGCTAGATCAGCAGAAGAAGCAAGCCCTTTAGTAGTAGAGGGTGCTATATTTGAAAAAAAATTCTCAAATGTATTTGCAACCTCTGTGTTTGTGTTTATTAGCTTATCCCCTAACTTGAGAGAGTAAGTAGGATTATTTGGTTTTACTCTACATGTCTCTTTATTAATAATATTCCAAGTAGTTTTTGCCTTATTGTTGGAAGCCGAAATTAAATTATAAAGATAGATTGACACCGCTTTTGCACATACTAATTTAAATAACTTAGAGTATTTTTTAACATGTTCTATAATGTGGGTTTTAAGAATCTGCCTTTAAACTATATAAATCATATAATGTTTTTCTGCTTTTATAAATACCAGGTGTAGCCCATTCATTAAACTTACACTTCTGTTTATTTATTTTTACTTTTTTCTGTTTAAAATGTTCATCAAATTCATTTTTAACTAAACCAAAAAGATTCTCATATAATTCATCAACATTCTGATCATCATGCTTTAGCAAATTTACACCCTCTTTAATTTTTTCTTTAAATTTTTCTATTTTATTAATAGTAAATTGCCTATACACAGAATCTACTTTATTAGAGACATAATGGTGCTCGAACGATGCTTCTTGTCCACTGTGGTCCGAAATAAGACAATTTAAAATGGATTTTTTTAACACTCCACCATCACAAAAAATATTATCTAAGCAAGTAGCTGATGTGGGCGTTACTCTGGTGGGTTCATTAAAAAGATTAATTAGATTATACGACTTAAAGAGATTAAGAAACCGGGTGGACGACTGCGTTTCTTCTAATATATTAACGTTGAAATCCCCACATACGACTACTTTCTTATTCGATTTTGAGAGCTTTTTCAGAGCCTCGTCCATAACAGATTCAAAAACGTGGTAGTTAGCTTTGAGGGGGCTATACACGCTAATTATGATATATTGTTCCAGCTCAGCACACGCTAGTTCAAGAGTTCGTTCAACCGAGAGCGACACAATGTCTTTGCGTTCTTTACATTTTAATTCATTTTTTACAAGAATAAGTGACCCCCCTCTTGGTGCAGACTCCCTTATGAGCGAACTAGCGACTTTATAATTTTCAATGTTTAATATTAGTTGATGTTTTTTAAACCAATGTTCTGTAAGACATATCACATGAACATTATAATCTTGTAGAAATAATCCTAAACCTAATTCTTTGCCGGCCAGGCCTTGTATGTTTTGATGAACAATATTAAAATACTTATCAGGCCTAGCTTTTGTCTTTCCTCTTAGTTTAAAGCCTCAGAGGTCGTCAATGGCAAAATATTTAAATTAGTACAAGTACTAACATGTTCATAAAATATATTTTTGCTTTTTTTAGCAAAAAAGTTAATATTTATATTATATGCTAACAAAGTAGCAATTTGTTTTTTTATTTTATGAGGCAGGTGTACAGAGCCGCCTGTCAAAATAAAACTATTTTTAATAAATTTGTTTGTGTCAAAAAACACAAACTTGTCACTATGTCTTTGACATAGGTTATGTAATAAAGTATTCATAAAGTGAATACTCATATTAATATTATTCAAATTATTTTTACAGAATGGAAATAGTGCGGACCATATACGTCGCAGTAATAGAACCCATAATTACTTACGGCGCGGGAGCTTGGGCGGCGGCTACACAGCTCCAGATGAATAAAAAAAGGCTCAAGGCGGTTCAGAGGGGATTTGGCCAGAAGATATGCATAATAAAGCATACAGAACAACATCGCTGACTTCTGTACAAATTCTATCTGGAACCCTACCTCTAGACTTACGCATCCAGGAAGCAGCAACCCTGTACGAGGCGAAGAAAGGACACGCAGCCGACTTCTTGCCCCCTGGTCGGAACTTGGAAAGCAAAGTGAAGTACAAAGACTTCCCACATCCATCAAACACCACCACCACGGGGTATGAACTCCTAGAAGATATGAACCCGGAAACCCAAGAAAGCCATGCCATCACAGGACCCCAAATATACACCGACGGGAGTAAGATGGAGGGAAGAGTAGGAGCAGCCCTTACATGGTGGAAAAACGGAAAGGAGACTGGCAGCGATACCTTCAGCCTAGACCCGACGTGCACGGTATTCCAATCAGAACTATATGCCCCCCTCCACAGAGCTGTAAAACGGGCTAAAGAGAGCGGAAAAGAGACAGTTAATATACTAAGCGACTCGAGATCTTCGCTAGAGTTGCTGTCGAGTCCTGCACTTCTGCACCCGTTAGCGAAAACCATCAAGGAGGACATAGCGGAAATCCGAGCATCAGGGAAACAGGTGAGACTCTTTTGGCTCAGAGCACACGTTGGAACAGTGGGGAACGAAAGGGCGGACGAGCTTGCGAAAACAGCAGCAGCGGAAGAGAAGCCCACTCCAGACTACGCGGAAGTCCCGCTATCCTATGTGAGGAAAAAGATCAGGGAGGAGTCAGTTCAGAAATGGCAAGGCAGATAAGACTCCTCCACAACGGGATCAATAACAAAGACCTTTCCTGACGTAAGAGAAGCTTATCGACTGGTAAGGAGCGTAAAGTTGACACCGTTGCAGGTCCAGATCTTCACGGGACATGGCGGATTCGGAGAATATTTGCATCGCTTCAAACTAAGAAGCTCCCCAGGATGCGAATGTGACCCGGATACCAGCGAAACAGTCTGGCATATACTACTTGATTGCCCAAGGTTCCAACTAGCCAAACACAACCTGGAATGCGATATTCAAATGGAGATTAATATACACAACCTAACACAAGTACTTCACACTAAACCCCAGTTCCTGCAGTACATGGAATCTGTCGCCAAAACGACCACGAGCAGGAATGGAGTCCCCCAACCTGAAACACACACACAAACACAACAAACACGTCAAATAACAATAATAACACCAACAATACAACAACAAACCTTTTAACCTTCTTACAACAGGGGAACCGGGAACGCCAGGGATAAGGCTGCGAGGAGTAGCGCTGTTTATGGACAACAACAACGAGCGGTTGGGCATTGCCTTCTGTAATGCTATGGCACGGAACACCGTGTTCTTCTCTCCAGGGCTCGGAGCACTGATTAACGGAAGCACCTTCAAGACGTCCATGAGACGAAAGGCCTACAACGAATTACCGTTAGTAACAGTTGAACAGCAAGAGTGTAGAATACTGCGGAAGAAAAACAAAACTATCACACTATTCTCCACCGGACTGAGGGTTACGGAATTCTGCAAGGTGCTAACAAGGATTGCGGAGCGGGCGGAGGGAGGAACATCAAGACCGGTAAGGATCAGTCTGGACGCAATGGTCGTAAACTACCAAAAGGGCTCAACGGAGGACTACCTCGGAGCTCTTGCGGCGGCTAAATACCATGAGATCGTGGTCTACGAGGACAGAGGCCAAAACCTTAGTTTTCTTAGATCAGGACCGACAGACAAACCAAACCCACACCCACCAACCGATTGCTGGGATCACCAGATTGTCAGGACTGACGTCGGTGGGTCCGAGCGATTGAAATTAGAGGTGCGATCCGAAAGGTGCCAGCAAAAGAGGAGCACGAAAGCACAAACCGCGGACGAAAAAGCCATCTCAACAGCAAAAAAGGCCACCATGACAGCAACTCTAAGCGGAGCGTTCAAGGCGATTTCGGGAATGTTGACAACGAAGATAGCCGCAATGAGGAGATCTGCAACGCTCGAAAAATCAGTAGAGGATTTTACTGCTCTACCACCAGAGGAAAGACCAAAACCCAGGGAAGAACGCACCAGAGCGGACATGGGACAGGTGACCCCTCCGGTACTAAGACCTGCTCAGGAACCTGAGGACCATTGATCAACGCCTTTATCGAGTTCGTAGCAGTTACCAAAGCAACACGCAAAGTCAACGAAGATACCTGCAAATCCATCATGCAGGCATTCAAACGTGACTGCCAAGGGCTGCTGCGGGCACGACTAGGAGAGGGAGAGGCAGCAATATACGACAACGGAAGATCCATGGTTATCCAGGGGCAAATGTCCGGGTCGTATATGGCAGCCTACAGTGATTCATGTGGCTTCATAGGCATCGACGACAGAATTCTTGATATGGCTTACTCCGTATCGGGGGATCTGTCAGGCGATCAGAAGCCGGAACACTGGACCAAACCTGCAATCACATGGGTGAACGGAGTACCTGGATGCGGAAAGACGACCCAGGTCCCAAATAAGACCTGAGGAGGACATTATAACAACAACGACAACTGAAGCAGCTAAGGACCTCAGAGCGAAGCTGGCAGAGAGGATAGGAGAGGAGAAGGCGAAAAAGAGAGTCAGGACTATGGCATCCCTATTGGTAAATGGAATGTGCAAGGGTGAATCATGCAAACGCCTTATGGTGGATGAGGCCCTCATGAACCACTTTGGATCCATAGTCCTGGCGATCCAAATCGCAAAAGCCAGCGAGGTCGTACTGCTGGGAGACAACAACCAACTCCCATATATAGACCGTTGCAATCTCTTCACACTGAAATACAATAGGCCAAACCAAATAACAGGCATAACCAAGGAGCTCCTGTGCACCTACCGAAACCCGCAAGACGTAATGAGATCTACAGTGGCATATACTCGGCAAACACTCGAGCAAAATCCCTGTCGCTGAAGAGGTTCTCAGGTGCGGAAATCCCGAAGTCTGAACACACTTTATATCTAGTTCACACCCAGGCTGAAAAGGTTTACCTAATCAGTCTGGGATACGGAAAGGACGAAGGATTCCGCACCTTAACCATACACGAAGCACAGGGACAAACGTTCGAGAATGTGGTGATAGTGCGCACAGTCCCCAAAAAATCCCACCTTCTTCAGAGTGTCCCGCATGCAGTCGTTGCCATCTCCAGACACACAAAATCCTGTATATACTACACGGACAACGCCACAGACGATGCTACGGCACGTCTCATACTTAGGGCAGAGAAGGCAACCGCGGCTTAAATAAGGGACTACAACCTGAGGATGGCCA
The DNA here is from genome assembly GCA_949315895.1 of Anania crocealis. NCBI lineage: Eukaryota > Metazoa > Arthropoda > Insecta > Lepidoptera > Crambidae > Anania > Anania crocealis. The sequence goes on from OX438871.1 coordinate 11,316,782, forward strand.
TACGAAGAGGGGACACGACCGTCAGGGACAAAATCCTTACAGCCAAGTAAACACATAGTCGCATAAGTCTTGCACCTCCCTAAAAGCAACCAAACACACCTAGACCCAACGGGTGACGACATCGTGGTTGACGTTACACTGTGTAAGTGGTTGCACTCAGTGCAAAAACATACTATGTAAACCATAAACAATGTAAGTCATAAGTCCAAAATATATTGTAACAAAGTTAAAATTATAATAAATAAGAAACACTAGACTAAGATATTAATTAAGATTGCATGTAACACATAAAACATATTATTATAAAAAAAAAAATAACTAACTAATTCCAAAATAAAAATAATACGATAAATAATAATAATAATAAGCCCCCTGATGTCCAACCTTTCGTCCGTGCTTGAACATCTAAGCCACGTAGGGGGCAGACACCTGCAACAAACTCACCATGCAAGGGACAAACAGGGCAATGGCAAACCCACTATGGAGAAATGAGTAAACGTACGTATAATTTGCGGCCGCTGCCCGGGGGTCGCCGGGGCACACCTGGAGCCGTTGCTGGGGGTCTCAGCATGCGATCCAACGGCGACGAGGAGTTGAGCAGGCGGGCTACCGTCGTAAATAATACTACAGCCGAAAAATATCAGGGCTCTGAAGCACAGTCCTTATCATCAACTAGTTCACCTTGTTACCAACCGGAACTCGAACGTGCTTCCTCGTCATCATCTGACTATCAAGCATTCGAGGATGTTGCACAGGAGGTACCAATTGGTGCTGTAAAATCTGTGCCCACCAAGAATATTTCACGTATACGTACGTATCGGACACGAAAAATTATTTGGAAACTCTGTACAATCCGAAAAATACCCTCACTTTGAAGTTTCGCGACAGCGTTTAGGAGATCAGCGTAGAGCAATAGTAAATAATAAAATGTTACCACAAACTATTGTTGATAATATCTACCAAGAAGTTCAGGCTAAACTTAACAACTCATCTAGCCAAAACACAATACGAACAGGAAACACAACAAATTCACAATCATCTGACACACGCATGAGATGGACTAAGATACACAACGAAACTATAATGAAAATTTACTATAAAATAACGGAGTTGGAAACAAACAAAACAGTATACAGGCGAAAGCTGCACCAAGAATTTATAGATTGGTTTCCTCAACTATCTCATGTAACGGAGCAAAGAATAGCGGACCAAAGGAAGCTAATTATAAATAATAAGTGGATTACAAACAACAGACTTAACGAAATAAAAGAAGAAGTAGCGCTTGAGATGCGATTAGCACATGCAGACATTATTAATTCCTGCACACAACCACCTGAACTTACAACATCTTCTTACGACAATGATCAATATACACCTTCATCTCCTCAGACCAACATTTTTGACTCCAATTCAATGACACAACACTTAAGCGATACACAAACCACATATTTGTCTTCTGCAAACCCCGTTGATGACTCAATTGCTAGTACACAGGGCTTGACTTATGTATTCTCAACCCCACACATACCCGAGATCAGCACACAGGACACAACGGAAGAAAATCCAATTCGTATCTCAACTGATACTGACAATCAACCAAACCCATCGACACAACGGAACCCAGAAATAGAAAGCACTTTCCAGAAAGCATTAGACTATTACATTAACACAGACCCTACTACAAGAAACTACATACCTAAACAAAAACCTACACGGAAATTAGCAAAAACAGTTCAATACACAAATGAGATAATTCTTCCAGTACATATAAATGATACCACCCCATTTGATACTCTTCAGACAGTGCTGTACAGTGCTGCATGGACAGCTGCAAAAATGAATGGAGCAAAACTTTTCCTTACTCTTCCTGAAAGATCAACAACAACAACAAAATATCACAAACCTAGATGGCAACAGAGATTGGAAAGAAGAATTGAGGACCTAAGAGTCAAAATAGGTAGATTGACACATTATATAAACGGAGCTAGAAGCAGAAATCTTACTAAACACATAAATAAAATACTTAATGACTACAAGATACACACAACTCGTGAAGAGAACAATGCACAACTATCACATTTTTTTGACACCTTAAAACAAAAACTAACTGTATTAAGCAGTAGACTAGATAGATATAAGAAATGCACATTACGTAAAATACAAAATAATCAATTTTCAACCAATGAAAAGCAGTTCTATCGTAACATTAGGACTAGTGTACCTCTTAACAGCACTCAGTCTCAGACAATTACTTCTACACCTTCTCCTAGTGAATTGCAAGATTTCTGGGCTAGTATTTGGGAGAATCCTAAAGAATACAATAAAGAAGCGGATTGGATCAATAATGAACAACAGAAATTCACACACATAGACGAAATGGAATTCGAATTAATTTCATTTGACACTTTCAAAAACATAGTAGAAAGGGCACATAATTGGAAATCCCCTGGTTCCGATCAAATGCACAATTATTGGTACAAAAAGTTCACCTACACACAGAAATATCTACACCACTATATTAACGAATTCATTCATAACCCAGACATCATGCCTAAGTACATACTCGTACCAAAAGATAAGAAAGATACTTTAAACCCCGCTAAATATAGGCCAATTACTTGCTTGCAGACTATATACAAAATAATAACATCTTGCCTTGCTCACATTATACATATACAAGCATACTGATAATAATAATGTACTAACAGAGCAACAAAAAGGATGCAAAAAATACAGCCGAGGTTGTAAAGAACAACTTACGATAGATTGTGTCATCCTAAAACAAGTTAAAAAATTAAAAACAGATTTGTATACTATGTACATAGATTACAAAAAGGCCTATGACTCAGTGCCTCATAGCTGGCTTGTTCGCATTTTAAATATTTATAAAGTTCATCCTACTGTAATTAATTTATTACAAAACACTATGCAGACATGGACAACAAAACTTAAAATAAATACAGGCGCAAGTACTCTACATTCAGAATTAATTCAAATCAAACGCGGCATTTTCCAAGGAGATGCTCTGAGTCCACTTTGGTTCTGCCTAGCCCTTAATCCATTGTCAAATAAACTGAACTCCACTAATCTTGGATACACTCTAAAACACAAAATTAACTCCGATACACACCATGAAAAAGTAAGTCACCTTATGTACATGGATGACATAAAACTTTACGCATCCTCTGAAAGTAATCTAGTTGAACTGGCTAATATTACTGAGATTTTTTCCAATGATATAAATATGGAACTAGGAATAGATAAATGTAAAATCAACTCTATTAAAAATGGCAAAAAGTATCAGCATTTCCACGAATTAGGTACAGGTGAAATTATTACTCCTCTAGATGACCATGACACATACAAGTACTTGGGCTATAATCAATCTAACTTGATAGACCATAAACATACTAAAGCTCATTTAACAAAACAATTCAAAATTAGACTTAACTTAATATTAAAGATGCAATTAAACTCTAGAAACATGATTAAAGCAATTAACACTTACGCTGTACCCATTTTAACATTTTCATTTGGTATCATAAAATGGTCGAAAACAAGACAAAATATAACTCTATAAACACAAGTATGACAAAACACCGAAAACATCACCCACGATCATGCGTACAGCGATTAACATTACCGCGAACAGATGGAGGTAGAGGGCTTATTGATATAATTAACTTACATGCAAAACAAATAACTAATATGCGCTTTTACTTTCATAACAAAGGATATACATCGACATAGCACAAGACAATTTCAAAAAATGATACAAACTTCACCCCATTAAATTTAAATGAACATAACGTACAAAATAGTGAGAAACAGACTGACAGACTGACAAAACTGCAAGAATGGATAAAGAAATCGCTCCATGGGAGACATCTCCAAGATCTTTACCACACTAACGTCGATAGTAAAGCGTCGAACGAGTGGTTGAAGAGAGGCGAGTTGTTCCCAGAATCGGAGGGATTTCTTATGGCTATTCAAGACCAAGTCATAGAAACCCGTAATTACCGCAAGTACATCATGAAGCTACCGAACTCACAAAATGATAACTGCAGACGATGCAATAGTGCCCCAGAGACCATACAACATATAACAGGCGCATGCAAAGCTATAGTCCAAACAGATTATAAACACAGGCATGATCAGGTAGCGAATATAATACACCAATTAATCCCTCAACCCCCAGGAGGCACGCGCGTGCCGCGATAACAATTGATTTCAATTGTGTCTGGAATAACTCACGATCGAGGGATTAATTGCACAAAAATATAACTTAATAACATCACCATTGACCCCATACTACAAGTATAGTCCTGAAACCTGAAAACTCAACACATAAATTGTACTTCGACCGTGCTATTTTAACCGATAAAACTGTTTATTTTAATAGACCAAACATAACCCTGTGATAGATAAAATAAATAAATCTGCACACATCATTGATATTGCTATCCCGAACACACACAACCTACAAAAAACAATAGCGGAAAAAATATCTAAATACATAGAACTTAAAGAGGAGATAAGTCGAATGTGGAGATTAAATAAAGTAACTATTGTGCCAATAGTCTTATCTACTACAGGAGTAATCCCAACACAGCTGATCCAATCGTTAAAAAGTTTAGACTTACACATACATAAAACTACAAAAAGCAAGCATACTTAACACATGCAGAATTGTTAGAAAATTTTTACAGTCTTCCGTAAGCCATCAAGATATTCAACACGTACTTATAAATTCTTAAAAACTTATTTAATGCTGGTTTTCACTTGGTTTAGGCGGGTGAATATCAAAATACCGATGCCTAAAACATCGAGATACAAAAAGTATAAACTAAAAATAATAATAATAATAAAAAATTAAAAAAAAACGTTTTTAGCTTAATTGACGATGTTTATATTAAAGAAGTAGATATAACTAATAATTAAGAAACTAACATAAAAATATTGTAAACCATTTGTGAATTTATATGAGCGCTCAAACGCGGAGCAACTCCAATAAAAATAAGCAAAATAATAACTCAATACAAAACTAAATATTTACAACAATCTAAATCAAGCCCGCCCACGCTTTTTGTACAATAATATGAATTTTTCAATTGATTACTACAGTTTTATTTTTAATTTTTTAGTTCAATCTGTTTTAAAAGCGTGGTTTTTTAGTTTTTTAAACTATAATTTATTTTTTACTTTTTAGTTTAGTTTATAAGATTTGATTCCTTCTTTACCGACTGTAAGTCCAAACCTATGCAGGAAACATAATTGATACAGATCGCGCGCTAGCTCTATCTCTTTTACTCCCTCTTACAGAGGAAAACTGGGAAAACTGTTATTAAATTATTGCATTGTCATCGGTCCTTGATACGTGTGCAAAGTTTCAAATTAATCAAACTTCTGGAAATCGGTCAAATTTATGCTCAAAGATTCCATTACATACATAGATACATAGATAGATACGAGGGCGGGTCAATAAGTCCGTGACTTTTGGAATAAAACACAGATTTTTTGATAAACAAATCATTTTATTTTTCAACGTAGTCTCCCTTGAGCTCTATACACTTTGTCCAACGCTTCTCCAATTTTTTTATCCCTTCCAAAAAATATGATTTGTCGAGGTCCTCAAAATAGGCCTTTGTTTGCGAGATGACTTCATCATTGGAGTCAAATCTTTTTCCACCAAGCCATTTCTTCAGGTTTGGGAACAAGAAGTAGTCACTCGGAGCCAGATCTGGAGAATAGGGCGGATGAGGGAGCAATTCATAGCCCAATTCATGGATTTTTGCCATGGCAACTGCACATGTGTGCACCCTTGCATTGTCTTGGTGGAAAAGAACTTTTTTCTTGGCCAAATGAGGTCGGTTTTTTTTCAAATCATCATTGAAGCGGTCCAATAAGTTGGCATAATATTCCCCATTGATTGTTCTTCCTTTTTGAAGGTAGTCAATGTGGATTATCTCACGTGCATCCCAAAAAACAGTCGCCATAACTTTATTGGCTGACAAACCCGACTTGGCCTTCTTTGGCGCCGATTCACCCTTAGAAACCCACTGTTTTGACTGTTGTTTGGTCTCTGGTGTGTTGTGATGGATCCATGTTTAGTCCACGGTTACAAAACGGCGCAAAAACTACTCCATATTGCGATTAAACAACGCCAAACCTTCCTGTGAAGTTGTTACACGATTGCGTTTGTGGTCGACTGTGAGCAAACGCGGCACCCATCTTACGGAAAGCTTTCTCATGCCCGCCCAATTGATCTTTTAAAATTGAAACCACTGAGCCATGCGAGATCCCTACGGCTTCCACAATCTCTCGCACTTTCAATCTTCGGTCGGCCAACACCATATCGTGAATTTTTTCGATTGTTTCGGGTGTAGAGACCTCAACTGGGCGTCCAGGACGTTCGGCATCTTCAGTGCTTTTACGGCCACAACGAAATTCAGTAAACCACTTTTTTACCATTGAAATCGATGGTGCAGAGTCCCCATAGTATTTATCAAGCTTAGCCTTGGTCTCGGTAGTGGTTTTTTTTCGCAAAAAATAATGCTTAATAAGCACACGAAATTCACCTTTTTCCATTTTTTCCTCAAATTACTGGGTAGTCTGATAAAAATAGCTGTCATACACAAACTAACTGACACAGCAAGTTCAAATTTTGATAGGAATCAACTGACAGATACCTGTTGACAGAAGTAGTGTTGCTTTTTCAGTAAAGAGGTCAGAAATTCAAAAAGTCACGGACTTATTGACCCGCCCTCGTACAACCCAAGCTAATAAAAGCGTGGTAAAAAAGGCACGGACCAAAGAGTCCGTGGAATTTGTTTCATTTTATATAAAATAGTAACAAATCTGTCTGAAACGTGTATTGGCCTGGTAAGTAAAATAAGAAAAAGTGGGAAAATAATAAACAGAAGAAGAAAAGCACGAATTGACGAGATACACAAGTTCTGTAACAGAGATGATGTTTCTAGAGCCACAGCGGGAAAAGAAGAAACAAAAACGAAAAAGAAAGAAAAAATTCAAAGGAGATATTTACTTGACACAATTAAGAACTTACACAAAAAGTATAAAGGTATGGGAGGAAAAGCTTCATACTCCAGCTTTTTACGTCATAGACCATTTTACGTCTTAATTCCCAAATTACATGATTGTGATACATGTGCATGCATTAAGAATGCTAATTTTCAATTTAAAATTGATAAGCTTTTAACAGTGGGACTGATTAAAACTAATAATATAAGCGATATTATGAGAGAATTTTCTTGTAACTTAAACTCAAAAGCATGCATGTACAATGAATGTAGTGTGTGCTCTGCAAAACCGTTTGACATTGAAGACAACCAGTATTCCACAACCAAAACAATGGTGCCTAAAAAAAGTTCCATATCAAAAAAAAGACGATGAAGGAAATTTGATAGACCATGAAACAAAGTTTAGAAGAGAAGAAATAGAAACTACTTTACAAGAATTACTGTCTAAATTTCGAGAAGACGCAATGACATTTAAAAAACACTTTTTCAACAATATCCATCAGCAAAAAGTTTTTAGAGAAAGTAGAGAAGACATTAAAGATGACGAAGCCGTAATAATATGCGATTTTTCCGAAAACTACCAGTCCAGACATCATGTTGAAATACAAGGCACACATTTTAATGCATCGCGTAACCAAATCACACTCCATACTGGAGTAGAACATACTGAATAAGCTTTATATTGATGGCAGTAAAACATTGATTGATCTCCACAGAGATTACGTTAAGTTATGTCAGACTGAATATAAGCCATATGGTAACTATGTTTTGTATAGTCAAATATTTAATAATGAGTTTAATATTTCCTTTTATTCACCTAAAAACCTTTCATGAATGCTACCGGGGAAGAAAAACAACGTCTTAAAGTTGAGTATGAGACACATTTTGTTGAAAAAGATCTATCGAGAGCCGAGAAGGAACAAGACAAATTGAAAGGGAGCAGTGTGGTAGTTGCTGTCTATGATTTACAAGCAACAATGCCTTGTCCAAGGGGGGACGTAAGTAACTTTTATTACACCTCTAAAGTAAATGTTTTAAATTTTACAATAACTGATTTGAAAACAAAAGATGTTTATTGTAATGTATGGCACGAAGGGCATGGCAATCGTGGTGTGAATGAGATTGCAACTTGCGTGTGGAATTATCTTAACCAAATTGATACAAAAGCTGAGCAATTAGTTGATGTAATATTCTACAGTAATAATTGCTGCGGGCAGCAGAAAAACCGTTTCATGATTTCAATGTACATCTTAGCAGTAAATAGATTTCAAAATATTCGTTCTATTACTCACAAATTCCTAATTAAGGGACATACCCAAAATGATGGTGATAATTGCCATTCTCTAATTAAAAGAAAAATTAAAAAGTCCCTTCGTTCCACTACGATATATACATCTGATCAGTATTTTACTTTAATTAGAACTGCTAAATCTAACGGTAAACCATTCGCAGTTAAAGAATTAACCTACGACAGCTTTTACGATTTTAAAGAAGTGTCACCAAAGATTGGAAAAAACTTTTCCAAAAATATTCTAAATGAATCTGTAAAAATGAATGATTTCAGTATTATTTATGTGTCTAAATCAGACCCTGGATATTTTTTTACAAAACATCTTACTCTGACACCTCCTATAAGCAAATAAGAGTAGCAGGGTCCACTCGCAGCACTCAAAACGACTTGATGTCACCGAATTTACCTGCAGCTTATTCTGAGAGGATTAAAATTACAAGTAAAAAGAAACAGGGGCTGTTGAAATTAGTTGAAAAAAACATAATTCCTAAATACTATGAAGATTTTTATCAAAATTTATAAGTAACTTTTATATATTTAATACAAATCCTCATAGTACTCATGGTTTCACTTATTCAATAAGGTATCACTTATTCAATAAGGTATCACTTATTTATTTTTAATAATATTACGTTACGTTAAACGTAAACAACTAAGTTATGCCATTATGTGCTTTAATCTGTAAACTTAAAGTTCAATGTCGCTTGCACTAAGGTCTTGTTATTACTTTGTGGCCGAACTTAGGTAGTTATGTGGGTAAGGCCGAGAATAGATGTACTTTTTATCAAAATATCATGTCTCCTAAGTTTTGTTGTTAATTGTGTTACATCGGACTTAATGAAGGGATTGAAATTGGATTCAGATTCAGTCTTTAATCTTGTTTTAACAATGTTGAAGTAATTTAATTGAAAGAACACTCATTTTAGTTAAAAAATGTATCTTTTTATAATTCAATAAATTTTGGCTTCATACTCAAGTCACTTGTCTCCAGTACGCACCACCTTGCAATTTTAGCTTTATTTTAAAAAGTATTCAATTGAGATGTTTGTTTGTATATTTTAACACTTACAATAATATTAATGAACAATAAAAACATATAATTATTTCGTTTACTAAGCTTATGCTATTCCAAAATTTTAACTAACTTTTTGTCTCCATTTTTCTATCGGTTGTGTTACGATTAATGATGTTACCAATATTTGGTATTATTTTACCTTTCTAAGCTGGCAACATTCCTCGCTTTTGTAAGGTTGGTACCACTGTTCAATATGTCATAAATGCAATAGCGGCTCCGCCATTTTGCGGCTTGACACATCGTGTTGTTTATCACAGGTCTGAGTGTAAATTTTAAATAACAGAATTTACAGAAGCTTTTTCGTCAAGGTAAGTAGATATTTTTTTAAGTCTCTTTATATTATTTAATAAGACGTTCATATATCTAGTGGTTATTTGTTAAACCTTGTGTTTGGCTAGTATTTAAATGTATGACTTTTAGGTTATTGTGCCTCGTGACACAGGTAACACAATCGAAAAAAACTTCGGTTGTGTTTTTTTCACAGTAACACAATTTCGGTTTTGTTACCTAAAGCTTAGTGCAGACACCAAAAAGTAATTACCGTCTGGTTATTTATTTCCGGGAATCAATTTTTAACTATTTCTAGGTGTTGGAACAAATGATAAGAAGCGACTAATGACTACTTATGTCAGTCAGGGGATGGGCAACAAAACTAAACTATTAAATTCCAGCAAGCTGTCTGCGATTATACAACATTCTGCATTTAAAAGATGTCTATGTCCAGTGTTATGATGAATTTAAATATGCCTCTAGTTATAGTTAAGTCTAAATACAGGAAGAATGTCAAACTTAATAAGAACTTGTTATTGTTATAGATGCCTCTAACTGCTGCAGAAAAGCAACGTAAGTATAGGGAGAGACTGAAGATGATGGACCCAGAAAAATATGAAGCTATGAAAAAAAAGAATGCTGAAAGGACCAAGAGTAAAAAGAAGATCTCGGACTGCACCGAAGAAGAAAAAAAGGAAAAACGTGAGAGATGGGTAGCCGAAAAAAGAAAAATTCGAAAAAAAGTAAATCTAAAAGATGACGAAAGCCAAGAAAATAAACGGGAGGAAAAACGGTCATATCAAAAAGTGTATCGTAAAAATATCAAATTGCAAAACACCATAGTTTTGCAGAAAAAACACATAAAAAAATTACAAAAACAGCTTAACAGATACAAAGCAAAGTGTGAGCGTTTAACCAAGAGTATTAATGCACTTGTCGAAGAACAACTCAAACAAAAACATGAACTTCATAAACAAACAAATCAAGTTGAAAATGAACTAACGCCATGTAAAAAAACAGACATATATGTGCAAGACAATTTTTCAAGTGTACCTGATGCAGAGAAACAAAAAATTAAGAAAAAAGTTTTCGAACATAATGTTTTAGTACATTCGCTTACACAAAAATACAACAATGGCTCGAATAAAGAAAAAGACGTTCTTAAAAGTATTGTTGAAAATGACATAGTGAAGAAATATAAATTAAAAAGTAAGATGGCGAGCTACTTAGGACTAAAAGGAAAAATACGTCATAACCATGATAAAAAAAAAAGAAGAAAAAAAAGAAGTGCTATAATAAAGTCATTAAAAGATTTCTATGAGAGAGACGATGTAAGTAGAGCGACAGCTGGGAAGAAGGAAGTGAAAACTCTAAAGAAACAAAAGCGACAGAGAAGATATCTATTACAACCTTTGAGACAATTATATAAAAAATATAAATCAGAAAATGGATTACTTTCGTTTTCAACTTTTAAAAAGTACAGGCCCTTTTATATTTTGAAACCGAAATTGAGCAATCGCGAAACATGCACTTGTATGAAGCATGATAATATGGCAATGAAACTGAAAAAATTGAATTCTCTGGGATTGACTGAAATTAAGAACACAGAAGATCTGTTACCTAAAATAATGTGTGATGTTAAGTCTAAAGACTGCGCCTACAATGACTGTGTTATGTGTAACAATAAATCTATTGAATTTAAAAAATGCGATATTAATATGAATGATGACCTTTGTTGGGATGAATGGACTTTACAAAATCTAGAATACACAAATAAAGAGTCTAAGAAAATAAGGACGAAGAGAATGATAAGAAAAGAAACTACAGGGTCACTGACTGAATTAGTCAACAATTTCAATAAAGAGCTAACGGCGTTTAAGAAGCATAGTTACAATATATCGCATCAGTACTTAATGTACCGAAAATGCCTGGAGACATTGGATGATAACTCTGTTATTGTTCACATTGACTTTTCAGAGAATTATGGATGTAAGCATTCAACCGAAGTTCAGGCAATGCATTTCGGAGCCTCAAAGGTGCAAGTGACTTTACATACTGGGCTGTTATATTCTAAAGGAAAGGAACCGATTTCATTCTGTACGCTTTCACCGTGCAACTTTCACGGGCCGGAAGCCATATGGGCTCATTTGGATCCCATCCTCAAACTAATTAAGCAAGAGTTTCCAAATGTTACTGCAATTCATTTTTTCTCGGATGGGCCGACGTCTCAATATAGACAAAAAAAAAATTTTTTCCTTTTTGAGCAAACCACAAAAAGACTCTGATTCCCTAATTCCACGTGGAACTTTTTTGAGGCAGCCCACGGAAAAGGGGCTGCCGATGGCATAGGCGGAGCTATAAAAAGAAATTTAGACGCAAAAGTGGCCTACGGTGAAAACATACCTGACGCAGAAACGGCGTTCACAGTGCTCAGTCAGTCTGATACTAAAATTAAAATATTTTATATTCCCGAAACCGCCATTAAACCGGATAGCGATGTCATAGAAAAGTCTATAGAACTTACGCCAATACAAGGGACAATAAATTTACACCAGATTAGAAACACTGCAATGAAAAATACTATAGCATATCGCGATTTGAGTTGCTTTTGCGAATCTAGTTCTCCGAAGGGATACTGCCAATGTTTATGTGTGAAAAATCATAACCTTCAGAGAACATTTAAAAGAAAAGCTCCTGCTGCAGATTCTGCAAAAAAAACGAAAAAGACAAGGAAAAATCAAAAAGAATTAGAAGATGAAAGCAATTGTGAGACTGACTACTCTGTACGTGATACATCAGATGACGAGTCATACGAACATTGGAAGGTAAACAATGTTAAAGAGAGCAACAGCACTACAATTGAACCAAGAATACCTAAGTTGAAACCTATTAAAAAGACCCAGGGATCGTATGTAATATTTAAATACGATGAAAAATTATATCCCGGTGTTATAGTTTCAGTAAATGAGGAAGGAGCTTTGATTAGTTCAATGAAAAAATCTTTGAAGTCGTGGAAATGGCCGGAAACTCAAGACGAATTGCTTTATTCTTGGGATGACATATTAGGCTGCATAGAACCACCAAAACGTGTGTCAAAAAGAGGATTATTTTTGGTACCTGAATTAGATTGTTTAGAGAAAGACACTTTTCAGTGATACATAAGAAATATTGATTTTAATTTTCTTTGATTTAATATAGTACCTATCTGTGTGGCTATTATAATTTTGTATGTCTGTTGGCTACTGTGTTTGGTCACTAGTGTATTGACTTGTATGCTTTTTGTTTATTTACTTACACAATCCTTCCTTTCTTCCTTTTTCAACTGCTTATGGTCATTAGACCGATCACATGGTTGTCCTACGAAATATATGAAAAATAAACCTACACAATCAATAGGTAGGTAATATAGGTACAAACCAAATTGACAGTAATGCGGCCACAAACACGTTCTTTTTTTCTTTCACTATGTGACCTAAGCCTTATAATTCGGTTGTGTTACATCTTGTCTGTTGTGTTACCCAGAGCAGAGTGTGTTACCATGTCGGTTGTGTTACGGTACAATCATAGTCGGCCTTACCCATGTACATTCCTCTAGCGATATCTCGAACCTTCTAGCATGACCGCGACAATATTCTTAAGTATGTACCTACTATGAGGACTTTTTTCTGATTTCTTTGAGGTTTTTTTTTGTTTAATTAGTACTTAATTATGTTTTTTTTCTCAACTAATAATTTTATAATTAGTATGTTTTTTCAGAAAGTTGTTGTTCATCAAATATTTTGTTCAATATTCTGTTATTTACCAGGTTATACTTTGCTTGCAAAGTGTAAAGTTCTTATTAAATTAATGTAAGTAATACTAACTTTTAACATAATTATTTTTTGAGATTTTTATTTTTGTTTTTACTTTGTTAAATATTGATACTGACTAGTTCAATAAGTACCTTGTGATTTTTGTTTTGATACAAAGACTAGAATTTAGATATAGACTAGAATAATACCTTAAGATTGTTATTCATTAGATTTTTATTAGTCAAGATTGATGCTAAGGTCTTTTTGTAATAAATAAGTGAGAACTGATTTATTTTTTTATTTTTTTCATCACTTTAATCGCATTTAAAAATATATAAATACTGTTTTCTTTTTAAACTAAACATCTTGAACAAAAGTAAAATTCAAAAGAATACAGTCACAACTAGTAAAAAGTGTAAATAATTTAATAAATAATGGTAAATAGAGTAATGTCTTTAAAGATAATTATAGAGTACATACTAATTATTAATCCTTCGATCGTGAGTTATTCCAGACACAATTGAAATCAATTGTTATCGTGGCACGCGCGTGCCTCCTGGGGGTTGAGGGATTAATAATAAAAAGTAATCTGTTTATCTTATGGATATACCACAATATTTTTAGTTAAAAACTTAAATCGCTTCTCCTGAAAAAGTATGTTTTTAGAGTTAATACAGTATTCTTGCGGGCAAGCGAGTTGTCATTTCTGAGTTACGCTTTATTAGAATTAAGTCGACGAAATGGAGATTGGACAATTAAGCATTAGTGCGACAAAATTCAGAAAAAAAAAGGTAGTTATCACCTTGAAGTCATCCTAGAGAATTCCATACACAAAAGGTAGGTATAAGACAAAATGATGGGAAGAAAATTCGAGTATGAAAAGACAAAATAACACTTTTTTTTAGTAGGTGGTACATAATAAGGTTACTATCCAGTGCACAAAATTACAATATTAATTTGAGGAAGGCATTAAAAAGAACCATAAGAATGAATAAAGGACCAAACAAGATAGAAATTATTTAAATTTAAAAGACAACCAACTATAGTTTTGAAAACAACAGTTATTTGGGCAAAATGTTAAAAATATCAATTATAGTATGCAATCCTAGTCAATTGATCTTTAAGGCTTTTAGGATAGCAAGAAAATACCTGAAAATAACAAATATCCGCCAACTGAAAATAAATATAAAAATGACGAACAAGCAAATAGATATATCCAGAATTCCAGTTACGCAGGACAAGCAATAGAAGAGCGACGATAGCTCAACCTGCTCAACCTCCACCACAGGGCACAGACCGACCACAGAAATTCACAGCAGAATATTCAATACAAGTAAGCACTAAACAAGTAATCAAGTCTACGTTTTACAAGTACACAAACAACCACAACCCTGCTGAGAGAAAACAAAAGCAGAGCAGCAAAATCAACAGAGCACGATGCGGTACTCTGCTGGATTTTGTTTTCTCTATGACTATGGTGGGTGCGTACAGTCACAGTGGTATTCCTGACTGTCACTCACTCAATCAATGTCAGTAATTCTTACTAGTGATGTGTCACTGCGATTACCAACTCGATTTAAGTTCAATTTCCTCTATATCAAGTAAGATTATCTCCATTAATATATAATAAAAACTAGATACCCAAGCCGATCCAAAACTGAAACCTTAAACTGTCCTCATTTCAACGATTGTCCTTGATTTTATGTTACTGACACATTGTATAATATGCACGTTTCCTTAAAAATCGAATTTGTTTAATCGAGTTGAATCGTCTTAGTTTTTTTCGAGTTAGGACATCACTGATGCCAAAGACAATATTAAGTATATTTTTTTTCCATCAAAATTGTAACGGCCTTGGACGAGTCTGTACAGCCTATTTTTCATTTAAAAATGTTATATTTATTTATTTTAATAATATGAATTAGCCCAAACCTAGCTCATTGCAATGTGAAAGTAAGTAGTCACATTTCTATGACCAATTTAGTTGTACGCGGGAACGTCGATTCAAATCAGGCTATAGCCTGCCTGACCCTACTTTATCTCTCACTTTCATTTCTTCTTCCTACTGACATCTTAATACAATAATATCGCCGCTTTTATTGCCTTGTGGTAAAAGACAATTTTAAAAAATATTATCAAGTTTGGACAAGACCTATACTATAACACAGTATTTTACACTGCATGTTAGCATTTTCTAATTGTCATTTTGTTTAGCTTTGATGTTGTTGTGACTTGTGAAGATAACTACAAACAAAAATGTTGATTTATCTCAGTGATTATAAAATTAGCATGGTAGAAATTTTCATATACCCATTAGTCTGTAAGTAGGTAAGACTAGACTTTTCAATTCGTAATAATTCGTAATCCAACTAATATCCTAGTATTAAATATAATATGCAAAAGTTTAGCAATAACGCTAGAACGGCAAAAAGTATTGGGATTTAATCAATACATACAATAATAATTGACAGTTAACTTATAAAAAGTCCCGCATAACTGTAGTATATATTAAAACGTTAAACATTAATTCCATATTAATAATTTGGAATGAAGAATTTGGTCTTAAAAATATTTTAACTTGTTTCCCGTCGTATGTCCTCAGGCAAACTATTGACACAGAGTTGTATTACAGTTGTTACACAAGCTGCGGGCAACAACTAGTTACAAATAATAATTAAAACTCTGATATAACTGATATTACAGCTGTCTACGTAAGAGAATCTTGCTTGCTAAACTGTTACTTTATTAGACAATTAGTTGGAGGCTAATATTGTTTCTTGAAACAGTCTTACGTAAAGTTTAGATTTCGGCGGCACCATAATAATTTTCGTACCTACAGTAGGTACCTACTATAAACTTGTTATCTAACACATTGAGCGCCATGGGGGTCACCGGTGACCTCCAAACAATAAAATTTTAATTGTGTCTAGTACTTTGGCAGTTAAAGGCTTAAATAAAATTCGACAACATTCGCAACGCAACACCATGAACCTACACTTAATCCCTCAACCCCAGGAGGCACGCGCGTGCCGCGATAACAATTGATTTCAATTGTGTCTGGAAAAACTCACGATCGAGGGACTGGACTGCGCAGTATCTCAAAAAAAACGAGCCGAGAGAGAGGTTATAAAGTAGAAGTGCCTCCTTTTCTAATACGGTGTCCATAAAATATTATCTTCTCGGATAGCCTTACTGGATTGATAAATACTTATTGTATTAAAAACTATCTAAAACGGATTTTAAGCACTAATAGTCACCTGCTAGCCCATGGTATTTATCTTTATTTGATTAGGTATGTTCTTTACTATTGTGGAATAGGAGAGTTACAGTGGATCGTTAAGTTGAAGTGGTAGTACACTCGTTTAGGACCGAATCGGAGCAAAGGAAATAAAATAAGATAGGTGTTAATGACAAAAAATTTACAAGAAATTTAAACATTATTGAATAAAATTATTATATGCATCCGTTGTCGCATCGTCAGTTTTTTCCCCGTCATTTTAAGAGTATCTTCGTTGGCGCACGTTTTTAATCGTAAGCTTAATTATCTGTTTGCGATACTTTTAATTAGTTCGTGTCTTGCTTGATTCAGTAGTGAGATATTGTACTGGATGATGAGGAATATCATTTACGCGAGGAATTTTTTTTTATATTTTTGAAAACTTTTGTTTTCGTTGGTGGGTAACAAATATTTTTTGCCAGGTTTCTTTCCACTTTCCGGTAACTGATTCATCCTTAAGCATCCTGTACAGCAATAAAATACACAAAGAGTAAAATTTAACTAAATATTTTTATTTAATAATTTATGAGTCGTGGTAGCCCAATTGGAAAAATGCTTGACTCACACTATGAGGTTGCAAGTTAAGTCCCAGGAGTGGCTTAAACTAATGATTTTTAATTAGTATTTAAATTCATGTTTGGATCATAAATAATTATCATACTACACAATAATATCACACATTTTGAGGATTAATTAGTAAGCTATCATTATTAAACATCAACCATCAAAATATGCAATTTTAAATAGTGAAAAAAAACCGGGTCATTTCAAAATTAAAAAATTTTACTATTATAAATTCCTTATAGCGTGGACACCCTTCTCCATAACATACTTGCTAGACAAGGACACACTACTATTTTAGTTATCTCCTTGACTCGTTTTTCTACTTTTCCATTTGGCAGAGAAAAATTAATCTTAGTTCTATTGTTTTAGAGTGCACATTTGAAAATAAGAGATATTATAGGAGTACTCGATCCAGGTTAATATTTAAATCCGTGCGCAACACATACAAACGCAGACAACAAACAACATAGCTGACCTGTCAACTTTAGTTCTTGTTTTATCCGTGGGACTTCTTTCATGGCGCGGACTCTATAAAAAGATTTCACTAACTTTTTATTGGTTTGTGGTTTAGATGGCAACAGTATTATTGCATACAGCCACAATAAAAACTTACCGCGTATTGACTTTAATCCCTCAACCCCCAGGAGGCACTCGGGTGCCACGATAACAATTGAATTCAATTGTGTCTGGAATAACTCACGATTAAGGGATTTAATCTCCTCTACCAACGACAGATAATGGGCTAAAACAGAGGCGGCGTAAGGCTTGGGCAGCGCCCACGGCCTCGCGGTGTACAGGGCCCCGTGCCCTATAGTTATAACACAGTTATAATAAAGAAAATGCTTAGAAAGCCCAAATGTACTTTTATTAGATTAATAAATACATTAAAAATTAATTTCAACTTAAAGATATTCCATTATTTGGCTTAAATGCGAATGAAATACTAGATATATCTGATAAACTAAGTTATAAAATTAATTATACCATCAGAGGGCCTCGCAAAGTGCATGCGCATATTATCAGAGGGCCTCGCGAAATGTACCTCGCTCACATTAAATTTAGGCCTTGCACCGCCACTGGGCTAAAAACTATGATTAATACACGTTTCCTAAACTCGTGAGGGGGTTCCAGGAAAGAGGGCATGCCCCTACCCTCCCTCCACCCCAAAATCCGACACATTCGCGGTTTGGTAAAGAACAGTTGTACCTACCTACCGATCCTTTTTTAAGGAAGGATTTAGATTTTAAAATACGATCAGTTACATTTTGTTTATAGTTTTTAGGTATCAGTAAAAAAGATTGCAACAATTGATACGATAAACTAATTTAACATCCTGTGGTATGTGATGACAAATTGTATCACGTACCTATAGGACGTGATATTGAGTTAAAACAATATCTTCCTTGAAAATAGTCACGCTTGCCTCTCTTGTCACGTATTGTTATACAGTATATAAGGCTAGCCATCATTGGTGAATAAAGAACTATTCCCCGGAAGACTTGTGTATCATTTAGAGTCTACGTCCCAATCCATTACAATCCTCTTTACCTACATTATGGTTGCAAATAAAGTACTGAGTATTATTAATTAAACACCATTAATATGTTGAAACCATCGATCTAAAACAAGAACATCAATAGTTGAAATAAAATATTATAAATCTTTGAGTATAAATGGTTGGAGTGTAGCAAAGGTACTCAAACAATAAGAAGTGTTTCTCTTTTTGTTTAAATCTAAGGCTACAAGCTACTAGCCTTTATTACCTAAACCTGGAACAGTCACCTTGTTCCATAGACTTATAATTCCATCTATGGATTTCAGTAAGCTTATTAGATTTTTTAAATAAATTTCTTTATCTAACATTTGTTTTAGGAATAATTCCTTTCTACTTTTAACTTCTTCTTCTTCTTTGTGTCGATGACGAACTCTGTCATATTTTACAGGCCCGGCACTCTGCTACTTTGATGGCACTATCCGTGGCCTCCATTAGCTCCTCCTGAGTGCAGGTAGTCGGGCACGCGGAGCAAGATGGTAAATGGGCCATGGTCTGCGGATTATAATAACCGCACTGGCACCGCAGGTCCTGGCTCTGCGAAAATCTCCACCTGAAGCGATTTTCTTTGCTCCGGCCGACCTGAGTTTGGAGCCTGTTAAGGCCTACTTTTAACTGTTGTTGTTATTTTTTTGCAACTACTAAAAACGAAAAACACATTAAATGTCAAATCATAAAAAAAGTTTAGTATCTTTTCGGAAAATTGAAACAATATAATGCCTTTAAATAACCTTTATTGATGATTAAGATTACATTTGCAACAATTTATACAATTATATTTTTACATAGATACACTCATTAATTGAAACTAAACTTTTTACAATTAAATTTCCGCTTAAAATCTACATTAACATCGGTATTTGGTTGCGATCAAAGAAATTTAAAAAAGTTGATACACTTTTTTATTCAATCGCAACCAAATCGTGGAGAAATTCGTATTTTATTACTAAAAATACTGTTAAAGATTTAACATAAAAAAAAATTGTGACATCGATACTCAGTACAAAAAAAAGCTAAGTAGATAAATATTATTTGATAAATAATATGATATGTTTAAGTACCTGCCTCATTATTCAATATAATACTAGTCGAAAACAATGGCCGATTCATTATCAAAACATAACTGTGCACGTCTTTTTAACAAAATAAAGAAGCGACAGTTTGCACTAACCAAGAATATAATAAAACGAAGGATATTAATTGTTATAATACCTACTTTTGGAACACAAGTAAAAAAAAGGAAAGGGACACAGTTATTGAGTTGGATAAATTCAATTTTGTTGTTTAAATAATGTGTACGTGTGCTAACAAATAATAATTCTCTGTAACAT
The DNA here is from genome assembly GCA_949315895.1 of Anania crocealis. NCBI lineage: Eukaryota > Metazoa > Arthropoda > Insecta > Lepidoptera > Crambidae > Anania > Anania crocealis. The sequence goes on from OX438871.1 coordinate 11,336,973, forward strand.
GTTAAAAATTTGAAATCTAAAATTAATTGGTGAAGCGGCTTCGAAATTCAAAATTGGAAAGGCGCGACATCGTGACATTTTTTTTAAATCATAACGTAATAGCATAGATCATATGTCAGAGAGTGCAATTGCAGTTATTAATTTGTTTTTATTAAATGGAAATTAATGAAAGGAGAGTTACGCTTGTAGAGTATTATTATTTGATTTGTGTGTACTTAAGGTAATAAAGAAACACTTTACAGAAAGCTAGACATAACTTAAATTTTAAATTAGTAAGATGCTCTAAGAGCTTAAATCATTAATAAAATATAATTCATGATTTATAAAAATGTGTTTGTATAAAAAATAATAACAATAGAGATAGATAAAACACTTTGGAACATCATAGCCGAGATTAGGTCCCCATAATCTAAATATATATTTAGGAACCTAAATATATAATAGTTGCATATGCCAGAGCACAGCTACTCTTTAGAATCCACGCCACAAAAACTAATATTAAATTCCTATAGAGTTTAGGGAATTACAACAGTATACTGTTTTTTTAATTCGTGGCGTGTATTCTATATCTTTCTATTATTGACAGTTTAATCTTCCATACTACTACAGCAACTAAACCACAGATGGCGATTGTGAATACGATTCAATATTATCAATCGCTATTCTATCATACGACAATTGTTTGATTTTAGATTTTTAATAAGTAGACTGATAAGGTAACAGCCTATAATCATCCCACTGGAGGGAAAGGGCCTCCATCATTGAGTTCAAGTTACCTCTGCAATGATGGGAACTGACATAGTCACCACGCTTGCCAAATGCGGGTTGGTGATCACAAACCCGAGCAAAGTTCGAAAATTAGAAACTTTTTGTTGCCCGACCCTGGGGTCGAACCTGGGACCCCAAGATCTTGGCCCGGTATTTAAACCACTAGACCAACGGGGTGTAAACTGATAATCGCATCTCAAATAAGCATATCTTTCGAAAGTGGAGGATCAAGTGAAACGTATGATTTATATAGTATGACCATGTATGACATAGGTTTTATGTAGGTAAGTCAAAGAATGAACTAGCCGGACGCCACTTTTAAGCAAATCTATCAAAGAATCTTAATACAGGCTGTATCTGTCGATGATAACATAGTAAAACGTGGTTTGTATTTCAAAAACACCGAACGTGACTTTTTATAATTCAAAAAAAATAGTACAGTGCCATATTTGTAAATAACCTATGTCACACTGTACCTACATTGATCATATCTTTCCACGGCTAACATCGAATCGATACAAAGTTCCTTTCAAAATTCAAACTGTACTTACATTTTGTATGCCACATAAATTATTATCTAAATAATGTTTTCCAAAACTATTACCTTGGTCCGTTTTACGCTATAATTAATTTTAACACCCACAAATTATTTCTCAATTGCAAAAAGCAACAACGATAAACAGCGATGTTTTGGCAATCAAAACCTTCCGAATTTTAGTTTATGTAAGCTGAATGAGTTGAACCCTCATTACAATCGAAGTTCTAAGCGACACATCCAAACTTTTGTGTCGAGCAACAAAGTTGAGCAGTTCTTTATCTTGTAGATGTGAGGTAACATCGCAAAGTGGATCCCGTGTTGGCGGTCCGTAATGAAAGCGCGTTCATAATACAGTGAGTTGTCAGATCAACTTATTGTAACGATCTGAAGATAACCCTGTCGCTATGGCCGCTGTAATATCAAAGCAGACGAAAGAGGTATGCAGACGAAGCTTTGCAAGTTATTTTATCTAAATATGACGTTGCTGGTATGCGAGCCGCGATGTGAGCTGTTGTCGCGGGCAGTGTGGCGTCGAAAAGGATTCCAAGATGGCGCCCGTCGGGCCGATGACCGCGCTGTAACCGCCGTCGAACCGCTGGACGCTGTGGACGCGGCAGACACCGACCCTTGGTTGGAGTTTGACTGCCGAGACGTTTCTGGTGACGCCTGTAAAACGTTTGACGTTTGCTTAATTTTAATAATAAGTTTGCATCCTCGATTTCAAGCGGGCTAGGGTAAGAGTAGAGTTAGAAAGAAGATTATCTTTTTAAAACTTATTAGGTAATCAGGTAGGCCTCAGGTAACTTTACTTTAGTTTATTAATTACTAAGGAAGTAATTAATAAAGTAGTGGCGTTATCTAATGGTTGAAAAAAATTATTCGTTAAAAGTTAATAGTTGAATAAATTTAGCGATATTTTTAATGGTTGAAAATATCAGTTGATATTTTTATGCAGATACATTATTTTGATATTTTTACCTGTACTTGAATATGGTTGAAAATAGCAGTTGATATTTTTATTCAGATACATTATTTTGATATTTTTACCTGTAGTTGAATATGGTTGAAAATATCAGTTGATATTATTATGCAGATACATTATTTTGATATTTTTATACGTAGTTGAATATGGTTAAAAATATTTGTTAATTAATATGTTTATGCAGATATTTTTTTGATATTTTTCACTGTAGTTGAATAAAGTAGTACGCGTTTATTTTTATAGGTTTATTTAATGAACTTGAACATCAATCATTATGATGATGATGATGATGATGATTTAATGACCTTGATCAATGCGTAGGAGCCTTAAGTCGAAAAAATGCAGCCGCATAAAATAACGGACTCAGTTGAATATAGCGAAAAGAAAGCTGTTCAATACGCTGAGTAACATCATTCTTCCTTATGCTAATGGAATAGAGTTTAATTTCATTGCCACTGTTACTACTTGTTTGACTCGCAAATTTTACCTTACTTACCCTAAGTTAACTTACACAATAAACGAATAAATTTATTAGAAAGATTGGATAATTATGATATTTTTATTCTTTGCGGACTAACATTATAAATATTCATTAGGTAATTTTATCAATCGGTTAGATTTATCTATACGAATAAAACTTTTAGTTACGTTTAATTATCAACGGCTCCAATGAATATTTTTATTCGATAAGGTTAATAATATTTACAGAATAAATGTGTTTTTTTTTATTAGTTAAATTTAACTGATAATAGATATATTCACTATCTCTAGAGTATAACACATTTTGTGTATGTATAACTTATATCACACCCATAATGTCAACATACAAATAAACAAAACAACATTTTTTTGATCCAATAAATCAAATAAAACGAAGGTACCACAAACACCTAGACCTGAGACAGTAGGAAATTGGTTCCTAACAGACCCGCTATGGTACCAAATCTGGGACCTCAATGATGACGTCTGGGGGCTTAGTGATAGGCATTTAATTTTTTTAATATTTAAGACATGCCTCACCGGGCCACACTGAGCCATCTAGTCCCAAATTATGGTACTATTAAGTACCCTGTCGTATGGGGTACTAGACAACCGATAAACTTACTTATATACTTTTTTTTTGTAAATACATACTTATAATACATAGAAAACACCCAGACCAGTACAAACAGACATGTTCATGCACACAAATATTTGTACTGTGCGGGGATCGAACCCGCGACCCATGGCTCAGAAGCAGCGTTAACTACCGCTGATCCAAATGGTCGTCCATAATTGACAGAATGCGTGCTGCAAATATCGTCAATTAAGAAGTTAAAAAAACATAATTTTGCACATGGCCAGTAATGTCACCTGTTATCGTGTCGGAATACCAACAAAGCAATTTATAGAAAAAAAAAACAAAGAATGTTGTGTATCATGAAGCATAATAATACTAAACTATTGGTAATATATTTTTTATCAATATTTATAGTTAAGACAGGACAACGTCTGTCGGGTCCGCTAGTTCTCATATTACATTTTTGGCCGGCACCTTTCGTATGTGGCATATCCATACAATAAAAAAATCAAGAGAAACAAAATGTACCTTCAAAAGACTTTTATCCATTGGTGTTGCCAGCCGCATAGTGAGAGTGTCTCCGGCCTGCTGTATGAGTCGCACCACCTCTTCGTGCGAACTCCATTTGACGTCTTTTTCGCCTATTGTGATGATAAAGTCGCCTTCTCGCATACCGCCAATCTGGTAAAAAATGTTAGACAAAAGTGAGGACACAATTTCAGTTATCAGAGCAAAACTTTCCTTAAGAATCACTATATTTTTTTAATGCCTAATAAATAAATAATGTGAACATCATATACATTGTTCTGACCCTTATGTAACTATATAAAACTTGTTTTTTTTTTCAAACACTCAGACCAGAGACTATATAGTATATAGTTTTTGTTTTTCACCCTGAACAGAAGTGGCCTTCGAAGAGTAGTGGGATCACTGACTGGACATATCCCCCTAAATAAACATCTCTTCACCATTGGTGCCACAGACAGCCCCCTATGTAGAGGTTGCCTGGAACAGGCAGAATCGGCTGCCCATGTGATTTTGGAATGCACAGGGGTAGCCACCCACCGGGAATCTATCCTCGGCACACCGAGTTCCCTTTCAGAAGCCTGTGAACGTCCTAAAAGACTTCTGTGCTTCTGGAAGGAGTTGGGGTGGTTGGACTAACCACCCCAATCCCCCCCTACGCATAATGGGCCAAGTGGAGCCTAAATGCGGAAAAGGGAGCCCGTTACCAATACCAATAGTTTTTGTTTTACATTGACCCATCCGGGAATTGAACCCGGGACTTCGGAGCAAGCGACAAGAGGCGTGACGATTATTGATGAAATTTGCATTCTTATTGCAGTACGTTAACTTTATTTGTCTATAGTGAGGGTATCTTTTTAAATTTAAATTAACCTTGAATTGTCGAAATTGCGAACAACTCGTTACTCTAGTGGTTAAAATACCGATCTAAGATCTTGAGGTCCTGGGTTTTATCGCTAGGTCAGGCAAAAAAGTTTCTAACTTTTGGAATTTGCTCGGGTTTGTAATCATTAACCCGCATTAGGCCATATACAGAAAGAAAGCTGGAAACTTATAAGCGCTTACCGGCGCTTGACAGCGCTGGTAACCCGCGCAGGAAAATATATGAACGCGCGCCGATAAGCACTGAACGGTGCCGACAAGTTCCGACAAGCTTCAAAACGCGCTGATCAGCGCTGGGCGCTGTCATTTAAAATTAATAAACAACTGCGACAAAACAAAACCAAATCATCGTCCGATGAGTCCGACATTTTGCTTGGTCTGCTTCAACCTGCTTCCTTTGTGTAGAACGGACCAGCGCTGTCAAGCGCCGGTAAGCGCTTACAAGTTTCCAGCTTTCTTTCTGTATACGGCCTTAGGCAAGCGTCGGGATTATGCCTGTACCTGTCATTGCTATTGTAACTTGAATTCAATGATGGAGGCCTTTGCCCTGCAGTGGGACGATTACTTGTATAGGTCGTTACTTACTTATATCGAAATAGGCAAACCTCGTATTTTCTTGTCAGTTGAAAATGAACTTAATTACCTCCGCCAATGAGTTTGGTTCAACAGCCGCTATGACGACAGGTGCGTCACCCCGCACGGAGAAGCCGAATCCCTCCTCGTCGGTTTTTGAGTTGGATACGTTGTATTCGCTAGCGACCCTCCTCAGATCGCCTTTCCTTCTCTCTCTTCCATTTTTCGTAGTCTGTGGGGAAATGTCAGTTGTGTTAACAGTATACGGATTTAAAGTGTAGGTTCATGACAGTATGTCATTTCTTTGTTGTTTCCATTACTATTTAAGCTAATCAGGGCCTCAGACGTATCCATACAGCCGAATAGAAGTTCCTTGACTAATGGTATGTATTTGATTATTAATATTATGTAACAAATTCTGATTCACAAATTTAACCTAACAATGACCAATTTTTTAAATTTGTGAATGGTGTCACATGAATAATTTGATTTTGCGGCAGTTTATTCACACACGGCACTAAAAATATAATAATTTGACAACAATCTGTTCACAGGCTCGTTGACTTTTTTTGGAGTGAGACTTGAATTAATAATCATTGTCTGTAAGACGAAAAACAAAACAATATCCTACAGTTTTAATGCCTACAAAATATATTACCCGAATTATTAGTATATGATGTCATAAATAAGACGACGTTAGCACTTCTAATAAACTTCATATATGCCCTTTTTTGGGCATAGGATGAGTATGCTGATGACAGAGTGGGTGTGTGACACAGGAAAGTAAACTTTATGACGATGAATTTATAGGCTTACAACAATCACCCAAATATTTACCTTGCCATTAACTTCCCCGTTCTTCAGCATGCCATTCTCTGTGGTCGACTTCACTAATGTTTCATTAACTTTATTCCTATAGCCATTAGAATCATAATCCAACACCTTAGGATGGTACTCGTAATTGTTATTATTATTATAACTATTTATATACACTCCATTCTGTTTCATGACTCTATGGAGTTTTTTCTTTTCGTAATCGTCTGTGTATTTTTCATCGCTTCTGATTATTTGGTTGTAATACGTGCTGTTGTCTTCTGATCTATCCCGTTTCTCGCTTTTTCTCGTTTTGTCTTCTGCGTAATCTTCTCTGCCGTTCCGTATTCTTCTGGATCCTGAATATGTTAAAAACGCATAGTTAGATTTGGCGTTTTGATCAGAGCTCATAAGCGGAATTTGTGAAATTGATTTATCCTTTCCGATAAAAATATCTAAACTAAACTAAGTATATATTAAATAGTGTGCATATTTTCAATGGATTCGCAATGCATGGGAGTTTATTTAAATGAAAGTAAGGTGCGTTTTGCATCACTTTAGCAAAGAAACAACGACATTTTCTACAAGGAGTAGACATTCGCGTTTGTTTGATGGCAATGTAGAGTCCACATTTTTGTTGAAAAACAGCAAAAAGCAGTCCATACCCGTCACACAGACATAACGATCAGTGGGTACTTATTGTGTTTTAAAATGTTCTTTTGGTGGGTTTTGCTTTTTAGATTTTTAGTGCACATTTTTAAAGCTGATTTTTTAAATTACTTACATCAATGGGTAGCTCATAATTATAAACACACGTGTTAACAATCTACTCTCACGTCTTCTATAATAGTGTTTTACTATGGTTTACATACCCCGTTTATCTTGTTTTTGCAGTTGGACTAGGCGAGGCGCACTCCAGTGACGTTTGGCGGAGAACACGGCGATAGGGCCGAGGGACTTGAACAGGTCATCGACCCTGTGTTGAGCAAAGTCTGGCGGGGTAAGGGCTAGCTGGAATTTTGATGATGCTGTGAAGGAAAATTTGATTCTTATATGACGACAATTTACATAATATGTAAGAAATTAATCAATCAAAGTAAATAATTCAATGATGGCATTAAAATAGACTTTGATATTAGAAACCTAAAAGAGTTTTAACACAATAACATAACCTTCGAAAAGGATAAAATAATATAAAGTACCAATTTAGGGGCAGTGTCAACCAAGAGATCACCGAGTGATTACTTGCTCAGTGACCGACGATTGCGCTGGCTCAAATTCGTGCTAAACGGCCTGTCATTAACAAGTTTTACAGTAATCCATACAGCCAAAATTTATACTTATTTACAAGTTTTATAACCTTGGACGTATCTATACGGCCAGCCAATAAAGAACACTTTTCACAGCTTTGGGCCTGAGCATACAGCCGAACCTATAATTAATAAGATCATAACTCACGCAGTATGTGCGGCGCGTCGATCAGTTCAGCGAAGTCTGGTTCGCGGCCGTCCAGCGCCCGCGCGGCCGCCGCACGTTCCAGGGACGCCCTCACCGCGCGCGATAACGCCTCCTTCCCGCGGAGCTCTCTAGGTAAACAATAACCACATGTCGGTTAAAGTAATCAAGCCATTTAAATACTATTGGCAATAATATAATAACATCATGTAATATTTTTAAGACATGGCCCTATATATGCTACACTGGGGTATATAGGGCCATCTTGTCCCAAATGAAGCTACCATTAAATAGTTTGGGCTAAGGAAATATAAATCTATGTATGATATTTTAGCAGTATTTACTCGTTATTAAAAAACATACTTAAAAAAATATCATATAAAGTCTTTAATTAGCTGTTTCATCTTTACTGACTGTCAAACATCTATAAAGATGTTTCTTATGGGTGTTAAGAGTACAAACTCCTAACATTAGGTGTAACTACGCTGGCTATTAGCGATAAGAATATGCTTGAAAAATTTACGCTGTGACGCAGTGTCTCAGTGGCTTAATGGTATAGCGCCGAGCCCGGTATGCATGGAGGTGCGGGTTCGAGTCCCGCCTGAGACATACATTTTCAAGTTTAAATACTAGTAATCTAATGCTGTGTGTCCTGCCTAAAATAGAACTGTCATCGCACGCATGTCATAAGAGGCGATTGAATAAGTACTGTCAGAAGAAAACGGGCAATAGCGTCTATTACGATGGCCAAACTGTGTTCGCCAACCAAACTGCAAAAGTTTTTTTTTAAATATTGAAAATCTTAAATTGTTTCTAAAAAAATATTATTCCCTAACCCATTAACATGCACAAAATGTTTCCATTAAAACACTGTACCGTAACTGGAAGCTTTATATTGAGATAGCATTTCCGTTTCCCGTCATTTGCCTACCCTTTTTAGTACGTAGTTTCCGGCTAAGTGGCGCCACCTGGCGGTCGTGTGCTTTTGAAGTTTCTTAAAATTTGCGGCACACCATTTTGCTCATTGGCGTTTAGTTTACCGTCGTAACAACACCTTCACTGCAAGCCCTGTCTCGGTGATCGTTAAAATTCAGTGATATTATAATTCTCAGAGCAGAATTTTATTATAACCAAGTGAGTTTTTATACAAACTAGTACACAAATCTGGTAAGTCCTACCCTCATTATTTTAAAATGTTATGTATTTTATTTCAAGGAATTTTATTTTCAGTTTCCAATAGCAATTTTATTGCTTAAAACATGTTTTTAATAAAACATGAAATATCTTGCTTAAATATTCGTGTGACTTAAATAATGAATTTAACGGTTTTGCCGTTCGGATTAAAGTCATGATGTAATACGTAAAAGTGTATGGTGTCTTTTCCGTTTAGCATTGAGTGGTTTGTTTGGCTCGGCTGGCAGCTCCTCGAGCTCCTCTTTAGCCGGTTAACGAGGTGAACGGCACCTCGGGTGCCGTCATAAAATAAATACGCTTAATAAATGTATCTTTATTCTAATCAAATTAATGCTAAATTGCTTGACGAAATGGGCGAATTGCCTTTCTTTACATTTAAATTATAAAACAGTGCCTTTAGAATCCCGTGTTAGTGTTAAATTTTATGAAATGGGTAAAATTGGCAAACAAGTGCCTCAAAATAGCATACATACACACCGCTAATGATCAGTATTGATATAAGATCTCTGAGGTCAGTGGAGCCCCTTTTTTGATCAACAGATTACTAAGTATACTGATTTTTTGAATTCACGCAACCTATTCATTAAAATGGAAGAAATTTACCGAAATATAACGTAAGTCCGTATTGATAAACGCGAGTTTCAGTCGTAAATTTATTTCAATTAAACAGACGTTAATTTTAACAATTTGTACACGAAGGTAAAAGAATTATTCACAAATAAAATCGGATTCTAATAAAGTGCAATTAGTTTGTGGCCACCGGGCAGCATTTACAGAGATTCGACGAGATTTCAGTATAAGTTAGAGATCTACTTATTAAAGTCTGCATAACTTTACAAACCCGTCTTATTTAGTGTAGACATTCCACTCAAATGCATTCTGGAGAAAACAGATGGCATTCGTAAAGCTTTTTGACCTCAAAAGGGCAAAAAATCCACACAGCTAAGAACAATCAATCAAAGCGCTGTCTCTCGTGTGGACGAGGCATAAAAAATTTAGAAGTCTCATAGCCTATGCTATCAATTATTCAACCTTGCGGAATGCCTACTTACAATATACATATCGTGCTCTGCATGCAAGCCTATGCCTCTAATTATTCACCCTCGCGGGGTGCCTACCTATTAACAACTACCCTCCAAAGGGTATTTGATATACAAATCGGGCTCTGCCATGCAAGCATATGCCTCTAATTATCCACCCTCGCGGGGTGCCTACTTATTTATTAACTACCCTCCTAAGGGTAGTTGGTATACAAATCGGGCTCTGCCATGCAAGCCTATACCTTTAATTATCCACCCTCGCGGGGTGCCTACTTAGTTATCAACTACCCTCCTAAGGTAAGTACTGCCAAAGCAAAAATGAAGGTTAATTCTATAGCCAGGGCTCGAGGAGGTTCAAGCAATGACTTGAAATCGGGCTCTGCCATGCAAGCCTCTAATTATCCACCCTCGCGGGGTGCTTTATTATTTATCAACTATCTTCCTAAGGTAAGTTATGTCAAAGCAAAATTGCTAGAAGTTAATTCTATAACCAGGGCCCTAGCGGCCCGATCAAAGAGGTTCAAGCAATGACTTAAAATCGGGCTCTGCCATGTAAGCCTATGCCTTTTAATTATCCACCCTCGCAGGTGCCTACTTTGCACGAACTACCCTCGAAAAGTGATAAACCTGCTATAGCAACATTGCTAGAGGTTCATTTCATAATCAGGGCTCGCGGCTAGATCAAAGAGATTCAAGCAATGACTTAAAATTAGGCTTTTTCATGCAAGCGATACGCCTAAAATTATCCACCCTTGCGGGGCTACCTCGCCTGCTTTGTACCAGCTACCCTCAAAAAGGAATGGACCTGCTTTTGCAACATGGCCAGATGTTCATTTCATAAAAAAGGGCTCGCGACTCGATTAAAGTACCCGAGGTCGTTTTAATACTCCAAGAGGTATTAAAAAAGTTGACTTGAAAGAATTATAGTATCGCATTCCTTTGTGTCAAAAGTCTCAACTTGTGAATTCGAATGTAGTCATGCAGTTTGTTTTTATCCCTGTATAAGACCAAATCGAATATTTCATGTCAGAACCCTTCTTAGTGTACTTGACACTTACTGTTACATCTAAATGCTCGCGAGCATATAAAAGTTATGGTTGCAGAAGTTGGGATGGCAAGTGAATTTAGAAATATCGGTTTTTTGTCCCCAAAAAAGTATTATTAACTATATAATGAAAAATGGAATAATGTGAAAACATGAACGAATAGAAAAACTGCAACAAAGAAATCAATCAAGTAAAATAATAATTACAAAGATGAATTGAATTAATGATATGAACGAATTTCGTCATTTTTGTCGTGCCGCATTGTCACATAAATCATAGATAGTTAAGATTCCAGCCCCTAGTGGTGGTTATCGAACAACTGAAGTAGTAGATCGACAGTTGCATTGCCCTTCCCAGGGGCGTTTTTTGACTACGGATGCTTTAGACCAAGCAGGTTTGCGCTTAAACCTAGACTTGATTTCAATAATTATATTTCGAATTTTGAACTTACTAGTTCCATTAAATTCCACATATTCGGCAAATAGGCACTGCCGACTGCAAAGTCCGAGCCGACTAGTACACTGTACAGATCTCGTGATTATAAAACGGGAATGTCCAATAATAGACCTATTTGCCTCTAAAGCTGCTCACATTGTCAGCAATCACTTGACCCTGGATTTGACTTGGATCTGGATCAAGCTCTTTTCCAATTCATTTTACCCATTACTTAGGTACCTTGAATTCAAAGATTGAGGCCTTTTCCATGCAGTAGGATGATTATAGGCCGTAACTAGGAATACAGTTTGACGCAATTGTAGCATTTAAGCATGCCAAATACGTAAGGTTTAGAAATCGAGGGTCAAGAGTTAAACTGTTTAACTTAAAAGGTATTGCGATAGCGGAAGTTAAATTATTTAAGAAAAGGTTGACATTGCATCCGTAAAGAAATGCTACCAATACTAAATGCTCTTCAGAGCCACATTCACTACTACATCAGTTTGATTCTTAGTGTGACAAAATAATAACAGGTGTACCTATATCTTCGCAAAGGGAAAGTACGAAATCTTTATTTCTAATGAAAATATCATACGTTAGATCGGCATCGAATGCATTTCAGGATACATTGGCGATGCGTTCGGTTCTTCATGGTGCGAACCCATTACTTGGGTCTTCCTACAAACATTTCTAATATCCAGGGTGCTCTCACTCAACTAAATCTTTTAACATGGTTGTTTTTGCCATGATGGGAGAAAGTGTTCTGGCGTGTCAGAGACTGAGCACTTGCAGCACCACTTACCTTAGTAACCTCCAGATACATTTTCTCGATGGAAAAAAGGAAATCTGGGGGTTGGTGAGGCAGTGGAAGGCTAAACCTCTAAAGAAAAGCTTTTACTTAAAAGTTCTTGGTGAGTCTATTTTATAAATTTGTCAAGTAACTTAGAATTGTTGTTGTTCAAGGACTATTTCAATAACAATAAAGATTAAAAGCCTTACTTTTCCGCAATTGGCGCAATTCTCATCAGGCTTACATTTAATATGTGCATTATCACATAATACATTACTTTTACACATAAATTAGCTGTCTGAAAATAGTGCGATTCTGAACCATGAACAGTGAAGTACTCACGTTCTAGTAAAACATATTCTTAAATTAATTGCTTTTACAAAAAATAAAAAACCCCAAACCGTATGGGATGTCAGTGTACTTATAAATTTATAACCGACACAAGAATGTTTCAATCATTACATCAAATAGCAATTTTAATACTTATTTGTTCAGGCAGATGCATTCATGACCTGACCTTAGAATATACCCTACCTAAAGTACCTACCTAACCATAATACAAAAACTTTACCGTATGGCCTGAATTTGGTTCTACAACCGATAGCAATACATAGGTACTGACAGACTGTCTACAGATAAATTTTGAATATAAATAATAAAAATGTAAGCCTCCTGTCTCGGTGATTAAAATTATAATATTTACTATTAGTTAAAACATCGCTGAGTGATAGATAAAAAACGATTTTAAATTATTCAATATTTTCATCAGTTGAGGTGCAGTACCTACGTCACGTAGGTACCTTACTGTTATAGCAGGAACTGTAAAAACGTTTCTTGATTACACAGCTACCCCAGATAGCGTAAGATCTGTGTAGCTTCCAAGAACTGGTAAGAAAATCACCCCATCGACGAAGTTCTAGCTCATGGGAATTGGTAATCAGCTAAAACATCACAACAATCCTATATGTGTGGAATTAAATCAAGTATTGATAAACTTTTACACAACTAATGCGATTGCTAGAAGAATTTCCTAGAAAGCTTTTTAGTTTGAATTTTTACCTTTTCATAGTTATATTACATGTTAATTTTTATTGTTACTCCTGTGTAACACGCGGAAAAGAATATTGTCTTACTTAAAATAAAAAGTATTCAATATCATAAATACTTTTTTATTTTTAAATCTGTCACATTGGCGTTACGCTAAGGCGTTATAATATTAAGTGGCGTCACCAGGCGATAACAAACAGATCTCAATATAAAGCTTCCAGTTACGGTACAGTGTTTTAATAGCAGCGTTTTACCCTGAAATAAAACGCATATTAAAATACTTACCTCACTGGAAGCTTTCACTTTATTTCTGCCTGGTGCAATTGAGCCAATGAGCAAAATGGTGTGCCGCAAATTTTAAGAAACTTCAAAAGCACACGACCGCCAGGTGGCGCCACTTAGCCGGAAACTACGTACTAAAAAGGGTAGGCAAATGACGGGAAACGGAAATGCTATCTCAATATAAAGCTTCCAGTGAGGTAAGTATTTTAATATGCGTTTTATTTCAGGGTAAAACGCTGCTATTATTAATTGGTTTTTGACTTTATCTTAAGCGTATAAGGTTCAAAGTATGGTGTCCAATATGGGCCATCACCATCCTTGGCAGGCGGGTTGGTAGTTGCAGTTTAGCTATAGATTGTAGAGATGTCGCTGCTGCTTGGCTCCAGTGGCGTGCACACCATACATGCCAATAAGCACTGCCTACCCTGCCTACTACGTCTAACTAAATAAAATACCGATCACTGTATTATCCCAATTAAGTATTATTTTATAGTTTATACCTGCACATCCGTTGCAGCCTCAGCGCTTCTTCGTACAAAGCCAACGCTTCGACCAAATGCGCTCGTCCCAACGCCATGTAATCCAACTCTTGATCTTTCAACGAAGGAGTGATCGTTGATCCTGAAATTGAATTGAAGTGAATTTAGAACGGCCTCTTTATTTTGTCAGTTAAATATTTATTGATTTAACAATATAAGCTATAATTAATTCAATTTTTAATTTTTTAATTTTGTAATTTTATGGGTTCCTGTTACCTGAAATAAAAATATTTTATTTTATTTTATTTATTTATTTATAATTTATCTGTGAATTCCGCGGTCCAACAGATCTACACGGATTTTCACGGAAACCAGTTAAGTTTTGACTAATGTCACGTGATACAGACTACAGATGGCGCTTTTTCTCTCGCAACATTTTCTTTTAGCAACCAGTAGTATATCTTTATTATTGACTAGCTGTTTCCCGCGACTTCGTCGTCGTCAATTTCTGTTATTACGATCGCAATTACTTTTGCAACATTTTTCACTGATTCTTCGCTCCTATTGGTCGCATCGTGATGTTATATAGCCTTAGCCTTACTCGATAAATGGACTATCCAACACAAAAAGAAATGTTCAATTCGAACCAGTACTTCCTGAGATTAGCGCGTTCAAACAAACAAACAAACAAACAAACTCTTCAGCTTTATAATATTAGTATAGATTAGTATAGATATAAATTTAGTTTATTCACCATTGTCAACGCTCCTATCACCGGCGGGTGTGTACAGAGCTGCGAGCCGTTCCCGCGCTCTGACACCAGATGGCGCATTCAGCAATCCTGTCGCGCAATATTGATGCGCCAGCGCTGTGATATTTAAAACATTACAATTATGTTCATGCTGAGAGATAGTTGAATAATACAAATTATAGCTTTAAAAATAGTAAAATAATACAAATTGTTACTCAAAAATTATTGCGAAAAATATGTAGTAAAAATAATTTTCCTTCCTTCTGTACTAAAATGTTTCGTATTTGATAATTAGACCGACGATTGGTCGATCATACCATTAAAAAAATATTTTTAAGTAGAAATAATACATTATATTATTATTTATGGTAAATAGTCCAGTTTTTTTTTAAATATGTACTTAACTAACTATTTTCAGCAAAAATTCGAGGGTGCAGGTTTGCAACGGATAGCTGATAAAGAGATGAAGGATGCTGCGAGTGATCATTTTGACTACCAACACTTTTATTAAATAGCATGGTCACATAGTGACACTAAATGGCCAGTATCACTAATATTCTATTAGCAGAGGATTTACAAAGAAAATAAAAAACATTTGTTAATCAGCACTTTTTTTAGGGTTCCGCACCCAAAGGGTAAAAACGGGACCCTATTACTAAGACTTCGCTGTCTGTCCGTCGCTCTGTCACCAGGCTGTATTACAAGAACCGCGATAGCTAGACAGTTGAAATTTTCACAAATTATGTATTTTTGTTACCGCAATAACAACAAAAACTAAAAACAAAATAAAATAAATATTTAAGGCCCCCATACAACAAACTCGTTTTTTTGGCCTTTTTGGTACGAAGGGTTCCTCGTGCGCGAGTCCGACTCGCACTTGGCCTGTTTTATTTAATACTTAGGTAGACTACTTAACAGCCTAGTAGTGATACACCGTGCATTTTGAACCACCTTGAAAACGAAGCCTACTTTATTGGACCATTTTCTATAACATCATGGCAGGGTTATTTAATTTCTAAATATATTTTTTTAAAGTATCAAATATTGATTTAAACTTTTATTTTGTAACTCGCTGTAACGCACCAGACGTAATATTTTGCTGCAGCGGGGTCCTTGATGAATGAACCTTACACAGCTACATCCGTGCGCGTCACAGCGTGTTTCAAAATAAATAGCAGAACTAATATTTAATATAATAATTTAAAAAAAAAGATAAAAAAACGAAAACAATCTTGCCAAGATGTTATACATAATGGTTACATAACGTGGGCTTCGTTTTACAGGTGTTATATTATAAACTAGCTGTTGCCCGCGGCATCGTACGCGTCATTTTCTGTTATTATGATCGCGATTACTTTTGCAACATTTTTCACTGATGCTTGGCTCCTATTAGTCGCAGCGTGATATTATTAGCCTAAAGCCTTCGTCGATAATTGGACTATCCAACACAAAAATAATTTTTCAATTCGAACCATGACTTCCTGACATTAGCGCGTTCAAACAAACAAACAAACTCTTCAGCTTTATAATATTAGTATACCTAGATGTGAAAGTTTGGATGGATTTTTGTAACTCAATCACATCAAAATTACTCAACAATCTGAATGAAATTCAGCAAGGTGTTAGCTTATTGGCTAGAATTACACATAGGCCACTTTTTACTCCGGGTAAAGGTGCGGTCCCCGTGGGATAATTTTGATACATATTTCTTTCTGTATAAAGAAAAGTATGTTACCTTTATAATATTCAGTCTTAACGTGGACGAGGGAGACCCACGAGTATGGCACGTAGTTGAACACACCCTCAGATTGCATCTGCAATGTAATGAAGAAATTTCATAGTGAGCTTTTCAATTGATTACGATTTGGGCCATGGTATGCCAGCGCCCGCTCACCATCTGAACGAAACCTTAAGGTATGATTGCAAGGAGACAAATTTATTTGGTATATTTCTATTTTGTTAAATATTTTTTTCCATAGAAACCACCGCCACCTTTTTCACTTTACAACCTTAAGGGGACTACTAAAGCTACAACAGGGGCCTAATTCGCGTTACCGAATCGCAGTTCGATCGTGATTGAATTGGACGATTTTGACATTTAGCCCATACTATAACTGTCAAAAACCCGTCGTTCAACGATTGTGATACGATTCGGTTACGCGAATTAGGGGCCAGTAAACTTTTCGTTTAGATTTTATAAATTTGTCGCTAACGCTAAAAGCTTTTAGTGATAATGTACTTACAATACGTAAAAATGACAGAATGAAAAGCAGAACAGTGATTCAATAAATACTAGAGGTAATTTGCTAAAATGATACCGTTCTAGTTTTTTGAGAATTGATTTTGTTTACAAGTAATAAATTTAAATCAATCGGTGGCAGCACATAGCTATAGTAGTCCCTTATTAAATTTATTTATTACTAGCTGTTGCCCGCGACTTCGTCCGCGTCAATTTCTGTTTTTACATTGATGCTTCGCTCCTATTGGTTGCAGCGTGATATTATAGAACCTAAAGCCTTCCTCGATAAATGGAGTATCCAACACAAAAAGAATTTTTCAATTCGAACCAGTACTTCCTGAGATTAGCGCGTTCAAACAAACAAACAAACTCTTCAGCTTTATATTATTAGTATAGATTCATCCGGTCAACGAAGGCAAGCAAGAGGTTCGAGATCCTCGTCTCTCTCTGCCTCGTCAGTGTTTACTCCGGCCGCCACAGCTTGCCACAAGCTACCCTTTAGTTATTATTATTATTCATTAATTCAAATACCTTCTCATATAGTTGGTTGTATGTGTGCGCGAGCTGGGCGCTCTCTTGAGCCAGGTCGAGGCACATCTCCAGGTCATCCCGAAGCTCCCGATCCCGACCGCAGGCCTCTCTCGCTTGCAGCTGTAGCTTTTCGAATAGGCACTCGCGAGCTTGGGCCTGTAAATAATAACAATTTATTAATACTCGACTTGGCAGACTTTGTACTGATCGGTAAAGCATCGCCACCTACCGGCGGTGGCGTGCACACCATACATGCCTATAAGCACTGCCTCTCTGCCTACTACGTCTAGCTTATAAAATACCAATTTCAAAATAAATAAATATTTTTATATTAAGATTTAAAATTGCGTGCACGTTATCTACTGTTACTACTGACCTACCAATTGGGTTTCCGACCATTCAGAAACCCATCGAAATATACACACACAAAAATAAAGTAAATATAAGCCTATAATCATCCCACTGCAGGGCAAGGCCTCCATCACAGAATTCAAGTTACCACATTAATGTTAGCAAGCATAATCACCATGCTTGCCAATGCGGGTTGGTTAAAAAACTTTAGCTAGTTAGAAAATTCAAAAGTCTTGTTGCCCGACTCGGGATTGAACCCAGGTTCCCAAGATCTTGGCCCGGTATTTAAACCACTAGACCAACGGGATGTTGGAAGTATTATTAGAAAGCTATAATTATAATAAATGCCGGAAACATTTTTTTGTGAATTACATTTTCACTGTTAAAAATCTTTAGCGTAGACTGCTACCAACACATTTTATTAGGTTTAAACGATCACTTTTTATGCGTTTTATCGATATCAATGCGTATTTTAGGGGTTTTAAATATAACACGAATAATTAACACATATTGCGAACAAAGTAGTTGGTTACATATCCAGAAAGATTGTCAAATGTATTTTATTTAGTAAGCCATAATATGTACTAATTGTTTTATGTTGCAAATAAAATAAAATAAAATAAACACATACACAGAGCCGATTCTTATAGTGGCAAGAGCGCCATCTATTTTTTGGACTAAGGTAGGTAAAGTGACGCCAAAAATAGATAAGAGTAAGCGAGATAAATAATGTTACCGTCATTAGAGCTCCTAGAACTAGTAATGTGTCAGCCGCAAGGTCTACTGAGGGTGCGTTGGTGAAGTTCTCGTGGATGTACCGCAGGGTACCGGCGGCTCGAAGCAGAGCGTCTACAGCTCCGTCTAATCCCGCACATGTGTTTCGGTCCTGAAAACATTGATAACATTTAAACCTACGAAACACTTAAAGGGTAACCAACTGAATGAGTTTTTGCTTGATTTGATATAAGGTACCCCCCCCACACACACACAACACAAAAAAATACTCTTTATAACGTTAATTGGGTTTTTATCAATCTCTTCGAAAATAATTTGGATAAAGAAAAACTTTGTCTGAATATAGGGGTGACGTAGTGCGGCATTAAGAGATAAAATGACATAAATAATTACATAGTACTGTATTGTGTGGCGGTGTGACCATATATTCTAGTGATCAACTTTTGATTCTGGCATTTTAATACGAAAGTATAGCTATCGGACTATTAAGTTTTTTAAGAATATTCTTAAAAATCTCTTGGCTATCCAAGAATTTTCACGTTTCTCTTATTTATCTTCCCATGTTGTTTGTATTCATCGGTAAATTATCCTGTGATAACCGTAATGGTTGTCCGTCTACTACGGTTCAGAGTTCGATTCCCAGTTTTAGGGAATGTATGAATGTAAAACTTTAAGTCGTTGTTCCAGTCTTCTGTCTCAAGATTATCCTTTAAGAACGATAATAAAACAAGAAATAAATATAGTAATAGATATGGAAGAGTTACTAATATATCTGTTTAAATAAATTACATACCTGTTTAGCGCCAATTTGTGTGTAGATGCCAGCCATATTAAACAAAACACAAGCTTTCTCAAAAGCCACTGTCCTCTGGCACGATGGGACTCCTAGAAAAACGAATGATAAGTTAATAATAATAATAAATAAATAATAAATGTGGACAACATCACATACATTGTTCTGATCCCAATTTGAATAACTATTTAAAGCACTCGTATTTTGGAAACCAGAAACAAAGAAGGTACCACACACACCCAGACCCGAGAAAATGTAGAAAAACACTTTTTTTCTACATTGACCCGTCCGGGAATCGAACCCGGGACCTCGGAGCAGCCGATACCTTGAAAACCGGTGTGTACGCCACTCCGCCACGGAGGTCGTCGGAGGAGTTATTTGACTGGTTTTTACTATTCTAATGATCTTGCTTCTTTAAAGATAAATAGAATACTCGTTATTGCACACCAACTAAAGAAATAACACCCAATTTTATATTAAGATGTACAATTTAGGCGGTCTTATCGCTAAAGAGCAATCTCTGCCAGATAACCTTTGAGTACAGAATACAGATATATGGATAGAAAGTTAGATATAAACAAAGACAATAAGGCAGATTATTTTAAGCAATTACGTTATTTACCAAACGCAATCGCGATGCGATATATTTTATTGACGAAACTAACTACTTGATATCAATCTATCTATACTTTATTTGATATTTTAGAAATTAAATTGCAATTATAATATCAGTATATAAACTTGAAAAATTATGTCTCAGGCGGGACTCGAACCCGCATCTAATAATATTTTAAAGTTTATATACTGATATCTATCTTCTATCTATATTTATAAAAATCTATTGCTGTTCGTTAGTCTCGCTAAAACTTGAGAACGGCTGGGCCGATTAAGCTGATTTTGGTGTTAAAATGTTTGTAGTAGTCCAGGGAAGGTTTAAAAGGTGAGAAAATATGGAAATTTTGAGAAGCAGATAGTAAAAACAAGAATTTCATTTCCTCATTAAAAAAATCTGCATCAAAATTTTTACTCATTTGTGTCGTGAGGATAGGTGATACTATAGGGAAAGAAATATATTCCCTATGGTGATACGAAGATCAACGGGTCATCTAGTAGAATATAGATATGTTTATTAAGAAATTGAATTGCTGGTATCAATTGAAAATACATATTACCTATATAAAACACTGTCATTTCTAGTTCAGATATTACACCCGAAATTTGTCTCGGTTTTTTTAAAGGCCTATTACAGCTGCAATATGTCAATCCCATAGCTAGAAGCGATCTCATTCAAACAACGTCAATTGGAAATAGAACTTAAACGATAAGGAATAAGGTACAAACTGACCAAATCGTTTCTAGCGGGAAGCGATCTCATTCAGACAACCTCAATTGAAAGTAGAATTAGAAGGATAAGGAATAAGCTATACATTTCAAAATCGTGTGAAAAATTAAGGTTACCTGTTAACGAATCGAACCATTCGAAGTAGACGCCAAGCGATCGGTCCGGCGGGAAGAACCGCCTCTCGATGTAGTAGAGCTGGTTGTAGTACTTGAACAGAAGCGCCACGCCCGCCGTAGAGCGGACTGGTGTCCGCATCGCCTGGAAGATAGACAGCGATCAATGAGACAGGGGATGTGTAAGAAGACACAGCTGCACAGCTATGTCGCTTCCATCATCATTATAAAAATAAATATTTAACCCATCCGGGAATCGAACTCGGGACCTTGGCGCAGGCGACATCTTGAAAACCGGTGTGTACGCCACACCGCAAAGGAGGTCGTCAAGATAATAAATCAACATCATTTGGCGACAAGTTCGGTTCAGTGGTAGTAAACACACTGCTTCTAAACCATGAGTCGTGGGTTCGATACCCGCACGGTACAAATATTTATGTGTATATCTGTATGTACTGGTCTGTGTACTGCGTTTTATTTACTAAAATACTAGTAGGTATGTTGTATCGGTTGCCTTGTACTCCATAATATAAGCTTAATAGTAGCTTAATTTGGTACTAGATGGCACTGTGTGTATGTACTAAAATCAAAATTAAAAAAAATACGTGTGGCACTCAGAGACTGCCGCGGTAAAGCTATTGCATAGCATTTTTTATCAACTTTATTTGATATTTTAGCAACTTAATTGCACTTATAATATCAGTACATAAACTTGAAAAATTCCCGCCTAGAAAAATAATTTTCAAATTTATATACTGATATTATTTTTTATCAACTTATGCAATTATAAAACTAAAAAGTATCACCGCTGTGCCGGTCGGAGTGGGGGGTGTTAGGTTATTTTTGTTACGGAATTTCTGGATTCGGTCTCCACGCTCAAGGCCCGCGATAGAAGCTATGCAATAGCTTAATAAAAGTTTTAGGGGTCTCCCATACAACAAATCGATTTTTTTGCCCATTTTTGCTCGATATAAATAATGATAACAAACAGGTTATATAAGGTGTATCTACCTTTGTTTACCTTGTCAATGACACGGAACCCTTTGTGCGCGAGTCCGACTCGTGCTTGGCCGGTTTTTATTCGAAAATACTCCTTTAGTCGCCTTTCATGATACCGATAAAAAAGGGGTAAGAATTACCTGTCTCATATCCATGAAATCTGATATGGCGTCTTCATAAGTAGCCGGGTCCTCGCTGTAATGTTCCATGATGAAGTCTTTGAATGGCTCCCGGAAGTCCACCTCTTTGGTCTCCTTCAGGCCCAGCGGGATCATTGGCATTACGCATTCTTTACTGAAAAGATGAAATACTTTCTTAATTTCCTCGGATGCTGTTACGAACTTGTCTAACAACGATGTCATGATAAAAGAACTTACAAATATTAAATAATAATCAAGAATTATTATTATAACATTACTTTTTTGAAAAAGTCTTTTGTGCTCTTCACAGTAAACTTTTCATTTAGTTGTTTAGCAATAATGTACAATACGAAAGAATGCCAGAATTGAAAGCAGATAAAAGTGATTCATTAAATGCTAGAGGTAATTTGCTAAAATGACACTGTTTAGTTTTTTGAGAATTGATTTTGTTTAGAAGTAATAAAATTAAATCAATTGGGGGCAGCACTTCGCTCTAGTAGTCGCCTTAACAAAGACGCAGGCGAAGCGCCAGTAAGAAATAATTTCAAAATTTCGAACCAAAACATTTACTAGTTCAATGTGGATGAGCAGTTAAGATGCACATTAACTTGTCAATAATATTTATGCGCGGGCGCGGACCGTAGCTACATAAAAGGGAAGATTATGTTTTTACCTACATAAGTGGCCACTTATATCATTTGGGAAGATTTGTCGGGTAAACAGAACATGTGAGGTTCGGAATTACAGTTATAAATAATAACGACGGCTGCATTTAAATGTTTTACACCTTTAAATGTCCATAAAATATAAGATACACTGTCCCTTGCCACTTTGATGTGTCTTTCTTGTGTCATACCCACCGTAATGATTGACACCGAAAAATTCAACCTAAAGTACATACATGATTCAAAGATAAATGTAACTGAGGTGCAACCCATCTGTTCACTATGCGCGCTTATTTGGTGCAATGAGGCCTTTTTCGGTCACTGATTGAGTATTTAGTGTTTCATTTTACATGAATTTTTGTAGGTTATCATATCAATAAAATGAAAGCCTTGATTATTTAAATGTGAATTAGATTAAAAAATATATACTTACATTGATTGAATGGTAATAGATTTCCCGCGCAATTCATAGACTATGGCCGTAGCATAGTATAAAATATAAGTAGACAGAAGGCTTACATAATATAACTATTTTAGTTCACAGTAGGGTATCAAAGTAAAGTAGAAGGGAAGATAAATATTATTTAAATTTTTTTATGTTTTATAAGTGTCGCTGGAATAGTGTTCTCTCTTTCTCATAATTCTTATATCGACATGTAAGTATGATTGATTAATACAAAATAATCTTTATCCAAGCCTTCGAGGTTAGAAAAGCTGCTTGTCTATGTATTTTGTGAGGTTCTGGTACCTACTAGTCTACGTGGTATACCGCACGCAAGTAAAATATCGAGCTAAGGCCCTACTCCTCAAAACTTACATTATAAAAGCGGCGAGCGCGGGAAACGACGACAATGTCGGAAATAGACGTTTTTACACGCTCTTTCTTAATTCTAATTGTCTCTGTGAACGGTTTAATTAATTTAATAAGAGTTCTTGTAGAATTTTATTATTTAAGTATCATAATTGTGAGTTATGCGAAAAATTCAGTCTGTTGCAAATCGTTTTAAAGAAGTGAAAATAATATTAAAAGGCTTCTAATTTGTTAGTTACGGGTTGAGAAAGTAGGTATTCAGTTTATTTTCAACCTCTAGGTAGATCGATGACTATTATATAATTTGCTCAATATGTAGTTTAAAGTCTTATTTGAAATTGAATTTGAAAAATAAACTATCCACCAAATAATACGGTAGACAAATTTTTTGTTTCAAATATTATCCAAGTCTGAATTGAACCGAGTAAAAGCGTGGAAGAAGCCACCAACTTAAAACTACCACAGAAAAAAGAGCATTTAAAACCGCTTTTCATTCGTCTTTAAAGAAACTGAAAAATATTTTAACATTCAAATTTTTTTTTTAATACTAAAGATAAAAAACATATCGGGTGACATGGCAACACTGACAGGACTATCATCATTACGGCTATTACGAGTAAATAGCTCGGGTTGTTTGGCTGGGCGCGCCTTACACGCCAGTACCCTTATTATGAGCCATTTGGAGTTTTTGTCAGTACTCCCGTGCTTTTTCACTCTAGTGATGCGCGTCAATTGGTATCATTTTCCACTAATTTGTATTAGTACGGTACGATTTTGTTACTATTACGGTTAAGTGTCCTAAAAGAGCGAAAAATTCGATTCAGCAACTGCTTTATTTTAACCTATTGTTAAATGTTAGTTATTGACCAAATTTTTTAGATCTTAGATGATACTTTAGTATTATCTGTGGATGAACAGACCTCGGCAGGTCAACCTACCCAAAAAGTTAAAGGTCATTGAATTGATTTTCAACTTGAAGTCCAACAAGTAGAGATCAATATCAATTGAGAAAATTTGCCATAGATAGATTGACGTGCTGTTATCTGTACGACAGAAGACGTTGATGAAAATACACTGGCTTACAGCTTTGAATAAATCCATCATGTCATATTTGTCGTGTCGTTTGAAAAGAAATGAAAAGTTCAATTCCCACCTAAGACAGTTGATTTTTTGTAATGATTCGTATTTTTAACTTACAATTTTATAGTTTGAAAACAGTTCTAAAACCCAAACATGCTTGTGAAAAATTACACTAAAGTGATCAAAATGTGCAGGGTCACCCATCCGTTAGCTGCCACGGTTTGGGTGCCTTAACTGTTATCACTACTAAACCACTATCGCAACTCTGCTTGATCTACCTCAACACCAACTATCGCATCATTAATGATCACGGAAGCAATAAAGACAAGTTGGCCAAATGGATTTCCTTATCTTTCCCAATAGAAAATAGTTCTTCATATAGGAAATGGTAGAATTAGATTGTTGAAACTATTGCATAACTATATGGGTTTGTTAAGTGACATACACGTTCCTTATGTATGTTTGTTCTTTTATTATTTATTTTTTGATATGTATCATACAGTGGATTGGGTTGCGTTCTGTTTCTTACTCTTGAGAGGGAAACAGTTTGAGAGAGACAAACTTCTTAGCGTTCCATAGATTCACCGTGCGGGTGCCGGGTCCATCGTGTGGCAGAAAGAGAAACTCCGAGTAGCTACCGGGACTTGTGACACGGGTGTAGGTTTTAAGGGGACGACTTACATCAATACTCACCTTCACTACTCGTATTTCTCTCCCTGCCCAGCCAAATCTGGTACGAACCTACTAATGCAGCTTTAGACACTCGCTCTAGTATAGAACTTAACATAACTGAACATAACATGACTCTAAATGGATATACAATCACCATCATCAGTAGCTCATTTAAGTCCACTGTTGGATATACATAATGTGGCCTTTTGAAAAGGAGGATTTCGCCATAATCGCCAAGCTTGGCAGGCGGGTTGGCGATTGCAGTTGTCAATGTAAACAAGATGCTGCTACCAGTCTTCTTCTGGCAGTTTTTTTTTATTAAATAAATAATGGGCTTGCTCTTGACTACATACTTAACTATACGGTTAAGAAGAAGCCTAAGATGGAGCGAGCTTACCCAGAGGTACCGGTTCTCCCACACACCAGCGGAACACAGAGGCACTGTTTGGCGCTGGACTCCACCCGGTAGCATCCAGGCGGCCTCTCACGAAGCCTACCACCGCAGAGGGATCTGTTAGCCGTCATCATTGGTTAGGAAACCAAAGATGCCGTTGCCCAGGGTGGACCACTAGGAGGTAGATCCCACAACCCCAAACTCCTTATGTAGCCTCTTAAGATACCCAAAGGAAGAGACGGGCTATTCTTTGGACGTACCGGCACCACACTCACACGACACAGCAACGTCATATCATCAATGAAGATATACAATCAATGGTTCAGCGTCAGCATCAGCATACATCTGTTCTATCAGTGGCTACTTCAGACGCCTATAGTAGGCGGCTTTGAAGACTCAGACACCAGACTATTTTTGAAGGAAGATCATTCGAAAATAAGAGAATCCTTAAGTTGACGACCTCCGTGGCGGGGCGGCGTAAACACCGGTTTTCATGGTGTCTCCTGCTCCGTGGTTCCGGGTTCGATTCACGGACGAGTCAATGTAGAAAAAAGGGTTTTCAACATTTTCTCGGGTCTAGTGATTTTAGTACCAAAATACGAGTGCTTTAAATAGTTACTTAAATGACCACATTTATAATTATTTTTTAGTTGCCTCCTACGATACCCGCAGGACTAGAACGACACACGAACGCGGAAAATTAGAGTGAATCTTACATTTAAGCCGATTAAAAATTATGGTACGGGTTTTTGTCCGTAAGTGCTTTGTAACTATTTCGAACATGGCACATCACTATTGTCCTTTGCTTTTATTTTACCGTAATAGCCCTTATTAGGTATGTAAATTTCAGAATACTAAAATGAGTAGCATGACGGATAAACTTAATAACCATTCCTTGTTATAAGGATCTGTTTAATATGGCACATACATTTGATAGTCTGTCGGTAGTGATCTAGTGATGCAAGAAACTCACGTTTTTGGCTTTTCAAAATACTCGACTAGATTAGTTCTTTAACTCTCAAGTAAAAAAGGGGGTTCCCAGGTTCGATTCCCGGGTCGGGCAACAAAAAATTTCGAATTTTCGAACGTTGCTCGGGTTTGTGATCACCAACCCGCATTTGGCAAGCGTGGTGATTATGTCAGTACACCCATCATAGCTGTGGTAACTTGAATTCAATAATGGAGGCCTTTTCCCTGCAGCAGCTGCTGCTGCAGTGGGATGATTATAGGATGTTACTTTACTTTACTTTTTTATAAGAAGAACAAGAAATGGCCAAATGCCTACTTAAATGCTTTCATTATTAAAATAATTAATGTATAAACATTAATTTCAGTGATAAGTAGGTATGTACTATAAATTTTCGTCTTTCCTTAACTTCAACTTTCATGCAATAATATTCAAACCTAAGCTATAAAATCGAGCAAACTCGAAAACATGCAATTTACTTATCGATATCGGTGTTTCGACATTTCATCGACTAACAATCTACTTACAGACATACTTTCACATTCCTCATTATACTTGAATGTACACCAATATGTTTGATCAAACTAGGTTAAAACCACTTTGAAATATTGTGTGGCATAATTATCTGATACTACCTTTTTAAGCGGTTTCGTCCGCGTCTTTGGTTTCGGTTTCATTGTGTTATGAGAAAAACTTTAATACAAGGTACGAACACAGACAGGGTAATAAGTGCATATTGTATGAAATTTAAATAATCGAATGTAAGATGTCATCTGATGTCTTTATTGAACCTAGAGAGAAATCTATACTAATATCAGTCTATGAATCCATACAGTCGTCCGACGAAGACGTCTAGAATTGTGCGGGGTGTGAGGGGCGAGATGCGGAAAGGCCAAGCCCGAACTGCGAACAAAACGATGTTAGCAGTTCGGGACACAGCATTCAGGGCTAACAAATGTTTGTGTTTTAAATTATTTTATATTTGTTTGTTGGAATATTATTGAAATGCTGATAATGAAAATAACATCTTCATAATAATGGTGAACATATTTGAGAAGGCGGACTTTTTTATTATTTACTTCGAGGTGAACATATATTTTTTTTAATAAGATAAATAGTTTTCAATTTCGAGGTTAATTGGGCTGCTGATTACGAAAATGCTATCCTTTTTTTAAATTCAAGGTGGCGGACGTAATTTTTTTTTATTTGATATGAGTGTCAAATTTGAGGTTCAGTGGGGTGCTTATTACGGATATGCCATCCTTTTTAAAATTCAAGATGACGGACGTATTCTTTTATAATTTGACATGGGTGTAAATTTTGAGGTTCATCGGGGTGCCGATTATCAAAATGCCATTCTTTTTTAAAATCCAAGATGGCGGACGTATTTTTTTATAATTTGATATGGGTGTCAATTTTGAGGTTCATTGAGGTGCTAATTACGAGTGTTTATCTTCAATAAATAAATATTTTTATATATTGTTGACAACCCTAGCCATCGCGATACTGTCTAGACGTTGACGGTATTTTCCATGAGATCAAAAGCGTCGGACGACTGTATGGTTTTAAAGACTGTGCTAATATTATGAAGCTGAAGAGTTCGTTTGTTTGTTTGAACGCGCTTATCTCTGGAATTAATGGTTCGATATGAAAATAAATATGTGTTGGATAGACCATTTATCAAGGAAGGCTTTAGGCTATATTCTTTTCAAAACTTCTTAATCGCGATCATAATAACAGATAAGTTAATAAGACGAGTCAGCCAGTCAGTCATAGCAATGTATGAGACGTTAAAAGTCACGTCAAAGGCAAATTAATAGGCGGTTTGGAAAAACTGACACCAGATTACATATAAAAAACGTTCATAAGTCGTCTTGTAAGGACATATTTCCTTGAATGATGATCATAGCACAAAGAAAAATCAATAATCCTAATGTTACGTTATGTTTGTAGGCGCATCACTTCAGAATGGCTGCAAAGGTCAGAAATTTTTAATGTAATGTTTGTAATGGTGAACTGTGGTGAGCACAGCAATCCTGAGTAGGGTAACTATGCAGTACTCAAGTTTTAAAAAACTTAACCATAGAAATAAATAGGGATCGGTATTTTATTTAGTTAGATGTAGTAGGTAAAGTGGAGTGCTTACGGCATGTATGAAGTGCACACCACTGATGGTAAAGGGTATTAGAAATATCCAAATGCAAAGTGTATTGTATGAAAGGATAACATGGTCAAACAGACCATTTGCTTGCACTATCATTATTAAAGAACCTGTGCAAAGTCGGGAACAACAACTAGTTATTAACCTTACCTATCGCTCTGGTACAGCTCCACGGACGAGTTCAGCTCTGCCAGCTGTTCCTTCAGCAGCTGCAGGTTGGAGTTCACGAAGCTCAGTTCGAGAGCCACTGTCTCTCTGAGCTTCCTATTAGTTGTGGCCTGAGGACAAAAGATATAGCTCATTAGTATTACCATCAGTTCGCACATCAACGCCACATGGAAAATAAATGTGCATTACCCAATTACAGTCAAAAGCACTGATTGGATGAATGAAATTAAGACAGCAAGATAGGCAAATTTTGTCCCGAAAAAACGGCCTAGTGCGAGTCGGACTCGCGCACTGAGGGTTTCGTGCCAACTTTAACTGAATTAGGGGTCCACTTACTTCCACTTAGCCGAAATACCACAATATTTAATTGACTGCAAAAATAACTTTATTTTTGATAGTGTTTGTATGAAGGACAAAGCTATAATTGCGGTTGTTTAAAATGTGCTTTTTCTCAAAAACTACCGGTTTGATCTCGTTCAAACCAATTTTCATTGTAAGTTTTTGTTAAGATCTACATTATGTATTTTTTTCAAAATTTTCACTTGATTAGTTTAAAAGTTAGAGGGGGGGAGGACCCATTTTACCACTTTGGAAGCGTCTATCTTCCAAACGTTACACTTTTGGAAATAATGGTTTGAGAAACCTCTATGTCATTTCAAAAGACCTATCCATAGATACCCCACACCATACGCCTAGGTTAGAGTAAAAAAAAAAATTGTTTTAGTTCTAAGTATGGGAAGCCCCCCTTAAATATCATTAATTTTTATTTTTTGTATGAGAATCGTAACAGGATACACTTATTTACCAAGTTTCAACTGTGTAATGCAAATACTTTCAGAATAACCGGTCAAGTGCGAGTCGGACCTCGCGCACGAAGGGTTCCGTACCAAAAAGGCCAAAAAATCAGGTTTGTTGTATGGGAGCCCCCTTTAAATATTAATTTTATTTCGTTTTAAGTATTTCTTGTTATTGCGGCAACAGAAATACATAATTTGTGAAAATTTCAACAGTCTAGCTATCGCGGCTCTTGAGATACAGCCTGGTGACAGAGCGACGGACAGACGGACAGACAGCGAAGTCTTAGTAATAGGGTCCCGTTTTTACCCTTTGGGTACGGAACCCTAATAAAATGGCTGTGACATACGGACGGACAGACATACAGACAGAGAGACACACTAGTTAATCTATAAGGGTTCCGTTTTTTGCCATTCGGCTACGGAACCCTAAATAACCGTTCTTGTGAGATACTTCCAAAATCTAAATTCCACGCAAACGAAATTAAATAACTAAGTACAGTATGACATCTTTACTTTTAAATGACGTAATAATATTTCCTGTCTAAGAAATAATCCTAAATTCAGCAATTTAACGGATAATTCTAAAACAATGGCGTTGTAACATCCTGAGCTGACATCATCGGTCGTGAATGGGAAACTATTAAGAAAATCACCTTTCTTTAGTCCGTTGACCGGTCTTCATTGTTACGATGTTGTTGTAACAACGCACTGGACAGAGCAGTGTTGTTAAACTTCATATCGACTATCGACAGTTGACCTTGAAAATCATGTACACCATCAATAAGATAAATACTTAAATCGTTAGATGTACTACTTGCAATGGGGACTACCGTTTCGTTGCTCACCAGTTGGCGCCACTGTAGACTGAGGTCCGGAGGTATAGCTGTCAAAGGCGATTGGCGCCGAAACAAAGTGTTATATCTTGAATCTAATTAAGGTTATATTGTTTATAAATAACTATCTTGATATCAACAAACTAACTTCTGAAATAGTTGCTCTTGAGGCCGCCTATTTTTTGCGCTTTTTCTTAATTCTGCTTTTAAAGCGTTCACATTAATCGCCAAATAATCCATATTTGCGATATTTTACGAAGGAGATCACTTTCCAGCAGGTAAATTAAAGAAATTATAATTTATGCAACAAATTCCGCTAAAACCAGTACAAAGTGAATGATATTGGACCTCACGCGACACTAGCGCCTCTAGTGGCAAATTCACTAGCGATAGCCCCCATTGTAAAGAGTTGATGTTAGTACATAACAGATATTCAAGAAAAACTGTCAAAAAAGGAAAAAAAACAAGACTTTCGAGCTGCTTGATTGTAAGTGTTAGTATTATACTGAATTAAATCAATATAACATGATATCACTTATAATAAAACGAATTATCTTGGCATCCATGGACTCAATTTACGAGTATCTAGTCCATTGCGTTGCCAAATATGGTACTCAGGGCAGTGCCTGGGACTTGCGACCCAGGTGTGTAAGCTTATAGTTTAATCCTGTAAATGGTTTTGTATCCTTTTTACGAATAATACCAATCACAGTGCAGATTCTTTAAGCATTTCTATGTAATGTAACATTATTGCAATGTTTGACGATGTATTCGAAGCAGTATTTACCAGATCAATAGTCTTCACATCAGACTATACATGTATTTGTTGCAAAATCCTCCTTTTTTAACTAGATGTAAAATGCCCTAGTGTGTTATTCATACCATCAGTTACATTACATTGCCAGTATGTTTTATTTTCTATCGTGTCGTCGTCAAACAAGATTGGGACCGTGACATATCAATCGGAATGTCACGCACATTATTAAAAATTCAAGACATCGAGCGTCGCTATATGTAGAATCAATTAAATAATACGAATGATAGCATCGATATTACCAAGGCATTGTTGGGACATCACTAGTGAAATAACACGAGGCAACACTAGGTAGAAGCATTTCTAGTATACCACAATGCACAGTACCCAAACCAGTAAGTCATATAATTACATTTTGCTTCTATTTAAGGTATTCATACCCCTCTTCCAAATTAACTACCAATGGCACACGTGTCTTCAACACGTTTTTTTTGGAGTATTTTGTATTTAGGATCAAGAATTATTACGAAAGGACATCACAACGAGACATATTACTATGAAAATACATAAAATAAAAAAGTGTTGTCGCAGATCTCGGGGCCTGGGTTCGATTCCCAGGTCGGGCAATAAGAGTTTCGAATTCGGGTTCGTGATTATGCCTGCATCCATCATTGCTGTGGTAGCCTGAATTTAGCGATGGTGGCATTTGCTCTGCAATGGGATGAATAAAGGCCGTTACATTTTGGTTTTTACGGATTATCTGTTTTAGTATTGTATTGTTTAAAAAGGTTTTGCATGCGTATGCTTCTTTTTTTCTTCGAATCCGAATGTGGCTTAAAAATATACTAAATTTAAATAAATATACCGGCTGTTAGTTAGGTAAATGGTATAGCAAGCCGAAACCAACATATGTTAACTAATGCATATAAATACTATGATGAAGAAATAAATAATTGTGCTTACTGTACTGAATACAAGTAGGTAATACAAGTTTTAGTTTACCATCTGCATTATAAAAAAAAATGTGTAATTATGTTGTTCGTTTTAATGTCACTTAAAATTTTTACTTCCATAGTACTTACTGATTATTCAGAGGGAAATCTGTTATTGGCCATAGTTTATAGCTTTATATTAGACGTAAGTAATTGTTATGTTATTGTTGATTTTCTCAATAAATAAATAAATAAATAAAGTCAGAAATCTGACTTCACCATAGTATTCATATAACACTCTGTATATTGTACAGGTGAAATTTTAACCAATTTCCAAAATTTTTTTAGGCGTTCAGTATCGTATTTAGAGCCTATTTATGAAGTAAAAAATGTAAATCAAATTGTCACACAAAAATATTTTTCGCGATATACCTAGTTTTAAATTTTTACGGTCCTAGACCTGTAAAGGGACAATCAAAAACTTATGAATAGTATCGTAATGAATAATTGAGATGCGTAACGCGTAAAAAAAGTGTTGCTAGGAGGCCGTATCAACAATTTTAGATTTTAGGCGGACATTTTCTAAGTGCTTTATCTTGACATTTTTGTACTGGGCTATACCAAAATAAAAAATACGTCATTTGGTTTTTGTCTCGTAGATTGATATATTAAAATTTGGAAGGTGGTCAAATTTCACCCTGTATATTTCTGATAGAGAATACCTATTAAGTGTGTTTACTGTTTTCGAATTCAAAGCTAGCCTACTGCTCATTCGTTTCGCTGTGCCATATACGTTAACTCAAGAACGACACAAAAACCGTGTTCGACGGACCGTATCACCCTTTCTTGCCAGGTCTCTGAACCCTGACCTTGGTGAGAGCCGAATTTACATACACTCTTTTGTCATGAATGTATTTTGAAATTTGACACATGAAATAACACTTATTATGGTAGTTTTTGTTCGACGACCAAAAGGTTATTTTTAATTCTATGATTTCAGTGTA
Organism: Anania crocealis; assembly: GCA_949315895.1. Classification (NCBI taxonomy): domain Eukaryota; kingdom Metazoa; phylum Arthropoda; class Insecta; order Lepidoptera; family Crambidae; genus Anania; species Anania crocealis. The sequence goes on from OX438871.1 coordinate 11,370,114, forward strand.
TTAACATAAAAAAAATATGATTACAACTTCGATTTTAAGGATACAATTTCTTACCTTTTTCATTTATTGTTTTTAAAATGTAGGTAAACTTTTCCGCTCTGTTTGAAGTTATGCGTACTTTATTATACACTAGCTGTTGTCCGCGACTTCGTTCGCGTCAATTTCTGTTATTATGATCGTGACTATTTTTGGAACATTTTTCACTCATGCTTCGCTCCTATTGGTCGCAGCGTGATGTTCTATAGCCTAAAGCCTTCCTCGGTGAATGAACTATCACAAAAAGAATTTTTCAATTCGGACCAGTACTTCCTGAGATTAGCGCGTTCAAACAAACAAACAAACAAACTCTTCAGCTTTATAATATTAGTATAGTAAGGTATTTTATTGGTTTTTTTTTTATCTTATCAACAATATCTTTATTAGTTTTAATACATCATTTTATTTGAAGTCTTTTATGCATTGTATTGTATATTTAGTTATATATACCGTATGTACATACTTAGTTAGTTAGATACTGTCAGAAAACAAAATGAAAGTCCTTTCAGATTTGATTGACATTTACAATTTACAATTTCTTGTTTCATGCAATAAGTAATATGCATAAGACTTGTCACTAAAAATGTTTTCGATCTTATTACAAGAGTTTAGAGTTTAGGTTCCAATACACGTTTGCCTCGGTAAGTTAACCTCTTCATTACCTCAAAGCAATAAGTCAAAAGCGTAGGCTGGAGGCGAGCCTAGAAGAAAGCTGGTAATATTTGTTTTTATTGCATTTATCCGAAGTCTCGATTAGTTAGCAGGAGTTATGAATAAATGACAGTGAAAGTGTTAAGCAACAATGTTACGTAGGTCTGACGATCGATGTCTTTCGGAGGAACAAACAAGAACACACATAACATTACATATTGTATGGAAATTGGAAACTAAGGGGAGGGGGGAATGTCGTGACTGTCAGAACAGAGTGTCAGCAGCACCAACATCTCCATCCTAGGTGGCGTAATAGACAAAGGAAGCACTACTTCTTTCAGGTTGGGCTATGTGGGAAATGTTTATTTTTCTACATTTACGTCGGTTTCTCATTTCCACAAAACAAGTGCTATAATAGTTACCCTGGTATCAAACAATGTATCCCCGCCGCAGCTGCCACCAAGAAAAGCAGCTACATGACTGCTCCGAAGACGTTGGCATCACAGAATGACAAATGCGATGAGGAGGGCTTTAAAAAAGTTGAGAGGAAGAAAAGGAAGCCCTCTACTCGCTACCAGTGCGGAAACGCACCGACTGCACCGAACCACCTGCTTCGGCCTGCAATTCCAGTGTTGCTACTATATGTCCCGGCTTCACTACTCTACAAAGGTCGAGGAGATTGTAGAGTAAATGCGAGTGAAGACCAAATATACACTGAGGGTCAAACGGTTGGAATGTAGACATATTACGAATTTCAATTAATTTGTGGTGAGGGTTGCGCCTGAGCTGTCGACCATCATGCAGACAGAATCTTGGCCTAAACGTAGACTTCGGAGCAATGCGGCTTGCGGCTTGCGTCGTGCGACATGCGTCACTTGCGGCCCACGCGGCCATGCGGCTGTACTCTAAATTAAAGGAGTGTATGAAACCCTTTCCGAGCGAAGCGTCGCGGCCGCATGCGTCGGTTTCATACACTCCTTTAATTTAGAGTACAGCCGCATGGCCGCGTGGGCCGCAAGTGACGCATGTCGCACGACGCAAGCCGCAAGCCGCATTGCTCCGAAGTCTACCTTAGTGTGTTGTTAATCGTCGGTTTCGTGGACGTTTATCTGACACCAAGTCGCGTAGCACAGTGCCGTACAATTTGTGTGTAGTTATTGGTATTAAATTGTATTTATGTTAGTATGTAAGGTATTTATGAAATGGGCATATAATTTGTTGCCTGATATAAATGATGTATAAAAAAATATATGTTGTTCATATATCTTATTATTATATGTTTTAAAAAGATCACAGGTAGCAGCATCTTCCTTTTGACGTTGACCATACTGCGATCTTAAACTACCCTATTGTACTACTTTATATCTGTGCATTAAATGCTGAAATAAATAGAAATACTGGCTCAAATCACAAATTATAACAATAACATGAATTTTTTTCTTTTTCAAGCGGAACACCAACAGCGATTAACACAGTTAAAAGGAACTTAGATGATGTCTACTTAGCCATTTACTGGTATTAGCATTATACTCAAGAAGAAAAAAAGATAAAACCTGATATTCACACGAAATGGTTGCCACTAAGTATGCCACAAAACTGGTGTCTTTACTTCCGAACCAATGTCATTATTTGGTTTGGTTTGGTTGGTGTCGAAACACCTCCTGTCTCTTTTACTTATATCAAAGTCTTAAAGTGTGTGACAGAGACAAATAGATCGGGATACGGGAATCATGTTGCGTAGTTGCAGATGTGCTGGTCTTCAGCGTGGAGGTAACTGCAAATGATCTCTTATAATTCTGCACATTTTGTGAGAGAATATTTAGTCCCTCGATCGTGAGTTATTCCAGACAAAATTGTTATCGTGGCACCCGAGTGCCTCCTAGGGGTTGAGGGATTAGAGCTAGTTTGTGATCTGTTACGAGTATTTATAGAAACATAGTTTTAAGAAACACAATGAAATAACACGGCGCGGCGGCGGTCTGTTTTATCTAGGCTGTGGTTGTGGCGACAATCTTCAAGACTATTTGCAGTGGTTTCACCGATTTGCCGAGGTGTGATGGAATTCCGTGTGGAATTACAGGATTGCGGTCCGATGCGGTATTAGCTCTTATCGATCGAGACGGCATTATCCGAGATATACTTCTCATGCGGTTTAATAGACGCATTATGTATTTACGTGAGGTGTTGTTCCGGCACTACCACCTTTTCTCTTCCTATGGGTGTTGCAAGCAGTTTGGCGATCGAAGAGGCAAATCTATACTAATATTATAAAGCTGAAGAGTTCGTTTGTTTGAATGAGCTTATCTCCGGAAGTACTGGTTCGATTTAAAAAAAAAATTTTGTGTTAGATAGTCCATTTATCGAGGAAGGCTTTAGGCTATATAACATCACGCTGCGACCAATAGGAGCGAAGCATCAGTAAAAAATGTTGCAAAAATAATCGCGTTCATAATAACAGAAATTGACGCGGACGAAGTCGCGGGCAACAGCTTGTGTAATAGAATGTGAACAACATCACATACATCGACATCAATAATAGTTATTTAAAACACCTGTTTTGTGGCGATCAGAAACAACGAAGGTACCACAAACACCCAAACTTGAGAAAATATAGATGACTATTTTTTTTCTACACTGACCCGTCCAGGAATAGAACCTGGGACCTTGGAGAAAGCGAAACCGGCGTGGACGCAACTCCGCCGAAGGTCGCCATAGAGGAGAGCAGACTCCGCTGCTATTTTCTGGTACATACCATAGCGAAGTAAAAAATTTGATACCATCTTTTTTTTTTAATATTTTCATAGATAAGTACAAATTGGGATCACAAAATTTTAGTTTGTATGAAATTAAAAAAAAAATGTCATTACCATAGTATTTATATGCATGATATGTTGACATAGGCTGGCTTTTTATACCATTTACCTAAAACCCTGTATAACGCTCCAGTCTCACCCCTCACCGCTTATCATGCTTAGCTCACCTTGAACAAGTTCTCCGCACCAGCCCGCAGGCGCAGTTCCTTGTTGATCTCCTGGTTGAGCTGACACCGCCGCGTCTGCAGCCGGCCGCGGCAGGTCGCCACGCGAGGGTCTGAGCCCTGCAACAAGATGAACAAGATGCATTATATACTGGTTTAAATTTTCATGGTACAGACAACGGCAGGTCAACCTACCCAAAAAGTTATGAGTTTTCGATATTTCGGCACTGATCACGGGTACATGGTATAAATCCCGAATCAAATAACTCTATTTTACAAATTTTCGGACAAGACTGTTTGTATGCCTAAATAAGTGATGAATAGAATAGATGCGAATGTTGGGCGAATTTAAATGACAAACTAAAAGGAAATCAGATTTTTAAGGGTTGAATAAATAAGTACAATAATATTACAATTTGGGATGTTAAGATTTATATATTTTTTAGTTTATAATATTTGCATTATAATCTAAAAATAAGAATTCAAAATTTCATTAATTAAATAGAAGGGAAAGAACGTTAAAATAAAGGATTTGAGACTTCTTCATGCAGCTCAAATTGTTTTGGTGAGGTATATAAAGAACTCCAGCTCCACAAAAACTTTTTTCCTGGACCCAATTGTAGGTAAGGTTGCCAAATATTCTCTTGCAAAAGGAAAATGGATACCACATTTATTACTATTAACCTTCTACCAAAGAAGCCTAGTTAAACAAAAAAACGAGTCTTTTTCCATTCATCGGTAAGTATTAAATAATGTAAACTTACGAAACGCAACCATAACTATATAAAAGGAACGTGACATGAACCCCAATGTGTATGAACTATGAATATAATCATTATTCAATCATACCTTATAAGTGCATCACAAATGAGGCGGCGTTACAAAAGGTAGACATTTTTGGATGCATAATTGTAGTGCGTTGACATTTAAATATTATGTAAACTGGTTGGTACACTGTAGTTTTTATCATCACAGCCGAATGACGTCCACTGCTGGACATGGCCTTCCTTAGAGATCTCCAGAATGATTGGTTTCAGCACCAGTCTTATACTTATCCAGAGAATGCTAAGAACTTACGTAGGAACTTAGGATTTTACACTTCTACTGTTATCGCAATCAAAATTTCCCAATGACGGTGTTAGATGTTAGACAAATTTGCAAATAGAAAAATAATTCGATACTCAAATATATTTCATGATGATTGCTAAGAATTTGTTGTGATTTGTTGAAATTATTACAGTGAAAGCTAGAGCCAGTCTGAAATTCCTTGCGAGTAGAGCAAGATGAGTTATGATTTATAGATGCGGTTGCATCGATGGCTTTCGTATCGATAACGGGGAACCGATTGGAAATATCGTGACACAACGAAACCTAACAGTAAGAATTTTCAACAATAACTTCTACATAAAATGTTTTTAATGTAGAAAAATACGAAAAGATGATGTCGCCGATTTGTTTTGACTCCGTTTCTTTATTTTTTTAGCACTTAACCCTTTGTTCCCCTTTGAACCCTTCTAAACCCTTTTGAACCCCGTTGAACCCTTTTGTTCTTAAAATTGGTTTTCAACACTAAATAAAAATAGTTTTATTAGAAATTGGCTTTAAAGGAAATTTTTTATTCATGTCCATGCTGTTGTGATTAAATTTATCGTCAGTCTATTTTAGTCCACAGCTGGCCACAGGCTTCGCTAAAAAGAGAATTATGCTCAAATTGCCACGCTTGGCAGGCGGTTTGGCGATAGCATTATGGCCAATATGGAGAAATTATTCTAACGGTACTACTTAGGTCACTTCAGTTCTGACCTTTGAGTATTAAATACTCAAAGGTTCTGACATTACGCACCAAATGCAATAAGATTACAAAGCCTTTTTTTAACAATTTCTTGAATTTAATATTACAACCGTCTAACATGATTTAATACGTTTCATATGCTATTAAGTACTTGGTAAATATTATCGATACGAAACCGAGTGTCGATCGATATTTGGTCATCGATTAACTATTCGCACCACGTGAGAGCTGTCGGTGCGCACGCGCCGCTCGCTTGACGAATTACATACGCTTAGGTAAAACGTAAGTGAAACTGATTTCATTGGCATGATGCTAATGGAAACGTCGTTGTATTAAGGATCCGTAATATTGAAGCAAATGATTTCTTTAATTAGAAACAAAACATTAAAAACAGCGTATTGTAAGTCTGAACAAAAGTTTCTCCAAAAGGAAAAAAAAAACCTAATTAAAACGCTTACAGTGTAGAAAAAGCGTCTTTTCTTCGTCCCTTCGTTCATTCTTTTGTCCGTCTGTCTGGAAGTACTTACTCCTTTAGTCGCCTTTTCTGACATACAGATGAGACAGGATGGTGCTATAATTTCATGTGCCGGCTCCACACAACATGGCATGAAAACCACTTTGTGTTTTTTTTTAAATAGCGTTGTAAACCATACTAATATTATTAATTCGAAATTATGTCTCTGTAAGTCAGTCTGTCTATTAGGACTCTTGATGTTGGGCGTAAACCCATCTCTATTTCCTCTCAATCGGGCCCCATACCATCGTTTAACCTTGAAAACACTCCTCCACACTTACAATTCTCATAAATCTCCCAAACACGCGTTCGTTTTCAATTACCACCCGAGAATACAAATGAAGGCAGGAATGCGAGATGCAATCGTCAAATGCACCGATGGGTCACAAACCATGGTCGTACGTGGTTGGGGAATCAATGGAATTTCTGTGGGAGTTTTATTGGCCTCGGGTCGGGTTCGATGTCATTGACAAAAAAACATGCTGGATATACTGTGGTGGGATTGCATGCAACTGACTTGGGTTTGAATATTGACTGATTATTAAAGAAATAAATATAAAAAACTTAGTCATCTTAAACGATTATTTAGTACCTACTCATTTGTAAAAAGTTTTCTTTCAGATGTTAAAAATAGTAATGAAACTCCGCTGAAGTCCGCTATCTTACAGTGTAGAGTATTGTTTATAAGTTCTAACTAACTAACTCGTCCTTAAAGAAGTAATGTCAAAAGAATAATGATGTATGCGCACTAAAAGTATTTTATTTGTATATGATCTTTAATTTAACTTTCTTAGTGGAACTCAATTACAGCTCAAACACATCGACTTTCTCTATACAAGCATCGAAATAACGATCATGTCAATACAACAGCTACAACCCTGTATTTATGAAAATATCAGTAAAAACCTTATTAACAACTGTATATTATTATCGCGATCATGAAAAATACATGGCACGTCAACAATTACTTACAGCCGAGGCCGCTATGCAATCTTGGAATTAGCAATGGAAATGGCTCAAGTGCACTAAGCGTAGTGGTTGTCAGGGATTGCAATTGAAGAGTATACAAATAACATTATATTCTAGACCTTTTGTATATAGGGACACTGAAAAAATTGATCACATTGGTATTTTTAATATGAAAAAGTAGGTAGTATTTTTTTTGTGGGCCGCAGAATGAGAATGTTGAGGCAAGAACCTACCATGATACACTAAGATTGGTATTAATAAGTCCATCGTTCGACACCGAAAGAATCAAACATATTATATTGGAAATTTGGAAGTAAAATGAACTTCACAAAAATTTACCTTCACCTATAAAACAAGTCGGCTATTCGTTTTATATTTTAAGACAAATCGTAAAAATACTAGTCAATCGTTTATTTCGTTGGAACGTTACTGCAACCGTTACATTGCAACGCAAACAACTATAATTAACTTGCTATTTAGTATACGATATCAACATGTATATTGCATATAGAGCATAACCGATATTTTTCACAACCATACATTATTGACAAGTCTGCAAGCCGCGTAGAAAATATAGGCGTATTCTTTCATTGCCAAGTTGTGCCTGTACATTTAAAGAATAGCCGCACCTCGTGCTTTGCTATGGGTGTCGTAAGAAGCGATTATGGAGTATTGCAAGGAGAAGAGCAGCAGCGCCTTTTTTCCACTGTACAAATAGCACATACTATTTTTATCAAGAAAAAAATTACGGTAAAAAAATGAAATAGTAAAGTAACGGCCAAAATCATCCCATTGCAGGGTAAAGGCCTGCATCATTGAATTCAAGTAACTATAGCAATGATGGGCACAGGCATAATCACCACGCTTGCCAAATTCGAAAATTTTTTTACTCGACCCGGGGATCGATCGCGGGACCTAAATGATCTTGGCCTGGTATTCATACCTATGTCTGTGATATCTTTAACAACATGTTCCCACATACAGTATTTTAGTCAGATAGGTAATACAAAATCCTTTTGCAGTTCTTAGTAGCGATATATTATTCATTGCTAGGTTCCCCGTAGCGATGGAAGTGATAAGCGATGGACGGACAGACATAATATCTGTACATTTGTTAACTCCATTTCGTCATATTATGATTAAGTATTTATTAAGTGTCTATCTATACTAATATTATAAAGCTGAAGAGTTTGTTGTTTGTTTGAACGCGCTAATCTCTGAAACTACTGGAAATTGGAAAATTATTTTTGTGTTGGATGATAGTCCATTTATCGAGGAAGGCTTTGTATATTATTTATAAAAAATCCTTATTGCGATCATAATAAAAGATGGCGCGGACGAAGTCGCAGGCAACAGCTAGTTAAGAATAATCTGGTTGTTTGTATGACTTTCATCTTGCGACAGATGACGGGTCTATCTACTTCTTATTATATTTATTAACTTACAAAACTATCAATAAACAGACTAAGGTCGTATTAATCGTCATTCGAATAAGTTCGAAATATCGCGTTGCGTGAAACAATAACGATTTATCGTAACCTGATCTATACGAGCATTACCATACATAATGGCGGACTGAATGAATGTTTTACTAGTGAATGAATGGGGCGATCGTATTTTATTAGCCATTATTTCTTTGTACCTTATCCATATCAATGGCAGTGTCTTTGATATAGCAATATGATTCTGCTTGTAGCACGACAAAAAAAAAATGGTCTATAAAACGATATGTGTAATATGTTTCGCGTTGTTTGAGTAAGGTTATAAATATTAGGTCCTTACATATGAAATGGCGTATTGTAGTACTAGCCACTTGAGACAAACTTCTTAGCGTTCTGTTATACCCGAGCTATGTATGGGGATGAGCCGCGTTATCATTATAATTGATGATCACTTGATTATATCTGAAATGGTTCATTCCGATCATAGGAAATGATTCCGATGCATTACTCGGGGAGTCTGTCGTGAGACGTCGCACCGAACGGCCGCTCCCGGGTCCCATCTTTTTTGTGTCGAGTTATTCCTAGTGTACTATTTCCAGATAAATAAATATCTTTTTAAAAAAAAGGTTACATTCGGGACCCGATAACAGTTCCATGGATTCACCGTGAGGGTGCCTGGTCCATCATGTGGCAGAAAGAAAAACTCCGAGTAGCTCCCGGGACTTGTGATACGGGTGTAGGTTTAAGGGGCCCCTTTCCGACGTACATCAACACTTACCTTCACTACTCATGTTTCTCTCCCTGCCCAGCCAAATCTGGTACGAACCTGCTAATGCAGCTTTAGACACTCGCTCTAGTATAGAACTTACCGCAGTTCTGGCCAAGCCAAGGTCTTTCAACAGGTTATAGAGAGATTTTGCTGGTATACCTAAATACTAAACATTATTTCCGAAAAACATGAAATAAGTACCATTTTTCTAATGAATGACCAAGGTGACGTTCAAATAGCTAGCACCATCCCTCTTTATCTTGTGGGTATTGTAAGTTGCGATTAAAGTACTCTCCACTGGTTAAAGACAAGAGACTTGGTATGAATATTATTACAAAAAACCAAATGCAATTTAGTTTAAAGTTGACGTACCACTGATTACCATAATAAATTGCCTCGTGTCTTGTAATATAAAAATGGGATAATATGATAAATTCTTCCACTTTTTAGTGTCCGTTAAGTGCTGGACACACTTGTATGTAATTATGTTGCACAAAAAACGCATCTATTGTATACGCAGGTCACAAAATAAGGTTTAAATTCGATTTTAAGTCTGCGTCAGTCAAAGAGGCCGCGCCAGCAAATGTTTTTGGCTTTTTCGGATCCGATTTTTTCCGGTAGAGCATATCTATTATATTTGATTAAACACAAAACAATTCTTAACATTTACAACGATCGATTACTGTAATATCACTTTATTAAAAGTAATAAGCACTAAATTATTGTTCGTACATGCTCTAACGAAGCTCTAACGACTAATCGACATTTCAAATCAATAAATGCAGAAAGAAAGTATCCAGTGTGTTAGGGCTCTAAAGATAATTGACCGTTGCGTAACACGGGCAGGACAAGAAAAAAAGTTACGCTGACAGTTCATCCACCATCTTTGATTACAGTTAATAAACGCGCGAAACCTGAACGGCAAAAAAGTTAAACATTAATAAATTATTTAATGAGCAAAAAGTGGTCAATTTTGTCTTATGAGGAAAGTCCTATTACTTTTTTAGTAAAGTAGTTAATAAATAAAGTTTCTTACGTTTATATTACGCTAGTATGTAGGTATTATGGATTTGTAGTGCAGCCTAGCATGTCTAGTATTTTTTTTAAAAGAAAAAATACGTGAGTACGTGTCAAATATATCAGATAGGCCTTGCATAGTAAATTTTCAGAACATGTAGGAAATGTTTTCGGCTGTCTCAGTTTGGTTTTTTTACTATCCAAATGACTCTTTACCTACTAGCTCACAAAAACATCGCTATTGTGCTACTTTTTTCGAGTTATCCTTTGCGTACGGAACCTCAAATAAGGTTTACTACGTTTGTATTAAGCATAGGCACGCTTCGAAGATGTGCTAAAGGGCTGTCCTTAACACCACGCTATTAGATATTATTATTACCCTAGATCTATTATTACGTAGTTTTTCTTAGTAAAACTAAAAATAAAGCTATTAACTCCAGGTGGGGAATAAGGTCAGTTGATCCGCGCATGCGTACTGATTATAGTAATTTTATTGCAAGAGTATGTCGTCTGGTGTTGTTGTTGCAGGGCTGTCAAAATGTATTTTATTAATTTTTTATTTTATCCGCAGAACAAATGATGCATTTTAAACTGCAAAGTACTTTGGAAGTTATACACATTTTATGTTGTGGCTAAATAATAATCGTATTTTTCTTGTACATACGCAGTACGATGTTTGTCTAAAAAAAGCACCACTCGTGCACCTTTTCCCGTCGATGTCCTAAGATGTGACTAAAATAGTATAAACAGAAAAAGGCAACAGAGTCTAGCACACAGAACATGGAAAAATGTGAGAAAGGCTGAGTACGATGTTTGTCTAAAAAAAGCACCACTCGTGCACCTTTTCCCGTCGATGTCCTAAGATGTGACTAAAATAGTATAAACAGAAAAAGGCAACAGAGTCTAGCACACAGAACATGGAAAAATGTGAGAAAGGCTGAGTACGATGTTTGTCTAAAAAAAGCACCACTCGTGCACCTTTTCCCGTCGATGTCCTAAGATGTGACTTAAATATTATAAACAGAAAAAGGCAACAGAGTCTAGAACACAGAACATGGAAAAATTTGAGAAAGGCTGTCATGCGCCATTTGTATGAGAAGCGATGTCGCCGCTTGTGCCCTACTACACATAAACGAGTTCAAAGAACGCCAATCAAGCGAATTCTTTTCACGCTCGCGTTGAGGCAGAAGTATAAGCATTTGCTCATAACCTCTGTGGCGCGCCTGCCCCGCCTACATCGCCTTTCTAACCTTTATCCATGTTCTGTGGTCTAGCACCTAGTCAAAATGGGTTTGATGATGTTTTTAGCTAGGAAAAGGTCTTTTATTTTTTAAATTAAATTAGCTTACGTAACGTGCTGTGTGGTGGTAGCACAAAAATATAATGGCACTTCTCGTCCTATGGGTGTTTCTATGAAGAAGAAAACGGGCAGTAGAATCTCCACCATCGGGAAAATTATATCTTCCTTTTCGAGAGGCCTATATCATGTATGATGAAAATCAGCTTTCAGTTATAACTTAAACTTAATTAGTCAATCCAGTAAACCAGTAACCAATCCAGTATGTCGTCCTTGGGCTTTATCAGCTATTTCAATTACAGTTCGATCGTGATTGAATTGGGCGATTTTGACATTTCGCCCATACTAGAACTGTCAAAAACCTGCTATTCAATTACGATTGTGATACGATTTGGTCAGCTGAATTGGGGCCTTTTACTTTAAGACCACAAACACCCAGTCCCGATAAAATATAGAAAAAAGCTTTTTTCTACATTGACCAGTTCGGCAATCAAACCCGGGACCTTGGAGCAAGCGACACCTTGAAAGTCGATATGTACGCGCCGCTCCGCCAAAGTTGTTCATGAGTGAGGTGGGAAGTCTTACTTTATTTCGCGAGAGGCAACCCTACTGTAACGTAACTAGGCTGTCATGAGGCTTTTACGGTGCGGTAACGCCTTCCCCGCACTAGTTTCTTAACTGTCTCGAAATCGATACTTTGGTGAAAATCGATCCAAATGACCGGTAATTACCAAATTAGTACCTATAAAATATAATGGTCAATTTGTAACATCTGAAGCATAACCGTTACGAATGTTGTACTGTAGTGGTTATGGAAACTTTGTAATTAGCTTTCATTTGATCGACGTCATCGCAGCGGCTTCGTCCCGACTCTACCCGATCCCATCTCTACCCGATTTAAAATTACCTAACAAAAAATCCATTATTGACTCAAAATTTTATAGGGTTCAATTTTTTTAAGTGCAACGCCACAAAAGCACTCTTGAGATTATATATAATGATTTATTGGTATGATTTCAAATTAGATTCTATGTGGGTTCTATTCTCAAGCTTCTATTCTTCAAGCCACCAAAACAAAAACCTGTGGTCACTCAGAAAGGCATCAATTAGAGAACCTCCCCGTTTTGCGTCGGCTTAGAGACCATAAAATGTATAACCCCTAATAAACCATGCAAATCGTCTATTAAGGACATTAACGCCGACAATACAATTTATATGCAACGGGTAGAGTGCCCATTCACAACATTTCACTTAGAAATCCACCATTCGCTTCGAATTCTTATTGCCCTAGACACAGTTAATGAATAATTTAGTACTCAAGGTAATGTAAGTTATGCAATAGACATATAAGTTTAAGTGAAAGACTTTCTATTTGTGTATGGAAAAGGTTTGGCTGTGCGATTTGCGGTCGGTTCATATTTGGTAAGTAAGGTCATTTTAACTCCAAAAACTTAGTCGACGAAAAGCCAGTGAAAGCTATATAAACAAGTTAATTTAATCTGTTTATGGTATTTACCGTTTACACACTCTTGATGTCGATATTTTCTAAAATAGTTTTAATAATTATTAAACATTTTGTTCCACCTTCTGACCATTAGAAACATACCAAAAAAATAATTATACAAATCCTTGCAGCCATTCTGAAGTGATCCGCGTCCATACTTTTCGGAAGTGGATTTTTATTTATAAAGATAGATAGATAAATAGATGGCGAAGATATACAGGGTGTAATTTTAACCACCTTCTTAATTTTAATACCAATCTATGAGACAAAAACCAAATGACGTAATTTTTCTTATGGTATAGCCCAGTACAAAAATGTCAAGATAAAGCACTTAGAAACTGTCCGCCAAAAATCTAAAATTTTGATACGGCCGCCTAGCAACACTTTTTTTACACGTTGCGCATCTCATTCATTCATTACGATACTATTCATAAGTTTTTAATTTTCCCTTTATACCTTAACAGGTCTAGGACCGTAAAAATTGAAAACTATATCGCGAAAAATATTTTCGGGTGACAACTTGATTTACATTCTTTACTTCATAAATAGGCTCTAAATAAGATACTGAACGTCTATAAAAAATTTGGAAAGTGGTTAAAATTTCATCCTGTATAATGTATTGTATGTTCAATAATTTATACCAGAAATTTATATTTTTCAAAATATTGCTAAATTAAAACTTAAGCGACTCAAAGCCATCTTGATACTTTTTTCCATATAGTTCTCCAATAGTGTAATAGGGCAATGCGCTTGACCACAAAGATTCTCCAGTTGCGAATGTGATGATTTCAACTTTCACGGGCAAATTAATTGATTTAAGGCATGTACCTTGTTTTATTAGTTTTAGATATTTCGGCAATGTTGCAAGCATCATGATCATGGAAGAACTAATGCAAGTTCTAAATTATAACTTAGCTACGATAAGCCAAAGACATCTTGATACTTTATTCTATACTATAGTTTTATATAGTGCAATAGGGCATTGCGCCCACAAATGCTCACAATACAAGCTCAGTAATGGCGTTCGGTCTTCGCGGTACAGGGAACCGTTATGTTGCCCTAGCCATAGCTGGTCGATAGCCGCGCCCGCTCTTTGAGAAGCAATTAATTTTTACGCTGCACCTACCTAGTGATGTGAAGAGGTCGATTTTGAGAACGTTTTTTGTGTTAAGTTTATCAATGTTTTCGAACGACCAATGTATTTGATAAGTGAATAAGGAATATCTCTTTTTAGATATCACAAGCGATAAATAGATTGAATTAAAATTTTAATATAACGAATGTTCTGTATCAGCTTTTGAGCTATTTTAGACAAGGAAGTGGTTGGTCAATCATCCGAATTAATTAAAAAAACATATAAAAAAGGCAGTTGATTTTTCCGTACTATTTATATGCATAATTATGTTAAAATAGGTTTGATTCTGATTTCGGCTTGTAATGCAGCATTACTACTAATTTTTTAAATTTATATTACTTTACTGCACACAGAAAAACAGTACAAATTATGAACTTAATCGCAAAACCATTCACTATCAGCACCATAAAGCCAAGTAGAAATGAAGGAGCACTCTTTTTGTAAAAAAAAATCATAAATTTCAAGTATGTTTACACTTCTAAAACGGTACTAATGTGTACTTAGTTACAAAAATATTCTCAACCAGTCAACCATAGGGTCAAGCAGAAATGTTACAAGTGCAAAGAAGCGAGTAGGTATGTATTATAAATATACAAATTTAGAATAGGTGTGCTGTTTGTACAAAGATAAATATCGATGTGGTCAACAGCACAAGCTCATCCCTAACACTACAAGAACTATATGTTACGGTTAACCAGCACTTCCTAGTTATTTTACTCATGATTTATATGGCTGCTGCGCACACGCGTCGCTGCGTTTTATGATTCAATTGTAATATTATACCGAGCTAATGATTAGTTTCGGATCAATCGATGGTGCAATAGAAATCTTTTTTTTTATTTCAGCTTTAAACATAACTTATCTATCACTAACTTTTTTTTTAAAAAAGCTTTGCCGATTTATTAAAAAGAAATAAGTATGAGACTGTGTATTTACTTCTGATATTTTATTAAGATTAGAAGATAGTGTACCCAGATTTATAACTCCTAATCATCAATCATAGCGCCCTCTGATTTTCAATTCTTCTTTTACATATTAGTACAGTAATCGAAAAATAACTATAAAACTGTCCAAATTTTATAGACTTCACTAACCATGACCTCAGGCCATTCAGTTCGTTTCCGTTCATACACAACCTCAACAATAACAGATCATACAAGATTAGACATCCCACGAACCGATTAACCGTTAAAAAATAACGTTATTTCAAGTGCCTTCTGCACTTCCCACACCGGTGTTATCCGGTCATATATAGTTATGTTTCCTTGTGACCTGGATATTGTAACCGGTTGTATTTAAAAATATCCTTACGTCATGTAAGTTTTATCAAATGTTGACGAAACTAGTTTTCCATTATGAATCACTTATACATACAGGAAAAGAACTGGAGTTTTAATATTCGCAACAGATCATAATCTGTCGATAGCAATAAAATTTGTAACGTTATTTTATACGTCCAAATGTCGACGATACCAGATATATGAAGAACTGTAGAGAAGAAATGGATATCCTCAGGTCGGGTCACTTGAAAAACTATTCAAAATAGTTAGGTATTTCCTTTCGTACCTAAAAATAATTGCATCATCATACTTATGGAACCGAAACGTGGTCGCTTAATATGAGTCTCATAAGAAGGCTTCAGTTCGCACAGCGGGCAATGGTGAGAACAATTCTTGGTATTTCCCTGCGTAATAGAATCAGAAATAAGGAAATCCGTAGCAGAACTAAGATTAGCGACATCGCTCGAAGAATTGCAAATTTGAATTGTCAGTGGGAGGGACGCATTGCAAGAAGATCCGATAACCGTCGGGGCGGAAAGCTGTATTGACGACCGTTCACCAGATGACGATTTGTTTGAACCTGCCCCCTAACAGTTGGAATAAATATCTGGTGAAGATCACTGGATAAGCCACTGGATGTAAGTGGGATAGATCGTTGTGAACATCTTGAGGCCTATGACCAGCAATGTGGTGGGTGTCGTTTGTACGAGATGATGATCATCATCAGCCAATATCAGTCTACTGCAGGAGAAAGATCTCTCCAAAAAGCAGAATTTAGTTCGCTACGCTTGGAAGATGGGTTGGTAATCGCAGCGCCTTCTACTTGCGTTACTCCTTCAGCAGCATTTTACCGGAAATTTAACCAAATACCTCCTCTACACTACTCGCGAAGTTGAACGAAGTTGGACGAATACGATAGTGTAGACAGGCACTGCGGCTTACCTCGTCAAACCTTACCTCGCCTCGGGCGACTTCCATTTGTTGTCGGTCTTTGCGCCCGAGTCAAAGGGCCCGAAGTTGCGAATGAGGTCATCGCGAAGTGGAACAAGTAGTGTAGCGACGCACTGCGAACTTCGCCGGACTTTGTAGAAGTACCTCGCCGAGGAATTTCGCGAGTAGTGTAGAGGAGGTAATTAGGATGACAAGAAAGGGTGTATTCGATTTTAGGGCGATACCACTTAGCACAAAAGAATATTTTCTCTTGTAGGTATGTCTTTGTTATGTTTATTTATTACAAAACTTAGTGAACTTAGTAGAAATTATGAAAAAAACACTTATGCATTGAATCTAAACTTACAAGGTCATCGTAAAAAGCTGATCTGTAATACAACCTCCGTTTTTTCATTATTAATCTTGATATACCTTTCAACACTCAGCAATTTGCTGATCAAATTTTCATCCTACGAGTCGTTAGTGCTAAATTGGCAGATGCATTGTTTAGAGTTAAGAAATCCAATTCGATACGCTCTTTGATTCTTGATCGTGAATTGCGCAGACGCAAGATTTTATATTTATAGGCGTTGAGACGGTGAGCTAATAGTTTTTGATGGTTCTTCTTAGGCATATTGCTCGAAAAATACGGGTTTTTAACAGTATAAATAACAAACGGAAGAAATGCAATCCTTCAATGTTTTTGTGTTTTTAGGACAATAGTTTAAGTAGAGTTATTTAAATCGGAATTTATACCATGTACCTTATTTATTATGAGTTTCCGATATTTCGGCACTGTTGCAAGCGCCATGAGTTCTCCTGTGATCATGGCGCTTGCAATAGTGCCGAAATAGTTTAAGGTTTTAACAAAATAGGTTGATGGCTTTCAAAAATTATTTTAGTTCTATTATTGAGAAAAATGTTTTATGAATATCTCGCTTTTGGACTTCCCAAACATTGGACTATTGGCCCTAGTTGCATAGTGGCAAAAGGCTGCTTCCAAGTATTATTCAATTCAATATCGAACAGAGATGTTGAACATGACTTGTGGCACAGCCGTCACTATAGGTCCACGTTTTCAGCGTAACGAATACATTTGAAATAAAACTGACGTTTACAAAATACTTTTAACTGCAACATTACTTTAACTTTTGCTTTAAAGGTAAACACATCAGCAGTCGTTTGTTTACTTGTTCTGTTCCAAGGTTTTCATTTACCTCCAACTAACCCGACAACGACAATCGGATCTATCGATCCGAATCGATAAGGTCACGGGACAATCGATGCATCCAATCGGAAGTGGTCACGGACGGTAAGCTGCTGATGACACAACTCAACAACAAACGACAGGCAATTATCATCTGTTATTAGGTAAAGTAAAGTAACAGCCTATAATCATCCTACTGCAGGGAAAATGCCTCTATCATTGAATTCAAGTTACCACTGCAATTATGGGTACTGGCATAATCACCACGAGCAATGTTCGAAAATTCGAAAGTTTTTGTTGCCCGCCCGAGGTTCGAACCTGGGACCCCGTGATCTTGGCCCGGTATTTAAATCACTAGACCAACGGGGCGTTATTAGGTAGCGAACATAGATTTGTAACAAAAAACTAAAGATACACCTCACAAAAGTGCCCTGAAATATGCACACTTGACAAAAGGGCGCACTTTTGATACAGCCCATATTAATCGAATAGGAACAACATGACATAAAATATCCATACTATTGCATGTCGACATAATTTGGCCGGGTTATTAAGTTGACTCTGACATAAAATCAACGACAATCTTTCAATCGAGTACATTTTTTGGTATTATTTTTGTATCGCACTGCGTATCTAGTTCTTATTATAATACTAGCTGTTGCCCGCGACTTCGTCCGCGTCATTTTCTGTTATTATGATCGCGATTTTTTTTGCAACATTTTTCTCTGATGCTTTTATTGATCGCAACGTGATGTTATATAGCCTAAAGCCTTCCTCGATAAATGGACTATCCAACACTAAAATAATTTTTCAATTCGAACCAGTACTTCCTGAGATTAGCGTGTTCAAACAAACAAACTCTTCAGCTTTATAATATTAGTACAGATAATATATTTTTTAATTATCTTTACAAAAAATAAACACATTTAAAAATATAAAAAAATAGTTCCCAACCGGTATCGAGATCAGGGTCCAAGCTACCGGTGGTTAAGGCTCCAGAGTCAGGAACCTTCTTACAATGCGGGCCGTGTCCAAGAGTACTGCCTTCTGTATCCTACTCTTGACCCAAGCGCCTAACGTGAGCCTCTTGAATTGTTATCGAGGCTCTTAGCTATCAGTCCGTGGGCAGAGATTACTATCGGTACAACGACAGTATAATTATTATTATTATAATTACATTATTATAATTATGTTTGTCATTTTACAATCACGGGACTATGGAGTCCCGGACCTTTGGAAGGCATACGAGGAGCCGAAGCCAACTCGCAACATTTATCTAAATGATGTGATGTGACACCAACCGACGATATTATTATTATCATCATCATCATCAGCCCACCGATAGACCTAATCATTGACCGGTGCGTGGTCGCCATTCCAAAACCTTTCCGGACATCGGTTCTTCTTATTATGTGTCCCGCCCACTGCCACTTGAACCCCGCAATTCTTTCAGCGATGTCGGTTATTTTAGTTTCCTACGGATTTTCTTTTTTCTGATTCTATCACGGATTAAAATACCAAGCAACTCTCTCTATTGCCTGCTTTGCGACCTTGTGCCTTCTTATGAGACCCCATTTCAGTACCATAAGTCATCATCCTTCATGCAATACACCCAACCTTTTGTCTTTTTTAAAATTATTGTAGATAATTATCCTTTTATTTTTAATTTAACACCAAGAACCGACAGTCAAGCCGACTAGTCGGCTTTGTGGGTCTAAATGCTTGTAAAACCTAATTCTAAACATTGTTATGACTAATTATCGTATCATATTCCCAGGCCTAAAAACGAAAGCGCAGAAGAGAAGAAAGAAAAAAAGCGTCTCCTCAAAGAGTACAGGAAAGAGAGAAGGATAGAAAAGAAAGCAAACAAGGAAGCGTTCAAAGAAGAGAAGAAGCGACAGGAGAAGATCATGATGAACAACAGAAATAATGTTCAAGGGAATAAAATATGTTAAAATATTACTTGTATTTTTTATATCCATAGTATATTATTATAGGATTATTAACTGTTTTATTTGAATACTTATTTCATCATCAGCCTATCGCAGTGGACATAGGCCTTTCCAGTTGACATAGGCCTTTCCAGTTGCACGCCACTTATGTCGATCCTCGGCTTCTCGCATCCAGCTCCTGCCAGCCACCTTGCGCAAATCATCACTCCACCTGGCCTGAGGGCGTCCTACACTACGTTTGCCGAGACGCGGTCTCTACTCAAGAACTCGTTTACCCCAGCGGTTGTCGGTTCTGCGACTAATATGGCCAGCACACTGCCACTTCAGCTTGCTAATCCGGTGGGCTATGTCGGTAACTTTAGTTCTCTGCCGGATTATTATTATAATTACTATGTATCTAGTTTTAATTATAAGATACACATTATCGATAGCACCACACGACCTTCCTCAGTTGGGATGGGATGAGATAGCTGAACAATTCGCACTATGTATGATCCGCCATCACTCCGGAATCGATTCGATTAGTTTTGCGTTTGCGCAACTGACCCGACTTATTACGTAAGCTTCCGATCTAGTGCTAATCTTAGTTGTTACGTTTGTTACAATATAAATAAATTAGTTTCGATGAAAGAGATCAATTGAGAAAACTGGAAATTATGAATCGATTCTTTCAACGATCTAGCCTCAAGTGTTATCAAATGTTTTAATATGGTAATAAAATTACTTGAAGCATATAATATTAAGTATATAACATAATTGATGACCGATACGAGTGGTGTATATCGGTGGGTTCGATTTCCGGAAGGATCGATGTAGAAAAAAGTACAACTATTTATATTTTCTCTCGCGTCGGGGTGTTTGTGGTACCTTCGTTGTTTGATTTCCACAAAACAAGTGTTATGACAGACTCGACCCCTATACAGACCCGAGAAAATGTAGAAAAACACTCTTTTCCTACATTGACCCGTCCGGGAATCGAACCCGGGACCTCGGAGCAGGCGACACCTTGAAAACCGGTGTGTACCCCATTCTGCCACGGAGGTCGTCTTATATGAAATATATATACTTATAAATACTTACCCATGTACTTTGGGGTCAAACAGAGTAACACATTTATTTTTTGGTATCACATATTTACCCTAAATGGATCTCGAACCCACATTTAACTGTTGATTAAATTGCCTAAATTGTTGGTAAAATATTGGTAAAAGGATATAAAACCAATTTTAATTTTTGGTGAAAATGTATCAAATTTTAAATTCGTGCAAATAAAACAATAAAGCAAATAATAAAAATTATCGAAATCGTAAAATGAGTGGTCACACAAAAATGAAAATTACTTAAGCGTGTCAAGCGGTGACAATGCGTTTGTATTTCGTATGACACATTATTTTATTTGTATTATTTTTTTGTTTGGTTTCTTACCTTATTTGCAATTAATAAGTTATTACTGTGACACAAATCGAATTCTAATTTTAGAACCATTTTGTGCATTAGTCATGCCTTATATAAAGTAAATTGTAGACATTCAAAATAACATAACAATTAAAATGTCATTAAAATAAATCAGACGTACTCGTAGATTAAAATAATGCATCTGGTTTGCCATGAATTAAAACATTTTAATCAAAAAGGCCCTTTTTTTCCTTCGTGTCCCGCCTGAGACATAATTTTTCAAGTTTAAATAAGTACTGTAAGAGTATAGTAAGTAAGATAAGAGAATAAAGTAAGAGCACAAGATGCACTTAACACGTTTTCAAGGAACATTACAATTTAATATAGGTACTGTCGGTACAAATAAAACTACAATTATTGTTATTTTAAAAATCATTTCACAGTCAATTAGGAAACATAAATACGAGCGTACAACCAAACAGTTACGACGCAAACGCCTCAGGTCATACATCGTGTTAAACGACTAATTTATTTATAATCTAGATTTTATAAGCGAGACGACCATGTTATTTAGAAATTAATGTTAAGTAATTCAAAATTAATGCATCCGAAATTCAAGACTGAATTTGCACATAACAAGACCTTGATTCGCTGCAAATGCCAATTACTTTAATATAGTTTTGTTTGTTATTTTGATGAATCATTTCATTATAAACTAGCTGCTGCCCGCGAATTCGTACGCGTGGAATTTTGAATTTAAAACTTTGTATTAAAATTATCCCACGGGAACCGTAACTTTTCCCGGGATAAAAGTAGCTTATATTTTATTAGCCAATACCTAAAACCGTGCCAAATATTTACATCCGTTGAGACATTTTAGCGTGAAATACTAACAAACGTCCATACATACTTACAAACTTTCGGATTTATAATATGTATTAAGAGAACTAGCTGTTAGTCCCGGCTTTGCCCGGGTACATTAATGATATACAAACAAATGGTCTGTTTGTGGCAACGTCCCTTTACACACTTTTCGCGTGGATATTTCTGGAACTGTTTTTTTCCCATGCAATCATGAACTATTTTCTGTCATAAGTACAACCCTTCTCTTGAACATTACAAACAAAACAAAAGAAGAATTATCCGTATTGGTGTGTCGATCGGAAGCTAAGCGCGTACATACATTTCGTTGGATCATTTTTATTTATTAAAATTAAAGTTTTAATAACGGAAGTTTGTAAACTTACACAGATAAAAACGATGTTAATTTTCATACCTGCCATAATGGAAATTCTACCTTACTTACATGACATTAGGTTGAATGGTAACTAAGTTGGAAGAGCAACAAAATTTTGTAATCAGCGATTTGGTGAGAACGTTTTTCGATCGCAAATTGTGTATCTAGTTTATCATTTTATATTTTGAAATGAAAATGTCCGTACGGAGCCGGGACCGCTATTCTCAATAAATAGATGCTAACCGAGTTAACAACATAGCGTCATTCAATAGCTCATGTCAATTCCGAGAAGCCGGTATAACTTTAGAAAGCTCCTGCGCAACCGCACAATGATGAGCCCGCATATGTTTAGACCTGGATTGACCACTTTTGCCATTTAGACGAGCTGTAGTCTGAGGATCGGAAACTGTCAATAAACTCATCAACCCAGAGGCATGCACAGCAATACTGGGTATATAGGGTATGCAGAACCTGCCTAAGGTTTAAAAAGTGGCTTAAGATGGGCTCGTTATTTTATTTAACATATTAGGCTGGGTAAGCAGTACTTAGTGCAATGTATGGTGTGCAGACCACCCACTCCTGTCAGACGACTTGGTGCATAAGTGCGGTGGCCCGCCTACTATATATGGGTCCCGGGTTCGATTCTCAGTCGACTAAGGGTATTTAGGGTAAAAACTCTTTTCTAAAGCTCGGTCACAAGATGGAAGTCACAAAAACAAATCACGTTAGAAGCTTTACTTACGATTCTAAACCAAATTCAGTGTTGGTATTACGCACCATCGAACATTTTTTTATTTAGGAAAATCAGCAGTGTTTTACATACATGACATACAAATCAGACAATGTTCTAATCAAATTTTAGGCTAATAATCTGGGAGAAACCTGATAACTCCATTTTCGTCATTTTTAGTTTGGTACTATGTTGTTATTTAAAATTTCATATTTTATGTTGGTCTATAAATAAATAAATAGAAAAACCTGATTAATAAATAGTTACTGCAGCAATTGTTGGCTTTTTCTACTTTACCTAACTGATTTACAAATTAAACTTGAACCTTAAAAGTCTTATACCGAAAAATTACGTTTTTGGACTTAATAGGTTTCTCCCAGACACCACAGAATATGTTCTCCCTCGCCATCGCTACTTCATACCGAACGAATAACATAATTATTATTACCTTTTTGGTATACATATACCTAGTAGTTTAAATACCGGCAGGACAACTATTACTACCTTAGATTTTAGTTTATAATAGGGGTTAAAGTATGAAATTGCCGATTGTTTTCCCACTTTTTATTTTGTTTATAGCTCTTAAGTAGTCATATTATTGCGTAATTCTTTTTGTATTGTATCAAAAACTAAATAAAGTAACTTTTAACTAAAAAAAAAATGCAATACTAGTGCCTATTACTTCAAAGGAGGTCGTTGAAAAGACCCCTTACAATGTGTCAGCTGACCTTCTTGCTTTAATTAAGTATATTTGTATTATATACTTTGATTTTCAGAAATTTAAATACTATAATGCGTAGCTTTATAACCATCTAACTTTCACCTTTAATTGCATCGAAAACGGTTCAGGTGTTTTAAAAAAAACTAAAAAATTGTTAGTATGGAAAAATGACTTTTCTCGATTTCGTCCATACAAAACGGCAATTTCATACTTTAACCCCTAATAGGGGTTTTAGTGCCCTTTAGTGCCAAAATTTTAGCAAAATTACGCAAGGCAATTAAATAAAGGTAGATACTAGTTACTTAATAATCAGTCGTTTGTGTTGTGGTCATTGGCCAAAGAGAACAATTTAACAAATACAATAGGTTTGCTAACGCAACGCAATGGACAATAGCTATGGTGCTTTATTCCGAATGTACAGTCGACCATTTTTAGGTTTGGAATAGTCTAATAGGAATAGATAGACCGTAATGTATTCAAGGGCTTTTGAAGAAAAACAAAACGGACAAGTGCGAGACGGACTCGCCCACCGAGGGTTCCTTTCAAATTTGTGGGTATTTAATTTAAATAGTTTCGAGTTCTTCGATTTTTCTTATGATTTAATAACATACAGTTTTCTGAATTTGTCATATGCTTTCAATATATGACGGTATTATTTTATTTGCCAAATAATAATGATTTCTAAAAGAATGATAATGTACCCTATAAATTTTGATTCTTTTGAGTGACGAAAAATACGTTTTTTGCGGCATAAATGACCATATCGTTTGACTTTAACTTATATGTTAGACTTGAGGATCTGGTTTTAATTTCAAATCGATACCTCCAAATGTTTACAATATAAACAGTCATGAAAAACAAATAAACAGAAAGACGGAAGCACGCGGACGGAACAGTGATCATTTAAGGATTACGTCTTTTCCTTTTGAAGTACGGGTCCCTAATAAAATGAAATTAGCTATGTACCGTTCCAGAGAGGTCTCTGCAACACATTTCCCGTATATTCGTCTTCCTTACTCATACCAATATACAGTAAGCACGGGCTCACTTTGCGTATAAGGGTCTCAGATTATATCGCTCTCATTAGAGGTACCTACCCTATATTTTTTTTTCCATTACTATCTGATAATCTCTATACAAAATTAAGAAAAGGTTTCCCGTATACTTTCCTACCCCCTTTTTCAAGGATAATCACTATCCTACCTACGTACGGTGTACCTTTTGTTGTGCGACAGCATCATGTATTCCCAAATTCGATTTATACAACCTTGCTAATTCGTCTCCTTGATAATCAACAATTATTAGAAGCCACAGAGTCCACTTTCCAATTTTCCATACGCTGCTTAACCACATCAACAAAAAGATGGGTTGCAAAGCACTTCATTAGTGTCGCTGTCCACATTTCCCTTCGTGTACTTAAAGGCTGGTAGAAAGTTTCTGTTTGCAGAACCACTGGCCATCTTGCATGGCCATGTACTTTCTCTGCGAATTGTGAGTTATAATTGCTTTAGACTCGCCCGAACTGGTTGGTAAAAGTAACGGATTTTATCTGATAAACGAAAATAACTGGTCCGTTGGATTGACAGCTCGATTTTTATGTTCGTGTTTATGTATGTTTATTTACTTATGTTGTACTAGGTCCCCGCGGTTATGCTAAACACCTGTGTTAAATGATCTGCTAACTTTCATCCACTTTCCCGAAGTTTTTTTTTTACTTATCTATTAGGTACGCAAAATTCTCCTTTTCCTATTACACGAGTAACAAATAACATCCATGACTATAACAGAAATGATATTTTTCATTTGGAAATCTGTTATACCTTAAAATGCGATTCCATCGATTATGGAAATTGGCTTGCGCTAAGCAAAATCTGCCTTTGTGATATTCTTTCTAAGATTAAAAGTATTGTTATGAATCAAGAACTTACTAACACAACTTACAGCAAACGTAGTAAGTGAAAGGTTACCTAACTAAAATAGTCGAAAACTGTTTATTAAAGGAATTGTATTTTAATTTACACCAGCAGTTAATTTGCTTAAGAAAAAGTTTAAAAAAAAATGTAATTAATGATTAAATCATTAATATCATAATATTATCAGAAAGAAAGAAAAAAAGAAAAGAAAGAAAGAAAATTAATTAATTCGGCATCAATGAACAATAATATAGCAGTAATAAAAAGTAAAATAAAATTAAAATAACAAACAAAATCAAAATTTAAAACCAAAGACGCCAAAAAGGTCACTCGCTCAGCATTTGTCGCGGCATGTTACACGCATGCATGCCACGACGCTGATATTCTGCGGGAGCCCATGCATAAATAAATTATCAAAATAAATTTCGTTTTAATAATAATACGATCACAGCCGGAATAGTCTACTTGACGAACGGACCGTCAAACTTAGCAGTAGTAAATTACTAATTCTGAATCATAAAACACGTTCGCTACAGCATAATTTACTGATACTAAATCCGTTTTATTATCAACTCTTTTTATGCTTTTGTAAAAACTATTAAGTCTACATAGAGGAGGAGCTAGTAGACTCTGGCTTTTACGAATCAATCACATATTCATATTTGCTGTGCACATTTAGTAACATTATACTCGTAAATGTAAAAGTAACACGTACACTTTTCTGTTCCCAAAGTAATAAAGCACTTTTGTTGGGAATCAGAATCGACGCAGGTAGACAGACAACAAACAGCACGTCAACCTACCACAAAAAGTCAAATTTTCTCAATTGATATTGATCTCTGCTTGTTGGATTTATAGTTGCAAATCAATGGGGGCTATCGCTAGTGAATTTGCCACTAGAGGCGCTAGTGTCGCGTGAGGTCCAATTCATTCACTTTTCACTGGTTTGTTGCATACATTATAATTTCTTTAATTTACCTGCTGGAAAGTGATCTCCTTCGTAAAATATCGCAAATATGGATTATTTGGCGATTAATGTGAAAGCTTTAAAAGCGGAATTAAGAAAAAGCGCAAAAATAGGCGGCCTCAAGAGCAACTATTTCAGAAGTTAGTTTGTTGATATCAAGATAGTTATTTATAAATAATATAACTTAATTAGATTTAAGATATAACACTTTGTTTCGGCGCCAATCGCCTTTGACAGCTATACCTCCGCTCCGGACCTCAGTCTACAGTGGCGCCAACTGGTGAGCAAAGAAACGGTAGTCCCCATTCAATGTCCTCTACCTTTTTGGGTAGGTTGACCTGCCGTTGCCTGTACCACAAATACGCAGATACGAGAATATATATTTTTTTAGGGTTCCGTTGCCAAATGGAAAAAAACGGAACACTTATAGATTCGTCAAGTCTGTCTGTCTGTCCGTCCGTATGTCACAGCCACTTTATTCTGAAAGTATTAGCATGACACAGTTAAAACTTGGTAGGTAGGTGTATCCTGTTAACCGCTTAACGATTCTCATACAAAAAATAAAAAAATAATGATATTTAAGGGGGGCTTCCCGTTTTTTTTATTAGAGTTACAAGTGAAAATTTTGGAAAAAATACGTAATGTAGATCTTAACAATACTTTCAACGAAAATTGGTTCGAACGAGATCGAACAGGTAGTTTTGAAATTCTAGCACATTTTCAACAACACCAAACATAACTTTGTCCTCCATACAAACACTATGAAAAACAAAGTTATTTTTGCAATCATCAAAATATTGTGGTATTTTTGTTAAACTTGCTACGGAACCCTCAGTGCGCGAGTCCGACTCGCACTTGGCCGGTTTTATTTATTTTACATTGCCCGTGTGGTGCCTTTAAATAGAATAGCAACACCCTTTTTCGTCCTATACAGGGTGTTAGGGGAATGATATAACAAACCCGGCTATGTTAACTTAAGCATATAAATACGAGTACTATGTCGTTAGTCAGATTTTAGTATCATCTTTTTATACCTTATTTGATATTTTAGCAATTAAATTGCAATTATAATATCAGTATATAAACTTGAAAATTATGTCTCAGGCGGGACTCGAACCCGCATCTCCTCGCAGTAAAAGTAAAGTAAAGTAACAGCCTATAATCATCCCACTGCAGGGAAAAGGCCTCCATCATTGAATTCAAGTTACCACAACATAGATGGGTGTACTGGCATAATCACCACGCTTGCCAAATGCGGGTTGGTGATCACGAACCCGAGCAACGTTCGAAAATTCGAAACTTTTTTGTTGCCCGACTCGGGATTCGAACCTGGGACCCCGAGATCTTGGCCCGGTATTTAAACCACTAGACCAACGGGGCGTTACTAGACCAACGGGGCGTTATGGAATCTCCTCGCAGGATATCATCCTTTTTTTTATTTGCTAAAACTAGGTTTAAAGATCTTTATTCTCATAAGAAATTACATTTCATTTACAATGAGATAGAGAAATAGTAAAAATATATGTTACAAAATAACTAGCCGGTACTTGACTCTAAATACAATTTTAGTTTATTTTTAAATATATTCACACTCTCACACTATTTTATGGCGTTTGGTAGCTTATTGTTTAGCTGTGCTACCCCATTCTTTACAGTCATCTTTCCATAGTTAGTTCTGGGCGATGATAGTTGTACTTTATTTTTTACGGAGATTGTGAGGATTGCTTTTTATATGTAATTTTATATTACTTTTAATAGTATTTGTGATTATTTTTTTTACTAAAATGCATGTATTTAATATGTATAGTTGGGATAAATTAAATATTTTGGTTTTTTCATATAACTGGTTAGTTGGCGTGTGGGATATTAAAATAAAGTTTTAATGACTTTGTTCTGGAATCTCTGCAATGGAATAAGGTTTGTAGGTGCCGCTGAGCCCCAAATCTCGATAAGATAGTTCAAGTGTGATTTCGCTAAAGCATTATACATAGTTAATTTAACCTTTTTTGGTATACAATGTGCTATCTTACTAAGAGCTCCTACCAAACATGTTAGTTTCCCTCTAACATGGTCAATGTGCGGCTTACAAGTCAATTTGTCATCAATGTATAGTCCTAGGTATTTTTCCAGAACTAAAACTTTTAAACTCGAAAGTATTTGTATGTTTTTTTTTTTCAAAAATGATGGTATCAAATTTTAGATTTCACTATAGGTAGTAAGTATTTATATGCATAGTGTCGACTTGTTATAACATTTAGCTAACAGGCTGTAGAAGCTGTATTTTGTAAGAAGAGTCAGAAGAAGATGGGCTAAAGCGTCTTTTCGCCACCATTGGCCTAACTGCGATCGCTACGCCGCCTGCCATTCATGGCGATTAGGCATTCAACCTCCTTTTAGAGAGGTCTATGTCCAGCAGTGGACTGATGAGGGCTGATAATGAGGGATGACCTAACCTTTGCTTTTTTATTTTTTTCTCTTTATTTGGGTTAATAAACAGTGTACACAATATGGATCTTATATCAAAAGTACTTTTTCATAAATAATTATCATTGTGTCAGCAACAACATTAACCACAGAATAATAATACAAAGTTGAAAGGTGATGTTGTATATACTTATGATTATTCAAGCAAATTAAGTGCTAAATATCTTATTAATACCTTATGAAGCAAAACAATGGTTCATTAGATTCACATCAAAGTAAATTTACATAAATTAAAATTAGGCCAAATTATTAAGCATATCTGATAAAAGTTTTTTAAAAACACCAACACGAGTATAATGAATCAATAGGGTTAATGCCTTGACCCCCAGGAGGCACTCGAGTGCCACGATAACAATTGATTTTAATTGTGTATGGAATAACTCACGGTCGAGGGATTAAAGTTATTGTTGTATGAATCAGTAATTCTAAACATAGGTGAGCGTTTACCAGCATGTGTGCGACAAAGACTGGTAGCAAACAATTTAAGCAAAGTTTAGGGTACTAACATTTAAAACATTGTTAAAATCAGTTAAAATCAGTGAAGAAAAATTGTGAAGTAAAAAATCTGTAAGAAATTAGGTTGTTTGAGGTTGGTTGAGGACACAACCTCCTTTTTAAAATTCTAGATTTACAGTGTTTTAATATAAGAACCCTAAACAAATGTCTCAGATGTAATTTGTGTTGTTATGTAGTCTGAAAACAAATCTTCTTCGGTGACTACATCCTCAACAATTACAATCAAAGTATGCAATTTTGCAATTAACAAAACTGTTGATTATAAAAAACTGCGTTTCGTAACAACAGTATCAACGGTTTCTGTGTAACAACAAAATCGGCATAAATACCTCGATTTTGTACTATAAAGTTACGAAATAAATATGTAGTTTAAATTGAACCAGCACACGCCACGTTCCGAATGATTAGAAAACATGTTACGTGAAGATTTTTTAATGATTGACATTGAAGTTTTTTCGGATGCAGTTTCTAAGTTAATCACTGGTTAAAGTTCTAATTGTGAATCAATTTTATTGATTATTTTTTATGTATTTTGATTGTGAATTTCCGGAGCGTACGTGTTTAAAATAAAAATAATTTGTTTTTATACTTTCAGACATACGGGCACAGAATTGGCTAAGAAGCCTGTAAAATTTTGACAGCTTAGATTGTTTACTTTAAAATAAAAGCAACAGCTCATAATCATCCCACTGTAGGGCAAAGGTCCCCTTCATTAAATTCAAGTTACCACAGCAATCAAGGGTACAGGCATTATACACAACACGCTTTATAAATGCGGGTTGTTAATCACAAACCTGAAAAATGTTACAAATATAGAGTTGACTTTATTTTGCGTAATCCTAAAAATCATCACCTAAAGTACTTCACAAAGGCTATGATTTTTAGGATTACGATTATTTACCCATAATTTTTCAAGTTTAAATGATATTTTAATTGCAATTACGAGTAGGTTGCAAAAAAATCATAAAATGACGGTAATTGGTAGGTTGAGGGTACGAGTCGTTTAGGAATTGTATTTTTAACATCTTTTTACAATTTTATAATGTTTTTTGGGTTAAAGTCCTGCCTAAGGCAGTCGTTTGTTTTAAAGTAAATAATTTCTATTACTCGAATGCTTGTAGTGCTCAAGAATTCATAATTCCATACACATTACGCATTTGCGTAGGATGAATTAATGTAGCTCTCTAAATGTTGGTATGAAAGCATAATAAAATATGCATTGTGCTAGCGTGATTTGACAATACACGTACAGTATAGTAGATGCTTACAATGAATGCTAAATTATCGCACAGTAATGCTCTTGTTAACAAAATCATTTGTAACTTCACTCTTACTGGATAAAAATCTTTATTCGTGTTCAAGAAAATGTTGACGGTATTAACATCCCAAATGTTAAAATATGTGAATTACTGGTAATAGTAGCTACTTATTTGGTTGCTTGCAGGCTATTGTAAGCTACTCCATGGCGAGAAAAGCCTGTGGACCTATTATATAGATTCTTTCAGACTTTCAGTATCATCTACTAAGTGCAGGCGCCAGTCTTCCCAATACAGCCTATATTCGCAACGCCTTCAATGTCTATATTAATAGCAAATCGTAAAGAAATAAAGATTTTTGCATTTTTCATAGTGCATTAGTGCTTCGGGGTGGTCTGGCTTAGACTTCTGTTTTCAGGAAGTTGTCTGTTTTTTTTTTATATACGGGGGTTTTATTAATGGAAATGATCATCATTTATTAAAGAATTTGAAAAAAAAAACAACTTTCGTCTACTAATCGAGTGAACCCTATGCTCCAACTGAGTCTTCGGCAACGGTTATTTATAAGCCCACTACGCCAAAGATCAATAAACCTCTCCAGAAGAGGAATTGTGGCATAAACGTCTCTCTTAGGCTTATAGTGAAGAGAAAGTGAATTATGAGAGGTCTTTGTGCAGCAACGAATTGCTATAATTGACTATCACTGATGATATACAAAAGACTGTATTGGTCCGAGGATGAATGAGGTTGGACGAGACTCAGTTGCCCGTTTTATTCTGCCTAGTCGTTACTTCTTTACTTGCTTACAGGACGACAAATTTTTGCGACCATCGTTTTCTACACCATACTATCAAAGAGAGAGGTAGTGCTTTTCCCCGGGCGCCGCGCGGCCGAATTCCATCAACAAACAGACCGTATCGTCGCACTAAACGATTAGGGTACCGCGCGGTGGTTTCGAAAACGAAAACGGCCAACTGGATGCAAAGTCGCATACAACAGTGTTTCTTTGAAATATTCAAGTTTATTAAAATATATCATCAAAAGTAGGGTTAGGTGTTACTTACTGGATAATTGTATTTATAGTGCAGAAGATTATATTGATACTACTCGTATCTAATGTTTTTTGTAGTAATTAATTAATTTTATGACATTAATTATTATTGTTATTTCTTTTTAATATTTTAATCTCAATTTAATTAATTCTGTGTTATTGTTATTTTTTTATTGTGTAATTTGTAATTTATTTTTTTATTTCCAACACTATGTATTATTGTTTTTATTGGAATAAATGACTAATGACTAATGACTAATCGCATGTAATGTGTCATCTAGAATTGTAAAGTGTTCGTCACGTTATAAATGTCTGACCAATGTGACCGAGGAAATTGGTCATTTTCTCAATGTGACCGGACATTTTGGACATTTACTGTCATAAACGTCACATTCAATTCTATTGGAAAAGTATGCTAAATTCTTATTGCAATGCATATAAGAGACAGGATTTATTAGAAATTTGCATAAAACGAAATGAAACACTAAAAAGTGCAAAAAAATACTAGACTACTAGTGCAAAAACTAGAATACAATAATAAACAGTAGGGTGACACTTCTTTTAAGTTCGTATACATAGTTGTTGAAGTTGAAAGGCAAATAATAAAAAGCATAATAGTTTAAATCTATATTTTTGTTTGCTATAATTTCATTTAATTGCAATAAATTC
The DNA here is from genome assembly GCA_949315895.1 of Anania crocealis. Lineage (NCBI taxonomy): Eukaryota > Metazoa > Arthropoda > Insecta > Lepidoptera > Crambidae > Anania > Anania crocealis. Next base: position 11,402,525 of record OX438871.1, read on the forward strand.
ATTCAATTTCATCTTTTTGTTAATTGTTAACAAATTTTTGTATGTGACCATCTTGACAATAAATGTCTAATATGACCGAGCATTTATTATAAATGACGGACGCTTGTAGCATAATATGACCGTCAATTTACAACTCTAGCATGACTATTGCAAGCTAATTTGAACCTTCATTACATTTGAACAAATAGAAAAAACGCGTAAACATTCAGTGGATGCTACTTTGGTGAGAAAGTTTTTCTTTAACTATTGTGAAAATATTAAGCAAAATAAAGTTATTCCTGAGCCCAAAATGAGGAACAATTTAAAGCATTCGTATAAATTAATGAATTAATAAATACACTTTTATTGCACAAAAACAGGTACCAATAGAATATAAAACAGAAAATAAGTAGAATAAGGCGGTCTTATCGCTAATAGCAATCTCTACCAAACAACCATTTGTTTCGGAAATCAGGATCTATGAAGGTAGGTACCACAAACTCCCAGACCCGTGATAATGTAGAAAAAAACACTTTTTTCCACATAAAGCCGTCCAGGAATCAAACCCGGGACCTCGGAGCAGGCGACACCTTGAAAACCGGTGTGTACCTACGCCACTCCGCCACGGAGGTCTTCGAAGTTTTAATCAATGATAATATCATAATGTATTGAATAACGGGTCTGACATCAGCCCTGACTTTAAAATAAAGTAACAAACAGTCAATCATCGCGTTTTTTATAAGTAAAGAACTGTCAATTTCCATCAATTTTATGTTGTCATAAATCAAATTTCTCCGCGTAATATAGACTTGATTATCGTCAGTGTTATAAAGCGTTTATGCGTTCGTATATTTCATTATACAGAATAGCGTCTATCTGCTTATCTAGAGGTTTAAGCAATCGTAAGCAGAGAATTCGAAAAAATGTCTGTCTTAAAAGTTTAATTGTTTCAGGGTTTTTACTATGTCACTTGATTTTCATGCATTTGCAATATTTTGGCACTGTTGCAAGGTCGGGTGGAGAACAGTTCATTCATAATCTTTTGGCGTAAGGAAGGTTCTTATGGAGAGATTAACGTAATAAAAATAAAACTGTAGTAATCAATTGAAAAATTCATATTATTGTACAAAAAGCGTGGGGTGCTTGTTATGATATCCACAGATATAGTAAATTATTGATAAAATATTTACAACAATCTAAATCAAGCCCCCACGCTTTTTGTACAATAATATGAATTTTTCAATTGATTACTACAGTTTTATTTTTAATTTTTTAGTTCAATCTGTTTTAAAAGCGTGGTTTTTTAGTTTTTTAAACTATAATTTATTTTTTACTTTTTAGTTTAGTTTATAAGATTTGATTCCTTCTTTACCGACTGTAAGTCCAAACCTATGCAGGAAACATAATTGATACAGATCGCGCGCTAGCTCTATCTCTTTTACTCCCTCTTACAGAGGAAAACTGGGAAAACTGTTATTAAATTATTGCATTGTCATCGGCCCTTGATACGTGTGCAAAGTTTCAAATTAATCAAACTTCTGGAAATCGGTCAAATTTATGCTCAAAGATTCCATTACATAGATACAACCCAAGCTAAAAAGCGTGGTAATAAAAATGCGAGGCAAACTGTAAAAATAACATTTTTCTATTCGCGTACAAACCTAGCATGCGAGCATCTTTTCGGCAGGAATCTGTAAGGCAGTTATTGATTAAAAAAATAATCTTACCCTAGGTTTTCAACTTACACTAAGTTTCAAGTTCACTGCCAACATAAGCTTAAAGCTTTAAGGTATAACAAATTAAGTGGAACATACCTGTAACAAAGAAAAACATTCATATTAGATTTATATACGATTCGGTTGATGTAGTGTTGCGATGGGTACGCAAGGGTCAATAACAGGTCGAGACGTTTTTTTTAATTGGCTTGGGTATAAAAAGGAAAGTGTTACAGAAGGCATGTTAAATATTTACACAGACAAAAGATCATCACCATCATTATCAGCCTTTATCCAAGTCTAACGCAATGACTGACTTTTTTCTAAACGCTCAAGCCTCCGCTCAAGCGTTTTAGAACTGAATCGGGTTACGACTTCAGCGTTTAAAAAAGCACAGCTTAAGCGTTTTAAAAACTATAAAAACTGCTCGAGCGTTTGCTCCAGCGTTTTAGCGCCGTCTCGAGCATTTTCACATTTAAGACGTGGTGATTATGGCGATTTCCTCTATTTCAGAGGCAGTGGACCCATGTGGGCTGCTCCAGCGTTTTAGCACTGTGCTCTCTCGAGCGTTTTTACAACATTAAAGCTATCTGTCTGGTGTGGCGATTATAGCAAAAGCATCCTTTTTTGGAGGCCTATGATCATCATCATCATCATCATCATATCAGCCGAACTACGCCCACTGCTGAGCATAGGCCTCCCCCAAGGATCTCCACAACGATCGGTCCTGTGCTGTCCGCATCCAGCGGCTTCCCGCGACCTTGATCAGATCGTCGGTCCACCTTGTAGGGGGCCTGCCCACGGAACGTCGTCCGCAGCAGTGGACTTATGATGATAAAAAGTGAAGTATTGTTATCTGTCATCAGCTTAAATGTATGTTAATTCTAATTTATAATATCACAGTTTTGGACAAGAAGCAATATCTAGACATCGACCAAACCAGTTCACGGATTCGGATACTAATATCGCATTGTATAATTTGCATAATGTATTCCACTGATTATATTAATACTCGTATTTATTAATTTTTGTATAAATTAAGTGTCAATAATCGTAATAGTGTTACCACATTAGTCGTTATTGGCGAATGGTGTTCCAAATTAAATAATCTTAATCGTTATACCACGATCGCCATTTTAAAATAAAAGCTTTTTAACACTTTTACTCCAGACATAATAAAAGTCTAAGTTGCATTGCTATCATCACACGCTTATAGCCGTGCACTGTCCATGAGCGTGCTAAGACGCTTGATATTGAAATCTAAACAATGCTTTACCTTTACCAATGTCGATAATGTATTAAGGATCACACAGTTCCAAAGATTATTAAATCGATTTATTAAACTACCAACATTTGTATTACTTTTCTTAAAAGTTTCTAAAATAAACGAATTAATGGGTATACTAAAATTTGCAAATAATTACAGACGGATACCACATAACAATTAATAATCTCAGCACTGCGTGCTTAAAAATATAGAAATATAAAATAAATTAAAATAATAATAAATATAAAATAAATTAATTAAAATAACGATAGTCTCTTAGATGAGTCGAAGAAAAATATATAAATTGTTACGTTATATTTAAATTTTATACGTTTTTTTTTATCGAAGACGCCACTGCCTATTTTTTTCTGGCTGTACTTCAGTAGTAGCCTTTTACGACAACCCATAGGTAGGGAAGGGCACATCAGATGCCTAAATCTCACTATCTTGCAGGGCCCCAATTCCGCTAATTTACAAATGGCTCAAAAGAATCCCAATTGCATCGCAATTGTATATTTTGACACATTTATTATGGTAGTAATGTCAAAATATACGATTGCGATGCAATTGCGATTCTATTGAGCCATTTATAAATTAGCGGAATTGGGGCCCAGTGTATTTGCGACGACACTCACTTTCTATTAGGCAAGCAATCTCCTAATAGAAATTACTTAAGCACATGTATAAATAAATATTATGGCTCGTTAGAAATATAAAGGCTATGGTGTTTGGTTTTTTGATCTTCTTTATTATTTAAAAGTACTGATTCTCCACCAGGACTTTTCGACTATACGAGAAATTTTGACTTTTCTATTAAAGCACAATGTTATTTATTAATATTTGTGTGCGGAGCGACAATACGGACTAACCCCTTCGTCAGTACTGGGTCTACAAGCACATGTGCGTGTACGCCGGCACCCCAGACCGAGATAGATATTTGAATTAAGTTTTGTTTAATACTGTATTTTTATTATCAACCTATTCCTGTAAGTTATGGATTAAGATGTCTGAAATAAATTGATTTTATTTTATTTCTTTTATTATTAACTAGAAATGGAGTAGCAGACTAGCAGTTCCTTTGAGTTGCCTTTTTCGAGCGGAAATAGAACTATTAATTTATTAATAACAAGCACACCAACAACATTATGTATTGAATTATTATAATAACATATCATCCAACAAACAATCCTTCCACTCCACGTAACATTCCGCCACTACATCCGATCACCGTTTCGTTCGGAAGCGGTTACGGTATCTTCGGATTTGGGTCAACGCGTCTATTAGTTTACGTCACGTCGCAAGAATCGCTGTTAGTGCTCACTGTGGGTTTCTATTTTTTTTTCTAAATCAAAAAACAAAAAAAATTGATGATGGAGGTACAAAACCAAAAAAATGTATGGAACTCCAATGGCTTCCAGAGTAATGCAAACCATTCATAATAACAAGAACTAGATGCAGAGTTCCATACAAAAATGACACTTCGAATGTTGCGATTAAATCTACGTAGCTTATATCATCTGTCATTACCGCATTATTGGAAAATCGACCTTACATACGTGTCCTAAAATTGATTGTCCTACGTTGAAAGAGCACAATGACACTGATTATAAGTTTTTGTTTTGACTGGTCTATGTCCAAAACCAAAGATTCTGTAACATTATTTTAGTATCATTATCTTAACAAACCTCAAAATAACGGACGTCTAGATAAAAAGCTAATGGATCAAACATTATTAATAATATCTTACACAAACAGTAATAAAACAAAACTCTGCGCATTTCTCTGACAGTTCTCAATTAAGGTTACATCAAGTCTACTTTATACTTAGCCTACTTAAATGGATCATGTTCCGAGTTCAAACGCATTTCTAATGCTCTATGCTCATTAACGTCATTTGATGGCCGCTCTATGGTGTTCGGATACGCCATTGTCTTGTCTGTGGTTCTATTCAAATAAAGATCTAACGCTAAAGACTATAACGTATTATGTAGTCAACCATTGTCTTTTATTTCAGACTTTGTTAATGAATTCCATCCGTATTTGATTGCTTATTTTTTTTAATCGAAACAGAAAAAAATTAATATAATAAATATCATAACGCTTTCTATTCTTGTTTCGACGGGCAGCAGCGTCTTCTCCAACATTGGCCAAACTGCTATCGCTAAATCACCTGCCAGTAGATCAGAAAGAAGGCAAATAGGCCCTGAAACAGCATTAAGACTAGAAGGGTTCCTCTATAACAGTTCCTGAAAATTTACACCAAAAAAGGGCAGAAATAGGATATTGTAGGACTATAAACTTATATTGAAGAATTATGGTTTATGATTTAAGATATTCTCTAAACGAATTACATTCACTTGTTAGAGAAATACAAAATTTTTCTTAAACTAAAGTTTTATAACAATTTAATTAAAGTTTAGTAATTTTAGTGCCAATAGCGTACAAAGCTTTGGTAGGTATATAAAGCAAAAAATATTTATTGACCTCAAGCCGTTATTACCAAACATCCATAACGGAATATGCTAACGAACTCGTTAAAAGTTATCGGCGTGTCAAAGCAAGTTTACGTGATATGGGCGCTAATTAATATTCAATGGTTACCATAAATGTTGTAAGGTTAGACAGAAACATTTTATAATAGTTAGTTATTTCTGGCTTTCTATCGAGTACCTTGTTTCTTTTGAATTGCAGATATTTCGGCATTGTTGCGAGTGCCAAGATCACTAAAGAATTGGGATTTTTCATGATCATGATTGCCGAAGAACTCGGTTTTTCCATGATCATGTCGCTTGTATCAAGCTGCTTGCCAACAAAGTATTTGATACGAGTACAAACTGAGAAGACAATTTCTCAAGTGGGGCGTCAAAATTTTTGTTCCAGCAATTGTATTTTAAATATACCTACAATAATAATGTTATAGCTTTAAAAACAGTTCAAAACACACATTAAGAAATTCCGTTGTAAGTAAGTCTTAAGATAGTGTCAATAAAATGCTTTAAAATACCCTATACTGTGAAAAGTGTGTGTGTGTGTGTGTGTTTAAGTGAAATGGAACAATTTGTATACTATACACACAGTAAAAAAAAGAAACATTTGATTTATGGAAAATCCCAGTAGGTTAGCCACATTACCACGATTAATAGCCTAAAATTCTTAAAACAAACATGGCCCAACGGACCTTGGTATATCGTGGTATGACTCAATTAATCTTTTAGACATCTCACGATTTTCTCTTGGTTCTTACAGACCCAGTGTTTTGAGCCAAATCAGTTCAAAAATCTCCAACTAAAATCAACACAAATCTTCCAGCAAAAGTTTTGTTCCAGCACAGGATACTGGACAGGTATCAACAATTTAGTTGCTAAAATATCATGTAAAGTATACTGTACAGGTGTTGGGAACTGTGTAACCGCGTTGATCTAATAGTTTGGTTCGCTAGTATGAATCTCACAAGAGCCAATTTTTATTGGCTGTCCAATCAAGAAGTGATCCGTTTCACTTCTAGCGTTCTAGCATCTATTGACGAAGACTTTCTCCTAAACTTATCTGCCGTAATCAATTAAAAAGCTGGTACTCCCTGCTATTAAGTAATGATGACAATATTATCGACTTCAAGTTTCGGTAGTAACAAAATAACAAAAAAAAACATTCGGTTTCTCACTCATACCTTGTAGGAAATGAGTATAAATAAGTAAAAAAGATATAGCTTAGGCTGTCTCAGACACATCTTAAAGATGTTGTTTTAGTAGATGCGCAGAGCGTTCACTGACCTCTTGGTATGCCGTAAAGCATTTGTAGGTTAGTAGGTTAACATATAGCATAATTAGGACTTACTAATAAGGGGTTTAAGTCCAGATATTATTATGAGAGAGGCGACTTTAAATGAAATGTATTATACAATAAAATGATAACTAAGTTAAGTTCGTATGCATCATGTGGCACGTTAAAAGGAAACTAATGGATTGAAACCAAGATATGGGAGAGATAAAATTTAAATTACCTAAATGTACTTTACAATAAATGCGACTAAGTAAACTTCGTATGGTTTGTGTGGTGTCGGCACGTTATATGAATAGCATTGCCTCTTCTCTTTCCATGGGTGTCGTAAGAGGCGACTAAAGGATACCTAACTGCCAGAGGGAGCAGCAGCGTCTTCCCTCTAAGCAAAATGATAATTGCAGATCTTGCTATGGTCTTTTAATAGGTTAAAGAGTGATTTAGCTGATAGACCACTTGCTCCCACCTCTACCGCATAACTTGCCAAGGCTTTTAAGTGTGCTAAGGAAGGATTCCGCCAAATGCCTATTGCTTTCACCTCTAGGTACTGCATAAAAATGAATGCATTCATCAGACATGTTTATCTCGTTCGTCAGGTCATAAGACTTTTTTGTGTAGCTTCTATAATCTTTATTCATAACTTTTTAGAGACCATCCTATTATAAAATAGGTACATCTTCGGAGATTTTATAAATATTTTCTTACACATCCATAAAAAGAGTCTAAGAGAGTTAATAAAGCAATTAGCTTAATGTAAACGCGACTGATTTATTACATTAAGGAAGCAGTTAACGTTCCGCTAATCCTTACTAGAACGATACGTTATTTGAATCGCAAATTAAAATGTAGCTTGTAATACGACTCCTTATAATAAAAAAAACATTCGACATTTGCTTAAAAAACAGTTTAATATTATGTCGAGTTCAAGAGCCTTGCGATAAAATTTCTAAGTTACGTAATCAATAACTTAGTTTAGCACTAAGTAGTCTAGTTTTGCATTTGCGATCAACAAAATTCGACTAATTATCTTCAATAAAAGTATACAAAAAAATATTAATATCAATACTTATTTGGTTTGACTATAATATTCTACGATCTGGCGACAGCTTTCTTTTTAGTCCTGTGATATGAATTATGTGTATATACTTGACTTGTATTTATTTTTTGCACAGTGTTTACATAAAAAAAATAACAAAATAGTCAATTAACATTAATACATGCTCATACAAGCTTTGAACGTCTTTCTAATATTATTGCGGAAGTTTCGATGGGTGTTCTAGAACCGCTGGAAAGGATCTAGATCAGCGGTTCCCATTTGGCGGGTCGCGACCCGATACCGGGCCATCAAAATAAAATACCGTGTTGCACCATACCCGCCTTGTTTTAAAAAAAATGCCTACTATAGTTCGACGCATCATAAATATTCTTAAACTAAACTAAACTTTCGTCATTTTACGCTAACTTGGATACTTTGGTAAAAAATAAGCAGCAGCTCTATACTCCGCACTAAAATTTAGCGACTAAATAGAAAATACCAAAAATATATGTAGTATTCATAAAATATTTTCACTGGTAATAAATGTGTGTTATTTAACTGATGGGAACGGGATTTAAAAGGTTTAAAAGGGTAACAAAGGGACAGTGTGAAAATTTCCGGGCCATTTCATTTAATTTCAATTAAGCTAATCATACATGTTCATGTTCATAATAATTCACGGACGCAAATACACTAACACACACTCACTCACACACACACACACACACACACACACACACACACACACACACACACACACACACACACACACACACACACACACACACACACACACAAACACACAAACACGCACATCTAGTTACGCATACACTTTGCATTGCTTGTTTTACAGTTTTAATAGAAAAGTCTAATATTTAATTTTATTCAATTTTTATTATTTTATTCTGTGGTTCATCTGTATTTAATGTGTTCGAGGTGGGCGTTAATAACTGCGACACAGTCTATGACTAATTGCAGTTATTATCGTGAATGTTTCTGTTCAATGTTATAATCACAAATAAAATATTTTGTATTTGTATTTTTGTATACATAACATGTTCCACGTTTGCCGCTAAACTACTGAGCCGATTTTGTTGAATGAGGTATCAATCAATTCCTATAATATAATAAAACCGGGTAACACAGGCTACATTTTATTTAAAAAAAAAATTACATGGCGAATGCTGTAACAATATATTGGGGTACTTTGAAAAGAAAAAGTTTGTAGGCATAACGAGTGGAATATCAAATGGAAGAAGACGAAATTCTGAGTTCAAAAATGTTACAAAATACAGCAAAATATACTGGTTGTCTTTGAAATCATTGTATTTTCGTAATCGGGTTACAGTTTTTTAAACAACTTATTGGAAATTATATTTAGATACGTATTACATACTTTAAAAACAATTTAGGTTGAAAAAATAATCATCTATCTCCAACTTGACTAGAACTTCTGGTTTCGGGACCATGAGACAGTTACGGTACAATTTATAAAGGAATTAAGTAATAAAAATCACATACTCCTGCTAATTAGCTGGCTCACTGAAGCGGTTTGCAGCTGAATGAATAAACTTGGAGACGAGCGATATTATGCAACTGGTTGGGAGCGATGACCCGGGTGGAACAAGAAAATCCTTGGAGAGGTCCTAGAGTCAGATTTCGTCATGAAACACACGATAACTAAGATCATCGCCATATAACTACGGTAAGTAAGTGGTGATCATTCAAAAAAACTGCCTACCTTTACGGAAAGGTTCGACTGGCAAACAATGTGTCAAAGCTACAGCGTGGATAGTGGTAAGTTTTTCTACCCCATGGCCATTCACGGCCCCGTGGCGATTCACCATGAACTAGTTTTTAGTTATCATAATTTAGTTATATTTAGTTATCATTCAAAACATGAACATGTATAAAGCGTGCTTAATGCTATAACGCATTATCTACTGGTTGAAAACTGGAATTAACCGAAATGTCTTCATCAACGCACATAATTGTATATGTAGATGTAACTATGTATTACAAAACGTGATGACGGCATGGAAAAAGAATAGCACCATTCATTTTCCTCTTATGGGCGCCTTAAGAGTACTAATAATGAATAAGATTGGCAGCAGCGTGGACTTCTAAAAGTCAATGACGGTGGTATAGTGATCAGAGCATACATATAACTCAAACGTGGATCAGATTAGTTTATGTTCAGAGGTACGAAAATGCTGTCAAAGTGAAAGTCAGGACACAAAAAGATTAGTAAATAAACCCCCCATCATCCTAATTGTACGTTTTAAAATTTGACCTCAAGAATTTCACTGCACTACGCAAGTCATGTCAGAACTGGTCGTTATCTAAACAATTTGCATGTCAATTGCTGTGCTGCGACTCAACAGTTTCCCTGTTCCGCCGGTAGAAGGACTATACTTACTATATTGACGGGAAACGCGTCGCCGTTCGACACGCGACAGGCCACTGACAAAGTAATGCGAGGCTCTATACACACTGGATACATCGAATCTATAAAACTAAACGGTTTTGATATAACTTCATCATCATCATCATTATCATCGGCCTATATTTGCCATAGTTGTCATAATTGGTAGGGTTGGCGATCGCAGCTCGACCAATGGTGAAGAGACCCATTTTCTTCGGGCAGTACTCTGTTTCCGCTACGACACACAGCATGAAGTAGCGCTTTTCTATTTATATGACGACACCAAATGTCGCCAGTAATAATTTACTAAAAAAACTAACAAATTATCAGCGTAGAAAAACACAAGCATTTCATTTTACAGTTTTGAATTTTTTCTTGAAAAACATGTGCATAACTGCCGTTTAATAATGTTTGATAGTTTTCTTTCGTGTGTTAGGTATGTCTTCACCTAAAATAATGAGTACTAATATATGTAGTTCTAACAGAATAAAAATTTAACTTATTCGGTCAAAAAACAACAAGTGTTAAACGAAGTAACCCCACGAACAAACACTCCATTCGCTTCAAAAGACATCAACGAGTCAGATAATTACATCATCATGCCGTGTGTTGCGTGTAATACTAAGTATGTGGGCGACTAAAGGAATACCGACAGGAGAAGAGGAATCAACTTCTCTTTATAGGCCAAACATCTCATACGTTGTTTTGACCCCAAAGTAACTATTTAAAGCACTTAGTTTTTAAAAAAATAATAAATGGGCTTGCTCTTGACTACATACTTTTAACCATATGGTTAAGAAGAAGCCTAAGATGGAGCGAGCTTACCCAAAGGTACTTGTTCTCCCACACACCAGCGGAACACAGAAGAACTGTTTCTGAATTGAACACAGAAGAAGAAAGACTCCGACAGGAGGGTGGTAGCATCCAGGCGGCCTCTTACGAAGCCTACCACCGCAGAAGGATCTGTTAGCCGTCATTATTAGTTAGAAAACCAAAGATGCCGTTGCCCAGGGATGACCACTAGGAGGTAGATCCCACCACCCCAAAAAAAATTTTGTGGAAATCAGAAATATTTCAAATGAAAGAACCCCAAGCTTATGTCCAGCTATGGGCTGATGTGATCTAATAGTGATACATAATAGTCGTCTGCTCCTAAATAGATCTACTACATATTTTCAATATTTTTATCAAACTTCCTAGGTTATTTGATGACATATCAGCATGACCGTACCTTTACGAAATATGGTGAAGAAACGACCTAGCTTCAACTGGGTAGCATTAAGTGTGATGCTATAAATAATATGTTCTTTCCTACTACCTACATGGGACATTTCGAAACGAGACTTGTCCTTCCCTGTAATAAAGTTACATTATCTTTGTTATTACCCTGCTCATGTTTTTTCATAGACGGAAAAGAGTAGTTTTTAAATTGTCGCACTTTCAACATGTTAAACTTTTTAAAAGAGTTGACAGATTGCAGTGGGTTAAGTCGATTGGCTCTATAATTTAAAATAAGGTTGACAGGCTAGAAAATAAAATTAGAAAACCATTAAACAACATATTTACCGGTGAAGACATGAAAGCTACCAATTTTAAGTCGGTGCTAATAACAGTACACCGTCTATGCTTTTAGGCTTGCTTGCTTGCCAACTACATTGAGACTTATCGATAGGTTTTTTTATTCATGCGAACTTCCGATCTTAATAATAAAGACATACCGCAATTTAACAATGTACAGACAACAGCAGGTCAACCTACCCAAAAACTTAAGGTGTTCTTCTTCTTTGTCCAACCCATGTTCCCAGTTTATCTGGGGTCGGGTCTCCCTGTACATTTGCGCCAAAGAACTCTGTTCTGGGTTGTCGGAGTAGTAAGGTTGTCCCGGTCCATCTCTTTCCTGATGTTGTTCCACCAAGTGGCAGGTGGCGTACCTCTTCCCCTGGCAGAGTTTGCGCGTTTGCCCCTGCGCGTCTTTGGATATGGCCATACCAACGTAAGCGACTTTCTCTTACTTTTTCCACGATAGGGGCTACTCTGAAGGTCATTGAGATCAATATCAATGGGGGCTATCGCTAGTGAATTTGCCACTAGAGGCGCTTGTGTCGCGTGAGGTCCAATATCATTCACTTTTCACTGGTTTTAGCGGGCTTTGTTGCATAAATTATAATTTCTTTAATTTGCCTGCTGGAAAGTGATTTCCTTCGTAAAATATCGCAAATATGGATTATTTGGCGATTAATGTGAACGCTTTGAAAGCGGAATTAAGAAAAAGCGCAAAAATAGGCGGCCTCAAGAGCAACTATTTCAGAAGTTAGTTTGTTGATATCAAGATAGTTATTTATAAATAATAAACCCTAATTAGATTCAAGATATCACACTTTGTTTCGGCGCCAATCGCCTTTGACAGCTATACCTCCGGACCTCAGTCTACAGTGGCGCCAACTGGTGAGCAAAGAAACGGTAGTCCCCATTGAGAAAATTTGACGTTTTGTGGTAGGTTGACGTGCTGCTGCTGTTGTCTGTACTTCTCATGAGTTAGTTTTTTTGAAGAATTTAACCATATGTCTTATTTTTCATGAGTTTTTTCTTACATAATAGAGACTATAAAAGTTTAAATCTAGTATTATACAATATAAATCAAGCTATACATTCCTATTTAATAACTTTTTCCTGCTCTTACATGTTTTGCCATAAGTTGAAATTAGTTAATAATTAATACTTTTAACTTCAATTAGTTCAATTAAATTTATCATTTCGTTTCGTTTGGGGCACACACAAACTCCCTTGTCCCACATCGCTGTCAAATGAGGCGATATGGTTGCTTGTTCATTGAATAAGAGAGACAGACGGAGTGTGTACCTTCGCCAAGCGTGGCGAATTTGGATAAATCCACTTTTGGAGAGGCTTGAGACAAGCTTTGTTCTAGTATAAATTCTTCTTTCTATATTAAATATCATTAACTCATGAAGACGCCAACATGGCAGTATCGCGTGTCTGTTATTCAATTAAATCATCAGAACAGATAACCCTAACGTTATTAAATTATAACAGACCCTCGTTAGAAAGCTTTGATCTACAATCTCTTAAAACGATACATACTGACTTGACAAATCATTACTATTTATACAAATGACATTATTATTTTTGCTAAATAGTAGACAACGTATTAACACGAAAAATATTTGGTTTAAGAAGATAGTAAAGAATGATGATACAAGAATTGTAATCTAATAGGTATTCCCTCTCCAAGTCAATTAAAAAAAAAACCTTTTTTCAACTTGCCTGTCAAAATATATCTTTAAGGTTAATAGATTTAATTAGAAATACAGTTGTTTTATAAACGAATAAATTTCCGATGTAAATTGAAAATAGGTACAATTCCTTCAATATTAGTACGGGAGTCTAAGCGGGGATTCCGGGATTTACTAAAGCGCGGCAGATTAAGACGCTGACATGAGCCAAATTGAGCTCAATGAAGATTGTTTTGCTTTAAGCCTATGGCTCGTATTGTTACCAAATTCTATGTAGTTGTAATCGATCATATTTTCGACCAGGTGGCTGTTTCCAAAACACGAATCTAAAAACTTTTCTCGATAGAAAAAAATCTCAAAGTAGCCTCTGAAAATACATAAATTACCATTTTTCTCAGCAGTCCGTATAACAATGATAATAAAATTTTGCTATATTGTATATTACATGTTGCTTAAGCAAATGGCTGATTTAGATTTTTAATTAAATGGCAATTTTAAATTGCACAACGAATTTTGTTGTTTGGCACTTAAACCCTTCTATTCCATGCGCTTTTTCTCTGTCACTCCTACGAGAATCGACAGTGATAGCTGTGGCGCGTTCCAAAGAAATTCAAAGACGAATAAATTTGTGGGCGTGTTCATTGCTCAAGGTCATCGGCTGCAGTTAGCGTCTTAATATACAGGGGGATACCTTGTACCCGGTTTTTTGCATATTATAATAATGTCCGTGAATTTGCGTCAGATCGAAGCTTTTTATGGTGCACTTCGATCACTATCGATAATTTTTTTTTATGATCGCGATTATTTTTGTAACATTTTTCACTGATGCTTCGCTCCTATTTGTCGCAACGTGATGTTTTATAGCCTAAAGCCTTCCTCGATACTTGGACTACCCAAAACAAAAATATTTTTTTAATTCTTACCAGTACTTCCAGAGATTAGCGCGTTCAAACAAACAAACAAACAAACAAACTCTTCAGCTTTATAATATTAGTATAGATAACATTTTTTTCTTCTTATCTAATCTTTGCAACCTAATAGGTCTCTACGATGCTCGAGTAAATCCCCGTTTAGCATCGTGGGCTCCCCTACTATAATTATTCGACTGTAACAATAAGACACCCAAGACAGTCGAAAAATTGTTATCTTTTCCTGGTATTGAAATATAAATATAGTTTTAAGAGGTTAATGCAAACATAGTGTTAAATCTTACCATCAAAACGGCAGCCATTTTCATCATTGTCAGCAGATTTGATCAGACACTGTTTATCACATCACAATTTGACCATCTTAACCACTCACTGCACTGTTTGATCTATGTCTTAACAACTATTGCATTAATTGTTGACAGAGTAGCTAAAAAGTAGACAGCAATAAAATCAGATTTAAAAGAAGACAAAAGTAAAGTCAGAATTTATCGAATTTATTTAAAATAAAGCTCTTGACGTATAGTTACAGTACGTAGAGAATAATAATTACTGAAACTAAGCAAGAATTTAAAACCAAACCTACAGCACTTTGCTAAATTTTGATTTAGAACTTGCAAAAAGTCTCTTATCGTCCAATTAACTCACATTAAATACGTTTAACGCCCCGTTGGTCTAGTGGTTTAAATGGGCCAAGATCTCGGGGTCCCAGGTTCGATCCCCGGGTCGGGCAACAAATAGTTTCGAATTTTCGAACGTTGCTCGGGTTTGTGATCACCAGCCCGCATTTGGCAAGCGTGGTGATTATGCCAGTCCCCTTCATTGCTATTTTATTATAAATTTTATTTTTTATTATTATAGGCTGTTTACTTTAAATACGTTTTTAAGACTTGAATGTTATAGTATTCACGAACCCAGCCTTTACCAATTGCATACAATTTTAAACAACAGTAATCATTTATATGATAATGCTTTACTATCTAATCATGAACAAAACTGGTTATTACCGTGTGCCAAAACACTCCAAGAATGCGACACACATTGCGTCTTAAAGCTCATACGAAGCTATTGATCTACCGTCGCGCGCGCATCTTTACGAGCTGACTGACCATACATTTTATGGGACTTCGTTCCGGGTTTGTACTGTACTCCCGGTCAATGCACACTAGGCTTTAATTATTTGTTGTAAACTCGCTCCTATGTTAAGCACTATAAGACTCCACAATGTAAGCATGATGTGGTGTCGTCTGTACCAGTCAATACCAGGATGGGCCGTATTGCAAAATTATACAGTGTCCCATTTTTGTTTACTTATTGGCCCAGTAGATGTGGAAATATGAAGGTCAATTGCAGACTTTCCATAGTGGTTTGAATTGAGATTAAGATGTTTTCTTGACTCACAAACTGACTATGAGTAATGTCAAGGAACTTTTAACACACCCTTAAAGTCTGGATACTTTGTTCTCAAAACTAGCTTTTTGGGGAAACTATTAATAAGTTTTTATGTCATCATCACTGCGTTGTAAAAATTTGTATTTATTTATTCCAAGTCTATAAGTAGTTATGTCACGGTAAAATCATGGCGCTAATCTAGATAAAAATGCAGTGAAGTTGGGTCTACCAAGATTTTATTGCAAATTTAAATCAATGACTTAGATACGAACTAACCATACCTAAATAAGTAAGTGCCTTAGTTTTAAACTGTTTGCTTTTGTACTCAATAATTAATGTTGTAGTTCGGTAACCGACGGTGGGTTTAAGTCCCACCAAGGCAGTAAAAAATTTTATTCAAGGATTTTTTTTTTGTAATTACTTTAACTTAAATAATTTAGGTTAAGTTGTTCACATTTAAGAGCCATTTTTGGTTCTCACCCCTTCAATTTTATTACTGAAAATGTATCACAGTTAGACTTTCTGTTAGCTAATTCAAAAATTTAAAACGTAAGCACCCACCCAAGAATGGCGTCGAACAAAAGATGTTTTCGGTTCGGATTGCCGACGTTTCTCTTGTATCAAATTACTCGGAAAGCGACAAGTGGAAAGTATGAAATTTATTTAAGCGCCAATAAAAACAAACTGGGCTCAATGAGACGAAAGTACCGCTCACAGATTCGATGCAAAAAGTCTACCAGCATTTTTTATCTCTTGATTTGATGTGGCTGTATATTTTAATTTCTTTGATTATTTTGTAAAAGCTATCTACTTTGTGCTATTATCTAAAACGTGTAAATAGCAACTATAGTACAAATAGAATCGTGTATATTAGTCGTAAAATTAACAAAATTGTGCCATTGACATCAACCAAACCAAATATTGTGGACATGACAATGAAATATTTTTTTATGATAATTCACCTCGATCCCGTAAGTCTTCATAAGAAATCCAATGAATCACTCAAAATAAAAACAATTCACATTATTCGACGCACAGTTCACTTGCACTCGCGAGAGTCGGTACGCGCATCCTTTCCGCGCGACGGTTCGCGGGAGAATGCGCGCAATCGGCCGCGGGCTGCGCCGGCGCACCCGGGATACTGTTGATTTGTTAAGGCGAAGGTTTTGTGTTAGAAAGTTATTTAACTAAATGATTTTAGGAGCATCTATTTAAATATGGGCTAACATTATAAACACATGATTATAGATAGATAGATAGATAGATACACTTTATTGCACACCATAAAATTGAAAAATAACACATGAGTAAGATTTAGATTAGTTCAATTTAGGCGGTCTTATCGCTTGCAGCGATCCCTATATTATTAGTAGTAATAATAATCCCACTGCAGGACAAAGTACGATGATGATGAGATGACTGATGGAGGATCAGTAAATCCAAGTTACCACAGCAATACATACATACAGGCATAATCACCATGCTTGCCAAATAAGGGGTTTGTGATGACTAAAACTAGCAATGTTCGAAAAATCGAAATTTTTAAACTTGGTATTCGAAGATCTTGGTAACTTTAGTTGTCAATTATATTTTTAGTACTAAAGAAGCAATAAGCCTATTAGGTACAAGTTGTCCGGTAAAAATTAACTTTTGCTAAGATTTCGGTTAATTTAACCGTTAAAAGTTGTCGTGCTTGAGAGAGAAAATTGATTGATCGTTTAAAGGATTATACAGAATGAAATTTTAACCACCTTCCAAATTTTAATATATCAATCTACGAGACAAAAAACAAATGACGTATATTTTCTTTTAATATAGCCAAGTACAAAAATGTCAAGATAAGCAAGCAATACGCGTTGCGCATCTCATTCATTTATTACGATATTGTTCATAAGTTTTTGATGTATCCTTTATTTATACCTTAACAGGTTTAGGACCGTAAAAGTTGAAAACTATATCGCGAAAAATAATTTCAGGTGACAACTTTATTTACAATTTTATAATTCATAAATAGGCTCTAAATACGATACTGAACGCCTATAAAATTTTTATAAAGTGGTTAAAATTTCATCCTGTATGTTTTCATGAATAACCAGATATATATGGAGACTTTTATTGCCTAGTACTAAATAATTGAGTAAATTAAGGCCCATAAAATCATAAATTGTACCTCCAAAAAATTTTATATTAATAATTTTCTGAGTATCTTTATTTTTTATATATTTATTTATTAAGAATTCATTTAGCGATATAATGTGTTAAAGTTTGACAATGAAGATACAATCAAGGATGGCCAATTACAAATTTTTCTTGAAATTACAAAATAATAAACGTTTCTAAATTCTATTCTTTTGTTTTGAAGGGCCGCGGATTTCTATGAAATTGTCTGATTTATGAAGTTCCAGTCCGGGAATCGACCCCCGGACCTCAGAGCAAACGACAACATGAAAATCGGTGCAAATTCTACTCCACCAGGGAGCTCGTTAGTCGTTTTCCATTTTTTCATAAATTCATTAATAAAGGACATATGAGCTTTCAAAATTCTAATAAAATTGCCAAATTTTCCGCTGTGTTCAAACATCCAGAAAACAAATTTAGCTTAATTTTAGAAAAAAAGCAAAAAATACGAACACGGCCGAGGCCTCCCTTTAATTTTTAATGAAAAAAGTATTTAAATTGGTCTAGTTTTTGAAAAGGAATCTGGGGACTACGAAACGTTGATTTTGTGTGCTTTTAGTAGTTCGGTCCAAGATGCAGTTGTCTCTATCACGCTCTGCGGGGTTCGGGACTGCGCGACAGCAATAGATTTTACATGTACCTATTTTTCAATTCTTTCGCCCTTAGTGTTTCCTCTTAATAGTAAGGTTATGATATTGTATGCAATTCTTCCCCTTAACAGGATGCAGCGCTGGCCGCACGCGGAAGCGGGCGCTGCTTCGACAAACACCATTTGCCGTAACGGGAGTGGCTCGCTCTATCCGAGAATTGTTGCGAAGACATAGCAAATGATCTATATGCAGGAATGAATGTAAGTTCGTTGGCCCTTGCTGGACTGCGATTGCTCGTTTCCGCACATTTTAATTCGAATCATTCTGAAAGCATCTTTATTATGTGACATTTTCATTTCGTAGGAGCCATGGACGAAATATAAGAACAGACTAGATAATACATAGTTCCAATTGTATTTAAAAGTAGCTAATGTCAATTTTTTATACCTGCTGTTTACTTTAAATTTCATGACGGATTTTTATTATACATTTGGAATCAATTGCCATTTTATAAGAGCCTGTAACAATATTATATAAATCGCAGTTTATTATAAAAATATGATATTAAACAGACACCAATTAATGAATTCACACTAAATACAACAAACTGCGATAAGAGCTCTATTTACGTTACAACCTTATCTTTTTCTTGAAGTCGGTTAATTTAAAGCATACTTATCAGGTTTTTTGGATATTAAGAGGAAACACAAGGGCCGTTTTTCCATACAAACGTAGTCCCCTGTTTCCTCCCTGGATAAAGCCAGTAGAGCAATAATTTTTCTTATAAAAATCTATGGCCACTATTAGCATGTTTCTATGTTTTCTGTTTTTTCATAAATTAGTTAATAAAAAAGATATGAGCCCTCAAAAAACGAAAAAATCGCCAGATTTTCCGCTGTGTTCAAGCACCCAGAAAACAAATTTGGCTAAATTTTAGAAAAAAAGGAAAACTTACGAACACGGCCAAAGCCTTTCTTTAATTTTTAATAAAAAAAGTATTTAAATCGGTCTAGTTTTGGAAAAGTAATCGTAAAACTTCACCGCAGACTGTGATAGAGACAACTGCATCTTGGACCGAAAATACCTACTAAAAGCACACAAAATCAACGTTTCGTAGTTCCCCGATTCCTTTTCCAAAACTAGACCGATTTAAATACTTTTTTCATTAAAAATTAAAGAAAGGCTTTGGCCGTGTTCGTGTATTTTGCTTTTTTTATAAAATTTTGCCAAATTTGTTTTCTGGATGTTTGAACACAGCAGAAAATCTGGCGAATTTTTCAGATTTTTGAGGGCTCATATCTCTTTTAAAAATGACAAAAATCAAGTTTAATACTGATTGTCATTCACTGTGTCGTCGGCATGATAATCTCAGCCAAACAATGTCCGATGCTAGACATGCCTCCCCAAGGACCTTCACAACGATCGGTCCCGCACCACCTACATCTACCGGCTTCTAATGATTTGTATGCGCTGTTAATACATTTTACATAATCAAACTATTGAATTCTGTCTAGCAGTAAACTTACCATGAAGTAATCGCCTGTAAACGCCTGTTTATAAGATTATAGCAATGTTTACGCACCGCTTACCATTGCTGTGCGCAGTACTGTAGGAGTAATGCAAATGCGTGTTTTGAACTGGCAAGTTAGTGATATAGCTATAATATTTAAAGCAAGTGAAAAGGAGTTTTACTTCAATAAATAAATTTACTAATATAATGTGGTGCTGTAAATGATAGTCATTATTTTATAATTTTAATTTTAAATTTTTCTATTTAATTTTAATTAAAAGGACGTTGTGCTGTACCTAGTGAAAATTAACAAATTTAACTAACTTTATAAAAATTTTGCATGTTTTTTAATTACCCCGAAGCTTCAAACGTTTGTTGTCACAGGTTATCTTAATAAACACAAGTTAAAATAGTAAATAATGTATTATAATTTAGGTATTTGTATCATTTGTATGTTATTCGAAGTCGTATAATCGTATGTCGTGTGGTGTCTTCACATTAAAAGAATAGCACAATCTTTTCTTTTGTTACTGGTGTTATTTTTTAATAAATAGTGGGCTTGCTCTTGACTACATACTTATTTATACGGTTAAGAAGAAGCCTGAGATAGAGCGAGCTTACCCAGAGGTACTGGTTCTTCCACACAACAGCGGAACACAGAAAAACTGTTTGGCGCTGGACTCCGGCAGGAGGGTGGTAGCAACCAGGCGGCCTCTTACGAAGCCTACCACCGCAGAGGGATCTGTTAGCCGTCATCATTGGTTAGACAACCAAAGATGCCGTTGCCCAGGGTGGAGACAACTAGGAGGTAGATCCCACGACCCCAAGATATAATGTTATAAAAGACGACTAAAGGAGGTAGGTAGGTACTGCCAAAATGCAATCGCCTGCCAAGCGTGGCGATTACGGCAAGATCCTACTTTTTGGAGAGCCCATGTCCAGCAGTAGACTGATAATTATGCAGTAAGTATGTTTATCGCGTAAATTACTGACACTAATTAAAGAGAATATGTTCAGACATGATAATTACACGGATGCTATTCATTTGTAATGTAAATAACTCTGTTAAATTGATATAATCTTGGGTTCAGCAGTCAAAGCAATCTGTCAAAGCAGTCAGCATTCAGAAGTGCACTTGCGTACGATCGGTGCAGGCGCATCGGGTCAAGGATTGCGACACAACACTTATGTAACATGTTGCAACTCGGTGCAAGAACTGTGTATTTTCCTAGAGACAAATAAATGCATTACGTATTTGGTACTAGGCATACATATAATACCAATGAATACTTACTTATGATAATTGTGAAAACAGTAGATAGATAGAAGAAGAAGATACAATCGTCAGACAAGTGATACTTATTTATGAATGTGGAAGACATCTCATACATTTATTATATGCTATAAAAAATTTCTAATTGATTTTCATGATTGTTCCAATTATTTTTATTATGATCACGATACTGACTCACTGTTAAATCTTAATACCTATATCTGATTTTCGTTTTATTTCATTAGCCATTACTGTTTTTTTTTCGTTTCATCAGTCGAGTCAGTCCCATCACTAGTCATCTCAGTTTGACAGATGTCATTCTAATCAAGCTATATTTTATGGACTATAGGTACTCCCGCAAGACAATATTTGTAGATTCAAGTTCTTAAGTTTCTCTTACTTATGCAACTGCCTAAATTGACAATTTACTGAAATTACTCTTGTTTTTGTTGTGTTGTTATTATTCCTCTCATAATTCTTAGACATAAGTTTGCTTTTAAATTTAATGTGTATAGAAAAAAAATTTTTAGTAGTAGCTGAAGAATATTACTAAAAATCTATATTTAATATTTGCACGCTACACAATAGCATATTTTGACCACATATAAATGTGATATTAAAAAGATCTAACACATACCCAAAAATAATGGAAATAAATGTTTTGATTTGATTTGATAGAGATATATTCATATTTACGGTTATCGCGTAGTAGAGCTTCTGTACCTATCTGTTCTGTGATGGAAGATGCGCAGAGGCACGCGACCTCGCGACCCGCAGCACCTGAGAACGCGGCGACATTTGCGCGGTTAGTTTAGTTAGTACACGCTCACCATATGGAACGAAGTTAATCGAATTCTAACTTATGCTAGTGTTTTTTGCCAACTGTAAATTAAAAAGAAAAACCCGGTCAAGTGCGAGTTGGACTCACGCGCGAAGGGTTCCGTACCAATGACTAGGTAGACAACATATTGTAACCTTTTTTTTTCGAACGCAAAGATATCGAGCGAAAGCAAACATAAGCAAAATTGGCGTTTTTTGTATGGGACTTTATAAGAAAAGTGAAAATGCAACTGAGTATTTTGTGAATACTTCAAGTGCCTACCTGTAGCTATTATTGATATCGAGCAAAAAAGAGCAAAAAATTCGCGTTTGTTGTATGGGAGCCCCCTTAATTATTTTTTTATACTATTGTTGTTATAGCGGCAAATATATTGATTTATTTATTGACCCCGGGATCACATGGAGGATCGTCTACAGTCTTTTGTAAGATGTGGAAAAAACATCTAGAGGCCTGTAATGGACGGCATTGGGAATCCATAAAGGATAAGCTCACGATGAAAAGAAGTTGCTAAACTAAATTCCTTTAAAGCTAATTAGGGATTTATATTCAGATTAGTTTATTATGCTGATTACCATGGCCAGCCTTTTACAATCCTCTGCTGGGGCTGCTGGGCACGGGCATCTGCAAAAGGAGGATGACGACCTCCGTGGGGAGTTGCGTACACACCGGTTCTCAAGGTGTCGCCTGCTCCGAGGTCTCGGGTTCGATTCCCGGACGGGTCAATGTAGAAAAAAAATAAATTCTACATTTGCTCGGGGATAGGTGTTTGTGGTACCTTCGTTGTTTTTCAAAATACGAGTGCTAAATAGTTACTCAAATTGGGATCAGAACAAATGTGACGTTGTACACATACTATTTTTTTATCTCATTGTTATTCTGCTATAATCGTCACGCTTGGCAGGCGGGTTGGCAGTTTGACCAATAGCAAAGTAAAGACGCTGCTGAGTATCGTCATTTGGCAGTACTCCTTTAGTCGCCTCTTACGACACGTTCATAAGAGGAGGCATGGTGCTATTCTTTGAATGTGCCGAGACCACACGACAAATGTTATAAATACTTTGTGTGTGCATTTTAAATTAATACTAACAATTGAATTGCTTAGAGAACAAATTAAAAAACATTACTTTATTGTATTTACTAACCGCCGCCGCCAGGGGCGCTGCCGTGAGCGTGTGTCGTGAGCTCGTGACTTTGATATTTTTTGTTGCATCGTGACATCAGTGTATCAGCTAATCCAGGGTTTCTCAAACTGAACGCGAACCCATAGGGTGCGCCATTTTTTATTTAACCAAACTTATATCTATCATTACAGGCTACTTACACCTAATGCGACAGTATAGCATTGTTTTATATTTTCTTAATCTAGACTTATATTTAAGTATGTGCCAATTAAGTATTATAATTAAAAACATATTACAGTCAGAGCAGCCCTTGTGAATTCACTCAGAGAGCAAGGGCAAGCAAGCAAGATTTGAAATACAGAAATGGACTTGATGCCGAGACAGAATTATAGTTAAATTTGTCCAAAATTACTCCTAAAATTGACTCAATTTGCGACAAGAAATAAGCCCACCCATCTCATTAATATTAAAATATAGTATTTGTTAATGGTATATGTGGGGGAAGGGGATTTAAGGCGCCACTACGGCCCGTGAACCCTCAAACTTCTCACCGCGTATAATTATATTCCTTACTTCTGCAGTAATAAGGTCGAAAACAAACAACTTCCGCCACCATTGAGATCGCCTAGAAATTACCGCATAAGACATGGCCAAGTATTGTATGAACATGTGCCCCAGATTGTACAGCTATGAAATATGTATTTTCGCATAGTATTAACTTACTACAATATAAATCTCAAATGTTATTTTCCTTAACAGTGTGGGTAAAAAGTTAAAAAGATTTAAAAGAGTTCATTTTGTCACTACAGCGAAGCTACTTATAAGAATTTATTTTTTAATGTGTTGATTTGTGTTGTTGTTATCCTTAAGTATGTTTTACACACTTTAGGCACGATTAGTGGAACACTCTTCGACACGACACTACAAAGTATAAACGTATAAATACTAATTAAACAAACGAAAACTGAGAGAAAACCGGCGCACACGATTGTTTGTTTTGTCGAGGCTAAACGACAAACGTCAGAGTGGTACAATTGTTTGACATAACCAGACTCTGGGACCTGAATGTTGCCAGTATAATTGAAGGGTTTTCTCATAAAACGTAACCATAATATTAATAAAATAAACAATTGCGAAAAGCATTAGTAAAAATACATTATGAATGTGAATTATTTTGATATAAATGTATTTTTCCAAATTGATAACATTGTAGATTATTACAAAATGTTAGTTTTTATCCCCTTATGCTTTGCGTCTAGTGGGTAATTATTCCACCATCGAATGTATAATGAATGATATAACATTAAATATTGATTGTGACGAAATCAAACAAATAAAATACTTTTCAAGATATTTTTTTCTACTGCTGCTACAGGAAAAATAAATAACTTGATAATTCTTTGCTATATTTATTAGAACTAATCATATTACTCTTGTTTGTGGACAATCTGGGGCACATATTGGCCATCTCTTTTAAAATGTGCATTTTTAAAAACAAAAACAGGTTTTATTAATCAAAATATGCAGCAATGAGTTTTTAGATATTGATATATGCATGTATTATGTGACTTTGAAGAATAAGGATTAAGTTATTCCGTTGTAATATCAAAAATGGTGTTACCTAAGAGGTGTTTTCGAAAATAATTATTATTGAGTCAACATTTTTCAATCGCGTTTTTGAGCAAGCAAATTCAAGATAAAGAACTGAAGTTACTTATACTGTAATTCCAGATCCGTCAGTCTTGTCATTGACCTATAGTAATCGATGAAAAATATGGCATTTTTTCAATGTGTCACCTTAATTGGTTTGTCAAGGGGTTCGCTGCCATCTGGAAACTTTGAAATTTGACATTCATGGAGCCAAAAGTTTGAGAAACCCTGCTAATCTAAAATGTAACTACTAATTGTGATATGTATGGAGTAACATGTATTTTGTCCGGTTTGTAACTCTGATAAATCATAAGAAAGGGTGTAGCAGTGTACTACTGTTGGATGTGTGGTAAGAGGAAATCTGTGTAAATAAGTAACTGCATACAATTCCTAGGAATTCTATATATAGATTGTTGTGCTAATCTCGAAAATAATGATGATTGGTGTCCGAGGACCCGAGGTTCATTCCTATAACAGGCCTCAAAACCTTGTTTTGCGACTTCCTTCATCAACAGAACCCGGTATCAACAGTTTAACGAGCTTTCCATAACACGACTATAATAGGCTTATCCCTTCCAGACTCAAGTCAATTTAGGAAAGATCGTTTCCTAATTTGACCCAACCGGGAATCGAACCCGGGACCCTTGCATAGTAGGCGAGTCGTCAAATGGTAAGTAATGTGCTGACAATACACGACACGAAGAAGTAGTTATTATGACATAATTTTACTTAATAATTAGACATTAATATGGTACTGCGGACTTTTTTGTTGATATTGGCTTCTGCCTTCAAAAATAGTAAAATTAAAAGTATAATAATAGGCCTCATTCAAAATTAACAAAATTATCTTTTCCTACCTTCGTTATTTTTTTTATTAAAAGCTTTCATAAGCTCTATGAATATTCCGCGTAGGCTATTGCAATACCTGATCACGCCGATGAGAAAGCATTTTGTTAGCATTGTATGCTAATATGACCACCCACACGTCAAAATGACGAGGTGGGCTTTTGTATGGCTTCTGCCTTCAAAATTATTTTAACAAAAATTATGAATTAACACGAACTCCTTGCCGTGTTATGAAAATATACTTACTCCTGGTAGTGTAGTAAGTTTTCGGAATTCGATTTATCATGGGAGGATTTAAATTCGTTTAGGCTCGAGCCTCCTAGATCTAGCCTGGATCTGCTACTGGCATAATCGGCATTTTGAAGAAGCTACACCCAACAGTGGACTGATTTGATAATGATGGTACCATAAAGCTAATTTTAAACGACTAAAAAGAATAGGTGTTTGAATGACGTGTGAGTGAACCGACGAAATTATTGTGCACCGAGTCTCCGGCCTATAAGGCTGTTATCTAACGAACTGCATCGCAGCCACCGCGCGCAGTCGATCTATTCTGCCTGCAGATGTTACGTTCGACTTCTTTCAGTCATGATATCAAATTCCGCGATCGGCTGCTGTCACGTGAAGTCATATTAACTCCATTGTCGTGACTTCGACTACGCGGTCGGCTACAGTCGTGTAGAGTCGACGCACGCTGTCCATCGCTAACCGCGTGCAGTTAGTCAAGGAGCTTAGCGAGCGCCGAAATAAATAATATTTCTTTAATAAAAGTAAACACAGCATTTGTTCAATAATATGGTAGCAAAATAAAGCGCATAATGATTGGGCTTTGTATGCGAATCAATGGTACAGACATCGGCAGGTCAATCTACCCAAAAAGTTAAAGGTCATTGAATCGATTTCCAACTTTGAGTCCTACAAGTAGAGATCAATATCAATTGAGAAAATTTGACGTTTTGTGGTAGGTTGACGTGCTGTTGTCTGTACTTGAATAATGAAGCAATGTTAAGAGGAAATACCACGGTCGTTTTTCCATACAAACGTAGTCCCCTGTTTCCTCCCTGGATAATGCTAGTAGATCAATAATTTTTATTACAAAAATCTATGGCCACTATAAGCATGTTTCTAGGTTTTCTGTTTTTTCATAAATTAATTAATAAAAAAGATATGAGCCCTCAAAAATCGAAAAAATTCGCCAGATTTTCCGCTGTGTTCAAATATCCAGAAAACAAATTTGGCTAAATTTTAGAAAAAAAGGAAAACATACGGACACGGCCAAAGCCTTTCTTTAATTTATAATGAAAAAAGTATTTATAAATACGAACGTTGGAAAAAATATAACAATAAACTAGACTATGACGAATTCTGTCTACTGAGGGACAGGCAGCGACGAATACAGCAGATTTGTTATAAGGATTACATATCTAACACTGAAAATGCGATCAAAACTGACTCAAAAAAATTCTGGGGTTACATTAAATATATGCGCGGAGGATCCAATTATCCTAAAACATTCACACTAGGTGACTCTAAGTACTCAGATGGAAAACAAATATGCGAAGCTTTTAATATTTTTTTTCAATCTGTATTCGGTATTCCCTCTAACCCAAGCATCCGCCTGGAAACAAGTAATATAAACACTGACACTATATCTGGGCTATCAGTCTCGGCGGAGGCGCTCGAGCGATCATTAGAATCATTAAACACAAACAAGGGAGCCGGCTCTGATGGTATACCTCCGTTGTTTTGGGTTAATTGTGCTAAAAGTTTATCTGCACCTATATCCATGTTATTTAATAAATCTTTAAAAGAGGGTATTTTCCCCAGCATTTGGAAGAGAGCCCACATAGTGCCTGTACATAAAAAGGGTTCCAGATCTCAAATAGACAACTATAGGGGTATATCAATACTCAATACGTTGGGTAAAGTTTTCGAAAAAATTGTTTATAATGCTATATACCCAGTAATAATGAAGGGAATTCCCGACGAGCAGCACGGATTTCTAAAGAGGCGATCTGCTGTGACTAATTTAACTTGTTTCACAGATTATGTTCTCTCTAACATGGAACGCAGTGGACAGGTAGACGTGGTTTATACGGACTACGAAATGCGTTCGATCGCGTAGATCATAGCATTCTAATTGACAAGCTCTATAAACTGGGTATACATGGAGATTTACTCCGTTGGGTAATATCGTATCTGAATAATCGCTGCCAGGCGGTCGTGATTGGTGGTTATAAGTCGGATTTTATTGATGTACCTACTGGCGTTCCACAAGGCTCCCACTTGGGGCCTCTCTTTTACAATGCATACATACACGATATTACTAGTATCTTTAAGCAAGCTAAATACCTTATGTACGCAGACGACAAAAAAATTTTTATGAAAATACAGGATCTTGATAGCTGTCAGACACTTCAAGCAGAATTAGATTCATTATATAGGTACTATCAGGATAACAATATAATAGTAAACATACAAAAATGTCAGTGCATAACGTTTACCCGCAAGAAAAATCCAACACTCTATTCGTACAACCTTAACGGTGTAGCTATTGACCGCGTGGACGTTGTTCGAGACTTGGGTGTGTATCTAGATACAAAAATGCTCTTTTCCAACCATATATATCGTATCACAGAGAAAGCTTACAGAAACTTAGGGTTCGTATTGCGTTCATGTCGCCCGTTTAAAGATCTGGATGCAATCAAGTCCGTGTACTATGCCTATGTACGTAGCATATTAGAGTACGGTAGTTCAATCTGGTCGCCTCAGTATACTGTCTACAAGGACACCATTGAACGTATACAAAAAAAATTCGTCAAGAATATCATGTATCGTCGCCGGCTACCTTCCTGTTCCTACAAAGAAGACTGCCTTAATAACAACTTACTCACATTGGAGGACAGGCGGACGTTGCTGGATATGAGTTTTCTGTACGAAATATTGCGCGGTAGTTTGGACTGCCCTGAACTAGTGCAGGGCGTGGCGTACAACACGCCTTCTCGGCGCACGCGGCACACTCGGATGCTGCATGTGCGGCGTCACCACACTAACTATGGTGCTAACGCTGTACTGTCTCGCCTTCCGTGCACATATAATAAGCTGTTCGCGGATCTCGATCCCTTCCTACTTTCCAAGGCTGCCTTTAAGCGTAGTGCGCTAAAGATATTAATTTCAGACAAGTAGATCAAAAATTTTTTTCTAAAATCCTTCTTTTCTCTCGAATTTGGTGCAGTTTATGCGAAGTTGTGCGCGTACAGACATTTGGGTGTAGATTCTTTGAAGTAGTCAATGTATCTATGCCTATTAATTGATTTGAAGTTCATAAATATACATTTTTTAAATATATGCATATTAGTGCTTTGGGTCGGTTTGGGTATATAATATAATATGTTGGTCATGTGTTGTGTTGAGTTTCCTCTCTTCTCGTATTTAGTATTTAATTTTTATTTAATTTTATTTTTTATTTGGATAAATACTTGTTTATTGCTTGCTTGTTAAATTGTATAATGCGTACACAAGTCTGTGTTTCAAAACATACATTTGGTTTTTAATTAGGGAAACCTGTCATTAGCTATACTTTAGGTACATTTCATAATTATTTATACTGTAATCTGTAACGCTGTTGGTTTCTATAATAAACGAAAAATAAAAAATAAAAAAAATAAAAAAATCAGTCTAGTTTTGGCAAAGTAATCGGGGGACTACGAAACGTTGATTTGGTGTGCTTTTAGTAGGTATTTTCGGTCCAAGAAGCAGTTGTCTCTATCACACTCTGCGGTGAATGCGTTTGGCACTGCGCGACAGCAATAGATTTTACAAATACCTATTTTTCAATTATCTCGCCCGTAGTGTTTCCTCTTAAATCTAAATGTTTTAATGTTAAATCCACGGCTTGACGCGTGGCGTTAACTGCGCAAAGTCAGATCCGAGTATCCGACTCTATGCAATTGATTCTTGGTTAAATCGACTACACTCGGTTTCTGCGATGCATTCCGTCTGATTGCAGCCTTTGTGCAACTAGGAGTCCAAATGATGGGGAACTATGATTTATTTCCGCGTCTATGTAGATTACATCTGTATAAATAAAGCCAAAATCGCGTTACTTACACGGCATGTTACTCACTTATGAACGGCAAGATAGATTTTTATGATATATGAATTGTTGAAATCGTCACGGTTATAGGTAGCAGAATAACTACTTAAATATGCCAAAAAAAAGTAATAGGGTGATAAAATAAAAATTAACAAAATGCATCTGAAGGTGAATGACTGAAAATATGAAGCCGAATCAAACACCTGAAATACAGTATCTCTCTGAAACCATTACAAGTTAAATGAAGCCGCAAACTCACAATAGTCACAGTGAAACATTCCATCACAATCAGTTAAAGTAATTGCATTTTACAATGCCCTATAAATAATTTAAACCGCTCTATTGTTTCACGGAATTCGACCTTCGTGACTGCCTATCGCTAATCTAGAGATCAAATCCATTCAACGTAGATACAACAGTTCTTTTATACGATTCATTGAAACCATTCATAGAAGATAATCGTCAATGGAGACTGAACATGAAAGGTATTGAGCCAAAAAATTGCAATCTTCTGCAGTGGGTTGGGCATTCAATCTAAAAAAGGACTTAGTTGTCAAGTGTTAAGGTTAGTTTTTGATAGCATCTACGAGATAAGTTTGATGTAGGCTTGGTTATTGCACAAGAGTATTGGGGTCACAGAATAAATAAATAACTTGAATGAATGCAGTCCGTGGCTCCGCTGTAAGCGGGTGTAAACTGTTTGGAAAAAAACTATCTTGTGCTATAAGATAATACGAGTATTAGGTGACTTAATTTAATGGAACTTCTTTGTAAAATATGACTTGCGAGTATACAGAGTTTTTAGATGAGTGTGTTAAAGATTAACGCCTCTGGCAACACAACTGCAGTATTGTAGTTTAATTTAGATAAGTTAATAGAATTGCACGCGTGTATACTATGACAACGTAAAAAATATATGTATATTGAAAATAGATATTTTTATCCAAAATTAAGTTTAGTAAAAATTTGAACCCCTTTTAAAATTTTCGACCTGCAATACCTTTTACCTACCTAACTTAATGTTTATTTCCCTTTAACATTAAAATGTAACTAAATGTGTTAGAGATTCTGTGTATGTATGACATCATGAAATGCTAAACCTTTAAAAATTTCAAACAGGTGGTGTTCTTAACTTAACGATTTTATATTTATTTCAAATTGTCACAACCCGCTACTCTTTCAGTCAAGCCCCGTCCTAAAGCCAGTTGCATGCCAATCGCAACCGACACGATTATTTCCCGCTATTAGCCTAAGAAAAACTTTTAGCTATCATCTCGGCTAGCGTTTTGAAAATAGACATCATGTTAGCAAATATCTAGGACAACTTTGCCAGCGAAGCGAACTGTAAAACGATTTTAATTGTACCGAAAAACAAACGAATACGAATCACATCATTTATTTATTACAAACATTTGGTAACTATAGGATTCAATTTAATTCAATTCAAATTCATTTATTATGAATCACAGGCACATAAAGGTCTTACGGCCGGTCCCAATAATCTATCTATCTTTAGTTTTGGCATATCGGAGATAGAACACATCTTCTGTCTCTGATTTTGCCGTCCAGATAAACAAAGACAGAAGTTGTTTTCTATCTCCGATATATGCCAAAACTGAAGATAGATAGGTTATTAGGACCGGCCGTTAATAAACAAGTCAGACCTTCTGTGTCTCGCCAATGGGCATACAATATAATAGGGGTTGAAGTATGAAATTACCGATTATTTTCCCACTTTTTATTTTGTTTATAGCTCTTAAGTTTAGTCATATTATTGCGTAATTCTTTTTGTATTGTATCAAAAACTAAATAAAGTAACTTTTGACTAAAAAAAAAATGCAATACTAGTGCCTATTACTGCAAAGGAAGTCGTTGAAAAGACCCCTTACAATGTGTCAGCTGACTTTCTTGCTTCAATTAAGTATATTTGTATTATATACTTTGATTTTCAGAAATTTAAATACTATAATGCGTAGCTTTATAACCATCTAACTTTCACCTTAAATTGCATCGAAAACGGTTCAGGCATTTTTAAAAAAACAAAAAAATTGTTAGTATGGAAAAATGACTTTTACTATGGGTATCGTATGAGGCGATAAAGGAGTAGTTACTGAAAAAGGCGGGAAACAACGTCTTCTCTTCACCATTGACCAAATTGCGATCGCCAACCCGAGTGTTAAACGTGGTGATTACCCGAAAATCCTTCTTTTGGAGATGACTGTGGTCAGATACAGATTGATTCAGATTTAGATGTGTTTGCAATGAAACTCAATCACATGCATTGACTAGTAGAGAGACATTTACGAATTCTAACTCAATGGAATCTTGAAAATCTTTTTATCCTTCCCGTCAACTTCTAAATTGTAAGTGAAAGCAAATAAAATATGAGAGAGATAACTTAGTGAAAAGCCTTAGTGGTTTTGTTATGCTAAGTTAATACGCAATTAAAGTTTTTTATGTGGTAGTAAACTAAAAAAATATATACATTTTACCAACGCTGGTAAAAGCTCGTCAAGGTAGTCCCTAAAACTTACTAAATCTAATGAAAAGCTAAGAAAATTAACATGAAATTATGTACTACTGTCACTTTTTTCGTCTTAAACAGAACCGCCAGTTAATTGTTGTTAGAAAGTGTTTTCCCATGAAGCGACAAACAATGCTCTGTTTGACGAGTATTTCTACTAAACCGTCTATTATTTCTACCAAAATATACCATGCATTAGGCTTTGTTTGGTCACTTTCTATTCGGACTGTTTTAATTACATATTTTCTATGATGTTTGATGGTCATTTAGTGAAGAAAGTGAAGGCCAAAGAACAGTAAAAAAAAATCTTTCAATTTCAACTTAAAAATCTCATTTACTTAAGTGATCCGAGGATTATTCTATAATGGATGCCTCGAATTGTTGACCTTTTCTTGTTTTTTTCGCGAAAACGTATTAAACATTAGCTTGTGCGCGTGGACCTTGGTATTGAGTTTAGAGAGAAACATTGAAGTTATAAGCCGAGAGATGCCATCAGTTAGAATCGCTGCTGAAACAGATATTGTTCGTTCATTTGTCTACTTCTTCCAAGTTTGTAAATAGTTCACTCGTACTCGTTCACTCCAGCAGCCTCCTGTGATCTACCCACAGATCGTAGTCCGGAGCACAGTAACCATTCCAGACCCTTCCCGTCCCAACAGTCATCGATTCTTCTTACTATGTGTCCCAGCCACTACCACTTCAGCTCCGCAATATTTCAGGACATGCCGGTCTTAGTTCGAGATTTTCTCAACGCTGATTCTACAAGGAAAATACCAAGTTGCTTTTCTCCATTGCCTGCTGTGTCACCTTGAGCCTTTTTATTAAACACTTTTGGAAAGTATAAGTAGAATTACTCATATACTATAATCTGCGAGCATTGTGCTCATGTCTTCCAAGGTCTTAGCCATAATAACAATATCATCGGTATAGCGAAGGTTTGATTACCATATCATTAATGTTGATGTGAAGACCTTTTAATTTTTCCATCAATTTATTAAAGTTTTTATCATTATGTATTTCTAAGTCCTCGTTAAATTTTAGAAATATTAAGACTATCTCGTATCAGGTATCTGAATAGAAACTGGAAAAATAATTAGATAGGAAAAATAGCAAGTGTAAAAGTGGCATTGCAAAACCGGGCATTTTCTCGGCGAGAGTAGTATTTGCCGAGCCTACAGCTCTGAGCACACAGACGGACATTACTCAACACCCGCAAGGCAAGACCACTTTCATACACTTATCAACCGACGACATAAGAAGACGTTCATTATTCGATGCGCTTTTTATGTATGATCACGCCTACGCCCTTTATTTCGATGATTTGTTTGTTCCGGAATGTATCAAATTCAACTACATAGGTACTAAGGATACAAAAATAGGGTTCGCAACTAAAAAAAAATAATTAAACTTATCCATTGGTGAGTGGCGTTACCACAACCGTGGTCGTCATCAACCTACGTCAGTTCATTGCTGCTTTTCCGAAAGGAGGTTTTTGCCATCACCACGCTTGGTTGCTGTGATCACAGTTTGTCATCCAGTGATAGGGAAAAGACGCTACTAACCCGTCTTTTTCTGGCGTATATCTTCACCTAGTCCAGTCACCTTTTACGACACCCGTCTTAAGAATGGCATCCATTTTTGTGCCGGCACCACACGGCAAACTTGAAAAGCTCCTGATACCAGACTAACCTTGAGAGGAGTCATACGAAAATAAAAAGAAGATGGCACGCCGCGGTAGTCGTCGAATAAAGAAATCTTAAAACTCATATCCCAATGTAATTAGTCAGACATATGAAATTATATCTATTACTATCATTGATTAATCGATCATCCACCATTGTCATCATTATCATTAATCGATCATCCACTATTCTAAAGAGTACGGATTATAAAAGGCTTGTTAATAACCAAAGGACAATTAGCAGATGCTAACGTTCGTAAACTATGCGTACGCGCATATTAAATATTCGCATCGCAGAGTGAATATGGCATGGCTGTCGTGATGATTTTAGTAGGGCTGTAAATAATATTAATTAATAGTTTCACTGAATTTATTTGTTATTTTTTAAAGACATAATTAATTACTAACCATTAGAGATGGGCCAACTAGTCGCCGACTAGTCGGGAAAGCCGACTATTCGGCATCGTTTGTAGTCAGCGACTAGTCGGCGACTATTCGGCAAATTATGCCGATTAAAATCGGCCGGGGATTACCCCAGCCCTTGCTCCAACTGATTACCATTTTTTTCGAAATTTTGATAATTTCTTGCAAGGGAATAAATTCAAGTCCGATGAGGCAGTACAAACCGCCTTCAAAGATTTTATTGATTGCCGTCCGAATGTTTTTTTTAGTAAAGGGATCAATGAACCCATGAGATGGCAAAAGTGCATAGATAACGATAGTCCATACTTCGATTAAATAAACATATTAAAAACGTATTAAAATATTTGACTTTATGTTCCTCCTATACCAAACGTCATTTCATATTATGTAAGGACCTAATATTTGGCTTCCTTAAAATATTGCTTGATTAGAATGACAGTTCTCACTCAAAGAGACGACGTAACTTTGTAACAGCGTCACACAAGTGAAACACATTTGCACACGAATAAATATTGGTAACTGCCATGTTAAGAATATATTTTTCTACATTGCTGTACATATTAATCAATTTAATCATATTAAAAAGATATTTAAAGTTAAAAACAGCAAAATAATCCAGTCACAAAAATTACGGTCGGACTTTAAAAGACGTCTTTACAAGGTTACGTCATTATTCATAATCGCTAGTGATGACGTAAAATGCACAAATCGAAATCGACGGACTAACAGTATTTCGAAATCGAAGTAATGTAACAAATGATTTAATTCTTTCTGTGATAAAAAATTCTAATTGATTTTCATGATTGTTCCAATTATTCTCATAATGATCACGATACTGATTTACTATTAAATCTTAATATATCTTATTTTAATTTTATTTTATTTGCCATAACTGTTTTTTTTTTCGTTTGATCAGTCGAGTCAGTCCCATCACTAGTCACCTCAGTTTGACAGGTGTCATCCTAATCAAGCTATATTTTAAAGACTATAAAGGTGCTATTCAAGTTGAAACTTTATAAGAAATTGCATAATTTTTTAAATTTCTTACTGAATACGACAGATAGCGATAACGAAAAATTGAGTTATCTCCAAGAAGAGAGATTGTAAACGCAACCTAACTAGGATTGCTATAAAGCCGATTTCCACCTGGTTTCCTACGAAGATGTAATAGCGGTTGGTGTGCTTATTGTAATATAGTCATTCAACAAATTAGACAACCCTACGGTAAGGAATGCCGCGCACTTTTCCTCGCATACCATCAAGCTGGAAACAGGTAGAGAACAACTCCATTTGGACTTATTGAGAAATCAGCTTCACTCTTCCAAGTATTTATTACGCAGGAACTTGGTATAAGGGAATTTGGAAAGAAGTAGTAAAATACTTGTAGCGCTAAGCTAGGAGCAGAAGTTATAAAGTACCTGTAAATCTTAATGGAACGCCTCTAAGACAAGTACGGAGCTGTAAGTCGGTAATTACCTGTGGCCTTACTCTGCAACACAATGTTTGTTTAATCGAATCCACCTGTCTTGCTCACTCATATAAAAGTGTCAGAGTATCTGAAAGGGCCAGATAGAATCGTAAACACTGGCTTCGTGTTGGGCCTCTGGGACATTGGGTCAGCAAATCATTTTCGACCGACCAGTCACCATTACCGACTGTTTTTTTATTCGGTGAAATATTGCTAGGGTAGGTAACTTGAAAATGCAAGACAGTCAAAAAAAAATGTTTTGCAAGAAGATTTATGTAGAAGGAGACCGTAGGAAGTTGTGCGTTAGTAGGGTTAAGGTACACTTCGGAGCAATGCGGCTTGTGGCTTGCGTCGTGCGACATGCGACACTTGCGGCCCACGCGGCCATGCGGCTGTACTTTGAATTAAAGGAGTGTATAAAACCCTTTCCGAGCTAAGCGTCGCGGCCGCATGCGTCGGTCGGAAAGGGTTTCATACACTTGGCCGCGTGGGCCGCAAGTGTCGCATGTCGCACGACGCAAGCCGCAAGCCGCATTGCTCCGAAGTCTACCTTAACATGTATTCAAAGAACTTCAAAGAAGTTTGCCACTAATAATTAGTTTAAACACAATTATTGTGTCTGTAAGTAATTTTATTACGTTGTTTCTGTGTTTTAAGTAAATAGGTATCTAAGTAGACTTATCTTTGAGTATCCTTCATTTTATTTTAATTTGATTTAAAGTTACGCCATTGACCTTAATGATTTAGTGAATGAGGCGATTTAGTTTATAGACGGATTAGCCGAAAACTCTTGTTATCAGTAATAATCATTATACAAATATTACCGAGTATAATAAATCTGGGTTGGGTCTTACATATTTTAATCTATCGTTACTCATACATATTTATTTAATGACGAATCTATTGGCGTGATTAATTGGTGTTCCATCTACTACGAAAGGTTCCCGGAGTCGATTCCTCATCAGATTCATTTTGGTAAATATCTTTTCTTAATCATTTTGGGTCTCGAAGGAGTGTTTATACAGGGTGTTCGCAAGAACGTAGAACATACGAAAATGAGGGGCAGGTGAAGTGGTCTGTAAACTAATTAGCCTAAAAGATTAATCCTAGGTCTCAAGATTATTTAAATTTTATCTCCCTCCTTAGGCACTTTCTTAGTCGTCTTATTAGCCTATAGGACGAGCAGAGTTTATGCTTTTCTCTTTGAAGCCGGCATAACACACTATAATATTAAAGTCATCTAAACACGAGCCTCTACGGAGTCCTCGCAGAAATGTGTGCCAATTCTCATTACTTGGTAAGTTGCTTCAGACCAATTGTCTGTTCGAATGCATCAGCAAAAACTTATCTGGGCCGACTGTCGCGTCGGTACGTAAGTACTTAGTTGTATACAGTTGTTAGAATCTGTTGTTTTTTTTTCTTTTTGCTCTTTTTGGAACTTTTATTTACTGAGGTAACTCACAAAACTGAGGCAGTTTTGCTAGCACAATGCATGTGAGATGAATTGGGTTTGTTTTATAAAGGAAATATGATTATAGTTATTTGAGACGGGATTAATACCATATACCTTAGTTTTTATGAGTTTCCGATATTTCGGCACTGTTGCAAGGGCCATGATCACGAGAGAACTGATGTCTATGCGGGTGGGTAGTTGTTAAGAGCAGACATATAGATATCAATTCTCCCGTGATCATAGCGCTTGCAACAGTGCCGAAATATCGGAAACTCATAAAAACTAAGGTACATGGTATATACCCCGTATCAATTAACTCTAGAGATATTGACCATGGAAGTTTAAATCAGTAAATATCATTATGACTAAATCTCTTTTCTTTGATTGAGAAGCATAGTTTCAAATTTTCAATAACTACACAATAATTATATGATTATAATTACTTGCCTACACATTATAACTCAGCCTTCAGGAGCAACATTAGGTTACGTGGGACTCTCTTGTCAGGTAACAGTAGCATTAACCACTGTTCGTCCGACAAGCATACCCACTAAAAGACCTGTGATGTACCACGCAATGTATGTTGACGATTCATGGGAACCCGTAAAGGACGTCGTCATGTATTATCTACGTACGGCTATGCCGGGCCCCAGGCATAAAGAGTAGGGTTCCGCTACATAAGGGAACACCCTCAGAATGGCGCGATGGCGGGCTGTGCTATGTGGGCATTGGGTAACCATATTTTTTTGGCGGGGAAATGCTTTTACGCATACTCAGCGACGGCGGGGGCCGATGCTGAGTTATGTGGGGCTTGTCCAGAGTTAGCGGAGTATAATCACTAAACCACCTTCCGTGTCGCCCTGAGCTTTGTTACCCCGAGCAATCGTCCACAGTTCTGCTTCTGGCTGTGGCTCGCTTGCGCAGCTTCGGGGTGATGTTTCCCCCAGGTCTCCAGGAAACGGTGCGAAAGACCTAACCTAACCCTGAACTAACAACTTATTGAAATATAAAAGTTGGGTTTTGCGAAAATCGAAAATATCGAACATAAATCATAAAAGAACTTACCCGAACAAATGGGTTCTTCTTTGGCAAGTCATGGTCGACCTCGTCTCTGGACTCGTCATCGTCGTCAGCCGAGTTGACCCTCACACAGGTCTTATGTATGGTTTTAGTCTCATCCATACTCTGAACACATCATACACGTTGCACTTATATGTACACTTCACTTCACACTTCACCGGATCGAACTAATCACTTTTATTCCAAAAAAATTGAATTGCGATTACGAATGTCCAATACACTTCACTTGTAAACTGTGGGTGGAGCGAGTGCGTCGAGATCTGTAAAAAATTAAAGTGTGATTACGATAGGTATTGTTTGAGATAAGCAAGATTACGTTTAGGGTTGCCAGTTACTTTTTAAAATATACTCATTTTTCTCTATGTTTGTTTTCAGGGATAAACTAAACTAAAACAACAACTTATCATGGTCTTAATTTAGAAAGGTTTGTAAATTTAATGAGTGATTAAATAGTACTAAAAGTATCATAAACCCTTACATTAAAACAATAGGGAAAGATGTGGTATTCGCGTTCCACGAGTGGTTTTGACAGGTGAGCCTGCCATACTACTCGTATATTTCAGTCCCCAAAGGGCCCCAATTCCGCTAATTTACAAATGGCTCAATAGAATCGCAATTGCATCGCAATCGTACATTTTGACATTGCTACCATAATAAATGTGTCAAAAAATACAATTGCGATTCTATTGAGCCATTTGTAAATTTGCGGAATTGGGGCCCAGGTCAGATGTTTTATTGCGGAAAAGCGTCAAAAATGCCTTCTTGCGCTCCGTTCAGTGTACAAACCACTCAAACATGACAGCCCTATTATTATGACTAACCCTTGTTTTAGTATTGATGTCATTATTTACTATTTCCATTGTTTACACGGCGATAACAATATCTCTGATAATAATGGAACGTCCTTAAAGATTGTATAATAGTATAAGTTTATACCTAATACAGGAGTTAATAAACTTTTGACCTAGTTTTCGCCAGGAAAATTAAATACAGCAGGACCTTTTTAATCCGAACTCTGAAAATTTAGCCCCCGTTCGGATTGGTGGAGCGTTGGGAGTATTTTTTGTGAATAAAACTACATACATAATGTACAATATCTGTATTCATCTATAAACGTTACATATTTTATTCAACTTTTTTGAAGAAATCCAGTATTTTGGTTTCTCGTGTGGTGTTTAATGACAGCGCGGCGGGGGCGGTTGAAGAGGCGCGGTCTCTGGTCGGGCTCGGGTCGGGGGTTCGGATTACAGAGGTGTTCGGACTAGAGGGGGTTCGGATTAAAGAGGTCCTGCTGTACCTACATCTATGGACACCATTAAACTTTAATATGAAAAATATAAGTGTAATGTTATATAAAAAGAAATATGAAGACCTCCATCATTAAATTAAGTTACTATAGCAGTGATGGGTACACGCATAATCACCACGCTTGCCAAATGCGGAATAAAGATCACAATCCGAAGCAATTTAGAATTGTAAGCGCTTTTTAGACAGTACCCTAAGAAGGGTAAAGTAAAGTAAGTAAAGTAAAGTACCTAAAAGCCTATAAATATCATCCCACTGCAGGGAAAAGGCCTCCATCATTAAATTCAATTTACCACTGCAATGATGGGAACTGGCATAATCACCACGCTTGCCAAATGCGGGTTGGTGATCACAAACCCGAGCAACGTTCGAAAATTCGAAACTTTTTGTTGCCCGACCCGGGGATCGAACCTGGGACCCCGTGATCTTGGCCCGGTATTTAAACCACTAGACCAACGGGGCGTTTAAGGGTAAGAAGGGTAATCTCTACTAAACGCCTTATTATACGCTAATACGCCTTAGGGACTGCAGAGATTTTTTATTTTAATCGATATACGTAGGTTGATAATTGTTTATGCGAGTGAACTGTAGTGGGTAGTCAATTAATATAAACCATACATTATAGTTAGTTGCGCAATAAAGTGAGTAATGTAGAACGTCCTTCAAGTTACGATACTATATTAGAAAGAATATAAAATGTATTTGCATTAAGGCGACTACTAGAGCTAAGTGCTGCTCCCCAATTGATTTAATTTTATTACTTCTAAACAAAAACAATTCACAAAAAAGTAGAACAGAATTATTCTAGCAAATTACCTCTAGTATTTATTGAATCACAGTAAAATTTTCATTTAGTTGTTTATAAAGTCGAATTTGTCGCTAACGCCAAAAGCGGCCGCTTTTAGCAATAATGTATGTACAATACGAAAGAATGACAGAATGAAAAGAAAAGCAGTTATTTAAAATTCAATAAATACCAGAGGTAAAATAATACTGTTCTAGTTTTTTGAGAATTGATTTTGTTTAGAAGTTATAAAATTAAATCAATTGCGGGTAGCAAATAGCTCTAGTATTCCCCTTAAGTATCATACATAAAATGTATGTAACATAATCAGCCACCGGAAAACGTCTTTACCAAATGAGCGCCACGTAAACATTTCGGCGATATCAACTTAGTAGCATCATAGGGTAGCATTCAACCTTATAAGTAAGGCAGTAAGGTTGAGATTTCTGTGTGGCATGTATAAAAATGACAACAGCTTTATAGGTCGATCCCACCACAGACATTTCGAAGTGTCATTTTTAAGCGACCAGGCCCCTAATTCTGCTAACCAAGTATCACAATCGTAATTGAATAGCAGGTTTTTGACAGTTCTAGTATGGGCTAAATGTCAAAATCGCCCAATTCAATCACGGTTGAACTGCAATTGATATAGCAGAATAAGGGCCCTTGGCCCCAATTCCGCTAATTTACAAATGGCTCAATTAAATCGTAATTGGACCTCAATTGTATATTTTGACACATTTATGATGGTAGTAATGTCAAAATAAACGATTGAGATCCAATTACGATTCAATTAAGCCATTTGTAATTTAGCGAAATTGGGAGGCTTATCGTGTCCTTATTTTTTATCTACGGTGCAATTTTCAGACATGTTTAGTTTAAGTAACTCCATAGTTTAAGTATTACAATGCAATTACCATTAATTGCATAATAATTACAATTTAATTTTACTCAAGAATGTTAAGCAGAATTTAAAAGGCAATTAAGTAATAGTTTAACATAGTTAAAAACAATAAACCCATTACACGTGTTTGTCACGCAAACTTTTAGTTTGTTAAGAACATTTAGAGAAGATGTTTTTTATGTATTTAGTTGAGTAAAAACAGTAAATATTTACAGTTTCAAACTCTTATAGGTAGAAGTAACTTTAACTAAATGTTAGAATCATTTCTGACAATCAGGCGTCATCATCCTACTGGAGGGAAAATACCTCCATCATTGAATTCAAGTTATCACAGCAATGATGCTAATGTAAGAGGTGACTTAAAAATATCAGATAAAAGTAGTCTGACAGCAGTCTAATAAACATGGCGATTGTGGCATATCTACTGATATGTGTTGAGTTTTAACTAAACGCGACTCAAATGTCTAAATTGATGACTGAACCTTGATGATAAGAAATTTTATATACTAGCCGTTGCCCGCGACTTCGTCCGCGTCAATTCCTGTTCTTACTTAAGTATTTATTTTTTGGGTAACTTGAACCATTTACGCAGCAGCGCACGCAACGAAAGCCTTCAAATATGAATAGTTTTCCCCGTTTTTGCAACATTTTTCACTGATGCATCGCTCCTATTGGTCACAGCGTGATATTATAGCCTAAAGCCTTCCTCGATAAATGGACTATCCAAAACAAAAATAATTTTTCAATTCGGACCAGTACTTCCTGAGATTAGCGCGTTCAAACAAACAAACTCTTCAGCTTTATAATATTAGTATAGATTATACTCACTATATCCTTACGTGCCGATAGCAAAAAAATGTCTATAGGATCCGCTCACACACTCAGCATGTAAGAATTTTAATGATTCAAAATAAGCAGGTCTTCAGAGAGCGATAAAGACAATCATTCACAAAATAATCGTTTCATTGATGGTAATGTTGCAGGAAGAGTGAAAATATATTGAAGGTTGCGTACATAGTTAATTTAATGAGATGGTCACAAAGATGTACAGTGGTCTGCACATAGGCTATTTTTGTTGCAAACTCGCACTTATTTCAATGAGGTTAAGATGCCCCAGGGTAAAGCCTGATATGCTTTTATGCTTTTCCGTGCCTGTAAAATTAGGTTTTTGTACCAACACAAAAAGCTTTTCGCCCGCGGCCCTGCCGGCGTTAAATATACCTATATCACGCGGGCTGATCCCACTGGTGTCGTCGGATAGATTTCTATCTGTGCCCTGTGTAGCAGTGGGATACGAAATAGCCTAATTCCTTTTTAGGGTTTAATGTATCTTTGTACCAAATAACAACAAAATCAGTTCAGTACTTTTCGCGTGCAAGTGTAATACAAAAACCTAAATTCACATTTACAATATTAGTAAAGATTTTAGTATTTTAATATTTTTAATATTTAAGTGAAGTGTTTGAAACGTCGGGATGAATCAATATAAAATACAGGTACATGCTAGTAGACTTACCAAGCTTGCCAAATGCGCCAAATTTTAAACTCTTTTTCGTTCGCGTGACCCGGGGATCGAACCCAACATTTTGGCCCGGTACTTAAATCATTAGGATTAGACCAATGAGGCTTTTTGTAACTTACAGAAATGAATACAGTTATGTATACATCTTTACACTCATACAAAAACAATCAAACCCTAATGATGCTGACCACGAAAGTTCAAATTACTATGCCATTAAAACTTCTCATCCAGAACACTATGTATGGTTCGCTACCCAATACTATAGTGGCATAGTGTGTAATTCGATTAGATTTAATATGTTGGCAGCCTTGAACCGGCGCGAGCGACCTCGCATAGAAATGCGGAGGAATCAGACCATAGATTCATGTCGCTGGTAAACTGGGAAACTAGTGTGTCGGTGAAATGGCTGGTTTAATCCCTCGATCGTGAGTTATTCCAGACACAATTGAAATCAATTGTTATCGTGGCACCCGGGTGCCTCATTGGGTTCAAAGCATTAAATT
This sequence comes from Anania crocealis, assembly GCA_949315895.1. Lineage (NCBI taxonomy): Eukaryota > Metazoa > Arthropoda > Insecta > Lepidoptera > Crambidae > Anania > Anania crocealis. The sequence goes on from OX438871.1 coordinate 11,446,045, forward strand.
TAATTAAACAATAAAATGAATAAATATCAGCATTGCGAAACATTGTATGGGTGTTGTACGATGTGGCTGCAGAAGACGAACAGAAGCGACATTTCTACAATTGGCCAGACAGACTGCGATCGCCAGCCCGCTTGGCAAGCGTGACAATGGCAAATTACTATTTTTAGGGAGGACTTTTAGGGAGGGAAAAAGTTAAGGGATGTTTCACTGATCATGTACTCGTATGTATCCCATGCCGGACGAATTAGGCTGAAAGTGAAGAAGCTCTAATACAATTTTATTTTTAATATTTTCTTTCTTAAGCTTGCTTATCAAGTTATTTTAATTAAAGCCCAAAAATTATGTTTAATATTTTGCCTTAAATAAGTGTGTTAATATCATAACATTTAAAAACAAACATTTTACTTTTTCAATCATAATGTCAAAATGTAAGTCGCATGACTATTATCCTAGCACATTTTTAGCAGTTTTTGGAGTTATAGTTATTTATTTATTTGATAATGCACACCAACAACATATACATTAAACATTTACAATAAAACATGCTATTATAGGCATTGCTGATATATATGTCAATTAAAGGTGAGCACAGCACTTTCTTTTTTTCTTAGTACAGACTATCCAAAATCAGAGCAGAGAAAAGTTATATTTAAGATGGCTAGAATAAACCTTTTTTAGTCCCTTACAAGTATAGAAATAATAAAAAAGCAGAAGTCATAATAAATATTGATGACTTCAAATCTTTCACCATTCATATTATACTCGCACACAAGCTGACTCAATGGCTGAGTGGATAATCATTCAATTGGAATGCACCCTCAGGTTAAAATAATTATTTGATGGCAACCAAAACGAGGTTCTTGGAACTAAATTACCTTCGAAGTTAGGGTTTTCATTTTGGACGTTTATCCTGCGCATGACAGCAAAAATGTGCGCGATGATGGATGAAATAAAAAACCAAGATTTATTTTTGAGCACGTTAACTTTGCCATAAATTACAGAATTCCTAAATCGATTATCCATTTAATGTACTTAGAGGATAATATTATCAATTTAGAAAAGTTGACGCTTTGATAATTAAATGTGTTATTTATAAGCTATACTTTTAATTTTACTTAAAATTTAATATCACGTAGCGTCAGGCATAAGGACAAAATAGATAAAAACAAATTTTAAATATTTTAATTAAACCTTAAGCAGCCCTCAAAACTTTAGAAATGTGCTGACCATTCTACAAAAATATTGTGATACTATTTCCTTGATTGTAACTGGACGAAATAGACAGTCAATTTATTTAAAAAGAAAACGCGAATACTTTCAAATAAAAAAATGATGATATATTTTCTGGGTTATTTGCAAAATGCCCAGTCGTGCCTGCGACATAATGAGTATCTTTCTCCTGCATTACACCGAGCGTGCATTGCGACTAAACGGCAATATGTTATTATGTATGTTAGAGATCCGTCGGTCTAGCATAAAACTATGTAAGTATACAAAAATTTATGAATCAAGTTACATACAAACAATGAATTATCTGGATGCATAACTAGCCCCACAAAAACGGTTCTACAAAGAACTTAAAACGGCTAAAAAAACACGCCACATTTGATGACAATTGACAATCAAATATTATTCTGAAGGCGATTCGAAGTTCGCGGGGTACGCCAGTAGTTGATAATTTAGTTCGGTTATGGAAGATGATGCGCTGAAACACTAACTAAAACGATTAAAACGAGGAAAATCCTATTAAGTTAAGAGTACAAATTAAGAATAGTAAATAGAAAATACGAATCCTTGAATAAAAATGTCGATTGCCTTAGGTGGGACTCGGATCCATGACCTGCCGGCTGCCGCTTATGCTATAATAACCATTGAACTATCAAGACTATTTTTGTGTCGGCCGACGAATTCTTTGAGGGCTGTAAGCCGTAAGAAATATTGGAACGAAGTTCCTTATCGCGCGTTGCGAAAGGGGGCTAGACGGGAAAAAATGTAACGACACTTTTTGACCGACACTTTTTGCTATAGTTGTAAGCCGTAAGAGAGAGAGAGAGAAGAGGGAGGGAGAGGGAGAGGGAGAGGAAAGAGGGAAACAGGGAAAGAGGGGGAGAGGGAGAGAGAGAGAGAGAGAGAGAGAGAGAAGGAATTTTAAATAAAATAAAATTTTATTACAATTCCTTCACTAAAAATGAACTTCGTTCCATCCGGGTGTCCCTTGACACCTCTCAAGTTTTTTTTATATAAATATTGGTCAAGATGAAACAGCTTTTATAATGTTTTTAAAAACAGTTTGAGGATATGAGACATTCACTTACAAGTACACACCACACACACAATTTCCATGTTTTAAAGTATGCCATGTGCTCAAAGAAATTTTAAGGTAAAAACCGGATCTCTATAGCGGCTGATCGATTGTCGCAGACATCCTTAACACATTGACGGACACAATGCTAGACACAATAGAAGTTTTATTGTTATCACGTCGACAGGCGGTTAGTGTCACGGAAAGTGCTAAAAAACTTCACCCAGCAGTGGGCGTTAAGCAGTTAGACACCGACATATTAATTAAAAATGTTTTCAACGAGGTAAGATCACTCGACATTTTAAATTAAAGTAACGTATTAATTTCTAGAAGGATCCCTACATTGCTTACCCAACTCGGTCTTGGCCACTTTATGTTTTTATTACAGGTGTTGATATAGACTTTCATTCGGATTAGCGAGGAATTTGCCTTTACGAGACTCTTACTAGTTTGGAAAGCTGGGGAAAATTATTTTTAATTTTCAGACACGGACAAATTAGTTGCCAGACTTTTGTATGTCAATTAATAGAATATAAAAAGTTAAGTAACGGCCTAAGTAATCCCACTACAGGGTAAGTCCTCCATCATTGAATTCAAGTTACCACAGCAATGATGGGTACAGGCAATGCGGGTTGGCGATCACAGACCCGAGCAGTGTTTGAAAATTCGAAACTCTTGTTGAAAAGGATCGAACCCGGGACCCTGAGATCTTAGCTTTTTTTTAAAGAAGAAGTTAAGAAGAAGCCTAAGATAGAGCGAGCTTACCCAGAGGTACTGGTTCTCCCACACACCTACGGAACACAGAGGCACGGTTTGGCGCTGGACTCCGGTAGGAGGGTGGTAGCATCCAGGCGGCCTCTTACGAAGCCTACCACCGCAGAGGGATCTGTTAGCCGTCATCATTGGTTAGAAAACCAAAGATGCCGTTGCCCAGGGTGGACCAATAGGAGGTAGATCCCACCACCCCAAAGCTCACCACTTAAAACTTAAACCAAAAGACCAAACGGGGCGTAATTGAAATAATTTTGTCTTCATCGCCACTCTTGGCAAGTGATGATAAAATCAAAACAAATGGAATTTGAAATAATCTGAATAGTGCGATTTGCAACTTAGAACTATCGATATTTGTGACGTTCTGAAAAAAACATCATCTGGTTATTTGTTGTATATTTAACAATGTATTTGCGTTGTACAGTTTTTTTATTGTACAGGCGCTAGCCGTCCGCCGAATTTTTTAATGAGTTGGTGATATATTTTTTACCAATTTGATGTGGCACGAAAAAAGAGGTTACTGCCAATTAAAAAGTGTTTGAACGCACAGTCGAAATTAGTAACATTCATTTTCGTCGGTTAAATATTTGAGATAAAAGTTTTTGATCTAGGCGTAAAATAATTTTTTTTGCGGCGTGGACGTGGTTATGATCCTATACTGACGCAGTAAGCTTATTTATCTTAATTTGTAAATTAAAATAATGATACGTGAACTAAATTTGAAGGCGAGTCGCATTTAATGAATTAACAGTTGTTCATTCATCGACTTATGTTATTCACAAGGAAAACAATCAAGAAAAATAAAGGAAAACCGGAAAATTACAATAACCATTTTCCTTTAACCTTGGTAACTGCGATTATAGTATCATTGTCAATTACAATACAGGCCAATTTGGAGTAGCAGAAAAAAATAACCTTCAAAAAGATGGTGTTATCTTCATTTGTCATCTTGACCTTGAAGTTTGCCTTGCAATTTGTACGCGGGTTATGCAAATTTACTGATAAAATAACAATTAAGCATTGGCTGGAAAAATAAACGGAACATTTCAATTGTAACGATGTTGAATGGTTTTAAAACCTAATCAAAAAAAACCTAGCCATATCGCGGAAAAATTCCTAACCAATTTCAGTATGGACTACTAATTTAAATATAGGTTTTATTTCTGCAAATAAGTCACAAGAGGCGCTTTTACACGTCCCAATATGGAAACCTACCACCTACAAGTGTGGGCTAGTGCCGAGAAGAAGCAACGCAAGAAACTCGGTCACTTTATAAAAAAATATGTTTACATAAGATATTTAAGCCAGGGTAAGCTAGGACAATTTATTTATGTTTTGCGTTTTTTTATAAAATATATTGTGGCGACCCCAGGGTTATGTGCAAGTATATGAACAACCGGTAACAATTGGTTAATATGCAACAGCAGCGTTTCGGAAATGTCTTAAAATATCGATTGTCGTAGAACTCGGAACCACAACCTATCTCTTAACGAGCTGCTACTATTAAGCTTCTAGAAGATATTCGACAAAAAAGTCGCTCTGTAAGCTAAACTAGTCTTTTTTTTATCGAAATAGCTTGTCAGACATGTAAGCCAGAGCAAGGTGTAAAGTTTTGGGTTCGACTCTACATAAGCAAGCCTTTTTATAAAAATCTAAACAGCTTGTCAGACATTTAACTTGTTTCTATCAAAATTAATTAAGTGTTAAATCCAAGTCCAGCCAGCCAAGTTAATAACCTCGACCATTGTTTCTAATCACCCCTAAAAGGTATTATGGTCACGGCAAACCATCGATCATGAGTAACTGTATGCATGCCACAGTTACGAGCGAAAGAAACGACAACACACAAGCACAGTGTGCAAGAAAGAGAGAGAACACTAGATCAATTTGTGCACGAGGAAATGGAGTGTGAAGCCGGGTAGGGTTGCCATAAATGAATTAAGCTTTTATAATCTGATTTAACGTTTGGCTTAGAGAGTGTGACTGTGAAATTGAGGCATTTTTTTTAATTGGTGACTAATTTGGTAGGGTCTTGAAATTGTTTGAAATTATTAGGGCAAAGCGTATTATTATGAAGCAATTTAAATCGGAATTATTTACAGCCTGTTTCGTAACGATGAGAATTTAAAAAACTAAAATTTTAATAAGATTATTTTCTCGCTGAATCATTGCACTTATTACACAGGCTGATCTGCTAAAATACGCGGTTGGTGTAGTGGTCCAGAGATCAGCCACTATGACCAGGGTTCGATTTCCAGTCGCATTTTGCAGTCTTGCAGTAAACTGCAAAATGCACTAGGTAAATTGTTGTAGGTAAATCCTGTAAAGTTTTAGGTATTAAGTGTAAAAAATGCAACAAGAAAATTTTAAATCCTTAAGTATTGGATAATTGAAAAAAAAAACATAGGCACTGATCATCCTCATATACCTAGTATAAAATTTATGTACGGTGATACCTACATAATAAAATATACATACTCGTTGAATTGAGAACCTCCCCTTTTAACCATCAATTACAAATAATAATATTAATAATTACAAATAATAAGTCAAATAAAAAAACGCATAACTTCAAACCGACAACCCTGGACTTAAGTTGATCGTGCATGACGCATCGCACTCACACACACGTCGTGTTCGTCGCGACTTCCTGCACTTGTATGGAATCCGTGTATGGGATGTGCTCTATGGTCCTACGGCTCTATATCGGGGATCCAACTATCAATTACGGTGTAGATTGATGCATTTGATACGTAATTAGCGTGTAATCGAGATGTTTTTCGTAGGAAAAACGGTAAAACCTTTTTCTCATCTTACTGATTTACTGATATTATTGTAAGTTTGGATGTATGTTTGTTACACCAAAATGGCTTCACGGATCTATCCTGCCAAGCGTGGCAATTACGGCACAATCCTTTTGGAGAGGCTGGTGTCCAGCAGTGGTCTAATCTAGGCTCGTGATGATGATGATGATAGAAATAAATAAGTTAAAAATATTTTTTCTTGTTTATTAATTACTAGCGGACCCCGCGATCTTCCTATCGCCTCAAAGTAGTATTTGATAAGGCATGCCACGACGCTGATATTATGCGGGAGCCTACACTTATTACATTAAAAAACAAGAAGTAAACATAAAACAAGTGACAATAAATAGTGACAGTAAAAAAAAGAAAGAACATAACAGTAAGAATAATACATAATAACGAATAAATATAATAATATGCACAAAACAGTTTGGAAATATAAATAACATACAAAAAATAAATAAATAAAAAGAACAAACAGAAAGGGAAGCCTGTAGCTCTTATAAGTGGTGTAACTAACACGACTTTCTTTATATATATATATAAGATTTTTATACTTTTCTATAGTTGTGTAAAATACGAGTACTATGTTAGTAAAGGCTGGGTTCAGCTTCTTATTTTAAATACCTACTTAGCAGACCCAGGTATCTTTTTTATGATGCATCATATTTATCTAAACTTCTTGTAAAGATCATTGTTTTTATTAAGGTTTAGGCAAATATTAGCCCGTTCGGATGGAACCGTTTCTTTGTAGGGCATGACGTATCTGTACTAACTAGTATTATATTATCTGTGGTTTAGGTATTAACTCATGCAGTGGTATTTAGTTATAAAGGTATCTTAATAAAAACCTAATGGCTACGTCAATTTTGCAGATAATGAGGTTTTAAACCCAACATGGCCGATCACGAGTTTATTTTAACGGTTTTATTACTGAACAGATCATCACATGCATATTTGCTTTTAATATGTATATTTGTTATTAGATCTGGGCGCTTACTTAGTGGTTAGTAATAATTTAAAGTTACCAATATTGTTTTGTGCGTTCGTCTTATTGATTAGAACTACATACACACAGTCTGATCAATAACAAAATGTCAACTAGAAAAACTGTCCCCGATGAATGATTGACGTTGATTTCATGTCAGTGTAAACTTTATGACCCGGCCAAATTATGTCGGCATGCAAAAGTATGGATATTTATGTCATGTTGCAACTATACGATTGATATTGGTTGTACTAAAAGTGCACCCTTTCTATTGTTTATTATTTATCTATACTAATATATAAAGCTGAAGAGTTTGTTTGTTTGTTTGTTTGTTTGAACGCGCTAATCTCATGAAGTACTGGTCCGATTGGAAAAATTCTTTTTGTGTTGGATAGTCCATTTATCAAGGAAGGCTTTAGGCTATAGAACATCACGCTGCGACCAATAGGAGCGAAGCATGAGTGAAAAATGTTGCAAAAATAGTCACGATCATAATAACAGAAATTGACGCGAACGAAGTCGCGGGAAACAGCTAGTTTATTTATAACTGAAGGAGTTCTGCCGAGACGGGCAGCAGTATCTATTCAGAATAGACCAAACTACTATGGCCAACACGCCTGTTAATCGTGGCGGTTATGGCAAAAAGTTCCTTTTGAAGAAGCCTGAGCCCAGCTGTGGGTATAGGCTGTTGTTTTTAGGGGTCCATAAGAGATCTATAACCTTTTGTAATGTATGGAATGCAATAAAAATATTGAGTTTTGAGTATTTTTGAGTTTCCGTTTCCTCGGCATTGTAGCGCGCCATGATCACAGCAGAACTCTACCGAGTTACAGTATATCATAAAAACAAGGTACGTAGAATCTCCGAAAAAAATTACTCTTATTAAATTATAGTTACCATGTAAAGTTAATCAGTATACTCGTAATATAGATAACTGTTTGAATTACCGTTAAAACATTAATGCGATTTAAAACTTAGTTTAATCGAGTTACCGCAACGCGACGGTGGCGACACAGTTGACATTGAACTAAATAAAGCTATTAAATGTGATTGTAATTAGTTTTAATTGCATTAATGTTTTTTATTTGTCTGCATTCGTTAGATATTTGGCGCTGACGATTCAAATTGACCTTACTGATTCCAAGTTTTATGAGCGCCAGTCACAAATATGAAATGAGAACTAGAGATACAGTCTTAAACGCCTCGTTGGTCTAATGGTTAAATACCGGCCTCAGATCTCGGGGTCCGAGTTCGATTCCCGGTTCGAGCAGCAAAAAGTTTAAAACTTTCGAACATTGCTCGGGTTTGTGATCACCAACCCGCATTTTGGCAAGCGTAGTGAATATGCTTGTACCCGTTATTGCATATTCCGAATTCAATGATGGAGGCCTTTGCCCTACAGTGGTATGTTTTAGGCCGTTGCATTTATTCGATTTTTGGCGCTGACGATTGAAATCAGATTGACCTTAGTGATTTCAATGTTTTTGAACACCAGTCACAAATAAAAATATACAGGATGATTTTTAACCACTTTTCAAAACTTTTATAGGCGTTCAGTATCGTATTTAGAGCCTATTTATGAAGTAAAAAATGTAAATCAAGTTGTCACCCGAAAATATTTTTCGCGATATAGTTTTCAATTTTTACGGTCCTAGACCTGTTAAGGTATAAAGGGTAAATCAAAAACTTATGAATAGTATCGTAATTAATGAATGAGATGCGATACGAGCAAAAAAGTGTTGCTAGGCGGCCGTATCAATTTTTTTAATTTTTGGCGGACATTTTCTAAGTGCTTTATCTTGACATTTTTGTACTGGGCTATACCAAAAGAAAAAATACGTCATTTGTTTTTTGTCTCGTAGATTGATTGGAATTGGAAGGTGGTTAAAATTTCATCCACAAAAAATACTTTAAAATGTCCGCTATTAAATCAACGTAGACGGGTAAATTCAACTTTAGGGTGCTTACATATAGAAACAGGTTTCCGGTACGGACAAATCTGTGCGGGTTTGTACTGATCGGAACAGGTATAATATTTCTTTGTTATTTTATGCGCTCACTTATAAAGAAACAGGTTTAAACTTGTCGGTGCCGACTTCCTGGACCGAGCCTTACGGGTTCAAGCATTAGCCGGTGTAGGGTCCATTATGGTCCATTATTGTCAATAAAGACAGATTTACTTACCTATTTCTTTATGCAAGTTAAGACTGCGCCGATCGGTACCGACCAGCACAGATTTCTCAGTACCGGAAACCTGTATCTTTATGTAAGCACCCTTACTTAGGTAGGTACATGATAACTTATTAAAATGTTACTGCATTCGAAAATCATGGAAATATTCTATTGGGGCTCATTCGATAAGGAATCTTCAACCGCTGATTGGGTTTTTAGTTTTTAATTTTATAGCTTTGGCGTCACCATAGGATTATGTCGTTTCTTCTACGAAAATTCAAGTGCAATGTATCACAAAATAACCTATGCCCCTTTTCAAGGTCTAATTTGTCTTTGTAGGTGCCAAATTTGGATAAGATCGGTTCAGTAGTTTAGCTGTGAAAGCGTAACAGAGAGACCGACTGACAGTTAGTTTTGCATTTATAATATTAGTCAGGAAATAAGAACAAAGATTTTAACAAAAAATAAAATACTTTTCCGTAATATTTTAGTTGTTAAGCACGGACGGAAAATTCGGTAAATTTTAATTGATCTAATTTACGACTCAAACTTCTATTACCGATTATTTATTACCGATTATCAATAAATAAATTTTCAATTAGTTCGTTTTCCTTTTGTTACTTTTGGTTTTATTATGGTTATGTCTATCTATATCTTCTCTAGGCAATGAAAAGGTAATAGCTTTTTTTAAATCATATCTATTCAGCCTTCATGCTCCCGGCTGAAGGAGAATGATTTACAGAACCTTTACCCGAATTTGTAAGACCAAAGAGGTTTCTTTATCATGACACTAAGTTTTGACAGAGAATAAAGAGGCCTAATTGCCTAAACATCTACTTTATTGTTGCAAAATAGCACTTGTGGCAATTGTACATAAAATGCCCCAGTGCTTAGTCTGCTGCTATGTCGTCTGCATAAGAAAATCTTTACTAATTATAAATCGTATGTATTCGAAGCTTAAAAAGTCGGCAGGTAGCGCAAACAAATGAGTTACATTGGCGGGTATGAGATTCGAAGGTCATCCAAGTAAATCTCGGAAATAAGACCGTAAGTAATTGCCTCAACACGAACTGTTTTATTACTAATCGATAATTAAAGCATAAAAACCATTAATATACAGAAGTATGATTGATTTCACTTAATCTTATCTAACAATTGTTTTGCCGGTAACTGTTAATAATAAACATTGCGCTGTTTATCTATACTTACTAATATTATAAAGCTGAAGAGTTTGTTTGTTTGTTTGTTTGTTTGTTTGTTTGTTTGAACGCGCTAATCTCCGGAAGTACTGGTTCGATTTGAAAAAATATTGTTGTGTTGGATAGTCCATTTATCGAGAAAGGTTTTAGGCTATAAAACATCACGCTGCGACCAATAGGAACGAAGCATCAGTGAAAAATGTTGCAAAAATAATCGCGTTCATAATAACAGAAATTGACGCGGATGAAGTCGCGGGGAACAGCTAGTCTTAGATAATAAAATACGAAATTAAAGAAATACTCGATTCGACACACTGATTTCGAAGGAGAAAACATTATAATCTTTTATTTATAAGAAACTCGTAACATAATGTTAGAATTTCATTGCTACACATATTGAAACAACTATAAAATTTTCATTCATTAACTTTTACTTTACTATAATACATTTAAACAGACGATGCACAAAGAGTAGTTATGTAAAACTAGCATTTTGCCCACGCCTCTGCCCGAACTACTTGTTTAAAAATATATTAGTATGAGTATTTTGTAATTATTCTTTTAGGGAAGCTTACATAGATGTAAGTAGAGCAGTAGACTGCTACAAGCCGATAATGGTCATGAATGTTCGCGAGAATTGTTAAAAAGACATAAATAATTGTGTATACCTACCTACAGATGGTTTCATTGCTAAAACACAAGAGACAAACCGAATACCAGGAATTCGCACCTAAATAAAAACAGACTTGGTTTTTTCACGTTTGTTCGATATGTTTCTGGATCCCGTAAAGAGTCGCACACACCAAACGTAATAAAATAAAATTAATATAAAAAATTCGAAGTGTCTATTTGTCTGTCTGCTACGCCTAGCCCTACGCTGTAAGCTGAACCGTTTTTAGGGTTCCGTACCCAAAGGGTTAAAACGGGACCCTATTACTAAGACTTCGCTGTCTGTCCGTCTGTCCGTCGCTCTGTCACCAGGCTGTATCACAAGAACCGCGATAGCTAGACAGTTGAAATTTTCACAAATTATGTATTTCTGTTGCCGCAATAACAACAAATACTAAAAACAAAATAAAATAAATATTTAAAGGGGGCTCCCACACAACAAACCCGATTTTTTCGCTTTTTTGGTACGGAACCCTTCGTGCGCGAGTCCGACTCGTACTTGGCCGGTTATTTTGGTTTAGTATAAAAATAGTCCTGGGAAATGACATAAATATCTGCTATTCCCTATAATACCCTAACTTTAAAACGAAATACAAATAAAAAAAAATTTTTGGGTTGAAAGTTGAAAGTTTGTAGGTACCATGAATCAATAATCTTTTAAGATGAAATTTAATATGGAGAAAGTTAAAGACCCTGAAAATTATTTAGGGTAGGGTAGGAGTGACGCTCTTCGACGGTTCTATATCTGTATAAAAACATTTTGTTCGTATGTCCTTTAAAGGCTCCTTGCCAAGGATGAGTATCTTTTTGGACAACACCAAACTCACAGATTAATTAATTTATACAAAAAAAAAGTATTTCAAAATTTTAATTATTTATTAAACGTTAACCCGTGGCATAATTATTAAGTTAAGTTTATCGGTTGTCTAGTACCCCATACGACAGGATACTTAATAGTAGCTTAATTTGGGACTAGATGGCTCTGTGTGGCCCAGTGAGGCATGTCCTAAATATTTATATTTATATTTATAATCCCGCAGAGGCATAATTTTTAGAATAACTTGTCATAATATTGTTTTCATGTCCATTAAGTCTTCGTATTCTGTGAACCCTGTATTTAAACGCGTGTGCAAACAATCACGAAGCCGAGTCGATATTACAACTAGTTCGAAAACATTTGTCCGCCATTGTGGAGTGTTGTGGCAACACCGGTGGGAAAAACAGATGTATTGTTTCACACAGGAAAATGTCTCTTGGGTGTCTGCTACTATGCGTAAGAACCAGGCACAGTGATGCGAGCTATTAATTAAAGCTATGCAGTGTAATTTGTGATATCCATTCGTCTAGAGATCTTTTTTATTCGTCTTGAGTATCGTTTGGTGTCGGCAAATTAAAATAATAGCTCCTCTCTTCCAATGGGTGTCGCTTCTCTCCGTCATTGGCAAATAGCGATCGCCAACCCGTTTGCCAAGCTTGGCGATTATAGCAAAGTCTATTTTTGGAGTGGTCTATGTCTAGCAACTATACAGGATGAAATATTAACCCAACTTTCTAAAAAAAACCAAATGACTTATTTTTTCTTTTGGTATATAGCCCAGTACAAAAATGTCAAGATAAAGTTAGAAAATAACAGCCAAAAATCTAAAATTTTTGATACGGCCGGCCGCCTAGCAACACTTTTTTTACGCCATGCGCATCTCATTCATTCATTACGAATATTACGATACTATTCATAAGTTTTTGATTTTCCCTTTATACCTTAACAGGTCTAGGACCGTAAAAATTAGACACTATATTGCGAAAAATATTTTCGGGTGAATACTTGAATTACATTTTTACTTCTTAAATGGGCTCTAAAAAGTTTTTTATTTCTGCAATTTCATACAGTTTTCGTACAAGCCAGTTTTGTAGTATTCTGTTTCTGATCAAACCTGAAATAATCAGTTATACTTTACAGAGATTTATCACCCAAATAAAGTAATAATATCTAATCAGTCAGCATAGCTTGCAGTGGAGGAATTGATTTTGTCACAAAACAAGGTGACTATAGAGAGAGCGTACATGTCTTCACTAGTGTAGCCTCTTTCTGTGCATACCTTTGCAAGAATTTGTTAAGCGTAAAGCTATGTCTTGTAAACAATGATTGAAGTGAAGGTAGGTCTTGGCTTAATGACAGTTACTGTGTATTAATACCTGTTTCACGGAAATACTTCTTCAGACATTAGTCCATCACATTTAGCCATCAGCGAAGGCGCTAAGAACGTCCTCACGCAAATCAAAGAGTATTGACTGGTCATCTTTATGTGTGCTAACAGGCAACAGCCCAACTCAGTTAAAAAACTAATGTCGCTGTTATTGTACGCTAATAAAATTGTGTCTTTTAATTTGCTGAATATTTTTCTATTTTCCATTATTTTTAGGTAATTATAAAATTAAAAAGAACATTTTTTCACACATTTCACTAATGCAGCGGTTCCCATTTACCGGGTTTCGGTATCGGGCCATCAAAACTAAATACATATAGGGTCGCAACGTTCCTGCCTTGTTATAAAAATAATACCGTTCGGCGTATCTTACCATTATTCTTAAACCTTTGTTTTTTTCCGCGAACTTGGATGCTTTGGTAAAAAATAAGCAGCAGCTCAATCCTTTGCACTAAAACTTAGTCAATATATGTAGTATTAATAAAACATTTTCACTATTAATAAATGTGTGTTAATTTACCTGATGGAAACAGCTCAGACTTCAAAGTATTAAGTGGGTCACAAAGGGACAGTGTGAAAATAACCGGGCATGGCAGAACAATGTTTGGGAAACGCTGCACTAACGCATTTAGTTAGCGCCATCCCGACTCCCGAGACCTTCACTATTTCTTTCCAAGATCTTTGAAGAAATTTGACGACTTTGAAAAAAGAGTAATTTTTCAGAGATGACAAATTTGAAGAGCAATCGCACGAATCTTGTTCTCCCTATCGTTAAAGTCTTAATTTTATCGTATAACAATCCTGGATAGTCTGGTGTGAGAGATTGCTAGCCTTTTTATGTGATTTGTTTTTACGTATTACAGCTTGCGACAGAAACCGCGACCAACGCCTTAACGTGCCTTCCGAATGAACTATACCAGACCCAAAGCTGATTTAGAAAAGATATTTCCTATATGGTTCCTACAGGACTAGTGTTGCCAGGTCCGAATTGTTTTAAATCGGGGCAGAAGGTAAAACATAGACTTATGGTTGTAGATCGGGACAATAAAAAAAACAAGTTTTTTTTATTAACTTGTGTTTATTGCGTTTTGCAACTAATATTCCAAGTAACTTTAAATTTAATCTTATACAGGTGACTGATCTACTGATTGAGTAAAGCATCAGCGTCTCTGAGCCAAAAAACAAAACAAAGCTATACCCTTGCTATACCGCTACTACCGCTAGTGTAGTCATTCGCGAGACATTGTATGTAATGCTTGCTATTTTGAACGCTTTTTCGCATAGTGCTGTGGTGTGTCATTTAATAAATATTAATAATTTATTTATTAATTTTTATCAAATACATTGATTTATCGGGACATTTAGTGTCCCGATCAAGTGCAAATCGGGTCGCGTCCCCAGACCCCTGAAAATCGGGACGTCCCGTGCAAATCGGGACACCTGGCAACACTATACAGGACCCTCTTACCCAAGACTTCTTCAGTATGCACTACACAAACCGCGTTGTGTGAGCTATACAAGCAAGTTATTGTCTACGTTGAGGAAAGTCGTCAAGCATAACATTTTCCTTCGTCGAGCGCAAGGTTGGATGATGTTTATGTGACTGAGGTCATCTTCGAACCGTGAATACCGTAGCTAATTTTTAGCAAAGCTTATAACCATACAGACTCATTTAATCTAAGCATTAATCTATACTAATCTATACTAATATTATAAAGCTGAAGAGTTTGTTTGTTTGTTTTAACGCGCTAATCTCAGGAAGTTATACTGGTTCTATTTGAAAAATTATTTTTGTGTTGGATAGTCCATTTATCGAGGAAGGCTTTAGGCTATATATATATATAACATCACGCTGCGATTAATAGGAGCAAAGCATCATTAAAAAAATGTTGCAAAAATAATCGCGATCATAATAACAGAAATTGACGCGGACGAAGTCGCGGGCAACAGCTAGTATTTAGATACATAGACATCTATCTATTTATCTTTTTATCTATATTATATCATGTTTCATTACCGAGTAAGACACACTGTATCTTACCTAATACATAGAGTATTGATGTAATATGTATAAAATTAGATAGGTACCTAAACATTAAGCGTCAAAAAATAGACCCAACTAAAAGTAGTAAAAAAGTAAAGACCCCGTAAAGGAAACGCCCCGTTGGTCTAGTGGTTTAAATACTGGACTTAGATTTCGGGGTCCCGGGTTCGATTCCCGGGTTAGGCAACAAAAAGTTTCATTATCCTTTCATTTAACATTGCTCGGGTTTGTGATCACCAACCCGCATTTGGCAATGGTGATTATGCCAGTACCCATTATTGCTGTGGTAACTTGAATTCAATGATGGAGGCCTTTTCCCTGCAATGGGATGATAATAGGATGTTACTAAAAAATTGTCCCAACTAAAAGAGCCTCCATTTGACATAAGAGTACCTAAACATTCAGTGAAACTCATATCAATCGAATAGTTGACATAAATATCCATACATTGCATGCCGATATTATTTGTTCGTTGTAGTTTTTTTTTTTATAAATAATGGGCTTGCTCTTGACCACATACTTAACTATACGGTTAAGAAGAAGCCTAAGATG
This sequence comes from Anania crocealis, assembly GCA_949315895.1. Taxonomy (NCBI): domain Eukaryota; kingdom Metazoa; phylum Arthropoda; class Insecta; order Lepidoptera; family Crambidae; genus Anania; species Anania crocealis. The sequence goes on from OX438871.1 coordinate 11,461,750, forward strand.
GAGCAAGCTTACCCAGAGGTACTTCTCCCACATACCAGCGGAACACGGAAAAACTGTTTGGCGCTGGACACCGGCAGGTAGGTAGCATCCAGGCAGCCTCTTACGAAGCCTACCACCACAGGGGGATCTGTTAGCCGTCATCATTGGTTAGAAAACCAAAGATGCCGTTGCCCAGGTTGAACTACTAGGGTAGATCCCACCAACCCAAAAAGTTGAGACTGACAAAAAATCAACGTTAATCATTAACAGCCATTCCAATAACCTATCTATCTTCAGTTTTGGCATATCGAAGATAGAAAAAAACTTCTGTCTTTGTTTCTCTGGACAGCAAAAACAGAGATAGAAACTATTTCCTATCTCCGATATGCCAAAACTGAAGATAGATAGGTTATTGGAACCGGCCGTAAGAGGAAATACAACGGCCGTTTTTCCATACAAACGTAGTCCCCTGTTTCCTCCCTGGATAATGCCAGTAGAGCAATAATTTTTATTATAAAAATCTATGGCCACTATTAGCATATTTCTATGTTTTCTGTTTTTTCATAAATTAATTAATAAAAAAGATATGATCCCTCACAAATCGAAAAAAATTGCCAGATTTTCCGCTGTGTTCAAACATCCAGAAAACAAATTTGGCTAAATTTTAGAAAAAAAGGAAAACATACGAACACGGTCAAAGCCTTTCTTTGGCTTTTTAATGAAAAAGTATTCAAATCGGTCTGTCTAGTTTTGGAAAAGTAATCGGGGGACTACGAAACGTTGATTTAGTACTATCAGTAAGTATTTTCGGTCCAAGAAGCAGTTGTCTCTATCACACTCTGCGGTGAATGCGTTTGGCACTGCGCGACAGCAATAGATTTTACAAATACCTATTTTTCAATTCTCTCGCCCGTAGTGTTTCCTCTTAAATTATGGACAGTTTTAACTATGTCAATTTTGTATTGAACTGTCTATCTAGTTCTAAAGGTCATTGATTTTCAACTTTAAGTTCAACAGGTAGAGATCAATATCAATTGAGTAAATTTGACGTTTTGTGGTAGGTTGACGTGCTGTTGTCTGTACTATCATTACAATGCGATTAAGCGCATTCGAATACAGTATTGCGCGGAAATGTGCAATTTTACCATCGCGCACCAAAGCCAAGGTTATGTTGTTCAGAACGTTACATAACTTGCGAGGTAATAAATTATCATGGTTGTATGGCTTTTCGAGTGACTTTTGAGGCTTTGTCAATTGGGGAGTGATAAGCAAAATTTATCTAGACTTCTAGAGGACCTTTTCGTATAATGTTGATTGCCCGTTGATTGAATGTTGACTAGGTTGGTGCAAACAAACGTCGAAGGGGGTGAATTGTAGCCGAAATAATAATAATAATATTTGGTCAGCATAATACATTGACGCATATACAACATACAAGCAGATTTGAGGTCTTGAGAAAAACGCACATCCTCCTCAGACCCATACTTACAAACTCATAGCAGTATTCCCAAAGCATCAATTGACTTATTAAAGTGGAAAACGGTACCCATGATCCAAAACAAAATATACAAAAAAATGTGTGACATAGAGTATCTTTATTTAATCATATCTTTCGAAAACAATTTTTTTATAATCAGACGCAGTCGGATAAAAGCTGAGATCAGGTCTAGGTATAGCTCATAAACGTAGAATCTATGGTATAGCTAGAATATATTTCAGTCATATTATAACCAAATGTGACACTTGTCAAATATGATTTAATGAACTTCCGTTCTCATAGTCCAACTATAAAATATGTCCACCGCAAAAAATTGGCAGACTTAATTTCAACAAAAGTTGTCGCGTACGAAGTTTGACGACCATTTGGATCAGCGGTAGTTAAAGCTGCTTCTGAGCCATGGGTCGCGGGTTCGATCCCCGCACAGTACAAATATTTGTGTGCATGAACATGTCTGCTTGTACTGGTCTGGGTGTTTTCTATGTATTATAAGTATGTATTTACAATAAAAAAAGTATATAAGTAAGTTTATCGGTTGTCTAGTACCCCATACGACAGGGTACTTAATAGTACCCTAATTTGGGACTAGATGGCTCAGTGTGGCCCAGTAGGGCATGTCTTAAATATTTATTTATTTATTTATAAGTTCTATGGTTCATAAGTCTATGAAACCTAGCAACAAACACGTTAACTCACCACGTAGGTTGTAATGTCAAGCAATGATAACACGGTCGGTCACGGTTGGTCGACGCAAAACCGCCGACCTTGGTGCTCAATCATTGGTTTTTGTACTGGCAGGTTACAGTACATATTGGTTGAATCAGTATGTCACTATGTCATACATAGCCAGGATCGTATAGTGGTGTTTACCCGAATACCAAGGGTAAGTTACCCGGTAGTGTAAATGTAGGAAACGATATTTTTTATTTTTTTTAGATTCTTAGAGTTTAAACACACTATGCCGAAGATACGCGACCAAAATTCGGCGGCTAATACTAAACGTAATTTGGGCATAATGTTTCGTCAGTAATTTAGGGGTGGTAGGATGTACCTCCTAGTGTTCCACCCTGGGCAACGGCATCTTTGTATTTCTAACCAATGATAACGGCTAACAGGTCCCTCTGCGGTAGGCTTCGTAAGAGGCTGCCCTGGATGCTACCACCCTCCTGCCGGAGTCTAGCACCAAACAGTTTTTTTGTGTTCCGCTGATGTGTGGGAAAACCAGTGCCACTTTGGGTAATCTTGCCCTATCTTAGGCTTCCTCTTAACCGTAGAGTTAAGTATGCAGTCAAGAGCAAATTATAAAAAAAATATGCTTTGCAGGCATAATCTTGCCGAACTTTAGTCGCGTATTTTCAGCATAGTGTAGACACATAGGCTCTACTACGTAACGCGACACCCGTATATACAGATCTATCCGTCTCTTTCGTTTCGTCGGAAGACAAGTCCAACGGTTATTCTCGACTTCTATCGAAAGATGGAAGTCGTAAGAACAAATTACATCAGAGACCTGAAATAAACTAATTGTAAAGCTTTGAAATCACAATATTTTTGAAAAAGAAAAAAACATATGAATGATTTAAGTATGTCGTTTTATTTTGAGCGCTAGGGAAAAGTTTGAATTTAAGGTCTCATAAATTTATAGAAAAGTTACAGACACTAAATCATAATAAGTCATCGTCCAATCGATAGGAAAAGTATAAAGGAAACCAAAGTACTGCAGAAACAAATAATTGAGGTGAGATACAAACTAAAATTCAAAATGTAACAAATAAAATACGAGTACTGAAACTATGTTCACTGTGTTTCTGTAGAAATATGGTGGGTCAGTAAATTTAACTCGCCTCTTTTGGTGTGGAAGGAAGTACTAAGTGGGAAATTAAATGCTGATATGGTAACATTGATAAATATTGATTTGGACAGTGTCGCGATGGTGACACAATCGGAATATGTTTAACTTGTTTTATGAGATTGAATATGGTAATGCTTTGATTGGTAAGCCTTATTTAGTTTGACAGGTAATAAGAATAAATTGATTCAAATTTTCCGTGGATTTAAATAGCTTTAACAATGTGTTTGAACTGTAGAATATAGACTTTAAAAAAGTAAGAAGTTCTGTGTGCGTACTTATATTTCTATTTTCTGTAAGATTTAAAAGAATTTTAAGGAAATTCGAATTTAGGAGACACAAATGGATTTTTTGTTTTGATGCCAACGTAGGATATTATAGTGTAAAGACAAAGTTTTATTGATTTAAGTGCATTTAAAATTTAAAATTACCCCACGAAACTTGTAAGTATTTATTTTTTATAAAAAAATATCCTATGCACTATTTCTATAATTTTTCTGCGTATAAACACAACATTACCTATGTTCTTTCACAAAATCTAATCTACCTTTGTACCAATACCAAATTTAATTAAAATCGGTGCAGTTGTTTCTGCGTGAAAGCGTTACAAACTCACATTCGCATTTATAATATTAGTAGGGGTAGGGTTTTACTATGTTAATTTTTATTACAGTTTGACAATCAATTTCGTTATTAAATTAACGATGGTCCTAATCGGGCAGGGACAAAAACACCCAAAGTTTTTTATAAAAAAGACTTTTTGTATATGTTATTGAAGATAAATCTAACATGAGTTTTAGCCACGTACAAAAAAATGTGCTTAACATCCGGGTTTAAATGCTAATTTGAAGACATCTTGTATTATCTCTTAATAGTATTTAATTTAACAAGAAAAGATGGCCAGACATAAGCTGAAGCGATTTATAAAAGAACTATGACTGTGTTGCAAAATACTAGTAAACATGATTCTAGGATAGTTACGATATAATCTAAAGAAATGAAAACAGTCTTAATCATAACAAATAAGTTATTGATTCCACAAACGGAGATAAGATTCGTCACCACAACCCTGGGTGGATTCTGGAGAGTTGTACTAACCCATGGGTCCGTTACCTAGACAGTACCAGCACGTGGGTCTACAGTAACAGATGAAATTTATTATAATGTGGCGAACCATAATGTTTTCGTATTTGGCTAGAACATTTAGTTGCAAAATTGGATAAGCATACGATATGTTCGAAATCAGCCAAAAAGTTAATATTGTAAATATGCTGTTTGACAAGAAGCAAGAATGGCACAGTATCGAAGCCTTTTCAATCGTGAAGTAATTATTAACTGTCAAATAAAACATTCAGAATAACTAAGTGTATTTCACATTGCCGAGAAGCCATTGTGTCATGATTATTCCTTTAATAACTAAGGTATTTAAATGAATACAACCCATTTCATTATAATGACCATCGCATAATGGACTTTTAAAATTAATTTAAGCCTATGAAATTTTAATACTGAACATTTACAATTTAATTCATTAAACCAGTCGCTGTCGCTTATAAACACGCTCACGTCATCGCTTCCTGCTATATTCAGCTAAAGATCTTCTCAGTTCAAGGTTTGCTCCTCAAAACAATACACGACGCCATTGTTGAGTCTTATATAAGCCTAATTATGTATTTAATTATTCGTATAGCGCAGAACAAGTCTGTAAATGTTGATTAAGAGTGACGTGTAAAACTATATGTTAAGATAAATAGTTTTATACTTTAGTTTGTACATACGTACCTACAGTTGGACAAAATACTGGAATCTTGGCAGAACAAACGCTTTTCATTTAAATATTCAGCCAAATGACGTTTACTACTGGACAATGATCGGTTTTGCGCTACCAGCATTCAGCTGCTTATCGCCTCCAACAGATCCTCATCTGGTACGCGGTCGCCAATCCAGAACCTTCACCCCAACGGCTATCGGTTCATCCTGCTATGAATCCCGCCCACTGCCACTTCTACTAAGCATTTCTTGAGCAATGCCGGTTATGTTATTTCTAGATTCTATCGCACAGGGAAATACCAAGCATCGTTCTCTCCACCGCCCGAGTCGCTGTGAGACCTCGAGCCTTCTTATGTGACCCATATTATGCCACCACATTTCAGTTCCATAAGTATTCCAAGAGTTATAGAACGTTACGAGAGATTCTGAATTTCAATTTCAATATGAAACAATGTGGTTCCGGCATCAAAATATAATTTTTTGCACCAGTCTTTTTCTTTCTGTGGATGTCGTAAGAGGCTACTAAACAATTATTCCAAGAAGAAGGCAGGAACAGCAGCCTTTCTCCATCATCGCCCAAACTGTGTTTCCTGAGAAGCGTGGCTATAAGGATAAAAAAAGTAGCGGTCTATAATCATCTCACTGCAGGGCGAAGACCACCATTGAATTCAAGTTACCACAGCAATGATGGGTACAGGCTAGAGATGGTGAATGTATCTATTATACGTTAATTAATTAACTAATAAAAAAATTATCACATTTATTCAATAAATATTACTAACCTTATGGAATAAAAATTTTTTTTTGAGCCGTTGATAATTAAACGCAACTAAAAACTTTATTCACTCGTATTTATAGATAAATCTAACAGATTGATAAAATTACCTAATGAACATTTATAACGCAAGTGTCCGCAAAAAATAAAATACCAAACCAATTTTTGTAATAAAATAACGCGTAATACCATATTCAACTACAGTGAAAAATATAAAAAAAAAAAAATCTGCTTAAATATGTTAACTAATATTTTCAACCATATTCAACTACAGGTAAAAATATCAAAATAATGTATCTGCATAAAATAATCAACTGATCGATATTTTCATTCAACCATTAACTCTTAACGATTTTTTTATCAACCCTTTACGCACATCATAAGGGAGACATTATGCCGCCATGGGCGTTGTTTGGCTGAGATAGAGGCTTTTGTTGCATTTATTTTGTACCTATTCCAACATTTCCAACATCATATTTTGACTCACTTTGGCTAATAACAGTCAGTAAACCTGTAAGTAGGTATAATGTGAATTTAAAACTCTAATTTAATATACGCCATAGTAATTAGTGAACATTAATTTCGCTACTTAGACAAGATACAAGCAATTGTTCCGCGAGCAAGATTTCACATTCGCTTTTGATATTATATTTGACATTAATTGAAAGTAAATAAGTATTAAGGTGCGTTCTAGTAATGTGGAGAGAGCAGATGAGCTGTATTAGATTGAGAATTTTATAACAATGTTTAACCGAAAAAATTTGAGTTAGGTATTTCTTTAATTTTTCACTAATATGACCCTTATGAAAATCGAACCCGGGGCCGTAGGGTAGTAAGCAAACCACCGCAACACTACATCAATGATTGCATCTTTTTCACACAAGTCTCTAGCTGCTGCACTCCCTAAAACAGTATTAAAGTCTTACCGTATTAAACGGTTCGCATCGCATCGCATAGGGACGAACGTAAACGTACTTACGATCGGCTCCGTCCGGCTATCCGCTCTAAAAATAAAGATAAGAGCCCTCAAAAATTGAAAAAATCGCTAGATTTTCCGCTGTGTTCAAACATCCAGAAAACAAATTTGGCTAAACTTTAGAAAAAAAGGAAAACATACGAACACGGCCAAAGCCTTTCTTTAATGTTTAGTGAAAAAATGTATTTAAATCGGTCTAGTTTTGGAAAAGTAATCGGGGGACTACGAAACGTTGATTTGGTGTGCTTTTAGTAGGTATTTTCTGTCCAAGAAGCAGTTGTCTCTATCACACTCTGCGGTGAATGCGTTTGGCACTGCGCGACAGCAATAGATTTTACAAATACCTATTTTTCAATTCTCTCGCCCGTAGTGTTTCCTCTTAATCATATCAATAGTTTTGAGCATTGAGTGTGAGCTTGTTCTATATTTTGAAATTAGTTGAAGTTGACGTAGTATTGTTGACTTGTTGACTATTGCATTAGAAGAAGAACTAGCGTTATGCGAATGGATCCGATAACATCCGGACGGAGCCGATCGTGGCAGGCATCCGCGCCCGCGGTTATGTTGCTGTGCTAGACTTAGTAATATAGATTTTAAACACTGTGTAATAGAGATTAAACTTACATGGTCACTATCATTAAAGTTTACTGATTCGGGGTTTGTACAATGTACCTTATTTTTTGAGATTCTGATATTTGAGTTATGTTGCAAGCGCCACGAGTTCTTCCGTGATCATGGCGCTTGCAACAGTACTGAAATAACGGAAATTCGTAAGAAAAAAGGATGGTATAAGCTCCGAACCAATTGACTCTACTATACATAAGAGATTAAGTTTAATTTAAAGGTTATAAAATCCAAATGAATGCGATGCGATACGGTCCGTTCGGTAGTTTTGGAACTTTACTGTTACGAACCGTGTGTGTGGTTCAGCCTTCATAAGGTCGCAGATACGAGCTTGCAACAGCAAATGCGTTGATCATTTTGCAACAAAACACCTGACAGGCAATTTATTTTTGGGCGTGTAAAGGTATGTAGGGTAACAGCACCAGTTAACTGTCTTAAACCAGTTAAACGTCAGAATTGCGCACCATTTGTTGACATTCTGTTGGTATTTGCGCAGTATGTTATAGTGGAATTTTGTTGCGTAAGATAAGGCGTGTTATCCACTCGCGAGATGGATTGGCAAAGGATTTATGTATTGAATTTATTTGGTTAACAAATAGTAATGTGCCGTGATTGAGTCAATTTGTTCAGGTTCCTAACACATAATTTTATCGACAAAATCTTTATGTTTTTTGCTACTGATTTAGTACTATATTAAATTTAAGTTGAATCGGCCAAATATCCTACATTTTTATAGACTAAATACTCGTCTAAATCATTTTGTACATCAATTCTTTGTAGGCATTTAAAATCAAATATCGATGTCGTTATTTGCAAAACATATAAAAAAGTATTTATTGAATACTTTTTGACACTGCCGATATCCTAGCTACTTCGCTAGTGGGTGCCAACCTAACAGATCTTCGTAGGACACAGGAATGTGACAGACAAACTAGTTTTGTTATGTAATATCTATACAGGGAAGCGACGAAGGGCTGGATTATTGAATAATCATTAGTAACGTCCCGGTTTAGTAGTTTAAATAAAATCGGCCAAATGCGAGTCGGACTCGCACACGAAGGGTTCCGTACCAAAAAGGCCAAAAAAAACGAGTTTGTTGTATGGGAGCCCCCCTTTAATATTTATTTTATTTTGTTTTTAGTATTTGTTTTTATTGCGGTAACAAAAATACTTAATTTGTGGAAAATTTCAACTGTCTAGCTATCGCGGCTCTTGAGATACAGCCTGGTGACAGAGCGACGGACAGACGGACAGACGGACAGACGGACAGACAGCGAAGTCTTAGTAATAGGGTTCCGTTTTTACCCTTTGGGTACGGAACCCAAAAAACGGGTCTAATAGATCCCCGGGTGGGCTTCGTCCCATCTCTACCCGATTTAAAAGTACCCAACAAAAAATCCCAACTCTACCCGGTATGATAAAAAGTACAGTGAAAATTAAAAACCTTCAAACAATATAATTTTTTTTCAATCATCTACATTTTTATCATCAATTACAACAATCGACATTTAAAATGATATAGTGAAAATAATATTTTTAAACAAAACCCGTAACAACAACAACATCCCAAACATATTAATATTATCATGATTGAAACATTTTTTCATACCTAAAATTATTATATTTTTCGTTTTAACTGTACCCATACTTTTTTCTATTAGCAAAAATGAATAAATCGGGTAGATTTGGGACGAGGACCCGGGTGGGGCAACAAGAATTTGGAATTTTCAATCATTGCTCGGGGTTGTGATGATCACCAACGCGGTTGGGTTTCGGCAAGCGTGCTGATTATACGAGCGTACCCATCATTGCTGTGGTGACTTGAATTCAATGATGGAGGCCTTTTCACAGCAGTGGTATGTTATAGGCTGCTCGCCCACGTCCGATAGTCGGTGACCGATTTTTTGTAGGAGAAAAATAGAACGTACTGATAGCAATGGAGCAACGCACACGTCCTACAAAAAATCGGTCATGATTGTGTATGCTGCTGCCTACTATAGTAAAATCGACCCGATTATCGGTCCTACAAAAAGTCCGACGTGGGTGGGTTTCTGTTTGTTTTACATTACTATTTTATTACTATTTCGAAATTTGGCTGGCCACAAGTTCTATCCTTATGAGTATCTTTTCATACTTCAATATACTCGAAAAACAAAATAACATGGACGCTATAAAGTATTTGTGATAAAAAAAAGTTTGTAATTTATCTTTCAATAAATTTTCATTCAAAAGGTTAATGTATTGCCATTTGGGGATCTTTTAGAGCGAACTAAACTAGAGCAAGTCATATATTACAATTGAAACTGTTACTGAAATCAGTTTTAACGAACTCCTTCAGGCATCGTAAATCTTTAAATTAGCGCAGTCATTTTTGATAGCATTATTGCACATCGATTAAAATTTTCTTAATTCGTAATGGTGTTTAAAGTGAACGACTATTCAACATCATCAGTTTACTACCAAATAGGTTAAAACAAGAAGATGTTGCCATAAATGCCAAGCATTTGGGGAAAGCAGCAGAATAAAACCTGCTTAAAAACTACGTAATGTATTTTTTCTTGCGCTGACTGTAATTTATAAATTATAATTATGTATTATGGTAATGTTTTTTTTGTACACAAAAAATTTAACAGCCAAAAGCATAAAGCAAGCTTAAGTTGGTTCATGATGCTTGTCGATCATTATTGTTTGGTTTTTTTGACATTGGTCGGTTTCGGTTTTTGTAGAACAAATTTTTTACTCTATGGGATGGAATTTAATTTTTCAAATTTAACTACATTATTTAAACTTCGAGCAAACCATACCGCTAAGAAAAAATAATCTCTTCGTATTGTTGATAAAATAATAAATAGCATCATATTGTTCACATTGTTCTGACCACAAAGTAAGTAATTATTAGGGGTTAAAGTATGAAATTGCCGTTTTGTATGAACGAAATCGAGAAAAGTCATTTTTCCATACTAACAATTTTTTTGTTTTTTTTTAAAACGCCTGAACCGTTTTCGATGCAATTAAAGGTGAAAGCTAGATGGTTATAAAGCTACGCATTATAGTATTTAAATTTCTGAAAATCAAAGTATACATATAATACAAATATACTTAATTGAAGCAAGAAGGTCAGCTGACGCATTGTAAGGGGTCTTTTCAACGACTTCCTTTGAAGTAATAGGCACTAGTATTGCATTTTTTTTAGTCAAAAGTTACTTTATTTAGTTATTGATACAATACAAAATGAATTACGCAATAATATGACTATACTTAAGAGCTATAAACAAAATAAAAAGTGGGAAAATAATCGGCAATTTCATACTTTAACCCCTATTATTTAAAGCACTTGTTTGACGGGTCAATGTAGAAAAAATATGCTTTTCGACATTTTCTCGGGTCTGGGTGTTTGTAGTACCTTTCTTGTTTCTGGTTTCCAAAATACGAGTGCTTTAAATAGTTATTCAAATTGGGGCCAGAAAAATGTATGTGATGTTGTCCACATTGTTTTATTTATTTATTTTTAAATGAATTCAAGTTACCACAGCAATGATGGTTACTGGCATAATACCACGCTTGTCATATGCGGGTTGGCGATCACAAAGCCGAGCAATGTTTGAAAATCCGAATCGAATTGCAGCCTACAAAAAGCCCAAAAGTAATATAACATAACCTAACTCAATGATGCATCATGCATGAATTATGTCTCGTAATTATTTTAGAATTAAGAAACAAAGTCGATCTGCCTTCTTTCGCTTCCCGCGTAAAACTCACGTCACAAACTTATTTGTAAGTTTGTAACAAGACAGAATAACATTTGTCACTAAGTATCTAAATAACTTCTACTCAGTAAGACAAACATTTTGTCTCGGAGTCGACACGTGGCACTTAAGACGCTGACATGAGCCAAATCAGCTCAATAAAGATTGTTTTGCTTAAAGCGTATGGCTCGTATTGTTGCCAAACTCTATGTAGTTGTAATTGATCATATTTTTGACCAGGTGGTTGTTTCCAAAACACGATTCTAAAAACTTTTCTCGATAGAAAATAATCTCAAAGTAGCCTCTGAAAATACAAAAAATTACCATTTTTCTCAGCATTCCGTATAACAATAATAAAATTTTGCTATATTGTACATTACATGTTGCTTAAGCAAATGGCTGATTTGGATTTTTAATAAAATGGCAATTTTAAATTGCACAACGAATTTTGTTGTTTGGCACTTAGGCCCTTCTATTCCATGCGCTTTTTCTCTGTCACTCCTACGGGAATCGACAGTGACAGCAGCAGCGCGTTGCAAAGAAATTCAAAGACGAATCAATTTGTGGGCGTATTCATTGCTCAAGGTCATCGGCTGCAGTCAGCGTCTTAATTTGTGGTTTCCTTCCTTTGCCTGTATTATGACAATTACTGTCAATATATGTGCAAATTGCCGTTTTCCACGTTCGAAAGAATTTATACAAGTCGGAAAATGTTCAGGATAAAATTTTAATATCTATTGCGGGGATTTTTAAATGGTCATCGGAATGTAGAACTGATAATCACCGATGTATAGTCCACGCCACGTTCATTTTCAATTGATTTAAATCTTTATATCCTTGACATTAAGATGAAATCGTTTGATCTTTATAAGATCTTAATATAATAGTACCAATCTTCTCGCAATGTGGAATGTTTATCGAGTGCTTAAAAGAGTAGGTACTGTCGGTAGGTAAAAGACGAACATCATTGTCTTTTTCCAGCAATAGACAAACAGCAACTCTTTCTTCTAGAAAGGTCTATGTTCACCACCTGTAGGCTAATCTGGGCTGTCTGTAATTGATATAGAACGAACCCTATTGTTTGCTCATTCAAAAACTTCATTCATAGTTATTCGTTTTAATGAGTCTTTAACTAAGTTTTTAATTAACTACTTAAAATGAGGTTTGCTATGTTTATTACTTATATAACATTTACGTAAACATAAAAACAATGGAATTTTTGTCACACTGAACCATTCTTTTTGACAATTGAAAATTAGTAACACCTAAAGGCAGAGACTCACTAGGTGTATTTGAATGTAACATCTAATAAATTGTGAGTTTTACACTTAATTATTGAATTTTAAAGTAAACTATAAATGTAAAATTTCATAACACACACACACACACACACACACAAGTACTACAAGTACAACGCACTAAAGGCCTGTTGCGCCCTTTAGTCTTTCAAAATAGATCCCTTACAACTGTATTGATTGACGCACACTACGAATTAAAAGTACCGCGTACAAAAAGTCTTTTCTGCGGACAAAAGTCCCTCGTCTGCGCAGGCCATTATAGTGATAAATTAAGTCATGCTTGTTTCTGAGGGTAAGAGGCCTGGTAATCTAAAATACAGACAGGAAAACTGTCTAATTTAGACTCCAATTTCACACTTACATTGTAACTGGCACTTTTTAGTATGTTGTACTAATAGGGGTTAAAGTATGAAATTGCCGATTTTTTTTCCTCCTTTTTATTTTGTTTATAGCTCTTAAGTATAGTCATATTATTGCGTAATTCTTTTTGTATTGTATCAAAAACTAAATAAAGTAACTTTTGACTAAAAAAAATGCAATACTAGTGCCTATTACTTCAAAGGAAGTCGTTGAAAAGACCCCTTACAATGTGTCAGCTGACTTTCTTGCTTCAATTAAGTATATTAGTAGTATATTGATTTTCAGAAATTTAAATACTATAATGCGTAGCTTTATAACCATCTAACTTTCACCTTTATTGCACCGAAAACGGTTTTGTGAGAAAAAAAACTTTTTATTAATTTATTGAATATTTTTGGTTAGTAGGTACCTTCAACTTTTCGACTGTCTTATGTGGGACTCAAACCCACCTACACAAGACAAGACAAGACACAAGCAAAACTTTTATTCAAGAAGTGTATTTTCAATAAGTACACCAGCAATTTAAACAGTTCCCAAACAAGTAAAGTTGAATCGCTTAACTGTTTTATATTTCGACGACCATTTGGATCAGCGGTAGTAAACGCTGCTTCTGAGCCATGGGTCGCGGGTTCGATCCCCGCACAGTACAAATATTTGTGTGCATGAACATGTCTGTTTGTACTGGTCTGGGTGTTTTCTGTATATTATAAGTATGTATTTACAAAAAAAAAGTATACTTATAAGTAAGTTTATCGGTTGTCTAGTACCCCATACGACAGGGTACTTAATAGTAGCTTAATTTGGGACTAGATGGCTCTGTGTGGACCATTGAGGCATGTCTTAAAATATTATTATTTAAATATTGTGTTTGTGATTTTCTCATAAAGTAGCGTATATACCTATGTTACCGTAAAATTGTAAACTTCGTCAGTTCATAATTTAACGTCGATGGATTACAATCTAACCCAACCTAACCCACCGTTCGTTTATAATCTCACGCGTTGTTTTGTAAACTGACAGATATCACAATTTTACGGCGACACATACAAATTGATCGACTCCTACTTTTTTGTTCGCTGACGGCTTCTAACCAAAGATAAATCGTTTTCCGTGTAAAACAAGTGTTCTAATATGACCTTGTCACGGCGTGTGACCAGAAAATAATTGATACATACTACTTTAATTGTCGTGGAGTTAGCGAGAAATAATTTAAGAAGATAAGTGTAGGACAGTCGTGTATTTTCCTTTGTAAAATCTATTATTTGATCAATAGAGGTAATTAAAAGAAGACTTGGCACATAATCTTGCTATGTTACTAAATGAATGAGACAGTTTTGGTGGATCTTTGTTTTGAAGGGCTATACGGATCGAAGTAAAATTTGGCACTGTTAGATTATAGGCTGCAACATAACATGTAAGGCTTTTAGTGCGGACAAAAAGTATATAACCCTTGGGATACCTACTTAGTTTTAAATTCAAAAATCCGATCTATATGGCAATTGATTTGAACTGTGTCTGAAATCACCCGCATTCAAGGGGTTAAGTAAGTTGTTACAAAATAATGTAGGTATTTAATAGTAAAATCAGTTTTATTTCTGGAAATAAGCCTCAGGAGGCGATTTACGAGAAAGGCGTTACTGCCTTTCTTCTTTTGGCAGTACCTACTCCTTTAGTCGCCTCTTACGACACCCTGAAACAGATAATGGCACCACCAGAACACATGGAGACATCTTTGCATGTTCTGTGGAAACCACCCGTTCTACTATACTAATATTTTAAAGCTGAAGAGTTTGTTTGTTTGTTTGAACGCGCTAATCTCAGGAAGTACCTAGGTACTGGTACGAATTGAAATAATATTTTTGTGTTGGATAGTCCATTTATCGAGGAAGGCTTTGGGCTATTAACATCACGTTGCGACCAATAGGAGCGAAGAATCAGTGAAAAATGTTGCAAAAAATAATCGCGATCATTATACCTACCTAACAGAAATTGACGCGGACGAATTAAGTCACGGGCAACAGCTAGTTATAAATATAATTATATACTGATGATGGTTTTCACTATCAAATTATCTCGCACCCTGATATATATGTCACCGTAAAATTGTGAGATCTGTCAGTTTACAAAACAACGCGTGCGATTATAAACTAACGGTGGGTTAGGTTAGGTTAGATTGTAATCCATCGACGTTTAATTTATAAACTGACGAAGTTTACAGTTTTACGGTGACATATATTTATTAGACACTGTCAAAAGTGTAGCATTACAGATCCAAACCGATGGTAACCAGTGCACTCTTCTTCGATGTAGCGAAAGCATTTGACAAAGTCTGGCACAACGGCTTGATCTACAAGCTGTACCAACTCAAAGTGCCCGACAGTCTCGTGCTCATCCTTCGAGACTTTCTGTCAAATCGTACCTTTCGCTACCGCGTAGAGGGGTCCTATTCATCTCCCCGCCCCATCAGGGCTGGAGTCCCTCAGGGCTCCGTGCTATCTCCTCTTCTCTTTTCAATTTTCATTAACGACATTCCCAGGTCACCGCAAGTAGAGCTAGCTCTATTTGTGGATGACACAGCCCTCTATCACTCTGGCTACCATGCCGGTTACATCATTAAGGCACTACAACGTGCAGCCCAATCCTGTGACTGGTTTAGGATGTGGCGAATAGAGGTAAACCCCGAGAAAAGTGCAGCAGTGTACTTTACTCGAGGTTTCTTCGCTTCAAAACATCCTAAACGATGTCTCACACCAATCACCCTATACGACCGTCCGATCCCTTGGGAGAAGACAGTCAAATACCTAGGTGTCACCTTAGACCGTAGAATGAGCTTTAAACCTCACATCAAACGCGTCCGTCAGACTGCAGCCTTTTACTTTTCAAGGCTCTACTACTATATCGGCAGGAAGAGTAAAATGTCACTTAGAAATAAGTTGACAATTTACAAAGCCTGTATTCGACCCGTGATGACTTACGCTAGTCCAGTGTTCGCTCATGCCAGCCCCTCAGAACTAGAAAGTCTCCAAATCCTCCAAAACAAATTCTTACGCTCTGCCTCGGACGCCCCGTGGTATGTGCGTAACGACAATTTGCATCGCGACCTTAACATTCCGTCGATTGCCAGCTTTATGAAAGAAGCGTCTCAACACTTCTTTGATAAAGCCGTCAATCATACGAATCCTCTTATAGTCAAAGCCACCACCTACTCGTGCCAAAAAGATGTCGAAGCCCGTTTCCGCCGACCGAGGAACGTTCTCGAAGATCCCGACGACAAAATCACATCGTTCGTAAAACAATTCACCACTCACAACAGTACACACCCGACAAGCACTAGATCGAATCAGCGCACTCGCCGGCGAGTGCGAGGACCCTTGCATCATTTTGGCAGGTACAGACATGTACCTGGCCGCTTCTCACCAGTCCGCCCTTCGGACGACGGCCCAAGCCGAGGTCCGAGCCTACAGAGGCGCCCTTGAGGCCTAGTCTGCCCCCCTCGATCGGGCCCACTAGAACGGGGCTCGCGTAGATCGGTCTGTATGCACAGACCAGTCTGTGTTGCAGCGCCGAGCTACGCGATGCAACCACTAGTCGGGTTGACCTCTTGGCCGGGTGCCTTCAGCACCCGGCACGGTCCGATCGCGCCGCTAGTACGGGGCCCCTGCGCGGACGATCCCTAGACTTCGCTACGCGAAGCCTAGGACTCGCCTCGCGCTCGAGGTACCCGCTAGCAGGCCGCTTTTGGGCAGAGTGCCTTCCGCACTCGCCTAAAACCCGCCCGGTGAAGCTGTAACGGCCTTCTGCCACAGCATAGGTCCTTTCAAAAAAAAAAAAAAAAAAAATGTAGCATTACGAATATGTCAATTGTTACTGCAACTTACAATCAAGAGTGAAAATCATGATTTCAACATTTGAAACAACTTGTATGAAACAATTACCTATGCTATTGATGAAATCTCAACGTAGTAAGAATTAGACGATTATTACAAACAGCTATGTTTGAAATGCATTTTCTCTGGTGGCCTAGAATAGATTGTACAGAACATGTAGTCTGTAGACACGCAAAAGGAATATCGGAACATTTAAAATATCACACATTACAATCTACTTTAGTAGATTTAAGCACCCATAAAATTTTAAGCTTACCTATTTGGTGAATATTGATATTTTTGTCAATCACTTAAGGCTGATGATTCGATTCGTCAGAAAGATCGAATTTATTTTTCGATTGCTGTACCTACCTTCTTTTGACATCTTTTTAACAAAATCAATAAAAAAAAATTTTTGGTAGGTACCTACCTAAGTAAAAAGTCTTTTTAATAATTTTTTTTCTTGATGTATCTACAAGGACACTTATCACCTATTATCAAAAATGTTAACACAACCATTAGCACAACAATTCCTTGAAAAATCACAGAAGCCGTTTTATGCCAGCGGCATCTTGTGCAAGCCATTTACAACTTTATCAGCCGACAATAGAGAATTGTCTTGCAACAAAAAACTTATTTCACGCCTGACTGTTTTCACACCGACTTTAATGTGGTCAAATAAAAACAAACTTATCTATGATAGATAATGCAAGAAAAACAAATCAGTGAAAAGAGGTGCTCCATAAAGAGGCCACAAACAACCATAGCGGGAATGGAATGTTATCTTAATTGCAGCAAAATGTAGGTACATTTAAGAGTCAACGACAAAATCTATTAACAAACCTTCGTGAGTTATCGCTGTTTAACGTCGTAGATTACGCCATCACACATAACAAAAACACCATAAGAACTTTATTCGCACTAAACTTTTTGGTGGTCATGCGAACTGGCCACTGTAAATGAAAAATGCCATTAAAAAGTATACACAGAGCTGTCAAATTTGTTTTTTTTTCAGTTGTCACATTCGGAAAGTTGGGCGCGTTTTGGCGCGAAAACACGTAACTTTGTGAACGTCATCCGCTCAGCGCGACGCGCGTTGTACTGGCGTCTGGCGTATCAGTTTTTGTCCGGTGCAACCTTTGCTGAGACATAGTAAACATAATGCGAAGCAGTAGATTTTTTTTTTATCCAGTGACTAACTTAAACATTATTAAGTTTTAAACCCTGAGAAAATAAGGAGAGGTGCCAACATAATAAATTTCATCGTTGATTACAAACGGTTTAGTGAAAGCTGGTGTAAAGGTGAAACCATAAGGTTGTTTTTTCATGATCTTGCTTATTTGTTGATCCCGATACCGGTATCATTTGTGTTTCTTTTTTTTTGTTTATGGAGTTCATTAAATGGTCCTCAATTTGAAATACAAATCGCAAAGCAAAGAGAGTTTATTTCTAAAAGTAGGGTCTACCCTAGTTGGCCACTTTAGAGTTGCGATTACAACAGCTTAAGCATGTAATTGCGATCCCTCAACCCCCAGGAGGCACTCGGGTGCTACGATAACAATTGATTTCAATTGTGTCTGGAATAACTCACGATCGAGGGATTAAAACCTGGATTTATTTTTACTATTCGATTTATAAACAGGTAGCGTATTAAAAGACTCACTAAGTAGTTCAAAATAAATTTTGACACTATCTTTTCTAACGAACTTTTGAAGAACCGCGGCAATGAAAAATAATTTTTAATTGTGTTTTACAATTTTCTGACAATTTGTTATAAAGCAGCTTGCACAGCACTAAATATATGAAAAATAAGTTGTAATGGCTTGTTGTAACTTAGTTGAAAACTTTTTTACAACCTTTATTTAATCGTGATTCTGACCTAAACTACAGAAAATATAATACTACTAGCCTAAACTAAATAATCTCAAGTACATTATGAAGACGAGTTACTGTTGTAAGCCGACATACTGTGTCTACTGCGGCGGAGCGCGGCCCATGCAAGACAAATGCACCGTTAATTCTTTGTAGGTGCGTTACCGATTTATTGTAAAACTGCATAGGCAACGGGGACTTCCGTTTTTATAAAAAAAATTATATAGAGTATATTTTGTTATGTAAAACAGAATGATTTTTTTACTGGACTTAGAACAGACAGAACGACATGTTAATCTTATGTTGGTAGTTAATAGGTGCGATTTTGCAACAAAAATGTATATACAGGGTGTTAGGTAGATGGTATATCAAGCACAAACCAGCCTATGTTAACATATGCATAATAATACTATAGTGCACTCAGAAAGTTGATATCTATCATCATTCATCACCATTTACCACACGCTGTATAAACACTTTGAAAAAAAAAATTGTCTTAGTACAGACAGAGTCAAGTGTTTAGTAGGTATAGGTACATGCTGTACAACTACAAGCAGTGTTACATGTTACGTTAAAAACTATAGAACAATTAAAGCAAATATCAAACGTGAACGAGAATTTTTTACTGCCTTAATTTGGTAATAAAGAACGATGTTTTTTAAATCGTTTTGGCTCCGTTAGGAGTGGAAGGGGGTTCTCTATTTTGTCTCCTACTTTTTTTATCCATAATCTAACGTGTCATAATGCTTTGTGACAGAATCATCATTTGTCCGAATGATAATCAGCCCTAACTCAATGTCTCATAATATCACTTGCCCTAAAATCGAAATCCCTAAATATATTTGTCCTAAAATTTTTTGCAATAAATATTACAATCTATAATGTTTAAAAAACATTAAAGGCTTTTCTATAAAAGTCCTAACGTAATGTGTCATAATAATGCATTTAGAATTGCGTGTGCTCCGGTGTTACGGGAAGTGCAGATGATAATATTAAAGACTAATGATGGTTTATAGTGTATTACTATAAACCATCATTAGACTTTAATATTATCTTATCTGTGTTAGAACTAACAATATTATCATAAACCACCATTCAGACTAACATACATTATACAATTTAACACTTAGGACATGTGACTTTATAGCAAGAAAAATTAGGATATTTAATGATTATAGCACCCGATATTATGACACAAAAGCATTAGAATGAAAGACAATTAGTAATAGTAGTAGTAATAGTGATGATTATAGCAAACGCGTTAGGGATTTTGAATTTCGGTCTAACAATTTTCGAAGAAGAAAGGGACTACCGTGGAGGAGCCATAGGTCCCGGCTTATGACACAAGATGGAAATTAAAAGCAAATTACGTCACAGATCTGATAGGCTAGGAAAACACCGAACTATCCTTGAAAGATAGTAATACGAGGGCGGGTCAATAAGTCCGTGACTTTTTGAATTTCTGACCTCTTTACCGAAAAAGCAACACTACTCCTGGCAACAGGTATCTGTCAGTTGACTCCTACCAAAATTTGAACTTGCTGCGTCAGTTAGTTTGTGTCTGACAGCTATCTTTATCAGACTACCCAGTAATTTGAGGAATAAATGGAAAAAAGTGAATTTCGTGTGCTTATTAACCATTATTTTTTGCGAAAAAAAACCATTACCGAGACCAAGGCTAAGCTTGATAAATACTATGGGGACTCTGCACCATCGATTTCAATGGTAAAAAAGTGGTTTACTGAATTTCGTTGTGGCCGTAAAAGCACTGAAGATGCCGAACGTCCTGGACGCCCAGTTGAGGTCTCTACACCCGAAACAATCGAAAAAATTCACGATATGGTGTTGGCCGACCGAAGATTGAAAGTGCAAGAGATTGTGGAAGCCGTAGGGATCTCGCATGGCTCAGTGGTTTCAATTTTAAAAGATCAATTGGGCATGAGAAAGCTTTCCGCAAGATGTGTGCCGCGTTTGCTCACAGTCGACCACAAACGCAATCGTGTAACAACTTCACAGGAAGGTTTGGCGTTGTTTAATCGCAATATGGAGGAGTTTTTGCGCCGTTTTGTAACCGTGGACGAAACATGGATCCATCACAACACACCAGAGACCAAACAACAGTCAAAACAGTGGGTTTCTAAGGGTGAATCGGCGCCAAAGAAGGCCAAGGTGGGTTTGTCAGCCAATAAAGTTATGGCGACTGTTTTTTGGGATGCACGTGGGATAATCCACATTGACTACCTTCAAAAGGGAAGAACAATCAATGGGGAATATTATGGCAACTTATTGGACCGCTTCAATGACGATTTGAAAAAAAACCGACCTCATTTGGCCAAGAAAAAAGTTCTTTTCCACCAAGACAATGCAAGGGTGCACACATGTGCAGTTGCCATGGCAAAAATCCATGAATTGGGCTATGAATTGCTCCCTCATCCACCCTATTCTCCAGATTTGGCTCCGAGTGACTACTTTTTGTTCCCAAACCTGAAGAAATGGCTTGGTGGAAAAAGATTTGACTCCAATGATGAAGTCATCTCGCAAACAAAGGCCTATTTTGAGGACTTCGACAAATCATATTTTTTGGAAGGGATAAAAAAATTGTAGAAGCGTTAGACAAAGTGTATAGAGCTCAAGGGAGACTATGTTGAAAAATAAAATGATTTGTTTATCAAAAAATCTGTGTTTTATTCCAAAAGTCACGGACTTATTGACCCGCCCTCGTACTATAAGAAGGGTTTAAGCTATACAAAAATAAAACACAAAATGCATGCCTTGAGTATTTCATTTTAATTCAGTTTTGAAACAAAACTCATGCTGTTAATTGAATAGAACGTTTACTTGTACACGTTTTATTACATTGATTTCGTTTGAAGACAATAGAGATATGGTATTTTTGATATGCATTCTATATCTAAGACCAGTTTTATTAATTATGTATAAAGCTAGTTATAATGGCAATCGTGTCATAGAAACGATTGCCAAACCGTTTGTCAATAGGCAATTAGAGAAGAGTCCAATTTTGGATAGGTCTGTCTATATAACAGTGGACTTCTTCTTGCTTATGGTGTTGCCTGTCTAAGGTAGTAAAGAAGTATTTAAATATGTAAAATGTGCTAATTCCTAACATAATATGGTTAAACCAGTACTTGCTAGGCTATGGACACTAGTACCTAATATAAGGCCGTCAAAATCATATTGTACAGTCACGAGCAATAATATTTACAGACAACGGAAGTTCAACCTACCCAAAAAGTTGAAGGTCATGAATTGATTTTCAACTTTAAGTCCAACAAGTAGAGATCTATATCAATTGAGAAAATTTAACGTTTTGTGGTAGGTTGACGTGCTGTTGTCTGTACACACATTAGAACCGTATCATATTAAATCGTATATGACAAAGGACTACTCTATGTTAAAGTTATAGAAATTGTAATGTGATAAAGTTTTATAGTGTTGACATATTATTGCTTGTTGTGACTGTACTCTTACAAACAGAAAAAAAACTACTTCTTGCGCTCAAGCCCTGAGTACCTATATTAAATGAAAAATAAAAATGGACTTTGTCATTGACGCAATAAGAGATATATAAGTCATACATTGTATTACATCTAAAGAGTTTATTGTTTTCCATATTAATCTTGACGTTTAAATAGTAATTCGAGTAAAAAATCATTCTAAGTGTTATACAATATTAAGCCTTAAAGACTGTACAATATGACTTCATGATAATTAAAATATTTGACAACTGGTCTTAGTTTAACAGGAATTTATAATTTTAATATATTTCCAAATATTTGTGCGTGGTAAATTTCTAGCGACATTTAATTTAAAATCCTATTTTTTTCTTAATTAAAATTAAATCTTACTAATAATTAACTTATTTACTTAACTAGTTATTAGTAATTGTTATCTACATTAGTAAGGTCTAATATTTATAAGAGTATTTTAAAATTCTTTGGCGAAGCGTTTTTATTTACAACTCTCAATAAACTTGTAAAATAAAATTATTTAATTTCCTAAACGTAATATATAAATTATATTAAGTATATAAGTATAACAATATATAGTGTATTTTTAAAATACTTAATAGCAGTAACAGTCTTTAAAAATATAAAAAAGAATCCAACATTTTAAAACTACGTATCAATAAAGTCTCTTGGTTATTTTAATCAAATCCGCTTTAATTAACACAAGTAAAGCATCTAATTTCAATAAATGATTTTAAACTTTCGCGATTTGTACACATATTATTTATAATACACTAACGGGTCGTTATCGCGTTAAATATTATGAAGGTATAAATAAATACCTATTTATTTACCCGACGTTTCGACTGGATTGCACCAAGCCGTGGTCACGGGCCGACGCAAGTCGAAACGTCGGGTAAATAAACAGGTATTTATACCTTCATAATATTTAACGCGATAACGACCCGTTAGTGTACTATAAATAATATAATTTCAATAAGTATTATTCGAGATCTAGATGGGTATTAAATTAAGCACAATCAACAGACCAATCTTCGGGATAACGTCAAATTTATACATATTCAATTAATATCCAATTGATAACAAACAAAAACTTAAACATCCCCAAAAACCATAATATGACAAAAACAAATAAATGCGAAGTAACATACGAGTTATGGTCACGTAGATTAATTGTATGCGGAATACCAGCCAAATCCCTTTTTAACTTACAAACCATTTTTCTTAGTCTGAGGCCTAATCCTGCATTACAGAAATGAAAGAAAAAACACATCATGCATATGTCAAGTACCTAAGATGCCAGTGGTTAGTCTGTTGTGGTTTTTCTGTACTAAATAATAGAATAACTGTTCCAAATTTGGCTGGGTAGGGCAGCTTACTCGTGCTTTGGAGATAAGCACTGACACGTCAAAACCTAACCTAACATAGGACATAACCCACTTGGGTCGCAAGTCCTAGGCCCAAGTATCTTTTCTGTAATGTGATAGACGGTGAATCCACGGATACTAAAAAGGTTTACTACTTAATGTTTTAGTTTATGTAGATCTGTCATGTAAATTTAAGGTTATCGGGTAAGCTGACGGGTCAACTGTACCAACCTTTTGGAGTTTAATTTGCGAGTATACATTCTGCAATGTACTTATAAGGTTATTTGTTGATAGTTGTATTCCTTTTAGGTGGTGGATCTACTGACCATTTACAATTTTTACTATGAAACCATCTGTAATGCAAAAAACCACAAACTTATATCAGAAAATATAGTTTTTAATCTTGGCAACACAGTAAAAGTTGTTTCTTAAGAACGGTAGACTAACACCCGTATTAATAAAGAAGTAATTACTTATTGCTTAAGAAAGTCATAACTTAACATGTTATTATCTAGTGCTTAAGTGAAGGGAATAGGTAACCATTAACAGACATATTATTTGGCTGAGAAGGCTATTTTTTCATAGTTCTAACTTCAAGTAATTACAATATTAAGGTGTACAAATTGTCACCTAAGTAATTACTTGTAGTCAAGTAATTACTTTTACTTGTTTATAAATACGGGGGTTACCCTCTAACAAGAAGTTGCTGATAAGAATAGGACCTTATGTACATTTAACATGAAAATATATCTGAATTGTCATTTTTTTCAACTTCAAATGAAATAAATAAAGGCATTAAAGATAACAGTTTAATAATATGTAGGAAAAAGATGGAAAAAATCTACTTTTAAACAATATAATTTTTCCTCCTTCCTATGTACCTTTTTTTTATTTGGCCTTGATAAACACTCAATTCATATTTGGTAAAAATTTTCGTTGACCTATTTAATGATATCAAGGGTTTTCGGCACCATGAATTCGATTATGTATAGTAGGTAAATGAAATTTGTTAAAAATGCTATAAGACTCATATTGCTAAGGAGTAGGTCGGCCCTCGTCGTCCCTTCCCGTACCTCGGCTATGGACTCCCCATACCGATACTATTCAGTAAGGTAACCTTAACAAAAAAAATAATACAAGAAACAAAAAGTAAATACTATTTCCGAAAACGAAAATTAAATAAATCCACCAAAAC
Source organism: Anania crocealis (assembly GCA_949315895.1). NCBI lineage: Eukaryota > Metazoa > Arthropoda > Insecta > Lepidoptera > Crambidae > Anania > Anania crocealis. The sequence continues at coordinate 11,486,413 of OX438871.1, forward strand.
ATTTAGTTCTTTAAAGTAAGACCTTGTCAGAATGATAACTATCGCTAATCAACCAAAATTATCTTTCATTGTCCCTTCTAAGCAACCTATTGACTCTGAAAATTCTATTCTTATAAGATTCTATCGGCGCTCTGCGTAAGAGTCTCGAAGCGGCCACGCGTGTCATAGCGGCTTTATAGCTCTCTGGAGTCAACATGGCGGGCGTCTCGCGCGTGCGCAGTATGTCCGTCGACAAGATGGCGGAGTCAGACAACATGGCGTCAATGTCGCCATTAAACATGGCTAGGGTGTCTGCGTTTGTGAAATTTGAGTTTGGAGTGCAGAGGGGAATTGCGTTTGACCATTTTCTGTTCCTGAAAAGAGAAAGATGATTTGATTTAAATAAAACTTAATAATATGACTTAACCAAGCTAAGCGGCAGTTAGCCGACCCATAGGCCGATATAGAAATTCGGTGAACCCTGACTAAATTTGCGTAAACCATTGGATACGAACAGCCTTGGTTCGTTTAAATGTGTCTATACCTACTTAAAGTCTATGTCCAGCAGAACGTTTTAAGTCTGATCACAAAAACTGTACATTCGCATGAAGTAAATTAATGATCTTTATTGTCTAAGTCAGTTGCCCGTCTAAGACTTTCCGAATCTGATTCATGTCACAACGTAACTTGACATAAACAGAACTAACAGCTAGGTGTAAGACCGCTTTATATTACTCACTTCAGACATCTAAGCATCGGGGCCCCTTTCAACCTGTATCCTGGTTCGCAGGTGAACGTCACGGTCTCCCCAATCTTGTAGTAGAACTTCACTGATGACATGCGACCAGAAATTGTAGTCCCAGGGTATGTACACGCTTGGGCACCTGATGGAAAAAGCTATGATTAGGTAGTATTTTGTTACTCCTCATCTATACTTATTAATATTATAAAGCTGAAGAGTTTGTTTGTTTGTTTGTTTGAACGCGCTAATCTCCGGAAGTACTGATTCGAATTGAAAAATTCTTTTTGTGTTGGATAGTCCATTAATCGAGGAAGGCTTTAGGCTATATAACATTACGCTGCGACTAATAGGAGCGAAGCATTAGTGAAAAATGTTGCAAAAACGGGAAAAAATATTGATGTTAATTGCAATCATATAAACAGATATTGACGCGGACGAAGTCGCGGGCAACAGCTAGTCATATCATAAAGTAAAGTGTCAGTGCATCTGCAAGTGATTCGTATTTTCCTCTGTGCACACTGTAACATGTAGAGGTGAAGTACCTCTCATTTCCATATTTTATATATCTTTATTTGGTGCTTGCGGACCCTGGTATGGTCACGTAGACAGCCGGGCCTTCTCCATTCAGTGCCGCTGGACCCTGGCGGTCACGTAGACCGCCGGGCTACATCCATCCTGCGCAGGTGGACCCCGGGTTGGGCAGGCAGACCGCCGGGTCATTTCCCCTTAGCTGCGCAGTTAGGTCCTGGCGTGGTCTACCGCCGGGCCACCTCCACTCCACATCCACAAAATTATACTTAAGTTACGTTTTTATTAATCTTTACTTTTAACTATAATATATTTACTTTATACTTTCTTGTTTTGTATTTTATTTTTCTTAGGGAATAGTTGTAGAGGGGTAGGTTCCCTTAATTCTCCACCTTTCCGTAATTTTCTTTTGCAGCGTAGCAGAACCTAGGTTTCTGAGGGTATTTCTCTTCAAGGGTACCCCAGATATTCTGTTACGTTATAACACACGTCACATAAAATTTACATTAATAGGAGTAGCTCTAACTGTCTATACCTCTATGCCATCTATGCCAATATCCTAGAGTGAGAGTGTAAAACAAATCAGAATAAATGACGTGGTGGCGGTGGGTTGCTTCAAACATTTCGCGATAGTAGTCAAACTCGTGATCAGATCCGTATACTTAAACGCTGTTGAAGACTGTAGGTAGTACGCTACAAGTTTGTAATTTAGCTGGCAGGCAATTGCATTTTTTTAAATTGTATTTGGCAGACATCAGTCGATGGTAAAGTCTGCACCGAACGTAGCTGAACAGTGAACACGTCAGTCCATGACGGAGTAATTATAACAATCGTTCATTCCTTTTAGTAACCTCTTGCAAACAAACAAACTTGTTACTTTATGATACGTTGGCATAGATTTAAATGATCAAAAATCATTTCGAACTACAATTTTATTGGACTAAGCACGTACAAGTAGGCGGCTTGTCGCTCCACCGTCCACTGTCCTGGCACACCAGGATAGGTCTTCCGTGCAGCGTGTGCTCAGGGTTGCAGTGAAACTGCAGCACGTCACCAGCTCGGTACGGCGCTCGGCCTAGGACGTATCCTGACGCTGGCGGCGGGAGGGCTGGGCAGGACACCTCTGCGAAAGATTATGAAGGTATAAAAGAGAGATAAATACCAAACTGGGATATTTCTAAAGTCCAGATATTGACAGACTTAGCTAGCATTATACAGATCATATTAATTTAGTTACCATGCTTTTGGGAAAATAATTCTACCTTTTATATTGCCGTTTTATGTTAATGTAAAACCAAAATTGATATTTTTTGGTCTAGGTATTAAGCTCAGTGTAAGGCACAAAGATAAAAATACAGGTAGATTTATTAAATTGAAGAAGAAAAGTAATAAAAAAAATAAGGTGATGCCTTATAAATTCATTCAGTAATTGCTTAAATGGTATTTCGAAACTTCATCATTATCATCATCTTGTTTGAACTTGAGACACTGGGCCACCTAGGTATATGGACCAAAAAGAAGGCAAAACATATCTGTCGGTTATGGTCATACGTGGTCATAGCCAGAAGCGTTTGTACAGCGAGAGGAGTTCTTTGCTATACATGCCGTGTCCTTTTACTAAAATCCATACGCTTAGCAGACATTAAGAAATAAAATATATTTCTTAAGAAAAGTAACGTACACAATTTCAATACTAGAAATAAAGATAAACTTGCCGTTCCAGGCTTCAGACTGCGAAAAGTAGGAAAATCGTTTATGGGAAATTGTATCCGTATTTTCAACAAATTACCAAAGGATATTGCTGAACTCCCTGTACATAAACTTAAATCGTATGTCAAAGTTATTTTAATGAAAAAGGGCTATTACACTGTTAATGATTATTTAAATGATAGAAATGTATGGCATTAAGTTGTCCCAGCTCGTACTTGCTTAAACCTTGTAAAAATTACCTTACCTTGTAAAAATGTATTTAAAAAGAGGCTGACAATAGTGACCGAGTTTCTTGCGCTGCTTCTTCTCGGCACTAGCCCAGACTTGTCCCAAAGCAGTGGTAGGTTTAAATTGGGACGTGTAAAAGCGCCTCCTGGGGCCTATTTGCAGAAATAAAACTGATTTTAACTGATTTTAACTGAAAAGTAGGCGCTTGCGACAAGCAAGGCAGTTAGTGACAAGATGCTGCTACCCATCTTTTGTTACTGGTACGTTTTTTTTTTAGAACAAATGACTCATGCTACTTTTCATGAAGTCATTATGCATTATATTGATCGCAGTGCATCCCAAACTACGTATCTCTACAAACAGGGTAAGGCTTAGCCCAGTCTGCTGCAGGCAAGCAAACAGTCTCGGCCGCCCCACTAAGTGCCTCCCCCGGGAGCATACCTACATACCAAAAAGGCGACAAAACTATATCTATGGTCATACGTAGATAACTACGTAGATGACTATATACCTATGTCTAATATAAGTGATGAAACTAAAAGTGCATCCACATGACCGGCAAGAAAATGTGACCTTTATAATCATCACCATTAGTTCTTTGATAAACATGGCCTCTCCAAAAGGAGAGGTAGGCAGGCGTTTGCGGTTTGGTCAATGGTTGAGCCAAGACGCTCTTGCCAGTCTTCTTTGAGTTGGATTTCTTTAGCCACCTCTTACGTCATCCATTGAACAAAAAGAATAATGCGGTTCTATTTTAGACTACATGGCTCATGCCACTTTTCAGGCAGACAACTTGTTGCGTATTGAGTAAATAGATAGTTAGATGAAATCTTTATTGGCACAGCATAAAAGATAGATAGATACATAGATAGATAGAATACTCTTTATTGCACACCAAATAACGAAATAACATAAATTTTTTATAGTAAGATGTACAATTTAGGCGGTCTTATCGCTAATGAGCGATCTCTGCCAGACAGCCTTTGGGTACAGGAAAAAAACTATGAAGAAGGGAAGGTGGTCAGAGTGCTTAAGGCAAAATGTTAAACTAAAGATTACAAAATAAAAAATAATAGAAAATAATATAAAAGTAAATAATATACATATAATATAAAAGCACATTAGAAATTAAATAAAAAAAAACAGGATGTTGACAGTTACCTTTTCAATATAATGTTGTAACGTTGTAACAAGGCAGTAAGCTCTGTGTTTGCACTGCTCAAAGAGCAGAACACAGGTTTTCAGCTTCCACCGTGTTCGGAGGTAGGCGTGGACACTCACAGCATTCCAACATAATAACAAGTAGGTAATAAGAGTACAGTACCTATATCCCAAATTACGTACCTCTACAAATAGGGTAAGGCTTAGCCCAGTCTGCTGCGGGCAAGCAAATAGTCTCGGCTGCCCCGCTGAGAGCCCATCCAGGGGGGCAGGAAAAGGCTGCTCTACCCCCCACTCCACGTGACACGACGGAAACACGGGGTCTCCTCTCACCCTCGTGGAGGGGTGTGTCGTGGATCACTTCACCGCATTCTACGCCTGAAAGAGACATTTATAACAAAGACATATAGGATGAAATTTTAACCACTTTCCAAAATTTTGATAGGTCTTCAGTATCGTATTTAGAGCACATTTATGAAGTAAAAAATGCAAATCAAGTTTTCACCCGAAAATATTTTTCGCTATATAGTTTTCAATTTTTACGCTCCTAGGCCTGTTAAGGTACTTATATAAAGATAAAATCAAAAACTTATGAATAGTATCGTAATGAATAAATGAGATGCGCATCGCGTAAAAAAAGCGTTGCTAGGCGGCCGTATCAAAAATTTTTGATTTTGGGCGGACATTTTTTAAGTGCTTTGTCATGACATTTTTGTACTGGGCTATACCAAAAGAAAAAATACGTCAATTGTTTCTGTCTCGTTAGATTTATTAAAATTTGGAAGGTGGTTCAAATTTCATACTGTATTAATACTGTTATTGGTGAATCCCCGGAACTTTGAATTTGAAAGTTCACACGGGAACCGATCATTATTCCGGATTAAAAATAGCCTATGTGCTATTTGAGCCTACAATCTATATAAGTATCAAATTTCAGTTCGATTCGATCAGCTGTTACATCACTTATAACTCGGGAACGGCTTGACCGATTTTTATGATTTTGTTGTTTTTGGATTTGACTTCGTCGGGAATGTGATAATAAGTATTAAAAACGATGGAAAGATATCGTTAAAAATAACTAATTAACAAGCAATTTTTTTTTCATTTTTTTGTTCCAAACCCCGCCATAATTTGATGACAATGACTTTATGTCAAAATCAAATACTATTCTGCGGCGATACGAAGTTAGTTAAAAGTAAGATATTGTGTGAAGTATTGTTACAAGCCGATGCCAGCCATTAATTGAATAAGGATTTGGTTTCTATGACTTCCATCTTGTGCCAGAAAGCGAGCTAACGACTGAACGTGCCTTTTGATGCACGAATGTCGTGCATCAATTGGCTTGGGACTGAAAGTGGCTTGGTTCAGACCCAAGCCAATTTAGTAAGAATCGTGTCCTACACTGTCCCTACTGGGAATGGAGCCCAGGATTGGGCCAACTACTTCCCCATAACCTAACCAGGTATTCCCGTATTTATGGCGGTTCACTGCCCCTACGACAATCGCTTATCGCAATACAAGTAGTTGCTCTCTTGTTTAAATACTAGGTCAAGATATTGGGATCCTGGTTTCAATTCTCGCATCGGGCATCAAGAGTTTGCCCAGATGCCTTACTCTGCAACACGAAGCTCGTATTTACGGATATATCTGTCTCTTTCAGATAGATACATTAAGACATCGGTATGAGTGATAGGGACAGATGGATTCAAATATACGGACATTGTGTTGCGGAGTAAGGCCTCAGGTTTGTGATCACGAACTCACATTTGGCTAGGGTATTATCTATGCCTGTACCTATAACTGTGGTAACTTGAAGTGATGGATGGCTTTATTTTTTTTATTTTTTATATAAACTTTATTGCACAAATGAGTAAAATGTACAAAAGGTGGACTTAATGCCAGATAGCAGTCAGACCTTTGGGTCAAACAGAAATGTTTTGTAGGCGGTGCGACATTTAAAACAAAAACAAAAAACAAGTCGCGTAAACTAAACTACATATATACAACAGCAATATACATTATATAAACTACATACTAATACTGATTAAAATAATACAATACTATGTAATAAAATAAAAAATAAAACAGATGGCGACGAATTTAGTAAAAGCAGAGTTTATGACGATGATTGCATTTTACGTATGTAATGAGACCTACTAACATGTTTCCTAAAAGCAAACTTACTAGGCTTTGTCCTGCAGTAGGTAGGATGATTATAAATCGTTACTATACTTACTCTCACAGACAGGTAGCGGCGCACTCCAGTTGCCTGAAGCCCGGCAGGTCAGCACATGGGCCCCCAGCAACGCATTCCCATTAGCACAGTGGAACCTGATTTCTGTACCAAGGCGAGTGCCAATACCACTGGCTACAAGGCCACGCCGGATCGGTAAAGGAGTACAGTGGACATCTGAGGAAAGACAAGAAAATATGTGCAGTTAAAAAATTTTAGGCTAGCAACACTCATGAGGTAGTTTAAGTTAGGTTAGCATTCTTGGATTTGACGAAGGCCAAGTGGCGTACGCACCGGATTTCAATTTGTCGCCTGCTCCGTGGTCCCGGGTTCGATTTCCGGACGGGTCAAAGTAAAACAAGGTATTTTCTATATTTTCTCGCTTCTTGGTTTTTGTGGTACCACCGTAGCTTCTGATTACCACAAAATAAGTGCTTGAATCAGAGTTGTGGAATGGAATATATGTGATGTTGTCCACCTTCATTTATTTATTTATCAATTCATCATGCTCGAATCCATACGCAAATTCCGATTCCATAAGATGCCTTTTTTATTATATAAGAGTTTCGAAAATTACCTTCTACTATCTATAAATACAACATCATATACTTTGTTCCGATCCCAATTTCTGAGTAACTATAGTATAAAGCACTCGTCTTTTGGAAATCAGAAACAACGGAAGTACCACAAACACCCAGACCCGAGAAAATGTAGTAAAACATTTTTTTTCTACATTGACACATCCGGGAATCGAACCATGAAAACCGGGGTGTACGCCACTCCGCCACGGAGGTTGTCAAAAAAATATACTACCGTATAAATTAACGTTTAGATGGTAAAAATTCAATTTTTTGAATAAAAACTTCCACTGCTTTACAGTGACAGTCGAAATTATTCTTCACCAGAAATCTAATTGATTTAAACAATTTGAATACCTTCGACGATGATTTCCACCTGATGGCTTTGTCTGGCAGGAGTCTCGCATCGATAGATTCCAGAATCTTCCTTCTCAGCACCCATGATGCTGATCCGGTACTCCAGCTGGCTGTCCCTGCCGGGGTCTGTCGTCCAGCCTTCGGTATATTTGCGCTCTGAGCTAAGAATTAAAAAAAAAACATTAAAATATAATATCAAGGAATAAACGATCCGAAAGCGAAAAATTACTTTACAACCGATGAAAAAAAGGAGTTCTCATTTGTATGCGAATTGCTTAATGGTCTGTTATAAATTTTGGCCTAGTTTATTGCGATTTACTGTAGGGTATAAAAAAAAAGTAAAGTAACAGCCTATAATCATCCCACTGCAGGGAAAAGGCCTCCATCATTGAATTCAAGTTACCATAGCAATGATGGGTGTACTGGCATAATCACCACGCTTGCCAAATGCGGATTGGTGATCACAAACTAGAGCAACGTTCGAAAATTCGAAACTTTTTGTTGCCCGACCCGGGATTCGAACCTGGGACCCCGAGATCTTGGCCCAGTATTTAAACCACTAGACCAAACGAGGCGTTAGGGTAGGGTAGGTTAGGGTTTATCTGTCAGTATATTCCATTCAAAGGAGATGTCCCATAATAGGCCCAGACATAGTACACCATTTTCAAAAATCAAGAATAAAATACTGTTTCTGGGAAAAATACATATAAATTTATTTAACGTATAATTTAGTGGTTCAAAAAGAAATAAGATCGAATAATTTATCAAACTCCAGTAGGCATTACAAGATGGCGTCAATCTAAAAAAACTTTAAATGTCAGCAGCTGTCAGATACTTTGGCATAATCATTCACTTCAAGTTTTTGTTTTGCTTGTCGCGTTTTAATTGTAGTTTATTATAACGACCTCTTTTTTGTTTTCTGGATTTGGTATTGATCGACACATTACTTTCAAAATGATTGTTGTTACTACAGTAATCGATGGCACTCGACCCCTAGATACGCGATTTTGAAACTGACAGACGTCTTCAAAATGTCATCTTCCGCTATGATGGTTTTGTTGTTTTGTATTGCTATTTTCTTACTTATCTCTTTATTTGAACCACTTAACGAAGCCATTTTAAAAGAATTGGATAAGAACAAAATCTTGTAGGTGTATTAGTCTATCCTTAGGTGGGGTGTACAGGTTCTGGGCCTGACCACCATACAATTTGGGACATCTTCTTTAAATTAAAACCATTTGATTACGAAATGTGTGAAAATAAGCCACTGTTTGGGTCGGTGCGAAACAAAAACCGGACTATCATCATGCACCGACTTAAATTTGTAGGCTTAATTAAATGTAAAATGTAATTTGATTTTTCTAGAGACGGTTTTTCTAGAATGTTTGTAAAGTAGACTATAGTATGAAGCGGCAGGTATAAATACGACTTTACTATCACTATGTTAGTAACTATTTAGCTATCAGTATCAAATGTTTAAATTTATAACATAGGTAGGGGTAGATTTTTAGTAATATTTTAATTACCAACTGTTGATATTAAGACAAGTTTCACAGGATACCTGTTACTGTTACTCCCACCTAAAATTTATAATTTTATGTTTTGGTGACACATTGTCTAAATTTAAACAAAAGCTTAGACTTGTCTTGCGCATTTGGCTCATGCGATATTTTTTTCCTTCTTTTCTTTCATTTTAATTTTCAATTTTTTTAAATTTTCGTGTAGGTATTATTAAAATGCTATTAATACGAGTATGTACGCCTATTGGTATATTTAAACGAAGTGTGTAAGAACGAATTTATTGTTTTGAATATTTTTAAATATATTACCTACCTATATTATTCAAAAAATAAATAAAATCAAGTTTATTATTTAAAAAAAAAGAAAAACATTTTAAAATTTAAATTGTTTTTTCTTTATTTTCTGGGAAATCGATGCCTATCAACTGCCTACAACGGTGAGGCAAAGTTATGGTCCGCTTTTATTTATCGCATTTAATTGTATGTCTTATAAGGGAATGAGCGATTTTTTACCGAATCAATCCTCTTTCGACCCATATGTGTTTAGTTGCCGATGCCTCAAACTTACTCAGGATAGTGATGGGTGACGTTCCACTTTGGGTTTCCGAACCTCCTCATCCAGAGGCACTCCATGTGCAATACCGTCCCAGGGTACACCAGCAGCTTGCCGTCGTTGGTCTGAGCGATCGGGCCTTGGGAGTACCGGAAGAGGATCGTAGGTGGCTTCTCCACTGGAACAATGTGCGGAAGTTTGTAAGAAGCTTTGGTTTCTAACGTTTAAGTTGTATACCGTTAGATCAAGAATTAACAGTGAATCTGAAAAACTTTGCACAAACTTTGTTCGTGGTCACAGGTACAGTAAGGTGTTTTTCGTCTTTCAGAAAGTAATTTGAAAAATATTTAAAACTACTGCTTTGAAAACGGGCTAACGTTAGTATAGAAAATCAATAATTTCTTACTAGATTTAAATCATATTGAGCATGAAGACAGCATGAGATCTTAGAAACTATGTAAATAGTAAATATAGTTTTTGTCCCTGAATAATAGATAATGATTGCAAAAAAATGATAGAATATTTTCAAAACCATATAGGGATCAAACTTTAGATAATATGACATAAAAATACTAAAAAATAATCTGTATGTCGCGTACGCTGCCAAAACTATTGACAATAGAGCAAAATGATGAACAGAGGACAGCACATGAGGCTAAATTGAAATTTTAACCACCTTCCAAATTTTAATTTATTAATCTACGAGACAAAAACAAATGACGAATTAGCCGCAATAACAGATTGGTTTTCAATAAATAATCTGCTTATAAATGTTGATAAGACACAATTAATACATTTCAGACTTGGTAATCAACTTACACCTCTATGTGTGAGTAATACTATTGACGATCTTGATTTAAGTGAACAAAATAAAGTAAAATTTCTCGGAATTGAATTAGACAATAAGTTAACTTGGGCATCTCATATACAGCAACTTTCACAGAAACTTGGTGCAGCAACATATGCGATTAGGAAAATCAAAGAATTAGGAGGTATAAGAGCAGCAAAAAACGTTTATTTCGCGTATTTCCATTCATTGATGTCGTATGGAGTGATGTTTTGGGGCATAGCAGCAGATGCTCATAAAATATTTGTCTTGCAAAAAAGAGCTGTTAGATATATTTTAGGACTAAAATACAATGACACTTGCAGGGATAAATTTAGACAATTAGGAATTATGACGGTAACTGGTGAATTTATATATCAAAGCATTTTATATATAAAAGAGAATATTAATAATATGCCTAAAAAGGGTGACAATCACAAATATGCAACACGATACAGGAATCAGATAGCACTTGCCAAACATCGTCTGGTCAAATATAAAAAGAGTTTTCTGTTTATTGGCGTCAAGTTTTTAAATAAAATATCATCTGAAGTAAGGGATCTAAAAGGTAATGAATTTTGTAACAAAATTAAAACAATACTTATTCTTAAAAGTTATTATAGTATTAATGAAGCTCTTTCGGATAATGACATTTTTTAATTCTAATTTTTAAATTAATTAATTTTTAATTTTTTATATCGTTTATTATTAGTTTCTTCTAAAATTATTACATTATGGATTGGTGATTCGTATATTTTATTGACATTTTATTATTCTATTTAATAATTGTGACGATTAAGTATTTTAATTTAAGTATTAATTTTATTTATCCTGTTTTATTATAACATAATTTTAAAAATTGACGATGCCCCTAGATTGCTAATATTGTTTTAATTTTATGACGTTTAATACATTAATAAAATTACGTTAAACTTGAAATTTAAATTATAACAAAAATATGTGTGTCTATTTGAAATTGTAAATTGACGTATCTAAGTGTAATGTTAATACCAAAAGATGAAATAAATGAATATGAATATGAATATGACGTATTTTTTCTTTTCGTATAGCCCAGTACAAAAATGTCAAGATAAAGCACTTAGAAAATTTCCGCCAAAAATCTAAAATCTTTGATACGGCCGCCTAGCAACACTTTATTTACGCGATGCGCATCTCATTTATCCATTACGATACTAATCATAAGTTTTTGATTTTCCCTTACCTAATACCTTAACAGGCCTAAAACTGTAAAAATTTAAAACTATATTGCGAAAAATATTTTCGTGTGAAAACTTGGTTAAATTTTTTACTTCATAAATGGGCTCTAAATACGTTACTGAACGCCAATAAAAAATTTGGGAAGTGGTTAAAATTTCACCCAGTATTGAGACATCATAACATCGTCGATATAGGTGCGAGTTTGCAACAAAGATGTATAGCCTGGTCTACAGGCTACTTTACTATAGTTTTGTAGGGCAAAGCAATATCTACAAAATAGGTTGTGATACCATACTCTATAATAATCGTCAGCTATTACAGATATGTCACAATAATTAATTTTTCATGTTAAATATACATGAGTAACTAAACTTGATGGAGTGTTCTAAGCATGGAAAATTTGCTATAAGTGTATTATAATTTTCAATTTTTAATTCTTTTTGTTATATAATTATATCTACCCTTGCGAAGCAGGGGCAGGCCGCTAGTTGAGTATAAATGGTAAAAATAACACTTACTGGCATAGTCGTTTTCTTGGTTCAGTCCGAAGCAAGTGGGTTTGATTCCGTCCCACGACCCACCGATGCATTTGCGGGCTTGCGATCCTGTCATCATGTATTTTCCAATATCACTGCATCTGAAATCGTTTAATAATAATCTATGAGAATTTGATACACGTCCCATAAAAAAATACAGTTCAAACCAACCCAAGTTTAAATAATTTTACCTGACAGTTAATTACGAGATTACGATCAAATGTTATACTGTCTCAGGGATGTTTCTGCCGAAAAGAATATTCTCGTATTGCCACAGCTAAGATAATATTAAATTACACACAAACTCAAAAGGGAAATTACTCCTTCTGGAGAGGCTAGTGTCCAACAGTGGACTGACATAAACTAGTAACAAACTAAAAAAAATAATTGAATCGGACTTGTTGATACTAAAGCGATGAGAAGCATATTAGGACATTAAAACACTGTACCGTAACTGGAAGCTTTATATTGAGATAGCATTTCCGTTTCCCGTCATTTGCCTACCCTTTTTAGTACGTAGTTTCCGGCTAAGTGGCGCCACCTGGCGGTCGTGTGCTTCTGAAGTTTCTTAAAATTTGCGGCACACCATTTTGCTCATTGGCGTTTAGTTTACCGTCGTAACAACACGTTCACTGCAAGCCCTGTCTCTGTGATCGTTAAAATTCAGTGATATTATAGTTCTCAGAGCAGAATTAATAACCAAGTGAGTTTTTATACAAACTACTTTCTACCAGTGCAATACAACTAGTACACAAATCTGGTAAGTCCTACCCTCATTATTTTAAAATAAATAATGTATTTTATTTCAATGAATTTTATTTTCAGTTTCCAATAGCAATTTTATTGCTTAAAACATGTTTTTAATAAAACATGAAACATCTTGCTTAAATATTCGTGTGACTTAAATAATGAATTTAACGGTTTTGCCGTTCGGATTAAAGTCATGATGTAATACGTAAAAGTGTATGGTGTCTTTTCCGTTTAGCATTGAGTGGTTTGTTTGGCTCGGCTAGCAGCTCCTCGAGCTCCTCTTTAGCCGGTTAACGAGGTGAACGGCACCTCGGGTGCCGTCATAAAATAAATACGCTTAGTAAATGTATCTTTATTCTAATCAAATTAATGCTAAATTGCTTGACGAAATGGGCGAATTGCCTTTCTTTACATTTAAATCCCGTTTGTGTTAAATTTTATGAAATTGGTAAAATTGGCAAACAAGTGCCACAAAATAGCATACCTACACACCGCTAATGATCAGTATTGATATAAGATCTCTGAGGTCAGTGGAGCCCCTTTTTTGATCAACAGATTACTAAGTATACAGATTTTTTAATTCACGCAACCTATTCATTAAAATGGAAGATAAATTTACCAAAATATTATGTAAGTCCGTATTGATAAACGCGAGTTTAAGTCGTAAATTTATTTCAATTACAGACGTTAATTTTAACAATTTTTACACGAAGGTAAAAGAATTATTCACAAATCAAATCGGATTCTAATAAAGTGCAATTAGTTTGTGGCCACCGGGCAGCATTTACAGAGATGCGACGAGAATTCAGTATAAGTCAAGTTAGAGATCCACTTATTAAAGCCTGCATACCTTTACAAACCCGACTTATTTAGTGTAGATCCACTCAAATGCATTCTGGAGAAAACAGATAGCATTCGTAAAGCTTTTTGACCTCCAAAGGGCAAAAAATCCACACAGCTAAGAACAATCAATCAAAGCGCTGTCTCTCGTGTGGACGAGGCATAATCAATTTAGAAGTCTTATAGCCTATGCTATCAATTATTCACCCTCGCGGGGTGCCTACTTACAATATACATATCGTGCTCTGCCATGCAAGCCTATGCCTCTAATTATTTACCCTCGCGGGGTGCCTACTTATTAACAACTACCCTCTAAAGGGTAGTTGATATACAAATCGGGCTCTGCCATGCAAGCATATGCCTCTAATTATCCACCCTCGCGGGGTACCTACTTATTTATTAACTACCCTCCTAAGGGAAGTTGATATACAAATCAGGCTCTGCCATGTAAGCATATGCCTCTAATTATCCACCCTCGCGGGGTGCCTACTTATTTATTAACTATCCTCCTAAGGGTAGTTGGTGTACAAATCGGGCTCTGCCATGCAAGCTTATACCTTTAATTATCCACCCTCGCGGGGTGCCTACTTACTTATCAACTACCCTCCTAAGGTAAGTACTGCCAAAGCAAAAATGAAGGTTAATTCTATAGCCAGGGCTCGAGGAGGTTCAAGCAATGACTTAAAATCGGGCTTTGCCATGCAAGCCTATGCCTCTAATTATCCACCCTCGCGGGGTGCCTTATTATTTATCAACTATCCTCCTAAGGTAAGTTATGCCAAAGCAAAATTGCTAGAAGTTAATTCTATAACCAGGGCCCTAGCGGCCCGATCAAAGAGGTTCAAGCAATGACTTAAATCGGGCTCTGCCATGTAAGCCTATGCCTTTTAATTATCCACCCTCGCGGGTGCCTACTTTGTACGAACTACCCTCGAAAAGTGATAAACCTGCTATAGCAACATTGCTAGAGGTTTATTTCATAATCAGGGCTCGCGGCTAGATCAAAGAGATTCAAGCAATGACTTGAAATTAGGCTTTTTCATGCAAGCGATACGCCTAAAATTATCCACTCTTGCGGGGCTACCTCACCTGCTATGTACCAGCTACCCTCAAAAAGGGAAGGATCTGCTTTTGCAACATGGCCAGATGTTCATTTCATAAAAAAGGGCTCGCGGCCCGATTAAAGTACCCGTGGTCGTTTTAATACTCCAAGAGGTATTAAAAAAGTTGACTTGAAAGAATTATAGTATCGCATTCCTTTGTGTCAAAAGTCTCAACTTGTGAACTCGAATGTAGTCATGCAGTTGGTTTTTATCCCTGTATAAGGCCAAATCGAATATTTCATGTCAGAACCTTTCTTAGTGTACTTGAAACTTACTGTTACATCTAAATGCTCGCGAGCATATCAAAGTTATGGTTCAAACATTGCAGAAGTTGGGATGACAAGTGAATTTAGAAATATCGGTTTTTTGACCCCAAAAAAGTATTATTAACTATATAATGAAAATTTTAATAATGTGAAAACATGAACGAATAGAAAAACTGCAACAAAGAAATCAATCAAGTAAATAATAATTACAAAGATGAATTGAATTAATGATATGAATGAATTTCGTCATTTTTGTCGTGCCGCATTGTCACATAAATCATAGATAGTTGATAAGATTCCAGTCAGTGGTGGTTATCGAACAACTGAAGTAGTAGATCGACAGATGCATTGCCTTTCCCAGGGGCGTTTTTTGACTACGGATGCTTTAGACCAAGCAGGTTTGCGCTTAAACCTAGACTTTATTTCAATAATTATATTTCCAATTTTGAACTTACTAGTTACATTAAATTCCACATATTCGGCAAATAGGCACTGCTGACTGCGGAGTCCGAACCGACTAGCACATTGTACAGATCTCGTGATTATAAAACGGGAATGTCCAATAAAAGACCTATTTGCCTCCAAAGCTACTCACATTGTCAGCAATCACTTGACCCTGGATTTGACTTGGACCTGGATCAAGCTCTATTCCAATTCATTTTACCCATCTTTACTTTGGTACCTTAAATTCAATGATTGAGGCCTTTTCCATGCAGTAGGATGATTATAGGCCGTAACTAGGAATACAGTTTGACGCAATTGTAGCATTTAAGCATGCCAAATACGTAAGGTTTAGAAATCGAGGGTCAAGAGTTAAACTGTTTAACTTAAAGTTAAATTCTTTAAGAAAAAGTTGTCATTGCATCCGTAAAGAAATGCTACCAATATTAAATGCTCTTCAGAGCCACATTCACTACTACATCACAGTTTGATTCTTAGTGTGACAAAATAACAACAGGTGTACCTACATCTTCGCAAAGGGAAAGTATGAAATCTTTATTTCTAAAAATATTATAAAATATCATACGTCGGCATCGAATACATTTCAGGATACATTGAAGAACCGAACGCAGTTCTTCATGGTGCGAACCCATTACTTGGGTCTTCCTACAAACATTTCTAATATCCAGGGTGCTCTCACTCAACTAAATCTTTTAACATGGTTGTTTTTGCCATGATGGGAGAAAGTGTTCTGGCGTGTCAGAGACCGAGCACTTGCAGCACCACTTACCTTGAGTAACCTCCAGATACATTTCCTCGATGGAAAAAAGGAAATCTGGGGGTTGGTGAAGCAGTGGAAGGCTAGACCTCTAAAGAAAAGCTTTTACTTAAAAGTTCTTGGTGCGTCTATTTTATAAATTTGTCAAGTAACTTAGAATTGTTGTTGTTCAAGGACAATTTCAATAGCAATAAAGATTAAAAGCCTTACTTTTCCGCAGTTGGCGCAATTCTTATCAGGCTTACATTTAATATATACATTATCATATAATACAATACTTTTACACATAAATTAGCTGTCTGAAAATAATGCGATTCTGAACCATGAACAGTGAATTACTCACGTTCTAGTAAAACATATTCTTAAATTAATTGCTTTAACAAAAATAAAAAACCCCAAACAGTATGGGATGTCAGTGCACTTAAAAATTTATAACCGACACAAGAATGTTTCAATCATTACATCAAACAGCAATTTTAATACTTATTTGTTCAGGCAGATGCATTCAAGACCTGACCTTAGAATATACCCTACCTAAAGTACCTACCTAACCAAAATACAAAAACTTTACCGTATGGCCTGAATTTGGTTTTACAACCGATAGCAATACATAGGTACTGACAGACTGTCTACAGATAAATTTTGAATATAAATAATAAAAATTTAAAACCTCCTGTCTGGGTGGTTTAAATTATAATATGTTTATACTATTAGTTAAAACATCGCTGAGTGATAGATAAAAAAGATTTTAAATTATTCAATATTTTCATCAGTTAAGGTGCAGTACCTACGTCAAGTAGGTACCTTACTGTTATAGCAGGAACTGTAAAAACGTTTCTTGATTACACAGCTACCCCAGATAGCGTAAAATCTGTGTAGCTTCTAAGAACTGGTTAGAAAATCACCCCATCGACGAAGTTCTAGCTCATGGGAATTGGTAATCAGCTAAAACATCACAACAATCCTATATGTGTGAAATTAAATCAAGTATTGATAAACTTTTACACAACTAATGCGATTGCTAGAAGAATTTCCTAGAAAGTTTTTTAGTTTGATTTTTTACCTTTTCATAGTTATATTACATGTTAATTTTTATTGTTACTCCTGTGTAATACACGGAAAAGAATATTGTCTTACTTAAAATAAAAAGTATTCAATTATCATAAATGCTTTTTTATTTTTAAATGTCACATTGGCGTTACGCTAAGGCGTTATAATATTAAGTGGCGTCACCAGGCGATAACAAACAGATCTCAATATAAAGCTTCCAGTTACGGTACAGTGTTTTAATAGCAGCGTTTTACCCTGAAATAAAACGCATATTAAAATACTTACCTCACTGGAAGCTTTAACTTTATTTCTGCCTGGTGCAATTGAGCCAATGAGCAAAATGGTGTGCCGCAAATTTTAAGAAACTTCAAAAGCACACGACCGCCAGGTGGCGCCACTTAGCCGGAAACTACGTACTAAAAAGGGTAGGCAAATGACGGGAAACGGAAATGCTATCTCAATATAAAGCTTCCAGTGAGGTAAGTATTTTAATATGCGTTTTATTTCAGGGTAAAACGCTGCTATTAAATTATTAGTTCTAGGTTACTCAGTGCATATTAAAAAGTTATATGAAAATTTAAGGCGGATTGGCGGCATTTTCAGTACCGTTCTCACGGAGACATGCAGGTGCTGATTGTTGCAGGATACATTAGACTCAGAAGACCCTGACGTCCGTCTTCTTCTTGCAATACATCTTTAGTCTTAGAGTTAATTGATACGGGGTTTATACCATGTACCTTAGTTTTATGAATTTCCGATATTTCGGCAATGTTGCAAGCGCCATGATCACGGGAGATCCCGAGAGTGATAGTGACCATGGAAGTTTAAATCTTCTCACACCTTTAGTCTTCTCACACCTTACACGTGACGTGAAGGAGTAGTGTTACTAATGTATTTTAATATACACTACCTGGACACAATAACGGCACCGGCGGGGAAGTCGACCGTCTCAGTGATCTCCATGTCATTGTAGAATGACACAACATTAGGCTCCTCGTTCCTGAACGTGCAGCTGTTGTTGTTCATCAGCTCCTCGCTTTGGGCTTCCAGCTCCTCTGCAAAGAAGTCCTCCTCTTATATGTAAGAAAAAAATATTAGGCATAATATGTGAACGTTGCGGTGTATGTAAAATTAAATTACGATTCTTTCGATAAAAGCTTACTTCATCAAATATGGCGAGGTTGGATAAATGTATGAAGAAAAACAGTTCCTTATAAGTTATTTTTGCGTTAACTTTCCAATGTTTTTACTAGTTATTATGCTTTTCTCGACGAATACAAATTCAAATACACAAAAATCATAAAAATCGGTCCAGCCTTTCTCGAGTTATAAGTGGTGTAACTATCACGGCTTTCTTTTATATACAGGGTGGCCAGGAAGTTGACGTTCAAAGCTAAAATTTAGGTGCCTTATATTAAGGTGTATCTAAATCACCCCCGAGTACTCGCCAGATTGAGTAAAAAAATAAAAACCAATAATAGGTGAAAATTAAGGAAAAAAACATAAAAACAATTATATCTCCTAAACTAAGCAAAATCGTAGAACATACATGGGGGTGATTTGGATACACCTTAATATAAGGAACCTAAATTTTAGCTTTAAACGTCAACTCCCCGGCCACCATGTATGTTATATTTATGTTCATGGTCACTATTATATGAGTTAGTAGCTTTGACGTTTCTACCATGTAGCATGTTCTTTATAAGTTTCCGAAATTTCAGCAATAGTGACGATATTTCGTAATGGCCGTTTTTCCGTTACTTATCATGACGCTAGATAATGATACATAAACTCAGGAAAACCAGATACATGGTGGAAATGTCTAAGCAAAAAACTCATTTAATATGTTTATTTTGTTTAAGGAATCGTATTATAAATGTATACAAGCATTTAAATCGCTCGAATAAACGAGTCAGAGGCGTGCAATCATAATTTACTTATTAAACAATTAAAATGTTTTTATTGGTAAAAGGCACGATGTTTAAAAAGGGGCCTAGAAATTATAATTAAAAGCACTTCTTTTACTCGAAACTATATTCCTAACACTTCTCTACTCCTAACATTCAATTCACGTATCTAAAACATTGCTTTTAAAAAAAAATAAGGAGATTTTATTGTGGCTTTACATTGAGACACGTTTGAGGCTTTTAAATTCCTCGCGGAAATTTTATCTCTAAAACATGGAAACTTCCAGCTAGGTAACGATAGCTAAATAAAAACTATAACAAAACAACGTGTAGTAGTAGTAGTAACAGCCTATAATCATCCCACTGCAGGGAAAAGGCCTCCATCACTGAATTCAAGTTACCACTGCAATGATGGGAACTGGCATAATCACCACGCTATTATACTAATGTGTATTATATAAAAATACCAGTAGTTTTCATTCCAGCTAGGTTTCAACCTATGGGACACTGACAACGTTAAATTTATTAACATTGTGATTTTAACAAAAAAAACAGCATCTTTTATATTTAACAGTGATAATGAATAGGCTTTAAACCATATAGATTTTATCTTGAATACAGTTTTTTTTATTATATAGAAACTTACCACAGTTAAAACTCTTTCCGACCCAGTTACTATGTTCACAAATCAGCTTCCAAGTAGTTTTTTCCCCCATAATTGATGCTATACATCTGAATGTGATCTCTGTTCCGTGGGGGTATCCTTCCATGCCCATAGTCCCGTTAACTTCAGTTCCATCGCGGTATATTAGAGTTCCTTGAACCCTGAGAAAATATTCGGAGTATTTTCGAGACATAGTAAATTTCAATTTTACTTTACTAGAAGATGACAAAGCGGAGCCAGTTATCTTTAAATTAAGAATTTTCGAAAACAAGAAATGGTTTTACAGAGATAACTTTAGATAATTTCAAAGTAGGTACTTTCGATGTTTATTAGGGTTGTTTAGTTAAAATCTATGCATAAAACTTATTCACAAAAATGTGTGAACAACACGTCACAATAGCATGCACTAGACACCAAGAAATGTTGGAAGATAAAAGTTGAGCAAAAAAAATGAAGCTTGGCCAAGACATAAAAAGCCAAAATCACGGCCATACAAACAGCTGACTCAACAGACATACATAAAAACGTTTTATATGAACCTACACAATAACTAAGCCCTGCCTTCTGAGGATTTGAAGACCTATTGCTTATAAGGAAAAAGTTTCTTTATAAGAAACAATAAGATAAAAGTGTTGGAAAAAGAGTCAGTAAAATGGATGATTAAACCCAAACTGGTGATCATAATGATGGTGACATTATCGAAGTTGATGACGAAATTATGATGATGATCAGAAATATGATGAAGATTTTAAATAAGCAAAAGTCCGAACCTATAAGGCTCTCACCAGGGCTTCGCATCCCTGAAGGCCTGTGTTCCCTTCAGTCTATCCAGCCAGCAAATAAGAAACGCAGACTCTTTGCAAAAACATTATTTTTTTGGGACTTTTCACTATCATCCTCTAGTGGACGATGCGATATCGTTACTTAGTAAGTTGTAGTCAAAAAACTTTTTAGATTATTAACATTTTTGATAACAACTTACCAGAAACTCTTACAATACACCACACAACAGCAAAATAAAACTTTAACGAAACAGAAAATCAAACGAATGCGTTTAAAGCATATGGGGCAGTTGATACATTTCCTGTGTCGTATAAAAGTTAATTGAATAACAAATTGGATTAAGCACCGGAAAAGTAAGCCCAAATTTCACATGGATATGGCGGTATCTCTGAATGAGATGTTTTCAAATGTAAAGAAACACACATAAGCTACAATGAAAGCTTTGATAAAATTTATATTAAGACAAGAGTGAAAACTTATATCTTTGTTTTCAGTAATTATTTATCCGATTTATATATAAGGTGAGTAAAATAATGGTAGTTTATGTTACCTAGCTGGTGGCCCGCATTCAGTGATAGTTTTTCCATCTATATCAGGTTCCAGTTCTGAAATATCTTCTCTGACGATGTCAGACCCACTTTGGAATTCGGATGTTGGACGTGGTCGGGACAAATTTGCTGCAATTATTATTTCTTAAATATTTTTTTAAATCTTTATTTAATGAGCTTTTTCTCTGGGTGAACATGTCGCTATACTAGTTAGTTATTTTTTTCTCGTTAGATGTAACAATGGTATTTTATCTAGATTTCAAACAGTACCAATTAAAACAACAACGAAATAACGTAATAGTTGGTTTCTGCTAGTTTTTCTAGCCGACTTAAAATATTTTTTTTTTAGATTTTTCCTTGACAGAGACTTGACGATGAATAAATGGTTTAAATTAAACCTAAAGCATAGCTCTGTACCGTAACAGAGTAGTGCACCGTTGTTCTTTCCCTCACCTAAAGGTCTGCAAAAGTCATGAACAGTTGGCTGCAGCCTTCCCAAGTGGCAGTTCAATGTAGCTGGTGGCGACCTGCCGGCTTCGCAGGCTATGTTCACTGATGACGCATGCGCCACCGTCAGCCCTGCGCGGTACCCAGCTTCGTAGGTCGCGCCGTGCAGGAGAGGAAGCTCGCAGGGAGCTGAAGACGAAGAGATACAATGTTGCAGTGGGCCTTTTCAGGGTGATTGATTAAAGCCATGTCATTTTAATAAGATTTGTTTATATGAGGTCGTGATAAGTGGGTTAGACACCGGATTTTAAGGCGTTGTCAGATCGGAGGTTTCTGTGTCGATTACCTCACGGGTTAATGTAGGAAACCGCTTTTCCCACATTATCCCAGGTCTGCGTGTTTGAGGTACTAATTACTTAAATAAGGACAAAACGACGTAGGTGATGCTGTCCTTTTTTTTTAATTTTTATTTTATTAAGTTGTGAGCGGTAAAGTTTCAAGGTTGTTTTAGGTGCTCAGTGATAAATAGGCTTTCCTTGTATGTAAAGTCTAACTTTGAACTAGATAAAGTGGAAAAATAATATTCTCTGCTGCGCATACCGTCATCTGAGTGATATAATATAAAGGTTATTTGTCTATGATCCGATGTCTCGTTCTTAGGCCTAAAACGGAAGTTTTGAGTTCTTACCTGCCACACATTCTGGCATGCTAGTGACAGCCCACTCTCCGAGCCAGCAACGCAAGTTTGTTGGACCTTGCACGTTGTATCTGAAAGAAAATGCTACTTCTTAGACTCTTTTTAATTTTAAACTAACAGAACAGGATGATAACAGAAAAGATGCACAGAAAAAACACATAGATTGCAACAACCAAAAATTCAAAGAAGTATTGTGTGGCGTCGTTTTCATTTCAGAACTTTTTTTAGTTACAATTTTTAACCTCCTAAGACCCAGCTTTTAAAAAACAAAGTAACTAGTCCTAATAAACGATTGTAAAAAAATATTTTCTCTCAGGCCTACGCACATTTTGCTTTGTAGATTCGGCATTTGCAAAGTTTTATGTAAGTATTATAAAACTTTTAGAAGTAAAGACTATAAGTGAAGTAACTCACATTAAACTACACCATCTTTTGTAAAATAAATGTATCTACATTGGGTTCCAGATAATCTTTTTATATTAATTTAGGGAATAACATTTAAATATGAACATAACAATTTACAGTGGACTTTTAACACTACGAAGTGTATAATTAAGCTGAGACTGAAAATGAATTTTAATTTGTTAAAAATTTTGCACAATTACAAATGCAATTTGCCTTATTAGGGTAGAGTAAATTCTCATTAAAAAATCCATGATTAAAATAACAGCACTAAGACTTACCCATACTCACAAGAGAAGTGGATGACCTGACCATTGGGCACTGGATCAGTCTCATTCAGTTCCTTTTCGTCCCCGTGACCCAATCCAGACGATCCCAGCACATGGCTAGCGGTCATTAGATGGCCAGGGTCTGAAGGCATTGTGTATATTCCGTACTCAGTTGATGGGACGTGGCAAGGCACTAAAATTTTAAGCAAGTTTTGTCATAATTTGACAATTACCATACTCGTAGATTTAAGGCGATATTGGGTCAAATACGCTGTATTGTTATCAAAAATTCATGCGCATTTGAAGGGTCACCATTCCAATGCAGTAATTTGTAAAAAAAAACATTACCGATGTAATCATTTGTAATCTTCTTAAATCCGAAGCAGCATTATCAAAAACTTTGTACGGAAGTCTTAAATAGTACTATGGACATAAATGATAAAGAAAATATTTTATTATGGACTTTGATTTTTTTAGTGTTTTGGTGCTTCCAAGACGACTTGTGTGAGTCATTTGAAATATGCTTTGCATTTTGAGGTAATTTTTAAGTAAGCATTGTCAAAATAATAATTTTCTTTACAAGTAGAGTCATCACTATCAAATTCCGATACATTGAGATTTTTACAGCTTAATTAAAATTAAAATTATTATAATTTAAATAAAATTTTTCATTTAATTATAATAAACATTTGTCTTACATATTTCACACTTTGGTTTCTCTGGTTTCCATCTCCCTCTGACACATTTGGCTGTTGTGTTTGGCTCTAAATTTAATCCGTAGCCTTTGCCACATGCCACCCTAACAATAGTTCCTATAAAAGTAAAAATTATTTAAGACTGTTAAAATTCTGACTGCTTTTGAGATTCTCGCTTTTCGAAAAAAGACCTCACAAAATTGTTAGCATTCAAGTGATAGACCAATAAAATGTATATTCACCAGAACTAAACGTGTTATTAGGGTCCCGTCCATATTTTACAATTTCTATGTTAACATAAGGTTCACTTTCTATTGGTTCGCATGGACTCTTCGGTCTTCCTTTCTTGCCTTTTTCGGTTTGATTTCCTTGAGCTGCTCCTTCGATGATTTCTTTAGTTTCTGAACTAGCTTCATCTGCGCCCTCTGCTTGTTGTTGGCGTAGTCTACCTTTGCTTTCACGACCTCTGAAAAGCGTTCAACAAAGTATTATTTGCAATAATACAAATCATCTGCTGTTGATAGAACAGAATATAATAGAATACGTTTATTTGGCACTTCGAAATTGGATTAATTTACAAAAAATAATAATAATCAATGTGCCAAAAAGGCCCCCACACTCAGCATTAGTCAGCCGAAGGCATACTGCAACGCTGATTTCCAGTGATGATAGAATTGACATGAAACCTTTATTTAAGTTATGTAGAAAATGTTTTAATTTTCAGATCAATATTGGGTTGGTTCAAACGTATACAGGATGAAAAATTTTATAGACGTTCAGTACCTATTGTATTTAGAACCTATTTATGAAGTAAAAAATGTAAATCAAGTTGTCATCCGAAAATATTTTTCGCGATATAGTTTTCAATTTTTAAGGTCCTAAACCTGTTAAGGTATAAAAGGAAAATCAAAAACTTATGAATAGTATCATAATGAATCAATGAGATGCGCAACACGTAAAAAAAGGTGTTGCTAGGCGGCCGTATCAAAAATTTTAGATTTTTGTTGGAGATTTTCTAAGTGATTTATCTTGACATTTTTGTACTGGGCTATACCAAAAGAAAAAGTACGTCATTTGTTTTTGTCTCGTAGGTTGATATATTACATTTTGAAAGGTGGTTAAAAATTCATTCTGTATAAAACATACTTACGATTTAGGTACACTAGCAGTAGTTTGGTTCAGTCTGTCAGTCTTTCTACTTGTTCTTTTATCTCTCTTATCTAAAATATTATCTACTTCAGTAGAGTTCGTATTATTATACTGTAAAGGTAATAATGCCAATTCCTTATTTATTTCTTGATCAGTCTCATTTTGAGCGTTATAGCCTAATGGTATTACTTTCAAAAGATCATTTTCTACTTCATTTGTCGATACAGATGATTCTGCACCTTTTGTCTCAGGACCTGTTGTCCATATTTCTCTATCAGTTTCTTCTATATTTACAAATCTTTTATACCTAGACTTTTTTGTGGTTTCTGGTGTGCTTGTAGTGAATTGAACTGTACTCTCAGCTTCTAATTCTAAGTCAGTTTCTTTTTTTGTTTCGTCATTTTTTGTATTTGAAAATCTTTTTCTTCGCTTGTCAACATATCTTTCAAAATATTCATGTTTCAATTTATTAATATCGCGCGCGTTGATGCCATTGTCCGTTCTATGGTCTGGGAAGAGTCCTCCTTTAAGAACAGTGACGTGTGATAAATCGTCGAACTCATCCGAATCTTCGTATTCAGAGGTATTGACGTTATCTACGATGTCATCATCTTCTGGTTCGTACACAGGTTGGTATGAGTACAATCTATGTCCTATAGGCTCTCCATGAACATTATAGACAGTGTATACAGCCGTAGGGTAGTGTGCTTCATCGCTACCTTCATTTCCAGTACCTGTTGATAAGTCTTCTTCAAAACCTGAGTCATATTTTTTCATAAGTTTAAAATTTGCGTGGCGTAGAGTTGGTTTTTGGCTATCGTGATTGTATTTGTCATACAATACGTCTACATTTTGCTGTGAGGGGTCTGCACGTCGTCTGACGTTAGTGTAGTATTGACGGAGGTATGCTGATCTCCGATGGCGAATTTCTGGTTCCGTGATAGAGCGTCGTCGTCGACTCCATCTTATTCGCGGATGTTGGTATAGAGTGCACCTGTGTTAAAAAATATGTATTTTTAAATTATACATGCACATCTGCAAATTTCATAATAAAGTAGTATAATTAGAAATGCTGACTCACTTTGGAAGCTCTCTAGGGCTCCAATGACCACCAACACAAGTCGCTCCAGGTGGTCCTTCTGATAGAACATACCCTTTTTCACATTCATACATTATTTGTTTATTGTTCACTACCTGGAATCACATTATTATATATTACAGAAGAATTCAGTCACAAACTAACTTTTTTATCAATCATTACTTTGATGAATTCATTAAATTGAAATGAAACATACCTTTTTGACATACGGACGATAGTCGTATAAACCCATGTTACCAACTAGAAGTACTTTCCCATTTTCTATGTAACCAGGGAACGGGCAAAATACTGAAAAATGCAAAATTTATTCAACGTTAAAATGTTTTGTAAATTATCAAAGAAATTTTAGTATATGGAGTGGCTGCTTTTAGAAGTAAAAAAAGAAAACGGTCGGCAGATGTCTGGATTACTATAACTTTTTAACTCTAAGTTTATTAACCTTACCAGCTTAAGCCCATCAAAAAAATATATTTGATAATACCTTCTTCGCACTTTGGCGCCTCCCCACTCCAGTTCCCAAAGGAACAGACCACTATAGGATTTCCCTTCAGTTCGAAGCCGTCTTTACACCTAAATCTAGCTTTCATTCCGTGCTCTGTTTTTGGAGCTATCACCATACCATTGCGAGGATTACGAGGCATGCGCTTACATCTGAAAATAAGTAAAATTTAAATTAAAATTTGGTTTTTAACTGTTAGTACTAAGTTCCTTCATCAGTATTTAAACTTGAAAAATTATGACTCAGGCGGGACTCGAACCCGCATCTCCTCGCATGCCGGGCGTCAATCGTCATGATAATTGCAATTAAATTGCTTAAATATCATATAAAGTCCCTCATATTCAAAAGGCCGTTGGTAGTCGTTTTATCTGCCTTGCGAACTGATGGCTCTTTATACTTCATAAATATTTCTAAAAATCATTCAAGTCTTCTTCTTTGTAGCACGGTTGCAAATTTTTATTGATGTCATCATCATCATCAGCATAAAGGAGTCCACTGTGGGCCATAGCCCATAGGCCTCTTTAAAAGGATCATTTTGCCATAATTATTATGCTCGCATAGTATAAAGTTTGGCCAGTCAAAGTTGGTGGGACTGTTAAGTTGCCCATCTTCTTCTCAAGAAGGCGTGCTCAGCATTCTGGGTTGAGTATGGAGTATCTAAGTTTTATAATAAGTACTTAACTATAGGAGCATTGCAATCTGTATTTTATTTAGTTAGACGTAGTAGGCAGGGCATGCAGTGCTTATTGGCATGTACCTATGGAGTGCACGCCTCTGCTTCTCCTGATGTTTTTCTTCAGTAGACTACGACCTCCATAAAGGATGGTGGTACATTCAATTATATCGGCAACCTACACGATCGATTAGTATTAAGATAGTATTCACCTTGCAGGTTGGCATCTTGGTATCTGCGTCCAGGTTCCATTGTTACAGGTGACAGCAGCGTTGTTTGATGGGAACTCGTAGTTTTTTTCACAGTCCACAAATATTATTTCACCTAAAGAAGTAAAAAAAAGCGATATTACCGATTCCTTACATACTGATTACTTGCTATACAACATTATTGATTTTCGTACATTTATTAGGGTCTAAGAGATAGTGATGTCCGATAACACTTTGGATACGTACCATGTTGAACCATAGATGAGCTTCCAACAATCTGAGTATTCCCTTCATTCGTTTCATTTTCACCAGTCTTATTTTCAACCAAAACCACACGACCTTGTGATACATGTGGTACGACGCAGGGAGCTGAAATAATAGTTGCAATTTAGAATTAAAACTGTTTTTGTGACAGGATGAGTATTCCACCAGAGTTTATTAGTTCGGGATTTCTACTATTTTCGTTGGAGTTGCCGATGTTTGAGGCGCTATTGTTAGTACATTGATAACAGAGGACCTCTAGGTAGTTACGTATAGTGGAGTAACTACTTTTGCAGTATCCTCAGAAGTTTAAACACTGTCTACCCTAATACCTGGCCACAAAAAAGGTGTATTGGTTCCGTTGGCTCAATAGGAAGGAGCAAAGCTTTTAATTTTGAATGAAGTAAGGCCTTAGTGCCAAAGAACTTGAACTTTAAAAATCATTAAGACCAAATATTTTTCTTAGAAATTACGTTTACTTGTTTACAACCAAATGAAAAATTTTGATGCCCATGACGATGATATACTCATATAACGGAATAAAGAATATAAATCTTGCGTTAGTTATTTCTATAGCGATTGCATAGTACGACGAATTTATACTATAGAGCACGTAATCAATTTCTTACCTAAGCACATTGGTAACGGATGACTCCAAGAGCCATCACTCTGGCATATAGCTGATCCATTACCCTCCATCTTCATTCCATCCTGGCATCTAAAGATGATGGAGGCTCCCAAACCAGTACCCGAAGAGATATTCTCTAGCCAACCGTTCCATAGTTGACCAGGGTGACCACAGTTGATTTCTGAAAATGTTTGGCTTTGTTAATAATATTTTACAAGAACAATTATTCTAATTTTACCTGGTTGATTGTTAAAGTTGAACGAAGAAATAAAATAAAATCTCCAGTATTTGAGAATGTCTGTTTCTAACAAGAAATGGTGCCTGGTAGTATTTCCCTTCTGGGATGCTTATCTTGAGTTCTTACAATACTCGAAGAAGTTACATATAGTATGTAGTAGGTATTTTAGATGCAATTAAGTGTATGTTATATTTATTGACATACTTGTACAAATAGAAAAAAGGTGTAACATTTCTTACCTTTACAAACAGGTTGAGTTCCAGACCATTTCTTGTCCGCGCCGCATCGCCTGGTCGCATCTCCGACCAGCCTGTAGCCATACTTGCATTCGTACGATACTACCGAGTTGTATGCGCACGAAGTGTATACTGCCTTGCCGTGCCGAGGTGCCTCCGGTGGCGGGCACTGCACCTGCGTGACCACTAGATGGCGACACGCGTCACTTTAACGTAACTCTCCATTGAAATCATAGATGGCGCTGGCAAAATTTGCTTAATCACGATATATTAATCAGAAAATCAACGAATGGTTTTTCTATTGATTAAAAAAAGCTTTCGAATCACATGCAATAGATAACAAAATATGGCATGCAGAAAATGAAACAATCATTTTATATTTTTCGTCTTTATTTCACTACAGCATAGTATAAGTTAAATGTATGAAATTCTTTATAATAAATTCTTGCAAGTTCAACATCGATTAAAGGCTTCACTACTTAAAGAATAGTATATCATCTACATAAATATAGCTATAAGTGTTATTTGGCTATATAGGCAGTAAAGGTATTTTTGACATCATTTTATCATGGCCATAATAATGTTTTTGACTTTTACTAAATTTAGGAAAGTCGTAGTTGTATAGAATTTAATAGATAACAACTAATATAATTTATTAACAAATTTGTGACACTACGTAATGTTATGATCGATTCAAACTGTGTCCTTCTCTCCTCCTTCTATTCAGCAGCAGGAAAGGAGAAAAAATATTTTTAAAACATTTCATAAAATCACATCTAACTTTAATGGAAGCCCCACTGGTATAAAGGTTTAAATTATGAGTTCCAAAGATATCACACTTTCATTTCAAATAATTTATTCAAATTCACTGCGTCGCGATGAATTATACATTTTAACAATCAAACTTGATCGTTATGATTTTACAGACGAAGGAAATGAAAATTCTGATAATAATTTTAATATTTTCGATCTAGTGGGAGATCCATTAGCTAATTGCGTCATGACAATGGTATTGCTCAATGATAGCCATGATAATAGCCAAGTACCAAGCTTTACATGCCAACTAGTCATCGTATAAACAGTTATGTAGACACTTGAAAAATCCACAAAATTCGAAAAACCATGCAACATTCCAAATGACAGACGACACTGATCGGCAACTACATTGTCACGAAGCAATGCCAGGTTTGCGTAGAATTTTAAAAACTTTTTATAGTTTTGATCATAAGTCTGATGTATATGTGAAGAGAATTATAAAATGTTATTTACCAATTAATCATAATATCGTTTTCTCAATAATAGCAATGAATGATTTTTGAAATAAATAAGTTCTTTAACTTCCAAGAGTTGCAGCAAATAGAGCATTAAACTACTCATATATAAGTGTCAATTATTATAACGGTTTTAAACTTGAAGTCCAATTTTGAAAAACCTATTAGCAACATCACATCAATTTATCCATGAATGTCAATTTTCCTCAATCGATTTTCAACTTTAACCACAGCAACAGCAATATGGTCAGTCTAATTATAATCGCTGTATTGTTATTTTGCTTGAAGTCTCACCTGAACAACAAAGTGCCTCTGTAACGCTTCTGACACTTCATTGCAATTGCCTTTTTACTATAAGACAATGATATTTCTTTAATGTAATATCATCGTATACATAAGTCTTTCAGTAAATTACCTAACTTATTAACCTTTCAGTAATTATTATGATGTATTGGTAACAAATTTTATAATTTCTTGTCTCATTTCAAAAACTTTTGATTACCTATGTCCTAATCATGATACCACTACTATCAGATCAGACTCATCATCAAAACTGGTCATCATTATAAATTCATCTACTTACGGACACAGGTAGGCAATTCCTTGGGAGCCCAGGCCCCGTCGGACTGGCAGTAGCGTTCGGCTTTGCCCACCAGCTCGAAACCCTGCCCACACTGAACTACAGCACGGCAGCCGAAGGTGTGACAGTCGGCGGTCACCCATCCGTGGGGCACGTCGCCAGGCTCGCCGCATGAACGGGCTGGTGAGGAAGGTGAGGTTTGAAATGCTGTTACGCTTGGGTATTGCTTCGAGTACATTAAGAATGAAAAGTAACTACCTATTATCATCCCTCTGCAGAGAAAAGGCCTCCACCATTAAATTCAAGTTCGAATCAACAATGAGCAATGTTATTAAGAGTTATTGTTCAAATTTGATAAGAGACAAAAGGTGCGTAAATACTGTTTTAAACCTAGCTAGGGCATGTTGCCGAGCAGAGCTGAGCAAGATCGCATTTAATTTTTTTCATAGTCATGATCAGCCTATATCAGTGCACTGCTGGGCATGTGACTCTCCTAAAAGGGGATTTTGACATTATCAACATCAGTATTTAAACTTGAAAAATTATGTCTCAGGCGGGACTCAAACCCGCATCTCCTCGCATGCCGGGCGCGGCGCGGCTGAATGGTAAAGCGCCTTGCAATTAAATTGCTTAAATTGTAATTAAATTGCTTAAATATATTAAAGCATTATCAACATGTTTGGTAGCCGGGTTGGCAGTGTAGTCAATGGTACTACCTAGATAAGACGCTGCTGCCCGTCTTCTTCTGGCAGTACTCCTTTAGTTGCCTCCTATAACACCCGTAGGAAGAGAATGGGTAGAGAGAACGACAGGGCGCAAGAAATATACCTACTTTTAGTGTTTTACGTCTGAAAACTTTATACATACTAAAACGTACGCATATGATGCTTTACCTGTCTTCATAGCTGATCGAAACAAAATTGATATGCTTCGAAATACAAACACTATTGTATGAATTTTGTTCAAGATTAAAAAAACTGAATATCACTTACGTTCACAACTAATGTCAGGCCCATACCAAGATGCTTGTCCTTCGATAGCCAAGCATTTAGCCCTTGGGAATCCGTTGGTTACGTAGCCAGTATGACAGTTGTACTGGACTGTTGCGTCTAGGTCGAAGGTTGCCTGCTCAGGGAGGGCGGAGTGCCGTGCGTGCTCGATGGTAGGAGGCTGGAGGCAGTAGACTGGAAAAAAGGTGGCATATCAGGGAATAGCAATAAAGGCCACTTTTGTGTGATATTGTTATAGTATAGCCTAGGATTATATACGTTGACTACTAAAAAAAGTGCTCATTAGCGTAATAGCTTTATTCTCTATGTTTCCCGCAGCTCTCGCTTGTTGCTCTTGAAGATGATCTTGTATTTCAGGATGTCGTGTGTTGTCAACCACGCTACGTTGTGTGTATTGGCAGGCTCTTAAGCCATAAATAATTATCACTATGATCATACTACTTCAGTCTATCGCTAAAGATAGACCTCTCTAGGAGGTGAATTTTGGCATAATAATTACTCTCGGCAGGTGGCTTGGTGATCACAGTTTTTCCTTTGAAACAGAGAAGACGCTGCTGTTCGTTTTCTTCAGAACTCCTTTGGTCGGCTCTTACGATGCCCATAAGTTTAAAAAAAAGGGGCCGGGGTACGCTTTATAAAACCAGTAACACAACAACAGCAATTTATAAGAGAGCAGTAGAATCGTCAGATTAGCAGTCAGGAGTTTTCGACTATGAAACAAAAACTTAATAATCTAAACATAAATTTCCTTGAACAAAAATGTGTATCGAAAACATGTTCAGGCAAAAATGTCGACTGCCTTAGGCAGGACTGGAATCTCTAAAATTTCCGCTTACCATCTCAGTGCTCTAACCTAGCTACCAAGACATTTTTCGTTGCGACGAATGTATTCGAGGCTTTACATAAGCCAGCGGAGTTACAGCAATGTTTTTGGCTCTATCCCCTTGTGATTAGGATAGGAATCGCTTGATTAGTAATTACTGTGATACGTCATAAAATTGTAAACTAAGGTTATACTCCTGTAGACACACTTTGTTTGGTCTAGGTGAGGTTGTTACGGTGATTGAGCAATGCTGTCAAAATGAATACACTTTTACCATACAAAAGAATCTTTACAAATATTTTACACTCGGTTAATATGAAACATCATTATGTATTCTAACAAACTTACTATTTTCTTTGCAAGCGGGAGCCTGACCAGCCCACTTGCCATCAGCTTGGCAGCTCCGGCTCTGGAGGCCGACCACGTGGTATCCGTGGGGGCACGAGTAGACGGCCCTGAAAAAACATAGGATGAGTTGCTGCGATTGCATCTTAACATGAAAGTACGATAGTAAAGCGAATGTTTCAGCAAAGTGAGTTTTAGTTATGATTATAAAAGAAGATTTTTCCATGATTCCCACGCTTTGCTGTATGGCGAATGTTGGCGAGTTTTCTCCGGCATCTTTTAGCAAAACTCTTTATGTACCCCCGCCCCCCTATTACGATACCCATAGGAAGACAATATTATGGTAATTTTCTCTTTTAGGACTTGGCGTCACGTTGATTGGTTGGCAGTTCGGCACACAGCCCACCAATCAACGCACTGTACCTCTAGCACAAAAAACTATCGACTTCGAATCGTTTGCGTTTCGAAAGCAAACGACACAAAGATCGTGCTTTCTTTGGTAGTTCTCGTTTTGACCGCGCGAGCGCTGTTTAAGTTTTCATACTAAATATTTCGATGGCGATACGAACACGCAAACGATTCGAATTCGATAGTTTTTTGTACTAGACCCACTGGTCCAGAAGTCGAATTCGAGAAGTATTTAGAATGTCCTTTTGTTCTCGAATCTTCCTCTTTCTGTTTTAATATTTAATAAGTTCGGCATTTACATTTTAGTAATCTATGGTTGCGGACTTGTGGTAAACACTCATTAAGAATAGAATACGAGTAGAATTGAATCAGTTTATTTGGCTCTTTGTCATTTAAATCTTATTACCTAAAAAAAGTGTGACGAAAAAGCCTTTTTAGTAAGTTACTAATTGAAAGTCGAACTTACTTATCACCGAATAGATTTCCAGTTAGCGTGATTTTTCCTATCTCTGGCTGATCCAACGCAGGGCATTCGCGATCTGTAACAAATGAAAATATAATATAATATATAATATAATATAATATTTCATCATCATCATCATCATCATATCAGCCGAACGACGCCCACTGCTGGGCATAGGCCTCCCCCAAGGATCTCCACAACGATCGGTCCTGTGCTGTCCGCATCCAGCGGCTTCCCGCGACCTTGATCAGATCGTCGGTCCACCTTGTGGGGGGCCTGCCCACGGAACGTCGTCCGGTACGTGGTCGCCATTCGAGAACCTTTCCGCCCCAACGGCCATCGGTTCTCCGCGCTATGTGTCCCGCCCACTGCCACTTCAACGATGCAATCCTTCGAGCGATGTCGGTTGTTTTAGTTCTCCTGCGGATCTCATCATTTCTGATTCGATCGAGTAGGGAAATACCAAGCATCGCTCTCTCCATTGCTCGCTGGGTGATCTTGAGCCTTCTTATGAGACCCATAGTAAACGACCACGTCTCACTCCCATAGGTCATTACTGGCAACACACACTGGTCAAAGACTTTCGTCTTGAGACACTGAGGTATTTCGGACGCGAAAATATGCCGGAGCTTCCCGAACGCTGCCCATCCGAGCTGGATTCGACGAGAGATCTCTTTCTCGAAGTTGGACTTACCTAACTGGACTATCTGTCCCAGGTAAACATAGTGGTCAACAACTTCGAGTGCAATGTTCCCAACGTTAACTGGAGCGGGTGCAACATGGGCATTTAACATGATTTTCGTCTTGTCCATGTTCATCCTAAGACCCACTCTTTGAGAAGCATTACTGAGATCTTCGAGCATAATGTTCAGGTCTTCCAAGGTCTCAGCCATAAGAACTACATCATCGGCAAATCGCAGGTGTGTTAGGTATTCGCCATTGATGTTGATGCCGCGTCCTTTCCAGTCCAGAAGCTTGAAAATATCCTCCAACGCAGCTGTGAACAGTTTCGGAGAAATAACGTCTCCCTGTCTCACACCTCGCTGTAGTTGGATCGGATTAGAGCTCTGGTTCTGTAATCGGACCGACATGGTGGCGTTTTGGTATAAGTACTTTAGTACCTCGATGTACCTGTAGTCTATTTGGCACCTTTGGAGAGACTGCAGCACTGCCCATGTCTCAATCGAATCAAAGGCTTTCTCATAGTCCACGAACGCTAAGCAAAGTGGCAAGTTATACTCTTCGGTCTTCTGTATAACTTGCCGCAGCGTATGAATGTGGTCTATGGTACTATAGCCTTTTCGGAACCCGGCTTGTTCGGGAGGTTGGAAGTCGTCGAACCTGCGAGTGAGACGATTCGTAATGACTCTCGAAAACAACTTATAGATATGGCTCAGAAGCGAAATGGGTCTGTAGTTCTTCAAGAGAGTTTTGTCACCCTTCTTGAAGAACAGCATCACATCGCCTCTGCCCCATGCCTTTGGCGTTTTGCCCTCGAGGATGACAGAATTAAAGAGCTTCTGGAGGACCTTAAGTATCGGCTTACCGCCCGCTCTAAGGAGCTCTGTTGTGATTCCGTCATCACCCGCCGCCTTGTTGTTTTTAAGCTGCTTGAGAGCCATTCTAATCTCGCACAGGCTGACGTCCGGGATATCTTCAGAATAGTGTCGGGTAAGCTTGGCTCTAGGGTCTTTAGCCTTGCTTTCAACAGGTGTTTTCGTGGAGTATAACTGTCCATAGAAACTCTCAATCTCCCTCAGGATTTCAGGTGTTGACGCAATGATGCTACCTGTCTCAGTTTTCAGCCTCGTCAATTGGCTTTGCCCAATAGACAGATCTCTGGCGAACACTTTGGAGCCTTTGTTCCGCTCAATGGTCTCTTTAATACGTCGGGTATTAAATTGACGAAGGTCGCTCTTCAAAGACTTAGATATCTGTCTATTGAGTTGCCGATAGCGATGGGCATCCGCTGAGTTCTGTAGCCTCATTTCGTTTCTCTGATCCATGAGTAGGAGAGTCTGACTGGAGAGTTTCTTTGATTTGGGACGGCGGGTTTTAAAGTACTTAGACCCTACCGTACGGACAGTATCCACCACCATGTTGTATAGATCGTCCACATCGATGCTGTTCTCAAGGGCTTCGAAACGGTTTTGAAGCTCGAGCTGAAAGCACTCGGGGTTTTGAATTTGAGCCGGTATTGGTCGGAGCGTGGATTTTATCAGTCGCGCTCTTTCAAGCTTTACGTCGATATTCAATGTGCCTCTGACCATGCGGTGATCGCTTCCTGTCTTAACAGCGTTGATCACAGCGACATCATCGAATATGTGCTTCTTCGTTGACATGATAAAATCGATCTCGTTTTTGACTTTACCATCCGGGCTGATCCAGGTCCATTTGCGGCTTACGGGCTTCTTGAAGAAGGAGTTCATCGTAAAGAGGTTCTCCCTCTCCATGAAGTCTGCCAGCATCTGACCCCTTTTGTTCCGTTGCCCAAATCCAAATTTCCCCATTCTCAACTCATTACCGCAACGTTGCCCCAACTTCGCATTGAAATCCCCCATCACAACCGTGTAGTGGGTTTTAAAGCTATGCATGGCTTTAGA
Source organism: Anania crocealis (assembly GCA_949315895.1). Classification (NCBI taxonomy): domain Eukaryota; kingdom Metazoa; phylum Arthropoda; class Insecta; order Lepidoptera; family Crambidae; genus Anania; species Anania crocealis. The sequence continues at coordinate 11,522,717 of OX438871.1, forward strand.
GATTTCCTCATACATAGCCTCCACTTCGACATCGTCGTGTTTTGAGGTCGAAGCGTAAACCTGAATGACATTCAGCAAATATCGTTTCGATATTCTGAGTATCAGGTACGCTACCCTGCTCGAAACACTTCCGATAGTAATCACGTTGTTGACAAGGGACTTGTGGACGATGAACCCGACACCACCTAGGGACTGTTGGTCGCCCTCCCGGTAGTATAGTAAGTTACCGGATTTTAGGGTTATCGAGTCCTCCCCCTCTCTTCGGACTTCAGATAGCCCAATGATATCCCAATGTAACTTACCAATTGCCTCTTCCAACTCTACGAGCTTCGCGTCAAGCCTCAGTGTGCGCGTGTTATATGTTGCCAGGTCGAGTCGTCGTTGTTGGCAGCCGGATCTTACCCGGGGATTCTTAGCACCCCCTGCCCCGCCGTTACCATAGCTGCTGCCATAGCTAGGACTAGCGGGGCCGCCGGGGACTGGGGGCCGAATTCTTAGCGGTGTATTCATATTTGGGGGGGGGTTTGCCATAATCGCCACGCTTGGCAGGCGGGTTGGCGATCGCAGTATGGCCTGTTGCTTCTAGGAGACGCTGCTGCCCATCTCCTGATGGCAGTTTTCCCTCTGTCGGCTCTTACGACACCCACGGGAAGAGAGGGATAATATTTAAGACATAATAATATAATATAATATTTTAAGACATGCCTCACTGGGCCACACAGAGCCATCTAGTCCCAAATTAAGGTACTATTAAGTACCCTGTCGTATGGGGTACTTGACAACCGATAAACTTACTTATATATTTTTTTTTGTAAATACATACTTATAATACATAGAAAACACCCAGACCAGTACAAACAGACATGTTCATGCACACAAATATTTGTACTGTGCGGGGATCGAACCGTTGAAAGTAATATGATTTAATATCACTTTCAAATCAAAGCAATACACATCTCTCATTTTCAGATAAATCGTATTGATGAATCGGAGAGATAATCGCAACAAAAGAATTGGCTGTTGAGTTTTAGTGTATACTCGTACCTAGGTACTTTAAAGAATATAGCGATCTCTTAAGTCGTTTTAAAGTAAGTAGGTAAATCATTGAACTAAATAAACGATTACACTGTTAATAGTGCAAGAAGAGCAATAATTAGCTATTCTTATATAGTGTATGAATACAAAGTTAATAAACCTTTTGTTGCAAAACGAAACTGTCAACAAAGCAGGTTTGTATCCAATTTTAATAATTAAGGCTGTCACGCCAAGTAAAATCGAGTAGTCAAATAAAATCTCTAGTAAATTAAATGCTTAACGATTAAAATTTGCGGTTCTTGTTATTTTCCGGTGACATACAGGATGAAATTTTAACCACTTTCCAAAATTTTTATAGGTGTTCAGTATCGTATTTAGAGCCCATTTATGAAGTTAAAAATGTTAATCAAGCTTTCACACGAAAATTATTTTTCGCAATATAGTTTTCAATTTTTACGGTCCTAGGCCTGATAAGGTATAAAGAGAAAATCAAAAACTTATGAAAAGTATCGTAATGAATGAATAAGATGCGAATTGCGTGAAAAAAGTGTTGGTAGGCAGCCGTATCAAAAATTTTAGATTTTTTGCGGACATTTAAGTGCTTTATTTTGTCATTTTTGTACTGGGCTTTTTTTTTTCTCCTAGATTGTTATATTAAAACTATTGAAGCACTCGTATTGTGGAAATCAGAAAAAACGAAAGTACCATAAACACCCAGACCCGTGAAAAAGAAAAAAAAAACATTTTTTTCTACATTAACCCATCCGGGAATCGAACCCAGAACCACGGAGCAGGCGACACCTTGAAAACACGTGTGTTTGCCACTCCGCCACGAAAGTCGTCAGAAATCATCGTTGATGAGCTGTAACTGTACCAAACGAGAAAATACAAATCAAATAGAAGAAGAAGAAAACAAAGAAACTTCGATGTTGATTTGTTTTCTACTATTTAATCCCTCAACCCCCAGGAGGCACGCGCGTGCCGCGATAACAATTGATTTCAATTGTGTCTGGAATAACTCACGATCGAGGGATTAAGCGTTCATTTATTTTTTTTCATTACTACTGGCCAGTATCAAAGAGCTTTAAACAAAGTCTTGCTACAAAGTACAGACAACAGCACGTCAACCTACCACAAAACGTCAAATTTTCTCAATTGATATTGCTCTCTACTTGTTGGACTTAAAGTTGAAAATCAATTCAATGACCTTTAACTTTTTGGGCTGGTTGACCTGCCGTGGTCTGTACATAGAAGAGAGTTTTTATTTGATGTGTGCTTTTATTAAGTTTTTGAGGGACCATGCATAAAAAAACATTTCTTGTTCCACGATAAATACCCTAAATTGCTGGCTAAATCGTGATTGCCTCCTCAATTTTTTGCAAGAAAATTCTGTTAAAAACTCAAAACGCCGTTAAATTGTTCAGAAATGCCCAATTCGCAAAAGCCAGAGGCGTGACCTTAGACCGAGAGGCGGCCTTCAGTGGAGAGTCCTCGTCTCTCAGCCGAGCCTGAGATAATTACCTATCTACCTCTCCAGTTTCCACTTGGCTCGACTAGTCTTGACAAATCCTCGCTTGTATTGTCAGCAAGTTTTGCGCTTAGATTAAGTAAGTGAACTGTAGAGGTAATCTATGTATCTTCTTTTGTATGAATAAAAATCAAGTACCGAAATGTATGTCGACATAACTCCGGAATCGCTGCAAAGATTTGGATTATTCTTTCATTGTTAGGTTTGTAGTGGTTAAGAAGAGCAGGTTTGTGTGAAAGGCTGTCTAGTCTGTATCATAATAGACAACGAGTTAAATACGTTGTTTTTTCAATGTTAATAATAATGTTTTAACACTTTAGTGTTCGTGTAAATTGAAGAAATAAAGGAGATGTCCCAAATTGTATGGAGGCCAGGCCCAGAACCTGTACACCTCACCAAAAAATAGACTAATACACCTACAAGATTTTTTTATCATCCAATTCTTTTAAAATGGCTTCGTTAAGTGGTTCAAATAAAGAGATAAGTAAGAAAATAGCAATACAAAACAGCAAAACCAAAGATGACATTTTGATGACGTCTGTCAAAATCGCGCATCTAGGTGTCGAGTGCCATCGCTTACTGTAATAATAACAAACATTTTAAAAGTAAGGTGTCGATCCAGAAAACGAAAAAGACGTCGTTATAATAAACTACATTTAAAACGCGACCAGCAGAACAAAAACTTGAAGTGAATGATTATGCCAAAGTGACAAGGGGTAACTGACAGCTCTAAGTTTTTTAGATTGACGCCATCTTGGAATGCCTAATGGAGTTTGATAAATCATTCGATCTTATTTATTTTTGAACCACTAAATTATACCTTTAATTAATTTATATGTATTTTTCCTAGGAAAAATATTTTTTTCTTGATTTTTGAAAATGGTGTACTATGTCTGAGCCTATTATGGGACATCTCCTTTGCACAATACATTTTAAACAAGTTTCAACACATAAAACATTCTTAACAAAAATAACAGTCGTGAATTCCGTTAAAAAATATTATATTATTCGTAGGTACTTTCATTTTTGAGTAGCAACTTAACCGTTGATTTATAGCTATTTACTTGCGTTGGGATTAAAACACATTTAACCAATGTAGCAAACCTACAATTTTATAGAGTTTAAAACTTCAAATTTAAACCCCATTGAATAAACAATTAAATGATTTGGCAGTGTGATCGTCTAGATATAATAGTAGGACCGTACGTTGTGTGAGAGTAGTAAGCCTGATTCTTTTAGAGGTACGTAGATGTTCAATTAGATATTCTTCAAAAGTTAAATCTGAATTGTTATGCAACCTGGCATCGACTGAACCTACAGATATTTACCTAATATAATTATTTGATGTTAATTAATTTTACAACTTAATGAATAATCCACCAAAGTAGAAAACTACTAGATTAGGCTAAAATCCTTGCGTTGGGCTCCTTTGAAAGTGTTTAAACCATACTCCAACAGTAAAACAAACCTAATCCGAAAATGCCGATCACTCCTTTAAATCAACCTAATCAGATGGGTTTCAATTAAATTAAATAAATTCAGTCTGAACGAACCGGACAAAATTAATTAAACATTGTTTCTAATTCAAACCCTGTATTGATTCAAACTAATCCGAAAATACCGAACACTCCTTTAAAGGTCCATAATGAAATCAGTGGTCGACCTTAAAAGCCCTCGGCATTATCACATCAGCTCGGATCAAGAGGATTTGATTAATTGAAACAAACTCAAGATCCTACTGTAATACAAACAAATCTGAAAATACCGAACACTCCTTTAAAGGTCCATAATGAAATCAGTGGTCGACCTTAAAAGCCCTCGGCATTATCACATCAGTCTGGATTAAGAGGATTTAATTAAACGGGAAAATTCAGGATCCTACAGTAATTTGAACTAATCCGAAAATACCGAACACTCCTTTAAAGGTCCATAATGAAAGCAGTGGTACGACCTTAAAAGCCCTCGGCATTATCACATCAACCCAGATTAAGAGGATATTAACAACTTGAACAAGTCCAGACTGAACCAATCAGAAGGAATTCACATAAATATAACTATTTTAAAATTAGATCCTACAGTAATTCAAACTAATCCAAAAATACCGAACACTCCTTTAAAGGTCCATAATGAAATCAGTGGTCGACCTTAAAAGCCCTCGGCATTATCACATCAGCTCGGATTAGGAGGATTTTAATTAAATAATAAAATGTAGAAGGAACCCATCGGAAGTAATTTGAAGAAGTACTATTCTAAACTTAGATCCTACAGTAATTCAAACTAATCTGTAAATACCAAACACTCCTTTAAATCAACCTAATCAGATGGGTTTCAATTAATTTAAATAAATTCAGTCTGAACGAACCGGACAGAATTAATTGAACATTGTTTCAAATTCAAACCCTGTATTGATTCAAACTAATCCAAAAATACCGAACACTCCTTTAAAGGTCCATAATGAAATCAGTGGTCGACCTTAAAAGCCCTCGGCATTATCACATCAGCTCGGATCAAGAGGATCTGATTAATTGAAACAACTCAAGATCCTACAGTAATACAAACAAATCCGAAAATACCGAACACTCCTTTAAAGGTCCATAATGAAATCAGTGGTCGACCTTAAAAGCCCTCGGCATTATCACATCAGTCTGGATTAAGAGGATTTAATTAAACGGGAAAATTCAGGATCCTACAGTAATTTAAACTAATCCGAAAATACCGAACACTCCTTTAAAGGTCCATAATGAAAGCAGTGGTACGACCTTAAAAGCCCTCGGCATTATCACATCAGCCCAGATTAAGAGGATATTAACAACTTGAACAAGTCCAGACTGAACCAATCAGAAGGAATTCACATAAATATAACTATTTTAAAATTAGATCCTACAGTAATTCAAACTAATCCAAAAATACCGAACACTCCTTTAAAGGTCCATAATGAAATCAGTGGTCGACCTTAAAAGCCCTCGGCATTATCACATTAGCTCGGATTAGGAGGATTTTAACTAAATAATCAAATTTAGAAGGAACCCATCGGAAGTAATTTAAAGAAGTACTATTCTAAACTTAGATCCTACAGTAATTCAAACTAATCTAAAAATACCGAACACTCCTTTAAAGGTCCATAATGAAATCAGTGGTCGACCTTAAAAGCCCTCGGCATTATCACATCAGCTCGGATTAGGACGATTTTAATTAATTAATAATAAAATTAACAATAAAATTTACTTTGGTAGACTATTCAAAATTATCCGGCATGTAATTTAATAAGTATTTTATAAAATGTTAACATAATTAATAAACCAAATCACACTACATTCCAGTCTCAGTCTTTTGATTAAATGGTATAATAAGATCTAATAACCTAATGATAGATGTCTAAAAATAGCTCAATTAATAACCTTTAATTAGGCCAATTTGACAAATTTAAATTAATGAAATAACTTTCAGAGTGAGGAAATCTATATACTTCTAGGATTCTATGAGCATGGTTCTCCATCTTATGCCCTAATAAATTCATTGAAAGTTATTAAAATTAAGAACCATTTAATTTTAATATAAAAATTAATTGCCGTTTGGCTCCCTTGACTACTCATATTCTGGTAAATTAGAGACAATCTTACATGAGTATGTAACCTGTTATTAAACTGTCAATCTACAAATTACAAACTACTCATAAAAAAATATAAAATAAATCATTTGAAATAGGTTTACATCTAGTACAAATTGGAATCATTGAATTTAACTATATAATTCATACAAAATATGATTAGCAGTCAAGCTATGTGTGCTTTATTTGTATTCTGGTTAAGCTAAAACAAGAAGGTATTTAATCTGAAATAAAATTCTTGGAAATTTTGAATAATTTAAAACTAATTAACAATTGAAATCAAATTACTATATTTCACATAAAATCTGAATAGCGGATAAGATAACTTTATTTGTATTTTGTTAAGTCTAAAACAGGCATCTATCTAATTTGTTATATTATATGCTATGTAATTCATGAATTATATAGATATTATAAGGAAGAGGCAAATTCAACCATGTGAATGCCCGGTCTGTAGTGTGACAGAAAGAGAAACTCCGAGTAGCCCCGAGACTTGTGACTCGGGTGTAGGTTTTAGAGCTCTTTACGTTAACAACACTCACCTTCACTACTCGTACCGTGTTTCTCTCTCTTCCCAATCAAATCTGGCTGCAAATGCAGATTTAGGTATTTGATGAGATTAGGTACACAACTTTCAGACCAAATCCTTTCAACAAGTTATAGATTAAATACATAACTATTTTATGTTAACTCATTTAGAAGATTATCATAATATTTGATTTGTTTCAAAAATATCTATATCAATTTTATCAGAAAATGACCTACCTACTTACCAATAAATTAACGATTGAGATCAATTAATGTTCTCATATAAGATATGAGTAGCGGTTAAGATAACTTTACTTGTAGTTTCCCAAGTCTAAAACAAATATGTAAGTATGTAATCTATTATACATCTCAGTCAAACTGCTAATTGCCTATTATCAGAAAATAACTCAAAATTCTTAAAACTCACTTATTGTTTTGCAATTAGAGATGCTTTAATTAGTAAGTATGTTCAAAGATAGTTGCTTTAAAGTTTGTGACAGTTCATTAACTGTTCATTAATAAGATTATGGCTTTTTTATCTGCAGTATAAAAAACACAAGTTAATAACTATAAATTAAGCCATAACTTAAAATATTATAAGATCAAACTTTATCTGTCTTCTTGATTCCGGCTATTACAAAATAAATAGAATGTTGAAGTAAATAGATAAAATTTAAATAATAGTCTTTCTAACTAAACAGGAATGGTAAGACAATTGCATATTATTTAGAGCCAGATAACATTTGTGTAAGTGATTTAATTGTTATTAATTTTCTAAAAAAGGTTAAGGTTATTGACATTTGTTGGGTTCTATGGATTTTAATAGAAATAAGATAAACCCCACAGGTCTTGATTGAGAACAACTTTGCAAAAGTTTCATAGAAGTTGTTATAGATTGTTAAGATAGTTGGCATTGAATTGGTAATCTTACAATTGTACTAAAATCACTGGCCAAACACTCACCATTAACATCCTGGCATACCTTTTCCCTAAGCATCGCTGACTCTTATGTACTTTCTTACCAGGACTTCTTTTACACTTCCTAAACTAGAAAAGTACGCGAGGCTCTTCAATTTCTATGCTAGCTTGCATATAACAACTATAAAATTATAATTCAAGGTTGCTGAAACCTTTTAACTAGCCGTGTAATTGATAAAAATCATATCGCACTTATTATTACAATATCTCAAACAATTTATCCTGACTCAACAATCACATAGTTTTCTCACAAACTTCCACTTTTGGCGCAATTCCCAGCGCGTCCCTTTGAAGACGTCAAAACCAAAGAGTATGTAAGTCAAAGCTGTCAAACCGGCGCGGCGGTCCTTGGATTCGTCCATTGAGCCAAAAACCAAAATATACACACATTCGAAAAACTATTTCTGAATTTACTGTATTTTGATTTTATGTATTATTAGTACATTGTTTAGTTATTCTACTGCATTATTATTTTCTAAAATAGTATCTATTAGTGAACTTTGGCAAATGTACTAGATGTAGATGAAATTATTTATTACGTTGGTTATAAAAGAAAACATCTAAAGGTTTTTCTTTTTTTTTTAAATCACCATTTCTCATATCAGAACAGGTTGGGTTGTTACACCAATGACTGTTCTCGAAGTATTTATTATGGAATTAGCCATTTTTTTCTTTGCTCCACAACGTAATCTTTCAAACTAATAAAACATTTAAAAACACCATATTTCATATGAATAAGAAACTAGGAACGACGGTCTAAAATTTTTTTAAAATTAAAGTCGAATTACTAAAATAAAAGTAGGTATTTTAATCGAAACTATTCCTTGAATGAAAATTCAGTTAAGTTAAAAGGCCTTAGGTGAAACTAGAACCCATAACCTTCCGCCTACCGGGTGACAGCTCTACCCATTGATCTATCAAGACATAGTTTTTGTCAACGAATTTATTCACGGCTTTACGCTGTAAGCCAGCAGTGTTCCTAAATAGTTGTGGTTATCTATGTCTATATTTCGAAAGAAATATTTTTACATTTATTCTTGACTATCGGTTAAGAAGACACACTTTAAATTTGTTATGAAAATATTTGAGTGGCTATGTAGTCTTGAGTGAGTATATAGTCTTTACGTTTTGGAAATGTATTTAAAGAATGAATTTGCTAATGCAAATTGAAAACATAATTCCTTTAAAAAAATATATCGATTGCCCTTACACATATTTTTAAAAACGTTTCAGTATAACAGCTTACATTTAAGATTGAATATTGTCGACTTACCATTATCTCCAGAGAATCTGCCAGTTATTAAAGTCCTTTCGTTAGGACGATTTATTTTTTCAATTTATTCCCTCGAAACGTCGTTTTAATTAAAATGTTGTTTCCAATTCGGTCGCTTTGTTTTAGTGACAAATTCGCTGTTTTGTCTTTCATAACTGTTGTCGTTTTGATGGATAATTTCGAGGCAGAATTCATTTTCAATTTTGGGAAAATTAATATTTTTAGGTTATATTAAAAGAGTTTTTATTAATGGTTTTCAGTTGAAAACATTTTGTGCTATTGTCACGAATCTCTTCCTATGGTTGTAATTGGGAAAATTCCAAATAATGCTTAGGTTATATTAAAAAAGTTTCTATCAATGGTTTTTTACTTGCAAACATAATAATGTTATAAAAGCCTCTAAAGGAGTTTTATTTATTTTTATTTAACCTACATCATCCCACTGCTGGGCAAAGGTCTCCCGCCCCCCAACGCTTTCCACTGGTCTCTGTCAGCGGCCAATGACCCCCAATCTCTCGCGAAGCTGGACAAATCGTCACACCACCTCTTTTTAGGTCTACCCCTTCGTCGGTAGCCGTCTGGTGGTATCCAGCGCGTGACGATTTGGGCCTATCTATCCGGGTGCATTGTACACACATGCTCCGCCCACTCCCACGCTTTGCTGTCTTTTCGCCTACATATGCTATGCCAGTTCTGGAGCGTATTATAGTATTCCGGATCTTATTCTAAAGGAGTATAGTAATAAAAAGGTAGAAAAAGGAAAACTACGTCTTAGTGGAGTAGGGGAATAAATAGGCTTTTAAAATAAATAATTTCTATACACCTTGCACAAAGTTTGTTATTATACAATCCTACAATAATGTATACTTGGAACATGTTGTTTTGTGCAGGTTCAGCAAACGTGGTTTGAAACTGATTTTACAATAAAACAAAGCTTTCAGTTGATAAAGCTTTAAAAAAAATACAAAAGCTACGAGTTAAGCAGCTTTTCATATTACTAAATTATAAAATACTATTCATAAAAAAATACAGCCTTTTTTGGTGCAGTAATTTGAATGCATAAACAGCTAAAGGGTCTCAATTGCTTTCTGTAAAACTAGCTTTTGCGCGCGAGTTTCAACGCGTGCAATATTGAATTTAAAAAATAAAAAAAGAAAAATGTATTTGACACAACAAACACAATCACTAACATTTAAGAAAAAGGAAATAAGTGCCAAAAACGTTCCCGCTCAGCATTAGTCGTGACAGCTAGAGGCTTATCACGACGCTGCCTGGTTTGGGATTATTTTAATACATAATTTAAAAATATGTATTAAAATTATCTCACGTACCTTTTATTTTTCCCAATTACTATCCCAATCACCTTTTCCTTACTACTAATTAGTATCCCAATTGCCTTTTTCCATTGAAAAACGTTGCCTTTATGTTATTACAGCCAATAAACTAACACCGTGCCAAATTTCATTCGTGCCAGAGGCCCTACTATGCAATGTCGACCCGTATTTACAGATCTTTCTTTCTCTTTCGGATACTTTGAGATATTGGTATGAGTGAAAGAGACATTTGAAGACGAATGTTCGGACATTTTGTTGCAGAGTAAGGCCTCAGATCCGTTAAATTAAAAGTAAGTATTAAAATTATCTCACGGGAACCAACATTTTCTTGGCACGGTACTTAAACCTGTACACTAATGAGGCATGTATTAGGGGTTAAAGTATGAAATTGCCGTTTAGTATGGACGAAATCGAGAAAAGTCATTTTTCCATACTAACAATTTTTTTGTTTTTTTAAAAACGCCTGAACCGTTTTCGATGCAATTAAAGGTGAAAGTTAGATGGTTATAAAGCTACGCATTATCGTATTTAAATTTCTGAAAATCAAAGTATATAATATAAATTAATATACTTAATGGAAGCAAGAAGGTCAGCTGACACATTGTAAGGGGTCTTTTCAACGACTTCCTTTGAAGTAATAGGCTCTAGTATTGCATTTTTTTTTAGTCAAAAGTTACTTTATTTAGTTTTTGATACAATACAAAAAGAATTACGCAATAATATGACTATACTTAGGAGCCATAAACAAAATAAAAAGTGGGAAAATAATCGGCAATTTCATAATTTAACCCCTATTATTAAAAACAAAATTTTACTTAACGACACATCTTTTTCCACAGTTAATTTGTTTATTGTTTTAGTCTAATGAAGCTTAATAATTTAGAATAGGTACTAGTATAGTACCAGTTAAAATAAATACAGAACAACGGTTCTTAACTTATTTTTTTTATCCAGCACAAACACTAGAAATTCTCTTTGAGAGAACTTCGCTCACTCAACGAACGTGTTGAGTTTTATTTTTTCTCTCTTGAAATTTCCCAGCATTTATACGTTAGCGATCAAACCTCGGATTTTCAAACTAAAACCCGCTTTGAAATATCAACTTGATGGCAGTAAACGATTTGACTTTCGCCAGATTTATTAAAGTTATGTAGTAAATATTTAGTGATGTTCACGACTTTTAGCTGACATTCTTTTTAGTTTTGTTAACATCCAATTATCGATTCGAGGTAATCACTTTGTAACAATATCGTAATCTTTGTCCTTTGTTTTTGAAACAATTTCAAAGCCATTCTTATTTGGGGCAACATTGGGGACAAAATTTTATATAAGTGTTATCTAGGCTATTCGTGAAGTCGATACATTTTTTTTAAGTAATGAGAATAAATTAGACATAGATATATAGAATGTTTATAACGGAAAGCGCTTTATAAGGGAGATAACGTATTACCTAGAGCGCAACTTATCAGACAGCGCGTTATAACGAAAAGTGCAATATAAAAGATAGCACGATATAACCGAGAGCGCGATATACCTGAGGGCACGTTATAACCGAAAATGCGTTATAATCAAATGCACGACGTACCCGAATTGGAAATGAATTGAAAGTGCGTTATTAACGATTATAGCGATATAAAATATATCGCGTGATAAAAGAGCCAGCGCAATGTAACCGAGAGCACACAAATAACCCAAAAGCGTGATAGTTATAACGGACTGCGCGATATAACCGAGAACACGATATAGCGGAAAATGCAATACAACAACAACCAAGGGCTCGATATAATCGAACTTCATGCCACCTAAGTCTCTGACGACGGAGCGCCACATTTATAATCTGAACTACTTTTTGGAATTCTCTCTATGAGAACTTTAGTGCTATCGTAGTTGTTTTATTCTTATTGCGAATTTTCTGCTATTTATACAGGGTTACCGATTAACCGTCGGATTTTATAATTGAAAAAGCGACTTTCAAATGCAACTGATGGTTCGGTGAAATACGATTAACACGAATTTGAGTCTGTTACTCGTAATATCGGAAATACGATTAACACGAATTTGAGTCTGTTACTCGTAATATCGGAAAAAAATTTAGGGTTTTATTCACAAAATCTGAATTGTTGTTACATGATTGAATTTAAAATACTATAGAAACACTTAAAAAAATGCTTTTGCATAATCCTTTGGTCCGGAGTACCCTACTTCAAAGTACTAGAGGCAAATAATAAATAATAAAATAAAATGTGGACTACATCACATACATTGTTTTATTCCCAATTTGAGTAACTATTTAAAGCACTCGTATTTTGAAAATCAGAAATAATAAAGGAACCACAAACACCCAGACCCGAGAAAATGTAGAAAAACACTTTTTTCATACATTAACCCTGTCCGGGAATCGAACCTTGAAAACCAGTGTGTATGCCACTCCGCCACGGAGGTAGTCAAAGGTAAGGTAGGTCAAGAGGAAGAAGTAACAAATATCAACTGTAAGTCAGTCAAGTCCCTCCGCGTATTCAAGCTCACTCATACGTAATTTGCATTCATATTTAAAACTACCGCCTCTAATTACTATCGTTAGTTTTGTTTTTTTTTGTTCTTCATTTCAACTAATGAATAGTTGAAAAGGCACTAAATTTTAGATTACTTTTTTCAACTTCTTTTATAGCCCATAACATCACTAAGTTAGGTTGACGGGTACAGCATCAAATGTATGTTTATTAACAACCTCTGTTAGCACAGCGTGCAAACCAGTTTATAAAGCCCGGGTTTGATCAATGTAGAAAACCTCTTTTATTTATTGGGTTATGTCTACCTAGACATCAAGCACCTGCTTGTGGTACCTCCGTTGTTTCTGATTCCTTAAAACAAAACCTTTTGTAGCCACCTACTAACATTCCGATCATAACTATGTTTGTGAATATATTTATTTAGGTCAAACCGCTACTTGTTAAAAAAAGCAATAAATGTCTGCTCAAAGAATTTCGCAACTAAACTAAACTTACGAAGAAATACTTTCTGTAAACGCTAAAGTATCTGGATGTAGGAACAAAAAGTTAACAACCCTGTATAGCAAAAGTTGGCAACACTTTAAAACCTATTAGAACAGCCGAGGAAGCGTTTTTCCTAAGTTAGTATCGGTGTATAGTCTCAAAACTAAAAGCGATTTATATGAAATTGAAAATCGAATGCTTCTTTTTCTTTCTTTTGCTCTGCAAGTCAACTCGGTATTGAAACTTTTAAGTACTCGTAATATAGGTATTACTCGTATATACTTATGTCTATGGGGTATTATATACTATGTCTATGGGTAACTAGGTGTTGATGTTGTGAATTTTGACATAATGAATTTTGATCTAACTTTACATACGTTACCCTCCTGAAAAACGTCATTCATCATTTCTAACCAGGTAGCTGGACACCAATTTTCATCGACTAAGCTTAAACGCAGAATTTCCAAAAATCTTCGTTCGTTTAAAATTAACGTTTTAAATCCCAGTAATAGTTTGGGCTGTGCGTTGTTTGTCAGTCAGTCAGTCATTAAATCAGTTTTAATTTTTATATATTAAGAAATATAAAAAACTAAAGTAACGGCCTACAATCATCCTACTGTAGGGAAAAGTCCTTCATCATTAAGTTCAAATGACCATCGATGATGGGTACGGGTAAAATCACCACGCTTGGCAAATGACATCATCAGTCAAACCACGCCTCTATCTCAACACAATCGGGAGCGCGCCACCCGAACCCAGCGGCTTTCCGCGACCTTCACCAGATCGTCGGTCCACCTGGTGAAGGCTACTTACATATCGTCGTCCGATGCGTGATCACCATTCCAGAACCTTTCCGCCGCGACGGCCATCGGTATGTTTTTGGGGATGAGTTTGTCGAATGGTTACATGGGAAATCTATCTTCTTAATTTGGTATGTAGAATAACATAAAGGGATAGCAACAGTTTTAATTAATCCCTCAGAATTTATCCGAGAGTGCGATTCAGCTGATTCCCACGCGGATGGAGCTAGTTGTACACTAGTTATCTAATAAAAGTAGAGGAGTTCTCCAATCTGATCCATTTTCAACAATTATTATTAATAAGGACCGATCATCCATCGAACTTTAACTTAAACAATTGGATCCCATAGCATTAATCACATGAAGACATACTATTGCATTAATCAAGTAGGTTCGTACAAAAACATGCTCATAGGCACAGACACAGGTAAGCAATGGATCAGATTTGAAAAACAATTATTTTTTTTCTGGTTCCCTGTGATTTTTGACCAGTGGATGGGATCAAAACAAAAATAAAACGGATCCCTTGTTGGATTGAAATTGAATAACTTACTAGAGGTGTTTCGTATTAAGTTGTATACATTAACATATACGTAATATGCAATTCTAAAATCTGTTCGCCCAGATAAAGTCAACCTAAATCTCTCACCCAATATCATTACCGTGCCCGTATTCAGATCACGTCCTATGCTAATGTGGGAAGTGGAGTGGGGGTGTCAGGTCTGACCTTGCAGGTCAGATGAGTCAGGAAGTTGTGAGAGCGGTGTTCTATCTACTTAGATTTATAGCGCAAATTAATTTTAATGGCATTAGCAACCGAATCTTGCGGATGAGTGTTTTTTTTTGTAAAATTAGAAGTGTTATAATCATGTTTTTTTACAATAATTTCTATGAGGTATATTAAATATTTCCCTGAAAGATGAATACGGTTTTTTACGAAACTACGGCAAAACCAAAAGGAAGAAAGAATCAAAGGGAACGCCAATCCTTGATGAGTCAACTACTGAGATATGCAGTTGACCTCAGATCATTAAAGAAGGAGATTTGAAATTGCTCGTAAATCCTTAGCGAACCCGTGTCTCCGAATTATTTATGTGTGCAACGCAACTACAATAACACTGTTGTAAGCTTATGGATTACACTATATCAATTTACAACGCTCATTGGTGCGCACACAAACATGGACCCAATCACAGCGGCTACCACTTACTCGCTTACACAATTCGTCAATTGGTGTGTGCAAATTAGTGTGTCGCTATAAAGTGTGGTCGCGACGCACACGTCGGGCAGTGAACGCTTCGATTAAACCTCGATACATTGCGTAGTCGCATAGTACTCACAACACTGCTAGTTAGTATCAAGCCTTCAATGTATATTGTGCCGATACAATTATCGTTACATGGATGTTTTCATTAAATATTTCGGTGCGGAGTGCAATAGTTCTGTTTGCCCCTATTGGATTCGCACGCACCACGCCCCCATTTCATATCTATTTCTTTATATGATCTGAGCAGTTGACTCATCAAGGATTGGCGTTCCCTTCTTTGTTGACATCTGATGTGATGATGATGATGATGATTTCAAACTATTTTTAGCACAACCTGCATCAGACGCTGCGAAACTTGTATGTAATATGGTTTCGGTGACTCACCAATGATGTATAGTTTTTTAAGTATATTCGTTTGTGTATATGTGGGGTATTTCAAACTATTTTTAGCACAACCTGCATCAGACGCTGCGAAACTTGTATGTAATATGGTTTCGGTGACTCACCAATGATGTATAGTTTTTTAAGTATATTCGTTTGTGTATATGCTGTTAGGGTATGATGGGACTGACGTACTTACTTTCATGTAGAAGTCACTAAATAATTAAAAGAAAAAAAAAAGAATAATGATTTTAGCAGTCTATGTCTGTATAATGTACTAGCTGTTGCCCGCGACTTCGTCCGCGTCGATTTCTTTTATTATGATCGCGGCTATTTTTGCAACATTTTTCACTGATGCTTCGCTCCTATTGGTCGCAGCGTGCTGTTATATAGCCTTAAACCTTCCTAGATAATTGGAATATCCAACACAAAAATATTTTATCAATTCGGAACAGTACTTCCTGAGATTAGCGCGTTCAAACAAACAAACAAACTCTTCAGCTTTATAATATTAGTATAGATGTGGGTAATTATGAGGGATCCACATTTACGGCTAAACTACTGAGCCGATTTTTCTCGATGAGGTATCAATCGATTCCTTATTATAGTCCGGGTAACATAGGCTACCTTTTGTTTAAAAAAAGCTACATGGCGAATGCTACAACAGGATCGTTGAACCCGGGACCCCGAGATCTTGGCCAGGTATTCAACCCACCAGACTAACAGGCGTTAAATCAACAAGTACAGTTTTTGTGGCAAAAAATCGACGTAACTATTTTTTTGTAAGTTGTCTCGGAATTTATCAGAGCTTCAAATGACTTATCGTCTGAGTTAATGTTTTACGAGTAATGCCAATTTATAAATATATAGATGCACTAGTTTCTAAGATAAACGATCGTATCAGACAGACGGACGGACGAACAAATACAATACAACTTTACAAAATGCCCCAGTGTCTTGAGTGATGTGCTGAAATCTGTTTTATTTCTGCAAATAGGCCCCAGGAGGCGCTTTTACACGTCCCAATATTTAAACCTACCACTGCTTCGGGACAAGTCTGGGCTAGTGCCGAGAAGAAGCAACGCAAGAAACTCGGTTACTATTGACAGCCACTTTTAAAATAAATTTTAACAAAAAGTTTATGCAAGTACGAGTTAGAATGACATTATGATCATTTGACTAATCATTGAGTGTAATAGCCCTTTTTTATAAAAAATACTTTGACATACGATTTAAGGCTAGCGTCATCTACCTTGTATTTCAAAAGATTCCGATATTTCGGGACTATAACAAGCGATATGATCACGAAAGAAATTTAAATTAATGAAATTCATTCCCTTCGAGGAAACCTCGCAGACTTACATTTTGTGAAATTGAATTACAACTTCTATCGTATCTGGCATTTTATTCGTCGCACGATTTCTGCTATGTTAATGTACGGTTGGCCAAGAAACCCTAAGGTTGAAAATAATTGGCGCCTCATAGAACTACAAGGTAGATTACCAAGTTCAGAAATTTTCTGACGGCTACTAATACTTACTCATGTGCTAAGTCATAACTATGCATCTCTTACATGAGTTCAAACCTTATCGCTATTTTACTGACAGCAATTTTGTCAAAACTGGTAGACCACTGTCATGGCCGACCGTAAAAGTGGAGTGGGGAACGTCAGTTCTGACTTTGCCAGGTCACCGGGGTTGGAGAAAGTGCGATGTTTCACGTGAGAATCGAAGTGGAAAATTGGCTCGAATCGAGGGATGGTTTTTCGACATTTAGGGTGTAAAAATGGGGCCAATGAGGTGTTGGAATTCAGGGGCAGGCTTTATTATTCAGAGATATTTGAAGTTTTTTCTTTTGTTGTACCTAAATTGATTTTCTTACTGATACATTAAATTATGTGCTAGAAATCATTATTTACAGTGTCAATTAAAAGGACGTTACTCATATCCCAAATTTTTGAAAAAAATACCTGCTAATTTTTTCAGAAGACTTAAAATGAATGAAATATATATTATTCAAAATAATCAATTCAATCATAACTACTAATTCTTATTAGCAGAGTTATCTTCATTAATTTAGTGGCCTTAGATTATCTATTAATCCTTTTGAAGAATACTCTCAAAATGTATTATGATTTCTCCTAAAAATGCATAGTGAATCATTCAGCATCAAGAAAGCATTATGACATACATAGTCTTCAAGCACTATATTAACATTAAATCTTTAAATTATCTCAAAAATTCAACGGCAACAAATTTTATGACACTGAACAGATTGTCGTCTGCTTCATCGTGTAGGCCCCTAATTCGCGTAACCGAATCGTATCACAATCGTAATTGAACGACAGGTTTTTGACAGTTCTAGTATGGGCTAAATGTCAAAATCGTCCAATTCAATCACGATCGAACTGCGATTCGGTTACGCGAATTAGGCCCCAGAGCGTAACGGACGCGACGGCACGACATCAATCGAGTTAGCTCAAAATCGGTTTGAGAACTTAACATCGACAGCAAATTGAACGAATATTGATGGTCTCGCGATCTTTCTACGCATAGAATGCGTGAAATTTACAGACAAAAAGTTAAAGGTCATTGAATTGATTTTCAACTTTAAGGTCAACGAGTAGAGATCAATATTAATTGAGAAAATTTTACGTTTTGTGGTAGGTTGACGTGCTGTTGACTGTACGTTTACTATTTTTCTCAATACCATGTATTACTAGTTGATTTCCTTTCCCTGTTTCACTAAATTTAAAATGGATTACCTTATAATGGAGGCTATCGCTAGTGAATTTGCCACTAGAGGCGCTTGTGTCGCGTGAGGTCCAATTTCATTCACTTTTCACTGGTTTTAGCGGAATTTGTTGCATAAATTGTAATTTCTTTAATTTACCTGCTCGAAAGTGATCTCCTTCGTAAAATATAGCAAATATTATGGTTTATTTGGCGATTAATGTGAACGCTTTAAAAGCGGAATTAAGAAAAAGTGCAAAAATAGGCGGCCTTAAGAGCAACTATTTCAGAAGTTAGTTTGTTGATATCAAGATAGTTATTTATAAACAAAATAACCTTAATTAGATTCAATATTCATAGTCTAAGATCCCACCATACAACGACCTTCACCGAGCTGTTTATTGGATGAAAAGTTTTTTATATACAAATAAATATGCCAAAAAATATATTGCAAATGGGTTGCCTAAAAATTTTCAGTCCAGAGTAGAATTTTTAAAATTTGACAACCTAATTTCATGACTTTTTTTTTGCATTCAACCGTATACCACCGTGTTCATAAATGAATAATATTTATTTGTATTTAACTTTATTTAATTAACCAGACCGGTGCAAGTTACTAGTTCGATTTACCTGTTTATATCTGCCTACTCAAGAGTTGTGACGGGAAAAAAATAGTCAACCTAACGTTTGCATATTCTTTGGGCTTCATATTTTCGATTGCTATGAAATTTGTCTATTAACTGAACCAGAAAAAAAATTAAAATATTAAAAAAATAATAATTAATCATACTACTGGACTGAATTTTTTTAGACAACCCATTTGCAATATATTTGCCTTTGACAATCGCCTTTGACAGCTATACCTCCGGACCTCAGTCTACAGTGGCGCCAACTGGTTAGCAAAGAAACGGTAGTCCCCATTGAGCCGCGTGATGTGACAAAATACAGAATAGCACGCACCACTCCTTTTTGCCCACAAAACACGGAAAATTGGTTAGAAAGGCGGTGGTGGACGGGGCAGGCGCGCCACAGAGGTTATGAGCGAATGCTTATGTTTCTGCCCAAATACGAATGTAAGTGAGCGCTGTGATTGGTTTGGTAACGTGAACACTGTGATTGGTAATATAAAGAACTAGCTGTTGCCCGCGACTTCCTTTGCGACAATTTCTGTTATTATGATAGCAATAATTTTCGCAACATTTTTCACTGATGCTTCGCTCCTATTAGTTGCAGCGTGATATTTTATAGCCTAAAGCCTTCCTCAATGAATGGACTATCCAACACAAAAAGATTTTTCCAATTCGAACCAGTACTTCCTGAGATTAGCGCGTTCAAACAAACAAACAAACAAACTCTTCAGCTTTATAACATAGATTAAATTTCAACCACCTTCAAATTTTAATACAACAATCTACGTCTCTAATCTAAGTCATCCTGTATAATAAAAAAACCAAATGAATCAGAATATGTGTGAAATGGGACTGTGCACTGTTAAGTGTACGAAAAAACGGGATAAATCAAAATACAATATAAAATCCAAATAAATCAGAATCAAATGTGTGAAATGAGACTGTCTTTAGTTCTTATTTTTAAGTTTTGCGAACTCTCCAATTTTATCATGAACGTCAACCGAGTTAGACATGGTACTGAGTTTGAGTGTTGAGCAAATGTAGAGGTCCAGTTTGAAGATCGATAGTTTAGTCTGGTTGGTGGAAACTTAGTAGTTGGTTGATGTACGATGGTGTAGAGTTAAAATAAAGTTAGTAGAAACGCCGGTGATATGTCATACTATTCCACGCAAATTATTACATGTTTGACCGAATTCAATGTTTTATTTCAATCTATCGGTTTTATTTAGCCACTAGCTGTTGCCCGCGACTTCGTCCGCGTCAAATGATATGAATAATTTTCCCCGTTTTCGCAACATTTTTCACTGCTGCTTCGCTCCTATTGGTTGCAGCGTGATGTTATATAGCCTAAAGCCTTCCTCGATAAATGGACTATACAACACAAAAAGAATTTTTCAATTCGAACCAGTACTTCCTGAGATTAGCGCGTTCAAACAAACAAACAAACAAACAAACTCTTCAGCTTTATAATATTAGTATAGATTGATGTAATATTATAAAACTATATATAAATCAGCGTAAAAAAAGTGTCCCAAACAAAAGTAATCATTTTTTTCTGGAGTTTACGCGAACACTATACATTGAAATGAAAGATATATTTACGGATTTAGTACGGATTTTTGATTTAACCCGACGTTTCGAACCCGCAAACTGCCCTGTAAAGGGTTCGAAACGTCGAGTTAAATCAAAAATAAACGCGTACTAAACCTGTTAACATATCTTTTATCTCAATGCATCCATTATATTGGTTAAGGGTGCATCCATACTAATACTATAAATAGGAAAATGTGTGACTGTTTGTTTGTCCGTCTTTCACGGCAAAATGGAGCGACGTATTGACGTGATTTTTCAAGTGGAGATACTTGAAGGGATGGAGATTGGAGAGTGACATAGGCTACTTTTTGTCTCTTTCTAACTTCCCTAAAATGGATGGAAGTTTGTATGGAGCAATCCGCAATTTTCTATTGTGACTAACAAAAAAATCGTGCATCATTTGTTATTTGGAAATCCGCCCCCAACCCTTTAAAAGATAAAGTGAGCACGGACATAAAATTTTACGTCTATCATTAAAATTACTATAGTTTTATGCATAGACTTAATATATGGTTTTAGGTGTCACTTTGTATCAGACTGTGTATCTAGTACTACAGGAGAGAGAATTGAAAAATAGGTGTTTGTAAAATCTATTGCTGTCGCGCAGTTTCTATTTTGTAAAAATAACAGTAACGATGACAATAACAGTATTCACATATTCAATACTTTACTATATAATATTTGTCAAAATAATAACAAATTTGTGTTTTTTGACACCAACAAATTTACAAAAAATTGTTGTGTTATGACTAGCAGCTCTATTCACCTGCCTAACAAAAAGAAAAAACAAATAGCAAGTTTGCTAGCTTACAATATTAACAGCTTTGTTAGTAAACCAAAAACTGTTTTGTAGTGAACCGATTAGTAAATGTACTAACCCAAGTATTTTTCCTTTGACAACCTCTGAGGCTTTAAACTAAGAGGGAAGACAAAAGCTAGGCCGAATATGTATTTTAATGTTGTTCATCAAAACATTCAAGGCCTGGCCGGCAAAGAGTTAGGTTTAGGATTATTTTTAAAAGATTTTAATGTTCATGTAATTTGCCTCACAGAACATTGGATAAAAAAACATGAACTAATGTTAAACATTGAAAATTATAAAGTCGGTAGTTCGCTCATAAGGGAGTCTGCATCTAGAGGAGGATCACTTATTCTTGTTAAAAATGAATTCAAATGTAAAGAACGCAAAGACATCGTGTCGCTTTCAGTTGAGCGAACTATTGAGCTAGCATGTGTTGAGCTGGAACATTTTATAATAATTAGCGTGTATAGCCCCCCCAAATCTAATTACCATATTTTTGAATCCACTATGGATGAGGCTCTGAGAAGGCTATCAAAATCGTGTAAAAAAATACAAATATTTTACTTAGTACTGGCAAGATAGATATTGGTCGAAAATTAGCGGGATCACATTTCTCGCCGGATTTAAATAATGGAATAATTTTGCTAAACTTCATTAAAGTTGAAAACTGTCTATCATCAATACATTTGTTGAAAATTATTGCGAGATGAGGGGCTATTAAATTTAAAATTATGTTTAGTCAACTTTTATCGCACTTTAGTTTGAATAAATTATTACATCACAATCAATATGGATTCAGTAAAGGTAGAAATACCACTGATGCGAGAGTAGCACTTCTAAAACTCGTATTCGATGCTTGGGAGAGTAGGTTAGATGCTATAGGTGTTTTTTTTGACCTGTCAAAGGCATTTGATTGTGTGAACCATAAAACGTTAATTAAAAAACTCAGACATTATGGTGTTTCGAATGATTCGTTAGATTTAATTAACTCATATCTCACAGGTAGAACACAAAAAGTTTACATTGATGGAACTGAGTCTTCAGGGTCGGCCCTTATCATGGGTGCCCCTCAGGGATCAGTATTAGGATCCTTGCTATTTTTAATATACATTAACGACCTTCCATATTATATGTATAATCTTTGTGAGATGGTATTGTTTGCAGATGACACTTCAATAATTTTTAAAATTAAGAGGTGCGAAATATCATTTGACGATGTTAACAATACCCTCTCTAAATTATTGCATTGGTTTGCTACGAATAATGTTTTGCTTAATGCAAGAAAAACAAAATGTGTTAAATTTACTTTGCCTAATGTAAGGTTTTCCGCCACAAATGTTGTTGTAAAAGATGAGCCATTAGACACAGTAGACTCCTCTACCTTTTTAGGTATAACTGTAGACTCTCGACTGCAATGGGATGCTCACATCAGGTCTCTGTCTGGAAGACTTAGTTCTGCTGCTTATGCTGTGCGAAAGATAAGACAATTGACTGATGTTGGAACGGCAAGATTAGTATATTTTAGCTACTTTTACAGTATAATGTCATACGGAATTTTGTTATGGGGCTCAGCGACAGATATTGATTCTATTTTATATTGCAAAAACGTGCTGTGCGGGCTATTTATTGCCTTAGACCCCGTGACTCTCTAAGAGAGCTATTCAAAGAGATCAACATACTAACAGTTGCATCTCAATACATTTTCGAAAACATTATGTACGTCCTTAAAAACCTCGAATTTTTTGTCAAAAATAGTGACGTACACAATTTCAATACCCGAAATAAAGTTAAACTTGCCGTTCCAGGATTCAGACTGCGAAAAGTAGGTAATTCGTTCATGGGAAATTGTATCCGTATTTTTAACAAATTACTCGTACCACTGTCAATTGCTGACCTCCCTGTACATAAATTCAAATCATATATCAAAGTTGTTTTAATGAAAAAGGGCTATAACACTATTGATGATTATATAAATGATAGGAACGTTTGGCTTTAAATTGTATCAGCTCGCACTGGCATATATCTTATGTAAACATGTTTATTTAAAAAGAGGCTGACAATAGTGACCGAGTTTCTTGCGCTGCTTCTTATCGGCACTAGCCCACATTTGTCCCGAAGCAGTGGTAGGTTAAATATTGGGACGTGTAAAAGCGCCTCCAGGGGCCTATTTGCAGAAATAAAACTGATTTTAACTGATTTTAGTGCCAAACGCATTCACCGCAGAGTGTGATGGAGACAACTGCTTCTTGGACCGAAAATACTTACTAAAAGCACACCAAATCAACGTTTCGTAGTCCGCCGATTACTTTTCCAAAACTAGACCGATTTAAATACTTAAATAAAAATTTAAAAAAGGCTTTGGCCGTGTTCGTATATATACCTTTCTTCCTTCTTCCTTCTAAAATTTAGCCAAATTTGTTTTCTGGATGTTTGAACACAGCGGAAAATCTGGCGAATTTTTTCGATTTTTGAGGGCTCATATCTTTTTTATTAATTAATTTATGAAAAAACAGAAAACATAGAAACATGCTAATAGTGGCCATAGATTTTTGTATTAAAAATTATTGCTGTACTGGCTTTATCCAGGGAGGAATCAGGGGACTACGTTTGTATGGAAAAACGGCCCTTGTGTTTCCTTTTAATAGATGGTTAGCGCTCGAAGTAAGCGCATAAAATAAAAGTAACTCACAATACATAATATTACGTTGACAGGTTAATTCTGATGAAGTATAGGTATTATACCTACATCAGTATAGAGACCATTGTTCTAGGTGAGAACCGAATTATCTTGCAGGACGTTTACAAATTAATACGTATTTATGATAGGGTTGTCTTAATCTATACTAATATTATAAAGCTGCAGAGTTTTTTGTTTGTTTGTTTGAACGCGCTAATCTCAGGAAGTACTGGTTCGAATTGAAAAAATATTTTGTGTAATTAGGCTTTAGGAAGGCTATATTTTTTGAAAACTTCTTAATCGCGATCATAATAACAGAAATTGACGCGGAAGAAGCCGCGGGACTAGCTGTTAGTATAAAATAAAAATCTTGATAGACTTATTTATTTAATGACTGGTCGCGATTTGCGAATTGGCTTTTACTGTGTGTTACATAACAAAAAGCGATTGGTTAAAAGTAAATACAAAAAGATATTATGTTATAAAAATTATACAACGAGGCAAATGTGTTAAGCATTAGACAATTGTACATATTACAATCAGTTATTAAAGTCAAAGTCAAAGTCAAACATTTATTTGCACAACATTGTGTAGTACATTGAGATGGAAGACAATGAAATCAAGTGCTAACAAGGTTCTGCCCTAAGTCCATAAGTATAACCCTGTAGATCCTTCTATCCTTAGGAAGCATAATCCATATTCTGTTGTTAAACAGCCCGCTGCTAGAACATGTTTTGCGAGACAACAGTATTCAATACAATCGATCGCATTACTCGTATATAACCGTATAAACAGGCTAAACCATATCTACACTATGTCACTCATCAATGCAAAGTTACTGTTTCAAATTGGCTTAAACAACTAGACTATCATGAAACAGAACGCCTTCTTCTACGATAAAGCGCATAAACACACACGAACGCACACGCATACACACACACACACACACACACACACACACACACACACACAATATTATTTTTAATCGTAAAATATAATTGTAATTCTTTATGTACATTTTTATACTTTGCCGCATTCCTACTGAGTACTTAAAATCTTAAAATATGTATGAATGAAGGAGCGGGATTCTCTTCATACAGGTTATTGCAACTTAAAAAGAGATCCCCACCCCATGTAACTACACCATGTAAGCTATAATAAAGATATTTTTTTTTTGATAAAATAGCTGTGTCACAAAGTGATATTAATCGAGTCGAGTTCATGGATGTTGAAAAACTTCATACGTATTTAGATAGGTCGTTAGAGGACAGGTCAAAAAATCTAAATGAGATTTTACGTTTACCGTTTAGTAAACAAATACACTGGTGTTAAATAATAGGGGTTAAAGTATGAAATTGCCGATTATTTTCCCACTTTTTATTTTGTTTATAGCTTTTAAGTATAGTCATATTATTGCGTAATTCTTTATGTATTGTATCAAAAACTAAATAAAGTAACTTTTGACTAAAAAAAAAAATGCATTACTAGTGCCTATTACTTCAAAGGAAGTCGTTGAAAAGACCCCTTACAATGTGTCAGCTGACCTTCTTGCTTCAATTAAGTATATTTGTATTATATACTTTGATTTTCAGAAATTTAAATACTATAATGCGTAGCTTTATAACCATCTAACTTTCACATTTAATTGCATCGAAAACGGTTCAGGCGTTATTAAAAAAAATAAAAAATTGTTAGTATGGAAAAATGACTTTTCTCGATTTCGTCCATACAAAACGGCAATTTCATACTTTAACCCCTAATAAGTGATTGGATTTTCATCTCTTCGTAAATTGAATCACAGCACGTGCCAGAAGATTCGGATTGTGAGAAAACCGGCTTATATGTACTCGACAGAAAAAATATCTGACTTAAGTACCTACCTATTAACCTGTTTAATTTCTTCATATCAGGTGGGTTTTCTTAGTCGCGTACATAACTAAATGTACTACACTGACTACAGTGTATAGAATAAACAAAACATCTCGTTATTAAGGGCTTTCTTATTGTCAGTTTTCCGTCAAATAAAAGTTATAATTACCCGAATTATAAAAATTATAATGGTAATTCATACGAAATTCATCTACGTATTACCACAGATAAGATAATACATTACTTAAGTCAATTTTAAAGTTAATTTTAAAAATTATTTCTTGTTCTCCTTTTGACAACCCTAATTAAAAGCAGCAGCAGGCACGTAAAACAATGAACCAGCGAGACAAGGGTTGAGTCCCTGAGCTACGCTTGTTGCAAACACACGGGAAGGTATTTTGTATTCTGATTTTCGTCGAAACACAGCTCACTCGTCTGTAAAATAGAGTAGATTTTCAAAACACAAAGAAAACACAGCACACTCGTCTGTAAAATAGAGCAGTATTACCGCTTCTTGTCCGACGGGCGTGGAAAAAGTTTATGCTGATGGCCAAAACAAGATGGTTGGCGTCTTTCTTCCACTAATATTTAATCTATGCTCGCCAACGATATACCAATCGTAGTAGCGTATTTATTATTACTAAGCTTACCGTTTATGCCAAAATAATCATTTGTAAAGGCCAGATAGATGCCTTACTATGCAACACGAAGCTCGTATTTACGGATATATCTATCTCCTTCAGATACTTTAACTGCCGGTCCCAATAACCTATCTATCTTCAGTTTTGGCATATCGGAGATAGAAAACATCTTCTGTCTCTGATTTTGCAGTCCAGGGAAACAAAGACAAAAGTTGTTTTCTATCTCCGATATGCCAAAACTGAAGATAGATAGGTTATTGGGACCGGCCGTTAGACATCGGTATGAGTGATGGGACAGATGGATTCGAATATTGTGTTGCGGGGTTAAGCCTCTGATTCCAGCAGTGGAACGGTGGTACCACTCAAGAACAGGTGTACCCCAAATTTATTTTTAACTAGCGGCCCGTCCCCGCTTCGCATGGGTGGATATAAGTTTTTTTTATAAGGATCCCAAATGTTTTCTAGCAATAAATATAGCATATGTCACTCAAGGTGAATGAAGCTTTCCAATAGTGAAAGAATTTTTGATATCGGCGCAGTAGTTTTTGAGTTTATTCATTACAAACATACACACACACAAAAATACAATTCTTTCCTCTTTATAATATGTATTAGTGTAGAGTTGTAGATGTAGAAAACGGAGCTAACTCAACATAGGACGTCCTCCGATCAGGTGGAATAAAGATATACACCAAATGTGTTGTCAGCCCCAGAAGAGACAAGCCTTGATCTGGGATAATTGGCGTGTGTATTAGGGGTTAAAGTATGAAATTGCCGTTTTGTATGGACGAAATCGAGAAAAGTCATTTTTCCATACTATAAATTTTTTTATTTTTTTTTAAAACGCCTGCACCGTTTTCGATTCAATTAAAGGTGAAAGTTAGCAGGTTATAAAGCTACGCATTATAGTATTTAAATTTCTGAAAATCAAAGTATATAATACAAAATACTTAATTGAAGCAAGAAGGTTAGTTGACACATTGTGAGGGGTCTTTTCAACGACTTCCTTTGAAGTAATAGGCACTATTATTGCATTTTTTTTTTAGTCAAAAGTTACTTTATTTAGTTTTTGATACGATACAAAAAGAATTACGCAATAATACGACTATACTTAGGAGCTATAAACAAAATAAAAAGTGGGAAAATAATCGGCAATTTCATACTTTAACCCCTATTATTTGTAAGAAACGTAGGTTGTATGCAGTAATATATTGTACGCTTGTAAAATAAATTGAACTGAAAAACGAATATTTTATTATTATTTAATGAAATAAACTATGCTGAAATAGTATATGCTTAGAGCCAAAGCAGTATTATGTAGTTCAGTGCAGACCGCGATTAAGTAAGTATTAAAACGTTTTCTAACAAGGTGAATTAAAAACATCCTAAAAAAATAGATAAAATAAAATATATTTCAAGGGGACCACAGGCAATAATAGGTAGATTTTATATTTTTTAAATAATTTTTTTTTAAGTCGTAGTTATTTTATATCCTTCAAAATTTATGCAGGTCTACCTAAGGACACTACTTTGGGCCCCATGTATTTCCTCCTTATTTTCATGTGGAAAATACTAATCTTTCAATGAAAAACCCATACAAAGACAAACTGCCAACAAAATAATGTAGATTAGAATGTTCGTTATCAAGAAAAACAACTTATTTTACAGATGACATTGCACATGTCCCTGCAGTTATCTATTAAAATCATTTTTGTAAATATGTATCTGACGACCTCCGTGGCGGAGTGACGTACACACCGGTTTTCAATCGAACTCCGGACCTCGGAGAAGGCGGCTCGGTCCGGAGTTCGATTCCCAGAGGGGACAATGTAGAAAAAAAAGTGTTTTTCTGCATTTACTCGGGTCTAGGTGTTTGTGGTACCTTCGTTGTTTCTGATTTCCAAAAAAACGAGTGCTTTAAATAGTTACTCGAATTGGGATCAGAACAATGTATGTGATGTTGTCCACATTTATGTATATTCAGATACTAGTTTAACAGTTTCGAACATTCAGGTTTGCGATCACCAACTCTCATTTGCCAAGCGTGGTGATTATGCCTGTAAACATCATTGCAGTGGTAACCTTGAATTCAATTATGGAGGCCTTCGCCCTACAGTGGGATAATTATAGGTCGTTAATTTACTTTTAATACTTAGACAATGATAAATAGATTGTATAGATACTAATAACACTTAGTTTTTTTAAACAACAATCAAACTTAAATCATTTTGATATAACTAGTTTAGTGTAGTTTATGTACATTAGGGAAAGGTAATAAAGGCTGACAGTGGTCACGTAAAGCGGCGGAACATGAACCCACATGACAAGGGTCTAGTACGGCATCTATTCAATATTGGAAATACACGGGCGAGTAATGCGAACAATAGATGGTAAATTTGTCAATTTAAACACGAGATATCCGAAAGAGTGATATTTCAATTATAATTTACTTCAGTATATCAACTTGAAAAATTATGTCTCAGGCGGGACTCAAACCCGCATGCCGGGCGGGCGCTATATCATTACCTAAGCCACCGAGACACTGCGACACAGTGCGAATTTTTCAAGCATATTCTTAGCGCTGTAAGCCAACGTTGTTTCATAAAATGTGTCTCGGTGGCTTAATGGTATAGCGCCCGCCCGGCATGCAAGGAGATACGGGTTCGAGTCCCGCCTGAGTCATAATTTTTCAAGTTTATTATACTGATATTATAATTGCAATTAAGTTGCTAAAATATCAAATAAAGTATATAAATAGCTGTTATATCTTAACTGACTGTCAAATATCTGCAAAGATGTTTATTTCGGGTATTGATGTAACAACGCTGGCTTACAGCGCTAAGAATATTCTTGAAAAATTCGCTCTGTGTCGCGGTGTCTCGGTGGCTTAATGGTATAGCGCCCGCCTGGCATGCGAGAAGATGCGGGTTCGAGTCCCGCCTGAGACATAACTTTTTATGTTTATATACTGATATTATAATTGCAATTAAGTTGCTAAAATATCAAATAAAGTATATAATTAATTGCTTTCCAAAATATTACGAAGGTACAAGGTGAATAAGATATATTGAATGATTACGATTTACTGTTACTGTCTATTACTATTGTGAGAGTTTTTATAGATCCTAGGTTAGGTTTATTGGTAGACATTGCAACGTGACGGTTTGTGCAGCTTAAAGCTCGTTCGCTTTGCATCCCTCTTATAGGTCATACAACGCCCGTATTCGAGCCGTAAACTAAATGTATGTGGACATCACATAGGTTCATTATGAGTTAGTTGTTTAAATTTTATTTAAATTTTATTTATTAAAGAAATTCTACAGCTTTTTTACAGTGTGCTTAACACAACTAATATAAAATAAATCACTTAAGCCAATTACAGAGTTCCATTACATGGTTATTTCATCAAATCGTACATATTATGTTATAATTATCTAAGAGTAGAATAATTAGTGCCGACTCTTCGTCGAGCCGCCAGACAAAGGTCGAGATGACCTAATAATGACATAAAAATAATAATAATACGCGGCCTTTTGCTTCTTAGGTCAATTATCTCTTACGGTTTTCGAAAAAATCGGACTCGTGGGTAGACTATACAGGGTGAAATTTTAACCACTTTCCAAATTTTAATATAACAATCTACGAGGCAAAAAACAAATGACGTATTTTTTCTTCTGGTATAGCCCAGTACAAAAATGTCAAGATAAAGCACTTAGAAAATGTCCGCCAAAAATCTAAAATTTTTGATACGGCATCCTAGTAACACTTTTTTTACGCGATGTGCATCTCATTCGTTCATTACAATACTATTCATAAGTGTTTCAATTTCCCTTTATACCTTAACAGGTCTAGGACCTAACAAAAGGAAAATTAAATCGCGAAAAATATTTTCGGGTGACAACTTGATTTAAATTTTTTACTTCATAAATAGGCTCTAAATACGATACTGAACACATATAAAAATTTTGGAAAGTGGTTAAAATTTCATCCTGTATAGGGTAAACAAACTAAACATCATAAAAGTAAATTCATCATGCAATCGAATAAAGAACTATTCCTACCTTATTTAATATTAAGATTACTACTATTTAAGATTCCTACCATGCTTATTTTTTATGAGTTTCCGATATATTGACACTATTACAAGCTTATATTATAGTGACTATGAAAATTTAAATCAGTAGATAGGCGATATAATGATAAAGATGAGAGTCCAAAATAAACAGCTGTTTGCATTTGAAATCAGGAACAATGGAGGTAACACTAATACTAAATTAGGGAAACGTAACGATGAGTGGTTTTCTGCACTGATTCATACGAGAATCGAACTCACGACAGCTGGCGATCCCTTGAAACCAGTGTCAAGCCTCTTTACTGCGGGTGTCGCGGCGTCGTAAAAGCATTCACATGTCCAAGTATATGGAGGCAAAACCTACTTAAACCAAACCCTAGTTTTGCTGATCAAAAGCAAACCCGAAATAGATGGTATTTGTCCTATCGACTCCATCGGGAAGCTTTTTGAGTAGTATAAGACGATATTTCATTCTGTAAATCATCCCTTAAAAGACCAAACAGGAAGAGAAGCCAAGAAGAAAAAATGACCTTTGTGTAACGCCATGTCACAGAAAGTGCAATGTACTTAACCGAATTTCTAGCGGGCGAAGTCGCAGGCAAAGCACTAATTTACCTAAATTCGAAAGATCTGTACATTTTACAGTATCATTTTTTGCTGACCTTGTATCAGAGTTACTCACGCTGCGGGCCTTTTTACTTTATAAAGCTTCATAAGTACAGGATTCCCAAAACAATTATTTACAAATGAGACGAATATTTAGCTTTACAATCCGTTTTTAATGTTTTAAAAGTTAGGTTATCTTTGGGTCTGGCAGTCGCGGACTTCCGAGAGCAAATGTACTTACTCACATTACTTATACATGAACAAACTGTTCAAAACAGGGCTAAATGTAAACACTTATGCAAACAACTCCAGGCACTTGATCAAAGGTGGAAAGATAATGACAACAACCGCCCAAAGGTTCAGTTCTGGGCATGCGGGTAGATGCCGTAGATTAGGTAGGTCAGCCAGGTTAAGAGGAAACACTACGGTCAAGAGAATTAAAAAATAGGTGTTTGTAAAATCTATTGCTGTCGCGCAGTGCCAAACGCCTTCACCGCAAAATGTAATAGAGACAACTGCTTCTTGGACCGAAAATACCTACCAAAAACACATCAAATCAACGTTTCGTAGTCCCCCAATTACTTTTCCAAAACTAGACCGATTTAAATACTTTTTTCATTAAAAATTAAAAAAAGGCTTTGGCCGTGTTCGTATGTTTTCCTTTTTTTCTAAAATTAAGCCAAATTTGTTTTCTGGATATATGAACACAGCGGAAAATTTGGCGAATTTTTTAAGATTTTTGAGGGCTCATATCTTTTTTATTAATTAATTTATGAAGAAACAGAAAACATAGAAACATGCTAATAGTGGCCATAAATTTTTGTAATAAAAATTATTGCTCTACTGGCTTTATCCAGGGAGGAAACAGGGGACTACGTTTGTATGGAAAAACGGCCCTTGTATGTCCTCTTAAATACTTTGAGACTGTTTTATATTATATTGCAAAATACTCTTTTAGGAGAGGCCTTGGCTCAGCAGTGGAGTAAAACTATAATATATAATGACTGGAGCGTTTTACGACGTAGGTATCAATAACTTTATTACCTTGTACTATTAGTGTTTATTTATTTTGCTTTCAGTTTTAGTTTTAGTAACAAACTTCTAAACATTCAATGAATATAAAACATAAAAGTTACCATTCAAGACATCAATTTAAATCAATAAACATTGCGATTGCTGGAATTGCTCTAATATCACTAATAGAAATTAGCAGAAATAAAACCGGCCAAGTGCGAGTCGGACTCGCGCACGAAGGGTTCCGTACCAAAAAGGCCAAAAAAAAACCAGTTTGTTGTATGGGAGCCCCCCTTAAATATTTATTTTATTTTGTTTTTAGTATTTGTTGTTTTTGCGGTAACAGAAATAAATAATATGTGAAAATTTCAGCTGTCTAGCTATCGCGGCTCTTGAGATACAGCCTGGTGACAGAGCGACGGACAGACGGACAGACGGACAGACGGACAGACAGCGAAGTCTTAGTAATAGGGTCCCGTTTTTACCCTTTGGGTACGGAACCCTAAAAATGTTCCTGACCTTCAATAACGAAATAAACAAATATTTAACTAAAAGGTTAGAGTTATAGTATTTTACGCATTTTGATGACTGTTCTTACTGGGTTACACCAATAGTGTGTTGAGGTAATTTAGGGTTGTGTAATTGCTGCTATTGAGGCGGCAACTTGTTCTGGATATTTGTTTCGTAAGTATGTATCGTTGTAGCTTTGGGTATATATTTTTTTGTGCCATGTGCTGCCTGTACATAAAAAGAAAAAACCACCCATTTTCATATGAGTGTCGTTGGAGGCAACTAAATGAGATCTGCCGGAAGAAGGCGAGCAGCAGAGTCTTCTCTAGCTACTTGAGCGAGAAACAGCGGATGAATGAATGAATCCGGCGCTGAAACGAAGGGTGATTTAGTGTAGGATCCGCTAGCCCCATACGGACCTCACAGTACTTTCGAGAATCTGTGACGACAGGGGTCGACGTCGATAGGTCGGTGATGATTCAAAGCACGTCGGATGATTTTTAACTTTTAGGCTAACTTTTGTTTTTAATCAACCTTTGTTACAGCTATCCTTAAGTTGTAGGCACTCTCTACACCACACCATGACACTAACCTCGCCCTAAATTATGTAATTTAATATAAATTAATTGTAAGGATGGATGATTATGATGGTATTGGGCCAGAGCTATGCATGTATTGTAATTAGACATAATGTATGTACGTAAATTATACACATCTGTAGTCGACTCTTAGGAACTAATCACATATCACTTAAGCTATATTTAAACAATAAATATTCAGATTTCTAATTGTTACTGTAAACACGTTTAAAAATAAAGCATTTCTTTTATCACAGTTTACCTCGCCGTTTTCTCGAAGTTTAAAAGTTTATATTCGGCTACCAAGTTGATGCCGACTACTCAGCTTAACTTCGGAAGAAAAGTTTCGTCGAAGGCCCGCGGACATCTTTGAATTCGTTTTACGGTAAGAAGTCTTATTACAACCGACGAATACAAGTGAAGGTTATTAAATATACGCGTATCTCTTGTTTTGTGGAACAAAAAACTTTGATGAAGTTGACTGAACACAAAAATCGTCTTATAGTAAAGCCACTGGTCATATCAGCTCGCTGCTAGAAGTAGGTCTCCCTAATGGAAGATTTTGGAAATTGGGAAAAGACATTGCTGCTCGTTTATTGGCTGTATTATGTAGCATTAAGATAAAAGACTTAACTCAAGGAATTAGTGAACTGAGTTACAGTAGCGGGAAGGTTCTGGAATAGCGACCGCGCACCGGGTTTGTATGATGCATGTTCACGACGTTGACCAACGATCTCGTAAAGGTCACGGGAAGCTGCTGTATGCGAGTGGATTGAGACCAATCGTTGTGGAAATTCTGCAAGAGGTTTTTATCCAGTAGTTGGCGACACTTGACTGAAATGATCGCTGTTTTAAACATCTGGATGTTAGTTCAAGTATTCCCATCATTTACTTATCTCTTGTGCCTACCAATGGAAGTCAGACCCATACTTCAAGGTCCGCTTTTATTTAGGAAAATATCATTCAGCGAACTTCACCCAATTTAATATAAACCTTGACAATATAATAAACCTTTTTACCTCCTCAGTTGCCCACTTTATTAAGGAACTCCCAAAGTTTCGGCTGTTGTTTAAAATCCCGGCAGAGTTCACCCGCGAGGGCTGCCACCTGGCTTATTACTTTGGAACTAATTAAATACGAGGACACCATTTTAAGTTGTTTTCGAAGGTTTGGCAATTTCTTATCTATAACATTCAATAAATTTTAAGAAGGACAATGTCTGTATAATAGATATTGAAAGAAAGACTAACAACGACGAGATGTTTATTAGAGCAACAGAAGATAAAAATACTGTTTTTTGATTGTTTTTATCTCTGACTGTATGCTTGTACTCATACCGCGGTAAAACCATTGCATGGTTTTGGCATGGCATTCTTATTTTTGCTACATGTTTGATTTTAACTATAAGCTGCATTTCATTATTCTAAATTCCACGCATGCAATGTAGCGGAAAAGTTAGCATTTTAGTATTCACAAAACTAAAATGGATTTAATTTTAGCTGGGTGTCTGTTCACTTTGGGGTGCCCCAAGGATCATTACTAAGTCCTCTGTTCTAAATCTTTTTCTTTACACTGCAACCTACTGCAACCATTAACATTTGCAAATTTTGTGTCACCTCATAATTGGCAAAAATAGTAAGATTCTTCCAATTTTTTTTTAGAATTGTAGTAGATCTAGTTTCATTAAACATTGAAAAAAAAAGTGGGCGTATCTTGACCAGTCACCCGGAAACTTTGCCCTACCAAACATTTTTAATGCAGTTCGTCACGCTTTCCGGTGCGCTGTAATATTATGTTTATGAGTCCCGAATAAGCAATCACAGGCAACAATTGACATACGAGCAGATTTTGCACAGATATTTGTTTGTTTAATTAAATATTCTAATTAAGCACCATGGCAACCCTAGTCACTTCCCCTACGTTACCACAGTTGCTCAGAACTTGTCGAACTGTGTTTTGATTGTGAAATAGAAATAAGTTTAATTCCGAGGATGTTACGTAAAGTGGCTCTAGATATAATTGAATGTGTACCAAAGTTCGTTAGTGTCTTGGGAATGTCTGTTTGCAGTTATGAATCCGGATATATCCGGACTATTAATGTAGAGCCTAACATCTTTGTATTATATGACACAGTGTCGCAATATTTCAGTCCATAACTAACAGCCGATAATCATCCCACTACAGGGAAAAGTCCTTAATCATTTAATTCAAGTTAACATAGCTATGATGGCTACAGGTATAATCATCATGATTGCCAAAAGCGGGTTGGTGATCACAAACCTGAGCAATGTTCGAACATTCGTAACTGATCTAACCCTGGACTACGAGATCTTGGCCTGGCCAATGACCAATGATGGAGGATAATAGGGTGGCGAAGGCAAAGCATTAGAGATGGCGCTACAATCTCTGGGACTAGAACATTGAGTTCAAGTAACCATAGCAATGGTGGGTATAGGCATAATCACCACTAGGACTTTGATAATATTTATTATAATGATAGTGTTTACTTTGTCATTGAAATAATATAACATGCTTACCGCTGCATGTGCCTTAAGGGAATCGATGGAACACAATATTTTTACATACATAAAGACGAAATATGACACACTATTTGAATTGAATATTTTTCCACAGTTTTTCCACTGGACAGTCTTCCAAAGACAAGACACCATCTCTCAAGAGAAATGGGGTCTTTTTCTGCTTGGTTTTCGCGTAAATTAGTGTTGATAAAGATTTTGTCACCTTTTGAAACGTCAGGTACTCGTAAGTTGCTTGGATGAAATCAAATGCCGAATCATGATCCTTTCTTTAATAATTTTGTGGCAGTTATTTGTGGAGGATGTCAATGTCAGTCTGGTGAAGACATATTATGATAGATGACACTTGATTTGCCTAATAATCATCATTCATAGATCACACTTGATCAATGTTGTAGAAGAAGATTATGGCTCTTATCTTTTAGTAACTTCTGACACCCATAAGACATTATATTAGACGATGTTAAGACGTCACTTTGTCTTTGTCTAGGCGATACAAACTCTTAAATACTAAAATCGATAGACGAATCTGTATAAGTTCTAACAAGAGAAACAAAATCTTTTAATCTATGTCAGAGACCCTAAATGCTTTCAACAAAATGAGCATTTATTTAAATTGTCTGCTTTTGGGACTGTTCTTCTATTCAGACTTGTATTTGAGCTTTTATAAAATGCGTTATACAGGGTGAGTTGTGAAACCATGGATTTTCAATTTAAACTTCATGGTTCCCAAAACTTTTTAAGAAAACAATGTACAGACTAATTAACATTTAATTATTGATCATCAAATTGGTGTGTTGAATAAAAATGTGTTTTGGGCTGTGTAAAAAATTCGTAACATATTATGACACAAAGAAATATATTAGGCCATCGTTACGCTTAAAATTGTTTACATGATTTTACTAACAATCAAATTACATAATAATATAACGCCCCGTTGGTATAGTGGTTTTAATACCGGGCCAAGATCTCGGGGTCCCAGGTTCGATCCCCGGGTCGGGCAACAAACTTTCGAACGTTGCTCGGGTTTGTGATCACCAACCCGCATTTGGCAAGCGTGGTGATTATGCCAGTTCCCATCATTGCAGTGGTAACTTGACTTCAATTATGGAGGCCTTTTCCCTGCAGTGGGATGATTATAGGCTGTTACTTTACTTTTTTTTTATAACGTGGTACTTAACATGACATATGGAAAGACGGATAGTGTTGAATACACATTAATAAATTTGAGCTGCTTAACTTCGATTATCACAACAATGACAGCATAATACCAGGCTACCTACAAAGCGAAAATTAGAACAACATAATACCAGGTTAACTGCAGATCGAACATTAGAACAACATAATAATGAACTTTTAAGTAAGTAATGATATTCAATAGTAAGGTATATATTTGAGGTCTCACATGTCCCTTGACAAAATCTGTTCTCATCATCCGACATCCATCCATTGATAGACGTCGGCCTACGTCAAAGAAAATATGCCTTAACACTTAACAATACACGGGGTTTACTGCAACCGAATAAATTATTTAAAGGTAAAATAGTATAATGATTTACTTTCCCGACGTTTCGATCCAATGGGGACTACCGTTTCTTTGCTCACCAGTTGGCGCTACTGTAGACTGAGGTCTGGAGTTATAGCTGTCAAAGGCGATCGGCGCCGAAACAAAGTGTAAATCTTGAATCTAATTAAGGTTTATTATTTATAAATAACTATCTTGATATCAACAAACTAACTTCTGAAATAGTTGCTCTTTGAGGCCGCCTATTTTTGCGCTCTTTCTTAATTCCGCTTTCAAGGCGTTCACATTAATCGTCAACAAATAATCCATTTTTGCGATATTTTACGAAGGAGATCACTTTCCAGCAGGTAAATTAAAGAAATTATAATTTACGTAACGAAGCCCGCTAAAACCAGTGAAAAGTTAATGTTATTGGACCTCACGCGATACTGGCGCCTCTAGTGGCAAATTCACTAGCGATAGCCCCATTGCACAAATCATGGTCGCATTCCTTTGATTAAGGACCTTTAAATAATTCATTCGGTTGCAGTAAGACCCGTGTAATGTGAAGTGTTCAGTTTTATAAATGCAACCACATAGTTTAGAATTATGCTTTATTATATAGCTTAGCAGGTAGATTGGCAATCGCTGTTTTACCAATGTTTGCTGGTAAAATTAATAGACGCTGCTGCTCTTCTTCTATATAGTGTTTATTTAGTCACCACTTACGATACCCATGGGACGAGATAACAAAGTTTGAGGCCAGTGTCGTAATTTTACTGTGAAAGTAATAGGGGTTAAAGTATAAAATTGCCGATTATTTTCCCACTTTTTATTTTGTTTATAGCTCTTAAGTATAGTCATATTATTGCGTAATTCTTTTTGTATTGTATCAAAAACTAAATAAAGTAACAATTGACTAAAAAAAAATGCAATACTAGTGCCTATTACTTTTAGGAGTCGTTAAAAAGACCCCTTACAATGTGTCAGCTGTCCTTCTTGCTTCAATTAAGTATATTTGTATTATATACTCGTACTTTGATTTTCAGAAAGTTAAATACTATAATGCGTAGCTTTATAACCATATAACTTTCACCTTTAATTGCATCGAAAACGGTTCAAGCTTTTTTAAAAAAACTGGAAAATTGATAGTATGGAAAAATGACTTTTCTCGATTTCGTCCATACAAAACGGCAATTTCATACTTTTCCCCCCACGAAAATGTTTGATTCCATTCTCGCCCTGTATATGATGTCAGCCCAGCGGGGTCGGGAAGACAAATCAAATAACATGAAACAGGTCATTGCTTTTCAGGTGAACTCGTGTTACCATGAATAATGTAAGAGGATTTGTTATATAATAATGAATTGTACGAGTATTTCACCTTCCTTGGGAGTTTAGTATTGAGGAAAAAACATATGTTCTACCAAAAAACATTATAATGGCAAAATTTAAGTCAATTCTTGACAATCGGTGATATTTCTTGGATAAATCAAGTTATTCTCAAAAGACAACGTTTATTTAATTATTATTTGCTAATCCTAATCAAAATCTTGTTTTTTTTTAATTTAATATTATCTACCATACTTTTTTCTCTTAAACCAGACTGAAATTCTATATAGCCACTCAGGGCCGATCACTAGTAGAGCAATTTCTCATCTATTTCATAAATCATGGAAACTCTAAACTGTCGTTGAAGATGAGACATAGCTAGTATTAATTTCTTCAAGAAAAATTCCTTTTATGCCATAGATTTTGTAACCATTTGACGGAAAGTTTTTTCTATCAGATTGCGATCAGTACACATACAAAATAGTGAGAGAACAAAATCTTCTTGTGCTCCATCTTATTATTTTGTTAATTATAACTTGTGTGTAGTTCAATGTTTTTTTTTGTTTATATATTACTTTATTTTCGTGTTATGTGTTGTAGTGATGCCCTTAAACAATAAATTTTCTTTCTTTCTTTCAAAAATTTTGTGCAAAAACTAATTCACCTTCGAGTATTAAAAGCTCACCGTAAATTTTTTGTTCATAATATATAAATGTTTATATTATTCCCAAAATTAATATAAAAGGAGAAGATGAAACACTTAAAGTACATACAGTTTTCAACAAAATATTCTTCTTAGTCGTGCACTCTTGACAGAGTGGTCGTGGTCATGATTCAGTCAGGTCACCGCTGCTCTCGAGACGCGTCGCCAAGTAGTGCGGCGCGATCCACGGGATTCTCAGCAGGCGTCTCCAGCACCACATTTCCAGAGCGTCAATCTTGCGACGGTCCTGTTTCCTCAGCGTCCACGTCTCAGTTCCATACAGAAAAATTGGAAAGACCAGGCATCTCATTAGCCGAACTTTTGCGTTCCTAGTTATTCTGCGGTCCTTCCATATTTTTGTGAGCTTCTCCACTGAGGATCCACTGAGGATGAGGATTTAATAGTTTAATGTCAGTTACCCATATATTTCATATAATATGTAAACTACTAATGACTATATTATAGTCTTTACATATAAAAGTAACATGATTTATTATATAACTTTCAAAATGTCAAGTTTACAAAGCATAATATGCGCGTGGGCCTGACTGCATATATTTATTTTGTACGATGGGTATATTATAGTTTACGAAAACTATGAAAGCCAACAATTTTTATTATTCAACAGTCAGCGATTCCTTGTTTGGCACCTGATTTAAAAAAAGCAACGCATTTTAGTCGGTTTGAGTTTTGTCAGATTATTTTAAAACTACAAGAGTTTTTGTTTAACACTTTGTGCGCCATGGGTGTCGACCCCAAAGAATACATTTTTTGTAATAGTTTAGTTATTTTATAAATGTATATTAAAATATGTGTCTTTTTATTAAAAAAATAATACTATTATTATAACTAAAAAAAATTAGAATGCTCAAAAATATTAACTTTAACTAGACTTCTAGTAAGTATTTAACAACTGTATGATATTCATAATCAATAAACCACCAACAAATATTCATTAAAATGTTTTCCCAATCCAACGCACAACTTTTGAAACCGATCGCGAACTACCCCAATGGTAACTGGTGAGCGATCTAATTTTGGTTTGGTAAATAGTCGGAAGCAGTGCGGTGACATAAGAGTCGATGAATATCGATAATTTAAATGTTTTATAGAAAAAAAAATATAGTCATGTCTCTGATTTCCGTTGCTCAGATTACAAGACCAATAAACGAAGAAAAAACTGATTAAAACTGTAATTAGGTAACTAGAAATATAAATATAGTTACTTCTTTAAGTCAATTTCAAATGCAGCATATTAAGCCATGACCAGTGTAGGATGCAAACGCCAATTATGAGAGTAGCGACTAAAGTATAAAAAACCGACGGGTATTTTATACTTTAGTCGCTACTCTCATTTGCGCTTACTAATATATAGGTACAATCATAATTTTATTTGTGTAAGAATTAAATATAGTATCAGCCTTTAGTCATCCCACTGCAGGGCAAATGCTTCCATTATTAAACTCAAGTTACTACAGCAACGAAAGGTACAGGCATAATCACTACACCTGCCAAATGCGGATTGGTGATCATAAACCCTATCAATGTTCGAAAATTTGTCATTTTTGCTGCCCAAACCGGGGGATCAAAACTAGGCCCCACGGTCTTGACATACTTAAATTACTAGACCAAACGGGGCGTTTACTTTATGTTTGTAGTCAACAATATTTCGAACATCACTATAGATGCAGTAGAAGTTTTGTTGCACAGTCCATAAAAGCGTTAAGGTAGGACCATTACAAACTTACTTTTGTTAAACCTTCTTTTGTAACCCTTACCTTGTTGTATTAAAAAATACGATACTTTTGTTTATCGATAGCTAGTATTAATTGACAGCACAGCACTATTTTGTCGAGCACTCTGACCTAGTAATAACCCTTTATCCCCACTTAATAGTTGCGTAGTTAATCGCCGATGATCGGGCTACCGTTTGCCCTAATTAGTTCGGTCTAAAAGACCTGGTTTTAATCATTTAAAGGATGAAATCTAAGTTTGGTCAACAATATAATCATTGACTTCTAACATCTAGTGAAGATAGTAAAAAAGTTTAAGTGCTTTTATATTAGTACTGTTTAGATTTTTTTGACGTTAAATATATTGGAAAATTAAAAAAAAGAGAAAGGATAAACCTAATGCGATATGGCATAATCAACTTGTCAACCATTGGACTAACGAGTAATGTATTGTGGGCGATGCCACAAAGTATAAGCAAAGGTCACAAACTGGAAAACAATACTTAGTTTTACAAATAACAAGAATTTACTACTTAAAAAAGAAACAGTACTTATAAACTACACACAGCACTCATGCAGCAATTGTAAAAAAATGAGTTAAAATTAAAAAATGGCCACAGGTAAAAACCATTTGAAATTCTCTCTAAAAGATAGTCGCATCTAAAATTGTTTTCCTCTAGTATTTGAACTGCACATTTTAAAATAAAGTTTCAAGTCATCCACGGGTTTCAACGCTTGCTACATTTCCGCGCTCGCTTCCTTCCCTCGCTTTCTAGAGAGGTTTATCTTATAGAATTAAATAACGTATAAGTACTTAGGTACTATTTAAAAGCGGAGATATTGTGAAGGTTTATTACAGGTAGTAAATAAAAAGTCGCAGTTACGGCAAACACTAGAACGAGGTATGGAATAGAATAGAATAGAATAGAATAGAATAATTTTTTTCGTTATATACGAGTATAATGGAGTTTGTTAGCAACTTTTGTATTCATGTTGTACAACTCATTACATAAATAAATGTCTTGGAACTGTTGTTAAAGCAAATAAATTGCTAATAGAGTAGGTCAAGGTTGGCCTGGTAATTGAAATAAACATTTCATAACCTATAAGGTGACCTAACTTGAGCGTGAGTCGATTCGGTAGTACTTTTTCTGTGGTACTAAAAACAGCATCCTAAAAAACGAATTATCAAAGAGTTCTATCTTCATAATGTTATATTATTGATCATTGTATCATTATTATTGAACTCTTTTACCCCATAATTGCATAATATACAATATTTTGCACTAACCCTATCATTGGTACCTTTATTATAATAAAATACGATTATGGTAATAGTATATACAACATAAAACAAAACATTTAAGATTTCGAATTCATGTCCCCATTCCGTACTGTACAAATAATGCACATTTTAAAATAAATTTCAGGTCAAAAGCGGGGTTGCCACAGCGCTGGTAAACTTCCTTCCTTCGCTTTCAGGATTTATCGCTGAAAGAATGAAATAACGGTGTGTTTGTAGCCTTTGTTATTTGTGTACTGTTAGCGCTGTGATATTGCCGGCGGTAGTTATTTAGTATACTGTATAACACACATAAAAAATTTAAACTTCCG
Source organism: Anania crocealis (assembly GCA_949315895.1). Lineage (NCBI taxonomy): Eukaryota > Metazoa > Arthropoda > Insecta > Lepidoptera > Crambidae > Anania > Anania crocealis. The sequence continues at coordinate 11,565,587 of OX438871.1, forward strand.
TGGTCACTATCACTAGAGTTAATTGATACGGGGTTTATACCATGTACCTCAGTTTTTATGAGTTTCCGATATTTCGGCAGTGTTGCAAGCGCCATGATCACGGGAGAATATCGGAAACTCATAAAAACTAAGGTACATGGTATAAACCTCGTATCAATTAACTCTAGAGACACATTACAAAGTTCAATAATGTTTAAACATAATAATCGCTATACCATTTAAAAAGAGATATTATTTTTCTAAGAGCAGAAGTGAGAATAATTATACATTAACAATATGATGCCTAGAATGGAACCCTGAGAAGAAGGTTGCTATGAAGATATACACAAAGTGTAAGATAAATTTGAGTAAGGATTTAATAAGTATTGTCAAGACAACTAAGATAAGTACAACATCCCGATACTTGATAATATGGTATTCATGGATTTGTAACAGTCGATTCATTTGTCACCACTACCACAAGGTAGGGTTTGTCGAGGGCGTAATCTATCAAGTTGTTGTTTAATAATGAGAACTGCACATCAGGCTAAACACTGGGACATTTTATGAAGTTGACATAGGAACGATTTTGGAACAAACATGACATACTTCTAGACAGACTTCTGTACATAAAATGACAAATTACAACAGCCAGACACACAGAACACATTCTAAGTAATATAAAGAGAGACTGATCCTTTACTTTATGCAGCTACTATATCACGTTAATTTGGCAATTAGTATACTTTAGGCCTTTTAGCCGCCTGTAAATTAAAAGATAAAGGCCTGAGCCCTCATCCGGCACTGACTGATATCCAAAGTAATTTATGCTCACACTTACAGAGTGCTGGGATCTAATGGAGCTTTGTAGCCGAAACTATGGGATACGTGAAATAATCCGATGCAAGAGTTTTTGATACGGAGTTTACATGAGACATGATTCAAGAGGTTTTAACTAGATGATTGATATGAAGTTACTTGATACTATAACTGATTGTAGAATTAAATAGTAATGAAGACATATTAAAACTACAAGTGCTCGCTAATAGACAATATTTATTTTTTTTCTTTTTAATACAGTTACTGACCATAAACCGAGAACAACTTTTATTTATGGTCAGGAGAGACTACGATACAATATTTATAAATTGAATGTATTATTTTGATACATATTTAACACACTCCCATATCAAAATAATTAACATACATACAATAGAAACAGAAGCAATTTAAAACAACAAACAACAATTTAAAATGAAGTGACACCTAACTGTTCAACAAAATTATAATGTTTTTGACAACATAAACTTTTGGTCAATATATCAGCAGGCATTTCATTCGTACTTAAATACTTTATTAATATAAAATTATTTTCAACAGCTGTTCTGACAAAATGAAATCTTACATCAATATGCTTACTTCTTTTGTGGAATACACTATGCTTAGTTAATAATTGTGCACTCTGGTTGTCATTAAATAACAATATAGGTGATTCATTTCTACAATTTAACTCTAATAATAAGTTTCTTAAGTAAATGGCTTCTTTACTTGCTTCACACATAGCCATATACTCGGCTTCTGTACTCGATAAAGCTATTGTTAATTGTTTTTTACATTCAAATGAGATGACACAACCAGACATTTTAAACATAAATCCAGTGTAAGACTTTCGGTCCACACAATCAGAAGCCTGTGGGCAACACATTTATTACAATACTTATTTATATTCATAATATTTATAACAACATATTTACAATATTAAACATATTTATTTACATAATTTAACACTAAACACTTATACTAAAATATTTATTTACAATGCAAAATACAGTTCATTTCAATATTACACATAATACATTCATTCATCACACTTGCACATCATTATTAACATTAAAACACTAAAACATAAATAAAATTAATTGCACAAGCAAACCCGCGCGATACTCGTAGTATGCGGCGAGTGTTGTATATCGATGCGCTATAGCTACGCGCGAACACTGCGCACCGATCGGAAGTTCGTTCGACTCCTGCGCATTGCGAATGCTCGCCAGTCGAGAGAACATCGTTAGACACATTACCCGTACTCCTCGCCGCGCGCCGCCGATGCCTACGCGCTCGGTTACGTAATTCGTATTTAGTCGTTTCATTGTGCGCGTTTATCTTCTTATATTTTGTGCATCTTACTTTGACTTCTACCGTGTACATTCGTCTCCTATATGTACTCCTTCTTGTATGTTCTGTGTAATGTGAATAAACGACATTGATAGTGCATTTGGACTAGTTCACTTTAATACCACAATACACAACTAATCGGAAGTGCCTCAAACACATCCATAAGCCCAATCAGCATCGGCATAACCTATTAAATCTAAATCATCTTTAACATATTTTAAACCAAAATGTTTTGTTTTCTGCAAGTACCTTAAAATGCGTTTCACATGTTTCCAATGTATTTCATTATAATTATTATTAAACTGACTCAGGTAACATACAGAATAAAATATATCAGGACGGGTTAACATTGATAAATATAGCAAACTTCCTATTAGTTGCTGGTAAGGATACTGAGAACAACTAGTGTCTTCCTTGCTAAGCTTTAAATTTACTTCCATTGGTGTGCTGACTGGTTTACAATTTTTCATATTAAATTTATTCAACAAATAATCTACAAATTGTTCTTGGTCTACAAAAATCTCATTATTTTTTCTTCTGACCCTCATACCCAAGCACTGTCTAATATCTCCTAAGTCTTTTAATTTAAATTTAGATTTTAATTCAGTCTTAAGACAATCAGTTTCTTTTACACAATCTGAAAAAATAAAGAAGTCGTCTACGAATAATGCTATATATGTTCTGGCAGTATTATTTTCTTTAATAAACAAACAAGGTTCATACATTGACTTTTTATATCCTAAGGATTGTAAACAATCATCTACACGCTTATACCATGCCCTAGCTGATTGTTTCAATCCATAGATTGCCCTTTTTAGTTTTAACACTTTATTCTCTTTATCGTGACATTCAAAATTCTCAGGTAAGCACATATACACATTTTCATTCAAATGGCCATTTAAAAATGCTGTGGTTACATCAAGGTGAGTTATATCTAAATTATATTTAACACTTAATGCAAATAATAGTCTTATTGTTGAATGACGGACCACTGGAGAGAATGTTTCTGTAAAGTCTATCCCTGCCTTTTGCGTAAAACCTTTGGCTACTAACCGAGCACGGTATCTCACACTATTGTCACTGTCCACCTTTTTTTTTGAACACCCACTTACACTTTACCACTGTAGCTTGCTTTGGCCTGTCCACCACTTCCCAAGCTTCATTTTCTTGAAATTATTTTAATTCTTCTTGCATAGCTATACACCATTCTTTTGATTCACTCCCATTTACAGCCTCTTCATATGTTATCAGCTGATCACCATATGGATTTGTATCTGTCCCAACACACACATTGCTGTAACCATATCTGTCAGGTTTTTTCTTTTCTCTTACCTCTCTAGCTGGTTTTATATTCTGTAAATTTTTTAACTCCCTAGCTGGAACACTGTCAAAAAATTCATCTGAAGAACTATTGCTTGTGTTGGGTTCTTCCTCTATGTAGGTACTGTCATTATTTTTACTCTTCACTGTGCAAGTTGATAGTTCAGAGTCAGAGTTATCAGAATCTTTAAGCTGGTCAATACAGTCAGATGATGTCTTGTTATCCGCATCTATCACAGCTTGCATCATTTCTAAACTGTCCTGTTCAATGATAGTGACATCCCTGCTTGTTATAAACTTATTGGATCTGGGGTTATACAGCCTGTACCCTTTCACATTTTCAGTATAGCCAACTAAATAATGCTTTTCTGCTTTTTTATCCCATTTAAGCCTTTTCTCTTTAGGGACATGGGCCATTACTATGCTTCCAAACACTCTTAAATGCCTAACATTCGGTTTACAGCCAGTCCAAAGTTCATAGGGAGTTTTTTGGTTCAGCCCCGAAGCTATTGTTCTATTTTTCAAATACACAGCCGTGTGAACTGCTTCTGCCCAGAACTTTTTCTCAAATCTTGCATCATAGAGTAAGCATCTGGCTCGTTCTACAATTGTGCGATTAAACCTTTCACACATCCCATTTTGTTCCGGGGTGTATGGGTTGGTTCTCTGATGAATAATGCCATATTGTTTTAGATAATTTTTCATTTCATTCGAACAAAATTCTGTGCCATTATCTGTTCTTAAAACTTTTATGCTACAATTCATCTGTTTTTCAACCATGACTTTAAACTCTTTGAAACGGGCGAAAACTTCACTTTTATTTTGCAAAAAGTAGACAAATGACATCCTGCTGTAATCATCCACGAAAAGTAAAAAATACCTGGATGAACCAATTGATTTGGTCTCCATCGGTCCACATACATCTGCATGTATCTTCTCAAGCACATGCTCACTTCTGTGATTGCTATGTGGGAATGGTAGCCTAGTTTGTTTGCCTTCACAGCACACTGTGCAATTGAACTTGCTAATGTCTGCCTTTTTATCAAACTCCAAACCTTCAACAGCGCCATTTCTCATGTCATTCAAATCTTTGCTATTAATATGGCCAAATCTTCTGTGCCATATCATATCTGTGGTTGTTGTTGCTGAAGCTGCATACAAACATGCTGACCTTGTGTTTAATTTGTAGACCCCGTTCACTAACTGTGCTTTACCAATCAGTTCATTCTGCCGATTCCTGATGTAACAACATTCACGCTGAAAACTGACTTTGTTACCATGCTTAATCAGCTGACTGACAGACAACAAGTTTGTGGTAAGATTGGGAATACATAACACATCTTTGACAACAATATCATATTCCTTGTTGTTCACAACAGTCGTTATCTGTGTATCTCCTGAGCACAACACTGGCATAGTTGTTCTATTTGCAACTATAATCTCCTTTGTAGTAGGCATGGGTCGTACTTGATAAAATCAGTACCAGGGCGCCCTGGTACGCAAGCCAACAAATACTAGGGCCAAAAACCAGGTTTCTAAATACTTGCAAGTATTTTCTTAGTACCTAGGAAAATTAGACCTTAACATGTTACAATAAGGTACATAATAAATGTGTCTGCTTGACAAACCGATCGTACACGAGACGCCGCGACATGGTTTCCGAGCGTGTCCGAAGACGCGAGACGGCCACCGAGTAAAATACTTTCAAAGTATTTTACTTAAAATTAAGTCCTACCTTTATCCACTTAAGGATTACAATTGGTTTGGCAAAAAAAAATACTTTTTCGGTTAGCAAGTTTTTAACTTAGTTTATACGATTATGTTCCTTATTCCAATGTGAATAATTTTGAATTTCCTACTTCATATTTAAAGGGCTCCAAATACTAGAAGATTTCGAACGAACCCGGAGACGCGAGACGGCCATCGGGTAAAAAACTTTTAAAGTATTTTATTTGAATTTAATCTCTACTGTAATACACATACGGATGACCATAGTTTTGGCAAAAAAAAAACTTTTATGGTTTGCAAGTTTTAACTTAGATTATACGATTATGTTCCTTATTCTAACAACGGTAAAATTTTATTTCCTATTTCATGTTTGAAGGGCTCCAAAGACGCGCTGGCTTGACAAACGTTCGAGTGCGCGTCCGCGTACAAATACCTTAAAAGTATTGCAAGTATTTGAGGTTGAAACCTGGTTTACGTACTTCGAAGCAGAAACCTGGTTTTAAAACCTGGTCGCGTAAATACGCCCCACCTCTACTTTGTAGTTAGGTTATTTGACACATTCTTTATGTTCTTTTGGCTGGATAACATGTGGTTACTCGCACCGGAATCGATGTACCACTCATGTTTATCAAAACTGCCATTCTAAAACACTGCACTGAATGCATTTACTTGTTTTTCTTTAATTTGCGGACATTGGTTCTTGTAGTGACCGGTCTGTTTACATCTGTAGCATTTAATCACCTTCTGTCGAGATGACGTTTCTCCAATTTTGCCAACTTTGTTACTTTTATGACGTTGTTGCCAACCTTTCGATGATAAAAATGCGCTTTCAGACTCATTGCTGCCAACATTATCACTCATGTCCAACAGTTTCGTTTTTATGACGTCAGTAGAAATAGCCAATCCGGAATGTTCGATCGCCATTATCATAGGGGAGAACTTGTCGGGTAGACCCGCCAACAATAATGATCCGATCCATTCTTCATTAATATCGAAGCCTGTACCTCTTAATTTTTGCGCCGTATCGATGAGCTGCGTAACGTATGCCGTCATTGACTCGCTGTTCTCGAGGCGAATAGAAATCAAATTTCTTAACAAGCTAATTCTGCGCGTGAAACCCGAGTCGTCGAATAGTGTCTTGAGTTTTTTCCATACTCCCAATGCAGTCTTTTCATTCTTGATATGCACGTATAACGACGAATCTATTGTCATCACCAACTTAGCTTTTGCCTTTAGATCGTCAACGACGCTAGCTGCATTTCCGCCATCGCCAGCAACATCTTGCTTGTTAATGTCGACGCCTTCCAAAATTAAAAAATTCTCCGCCGCGAACGCCCACTCGTCGTAATTTTCACGACCCCTGAGTTTTGGAACGTTCACAATATAACTTCCAGCCATTTTACTTCGCAAAACTATTACTTTAAACAATTAAAATGCGGGACTGGGCCCATAACCTATTAAAACTACAAGTGCTCGCTAATAGACAATATTTATTTTTTTTCTTTTTAATACAGTTACTGACCATAAACCGAGAACAACTTTTATTTATGGTCAGGAGAGACTACGATACAATATTTATAAATTGAATGTATTATTTTGATACATATTTAACAAGACATAAAGTGATACGACTGTAAAAGCCCTGGGATGACTATTTTTTTTTACATCCGTATCCGAGTATACGAAACTGACGTACGATCCGAAACTATTCCGTATTCTTAACCAAATGGGAAAACGAAATTCTGAGAGAGAAGCATTTCCACATCTCATGTTGTGTGTCCACCGAAGCTGAGCGAACTTAATATATTATAGCTGACATTTGTAGAGGGAAAATTTAATAAAATTTCTTCTTTTTAATATTATAATAATGGAGTTGGTTATTGTTTTGTAAATTGCTGCCTGAAAAAGTTGATGTTAGATTGTAATTGTCATGTAAACGTAATTTTCCTTCATAAAGTCGTTCGTAGTCGAATGATGACGAAAAAAACCCATCCTGAGGTTTCTATTGTGAGGTAGATTGGTTGCTATGCACTAGCATACTTGTAACCTATAACTAAATTTAGCTGTGTTAGACATTAGGCAAACAACTTCACTTTAATCTAGACTCTAGTCTAAAGTCTAGTAGTCGATTTTAACGAACCTAACTAGTAAGCCCCATTAACGCGTTATCAGTGAGTTATATGACCCTTTTGCAGCTTAGAGCTGAATAATCCGGCTATAAGTTACTTCCATCACGTCTTGAACAATAATACAGATAGCTGCAGTAGATCCATGTAAGAATAGCCGCTCGAAACTACTTATAGGTCTGTGACCGAGGATAGAGTTTCCCGAGTTTCGAGGATAGCTTAGACAAGAAAATATAACAAACTAGCGGACCCGACAGACGTTTTCCTGTCTTAACTATGAATATTGGTTTCAAATTGGAATACCTAATTAATTAAAAAATATTTCAGATACTTTATTTATCAACATTGCAAATGCTATCCGCGGAAATTGTAACCGTTTGCAGCACGCATTCTGTCAATGTTATGTCAAACGCCATAATGTTACATTAAAAAAAGTTTAAATTGTCAAAAGCGCTAAGGTTACATTACATACTTACATTACAAATAATTTCCCCTGACAGTAACAAACAAAACAAAAAAAGAATAAGTGAAATCGGTCCAGCCGTTCACGCGTAATGCGATGATGACCAAGGGAAATAGGGATTCATTTTTATATATATAGATTATGTAAGCCATTCATTTTGAGTCAGTGCTTGATAATTTCAGTACTTTCCCGTTTAGAACCAACTCAAACTGCCAAAACAAAGCATCGCATACGAGTCGTTCACTATCGTAATATTTGCACTTGTCACTTGTACTTTTCAATAGCATAGTAATACATGCTATTGAAGTCCAATTAAAGTCAAATGAAAATTTAGTTTAATAAACAATACAGTTACTAGCTATAGGCCGCGACTTCATATGCGTTGAGAAACATCCTATGGGAATTTTACCTATTTTAGAAATAAAAAGTAGCCATTATGCTATTCCTGCATATAGTCAGTGACAAATTTGCGATTTATCCGTTCAATTATTATGACGTGATTTAGATCTTCATATTTATAAAATCTCATTGCTGCTTATTTTGATTAAAGGAACCATTTTTTTTAATGTTTTAAATTTGCTGTAATTTCTAGGCGATCTCAATGGTGGCGAACGTTGTGTGTTTTCGACCTTATTACTGCAAAAGTAAGGAATATATACGCGGTGAGAAGTTTGAGGGTTCACCGGCCGTGGTGGCGCCTTATGAGAAGAAAGGGAGTAGTAAATATTTTGTATGTAAGTAGTGTGCTAAGATCTTCCAATAAATAATTTCCTTCTAAACACTGGAGGTACTATATAAGCAGATACCTAACACCTACCAAAGCTAATAAACCTTATATTTTATATGAATTAGGCTATAAATTTGAACATTTCACGAGTAGGTTCTTCATTTGACGATGTTAACAATACCCTCTCATATATGTTATACATATTTATAACAAAGAAATAAAATAATATCATATTTTAAAACGAGCATAATAATATACAAACGAGCGAACCTTCTGCGTTTCTGTTTAGTAGTTTGTTCCAACCAACTTTCTCAGAGGTGTCAAGAAATAATCCTTAACTAAAACGTTCTTTGATGATAATTATTTATGAGTAATTAATATTCCAGACTATTTAAGGATACCAGAAATGGCTGACAGAATAATTCAAGAGGCCAGTTCCCCGTTACATATTTTAACAAAATTATTATTTTTAATAAATTGCCAGATGTTTTTAAAAAATTCGATTTAGTGACGTTTAAAAATAAATTAAAACAGCTATTGATAGAAAAATGTTATTATTCCGATAAAGACTATTTAAATGATATTTTGACATGAGTTATCTATTTTTTTATATTTTTTATACCAATATTTTTTGTTATTTATTATTGTTAACTGAATGTATACTATTTGAAATTGAATTATTATTGTATTGTATTTTATTAACTGAATTATTGTATGTCTGATAAGACCGGTCACAGTGAGACGTCATTTTTATCAAGATATTTTTGTACCTGTGTTCCACAATAAATTAATTTGATTTGATTTGATTTACATACATACATACATATTATCACGCCTCCTTCCCAACGGGGTAGGCAGAGACCAAGGCCTTCCACTTACTACGATCCTGGCATACATCTTTCGCTTCTTCCACATTCATCAATCTTTTCATGCATGCTCGTCAGTTTAGAGTATTCTTGACCTGACCTTTCTTCAGAACATCCCCGATTTGATCGTGATAAGTTCGTCTAGGCCTTCCTCTTCCAACGTTCCCTTTCACACTCGTCTTGTAGATCTGTCTAGTCATTCTTCTCTCATTCATCCTCTCTACATGCCCAAACCATCTAAGCATCCCTTTCTCAATCCTTGTGACAATATCTTCTTTCACACCACAACGTTCTCTTATCACACTATTTCTTATCCTGTCACTCAATTTCACTCCTAACATACTTCTTAGCGCTCTCATTTCTACTGCATTTATTCTACTTTCATGCTTTTTCTGCCATACCCAACTTTCATTTCCGTACATAAGTGTTGGAACCAACACCCCTCTATGCACAGCCAGACGAGCTTTCATAGAAATCTTCTGGCTATTCACAAAGGCGTGCAGCGCACCATTCACTCTGTTACCAGCATTTACTCTTCTTTCAATATCACTTTCATACTTTCCGTCCCTAGTAAACACCGACCCCAAGTATACAAACTCATTCACTTGCTCCAGTTCATTATCACCAATCCGAATACATACTTCTGTCATGCTCTCTTCCTTTTCAAACACCATAACTTTGATTTGATTTGATTTAATTATTAATGCTTTTGGCACCTTTGATAACACAAAATATGAGACCATTATTATCACCACTACCAACATCAATAAAATGATGGAAACAGGCATCTCCTAAATAACGAAATAATTCTTGTCACGCTAGAACTGTAGAATGTTCTGAATTAATTTTTAAGTACACACATTTACGAAGTACGCGTTCGAAGTCGTGAGCTAGGTACTTTATGCAATTCTATACTTCTATTTCACAACGTTGTGATATGAATAAGTAATCGAAAATCATAGAGTAATGTATGACGAAAAACCTGACATGGATTTGTGTGTGTGGAGTGTGTGGAGCAAATGGTTTTTTTTTCGAGAATGATCCAAACGAGACTTGTTCTTACAAAGTACCTACTACTATCTATTGGATCGTGGATACCTGATTTATTGGAATATCTAGGATATCAGCACTCCACTCCAGGAGGATCAGGCTCCAGTCTTCCTAAATATTTATGAGGGTAAATAGGTATGTGCCTTTTAACATTGCTTGTTGTATTTCTCTTAATTTTAATATAATAATCTGGTGGAAAATTAACTATTTTTGATTTATTTACCAATATTTTATTCATTATGTTTAAATACCTATATTTCTTCAAAGATACATTTAAAAAGGACGGCCTCTTTATAACAAAATCGCTAGCGTATCGGCTCCTAAAACACTTGACGAGCGACTGTAATTTTAATGGCGTCTTGAACACATTCTACGTTCTGACGAAAATGACATTTGGCTTTAAAGACAGGATCATGAGTCCCGGAACGTAATGGCGCTTTGCTTTATGATTCCTGTAAATTGTTCTGAAGTATTAAGTCGATTTTGGTATAAAAATGACAGTGCCATATTAAAATATACAAATATTTTAAATTAGATTTCATCAGCGATACCATATTGGTTGGTTATTTAAGTACCGGAGCAAGGTTCCGGGTTCGATTCCCGGGTTGGGAAACAGTTCGGAATTGTTGTACAGACAACGGCAGGTCAACCTACCCAAAGAGTTAAAGGTCATTGAATTGATTTTCAACTTTAAGTCTAACAAGCAGAGACCAATATCAATTGAGAAAATTTTACGTTTTGTGGTAGGTTTGTCTGTACCTTTGCTGTGGTAACTTGAATTCAATGATGGAGGCCTTTGCCTGCAGTGGGATGATTAAAGGCTGTTATCTTACTTTAATTTTAAATGTGAGATAACAATAGTTGTGCACGTCAAATAATAACTACTGGCACTATATTATTATACTTATATGTATTATTATTATCTATCAATCATCAATCTGTTTAAGTCGCGTACTTTCATACTTTGGCCACATAATGCGAAGATGCAGATGCAGAAGACATCATCGGCGGATCTTTACCACTGACTTCAGTTAATTCAGATGATTATCCAGAACCATTGAGAAAAAATGTAAGACAAGATTTTTATAAGTTACTGTCAACCAAACCTAGTAGAAAGAACATACGAGTAGGAGAAGACCCCAAAAGATTGCAATAAATAACTAACCTAGTAGAGTAGCAATAGTAATTTACTGTTTTTCTCGTAACTTTTAGAATAAATCTATAGAATAACCAAACTTGTATACATGCCTGGCTGATTGTGTGCCCCCCAGCCCATTGAGTACCATCCCCTATGCCTATAGTGTGCTCCTGGGTATACAAAATGAGCCATTTCCCACATTAAAGAAAAATGGTATTTGCTCATTTCATGATGACTTTAAAACAGATGTGAGTACGCCATTAGATACTCAATTAAATTTCCTTATCGATGATACACAAAACATTTTATTCGTGTAAAGGAATGCAGAAATATGGGCCTTCAAATTTTTCCTGGCTCATTGCTGCCACCTCCACCCTACTTTTATACTTTGGCCACATAATGCGAAGAGGAGGCGAGTGCCTTGAAAAGCTGGTCGTGGTTGGTGAAGTGGAAGGCAAGAGAGCGCGAGGTCGTTCGCCAACTAGATGGTCTGACCAAGTGAAAGAAGCAACCTCCTAAAGCAAGTTTCATCAGGCGGTGAGAGCAACGATGGACCGAGACCGGTGGAGAAACTTAACTAAAACCGGTGATCGCGATCCTCAGTAATGAGAGATCGATTAGAGAGAGAGATGTATTATTATTTAATTTTGTGCTATTTTAAAGATTTGAACGTATATTGAGGAATGCTACTGGTGTCGAAATTGTACACAAAATTATAAGTACCTGATTTGATTTAGCAATACTGCAAACGTTTAACTTTACTGTTTGTAAAGAGGAATACGACGTCATAGTGCAGCAACACAGTTTTGCATGGGTCTAGTTTATAATATCGATAGTCACTACATCGATGGTCGCTGTATCGAAGACGTTCCATCGACGGGTTAATGTATCGACAGTACCCCAAATCGATGGTACGCTACATTTACTTAAGTAATTAGAGACGTCCAACCTTCTTGTATAGCTTAAATTTTGATCGTAGATAAATCTGACTAGTTACACTTTTCGTATTGATTTATAGGGCACTAAAACTAAATATTTGTAAACTAGCTGTTGCCCGCGACTTCGTCCGCGTCAATTTCTGTTTTTACACTGATCCTTCGCTCCTATTGGTCGCAGCTTGATGTTATATAGCCTAAAGCCTTCCTCGATAAATGGACTATCCAACACAATAAACATTTTTCAATTCGAACCAGTACTTACTGAGATTAGCGCGTTTAAACAAACAAACAAACAGACAAACTCTTCAGCTTTATAATATTAGTATTGCTTTATTTGTGCTCAATACCAATAATTGAAAATAGGAGAGAGAAAATGTTAATACACCTTGTTACGTCATGAAAAATTAATAAAATCAAAATGGCAGGATTTTCCGCCTATTTCTTGGAATAGGTTTCGTAAATGTTACGCGCTCGAGTGAGCATTTCCAACAGTCACAGACGGCGTTATTACCAATTAAGCTTGCCGATCTAAACACACAGTAGTTCTAAACACTGAATGCACACGGATTTCCTAGTTGCTATATGTTTGTATGTTATCTGGTATGCAATTAGGAAAGGATAATGCCCGGCTTGCACTGAGGCGTCATTAGTGAACTGTGGATGTTGCAGGCAGAGTTGTAAATCAGGAATATTGCGAAATGTCTAATACCAAGTTTGAGATAGATGTTTAGGTCATGTGTAGAAATCTCTTGCAAACCGCTGGATATTATATTAAAATCCGTATTAATTTTGAATATGCAAAAGTGTGTGTCTGTCTGTATACTTTTCACGCTTAAACCGCTAAACTTATTTAAATTTATTGTGCTAAAGACATAGTCCCGAAAACGCTGCAGCCCGTCTTCTACCGGCATTACTTCGTACGACAGCCATACGACGAGAAAAGGTGGCGCCATTTTATTTAACGACGGCTAATATATACGAGTAGTTTGAGACCGCTCTCGTCTAGTAACAAATATTCTCAGAGAATATTGGAGTAGAATAATTTGTACGTAATTCAACTCACTTAACTCGTCTTATTTGTAATGTGACCTAGTCAACCTTTGTGCTTACTCTCAGTTAGAGAGTAACAAGTAGCCGTTTGTTTAATTTGGACTAGCTATGCCTGCGACTTCGTTTACGTGGATGCTTGGCATGCCAAGGTAATAAAGGCAATAACTGATAAAATAGCCGACATGACTCAAAAACTATGGTAAATATTGCACACATTGCAACTATTGGGAATTTGTAGGAATACGTATTTTTACACATTATATGTAACATGGTATTGCGTTCATTATTGCAGAATTGGTTTTGGTTAGCTAACCAAATAACAATCCGTATTGGGTGGATCTAAGATACAATTTCAAAGCCAAGAACTGTATGAAATACCATTTGAAATAAATTCATAGATTTTTAAAATTGACCGTATCATCAGCCTTTTTAAAATTTGATTTGCTTCGTAAAATAAAATACCATAGTCTTACAAAAGAGTAAACAATATCCAGAAACAGATGATATTAAAATACAGATACTTAAATCGTAAGAGGTACTTACATCGTAATAAAAACTTTTAAAATTTATTCTTAAAAACAATTGAACTGGGTCCCACCATATATCTTCAGGTAAACTGTTTAGCAAGCAAGCAAACGGTTTATAATGTTCTGTGTCTAAAGTATTTTTTTTGATTTTATTAAGGTGCTTTAAATTTTCACGCAGATATCCATTGAATGTCAGTCATTAGTCCTTTAGAAGTAAGCACAGCTTTAGACCATACATCACAACAAGCGATCAAATTGCTTCCTGATTATTCGTAAACTCCTAAGAAATGTTACCATACTACACTCGTATAGAATATTATTAATAGCACTCACCTAACTTCAAAAATATTCATCACGGAATAAAAACACGTTCGAAATTTAAAATAAAGAATTCATGGCGCTTTGCCAGTTTTAAAAAGTCACTACGTAATACTTTTCCGCGACCAATCTCATACAAGATTTGTCAATAGGAAAGTGTTAGTGTCATAGATATAGGATACAAGTAGATCCACTGACAGCCCGATAATGCGTGACCAGTTTTGATTTGTCAATGTGTGTGTTAACTAGTGACGTACCTTTAAAATTTTTAGACTATCGATAATAATTGCAGTTTGTCGTTTGGAAAATAATGTTTACTGTCACACTGTTTTTATCTCGAGATTATGCACCTACTTTGCGGCATACCTAACCGCCCTCACTTCTTACAACTATAATAGTGGGCAGATAAATGTGCCCGGTGAGTATATTTTTTACATATAATTTAAAAATAAACAGTTTTAATTAATGAAAAAAATAACAGCCATTGTTAACTAGTTTTCTTTATTTCTTTCTTCAAAAGATTTTCCCTTTTCATCTGCTGTGCCGTGTGAGCTTATGCATATGAAAAAGAACAAGTAAACAAAATCTGAATAAACATTTACATTCTGATGTATCAAACACTGATTATTGACTTTTAAACAAGATTATCTTAGTTATGTGATTCCTTACAGTTTCCTTCTTCAAATTGTTAAGTTGACATTCATTTGAGACGCTAAACGTAAAATAACATCAAATTTCTCCGGAAACATTCAAGATAAATGTCGACAATAGTATCGATAAATTTGAGTCAAGCTCTAGCGTACATGTAAAATATTTCAATAAATTATTTATCCACCCAAATAATGTAAATAATCAATACATAGAACTTTATCTATACAAAATATTAAAATGAACAAGTGGATTGAAATAATTTTATATTTACAACTTAACAACAAGATCAAATTCAACAAAAAAACGCGTTTTTACGATGACGACTTTCTACGTATTTACCTGTGAAATGAGCAATTTTCTGGATTATTTTTGTGGTTGACTCCACAGGCACTCACAGAACATGTGACCATTGTTAGATAAAACTGTATTTACTTTAGATAATCTACGATGTACTAGATAATTACATAAAATGTTGAACCTTATATCGCATATGCCACTGCATGTCACTTTGTCAAATATGACAGGTCACAAAACGAAAAGATTTGTTTTCTTTTTCTATCTTGCTAGATTTCCATAAGAGGTTTTCTTCTATCTCGCAGGCTTTGTCCGTGTATTATATTCTACGTTTATGGTTAGTGTATTGTTTCGATTGTTTTTTTTTTCATAAATAGAACGAATAGAACGATGTTTTAATCATTACCTAATGGGGGCTATCGCTAGTGAATTTGCCACTAGAGGCGCTAGTGTCGCGTGAGGTCCAATATCATTCACTTTGTACTGGTTTTAGCGGAATTTGTTGCATAAATTATAATTTCTTTAATTTACCTGCTAGAAAGTGATCTCCTTCGTAAAATATCGCAAATATGGATTATTTGGCGATTAATGTGAACGCTTTAAAAGCGGAATTAAGAAAAAGCGCAAAAATAGGCGGCCTCAAGAGCAACTATTTCAGAAGTTAGTTTGTTGATATCAAGATAGTTATTTATAAACAATATAACCTTAATTAGATTCAAGATATAACACTTTGTTTCGGCGCAAATCGCCTTTGATAGCTATATCTTCGGACCTCAGTCTACAGTGGCGCCAACTGGTGAGCAAAGAAACGGTAGTCCCCATTAAAAAAGAGTTTCTTTTCTAGGGAATTATTATTTTTAAACAACATGATGATAACCCATAGCAAATGGCCAGTTTGAACAACGAGACACTATTAAAAAATATTCTAACTACTTTTAGTTTTCCATTCCATGCATTTTATGATTTTACTAATCAATACATTAAATTAAATTAATAAGAATTAAATACACAGTAACGTCCGGTACAAAAATTACTCCTAAAACGGTCCTCGATTAAATTAACTTGATAACTTTAAGGCCGAATTATGTCAACAAGTATGGTTATTTATATGACATGTTGTTTAATTGATATAGGCTGTACTAAGAAATTTTTGAAGCTGATTGTATATTATCTAGTTTTTTAAATTACATCAATGATTATACTGCACAGACCGATCCATAAAGTCTCCTGTATGACATAGCATTTAGGTTGTTTTAGTAAGCTAGTTCTCAGTATAAACTTAGTTGTTATAGTAACGTTTCTAGCTTAAGGAGACACATAACAAACTTCGAGAAGCACAACCAAACTAATTTACCCTCAATCCAGATTTATGGACAAACAATCCTATACCACTCAGATGTGAGATTGCAAGTTTCGTTCAATTACTTAACTCGGTTAATCCAATCTAGCCGTAGGGGTAAGATAAAACGGGTTATTTTCTTCCCTTATTTCTAGAATGTAATCATTATCATTATCTATTGGATATACCTATAGGATGAAATTTTACGAGGAAACACAAGGGCCGTTTTTCCATACAAACGTAGTCCCCTGTTTCCTCCCTGGATAAAGCCAGTAGAGCAATAATTTTTATTACAAAAATGTATGGCCACTATGAGCATGTTTCTATGTTTTCTGTTTTTAAACGGTTTTATTTAGCTCACCCCGTTTGTTTTATTTATTATTCTTGGGTCAAATTTAGTAATTCAAATTTCACCCTCTTCCTGTCAACCGATTAATCTGAAATTTGGTATACACTTTGGATTTTGGTGACAATACAATTATGTTTATTCATTATCATTATAAATTCAAGATGGCCGCCGCTACAAAATGGCGGATAATTTATGTTTTATTAATCCCATCAATATGGGTATCAAATGAAAGGGCTCAACAAGCAGAATACAATATACTATAAAAAATTGAAATCCAAGATGGCGGCCGCTACAAAATGGCGGATAACGTAGGTTTTATCAATCCCATCAATATGGGTATCAACTGCCTATTTTAACGACGAATTAAACGATTCTTCTATCGCACATTAAGTCGATAATTTATAGACAATTGACGTGCCCCACGGTTTTATTTTAGTCTAGTCTATGCATATGTTTATAATTCCCACGACTGTATCTATTTTATTATTTTTTGGTTTTTAGTACATTTATCTTATTTCATAAATGAATTAATAAAAAAAGATATGAAACTTCAAAAATAATAAAAAAATCTCCAGATTTTCCGCTGTGTTCAAACATCCAGAAAACAAATTTAGCTAAATTTTAGAAAAAAAGGAAACATACGAACACGGCCAAAGCTTTTCTTGGATATTTAATGAAAAAAGTATTTAAATCGGTCTAGTTTTGGAAAAGTAATCGGGGGACTACGAAACGTTGATTTGGTGTGTTTTTAGTAGGTATTTTCGGTCCAAGAAGCAGTTGTCTCTATCACACTTTGCGGTGAAGGCGTTTGGCACTGCGCGACAGCAATAGATTTTACAAATACCTATTTTTCAATTCTCTTGCCCGTAGTGTTTCCTCTTAATCACCATTTAAAT
The DNA here is from genome assembly GCA_949315895.1 of Anania crocealis. Classification (NCBI taxonomy): domain Eukaryota; kingdom Metazoa; phylum Arthropoda; class Insecta; order Lepidoptera; family Crambidae; genus Anania; species Anania crocealis. Next base: position 11,583,518 of record OX438871.1, read on the forward strand.
TTTAATACAACAATCTACGAGACAAAAGTCAAATGACGTATTTTTCTTTTGATATAGCCCACTAAAAAAAATGTCAAGATAAAGCAGCTAGAAAATGTCTGCCAAAAATCTAAAATTTTTGATACGGTCTCCTAGCAACACTTTGTTTGCGCGATGCGCATCACTGTGATGCCATCACATTCATTCATTACGATACTATTTATGAGATCATACCTTCACAGGCATAGGTGATGAAATAGTCATTCTGTATAAGCCTCTCTAAAAGATGCTTGGCGTTTGCTGTTTCGCCATTGAGGATAGACGTTGTTGTCAGTCTTGTTCTGGCAGTACACCATTAGTCGCTTCTTTTGACACCTATAGGAAAAAAAACTTTTTTTCCTTGCTATTCTATTTTATCTTGGTTGAAAAAGTGTGTCTTTAAATTGGACTTTTTAAAATTGAAAAGATCATATTAGGTACTAACCTTAAAAACGGAAATGAAAAGGAACAAAAACATTTTTAACCAAAAAATGAACAGATTTGTGATATAAGCCAACAACTTTGAGTCGATTTTAAAAATATAATCAACAATTCTTTCTAAAAGGCACTGCGGAGAAATTGTATGTAGCATTTATTTAATAAAGCAGTTTTCAATTTTCTCAAAGCCACGTTCTCGAACTAATGTCATAACGTGATTCGAATTTTGAAATGTCGGGAAATTTCAAAAATGGAACGACGTTGGTTTTAAGTTAAGTTAAGTGCTCACTCCGCTGGCGCTAAACGTGCTTACTAATTAAAATTAATGTAGGAAACATTTTCTTCGAATTGCAAATTCAGTTGCATGCCAGTTTGTAACAAAATTTAATATTCTATCACAGAAAAAAAAATTTTCATTAAGTTTTCTATTGTTTGTCAAAATAGCGGACCCGGCAGAGGTTGTTCTATCCGAAATAACAGCACTATACTGGGTCCAATTGTTTTGTCAAACCATCGAATTATAGACACAAAATTTTAGCATAATTGGTCCAGCTGGTCAGGATTTAAATGAGTTAAAACACACGTAGGAAAGAATAATTATACAGATTTGTATGCACATGAAACATTCATGAGATCAACAAAATGCAAAACTCGATACTAAATTAAAAACTGTCCTGGTCACGTGAGTTAGTGCAGACAAACAACACAGCTGTAATGGCCGTCTGATTTATATTTGTAACGGCCATTCCGTTTGTTCTGGCTTACATGGTCGTTACCAATCCCAATACTAAGTCCTCTGTGACTTATTGCATACCTAGTACAGACAACAGCACGTCGACCTACCACAAAACGTCAAATTTTCTCAATGGGGACTACCGTTTCTTTGCTCACCAGTTGGCGCCACTGTAGACTGAGGTCCGGAGGTATAGCTGTCAAAGGTGATTGGCGCCGAAACAAAGTGTTATATCTTGAATCTAATTAAGGATATATTGTTTATAAATAACTATCTTGATATCAACAAACTAACTTCTGAAATAGTTGCACTTGAGGCGGCCTATATTTGCGCTTTTTCTTAATTCCGCTTTTAAAGCGTTCACATTAATTGCCAAATAATCCATATTTGCGATATTTAACAAAGGAGATCACTTTCCAGCAGGTAAATTAAAGAAATTATAATTTATGCAACAAATTCCGCTAAAACCAGTACAAAGTGGATGATATTGAACCTCACGCGACACTAGCGCCTCTAGTGGCAAATTCACTAGCGATAGCCCCCATTGATATTGATCTCTACATGTTGGACTTTATTGAACTTTAATTCTTTATTTATCTTTATAACGTCTTTAAAATCGTTTTAGTCGGGTGACATGTTCTGAAACTTGTGTCACACCAAAATCTCACGAGCGCGATCGCAGGTATAACGAGAGAGAGAGACGGACCGATCTCCCGTCTCATCTCGAGCGCTGCCAGTCCATCCGTGAAACTTGTCACGCGGAATCCTCACGAGCGGAGGCTGGCATAGCGTTCGAGTGAGTGGACCGATCTTCCGTCTCTCTCACTCTAGCGGCATACAAACGAATGGAGATTTTTTATAAATAATGGGCTTGCTCTTGACAACATACTTAACTATACGGTTAAGAAGAAGCCTAAGATGGAGCGAGCTTACCCAGAGGTACTTATTCTCCCACACACCAGCGGAACACAGAAAAACTGTTTGGCGCTGGACTCCGGCAGGAGGGTGGTAGCATCCAGGCGGCCTTTTACGAAGCCTACCACCGCAGGAGGAACTGTAAGCCGTCATCATTGGTTAGAAAACTAAAGATGCCGTTGCCCAGGGTGGACCACTAGGAGGTAGATCCCACCAGCCAGTGTAGGAAATGATATCTTCTAAATTGACTAAGGTCTTACCTAGGGGCTGGGAAGGATGAGGGAAAGTCGCGCTTTGGAAGGCAGGTTGTCCCACAACAAGTTAAGTCAAAGGCTTGTTTAGGTGTACAAAAACTACCCTCTTCCGAGATTCGAACCTGCTACTGTTTTTCAGTTCAGAGCAAAACCAATAGTCAGCGTCTACACGCAAAGATCTAGATCGTTCTTTGTCTACAGTTATAAGCGGATATACGAGTGTACTTATTGCACATAATAGGTAGTGAATGTTATAGCAGAATTCAATTTTGACAATGGACCATTAATTCAGTTGCAGCGTCTACTGATTTATGTCTGCAATAAGGCAAACCCGTTTGTTTCAGCTTATGTGCCGGGGTCGTCACAGTAAAGTTATGGCCTCAGTATATCTACTTCACACAAGAACTTGAATTATTGAACTACTGCGATACAGATAATTCACATCAGGGTTACCAGTTTCCGGGTTAGAGTTTGTTCACGAAATTGTCAATCATATTTCCATAATGTGTAAGATTATTAGTATCAAATGTTTGTGCGGTGGTCAAAATTTACCTTTACTTTATAATGTTATTATTATATACTTTCTTTGATATTTTAGCAACTTAATTGCACTTATAATATCAGTATATAAACTTGAAAAATTTTTTTTTGTCTCGTCTGAGACAAAATTTTTCAAGTTTATATACTGATATGTTGTTATTAATTTGGAAACAAAATATCTTTATAGTTACTATTGCAAGACATAATTGATTATAGGTTTATACAATGTCCTACTTTGTGTTTATAAATTTGCGATAATTCGGCAGTATTTTAGTATTTTAATACAAATATAATACTTGTACTTGTACAACTGTATGCAAACTCACTATAATGCGGGTTGCAGACCAAGAGCTAAGCTAAGTTAGCTTAGTTTAGCTCGCATAGCTGACGCAGTTTATCATATAATTTGCATAGTTTTCAGTTTGCACACAAGTATGCAAAACTACGTCAGCTATGCGAGCTAAACTAAACTAACTTAGCTTAGCTCTTGGTCTGCAACCCGTATTAGGCTCCCGGTTGTAAATTCGTTTAGTTTTACTCACAATGCATTTTTTGCTTAAATGGAGGCTCCAATGTACTTAGTTTGTAAGGCATTAAATTTGTTAACGAAATAAACTTATTTTATTTATTTTAATAATAATGCGAAACAAGATAACATTTTCTGCTTGATAATAATTTCAGTTACGGTGAACTTATAGTTTTTTTACTGTGGTTTGACTGTGTATGGAGCTATTCAATTTATATGTCAAATATCAAATTTATATTTCGTTGCGAACTTGCCAAGTTGCGACAGCAAGCAATTCCTAAAAGTCCAAAGTTTTTATTCGTCATTTTGTTCGAGAACGATGAAAATTTATTAGCACGTGTTTCAGCAAAACTAGTTATTCTATAAAATACTAGCTTTTCTCCCGCGGTTCCGCCCGCGTGAACTGCACGTTATATGGTGCGGGCGGAAACCTGCGCCCAGCGGTGGGGTAGCAAATAATATAGCCTATGTCCCTTTCCAAGGACTATTCTATGTTTTGTTACATATTTTATCAAAATCGGTTCAGTAGTTTAGGCATGAAAGCGTCACAGACAGACAGAGTTCCTATCGCATTTATGAGATTAAGTAAGGATTAGTATTATGTTTGAGAAAATATGTAGAGTTGTGTGGGTTCTTACAGTTTACACCTGATTATATTTTTAAGCCATGCTAGCAATTTATTATCCTAAAGAAAAGTCAACGTTCAAGTTTTTATTATTAGTTGGGTGTCGTAAAAGGCGACCAAAGGAGTACTGCCAGATAAGGTAAAGTAGTACTTCCATAATCACCACTCATGCCAAATGCGGGTTTGTGATCACAAGCCCGAGCAATGTTCGAAAATCTGAAACTCTTGCTGCCCGAGGATCGAACACATGACCCCGAGATCTTGGTCCGCTAAATAAACCATTTGACAAAATAGTAAAGAAGTTATATAAATCGCACGAATAATGCATTACATAAAATAGGATCAAATTAACATTGCACAAATGACAGCACGAGAGGTTATCATTAGTTATGAACTACATGTTCTGTCCAGTTGCAAATCTGTTCTGTTCGTTGTCTTCACAGTACATCTCATTATTTAATAGTAGTTTCATAATATCAAAGCCACGGTCACAAATTAGCTAACATACTGCCTTTAGTGTTAATGTAGAGATACAAACTGACGACTCCACTTTAACTTTGAAACTTCAGCCGAAACCTTGTTTGTACTGACACTCGACAAGCAAGTGCAAATACTAGGACGTATTCATAAACGGATCCCACAAATAAGAACTTAATGTTGAGATGGATGTCGTCTGCAGACACTTTTTACTTTTATTATGGTTTACGTTTTTATTATTTCTTGATGTGGTAAGAGGCGACCAGTGGAATACTGCCAGAATAAGACGAACAGCAGCATCTATATCATTGGCTGAACTATCTTAAAGACGATCACCACCCAATCTGCTAAGCGTGGATTATATGGTAATCTTTTTATAGTGGCAAATGTCCAACAGTGGACTGCTGAACCTGATTATGATGTAAACTAATTAAAAGTTAAGACATAATGTTTAGAATTGAATTCATACTGAAACGTCAAGAACACTTAACAAAACATAAACGTAGCAGTCTCAAGACTGATACCGGCTTATGAATACGAGCGAAGTTTCATAACTTTCAAAGTATGCTAGTGAATTAGCTCGCTCGGGGAGATTCACGTTAAATGTTATTTAGTCATTCAGCTCAACATTTAGAATTGGTCTTTTATAGTCACGTACGAATGAACATGGTACTAAGTAACTAAATTAATTGTTAAGAAAGATGTACCTATGTAATATTGTCATATCTGGACTTTGTTTTGTGTTATTAAGTCTGCGCGTGACCACAAACGCTGTAACGTGTTTGAACGTTAGGATAAACCAAAATACAATGTAAAATATAAGCGAGCTGAAATCCGTAAACTTATTTTCATTTCGTGTTCGCGTAAATTCAAGAAAATGTATTATTAAGGTTCCTTACCGTAGAAGGTAAATCGAAACTCTTATAGAATTACTTTCATATCCGTCCGTCTATCGTTCATCTCGGAAACGCGTGGAGGTATCAAGTTGACATTAAAACCATACTTTGTTGTAAAATCTCTTGAAGCTGCTTCAAACATTAAACTTCTAAGTTAACGCAAAATATTTTTGTCTTATATTAACGTATATTTTGACTTTCCAAACAGAGTCAAGTCCGAATCGCATCGTGTCCGATTTTTAAACCGGCATTGCTTACAAACTCTAGCGTCAAATACTAACAATACTAGTTCGTAGTACGACGTATACTCTATGATTTAAAAAGTAATATCACCGTTAATTAACCGCGGGTTACCTGCCATTGAAGTTTGAATGAAATATTGATCTGTAAAAACAATATCCTAACAAAGTAAATGGCTTAAGAAACTCAGCACCCACGTTCGCTGAAGTGTCCCGTAAAGCGGCTCAAGTCTCAGCCTATAAATATGCAGTCTAATTATAATAGGGCAATATCCAGCAGGCTTACTCCCCAGAACTGTATATATTCTTTATTGCGCCCTAAAAAAAAACATAAAGGTTGTTACATTAAAACAGTTTACAAAGGTGAGCTTATCTCTTTAAGAGATCTCTTCCAGCCAACCTAACTGGTGTGGAAGAAATGCATTTAAACGGGCACAGTAATGTGAATTTAGAAGATAAAAAGAAAATTTACAATAAAAAAAAAAACTAGCATAAGATAATGATAAATATACCTACTTAAACTACACTCTAATATACTTCAAATTAAATTATATATAAAAAAAGTATAAACCTACTTATAAAACACATACAACACATACATATACCTACATAAACTAAATACATTGTAATGATTGAGATAAATAGTGCTCTTTTAAACGAATCTTGAACGATGTTATAGAAGGGCTGCTTTGTATTGCCTTGGGGAGTTTGTTCCATAGTCTGTAATGAGCTTCAGACTTTAGCTCTTCTAATTTAGAAGAAAACCGAATGAAACATATTATATATTAACACTGGCCATAGTATCGGTAGTAAACGTCATAATAAATGTGTGTGTTTCAAGCTAGAAATGTGGATTTATAAGTACAAATAGCTGTAACTATTTCAAAGTTCTATATTGTAAAACGCTGTTATTGGCTAAGAGCTAGCGTAAGTCTTAAATTAGGTAAGTAAGATTATTATGAAAATGCTTTTGAGTTCCCAAAACAAAAAAAACTTCTTCATATTCTTGTTTAATGAAATATTGCTGCATAAATTAACGACTAATTTTCGAGTAGGTAACTTAAACGATTACCGAAAGCAGTTTTCGGATGATTCCAGTTTTCACTAGACAGAGAAGGTTACTCGTACAGTTGGTGGTTGTGCTGACGCGTGTCAGAAGAATGGTTATTCTAATAAACCTGGGTCACAAACTAGGTACTGGTCGAATGAATATCACGGTAACGTGGTGAACCCCGGCACAATGTATGCTAAGAAGTTTGTTTCTCTGTCGTTTTAGCAATAGCCCCACTGTGATTCCCTACATTGTGGTCTATGCCCGAATATAAATATTCAAGGCGTATAATCGCGGCGTTTACATAAAACGCAGATAAGCGGTCTAGCATGAATTATTCAATGTTATTTTGTGATATCGCTGATTTTAGTTGACTGGCAAAGGGTTGGACAATTTTGCTTCGTTTCTTTTCGAGGACTTAAAGTTAGGCGCGAAATACAATGATAAAAATAATTTGTGGTTAATACGTTAGGCCGAATGTTTCTGATTTTAAAATGTTGTAAAGAAGTAGGTACATAAAAAAAGTATTGGTGGGAATCTAATTGGATTTATTTGTTAGCGTAAAATCTTAGCTCATGCTTTTTGCTGGTTGATTTGTCGGAACCATGCTTATCTTTTGGGTACGTAAAGAATTCTTTTATTTTCCTCACTTGTTTTTTGATAGAAAACCGTCTTAATTATCGTACTTATTAAAAAGTTATTGACAGCTTTTAGGTTTTTAATGGATGTGCACAAAGCATATTTAAAAGATAAATCGAAAATACGTTGTCGCTCTCTGTACTACTAATTTATTTAAAAGCATGCAATTCATGGGAAAATAGCTCTTCCCACCGTGTTACATGTCAAGGTAAAATTGTGACCTACTTTCCTACTTAGTAAATAGGCCTTCAAACTGTCACAAGTAAAAGTATGTACGTTACTAATAAAATAGCATTTTTACAATAATCTTGAAGTCCCTTGGTGGCCCTCGAAAAAAAAAAGCGAGGAATTTTGAATTTCGAGCTAAGAACATTAACTGTTTTTTTTTCTAAGCAAAAATATTTCTATGTGCTATTCCATCCTATAATCAATCTACGTGCTAAATTGTATCCAGATCCGTTCAGCCATTCTGACGCAGACGTAGTAACAAACATCCATTTAAAACATCATTATAGACAGTTTATATCAGCTTTGATAAGTAAAATTACAATTATTTAATAGCTAAATATAGCTTTACATGAAATAATAACTTCTATAAACAACATAAATGTAACTTTTTGTACACTTTTTCTTTTACCTATTTATATATTTTATTTTATAGATATAAGTATTAGGGGTTAAAGTATGAAATTGGCGTTTTGTATGGACGAAATCGAGAAAAGTCATTTTTCCATACTAACAATTTTTTTTTTTAAAAAACGTCTGAACCGTTTTCGATACAATTAAAGGTGGAAGTTAGATGGTTATAAAGCTACGCATTATAGTATTTAAATTTCTGAAAATCAAAGTATATAATACAAATATACTTAATTGAAGCAAGAAGGTCAGCTGACACATTGTAAGGGGTCTTTTCAACGACTTCCTTTGAAGTAATAGGCACTAGTATTGCATTTTTTTTTAGTCAAAAGTTACTTTAATTAGTTTTTGATACAATACAAAAAGAATTACGCAATAATATGACTATACTTAAGAGCTATAAACAAAATAAAAAGTGGGAAAGTAATCGGCAATTTCATACTTTAACCCCTATTATACTCGTATGTTAAATACTATTATTTATATAATTGCTTTTAAATTTTTCACTTAAATTAAATCAATTTTAATTACAAAGACTGTAAAATCCCACAAGCCCACGCTTGTTCCGAAACGAAACAGCGCAAGAAACTCTGTCACTTTTGGTCTCTTTAAATAAAGCCTCTACAAAAGGAGAATTTTGCCAAAACCGCCACGCTTGGCAGGCGGGTTGCCGACCGCAGTTTGGCCAATGGCGAAAGGAAGTTACTGCTGCCCGTCTCCTACTGGCAGTTCTCCTTAAGTCGCTATTTAAGATACCCATAGAGAAAGAAGGAGTAGTGCTATTTTACTTTTATTTCACCAGAACCACCCGATACTCAAAGTTTATACGTAAGAATAATTGTCATCTATAATTGATGTAAAAAATCGATAAAATGAGACTATTCAATACAGCAAACGCTAAAATACATTCCTAAAAATGGTTGAACTTCCAGAAAAAAACTCTGAACCATTATCATTTATCTCGCCGCCTTAAAATCGCATTTCTCAGTCGGGAAAAAAACAAAACGACACGTTTTATGGAGCGCCCGCCCGTTCCATTATTCCATTCCAATAAAAATTCCAACCAAGTCCACTCCTGTTGCAAATAATTCCAGAACAAATTGCTGGTTTGGAGCTTTAGTAGTTCTGTTTTAAGTGTTAACAAACGACTGTGCTATGCTATTAATCAGTTGTGGAAACAGCAGGATTAATTAATCTGATGTGAGGAATAGTAGTGGGAATATTTTTCCCGTTTTCAGTTTAATTTGAGTCGGGAAATTTGGGGTGGGTGAATCAAAAATGAATAATATTTTAATGATTTCAGTTTGTCACAATCATGAAGACAAGTATGTGTTAAGTGTTATAATAGGGGTTAAAGTATGAAATTGCCGATTATTTTCCCACTTTTTATTATGTTTATAGCTCTTAAGTATAGTCATATTATTGCGTAATTCTTTTTGTATTGTATCAAAAACTATAAATAAAGTAACTTTTGACTAAAAAAAATGCAATGCTAGTGCCTATTACTTTAAAGGAAGTCGTTGAAAAGACCCCTTGAAAAGTCAGCTGACCTTCTTGCTTCAATTAAGTATATTTGTATTATATACTTTGATTTTCAGAAATTTAAATACTATAATGCGTAGCTTTATAACCATCTAACTCTCACCTTTAATTGCATCGAAAACGGTTCACGCGTTTTTAAAAAAACTAAAAAATTGTTAGTATGGAAAAATGACTTTTCTCGATTTCTTCCATACATAACGGCAACTTCATACTTTAACCCCTAATATATCTTCGGATAATTGTTTTTGGTAGTAACTATAATCACCCCATAGTTGGACAAAGGCAAAGGTGAAGATCATTGAATTCAAGTTACCATAGCAATGAAAGGCATATTCACCACGCTTGTCAAAGGGTTGGTGATGACAAACCCGAGCAAGGTTCGTAAATTTGAAACTCATATAGCCCGAACCTGGTATCTGAACATAGGCTGGTGTTGATCTTTTACATTTGATAGGTACGGGCTAGCTAGAACTAGGGTTCTATCGATTTAACAGACTATAGTGCATAAAACTCCTCACAACTTGGTAGAACAACGGAGTAACGAACAAAGGTGTCTACTTGGGGCGATTCTTCGGCAAGTCTCGGTTTAAAGTATAAAGGGAAAATCAAAAACTAATGAATAGTATTATAATGAATGAACGCGATACACATCGCGTAAAAAAAGTGTTACTAGGAAGCCGTATCAAAAATTTTAGATTTTTGGTGGATATTTTCTAACTGCTTCATCTTGACATTTTTGTACTGGGCTATACCAAAAGAAAAGATACGTCATTTGATTTTTGCCTCGTAGATTGCTATATTAAAATTTGGAAGGTGGTTAAAATGTCACCCTGTATAAGTAATATCTTTGTTAGGTAATCATACGAAAAGACTCTAACCATAGCAGAACTTTTATGATGACTTTCTTTCTTTCAGTCGCCCCTTAACACACCCTTAGAAGACATATACCTAAGTGTACTATTTTTATGACTTCGCAAACCTTGATTCGAATAATAAAGTTTTTTATAGCATTCATTAGTAAAATAGGTGCCTTGTTTCGGTAAATAGGTCCTTATGAGATTTCGGTAAAGCAAATTAAATATTGATCTTGATTTACTTGATAACAGGACATTTCAGATTGAACATAGACAAAATTGCATCGTAAGATACCCATAGAGAAAGAAGGAGTGGTGCTATTTTACTTTTATTTCACTACTACTGAATAAAATTAGATAATGTCAAATTATTAATCACAAATATAATTCACATTCAATTATAATTATCTAATAGGAACTTCATGACTGGAATTAACAAGGATTAGATTTTTTCACCCTGTATAGATAGCAAGATGCCTAACCGTCTCAGATTTTACCTGAAGACCTAGATTGTTAGGAAAGAGGGCGCTGTTAAAGATGTAAAGAGGGCACGCTGGAGGTCGAGCACCTCTCGCAGCGGCTCCCTTTCATTTAACACGGCTTCTGCCAAGGCCATTTTTTAAGCGTTAGCCGTGCCATTTTGTAATGGAATACAGGGTGTGGTATGATTCTCAGACTATGACAGGACATGGGTGTGTGAAGCTTGGTAATAATAATTACTTAACTTAGTGTATCAACAACTATTTCTATTAATTTAAAAGTGATTTTCAGCTATTTAAAATGCGATTGAAACAATGTATGTGCTAACTTTGTGTATTTTTTTTATTAAATAAAAAACATGTAAAAAAATATTTTCTATTTTGAATATTTTTTATCTATTCTTATATATCTATGCAATAGCAGTGGAACTCATTGAGCTATATTTGTCAGCTTTGTTTAAGGATTAATTAGCTGTATTTTAGAAGTAGTGGTGCGAAGGCTGCCTATTTACTCGGTTTGATTCTCGGTTGGTTCATTTGCAACCGATTTTAGACATTTGAAACCAAAATTGTAACTATTAGGGGTTAAAGTATGAAATTACCGTTTTGTATGGACGAAATTGAGAAAAGTCTTTTTTCCATACTAATGATTTTTTAGTTTTTTTAAATACGCCTGAACCGTTTTCGATGCAATTAAAGGTGAAAGTTAGATGGTTATAAAGCTACGCATTACAGTATTTAAATTTCTGAAAATCAAAGTATATAATACAAATATACTTAATTGAAGCAAGAAGGTCAGCTGACACATTGTAAGGGGTCTTTTCAACGACTTCCTTTGAAGTAATAGGCACTAGTATTGCAATTTTTCTTTGTCAAAAGTTACTTTATTTAGTTTTTGATACAATACAAAAAGAATTGCGCAATAATACGACTATACTTAAGAGCTATAATAAAAATAAAAAGCGGGAAAATAATCGGCAATTTCATACTTTAACCCCTATTATTTTAATAACCTTAGACGTGTTTAATAACTTTAGTCCGTATTTAATCACAATCAGGCACTCAAAATAATATATTTATTTAATAGTATGTTTCGTAAAAATCAGCGACTAACCGATTACACGACCACATTACAGAAAATATTGCAAAATGAATTATGCCTTCCTTAAACATGCAAGTTTCTACGAGAAAACTTATCTTACCACGAATAAAGAAATTCAAAAGTCAAACTCCTTTTTTTAACTACAATGTTTGTACTTTATGCCATAAAAGTGAATACATTTAATTAGCCGTGCTGACAGATAAATAACAAAATAGTTAAAGATAATTTGTTCAAGATGTTCAAGTTCCAATGAATGCCTTAAAGTTACCCAGATTTATGTAAGTTTTCCGAGTAAACTTAAGTGCTATTCAGACACTTTTATCAAACGTTACTCCCATCCCGCGAGAGGAGGTACAGAATATCCTCTTGAATGTTTCACGAGGTCACGGATCCACACCTACGCCATTCCGCCATTTCAAAAGATATGCTCATTCAAGCTGGAGGCTTCCTAGGGCTGGCTACAAGTGATGTGTGAATAAGTGTATAATTTAAAAAAATGTGGTTTCTATTGCTGCCTACGAAAGTAGATTGTTTTTCAATAAATGTTTTTTTTTTAATTTTTCTTATTTCATTTTAAAGTGGAAAAATATTTAGATTATGTATTCATTAGCTAAATAGGTCTGAAAGTTAAATTTAGTAATAGCTTTTCCAACCTTCCCCATTAGAAATAATTTTAATCAAAAAATCTTTGAAAAGTTTAGAATTATGTATCAATAAATTATGAGTCAAACCATGATAATTGTCGGTGCATTTTGCTATCTTAACGTCAATGTTTATATTTTAATTAAAAATTTTGAATTATTTAAAAACAAAAATCATAAAAAGATATGCATTATTATAATAATTGAATAGGAGCGCATAGAAGAATTTGTATGAAAGAGATCACTTTACGACCTGATTGAACAGACGTCTCTGACTTTTAATTTACCTTACCTGTATTTAGTCCTATTATTTTTCTATGTTTCATTTTGAACTCGAAATGTTTGTAGTATATCTGAGTTTTTTTTTTCAGATCTGTTAACGTGTGTATTGCACAATAAAATAAAAAATAAATAACCGGACCTTAAAATTGATTCGATCTAAAAGCGACAACCCTAAATCTCTTTTAATAAATCTTGGTTTATTAAAAGAAAACCTACATTGGAGGCTGTATCACGCATGCTTCTGTGCCGTTATTTATTTTTCAACTGAAGTTTATAAAAAGAAATAAATGAGTAGGTACTTAATGCTGTTGGTAAACAAAATTTTAAAAATGCAATCATACCAAACCAAACATGACGGCAATCATCATACGCTGACTATGATTTTAAACTATCTTTTGATACGCTGGTTAAAAGAAGGAATTTTCCAATATCGCCATGACAACGGCAGGTCAACCTACCCAAAAAGATAAACCCAAATTGATTTTAAACTTTAAGCTCAATAGGTAGAGTTTAATATCAATTGAGAAAATTTGACGTTTTGTGGTAGGTTGACGTGCTGCTGTTGTCTGTACCGGCACCCAAGAATAAGTGGTTTAAATTTTACAATGAAAATGCATGTTCCAATATTTAAGAGACAAACAAACTGCCAATGAAACGGCCATTTTTCATGACCTATGGCCTTATACAAACGGTTTTCCTTATTAACCAATCCCGACTCGGTCCAGACTAATTATAATGAAAACCCCTGAGTCGCCTCCATTTGGTTTCTATTAAAAGCCAAGTTTTGTTTTGTTTTTGTCGTTTTGTAACAAAAACAAGCTATTTTTGGCTAGAATCTGGATAGAATCAATGTATGTGTCGCTGTGTGTAAACTTTAATAAATCTATACTAATATTATAAAGCTGAAGAGTTTGTTTGTTTGTTTGAACGCGCTAATCTCAGGAAGTACTGGTTCGAATGGAAAAATTCTTTTTGTGTTAGATAGTACATTTATCGAGTAATGCTTTAAGCTGTATAACATCACGTTGCAACCAATAGGAGCGAAGCATCAGTGAAAAATGTTGCAAAAACGAAAAAAAAATTCGTATTAATCGGGAATCGGGATCATAATAACAGAAATTGGCGCGGACGAAGTCGCGGGCAACAGATACGAGTAGTACTTCAATAAACTGACTTATTAAATGACTTGCAGCTCAGGCAACTAACTTCGCTGGCATTTGATATGAAGAAGAGACTTTCGATTTCGACAAATAGAGAAGAAAATAGGACGGGTCAATGTAGAAAAAAAAGTGTTTTCCTACAGTTTCTCAGGTCAGGATGTTTGTGGTACCTTCGTTGTTTATGATTTCCAAAATACGAGTGCTTTAAATAGTTATTAAAATTGGGATCTAAACAATGTCTGTGATGTTATCCACATTTATTTATTTATTGATTTTAATGAATATGACCAATAATGATGTTGATAAAGTAAATAAGAAGGCACAAAAACCGTTGTAACAACTTAGCAATAGACTTTTTGTTTATCCAACCCTTAGGATTAGTAAAGAAATAAAGCCTAAGCTAATATAGATTTTAGAGTATTACGAAAACCTCACAAAGGAGCTCCGAATTTTAAGTCTTATTTTGTATTTGCAAATGCCTAAGGCAGTTTTTGTTCAAAGGGATTTAGTTTCTACATTGGATAAAAGTTGAAGTCTTATTTCATTATATTCTTGGCCTCAAATGAATTTAAAGGCAAAAAAATTGTAATCAAAGTTCGTTAATAAAGATAAAGATAAAGATAAAGATAAAGATAAAGATAAAGATAAAGATAAAGATAAAGATAAAGATAAAGATAAAGATAAAGATAAAGATAAAGATAAAGATAAAGATAAAGATAAAGATAAAGATAAAGATAAAGATAAAGATAAAGATAAAGATAAAGATAAAGATAAAGATAAAGATAAAGATAAAGATAAAGATAAAGCTAAAGATAAAGATAAAGATAAAGATAAAGATTCATTTATTTAACTCAGATATAAAATAAATAATATTATATTGGTTGCTTTAGCTGTATCACAATTAAATCTATTAAGGACAATGCACGCGATGAATTTAGATAAAGATAAAGATAAAGATAAAGATAAAGATAAAGATAAAGATAAAGATAAAGATAAAGATAAAGATAAATATAAAGATAAAGATAAAGATAAAGATAAAGATTCATTTATTTAACTCAGATATAAAATAAATAATATTATATTGGTTGCTTTAGCTGTATCACAATTAAATCTATTAAGGACAATGCACGCGATGAATTTTTAATTTAAAATTACCCACGATAAAAAGTATCTTTGTCCTATTCCACTTTATAATCTATCTCCGATCTAAATTTTAGCCTGATCCGATCAGTTGTTCCGGTAGTATTTTTAGTAGACTCTTACGACTTCAAAATAATTAAAATGGTACTATTTAAAATAGCTTGATGCAAAGCTAAAACTTTATGGAAAGAACGGAAAGACATCGCTTTGCAAGCTAAATAATATAAAAGCATCTTCCTCTTTCATAATTTGAGTGTAGTGAGAACTTGCCGCTAGAAGAAGCAAGCGGTGTTACTCTCCGTCACAGTAATCGTCCCGTAATCTCCGTAATCCCAGTAATCTCCGTCGATCGTTTGTCAAGCGATCATGGCAAAAAAGTTTCGTCTAGCAGTGGATTGAAGGAGACTTATGATGACATTATAACAATACTGTAAGATCCCAAATACAGGGAAAAGTTTGTTTCGATTCAACCACCGAAAGTCAATTCTAGTTAAAATTTAAGTTACTTACAATGATATTGATTCATAGACGTATACAATTTTGATTCGAATGGTTTTTAGTCTCGCTAAATACTTTACAAATCAAATGTTTTATTTTCAAACCACCTAATAGCTATTTCCATTGCTTTCTTCGGCAGACTTAATCAGTCCCATCTTATCCTGTTTCAGAAGGAAATACGTTTTTATTACATTGTTTTTGCCTTATTTTTTGTAACTACAACACAACAGAAATAGTCTATAGTAGGTTTATTTTTAAACCCAAACAAATGAAGTGGTTTAATAGTAGTTAATTCCGTACTTTTTGAAAGAAATTTGTATATCTTTTTGAATCGAGTTAATAAAAAATATTGCGTTGCAAACATCTATATTTCTCCGATAAGGTTTTCTTCTTTGTTTTTACATACATACGTTTTTATTTGTCATTTATTCGTAAACTTTATTAGAAGGTTACTTGTTCAATTTAATTCAATTAAAAAAAAATATTGCATTTCATAATATTACAAACGTGTTACAAGTTATTAAATATACATAGTTCATTAGAGACCCTGTTCGGGCCGCTGTACAGGTCTGGTACAAATTTTACACACTCATAGATTATAGACTGGAATAGCAATAGACAACAATTATTAACGGATAAGAGTTCGGTTCCCATGGGATAGCTTCAAATTTAAAATTACATTCGTTAATGTTGCATGTCTCGCAGGGGTGACCCAACTGTGTTGGATCCTATTGTGCATTTATCTTCATAGTCGTGTATTTTGCGCGATGTTTTCCTTTTCGCTTTGTTCTTGAAACACAATTATTTTCCTCCGAAAAATGGTTGGCATCCCTTTTTTGTTACGTAACTCACAACATAAATTATGATGTTTGTTGTATGATGTTTGTAAGTTGATGTGAAATAAAGAAGCATGTACCGTTGACGTGGGTTTAATATGAGACATTTTGATGTCTTTGTATTCATTTTTAAATGATTTTTGGCAAAAGAAGATACTAAAACGACATAAAACGACACGTGATCTAAAGATATAGGTTTATGGTATAAGACTATTCGACCTGAATTTCTTCGTTTACCTTGGTTTGACAAAAAAAAGACATGCAGAAGTGAACTCTTTTATATCTGGAATAATCTGTTTGCTATGTTGGATAAAATACCAATGGGATTGATATATTTAGGGTTAAAACCCCGTAACGAAATAAAATAAAGTTGAAAAAAAACACATGACCAGTAGACCCCTAAGTAGATCTTAACTCAAACAAGGCCATGTAAGGCACGAACCCACGTTGCACCTCCAATAACTGCCCATGATTAATCAGACTACACATATCATACAGCATCTGGAGTCAATTGGTGTTTATAACGCGGTCACACACAGAAGCAGTTCATCACCGCTCACCGCTTACAGATTAATCACAGACAGATGCACGTGCGCAGCCTGAATGGGGACTACCGTTTCTTTGCTCACCAGTTGGCGCCACTGTAGACTGAGGTCCGGAGGTATAGCTGTAAAAGGCGATAGGCGCCGAAACAAAGTGTTATATCTTGAATCTAATTAAGGTTATATTGTTTATAAATAACTATCTTGATATCAACAAACTAACTTCTGAAATAGTTGCTCTTGAGGCCGCCTATTTTTGCGCTTTTTCTTAAGTCCGCTTTTAAAGCTCACATTAATCGCCAAATAATCCATATTTGCGATATTTTACAAAGGAGATCACTTTCCAGCAGGTAAATTAAAGAAATTATAATTTACGTAACGAAACCCGCTAAAACCAGTGAAAAGTTAATGTTATTGGACCTCACGCGACACTAGCGCCTCTCTCTAGTGGCAAATTCACTAGCGATAGCCCCCATTGGCGCCAGTGCGTATGGGTTATATGAAAGATTAATCTTTTATTTAATGAGCATCGTTGGTAAAAGAAAATGCACTGACCTGGTTTGATGCAGGACATCCCGCAGGCTCCGTCGCAGAGGCACTTCTTCTTTTTGCTCTTACAGTCTTCATCCGATGAACACTTCCGAAGACACTTTTGGCCCTAGAACAAATATTGACATTTATATTACTCGTATTCTGGCACGAATTTTGAACTATAGAATAAACAAACAAATATCATCGGTACTGGTCAACCACATGAAAGGTTTTTAAATCGATTGTGACTTTGACATCCTGTGACGATGCAAACGGCGTCGTCTTTGCATTCATCGATTATCGAGCTTATTCGATTAACAATCAATACATATTGTCTATGGCCATAATCTCTATGGGTAGATGATGATTTGACATTTCGAGAATGATTAGCTAGGATTTTGAATTGGTCGTTAGAAAAGATCAGACGAGATTCGAACCGAAAGGGGTTACTTGCTCGGAGACTTGGCAGCGACGCAGCGTGTGGAGGCTACACCAGATTGAGACGTATTGGACTGGGGTAGCGTAATATTGATCAAGCACGGCTGTGGACGAGTTCCTGTAAGTACATGATATTCCCCTTTCGGCTTCACCCCGAATCTTTGAGTTTCCGTTTTTGAGTGTAATCTCAAGTATCTGTCGTTGCAGGTCTGGCTCTTTAGTCCAGCCTACTGTAAGGCTGATTAAAGGCACGAAGGCGCACGGTGGATGGTGTGCACGTTGGAACACGATGGGTGTGCTGGTAGTGTGGCAGACCCTTGCTGCGGTACTTCATACCCATCCTGCCCCGTTCGTGGACTTGCAACCAGGTATTTCGCCATAAGTTGCTGTTCCTGACAGACCCCATACTACTTTCGTAGGACACGTTTCATCGTGTGGTGCGGTGCATCTGCTGCACTGATGCCAAGGAACTTTGTTCCGCTAGCTAACTCAGGTTGAGAATAAGAATCAGGTTGATTCTAGAGACCTATTTAGCTCTGTTTAGGGCTGACTAAGTGTTGCCGCTGTCTTGGCACCTTAGGTAGGTCCTAGTTTTTTCATATGTTGAGTTTTATATTGAGAAAAAGGGTAGTTTGTAATAACTTTCAAAATACAGTGTGATGTGTTCCTAGGAGCTCAAGACTTTTGCCTGGCTTCGTATCTTCCTCACAGGGCACAACTAGATAACAGTGTAACATTATTAATTTGTACGGTGAGCTAGAGTCACCCGTGGTTTACCTCACGAATCTTTGTAAGCGACCCTGAGCTTATGTATATTTATGTCATGTTGCTCCTCTAGCACACCTTGGAACACAGACAAGGTGGGCGCTAGACCGTGCTTTTTGAACCACCTGGAAAACGAATCCCAAGTTATTCGACCATTATGTATGGCAGTGTTATTTTTTTTGATAAAATTCTTTTGGTAAAATATTAAATTTTGATGACGCTATGACGCGTGCAGACGAATTATTTTGCTGCGGCGGGGTCTCGGTTGAATGGATCTGGCACAGCTACATCTGTGCAAGTCACAGCATGTGTCAAAATAAATAGCTAAACCAAATTTTAAAACTAAAAAAAAAATGTTTGGTAAAAATATTAAAACAACACTGCCAAGATGTTATACATATTGGTTACATAAGCTGGTCTTCGGTGATTTAATAAATACTAGAGGTAATTTTCTAAAATGATACCGTTCTAGTTTTTTGAGAATTGAATTTGTTTAGAAGTAATAAAATTCAATCAATTGGGCGCAGCACTTAGCTCTAGTAGTCCCTACAAAAAGATAAGTGGTGGTGCCATTCTTTTAACGGGCCGGTACTGCATGATTATACAGATACCGGTTACAGTGTGGTCTCTCAAAATATTATCAAAGGTAAGGGACTTTTCAAAGTTTTTAGTTATACAAAGTTAAGTTTGTCTAGGACGGTATTTAATTAAACAATGTTTTCGTAGGATAGTCCAACACCTGCTTTACTATCCAATAAGTTTAAACTATCTATTATATACTTATCGACTTCAAAATTTGCGAGTTAAAGGTAGAAGTTAGAAGGCTTCATTAGGGGTTAAAATATGAAATTGACGTTTTATTGTAATAGGTTCCTTGAATTGACATAGAATCTTCATGGTTTGAGGTTTTCGAATGAAACTTTTTTCACATGGTTTCTATGATGTTCTTCTTTTAAAAAATGTGAAACATTTGAATATCGACTTTCAATTGTTTTTGTTATTTAACTTAGACAAGAAAGAGGGATACTGCGAAAATTCGAGTGATTTTTGAATACGAGTTCCGACGCGGAAGTAACGCGGCAGAAACAGCCCGCAATATCAATGTTGCGTTTGGAGAGGGATCTGCTAATGAACGCACCGTGCGATTTTGGTTTAAACGCTTTCGTGATGGAAACTTCGACTTTAAGAACGAGCCACGAGGAAGACCGCCCACACAGGTGATTAACGATGAATAAGAGAGATGGTGGAAGCTGATCCTAGTCAAACTACCCAGGAATTAGCGGCATGGTTTAACGTAACCTTACCCACAATATTGACTCATTTGCGTCAAATCAATAAAATAAAAAAATACGAAAAATGGGTGCCTCATGATTTGACTGATGTGCAGAAAGAAACGCGTGCTGAGATTATTTTTATTTTCGCTATAAAATCGGTATGACACACAACACTGACAGTATCTTCACGACGGCGAAATGAGAGGTTTTTTTGGCCTTGTACACTTGCTGATGACTGGGTTCCAAGTTGTTGATAGGCGGTATCCATCTTCGCGGTTGAAGTTGTTGTAATGTTTTTTGATTTCTACCGCTTCCCGTACTATCCTGGAGTAATAGTGCCGGTCTTTGGATAGTACCTGTGGCTTGTGTAGCTCAATCCAGTGATTGGTCCCTGCCTCCAGCAAATGCTCAGCTATCGCCGATTTCTGCGTCTGACGGCGTCTTACAGCTGTGATATGTTCTTTCACCCTCTCCGCTATTGTGCATTTGGTTTGTCCGATATAAGAACTACCACAACTGAAATCTACCTTGTAAACGCCCGGTGTTTGTAGGGGAATAGTATCCTTCGGGGTGCGCAGGTGGTTCGCGACTTTCGAATGCGGACTTTATACACTCTTTATGGAGTATTTCTTGAGCACTGTTCCAACTTTGTCCGTCACTCCTTTGACATACGGCATGAATGCCGGTACTCTGTCGACCCTGGGATGTCCCTCCTTTCTCCTTATATGTTTAGTACTTTCCTTGTACCCGTTGCGACATAGTACCTCCTGTATATGTGTCAGCTCACTGTCCAAATGTACAGGGTCACAAAGGTCATATGCTCTGTTAGTCAATGACGTCACAACAGATAGTAGGTGTCGCGGATGGTGGTGTGATGAGGCGTTTAGGTACCTGTCCGTATGTGTTGGCTTCCGGTATACAGTGTGTCCTAAGTGTCCATCTTCCCGTACTGTCACTTTTACATCGAGGAACGGCAATGATCTATCTACCTCCATCTCATAAGTAAACCGGATGTTCGGGTGTATAGAGTTTAAGTGGCTAACAAATTGTTCTACTTCATTCTTATGGCCCTTCATGATGCAGTACACATCATCGACGTACCGCTTCCATATCTTGACATGGGCTGCCTGCATATCAATATGCTCTTCAAAATTTTCCATCCAGATATTGGCCATGACCGGTGCTACTGGGCTACCCATGGCCACTCCTTCAATCTGGAGGTAAATTTTGAAGAGCATAGGGGTAGGTGTTGAACCCCGCTCTTCACGAAGACGTCGTTGAGCTGTCATCAGTCGGCCCGTGACCACGGCTTGGTGCAATCCAGTCGAAACGTCGGGTAAATAAATAGGTATTTATACCTTCATAATATTTAACGCGATAACGACCCGTTAGTGTACTATAAATAAAACAGTGTCCCAAAGCAAAACTTACCAATAAAAAGGTAATGGTAACTGTTTGGTGGTCTCAGCATGGTGTTATTCACTATAGTTTTCTCCGATCTGGTCAATCAATAACGGCAGATGTCTATTGTGCCGAACTCCCAACAATGTTGGCAAAACTAGCAGTAAAACAGCCCCGACTCATGAATCGATCTTCATCATTTTTGCTCCATGACAATGCGAGAACTCATACAGCACGAGAAACCGTTTTGACCCTTCAGGAACTGCAATTAGAAACCATTCGACATCCTCCGTATTTGCCAGACCTTGCTCCAACGGACTACCATTTTTTTCGTGATTTGGACAATTATCTACGTGACAAGAAGTTTTCTTCCCAGGAGGCAGTACAAAATGCTTTCACACAGTTTGTGCAGTCTAGATCTTCAGAGTTCTATCACAAAGGCATAAATGACCTTCCTATTAGATGGCAGCAATGTATAGATAATAATGGTAACTATTTTGATTAAATAAATTTGTTAAAAATTAAAAAATAATCATTTTTGATTTTCAGTACAAATCAGCAATTTCATACTTTAACCTTAACTTTAAAATATATTAACAAAGTTTCGAATTTTCGACCATTGCTCGTATTTGTGATCACCAACCCGCTTTTTTTTTTTGACGGACCTATCATTGAAACCTTATATTTTTTCAGTTAAACCAGGCAGAATTTGGCGTCGGTTGAATTTTTCGGTTCAATTTGGTCGGGCTCCATTCTGGCGGGCCCGATCTGGGAGGGGGGATCGGACAGCGACCTCAAGGGCGCCTCTGTAGGCTCGGACCTCGGCTTGGGTCGTCGTCGGGGGGGGGGGGGGCAGGTGAGAAGAGGCCAGGCACATGTAGAACTACTGTGTTGTGCAGTAATTGAAGTGCTTAAGCCGGTGTTGGCTGTTGTGACATACGCGGTGATCGGATCGTCGGGGTCGTTCAGCACGTGCCTGGGCCGACGGCGTCGGAAGGCGACATCCCTCTGGGGGGTGTACGTGGCGGCTTTTGTGAGCGGATTGGGGTGATTCACTGACTTATCGAAAAAGCGTTGAGAGGCTTCTTTCATATAGAGGGATCTCAGCATTTGGCAAGATAGAGCAATATAGGTACACACACACTGAGAGAGTGAGAGAAAGACTAAGAGAAAGAGACACACGTA